>CAWUFW010005548.1:0-1313744 GCA_963921515.1 Calotriton arnoldi | reverse complement strand
TTTGGTGGACATCCGGCCCTCCTTCTCCACCCAGCCTAGTTATCCCACCATGGAACGTGCTTCCATTGCAGGGAGTGCAAGTTGGCTTTCAGGATGTCAGTCAGTGGTGTCCTGCTGTTGGTTGGTGCACAGTTCCCAGCAGGGCCTTGTGCTCCCCACCGCAGTACCCAGTGTCAGCCATCTTGTCAGTTGTTTTCCACTCCCTGTGATGTGAGCATGGTTCAGAGTGGTGTTGATGGGCCAATTGTGAGGGTGAGCAATATCTGTGACTACAACTCCCATCATGCTATGGCCTACACCCCCCTTCCCAGCATGCCCATACTTCCTTCCTTTTGAGTGGACTTCACTGTGTGTGAGTGTGACAGCAATGGCAAGATGGCTGACAGTGGTGTCCTGCTGTTGGTTGGTGCACAGTTCCCAGCACGGCCTTGTGCTCCCCACAGCAGTACCCAGTGTCAGCCATCTTGTCAGTTGTTTTCCACTCCCTGTGATGTGAGCATGGTTGAGAGTGGTGTTGATGGGCCAATTGTGAGTGTGACCAATATCTGTGACTACAACTCCCATCATGCTATTGGCTACACTGACTTCACCAGCATACACAGAATTCCTTCCTTTGAGTGAGCTTCCCTGTGAGGTGGTGTTCTAGTGGTGGCAAAATATCTGACTGTGTTTGTTGGTTAGATTTGTGCCACTGCCTTGCTGTATTTGTAGTTATGTTTGTACATGTCATGACACAGTTACATATCACTATGAAATTGCATGTATTGTGTTTATCTAACTAACATACACATCTTGGGATGATTATCTTTTGGTTGCTGTGTATTTGCTAAGGGTGCATGGTTTGACTATCCCCTTGAAAGTGATGTGTGTGTATTGTCACACAATATTGTGTATATTGGTTGTGTACTCACCAGGCTCTGGGATGTTTGATAGTCCATATACGCTCACTGGTGGTAGGATGGCCCGCACCTTCTCCTCCCAGGGCCTGAGGTATAGTGGTTTGGCAGGAGGGCCACTGCCGGTGTGCTGACTCAGGATGTAATCCTTCTTTAGTCCGTCCCTGACCCTCCTGCGCACGTCATACCACCTGTTCTGGATGTCTTCCTTTGTGCGCAAACATGGTGATTGTGCGTTGACCCTGTCGACGATCCTCTGCCACATCTTGGTTTTCTGCGACATGGGGGTCTGTTGTACCAATGTACCAAACAACTGTGGCTCTACCCTGAGGATCTCATCTACCAGGACTTCCAATTCACTGTCTAGGAACATTGGATTCTTCTTTAGGGGCATGGTGATGGGTGGTGGTGGGGATTGATGTGTGTGTGTGTGCAGGTGAGGGTGTGTGAGTGTAGGTTTTGCTGGGTGTATGTGAGGGTGCTATTTGTTGAGGTGCTAATGGTGTGTGGCTTGTGTGATGGATGAGCTGTGAGTGTGTCTGTGGTTGCTGTGTGATGGTGTTCTGTGCTGGCAGGTCAGTTGAATTTGCAAAGGATCATGGTAGGGATTTGTGGCCTTTATATAGGTGGAGGTGGGGGTGTGTCCTTGTTCCATGTTTTTTTTCACTGTATTTATTGCCTTTGTCATTGCTTGTTTGGCCCTTTTTTTTTGTTTTTTCCTTAGTATTTTTTGTGCATGTAGGAGACGTTTTTCGGACCGAGTAGGACGCTGCAGTTGTCTCGTGTGAGCTTCTCTGAGTCGTCCACTCTGTGTTTCTGCAGGGTTTCTTGTGCGGCGTACGAGTCGGTCGCAGAGTATTGGCTTCCTTCGGCTGGCTTTTGTATGCGTGTCGGTCGTTCGGCTTCCGCTCCGTGCGACTCGGTCTGTTTTTCCACGCATTGCATCGTACTGCGCGGGTCGGAGTTCGCGGGTACGTTTCGTTCGGGTTTATTCCTGGTGTGTGTCGGTCGGTTCGATTCGCATGGTTTCCCGGCCGGATAGCTTGTTTCCGTGCGGTTCGGTCGTTCGGCTTGTGTTCCGTACGAGTCGGTCGTGATTCACATGCATTTCATCGTACTTCCCAGGTCGGGCAGCGCCGGTACGTGTCGGTCGGACTATATTCCCGTACCGAGTCGGTCGGTATTTTTTCCGGCCCGAATCGGAATCGACCCCATAGTCTAGTTTGCAGAACAACCCGAAATTTAGTGCATACAAAATCACTGCGTCATGCTAATATAAGAGTCCACATCATCATTTTCAACCATGACTCTCAAGGGCACGTCCAGGTCTGCTTTTGCGTGATCTGGGGAGGGAGAGTTACTGTCTGATCGCTGTAGGTACGCTACCAGGGGGGGCCATATGTCATGTGGTCGACTGGCTGGGGGCATGAGGTTCCAGTATTCAGTTAAATGAGTTTGGCAATATGCCGCGTCTGCCAACCAGGCCTTAGGAGTTGGTGCAGGTGTCCGACTCCAATGGATCGCCACACAGTGCCGAGCCAGTATTAGCAGCATGGCGGACAAGGGAAGGTGAATCTTGGAAGTGGCGCCCCAGTACCAACAAGGAGCGGGCCTTCGGCTGATGTCGGGGAGCCCAACGCGACCTAGACAGACACCGCCTGTGCACACCGGGTCCTGCCCAGGCCGCAGCATCAAGAGGACGGAGGCTAGATGTCCTTCGCTGCAGTTTTCATCTCCGCTAAGCCCCCACTCTTATCGCAATCCGGGGGTGGCGGTGTGGGCATACAGCAGCGGGATGGGCAGGAGAAATGCCGGATACTGGACGGGCAGACTGTGGAGCTCCTCAAGCTGCGTCCGCACCAGCCACCATCTTGGCCACGCCCCCCCTACATCCCATTTCATGATAAGATCCAACATGACTTTGAGAGATGGAGACATGTTTCTCTGTCATTAATAGAGTGTATAAACATTGTAAAAATGGCCACTCTCGCCCCAATGGCTCTTGCTTATTCAAGCTCTGCCCTGTTATCTAAATAGGGACTTCTTTAAAAAAATGAATACAACTGTATCCTCCTTCATTAGGGCTAATGAATGTTCGCAAATTACTAGGAATAGGCTACCTACAAAATGAACAAATGGGGGTGATCCTTCCCAGATTTAGAAGATTGCTACTTCGCCACAACAATTTAGGCATTACAGAGGGTGAATATTCCAGAGGTATAAGGGCAGTTTTCAGAGGTAATTCTTTCAGAGATGACAGGAGAAATATCCCTTTGGTTTTGCTTCTAAACTTCATGTGACATCGCAGGGAAGGAAAGTTAAATTCTGTAATTTACAGGTATTGTGTCAAAATTACAATTGGTGGCTTATAAAGCTCTCCCTATAACAGATGCCAGGTGTATATCATTGTAGAGGTAACCTAACTTCCCATTACTCTTACAAACTACCCAACCGAATGAGAAATAAAGGAAATAAGAGTGGATTCTCAAGAACTAGAAAAGGTTCAATCAACTGGCAAAAGTGAAAAGGAATTTAATCTTCAACTTCAGGGATTCGTTTTCAAATCTCTCCAAGGGTGACGCTTTCTTATTGGAAAATATAAAAGTACGCCCTCACATGCTTATATCGCATTTCAAAGGCTTTACATCAAAGAGCATCCTGCAAGGGCCTATGAGCATCTTAATAATCTTATAAAACATGGGAAACTGCAAACTCTCTATAAAAGCCTGTCTCTAAGTTCCTTATTGCAGGTGACTTGTGACATCTCTAGCATCTGTAATAAAGAAATGGGAAAGATGCTCAACTTTAATAAGTTATACAGCTAAGTTCTGAAGTAACCATGTCTTCAGCCAGAGCCAGCAGCTAGGGTGAAAGGCAGTTCATGAACTGCAATTTAAATAAGGAAACTGCTTTTTCCTTCTTCTAATATCTTTCTTGAAAAAGAAAAAGTAAACATCAGAAAGGAGATATTTATGGCAATATGCTTATTTTTTTCCACACTGTAGGTCATTACAGGAAAGACAGAATCTCTGCACCTTTCCGTACATTCTGAGGTACATCATTTTGTAATGTGATTTACATTAAACTGATTCTAATATCATTTTACAAAAAATTGCTAACTGCTTTTATTCTTAGTGCCTGCAACGAACATGAAGGAATAAGATACCAAGGGTTTAAGTGGGCTGAAAAAATATTGTATGAATATTATAGGAGATAAAACCCTCTGTTGTACATTGAAAGGACCTTACAAGTCACCTTAGAGTTCCATGAGATTTAAAAGGAATTGCCCACACATTGCTTGGTCAGAAATGGTGCTCAGTAGAAGCCCCTTCACCAGTTATGTGTTGGGAAAAATAGTCCTGAGAATAGTAGGACTTTACTTATAGGAAGACTGGGTCAAATGAAGAAATGTGAAGCGAATCAGGGAGCACTTTCCGAGGTAATGAAACTCTTTGATGTGAATGCTGTCTACTGGACAGATTGGAATTGGTTTACTTTGGAGTTGAGATGCGTTTTCTCCTTTTGTTTGCATTGTAGTAATTGCTGTCTGTGTGTAAATTCCACTGCTCCCAGTAAAAAGAAAAAAACATCCAAAGCGTCTCAAAATAATATTCTGACAATCTTTTGAAGAGAAAATTGCCTTCTGGCACTTTTTTTATTGTTTCTTGCGACATCTCGTTTGACAGACTGATTGTTTTCACCCATCTAAAGCCAAGTTTCAATGTCACCTTCTTTATAAATACCATGTGGTGACCATATAATAATTGATGACACCCCATAGATTAATTTTAGCAAATTGCAGAAAAAAGTAACTGGAAAAGGAAAACACTTCACTGTCCCCAACCTAAACATTTAAGAACTAACAACTGTCCTGAATGCATAAAACACTGGACCTCTAGCACACAGGAGCATTACCTCAGTACCCAAGTCACTGACAAAGAGCACGGCGGCACCCAGGCATTCTGTACTGATATCAGGGCTCATGCTGGGCCCTGGATGGGGGGAGGGCACTGCTCTCTTCCCCAGTCATATTAGGACGGATGGGAGTGGACTGGATTTCATAGTAACCATGCAACTGCCATGCTTTTGTCACCACGCCCCTAAGCGAGAAGAGGTTCAATTGCTCATCGCCTGATTGGAGAAAGATGGATACGTCCTGTGCTCCATCACAGGTGGAAATCGAGGCTCCCCTTACGGTGCTGAGGGCAGCAGGGAGACTGTCACCATTGACTGAGGGAGCCCCCTTTAAAGCTGCACCCACATCTAAGCCCGAAGGGCAGCAGTGGCATAGGTCCCTGCAGGGGTGTTGCCCTGCACATCCACACCATGCAGGGGGAGGAGCACAGCAGCATTACCCCTGGGGTCCTTGACACCTCCATGAGTGGCGAGGCTCAGGCAACCAACGAGGGGCAATAATAGTAGAGAATTAGTGACAGGAAGGAGAGAATTGGGGCAATCCCTTCATTCAGAGTGATGATGGCTCCAGGACGTCAGCGGGCAGGTAAACACACGGCCCAAGAGGCAGCGGATGAGACCATGGCCCGTAGAGCTGGGGGGGGCATGAGAGCTAAGGGGAAGGTGTCCACTGGTCAACAAGACTGAGCGGTAGGAAGTAGGTAGTGAGGGGAGAGAGGACATGAGGGTGATGCCCAGCGGGAGGAGTGGGGCGGGAGGGGGGCGAAAGCTCAAGCGGCGCAAAGAAAAAAGTAGGTGCTAATGTCCCAGAGGGCCATGGAGGCAAGCCAACCCCCCTTGGCGGCCCATAGGGATTGCAGGGACGTCCCAGGGCTGAAACTTCACATGCCAGAAGAGGGTCAGGTGACCACTGTAGCCCGAGTACCACAGGGATCCGTGAATGAGGACATGATGGAAGATTGCCAGGGCCCAGAAGGGTAACCAATTTAAACAAACATGGAGGTCCAGGATCCTGGTCTGAAGTGGTAGAATTACACTTGTGAGTACCTCAGTCGACTGGAATAAAGGTGACTGGCAGAGGGGGACTCACAGACATTAAAGAGGACAGAGGTGGTTAGGGTGTCCAGCGCCTCCAGAAGACCTGAGAAACCAAAGACTCGGTGAATCATGGAAACAGAGCTGGAAGGAAAAGGGGGCCATAGGGATATTGGTACTTGGTACCTTACTATAAATCAGTGGTAGTGATGTTGCGCAGGCCTGGGATAGGGGAGCATGGGCCCATGGTAAGGAGGGCACCCTTAGAAAAGGCCCAGTGTTTATATCGCATGGGATGAGGAAGAGAGGTTTGACGTAGAGGAGGAATAAAAGGACAACCAAGGCCTGGAGGGGAAGGGCTGGACAGTTCAGAAAGATCAAGGACAGAAAGGGATGAGAGTTATATATCAGAAGCAAAGTTGAGAAGGAAGAGCTGGGAGTGGTCATAGGCACAGGGTGCAATTGGATGTGGTGATGAAGATGGTGAGATACAGGAGAGAAGCAAGTCTGCATCCGATGGTGACACTACTACCGTGAGACAAGCGAGAGATGTGAGCGTGTGGATCAAGGGAGAGAACTGCGGCCATAGACAAGAGGTCAAAGCAAAGCAGAGCCGAAGCCAGAATATGGAAAAGTCTGCGATAGAGTATGAGGCCAACTGGCGAGATGTGTGAAAAATGGAGGCTCAAGGGGCAGGAGTAGTGGAGAATAAGAGGTGCACAGGGGCTGGCAGAGGAGGTTGTAGGTATGACACAGAGTAGTTTGATGAGTTTCAGAGGGTATTATTTCAGTCTTGGGAGAAATTCTTGGAGAAGAAACAGCAGGGAGCCAGGGTAAGAAAGGAAGGGGATAAACAGATGGGGGCACTGAGACGGGGGGACAAAGGAACTGAAGGGTGCTGGCAGGGTGAAGAAAGAACCTAAGGAAGAGAAGGCTGCGGACCTAACAAGATAGCAGGTGATGCGGTGGCTGTGGTAGGGGGAAAAGAACAGCAGGCACAGGACAAGAGAAGACGAAAGGGGAGGATGGAGTGGTAAAATTGGCATGGATGGGGGTTACGGATGTGCATGAAGGACATTTGCTTTCGAACATGAAGGAGAATATTTGGGCCAATGAGTATATTGATATTTTAAGTTGTTCCATGAGGAGACCAGGTGCAAGTACGGATCAATGGCGAAGGAGAGGGAGCTGGCCAAACACCCTAAAGTGCCATTGAACATAGAGACGTGAATGGCGGTGTTCATGATTAACGCTAGCATCATTTGTGAAAGAGACTCTTGAGGCTGGAAAAAATTTATTTAAGTACCAGGACGTGACACAAATGGCCACAGTAGCTTAGCGGGTTGGAGTGGCTACTCTACGATGAAGAATTCAGGTCACATCGGAGTGCAAATCCTTTGACGGCAGGGGAGAACTGGACAACAAGCTGTGGCCACCGTTTATGGAATCCATTCCACTGTTACCACCAATGCATATGGTCAGAGGTTTGTTGGGACCAGTACAGTTATTCCTGGGGAATCCCAGCCTGGGGTTGGGGTGCTGAGGACACAGGGAGAGCAGGCTGTGTTGGGACATGATAGAACTTCAACAAAGGGGCATGCAATCAATACTCCTGCAAATTTAGACACAACTGTTTGAAATGTGGGGGCAAGCACTTAGTATTACAATGCTTTGGCGGCCAGGGGACAGCGCAAAGAGGAAGAGGAGACAGCAACGAGGTGCAAGGAAATGGCAGTTGCATGAGTTAAAGTTGGCAGAATGGAAAAGCATTGCGTAGGAACTCAGATAGGCAAGCAGCAGCATACATAAAGGCTGGCTTTACAGAGGGGTTCAGAAAACCATATAAGGCCCTGAGAAGGGGCAGGTGCAAGAAGAATTGAAGGTGTGTAGGGGAAAATAACAAATAGTACATGACAAATTGAAGGAGGGAGACTGGTGGGAGAATGGCTAGCCCTTTCTCTCCTTCTCCTTCATGGAGGACCTAATGATATTACTGCTTGACAAAGTGCTAAAGAAGACAGGCGGTGAGTTCCGATTGAATCACCACCTGACCAGGGCAGAGGGGGGTCTGTGAATGACTACATCGAGCAGAGTGAACGCTCAGAGTCAAACACCATCATTGATAAGGTGAACAAGATGTTGTGGAGATGCAGAAGGGAGGCAGAAATGAGAAAGGAAGACTTTAAGTCAGCCTTCCAGCTGCTACCTATGTACCCCGAGGATTTCCAGCTACTCAACATTCAGTTTCAGAGCCAAACATTGATTGAGAAAGCCATGCCCATGGGCTGTGAAGTAGCACCCAAAGCATTTGGGAAGTTCAGCAGAAGTTCAGCGAGGAAGGTTGCGAGGTCTGAAAAGGTGCTGGACCACCTCAACGAGTTCTTCATGGTGAAACGACAAACAGTTGCAAACATAGAGGTGCGCCTAACAGGATAAAAGGACAATGGAAATAGTGCAAAGATTCTTGCATCTTCTTTATTTTCCCTCCAAAATCTTTTATTCCATGTAAATTAGAACAATTACAGCCTCAGCCAAAGTGTTTCATTTGAACATTGAAATTCTTTAGGGCGTTTTATCACCAAGCAGTCTGTTTTCTTCACATATCCAATACAAGAAAAATACGAGTCTAGTATGGTCACATTTCTTATTCATGTCTCAGTCAATTCAATTTGCTCATCATAACCCAATTTATTCTGGTAATTCACCAGTCCAATCCACATATACCAGACTGGCTGTACCCCAGATGACACCAGGTTCAGTGTTCCACGTTGTGACAAGCACTCCACGTTCCACCTAACTCCCCTCTACGAATTAATCACCCTTCAAAATTAATTGAGGCATAATGACAAGTAGTCAGAGTGTACATTGTTAATTAGGAAGAACAATCTTTTCACTTCAGAGACTCACAGAAGAAACTCAAGATAAAGCATTACTTTACTGGAAGTTTGACATTAAATGTCATATATCTCTCAAATAATCACTGAGCAGGCTTAAGCTATTTTCTTTAAAAGAATATAGCTGGCAATTTTTGACAGGGTGGTTTTGGGGCTACTACTAATTGTAGGAGATCAATCTATGTGAACAGCCCCCTTGTGTACATCTCTGAACTTTCCTTTAAAAACTAGCATTCTGGGAACTGTAGTCTTGGTTAATTTATGCAGACAAAATTGACACATTTGATGTCGAGTTATTAAAGCTTAGGGCATGCAACCATAAAAACGTCTTAACGGAGCATTACATTAGCTAGATGTCTAACAAAGAATATTGATGAATCACCATTTTCATAAGTTCTATTTACTTAGAAGTGATTCCAGCCCCAATGTTAGTAACTACCACTGAGATCTGTGGTACACCCTTCTCCCTCTGAAGTTGGTTTTGCCCATCTCAAACATACAAATACATTGCGTATTCTTGAATGATGTACTTTGTGTGAGTGTTTAAATTGCACGTTTGGCTCAAGGCGCTACTACTGCTGTATTTAATGTAATCGTTTTTTTGTTGAGGGGTATTAAATGCACTGCTCCCACACAGGCTATGTCAGTCCTGTGATAAGGAAGCTTGCATCGCTGGTGAAATACAAAAAAAACAAAATGATTGGCTTTGACATGATTGTTTAACTTTTATTTTCTCCATCTGATAACGTAATTCCGTTCCTTCAGAGCTCACAGTCTAAACTACACCACTTCAAGATATTCCCGCTTCTAATAAGGGCAAGTATTGTTTCTTTAGATACTTAATGGCTGTGAAAGATTGGATGAGCATCCCCTGGGTAAAGCCCATCTCTACTGGTGTGAAATAGGGATAGATAATATGCGAGGGAGTGAACACAATAGGATGCCCCCTTTGCGTAGGCATTTTAGGAATGCGAGAACTGATGAAGGAGATTTCTAAGCTATTGCATTGCAAAAACAAGCATTTGCAATGCAATCGATCTCTCCTGTGGGGCCTTGGAAGTATTTAGCCATGCCGCACATTGTTTGCAGCTGGGGGGCCAGTTGCGGTTCCACCGGGAAGCAGGGAAGAGAAACAGTGCTCTAAAATGGCCATGCTTTTTGTTTTCAATAGCCAATTAAAGAAAGACATTATGAAATGCAAGGCTGGAACAATGACAAGGGAGATGGGGTAAATGTTTGAGTCGGCAGGGGAAAATCATCTGTCAAACCACAGGGGTTCTACCAACCCAGCCCCGATATCTGAAAAACAAAAGAAATGTGTTGGCTAGAAAGGTAGAATCAAAAGTACACTAACCTGAATGACTGATTGGCTTTACAGCGATAAACTCAGAAAGAAAAATGGGAACTCAATGGGTCACAGGAGGTAGTAGCTGGATCAAATAGGGTATAAAGGCAATTAGAATCCACTAAGTGGCCTAACGAGGCGCTTCGATAAGAAGGGAGCGAGGGGGTTGCAGCAGCATTGGGAATAAGGAGTGCCTGGGGTACGATATGGAACATTAGCGTGTTTGGGCTGTGGCAGGGAGGTGCAAGGAGTCTGAAATAACCCAACGGCCTCCTATGAAATGGAGCGACTAGAGATTAAACAAAGCCATGAACTCCAACACACCCTAGTTAAGGAAAAGGTAATGGATAGGACCGTGAGGTTCAATTATTTGAAAACGTTTAAAATGCGGGCTGCCCCGGGTCCACGAAGGGGACCCTCCTAAGAGGGCGGCCCCCCTTAGTGCCACATGAGGGCACACAAAGCAGCCGCCCAGTGTTTGCGACCCCCTAAGGGTCCGCATGCCCGCATCACTTCCGGGCATGAGTGGGCGGGGGCGAGGTACAAATACCTCTCCCGCCCACTGGGCGACCTCTTTTGCCCACTGCCCTGACGCCGTTTGGCGTGGGTGTCTTGGCGGGTCCGGAGCCGCTGCAGCAATTGGCGGTGAGTTTGGCGCCAGTCCCCCCGCTAACCCTGTGCGGGACTTGATGACCTCCCCTCCGAACGACCACAGCCTGGTCACGGAGCTGGTCGCAACCCTGGTGGTTTGCCGTACGGGGGGGTGGCCTCCTCCGGACCCGGGTAGAGTTGGCTATGCCTCTGCGGCAGGAGGCATGTGGGTTGGTCGTACTAAGGGGGGGGCCCTGCCCGAGGGTTTAGGGGGTTATGAGGATGCCCACGGGGGCTTCGGGCGCATTAGGCGACAGTTTTCGAGTGCGTCCATGGGTATTGATAACATGCCTGCCACGGGAGGTTACGCGCTACCGTCTCTCCCAGCGTTCTGGGCAGGCTTGTCAGTGGAGCGCATCATGCAGGTGGGACGAGGTGTACCCCAATGTGTTAAAAGGTACATCCGTCAACAGCCACCCAGGGGAATATACCATAGGCACCCCTGTGAGGCACCTGATGTTTGTTGGGGGCAGTGTTATTTGGCAAATATGTGCAAGCTGGATTAGTTGTTTAGAATGGTGTGCAGTGCTCATCAAAGGGGGTTTTGCAACCTAGCATTTCTTCAAGTTGCCAGGACCAACGGTCTGGGGGGAGGGCCTTCCGGGCGTCCTGTGAGTGGGGGTCCCAAAGGCCAGTGGGTTAATTCCCAAAGAAACGGTACTTCATGCTCAAGAGCTGCCCTCTAGGTACAACCATGCTATATGAAGAACAGCATCAGTCCCCGTGGTCTCACAACTGCTTTCTTGGAAATCTGGAGCTGCAATGCCTCTGCTCTGTACCTGAGCCTCCTTCATACACTTGTACCCTGCTAGACCCCTCAGTTTTCCCTTCTACTTCCCGCATCATATGGGCAACTCGGATTCCCAGGCACAGAAAAAAAACACACTGCCTCTTAAACACGCCCCTTGCCGGCGGCGCAGGTCAAGCTCACTCCATTGGTAGGCTGACACAGTCAAAGGAGTGAACCAGGAAATCAATCAGCGGCTGCAGCAAAGATTGCGGCCATCTCTGAATGGAAATTATTCAAAACAAGCTCCTGCCACTGTGTACTACAGTATATAGACAACTGTTAAAACCGAACGTAATTAGCAATGCTCAACAAAGGTAAATGTTAACACATCACTGTTGCTGATGCAAACCTATCTGTAATTACTGAAGTTTTGCATGTGGCTGCAGCTGCCAGGAATATGAACAGTTAGGCCCGATCTGAGATACTGCCAAGACGTGGTGGGCGGTCTGGCCAGTGCAGTAATATACACCTGTGAGACATGACGGTGGGACAGAGGAAGCGAGTGCTACGGCTGCATCCCACTCAAACTTAATGAAACCAACTTAGAACAAAAGAGCCAGCATATCACCGGTCATGTGGGTGGGGTCGGGATGGCAAAAGAGAGGCGGAAGAGGTCCCGGCATGGTCGGAGAGAGCACGCAGCGAGTGTCTCCAAACATTTGAAGGTGGAAGGCCAAAAGGACAGAAAAAGAAAGAGCAAGCGTGAGTTTGTAGCGAAAATAAAATGGCGGAGAGGAGCACGCTGGTGGACTAGAGGCTGCAACAGTAGTGCAGAATGGATGAGGGCGGGCGGGAGAGGCTAGCAGCTGAGGTGGGAGGGCAGAAGTTGAAGAAACATCGGTATGTTACAAGTTGTTTCAAAGCTGGAATAACACAGAGTGCACTGGCCTGTGCCAGCGGATGGGGAAAAAGGATAAAATGGATACAAAAGAAAAGTGAAATGTTGAGCGGGAGGTGCTGGAAGAGACGATTTCACCTGAAAACGCTTTTGTTCAGTTAAATTGTTACAGTATATTTTTGTAAAGTTGTGTCAAAGAAAACAGTCACCTCAATAGCGATCTTTTCTAAAATGAGCATTTCTATATGGGAAATCACTCCCCCTAGGCCCTTGATTGTTAACCGTGCGGTTAGTGCAACTAGAAGTCTCGTATCGTCGAGCAGTCCACACGTCCTAAACGAGTACATGTATATACCGTACATGGTCTCATGGAGGAGGCGGGGCTTAAGGTCTGGTTGGTGGGGTGGGGTGGGGCGGGGGTGGAGAAACAGACACAAGGGCCTTTGTTGTAATTGAAAGCAGGCACCCGTGTTAAGGAGAAAGCAAACGCCCATGTTGTTAATTTAAAAACACAATATAAGATAAAGCGCTGCTGTGCTGCTTAAAAAAACACAAGCAGTTCCAGCTGAAGCAGCGCACGTCCTGCCTACAGTAAAAGAAACTCAATAAAGAAAATAGTGCTTACAGACTAATTAACACGTACCGTGTAACAACTGAAGTAAAAGGGCCAGTAGCCATGGGAGGTTACAAATGAAGACAAGGCGGTACTAAGGAGGGACTAACAAGCCGATTACTGAATCAGAAGCATGCATTTACAAAGGACAAAGACAGAAGCCAATGACAAATATGGGCGGAGAGTGGGCGGGGCTTCTATTCCAAACTCCAGTACAGCAAGTCTCGCAGAGCAGCGCATGCACGCTGACTCTAGACTCGACCTAATGAGGGGTAATTTCTGAAATTTATCTCCCTACATAGACCTGAGTGCTTTGTTCGAATTAAAGTGTCACTCAAAGTGTCACGTGTAAGGGATTGATAAATCACGCATAGGCTCCCCGAAAACATGTAAATGTCTCACATAAGCAACGACAAACTTGGCAGCTATGCAGTAATGGGGATGAGAAGATTAGTATTTTAAATAAAACGTGCGTACACACAGGGCGTTTGTACTGGCATAATATTTCCCACAGACGTTTAGCAGTCATGTGAAGACAGTTTGCTACTTGTTCTTTGCCACTCACCGTGATCCGGGCTGTGCAGCACTAGCCTGTCTCGAAACAGCACAGTTGGGAAAATGTTAAATTCTTCAGTACTGCGAGGCCCATTCACAACAGAGGGCTACAACGGGGTCTGCCGAGGCTCAAGCCACATGATCTGAACAAGCCCTGAGCACAATTACGTTAATCTGCCCTCACACCTTTTTGACTCCGGACACCCTTAGCATGGCAGGGTGAGAGCACGCACAGGCTTTAAACACAGCTGGGCTGGGAACGCTTTCAGCAATGCGAAAAACAGAGGTCTAATTGCGTGGCTAACGCATTTCAGTGGGGTGATGCGGGTACAGGCACTGAACTGCATTAGTTTAACCCGTAATGCATAGCACCTGGCAGGGATGTGCTTTGCAACATAGAAATACCTAATACTGGCACAGAGGGCCGGCTAGTACGGTTTTAATGTGTGGTGGAGCAGCACACAGCCCTGCGAAGATGGCGAAAAAAAGATATATTACCGTGAACAATAAAGGGAAAGAATGTTCTGGAATGGCTGCACATTTTGGAGGCAGGTATTGCCACTTCCATAAAACATCCTTTGATGCAATGCTGTACAACGCAGTTGCTGTTTTTGGATTCTTCACCAGTCCTGCCAAGTACCACGCATCATGCGTTAGACTACCGCATTTCAGTGTGGTGGTCCGCATCACCGCACTGAAATGCGAGGTCACGCATTATAAGGGCCGAGCACTGCTGGATGTTATTATAATAACACTAGTGGCACTGGCAGACAGAGTGCATCCGAGCTGCTCGGCAGACTTCTTGGGGGCTGGGCTCCCTGAGATGTCCATTCCAGTCAGCTAATAATTTATGAGGTTCGGAAAAGGCTGCACAGTAGTGCAAGTTCATTTATGTTGTGGATGTTTTCATTGTGCGCCATAACGTTTATTTGCTCTGATGTCAGTCTATCCGGGGCACTGCCTGCAGGGCTCGGTGCTGCAGGGGCTCCTGCATATGGTGCCTGAGAGGGTGTGCGCGCTCCTCACTGACTTGCGCGTGGACCCCCTTGCACTTTCTGCCCTAGTCTGCTGTTCCGCTCTGTCCCTCACGTTTACAAATGCAAGTTCTACTGGTAGCAACAGACGCTCCTAACCTACACCGTAGTCAAAGCAAATAAAACAATCAAGTAATGATGGCTGGAAAAGGACGAACCACGCGGTTTTAGGCAGCCATTACAAGTACCTACGCGTAGAGTGATCTATTGCTTCTGCGTTCTTCAGTTGTGCTGGTGTACACCCAGGAAGTGTCGCAGGTTCTGCCAGCCAGGTGCGCAATGCCCATTGGGATAAAAGAGCTTTGCCGCACCCTTACCCCCCCACTCGTCGATGCTGTAGCCCGGGCTCAACTTCTGGGGGGCTTGTCTCAGGCGCTTGCCTCGGTAGGGCACTGCTCAGAAAGCCGGCGTTGGAGAAAACACTTTTTTTTTTTTAAAGAGAGACACGGACAGCTTCCCCTGCTGCAGGAAAGTGTCTTGAAAGGAAGAGTGGAGGTCACCAGCAATTCCTAAAATGCTAGGGGGAGTCTTTCACCTTCCTCGCTGTTTTAAAGGAGAGACAACGATTGCGCATTAACACTGTGATGATGGAGGCAGCATTTGCAATTGAAAGGCGATCTCTACCCTGTTCCCAACCTGACTGTTTACCTAAGTCCTTCCAAGCACAGAAGGTTCAAATGACAAATTATATTGTATGCAGGGCTACTGGAATTATGCAATTGTGTGTCTGCAGCGTTTTATCACTTAACTATAGATTTACCGCATTTGCCACATAATCCACCTTCTGCTGCGTAATCTGCAACTGTTAACAAAACAAGCACTTACAAATGCAATAGGACTCGTATTTACGCGAGCCCTATTGCATTGTAAACAAAAATGTGGACGTTCAAGAAGGCACGAACGGGAGTGGGTGGGGGGGTGGTGGTGAGCAGAGAACTTACGGACTGCGGGAGGGAACGGGGGGAGGCAGGGGAACAAAAGAGTTTTAAAAGTAAAGGGGCCGATAGCTATGGAAGGAGAAAAATTACGACATGGCCGTCAGGAGGCGGGATTAAGTTGCCGAAAAACAATCAGATTGCAGCATTTAGGATTTCGGCCAATCAAGAAGATAGGCGGAAAGTGGGCGGAGCTTCCCCCGCTATACTGTATACAGCATCTCTCGACGAGACAGCGCATGCGCTGCCTAGCCGAGACCTAAAAATTGTTTCTAGCTCAAACAGTTCAAAAGTTACTGTACGCAACAACAACGTGTTACTGGGCAGTGGAAGACCCGTTGCAAAGTTTGACTAGTCGCCTATCTGTTCCTTATTGCTTTATTTGGGTGTTATACTGGTGAGGTGCAACTAATGCCCAGACAGCGTTAATATGTGTAAAAATGACAAAATAATGAAGTAATAGTGTCACAAAATGTGACACGTTACGCCTCATAATTTGGCTTTCTGGACCGCATCATTTACTCAACCCTGCTGCATAATTCCAGTGGCCCTGATTGTATGGAATTGAATTTACCTAGCACTTACTACCCTTGACAAGGGGTTGCAAGCACTATATTAATACAAAAAAAGGGACATTTTCTTTTTTTCTGTTTTGAAATGGCATAGCACTACAGTGATTCAGTGTCCACCAGGCAGTCCAGAATTTTTTTTACCAACAGCGTCTTGCATTCTGGGGCACTTGTGTGTTGCTTCTAAAAATTCCAAGTACTGGCTAAAAAGTCATAACATGCAAAGTGATATTGGAAAATATGGGTCTGGGCAGCATTTACTTGGTTTTGGTGGGAGATGGTAGGTGGCACCCCACACTTATTAGTGGGGGACAGGGACTTTTAAAAGATGATCCTGTGGGCAGTCTCTGAGTAAAATGCTCCTGGCTGCCTGTACTATCCCAGAAGAAAGCAACCTGCCATGGCCCAAGCGTTAATGTTGCCTGTGAGTCTGTCAGGCAGTATTGGCGTCAGAGTGATGGTTTGACAATAGCGTCATGTCACACAGTTACTTTAACAGCCATGCAGTTACTCTAACACTCCGTACAAAGGCAGCGGAGGAGAGCAGCCGGTCACTGTGCACTTCTATCTTATGATTGCTATCTATCTCTGTTTGGGTAGGGTGGGACATGTGCCCCACAGTAGGGACACACGTGGGGTGCAATATTCCACTGCCACTTATCCACGACTGTTGGGTGCTGATCGCTCACAGTCCACCTCACAGAACGCTGTGTGTGCCTCTTGCCCTGGGTATTTCTTGGCTGAACATGTTATAGAGTGGCAAGTGGATATGCATGGTACTGTGCATGGACAGCCCCTGGCACTGCGTCCACCAAAGCTTTTTGTCACTGCAGCTGGTGCCCACCCTGCCTTCTACTACCCTATGCCAACTTCAATCTAGCAACTGTAGTCCCCTGCGTTAATGCACCTTCTGCTGAGACTCAGTCCAGATGCCTCCCATTTTTTGAATGTCTGCCTGAAGAGGGGATTGTAAAGCTCAAGCTTGGTTCAGGAGAAAGCCTTCACATTAACATAAGTGAGGGACTCTCAGAGGTTGAGTGGGAATGACATCTGGGTGAATACACTAAACCAGTCCCTTTCCCCAGCCCAGCATTAAAGTAATGAAGTAGCCTAATGACACCAAGCTTGGTTTTTAGAATTAAACATCCTTGGGCCATATTTATTTTTCTAAAGACACCTAGATTACATTTCTTGATATGGACACACTTAAAAATAGTTGTATCATGTATATTGAACATCCATATCAATACAAGGCTAGATATCAAATTCTCTGTATGAAATTCTCTATATCTCGGTTACCCACTAAGCTGGTCGTTTAGCACCATCCCCAAGAATATGTGCCCCCAGATTGCCACTATAACGCCTACTTAGTACTTGACAATGTGAACTCAGACACACCCTCATACCAGGGAAGCCCTTTTAGATCAACCAGTAAATCAGACCCCAAACTTTCCAGAGCAACCCAAAATTGTATACCCCCAGCACCCTTTGGAAGATAGGCCTGGGTAACCTGGTCATATCTTGGTCCCTTGGTGCTAGACCATCTCCTAAATCACCCCTAGGCACTGGTAAAGAAGCACCCATTGGCAGCTAAAATAGTTACTGTACCTCCCAAACTGCAGCCACCTGCAGACTGCTGCTCCACTACCCTTCCATAGGGTAATAATTAGAGCCAAATCCGGAATTCACCTGACCTTATAGAGATCGCGTTTTCACAGGCTTTGCTGCACACTCTCTTGCTCCTGCTGAAAGTTTGAATTTTCCCACATGATGGCAAGAAGTGTCATTGGGCACCATCTCCCTCCTTCCACTCGCCCCTTTCATAAATGCCGGAGGCTCCAACATGGAGCCCCTTTGTTCATCTAGTAGTAAAGTTTTGTCTTTTGCTTTTCTGCCCAGGTCCTCTTTTTTCTTCCCATGTACTGCAATGCAATTTGACATCTACCACTTTATCCATAGACAGTCCCCAGGGTTTAAGCACTGTTCATACTTTCGTACTACTCTCTGTCCCTGTAGTCACACTCTACATATATCGCTTCCTGTTTTCCCACTCCCAGGAACCCAAAACTGAAGTTGGTTTCATTTCTAGAAACGCGCCTGAATACCTAGAAGACATAAGTGAGTTCCTGCATAGATAACATTATTTCCTGTTCATTCAGAGAGAGTAGAACTCTGTCATACCAAGACCCTGTCCTCTTGCAGAGTGCAGCTCATTCACAGTTAAAGGTTCCCTTTTGTTTCACAATTTTATATTGAACAAATGTGACCTGAAGGTACTGGAGCACTTTACAGGAGCACAAGTGACATTACACAAGGTCACCTTCATTTTTTCGGTACGGGAGACTAAGAGATTTGCCCAGAATCAGGCAATGTTGAGCCAGTGCCGAGACTCGAACCTGGTTCCTCAGTTCCAAAGTTGGCAACTCTGGCTGTAGCACTACAGCTAAGGCTGTGCATACATAGTGCTGAACCCCTGCACTGATACAGCAGAGTGTATGCAAAGATGGAGCTAAGCTCCTACAGATACAGGGCCTAATTTACTATATTTTGGCGCACGGCAGCGCCGCAAGGCTTCTTGCTGCGCTGCCCTGTGTCAAAAGAAAAGGGCAGTAATATCCTGTATCTATGAGATATGAAGCATTCCTGTCCTCTTTTACTGCGCTGGAGCACAAATCTCTGCCTTGCACCAATACAGGCACCCTTGCACCATGGTGCAAGGGTCTCCGCGTTGGAGGAATGATTGTTTTTCTGCAGGAAGGGACACCCTTTTGCACAAAAACAATCAATGGAGGCATTTTCCAATTTCTGTGTGCTGCAGAAAGCAGGACACATAAAAAGAGGGAAAAATAAAGCTATTTCTCCTCGTTATGCCACCCCTGGGGAGGTGCAAGGTTTTCCCCGATGCAGTGTGAGGCAACGCAGTGACTTGCGCCACATTGACTTACAGGCAGTTTATTTCTTGCACAGAGCCAGAGCAGAGCCACTGTATACATAGAGCTAAGCATAGACAGTCTTTGATAGTGAGTCAGGATGAGAAGGGATTGAGGACAGAAATTGTGGAAAAAGAGCGACTGAGAGACGAGATAGAGAATATTGACAGAGAAGAGTGAGACCATATAAGAGAATAGGGAGGGACGAAAGAGAGAAAAAAGAAATGAGAGGAGAATGTGACTGAGATGTGAAAGAGTAGAGGAAATGTGTGAAATGGGAGATGGCAGAGTGAGTGACGTGTGAACAAGCAGCAAGAAATATTTCACTTATTACTTTTACTCTCTTCTTCATCAGAAGTCATACTGTTACCTCGTCAGTGGCCAATGGCATTACTAGCTGTGGATGTTGCAGGTGCAATGAAACATTTTGGGTAACAGCACTTATGTTTTTGTTTTCTTTTTTGCAAACTAAGCACAGTGCGGGGGTGAAGCTATTGCACATATAACATAGTCACTTGGCAGCCATGTTTTTAGTATTGTACATGGTTGAATAGTCACTTTTGGAACTGTGTTTAACATGGGACATCAAGCATTAACTTTTTCCATATTTTGTTGAGTTTGGTCTTTTTTAGGGTCACATATAAAAATAAGCCTTGACAAGTCATTTTTTGGCTCCTGAAAATTTAATTTGCATTTGAAGGATCTCTAAAACATACCAGAGACACATCATTACATTGGCAGCATCCGTAACATGAAGAATAGGTACTGGCCTTGTGGCAGCAGAAGTAGGAGCAGCACAGATGATGTCAAACAGAGGTACAAAAAGTTCCATCGTGAAAGCTTCCCTGCAGAACAGGTAGAAGACGAGCATCAGTAGAAACGTGTCTCTCTCTCACAGAACAGGTACAGATGGGCAGCAGCAGTGCAAGCTTTGCTTCCTTTTAGAGCAGGTGCAACTTAGGTGACAACACTGCAAGCCTACCTCTCTTACAGAACGCGTATGTCCTGGGCAGCAGCAATGTAATCTTTACTACATGCATGCCCCTACACTGCAAGCTTTCATTCCTCACAGAAGATGTACTCCTTGACAGCAACAAACATTTAGCTTGCAGTAGGTGGCAACAATGTAAGCTCAACATCCATTTAGTACAGACACAACAAGGCAGCCGTAGTGTAAACTGTTATCGCTGACAGAACATGTACAACACAGGATGCAGGTTACACACAGTCTTTGAAGCAGATTCTAAATCCATTGAAATTTGTATATTGGTGAAAGTGTGAGTGCTGCTGCCACTCTCACTTCGATAGCATTCTGACAGTGTGTGTGTAGTCACATTTGTTTACTTAAGATGCTGTTAAAGATGCTTCTGACATACCATGAAACTTCTGAAGCTGTTACACTGAGTCTTGCTGATACCATAAGTCCTACTTTTGTCACATCCTTGAGTCTTGCTGCAGTTACTGAGTCTTGCCTTGGGTGCCTGAAGGTCTTAATGCTGCCATGCCCTGCAACTTGTGCCCTTGTCACTGCAAGCAAGTTCTGCTGCTATTATATACTGTCAGTTCCTGCCTTTTTCACTCTGAGTACTGCTGTCAATGGATATAACTCATGCCAGTGCCCTGCTTCTTCAGAACACAATGCTGTCATTCACTGGTGATCTAGCTGTCAGTCCTTCTGCTACCACCTCTCAGGGTTGATTGCAGGAGGCAAACCCCAAATTGAGTGGATGGATATGTGAAACATAAAGCCTGTGAGAGGGTACAGGAGGAGGGATTTCCTTCTGCAGCCTCAGACTCTCATCATGGTTCCCTCAGCAGACAAAAGGTCTAAGCACTCCCCTAGACTACTAGCTGCTCCGTTCATCTTCCGGCAAGAGATGCTCTGCATTTGTTCAGGTGGAGGAACATTAGCTCCTTACTGGCTAGTGGTGCCAACAACCAGCAGCGGCAGGTGCAGGTAAGTGCGGTGGGGGGGGGGGTGTGGATGTCGACAGAAAATGGAATAGGAGTTATTTATTTATTTAATTTTCCCTATTCCGTCATCTGTCGACATCCCCCCGCCCGCCCCACCAAATAACCTGTACCGGACGCTGCTGCAACCACCTGGAGCTACAGTGTTCCATTGTGAGGGGCTGCAGGTTCATGGGCATGGTCACACCTTCCCACCTACATGGGGTTATTCCCAGGCCTCTGTCTGGTTACCCTCATATCTCTCTTTCTAATCCTGCAGCAATGTCTTGTGCTGTTGATGCTCACCATAACAAGGTTTAATCTAAGTTTTGCAGAGCTTCGGCTCCTTCCTAAGCATGACTGAAAACATTATTTACCATATTTAATTTCTGGTGCAGCATGCGCACATTTAAACATAGACATCTTTAGCTAACCCTCTTTTGTTCGGAGAAAAAGAAAATGTGGTTGAGTGCAAATTTGGCCTTGTCACGTACCTTTATCTTTGTGAGATATATTTAAACTGCCACTCACAAACAGAAACTGGCATAGTTGTAATTTACAATATTACGGTCTTCCTCTCAGCAGAGCATAGCTAAATTCGAGAAAGAATTGTAGTGCCAAGGACTGAAAATAAAATTCATCAACGCTTTGTATACTTTTCAAATGATAGAAAATACCCAGGTAAAAAATGGCACTCGTCATTTGGGCCGTGATCTCTGTTCCACCCTGATGGGTACAATGGAGATGCATCACTATCTCTAAATATTTATGTTATATATCACTCTATACTTTAACCCACAGTGCTTATGCACATAGAAAAACTGAACTTTAAATGAGTAATAGCGTACTCAAGGTATGAGCCCTGTATAATAACTACACACCACAATTATTTGCATTCAGTCTACTCATTAGACATCATGGGGAACACAGCATAATACCTATGGGAAAATATCCAAATAATGCAAGTGTTCACAAGGATTGGTGTAGGTGAACTTTGGGAGCATTTTCAACTGTTAACCTTTTTTTGAATGTTTTATTACATCAACTAAGGTAGAAGATATGGTGTAGTGACAAAGTCAACACGGGGACCTGGTTTTAAATCCAGTTGGCACTTGACCTAAAATTGTGCAGTTATGGGCAAATCACATCATCTCTGATGATGCTTTATTTATGCGTAACTGTGCACTATTTAAAGAATGAAGCCCTCACTTAATGTATGCAGTCTTGCTTTGGCTTCCATCATGCCCCATAATATACAGCGCTCCTTTGCTCCCCAGCTAAGTCTGTGCTCTAACAGTATAAACATATATATGCTTTCACATTGTGAAGTTATCCCCCTCATTTTACGACCTTCAGATAGAACTCCCATAACATTTTCTTTATCTCATTGCACATCTGACACTTTTATTAGGGTTCATGTAAGTCTACTTCTTGATGTCGTGGCAGCCCCACCACTCCGGCTTGAAGTACTAGCCCCCCCACCCTCAAGTTTGGATCTAGTTATGCCCCTGCTGCCAGCTCTCTTATTGTAACGTGTCCGAGGCAAATTACAGGGTCAGTACAGGAAACTGGAATATAAGCTATATTGAGTGTGAGTATGACAAAGTTCCAGTATGATAAACACGGTAAATAGAAATGTATTCGAAAAGATAAATGTGGTGAGAGATGTAAAGGGCTGTTTTTATGCTTCTGAAGGAAAATGTTCAAACTGTAAACAGATACATTTTATTTAATCTAGATGTATCAGACACCTGCAACAGGGAAACAGAGCTATTTGCCTGTAAGACTGGGTGGTTTAGGGGAGTGGCAAATGCATGTAGAGTCTTTCACCTTAAGGACTGTCCAGGGTGGCTCTTAGGGTTGGCACAGCTCTATGTACAGCTCTACCAATCCGTGTGGACTGGCCCAAGTCAGTGGCACATTTAAATAAAGGCTTTCACCTTTAGTCCTGAGACCTCTCTGGGGTGGCTCGAGGTATTGGAACAGGTATACAAAGCCTTTGATCTTTATGACTGGTGAGTTCAAGGGACCACCCAATCGTACACTATTTTTCAGCTTTAGAACTGGCTGGGCTGAGGAGATTGGCAGAGGAATCCACAACCTTCCGCTTCAGGTATACAAAGCCATTTCATGTAGTAATGGATGTACTGCCAAGAAAGTTAGGGGCTGCAGACGTAGGGGTATATTTACAACAATTGCCGCTAAACAAAGTTAGCGTTGCTTAGCGGTAATTTCTTACCACTGTTTATCACCGAAAACTATTGCCATGGTAGCAACGTATTTACAATACGTCGCTACATGTCGATAGGATCAGCTTGCAGCGGCAATTATTGACACAAACACTAGCGTCACAGTGATAAAAATCTTGCCGCTAAATTGAAAAAAGTGATAGCCGGCCAATTAGCAGCCAGAAAACTCACGTTAGTCATCCTCACCTCACTTTTTTTTAATGTTTTACTGGAGAAATAGACCACAAAAAGCCCGCGAAATACAAAAAAAATATGTACTTCCTGAAACAAAATGGAGCTGCCTGGACCCAGTTCAGCAGGAGAAAACAACCCCCCAAACCCCCCTAACAGTCAGGATGACCAGCCAGAGTTCCAGTGGAAGAGGAAGAGGAAAACAAGATTCAGTCAGGAGGAAAATGAGATCCTGATTGCGGAGGTGACAGAGAATCAACATCAGCTCTTCGTCAGCTCCAGGGTGTCATTGGGGACCAAAAATGCCATTTGGCAGTCCATTGTGAGCAAGGTGAATGCAGTAGCAGAAGTCAAGAGGACGGTGACCAACTGCAAGAAGCGCTGGCATGATGCCAAGCGCAAGACTAAGCAGAAACAGGCCAGCAACCGACAGGCAGCACAGCAGACCGGAGGTGGGAGTCCAGTGCCGCAGGAGCAGCTAGATGCCTTGGAGGAACAGGTGTCCACAGTCATCTACGAGGAGTCGGTGGTTGAAGTCGAGGGAATGGACAGTGCTGACTATGACCAGCTGCATCAGCAACAGGGTAAGTAACAACCAGGGACATGGGGGGTGGGCGGTAGGGGAGTAATGTTGCCTGTGTCCATTCAACTATGTCTCAGTGGCCACCCACAGTGTGTGCAGATCAAATGCCTGATACATAGGTACTTGGGGGTACATTCACATGTCACTTGAGCAGTTGGCATAATCAACAAATACATAGAAAGACACATAATGGTGCTGTAAGTGACTGTTAATCCAGCACACATGCATATATATAATGACAATTGACCACTCATGTGTCTCCTAACTCTGGGCTATATTATCAAGCAAAGGGGCATATTCACTAGAGTAGTGGCGGAGTGTGGCGTTAGCCTCCTTGGCTTAACACCACGCTCTGCCACTTCTGAAACGCAGGGCTGAACCATATTTACAACAATATGATGCAGCCCTGCGTTTCCCCCTGTGCTGGCGCAAAAGTTAGCAGCCTAGCACCAACGCAGGCGTCTTTGCACCATAGTGCAAGGGTGTCTGCTTTGAGGGGAAGATTGTCAATGTGCAGGAATGTCTCCCTTCCTGGACATAAACAACCAATGGCCTTTTGCTGTACCAATGTGTGCTGCACAATGCAGCACACATGGAAACAGCAATAACTAGGAGAAATAAAGCATTTCTCCTTGATTAGCCTGTTTAAGATAATGTTTTCCCTGGCCTTAATTTTGGCATTGACTCCTATTTACACTGCCCTTGTAAATAGGAGGCATTGTAAAACAAAATGGGTTTTGAGGTAGAACGCCCCCTGCAAAACTCATTGCCCTCCCCGTCAACGCTAGGTACAGCGTGAAAGGGTGCCTCATATATGAGGCAGTGTTAAGCTACGATCAGTGGCTTAGCGCTGCATTGTAAATAAGGCGAAGCACATATTGCCACAAGAAAGTCACTCAAAGTGACATTCCTGTGGTGATAGCGGCTTATAAACATTCCCCAAAGTCACTGAGCGTTGGGTCAGCCCACTTGGCTCAACGCAGCTCTCTGCCACTTTTGAAACCAGCACTGCACTGTATGTACAACAATATGGCTCAGTCCTGGGTCACAACATGCACTGGTGATCAATGTAGTCGCCTCGCGCAAAAGCAGGCTCTAATGCACAATGGCGCAAGAGTGTCTGCGTTGGGGTTAGCCAGCTACATTTATTGCATGTGCATGCCGAAATTCCATGCCTCAGCGTAATGTAGTAAATAGGTCTGAACACCACTTCACAGAAGTGACTGAGTGCTGTGTCAATCCAAGAAGACTAACGCTGCATTACGTTACAGGTTTGTACATATGACCCCAGGCGGATTATGAAAGTGTGCCTCCTTTACAATGTTTTGCCAAATCACATCAAGTGGGTCAACACTGCCTTGTGAATATTGTAAAGCATGCTTTCCCTCAGTAAACCAAAAGTTGATGATGGTCCTGTTGCAATAGTACCTTGGAAATATGCTGCAAGCAATTGTAATGGCTTAACTGTTGCTTTTATGTGTGCAGCCGAATAAAGCACACATAACCACATCTAAAACTGTTGGAGAGCACCCTTTAAAGTAGACTCACCCATGTTGCCCACATCAAAAGCTGCAGTGCTCTTACAAGCACCTTCGGTCAATGATGTGCACATTCCATATTGTCAAAAATTAAAATACTGGAGGGCCAAGGTGCTGTTTACCTTTGAGTAAAAGGGATATGCATTTCAAAGTACAGTGCAAGGCCTCATCATCATAGAAATGTGTACCCTAAAATCACAACATGCCTGTTCTGTTTGCAATGCTCCTAGAACCACACATTCCCTGTTACATGCATGGTAAGTGAAGTTTGAGAATGGGCCTCATTCACAATGTGGCAATAATGCACGTCATTTGGCTACACGTTGCCTTGACATTATTCCTCAAAATGCAGTCATCCACATTGAAGTATCTTCTTGTGCTGTTCAGTTAGCAGTATGTCATTGTCATCATGCTCCTGTTTTTGGCGGTCCAAGACACATTGACATGCATGGAAACTGGCCCTTAGGTAAAGTTAACAGTGGTAGTGAACAAATGCATAGCTATTGATGTATGTAAATATCCTTCCAGTAACAAATGCATCCAATTACCCTAACAACAACAGTATGTATCATCCATGTGCCCATCCCTGTGAGGTCCAACAAAGGTCTGTAGTGCAAAATGCACCAATCTTATAGGCCTGCCTCAAAGTCCTATATCCTCCTGCTTGCATTATTTAACCATTGCCACTGCACCAAACTTCAAGGGTGTCTGGATAGAGAGAATGATTGTCAATGAAGAGGAAGGTGTTCCTCCCTGCACATCAACATCCATTAATGGTATTGACCTGTGTCAAAGTGAGTTTCCCACCTTGAAACACATAGATACGTCTCAGAGTAGGGGAATTAAAGCCCATCTACTTGTCATCTCAACGTGGACATCACTGTATCCCTGATCTCAAGTTCATGAGTGTCCTCATCATGCCACACTACAAAATAGGTGGAAGTGCCAACATCAATGGAGGGTGCAGTCTAATCTCCACCTCAAAACCTAGTGACTAACACCCATACGCAAACTTTAATGAGTAAGAGTGACTTATCCACAATGCAGTGTTAAGACACATTAAGTAGATTAATCCTGCATTGTCAATAATGTGAATCAACCAGCACCACAGGAAGGTTTGAACAGATGATGTAACAGGTGCAGCAGGGGCCTATAAAAATGCCCCTCACTGTTGGCTTACAGGGAAGCTGTCCAAATCTATGAACAACCTAAATGTAACATTAGGGGCGTTGCACATTGATTAACAAAGCTGCGGTTAATAGGTGTACCATGTAAGAATAGAGAACGGAAAGTGTCATGCACTCTGATTGTCAACTGGTAAAATGCTTGCCCAAAGTGGACATTCACATAAAACAGTATCTGCCCTTTACATTGCAGAGGAAGAAACATCACCTCCTGGTCAGCAGCCTGTCCCACTCTTCAATTATGAAGATTAAGAAGAGCTCACAAGCATCGACCAGGACATCCTCTAAGAGCTGCTCGACGTCATAGGCAGCCCATCTCCGGAAGCAGGGCCATCCAGCAGTGTCGTGGCCTCTCCACCTGCCGCGCAAACATCTATCAGGCACCACCTAGCACCACAGCTGTCAACCTGGACTCTGAGGACCCACTGCTACATTTTTACCGTAGTGCGGTAGGAGTCCAGCGTGAGATGGCTAAACGGGTGCAGGTGGGGTTGGAGAGCCTGGCAGCCAAACAGTCTTCTTCATGCCTTCCAGCATTCCATGGGTGACAGCGCTGGTATCCTTAATCAGAGACAACAACAAGTGTCCTGTCAAAGTGTGTCAGGTTAGTAGACATACACAAGCCACCAACCTTCTGGAACAACCCAGCAGGGGCGATGCTAGACACCCACCTCCCCCATGCACAGACGCCCAGCAGGACGGAATATCACACTCCCCTGTAAGCCTGTCCACGGGGGGAAAGGGATAGGGAGAAAATAACAAACTCTCGTAGAGTATGGAGAAAACCTCTCCTGCCCGTCTGTCCAGAATAGGCACACACCACAGCAGAAGGCCCTAAGTGAAAGAAGAAGAGTGTGTGTTAACTAGAGAACAAACAGGTACAGAAAGACCAAACATTACACAGGTATGCATTCAGTATTCCCCACTCACTTCAAAACTGTCCCTCTGGTCTTGGAGGGATCCGACATGTATGACCCAATCACTGTGACTCCAGAAACAGGGTCTGCGAAAGCAAATTTCCACGACAGGTGGAAGGTACCAGAAGAACACACAGAACCTGTGTGTAAGGCCCAATAACAAAGTACAGGGTAAATGTCGCACTCCTCGTGCAGAAACGGGAATGTAAAAAAAACAACAGAAAAAGCACTCCTCCGCAGCTCTCCGTGCGTGAGTGAAAACAACAAAACGGCCGGGATGTCGCACTCCTGGTGCGATACAATGTAGCATATAAAAAGAGGACAGAAACAAAAGTATTCATAGACACTTCACCGCAGCTCTCTGTGCATGTAAGTGAGGAGGAAAGAACGGAAAGAACGGATCCAGCCGGAGTCCGTATCGGTACTTGCCTCGCTGAATGGCCCACCTAGCGGGAGATCAGGAACCATGGAGCGAGGCACAGCAAAGCTCAAGAAAGGCTGACTGTGAAGGACAAGTAGTGGGATAGAAATGCAAGCGGGTCCAGCTGCACTTCTCCCGCTAAACGAAGAACTCTCCGGAAATCCAATAGAGCAAGGCAGGCAGGGGGTGAAGTTGATTGACAAGCACCGGCCTGCACGCTTGTCCGGGTAGAAGTACACGTAGCTCCTCCCCCACACTGGAGAAGCCCGGAACCCAGCAGAGATGCCTCTTGGGACATGTAGTCCCACAATCATTCAGTCTTCAAACACACCCTCACTCCATTCCGCCTACAGTAGACTGAAGGGACAGGGGCGTGTGATGCAGGGAAGAGGCCAAAGTGCGAAAGAGTCATGACAAAGTGGCACCGCCAATGTTGCCAAACAGTTGGGGGAAATGCATAAAATCATGGAGAACATGGAGCGGAAGCAGGATTCACACTTGGCTGCTATGGCTGCCTATTACTGAGACGTTGCTGGAGTCCTGCAAGCCCTGCAGTGATGCCTCATCTGTTGGCACAGATGAATGCTGCTGCACCTTCAGGATCCACCTCTTCCTCCCCTGATGTGTCTGTGCCTCCCAGTGCTGCCGCCAATCCACCATCACCTTCACTGGAGGCACATGACACATCAGAGGAGGAAGATGTGGATGAAACAACATTCTTAAGGATAAGGCAGTGATGCATTCATCTGTGTCAAATGGCTAGTTTCTGCTTAGCCTGGTGCTTACCATCATGCCTCGGAACATCATCTGTCACTGTCCTCAGATTCACTCTGCTACATTCACCTTGCACTTTTAATGGACTGTCAATGTGGCCATTGATCCCCAATGACCCTGCAATCAGCCTCCTGACTGAAGTTT
Organism: Calotriton arnoldi; assembly: GCA_963921515.1. Taxonomy (NCBI): domain Eukaryota; kingdom Metazoa; phylum Chordata; class Amphibia; order Caudata; family Salamandridae; genus Calotriton; species Calotriton arnoldi. Next base: position 1,284,813 of record CAWUFW010005548.1, on the reverse strand, counting down.
TCTTGTTCCTCAACATGTCTCTGGACATGTTCCTCCCCAAGGACTCTGTCTGGCCCTCCAATGGCTATGTACACAATGTGGGGGTTGTTTTCAAAAGAACTGGGCCAGTCTGTTAACTCCTGAAATGCACTTGTAAATAAAAGCACCAAAGTTACAAAGATGTGTGTTGTGTGGGACCATTCAAGTTTAGACATGGACATGTCAAGAATGGCTAAGCAGTGTAGCCAGCACCAATATTCCAGAGTGCCTTTCCAATAATTGGTTCTGCTGAGCCTGTGTCTCTGATAGGCAGTGAGATGACAGGACATGTGTGAATTAGCCAATGCTTCAGATCTCCAAGACAACATTGTTGCTGTAACTTAACTTTTCCCTACGTTTAGGATGGGGATAGGGACTTGGAACAATACTCAAGTCAGTGTCAAGCCACATGAAGTGGCTCAACCTTGCCTTGCAAACAAGGCATACTTTGAACCTGTACTTATTGTCAATGGGGTGGACAATGGTTGTTGTGATGGGTGTCATGCCATGACACATGTAAAGATAGATCCCTTAACATATTTCCTAAGATGATGAAGCAATCTTGCGGTAAGAAGAGGAATGGCGTATGATTGATAATGTTCAAATGTGTTTCTGTGTTAAATGTTTGCGCTGTTGTGGTGGAACGCCCATCACTACACCCATTGCCCTACACTTGTACGCTAAGTATAGCGTAATGTTGTCCCAAATGTACAGGGCAGCGTTAATACAAGTAAAGTGGCTTAACGCTGCCTTGAAAATAAGATGAAGCCCATATCGCCAGCACAACTTTGTGTAAAGGGAAGCTGGGGTGGCGACAGGGGCTAGGTAAATATGCCTCTAAGTACCAATCAACATACCTATATCATGGAACCAATGCTGTGTGAGCTCAATGCCTCCACTGCATTATGTGTTTTTCTAATCAGCAATTTTTTATAAGATGAAAACATATCCCTATGCAATGTCAAAACTTAACTTTGCTAGCCTACATAGCATGCATGTTTGTCAATCACATCCAAACAGCAGTATGACAGTATCCTGTCCCGTGAAGATGTCGTTATTCCATTCTTAGATATTCAACAGAATTGTGTGGGAAATGAATCTGTTGTAACCAACTACCAACTCACCAGTTCATTGAATCACATTAAACATCAGTGACACCACAAATCACTAACCACTATGTATGTATTACATAAAAATATACTAACTAACCTAAACCACATACTACTAACCTATCCTAACCTACACTAATCTAACCTATGCTAATTGATATGTACATTAAACTAATTACCTTACCTAAAACTATACACATAACAACATATATTAAACTTCAACCCACCTCCCCCTTAAGGCACATCTGTAGACGGGACAAAGACAGCTTAACCTAGACATGAAGTAACTAAACATACATCCTAAACAAGTATATATATATATATATATATATGCTTGAATATCCTTGCCAACGCAGCGCCGCCGCGCCGCAAAGAAAGGTGCCCGCACTCCAAGTAAGTCCAAAGGATTTTATACAGGTAGCTGACGCGTTTCAACCAGGAGGTCTTTGTCATTGTATTTTTTATTTTTATTGAACAAGTCAAAAAGACATCAACCCCCCACCCAAATGAAAAGGAAACTTAACCCAAAACAGTATGTAAAATGCATGAAAATCCTAAAACCATATCTACACTTAACACTAATCTATACCTACTCTAAAACTACACTTACCACTACCTAATGAACAACAGTTCAAAAAAATATAAAAATATGCTTAAGGGAATCAGGGGACGTACAAGGGAGACGGGTAACATATTTAGGGGCTCAGATGGGGAGCCCCAGGGCACCCTTAATGTCCTGGAGGTGTGACGTGATCTCATCAATGTTCCTTTCAACATGGGCCACACGTACATTGAGGTTTAAAAGCAACCTACGTTCCCTGTGGGTGAAGCTGGAATTCAATCTCTGTAGCGCAGTTGTCAGGGATGATGTGCCTTGTTGAGCAGGTTGTGAGGGTGCACCTGGTTGCTGAGATGAGGTGGTTGCAGCAGGTTGGGCCAGTGTGGATGTTGTGGAAGCAGCAGATGGCTGTGGATGTGTGTAACCATGTTGGACGCCTGAAGGGCCTGGCATTGGATCAGTGTGCCTCTGTCGACTTGATGAGGCAGGCAGGCCACCATGCTTTTGTCCACTTTTCTTGCTGGATTCTGAAATGGACTTCCATCGTCCTGATGCCCTCTCCTCCCGGTACCTCCTTGCCATTGCATTGTAGCCCTTTGCCACCCGACGGATATGCATATAATGTTCCTTCCGCAGAAGGAACTGCCTCACTTCATCAGGTGACATGTTGTCTGTTAAAAAATAAAAACATGACAAGATGTAAGATTCGAGACAAATAACACCTTTCAGCATGTATCTCACAAACACAAGTGTACAAAAACAGGAAATATACACTCTTACCAAATGTTAGGTACGTCCGACATGACCTGACAAGTTCAATGTTAATGTAAATTCTTATCACAACCTGATAGTGATACTGACATGTCAATGTATGGTATGGGACATAGCAAGGGCAGAGTGGAGTAACAAAAGTGGTAGATTAGCTGAGTTCAATGAGGCCACTGGCACAGACTCTGAATGAGTTTAACAGGGGAATGTCCTCAAGGAGACAGCTTTACAGGCCCATTGCAGAGCCAGGCCATGACATTTACACAAATACAGTAGGGTGCACTGTTTGCAATAGTGGCAGACCAGTAAGCACCACAGTGGTACTCATGTAGAACAGTATGACAAATCAAATTTCATCAATTCACCACCAAGTTGGATGTGTCAAACAGTTACACATCCATGAGTCATAATGTATACATCTACTAGAAACATTTGAGTAAACGTAGGTCACAAATCTGATGATTGGAAGGAAACAGGGCATATTTTCCTGGAAGTCTCGGAGCATGTTGTTAGCCTGCTCAGCCTCATGCTGTGCTATGCCACTATGGAAACGCAGGGCTGCAGAATCTCAACATCATATAGTTGCAGCACTGCCTTTACACTTGTGCGGGTGTAAAACTCTTTGTGCTAGCGCCAATGCAGGCCCCTTGCACAATAATGCAAGGGTGTCTGAATTGAGCAGAAGGCTCACCTTCATGCACATGAACAATCAATGACCTTTAGCTGTATCCATGTGTGCCACACAATGCATCACACATCGGAACAGGAAATATGATGAGAAAATGATCACTTCTCATTCCTGTGCATGTTTGAGAACATGTTGTCAATGGTCTTACCTATTACGCACTCCCCCATATTCATGCTGCCCTTGTCGAAATGGTTTTGCTTACAAAATAATGGGCTTTGCGGCGTAACAGTGCCCACCTTTTTCACCCTAAATGTAGTGTGAAAAGGTGTCTAACGCATAAGTTGGCATTAAGCTACGTTAAGTTGCTTAACGGTGGCTTGTGACTAAGGTTAAGCCAGTCTCGCCAATACAATGTTGTGCAAGGTAATGTTGTGGTGGTGACAGGGGCCTTGAAATTTGCATCAACATGGCAAAAATTCACTTGTTCTGAAGCAAGATGGTAAATAAGTTCAGGAACATATTTTGGTGACCTAACTATGTCTTACAGTTGCATTGACTCATTCAAACAAGTTGTGATTGTGGCTTATGCCACTCATCCAATTTTGTCATGTACCCAAGCTTTCAGCTTGGGTATGAGACTGCCTCTTTGTAGTACTATCTGTCAATGACAAATGTTGCTCCAATGAATTGTCCGTCAGTGACAGCCACCTCAGGGCAGGGTGAACATGTGATCCAGCGGTGTACTATCAGCAGATACACCAACTACCATATACTCACCTGGGCCCATATAACTACTTTCACGAAATACCAAGTAGACCGCTGGAACTTTTAGTTTATGAATTTCATACTTCAAGTTCTAGTTATTTCTTTCCCTAACTAAACCTTTCACTGATCAAATAGTTCTTTCCTCTGGTCAATGGACCATTACTTGGAACTAGTTGATGGTGATAATTAACATAACTTATTAAACATTTCTTGATTAAAAGTAATAATCACAGACTCAGGAAGTTTTAAAAATCTTTAATCTAAATTAATTGCGTGTGAACCATCTCAGACCGTTTCAGTACAAACACCCTCATTCGCAGGAGTGTCAATTCAATCAAGTTTCAATAGGCAATAGCAATTCAGATCCACACAAAAACTATGCTCAGAAAGAAGAGGACAGAGAGAGAAGAACATCTATCAAAACGATGAATTTATAATTACCAAGTATGGTGTGAAGACCAACCCCCTGGCCAAAGGGCTGGTAAGGGTCCCCCGGGATAGATCAGGAGACAAAGACTTCAGGACAGGAATCAGGACAGGATACTTCACCTCTCTAGATACCGATGACTGCATCGCACCCCTCTCTGACACTCTCTTCCTCCTCGTGGTTCTTCCGCGATCTTCTTTCTAACCCAATTTAGTTAAATAGATGTGTTGGACTTGGCCCTTTTTGCAGGGTCATCCCTGAACTTTTTGCCTTCCTCCTGTAATTTCTCTGACCTGTTTTTGTTGGTTTTATGACTCTGGGCACTTTACCACTGCTGATCAGTGCTAAAGTGCATATGCTCTCCCTATTGTAAATTGATGTATTGATTAGTGACTCCATGATTGGATCATTTGATTTACTTGTCAGACCCTAGTATAGTGCACCAGGTGTGCCCAGGGCCTGTAAATCAAATGCTGCTGGTGGGCTTGCAGCACTGGTTGCGCCACCCACAGAAGCAGCTTGTAAAGTGTGTCTCAGGCCTGCCATTGCAAAGCCTGTGTGCAGTCGGTACTGCCATGTCGACTTGGCAAGTGCACCCACTTGCCAGACCCTAAACCTTCCCTTATCTTCATATCAGACACCCCTAAGGTAGGCCCAAGGGCAGGGTGCATTGTAAGTATAAGGTAGGACATGCCCTGGTGTGTGTGGCATGACATAATAGTGAATTACAGCCATTTTTGTTTTTCACTATTGCAAGGCTACCAGTCCCCATAGGCCAGAATGGGCAGTTTTGATTATAACATCTTATAATCCTAACTGACCCAGGGAACATGGTAGAAATTCGAGTTTAGTATGCCTGAACTCAGCATGATAAAATACATCTTTTAGTAAAGTTGGTTTTAACATTCTGTGTTTGAAAATACCACTTTTAGAAAGTAGGTATTTTTTTGCCTAACTGTCCAAGCCTGCCTCTGCTAGGTTGTGTATTGTGTGTCTGGTTTTGTGAGTGACAGGAGCTGGGGGATTCCAGGAGACAGGGTGAGTCAGCACAGGGCTGAATAGACCATCTGCATGTAGAGTGGTGGGAGGAGTTGCACCTGGGTCTGAATAGGGCTGTGCCTGCCTTCCACAATGCTGGCTCCACCTCCTGTGGTGTGTCTGATGTCCCTGGCCCACACTGTCAAAGGAAAGAAGGAGTCCTGTAAACAAAGTGCTCCAGGACTGCACAGAACTGGTTTGGACCAGGTAAAGGCCCCTCTGCCCTCAGAGGACAAAGGATTTAGGGGTATAAATATTGGGGCCCTGACCCCAGAACTTTAGATCACTTCTGGAACAACAAGACGAACCTCTGCCAAGGAGAAGAACCAAGGAAGCTGTAGGAGTTGGACTGCCCCCCTGCCAGTGTGCTGTGTTGCTGGGTTGGCCTACAGTGGTGTCTTCAGTGCCAAGGACAGGAGAAGGAACTTTCAAAGAACTTTCATCATCTTGCAGAATATTACTCCAAGGGCTTGATTTGAGCTTGCCTCCTGACCGAAGTCTCAGGGATACCAGACTTCACCCCCTTCTGTTTGCCTGCGTCTGGAACTTGCTGTTCTAGCTGCTACAGAAGGAATTCTGCAACACCGACGCCGGCGAGCGACGCCGTAATCTGCAACGAAGTCGTGAGCGCTGCTCCGACTTGCAACGTAGACCCGACGCCGGCCGCCGTGCCACATCGACGTCAGCGAACGACATCGTAAGCCTGCCATAGCCGTGAGCGCTGCTCCGACTTGCGACGCAGGCCCGACGCCTGCTGCTGTGCCGCATCGACTCCGAAGTCGACATCATCGCGGAGCCGATCGTCGACGTGGGTGGTCAAGAATCCGTCGACATCGTGACATCGTACGGAACCATGGTTTCGGCGCCATCGTGATGTCACCTCCTCTCCGGTCAGGAACCGACGCCTGCCCTGCCTGCGCAAGCATCCAGGTCCCGACGCATCATCTCCCCCGAAGCAAGGAACCGACGCCGCAGCGCCAACGACGCCGCACCTCCCCGACGCCGTGAGCTGTCTTTGTTTTTGCTTTTCCAAGGTACTGTTCTTTGTGGGTCTGTTTTGACTCTGGGCCCGACGCCGCGCACCTCGCGGTCAGCGCCGTACTTTGGGATTTCTTTGACCCTGACGTCGTGATAACTCCAGTTGCGGTTATCTGTTGCTAAAGACTGTTTTTAAGTGAATAACCTATTTTTGAACTATTTCTACCATCGTGAAGAATTATTATTGATTACAGTATTGTGGATTTTTGTCGTTTATGGTCTTGTGATAAGTCTATATAAAGAATACTTATTTTTATAATACAACCTGTGTGGTGTCCATCTGTAGTGTTGTCACTGTATTACTGTATGTGGTCACAAATGCTTAGCACACTGCCTCTGAGATAAGCCTGCCTGCTCGTGCCAAGCTACCAAGGGGGTGAGCAGGGGTTATCCAGTAGTGTAGCTCCCTTGCCCTGATGTAGATGCAAGGGTCCCTATTTGGTCAAAGGTACCTACCTCTGCCAACTAGAGACCCCCAGATCTAACAAGATGGTTCTGCATTCAATTTTCTTCATCAGTGTCTCACAGCTTCAGCACCACCCACAGCACCAACAGCATCCCGAGCTCTGCTTCTGTGCTCCCGTAACAGCATCAGCATCCGCCTCAGCATCAGTATCTTCCCGCACTAAGCATCACCATCAGCATTAAGCTAACTAACTAAAACTACCTCAATTATACCTTTCCATATCCATGTACCACCCATTAATGTTTCAGTTTCACAAAATTCTAACTCTGATTGGACAGGCGAGGAGGGATGATCATCACACCATGCTTACATTTCGCTTATTTCATTAAACCATTGTTTCAAACCCCTCCCCTCAAACTTTATTAAATCATTTCCTTTCCCATACATTTCCAAACTTTATTCATACAAAATGTTGCAAAGTCATGAATAAAGCTCCTTCATATGAACTCTTCACCCTCATGTTCCCAGGGCACATCTTCGCTGGCCTTGGACGCGTGACAAATCCTGACTCATCTTTCCTTGTTCTCTCTCCGGTGCGCATGCGTGGGGTTACGTCAGTCAGCTCAATTCAGACAAGTTTAGGAGTCCCAAATGCGCACTAATAATAAAGTCAAAAGAAGAAATGTTATTCTCAAAAATAAATGATTTCACTGTATACCACCAATCTCTACTCTAACCCACTTTATTTATTATTACACTTTCTGCATTTGCGTTAGTATAAAACTTTATTTTCTAATTCAACCAAGCAGGTGCCATGCATGTGAGCTTTCAAGCGGCCATTTTATCGTCCTTTGCGCAGGCGCAAGATTTTCCCTCCAAGCATTAGTACGTCATACTACTTAGATGCAGTAGAAGCATGCGCAGTAAAGATCCCTTGTTAAAGTGCGTTCTAGTCCTTCGTTCATGTTATTGCAGTTAGTAAACACATAGGCAAGCTTCACTGTCCCGCGTGTCTCTTTCTAAATGCGAATTATTAATTACAAACACGTTGTTAGTAATTCGTTAATGAGTTAAACGAAAGGATTGCTTCCGAGCAAGTCTCATTTACGAGTCCTTGCTCCATCAATCCCCTCTCTGATGGCATCTTAAGCCATCACAAAATTACCCATCCCATCCCAGATACCAACTTTAGCACCTCTCAGTTTTCTCTACTTTCTCCTCTCAATTTTTCATCAGTCAACTCGTTTCCTTCTAAATCCCTCATCTTCTATAATCTGCCTTTCATTTATTCTAGCTGTATTTCATCATAATTTCTTTTTCGCTTCTGTCCCTTTCCTTTTCTTTCAAAATGTACTTTCTCCTTCCTTTCACATCTACAACACTTATATGTAATTATTATTAACATCACTACTGTTACTATCATGACTAATGGTATTATTATTTGACCTAGGAAACTTTTCCCAAAATCAGCAAACCATTTCCCTATTGATGTTATACTTTTTGTTAGTCTTCCCCATACACTATCAACCTCCAGTTGGGTTAAGTCTTTATGCATTCTCGTAATGTTTTCAATATATCCTTTAATTTCTCTGCTCTCGTCTGGAATATAAGTGCTGCAATGTTGAATTTTCAACATGCCACAAACTCCACCTTCTTTTGCTAATAATATGTCCAGAGCAAGACGGTTCTGTAAAACCATAGACCTGAATGCAACCATCTCTGTGTTAATCATTAAGAATCCTCCTGCAGTATCTGTAGAAAGACGATCAACTATGGTTGATAACTTACAAATTTTCTGTGAATTAAGAATGACTTCAACTGAGGGTATCAATGCACTAAAAATGTCTCCTACAATTTCAGAAAAACTAGCTCTTCTTCTACGTGTTAGTCCTTTAGATCTTCCATTGGTTCCACTGATTTTACCTACATGATAAATCTTTGGAAAAACTATTCCAAAGTAACAGCTCCCGTACCATCTTGCATGTAACCTATAGTAGGCATTGCTCCCACAAACATAATACACTCCTGGAAATACAGGATCAGTTCCCCCTTTTAGTCCCCATCCTCCTAGAATTAGGAAGTTCTGTTCACACTCACTGGAACCAATGTAAATATTGTTATAGTCTGTCTTTAATCTATGGAGGCAGAATTTCCCCCTTTTCACAAAATCCAGGGACATCGCAGCATGAGTCTTGCCACTTGCATAGATTCCCTCCTTCCCAACCCATGGAGGTACATGGGTTTTCTGTTCAGTTGCTTTCTTTATTAACTCCTGTCTCCTTTCTTCTACTAAATCCCAAAAATCTTTTTCTTCTTTTCTTAATGTACATGTTAGATTATCTTTATGTGCCTGAACTCATTGTTAAGAAAAATTCACCCATAAACTGTGCATTTTTACTGCTAACTACTGGATTCATATTCTTTCTAATAGGCAATTCTGAAAATACTACATCTATATCTGAATAAAAATATTGAAGTCTCCCTGTAACATAAAATAAGCTTGATAAAATACTACATGACACACCATACGTTAAAGGTCTATGGTGATACGTCATCCCTTCTGATACTGAAGAGGGTAACTTCCTACACACGTAACAATTGTTAATTTCCATAGTACTAACATATTGAAATAACAATTTAATAAACACATTAGAAGACGTATTATAGTCTGATTCATTATGATAGTTTGCTTCATCTTCTACCCCTATTTCTATTTCAGTTTCTTTTATTCTATCCACCTTAACCGCTTCGCCGCAATCGAATTCCGCCCAGGTGCTGGACATTCCGATCGCGGGTGTGGTCGTGACGAGCTCAGCTCGTCATGCGCACAGGCCGACCGCGCAGCATGACGAGCTGAGCTCGTCATGAGCATCGAAGGGGTTAACATTAGTATCTGTATTATTCTGGTCACTTGTTTTCATTAACAAAGGTACTCCTACTGTTAGGAATAACCACATTGATGCTACTAATAAAATACTGCAAAAACAAAATCTAAAACACTTTCTTTTTAATCCACATTTTGGTTTCCCAGTAACTTCAGTTTCTGCCATTTTTCTTCCTGAGAAAATTTATTTTCTCTTATCTTTTCTTTGTCAGTCTTGACTTTCTTTTTCGTTCTTAAGGAGGCCTCAATTTGCTTTCATCAATCTGTGCAATATGAACCTCTTCTGTTTCATCAGTCAGATCTAGGGATTCAAATTCCTCGAGTATGACGTAAGTCCATTCAGGAGCCTTGTATCTCCAGTTTAATTTTCTCAATCTTGGACTTTTTCGAGTTATTTTCGCTAAGGTTTGTTTAGGTCGTGTTTGGCTTCTGATTTCATTTACTTGTTCTGGTTTCTTTTCTGATTTTCTCAAATGATATCTTAATTTCTTTACTCCAGTTGGCCAATTGTCTCCCTTTCTGATTCTTTTGATTTGTACTGCACTTTCACCTTCTTTATCTCCTTGCAAAGTCCTTTTAATTTCACTTAATCTAGGCACAATTTGTTCCCGTTCTGTTTTCTGTGCTTGAACCTTCTTTTACTTTCTCCTGCTCAGGTCTTATTGTATTTTGTTCTTCTTCTTCCTGAGCTTGTTCATCTAATTCTATCTGACCCTGTTCAGGTCTTATTTCAAACTTTTCTTCTTCTTCTTCTGCCTGAACGTTTTCTTTTAATATTCCCTCCTCAGGTTCCTGAAAGTCTTTTTCTATCTCCACCTGAGTATGTTCTTCTTCTCCTGACTTTTCCTGACTACTTTCCTGTCTTTTCAGTTCTGTTCTTCTTCTTGTTTCAATAACGTCATCAATTACTTCAATCACTGGTATCCATTCTTCCTGACTTGTACCTGGCTGTTCGTCATATGGTTGTCTTTCAGAATCTTTCACTCTAGATTCTTCAATTTCACAGCTTACAACTCCTGACGCTTCAGCCTGTTCAGTCAGTGGTTGCTCTTGTTGTTCTGATGGGCTCGGAACTCTTCTGGTATGGCTGGCATGAATCCAATTGGGCAAACCTGCACACTTCACTGCTGTGGTAGTGACCAGTATGACTTGCCGCGGTTTATCCCACCTTGGTGCTAAGCACGACTTTCTTGCGTGTTTCTTCACGAGCACCCAATCTCCAGGATTCAAATCATGCGCTTGGTCTGGCTGTCTTTCAACTGCGTCTTCTCCAACCTGGTGAGAGACAGAACGCATCATTTCAGCCAATCCTTTGCAATAGTCCAATACCAGATCATCAGTTATACTCATTAGTTTATTTCCAGGAATAAATGCCTGTTTCATGGCTCTTCCCATGAGAATCACACGTGGGCTCATTCCTGTTTTTCTGTCTGGAATACTTCTGAGACCCATCAATACAAGAGGTAATGTATCTGGCCATTTCAGCTTTGTGGATGCACACACCTTCCCCAATCTTGACTTGATTGTGCCATTCATTTGCTCAACAATTCCAGAAGCCTCTGGATGATAAGCACAGTGCAGTTTTTGTTCAATGTTAAATGCAGCACAGATTAATCAAATTATTTCATTATTAAAGTGAGGGCCTCTATCCGATTCCAAAGTGACTGGAAAACCAAATCGCGGAACTAACTCCCTCAACAACAATTTTGCAACTGTAAGACTGTCATTTCTTCGAGTGGGATAGGCTTCCACCCATCTTGAGAAAAGGCATACTATGACAAGTATGTATTTCAGTCCATTACATGGGGGCAATTCAATAAAATCCAACTATAATCTAGTGAAGGGTCCTTCTGCCTTTCCAATCTTTCCCCAGCTTACCACTGTCTTTCTACCTGGATTTTGCTGCTGACAGGTTAAGCATCTTTGGCAAAGGCTCTCTGCGATTACCCTGAACTTCGGATTGTACCAACTCTGTCTGAATAGCCTGATCATTGAGTCTCTCCCTATGTGTGTTGCTCCATGATACACTCTTGCCATTTTTGAAAGCAAACAATCTGGCATGACTGGTCTTCCATCTAAATACACCCATACCTCATCATGTGGTCTCTTTGTACAGGCTGCCTTTACCCAAATTTCCTTTTCTTTATCCTCAACTTCTTCCTGCAATTGTCTAATCTCGTCCCATGTTTCTGGCACTGAGAAAAACATAAGTTGGCATCTGGTTTCACCCGTTTCAATTTTTCTGTTTATGGCCACTGTATTTTTGGCACAGTATTTGGCCACTTGATCAGCATAATTATTGCCAGCAGTCACATAGTCATTTCCTGACCAATGTGCAGCGCATTTTACAACTGCTATCTCTTTTGGCAATTGTAATGCTTTCAACAAATCCTTCACATTTTTGCTGATTTTGATAGGAGATCCTGAAGAAGTCAGAAATCCCCTCTGCATCCAAAGCTGGCCGAAGTCATGCACAACCCCGAACCCATATTGACTGTCCGTAAATATGGTTACTCTCCAATTTTTCCCCTTTTTGCATGCCATTGTTAAGGCAACCAATTCAGCTATTTGTGCAGACTTGACCTCAGGTAAACAGGATGCTTCGATTACCTCAGATATTTTACAAACAGCATATGCAGCACTTAATACTCCTTCTTGTGTCCTGAGGCAGGAACCATCTACAAAGAGCTCATGGTCAGCCTCTTTCAAAGGTGTCTCTTTTATATCAGGCCGGGGATTCGTGCATAACTCAGTCATGTCCAAACAATCATGATCACTCTCATCTCTCACTTCTTCATCGCAGGGGTCTGGCAGTAGGGTAGCTGGGTTCATAATCGTACACCTTATCACAGTCACGTTCTCAGCTCCCAAAATCACTCTTTCATACTTAGTCAATCGACTAGGGGTGAGATGATGTGTTCTTGTTCTTGTCAAAAGAATCTCAACTGAGTGTGGAACGAAAACTTTTACCGGATGTTCCATCACTATTGACTCACTTTGCTCCAGACTCATACAAGTAGCAGCTACTGCTTTTAAGCAGCCAGGCAGTGCTGAAGCCACTGGATCCAGTGTAGCTGAAAAATATTCCACTGGACGTCGACTCAGTCCATGTCTCTGTGTTAAGACTGAAAGTGCACAATTTTCTCTCTTACAGCAAAACAAAGCAAAGTCTTTTGAATAATCAGGCATGCTCAAAACAGGAGCCTCACACAAACAATTTCGCAATTTTACAAATGCCTCTATACAGTCATCATTCCAATCCATCGGATCTTTTGCACTTTTCCGGATCATCTGTATTAATGGTTTCGCTAACATAGAAAACCCATTAATCCATTGCCTACAATACCCAACCACTCCCAAAAACATTCTCATTTCTCTTTGAGTCTGTGGCAGTTGCATTTCTTTGATTATTTTTATTCTTCCCGGTGTCACTTTTCTAACTCTTTCTATTTTATGCCCTAAATATCTAACCTCTCGTTGACAGAATTGTAATTTTCTGGAGACACCTTGTGTCCTCCTTCAGCCAAATGGTTCAGCAATGCAATTGTGTCTGTGACACAATCTTCTCGTGTTTTTGATGCCACCAATAGGTCATCAATGTACTGGACCAAAACAGAATTTCCGGGCACAACCAACAATTCTAGCCACTTTTTCAAAATCTGATTCAAAATTGAAGGACTCTCTGTGTACCCTTGAGGAGCTCGACACCATGCGTAAATATGATCCTCAAACTTAAACGTAAAAAGATACTGGCTGTCTAGGTGCAAAGGAATAGAAAAGAAAGCTTGGCATAAATCAATCACTGTAAACCAACCTGCATTCCAAGGTGTCTAATAAAGGATCACTGCTGGATTTAGCACTATTGGACAACATGGCACTGCAATTTTATTTATTTTCCGTAAATCTTGCACTATTCTGTACTTTCCGCTAGGCTTTTTCAGTCCCATTATTGGCGAATTGCAGGGACTACTCATCACTTCTTTTAAAATACCTTGTTTAACCATTCGTTCAATTTCTGGAATAATTCCTGCTTTTACTTCTGGACTCATCTTGTATTGTCGGGTGTTTGGATACACTGCACCTTCTTTCACTGTCACTTTAACTGGGTCTATATTTGTCATTAGCCCAATGTCTTTTCCTGTAAAATCCCACACTTCTGGATTAACCTTGGCTCTCAACTCTTCTGGTAATTCATTCTCAGTTATTAGTGAAAACATTTCATCTACTTCTGTTCCCTGTTTGGCTAGCATCATCTTGTATACCACGTCTTCATCAGGGGTTTGGAAAGCGACACCATCCGGTGTACAATAGATCGTGCAATTCATCTTGCACAAAAGATCTCTTCCCAACAGATTTACAGGACTGGAATCACAAACTACGAACCGATGCATTTCCTTAAAATTTCCAATGTGCACCTCCATTGGTTTGGTAATTGGGGTTCTAATCTGTTGGTTTGACACGCCTACAACTTGGATTGACTTTCCCGAGAGGGGTAGGTTTGGGATGTCTGCTGTTCTCACAGTAGACCTGGTAGCACCAGTGTCCAATAGGAAAGTAATGTCTTTACCTTCTACTTTCCCATCAACAAATGGACCTGACTGATCTACCGGCAAGGATGCGCCAAGCACGCACTCCTCTTCCTCCCCCCTCAGGCACCGTCATTGTGCGACATCTGAATGTTCTTCATCATTCTGTAAAAAATATTGTGTAATTGTTCTATTATTCTTACCACTTTCTCCAGGAAATCCGGTGTTCGCACTGAAACTTTGATGGTTCACAAAATTTGGCATAGGAGCTGGTGGCACCTGATATTGTGAAGTAACTACCTGCTGCTGCTGATTCATAAGTACTTCATTCTGCATCTGTGGGATTAAATTTTGATTTGGCCCATTATTGCTCTTATTACTCTGAGTACTCTTACACTCGTTCTTCCAGTGTCCAAGCTTTCCGCACGCATGACAAGGAAACTTCTTTTTCGCTTCTTTTCTGTCCATTCGTCCCCTATATTTATTACCATTCGCTCCTTGATTATTCTGACTTTGTTCTTTCATTTGATTATTACTTTGGTCATTTGTTTTCTCTTCTTGCTGTTCTGCCAATTTAACTTGTGCCCACATCATTTTCTCTTTTAGCTTCCTACGCCTGGCTTCAAAGTCATCTCCGCAATATTTCGCATACTTTAAAATCTCATCCACTGTCTTACTTTGCCAACACAACATGTGCTGCTGTATCATCTGACTGATTTCTGGTTTCAAACCATATACAAACCGATACACAAAATGTCCCATATCCTTGTCACCGATATTCTCAAAACCACTATACTGCTTAAACACCTGCAATAACCTTTCATATTATGCATGTACAGATTCATTTGGTTCTTGTGTTGTTCCATCTATTTTTACCCAATCTGTTTCTTTAGGAGGAATTTTCCCTTTCAAATACGTAATCACTTGGTGATACTTTTTCATCACCTCACCCGAGGGTGCTCCTGTCTTTGCATCTCTAGCGTACTCCTCATTAGGCCAATCAATTGTAATTTTACATTCTGTCCATAAATCAGCAGGTACCACTATATCAAATAGACCATCCAAGTCTTTCAATAGAATCTTTGAAACCTTCACAAATCTCTCTACCTGTTTGTACCATTCAACTGGTTTTTCTCTCAGCTTCGGGAAATCATTTGTAAATGACAATATATCTTGTCTACTCCAAGGAACATGAACATATCCACCTCCAGGAACCTCTCTCATTGGACACAATTTTTCCACTTTGCTTGTTTCTCTTGCTGGAAATGCAGCTGCTGCTTCTCTCGCTTGTACTTCCTCTTTCTTTCTTATCCATCTAATTCTCCATTTATGAATGTCTCCCCATTTTCGCAAAATGTTCATTAATTCCTTTATCTATAGTCTCTTTCCAGAAGCATTTACACTTTCTAAATCTTTATCAGTAAAATCCACTCGATATCTGTTTTTGTAACAATTTTGATTTTCCTATGTCTCTTCCAATCTCTGAAGCAACTTCAGTCAGTCTCTCATGAAATACTCTTGCTCTCCTGGTTATACTCTTACATACAAATAATAATTCGTCATCATTGTAAGCGTTCAATCTTTCTGTACCCACACATCCTGTCATCATCTCTTCCAATTCCACTTTTAATCTGCTGATGTCTAAAATCCTTGGTGTTGGGTTCTGATTATCTCTTTCCTGTGCCCATCTTTCTATATCTTCAGAGGTAACTACTGTTGCGCCTCCAGTTCCAGTATGAACCAAAAGTCTTCTTTCTCTCAAATTCATGGGCGTAACTCTCTTTGGGGTTTCCGTCAAAGGTTCCACATTAGGGAGATCCATCAATGAAATAACTGACTCACTCTCGCTAACCTGATCATCTGTAATTATTATTTCTTTTCTAGGACTATTTAATGGAATTGTCACAGATTGTGGTTTCTGGCAAATCTTATTATCTCCGTACAATGGGATTACCGGACCAATGTTCACTGGTACTGTCAAAGCTTCAGTATTCAAATTTAATTGACTTATCTTTTGAACTAGTTCTTCTCTATTTTTATTCAAAGCATCTCTTTCATTATCCTGCAACACTCTGTTATATGACGTTTCATGTAAAATCTGTGGGGTTAATGGTATTCCCATTATTGGTGCACTTGGGATAACCTTACTAGCTGCTTCTTGATACGGTGGTGGATTTTTAATTAAAATATCTTCTAATAACTCGTCATCTGATTCACCATATCCTGCTGTATTTAGGTGTTTCGTTTTCTCCTTACACTTTCCTCCAGACTGTTCCTCAGCCATTAACACTGGATATAAACCTTCCGATATCATAGCTCTCCTCCATTGTTTCATCTGCCCTTCGCGTGACTCATGCAAGTGCCTCGGAAAGAATCCTCTATATCTCCCGCCTCTGCATTTTTCTCGTTCATATGACTCAGTCTCCCATTCTTCCAAAGCCTCATATTGTGTTAACCTAGGTCTAGGTTCTAAATCATTCGTTTTCAATCTCAAATTCTGAAGAATCCTTCCATTAAACGTACCATCTTTAGGAAATGCTAACACTCCATCATCCTTTGTATATTCTATCCAATTTTCCAACCGCACGCAAGTATGATATCCTCTTTCCATCATCATAAAAGATGCTGGTGTCTTCGGTGGTGGAATAGGAATTCCCTCTCTAGTCAACACAGGCTTATCCTTTACAAAGAAACTCTTAATTTTCTTTAAGAATGACATTTTTCTTTTCTCTCCATACATTCTTGAAGAACGATGTAGGAAATTGTATTCTGCAAACCCTTGAAATCTTCTACCTGTACGTCTTGCACTAACAGTCAAATCAAAATCCTGCATACAATCTCTCTCTCCACCAATCCTAGCGCGACTTCTAACTAGCTATCCAATTTAATCAGGCTTTCGCTCGTGATCTGACCAATGCCAGCGCTGTTTTTTCCTGACGTCAGTTCTGCTCCTTTCTACTGACCCCTCCTTTTCAAGGCTGCTCCTGTCACACGCCCGCTGCTTCTACCAATCCAAGCGCGTCTCACTGTGACGTCAGTACCACTCCGGCGACTACTGACCCCTCCTTTACAAAGCTCCTCCTGTCACACGCCTGCTGCTTCTACCAATCCCAGCGCAGCTCACTGTGACGTCAGTCCAACTCCGGCGACTGACCCTCCCTTCACAAGGTAATACAAAAACCTTTTTCTCAAAATTTTCTTTTAAAATTCTTTGTTATTAACGACATAAAAACATTCGCTACTCTGTCTGTTCCACTAAATCAAAGGATAGTTTATTTCCTTCTACTGCGAATAAAACCTTCCGCTTACTCTTCATATAAGCTCCAGAGAACCTGCTACTCCTCCGGTGTCACCCGTTTGGGAAATTCGAGACCAAAGTTTCACCAGCGAACTCCTTTTGCTGTCAATCTAGCTTGGAAAGAGCTGCTACTCCTTCAGGGTTACCCTTTCTAGGTGATATAGCGCCTAACGTTTCACTAGCGAACTTCTTTGCTATCAATCACTCTCACTTTTACACAGAAAATAGTCCGTACCTTAACACTGCCAGCCCTACCTAGCTTCTCAGTGTTATTCCAACAGACAAGTAACCTCACTGCAGTGTGGGTTCTATCGCCACCCGCTATTCATTCCCCGGGAATTTTCCAGACGACATAAAACAAGGACGCTAACTGTTTTTGTTAAACATAAATCAATAATCAATAATCTATACTTATCACCAAACTAGTCAATAATAACCATAACTCTGCTATCAGAAAACTGATCCAGCGGTGTACTATCAGCAGATACACCAACTACCATATACTCACCTGGGCCCATATAACTACTTTCACGAAATACCAAGTAGACCGCTGGAACTTTTAGTTTATGAATTTCATACTTCAAGATCTAGTTATTTCTTTCCCTAACTAAACCTTTCACTGATCAAATAATTCTTTCCTCTGGGCAATGGACCATTAGTTGGAACTAGTTGATGGTGATAATTAACATAACTTATTAAACATTTCTTGATTAAAAGTAATAATCACAGACTCGGGAAGTTTTAAAAATCTTTATCTAAATTAATTGCGTGTGAACCATCTCAGACCGTTTCAGTACAAACACCCTCATTCGCAGGAGTGTCAATTCAATCAAGTTTCAATAGGCAATAGCAATTCAGATCCACACAATAACTATGCTCAGAAAGAAGAGGACAGAGAGAGAAGAACATCTATCAAGACGATGAATTTATAATTACCAAGTATGGTGTGAAGACCAACCCCCTGACCAAAGGGCTGGTAAGGGTCCCCTGGGATAGATCAGGAGACAAAGACTTCAGGACAGGAATCAGGACAGGATACTTCACCTCTCTAGATACCGACGACTGCGTCGCACCCCTCTCTGACACTCTCTTCCTCCTTGTGGTTCTTCTGCGATCTTCTTTCTAACCCAATTAAGTTAAATAGATGGTTCTGCATTCGATTTTCTTCATCAGCGTCTCACAGCTTCAGCACCACCCACAGCACCGACAGCATCCCGAGCTCTGCTTCTGTGCTCCCGTAACAGCATCAGCATCCGCCTCAGCATCAGTATCTTCCTGCACTAAGAATCACCATCAGCATTAAGTTAACTAACTAAAACTACCTCAATTATACCTTTCCATAACCATGTACCACCCATTAATGTTTCAGTTTCGCAAAATTCTAACTCTGATTGGACAGGCGAGGGGGGATGATCATCACACCATGCTTACATTTCGCTTATTTCATTAAACCATTGTTTCAAACCCCTCCCCTCAAACTTTATTAAATCATTTCCTTTCCCATACATTTCCAAACTTTATTAATACAAAATGTTGCAAAGTCATGAATAAAGCTCCTTCATATGAACTCTTCACCCTCATGTTCCCAGGGCACATCTTCGCTGGCCTTGGATGCATGACAAGTCCTTACTCATCTTTCCTTATTCTCTCTCTGGTGCGCATGCGTGGGGTCAAGTCAGTCAGCTCAATTCAGACAAGTGTGGAAGGCCCAAATGCGCACTAATAATAAAGTCAAAAGAAGAAATGTTATTCTCAAAAATAAATGATTTCACTGTATACCACCAACCTCTACTCTAACCCACTTTATTTATTATTACCCTTTCTGCATTTGCGTTAGTATAAAACTTTATTTTCTAATTCAACCAAGCAGGGGCCATTCATGTGAGCTTTCAAGCGGCCATTTTATCGTCCTTTGCGCAGGCGCAAGATTTTCCCTCCAAGCATTAGTACGTCATACTACGTAGATGCAGTAGACGCATGCGCAGTAAAGATCCCTTGTTAAAGTGCGTTCTAGTCCTTCGTTCATGTTATTGCAATTAGTAAACACATAGGCAAGCTTCACTGTCCCGCGTGTCTCTTTCTAAATGCGAATTATTAATTACAAACATGTTGTTAGTAATTCGTTAATGAGTTAAACGAAAGGATTGCTTCCGAGCAAGTCTCAATTACGAGTCCTTGCTCCATCACATGGATTCCATGTCTGGTCATACCCATCAACAACATTCCTTAAATGTTTCCTCTTCAGTATGTACACTGTGAAACCCACCCGCATTGGCTGCAGTAACATACACATTTTGCATTCATGGCCTCAGTAAAAGTGTTACCGTAACTTCACAAGATTCACTGGCTAAATCAGTCAATACAAACTAACCCAATCCAATTTCATGTCGCTGTAGCCATGCAACATGAACCAAAGCAGCCATGTACACATGATAGTATAGCAAGAAGGCATATTTACTTTGTTAATTGCATGACAATGCACACATGATATCATGATACAACGCAAATTGATGGCCCATTGTGTGACAATTTTATACAGCATTGATCTTGGCATGAGTACCCACAGCCACAGCTTCCAACAAAATATGAAAAGTAGTGACACAGTGGATACCATGGGAGCAAACATCATATAAAAGGATTGTGCATGGGCACCCTTTAAAAAGAATGTTGTGGGGTATTGTCTATCCAATTAGTTTTCCAATCTGCTCCAACATATTGCAAATGCATTTCATCAACAAATGTGCCATGATAAGGGTCAAAAACTTAATATCATTTACAACAGTGTCCACTTGCAATGGCTAGCACCAAAGCTGCCCCCTTGCACAATTCTGGCAGAGAGCATAAATGTTTGGGATGCTGCCTAATATGCTCTATGACAGGGAAAAACTATGAAATAAGCCATATAGTTGCTAGTACGGTGCAGGGATGAATTGAAGGAACTGAGGATGTGCAACCTAAAGTCAAGAAGGCTAATGCTGTTCTCCATCAGTAACTCATGAATATGTGCATACATCTCAACTTGATACTGCCTCATCACTCTAGAGGTGAGGTCCATGTGATGCACAGCCAGACTGTGTTCAACAACAAACAGAACCATTAACCTAAATATTTTCTTTCATCACAACCAACCAAAATGTATGAGCAAGGCACTCACCAGTGGCGTGTGGGTCCATGAAGGCATCAACATCTCCCTGAGTGATCAATGGTCTTCCAGCTGTGACAAATGAATAAAAAATTCATATTTTGTATTAGACATTACTTTTCACATGTATCATGTACATCATTGAAGCCATCTATATGAAAATTTAAGAACTGTAACAGTTATGTCTCTGTTCATGTTGCATACATGAAGGGATGTGCTTTGCCTGTCTGACACACAACACATGACCATTGCAGCCTTGTGGACTACAAGACAATCCTGCTAGTATACATGATCATATTGTGACTACAACTTGATAGACACATTCACAAGTCACTATTTGCCTCCACAACGTCAATTTACTTGACGTTGTGTAGTCAATATGGGCCTAGCATTTTTCACACAGGTGTGGCAGGACACTTGACGTGTTAAGATCACTCCTTGTGTATAAGACAGCTTTTCAGAATGAACTTTGTGTGAAGTGTTCCTTTGGGAATGTGTGTTACGATGGGCAGTACACCATGACACCCATATCATTTTGCAATGGAGCAGATTTAAAAGGGTGGCATACATATGGTCCTGCGCCTACATTGGGAACAGTTGATAAATACTCTGAGACTTGAACTACGGGGATAGATGAGTGATTCCATCAGCTCGTGTGTTTTTCCATGTGTGCTGTGTTGTGCAGCTCACATAGGCCCTTACTGCACAATGCGAATCCTCACAGACAAATGTCTTTGGCCACTATCTAAGTATGCTGCATTGCGCAGCACACAAAGAAACATGATACAACACTTAGTGATTGTTCATGTGCCGGAGGGTACACATTCATGCACATGGTCAGTCATTCACATCAACGCTGGCACACTTGCACAATCGTGCAAGTATGGCTGTGTTGGAGCTATGGATCTTAGGTTTGCCAAAATGGGATAGCCTCATCCTGTTGCATATATAACATTGTGTCACTGACTACAGTTGTTAAACAAGACCACATTCTGTGATAAACAACTTTTGTCATTTACTTACCACCTTGCCTACTAACAATGATCCATAGGTGATCCAGTAGGTCTCCCTCACGCCCGATACAATCCTGCCATTGGTGCTTCCACTAGTGGACAGTCCTGTCGACCCCGAAGATTCGCATCACGAGGTTGCGGATGCGCTCCCACCTCATCTTCCTGATCTTCACATCGTAGCCCTGGAGGACCCGTCCCCCACTCTCCACCATCCTTGGCAAAAAAACTTCATTAGCCAGAGGAAGCCCGTCAATGCCTCCTCTGACATCCGGCCCTCCCTACCCTGACCCAACATCTCAAAAAACACTACTAACCACCCTTATATGAAATAAAACCCAAGTTAATACCCCATAAAACAGTAAAAGCTACAAATATACCCCTAAGACAAACACCCGACAAGATAATCATAAAGACGCCAAAAACACGTAAGGACAAAGACACAGGACTCAACAGGGACAGTAGGAACAGTAGACCAGACACAGAACCACTCTCTTACACACCAACACCAGTAGACATCTCTCAACACCTCCACAACTCTCAACAGACACTAACAGTGTGGCTAAAAGAGAAAATGAAAGTGTACAGTACTCCTCCATGGAACAGGATGTAGACTGACATCACTTCCTGGGGGTTTGCGGCTCGTTGTTGGACTTGCGAGGAATATTTTGCCGCTAAGGGGTAAGTGGGAATCTTTCATTGTAGAAACATGTATTTTGTGAGTGTTTTCCATGGCGGTTATGAAAAATATTATCGCTTACCTGAAATAGCGGGCAAATGTTTGCTGCAAAGTGCTAGTTAATCAGCAAATGTACCATGTTGCAGAATATAGCATGCCTCACAACACCATACGGCTATGGGATGTAATCTGTGTTGTGTAGGTGACTCAAGTCAATCTGATATGTCTTGATATCAGTAATCTAGAGCTGTCAACATGCACTTGTTCATGCACGACCCTTTGGTAACTGGCTGTAGACATTGATGCGTCCACAATGACCCTTACCTGGTGGCAAAGTCTGGCATGACAGATGTAGACACATTGCTGACACGAGAAGCCCGCATGTGCACCTTGTGGCGGTGATCAGTCGAAGTGCTCCTGATCAAGAACAAAGGGTAGTCTGCATTGCATGACATGCACCAACACTACACTGGGGTGACAGGGGAGACATCCAATGTTGTCCTGCGCCTCTCAACATCATCATGCCGGAGGAGGTTGTGCTGCCCGTTCGCTGTGGAGGGTGAGGCCCCTGACCTGCACAAATCTTGTGTGGCAGGGGACCTGTGACTAGGTAACTAAGAGGGGCTAGTTGCATCTCCTGCATCTGGAGGTTCCCCTGCATACTCGGAGTACACTTCTGTACCCAGGCTTGTGAAATCTGGACTGACAGAGGATTTAGCTGGCTGAGTCACTGATTCGGAGAGGGCGGGCGGTTTGAGGAATGGTGTTGATGTCCAGGTTAGGAGATGGTTGGGTGTGGAGCGGAGGAGGCCCAGGGGTGGTATCTGGCTGAAAGCCATGGGCACACTGCTTGTACCACCCAGATTTCCGTGGGCAATGTGGAACATGTAATCTGCTTGCCAAAGTTGGCATTCAGGAGGCAACCGGGTGGTGCAGCCTTTCCTCGTCCCATGTTATTAAACTATTGGGTGTGCGGTGGATTTCCCTTGGTGCTATCCGGACAGAGATTTCTGTCTATCATGCATCTGACTGGAGGAGACGGGCTGGTTGGCCACACTGGATTGCAACACATGCCATACATGGTGCCTGGCCATCTAGCGCAACAATGTGTGTTCAAGAGTATTTTGTACATTCCTTGAGAGATACAACTGTATGTGACATGGTCATTTCATGTTAGATGCATGGTCGTATTTGTGTTCAACTGTGCCTGCAGATGTATGGATATTTGGCATGGTGGAGTTGCGATTAATCCCTAGATTACACACATCATACAATTGGCATTTGTAAACTTGTAGTGGCCGTCCAGAGAGAGGTGATGCAACTTCATGGTGCTACCATGTTTTTGTGGTCCTTCTTACCCAATAGAATGACCATTCCTAATGTAATTGGTTGTACGTTCATTGCATGTTTTGGCTGTACTTATTGGTTTCCCTGTTGCACTTCACTCATGTGCATGTTGGTTCTCTGTCTTGAGGGTGTCAACACAGAGTAAGTGTGATGGGTTGAGGATATAGCCAGTTCTCCACATTCATTGCCATTCCACACTCATGTTGTTGTGCTCGTGACATCAACACTTTCTGGCCACTGCATTGCCATGTCTATAGTCCTACATACACGTTGTTGATTGCTGATGCCTTGCCAGTTGTCCCATGGCTGACCTATGTGTCATTGTTTGTGTGTATGAAACTATAGCATTGTTAGAACAGTGCAGTGTTGAAGGATGAATCATGCACAGTGTTAGTGATGCAAGACGTGCTTATTTGTCATTACAGTGACACGTGTCAGCTAGGGAGGTAGTGACACTTGCTAATGTCGAATAAATGGGTATGCTTGGTGTTAAAAGCATTCCCTGCACTGTATTGATACATCAGTGAGTCTGGCTCTACAATCCTTTGATTCTTCATCCCCCACACACGAAAGTTGATCCAGTCCACCATTGTCATGTATCTTTGTGACTTTTGTCAGTTACCTTTTTTCCTGTGGCACAGAATACACAGAGATGTTGTGTTTCAAATTTTATAATGGATTAGACCTGTGTGGCCCCAGCTACAATGATGCATCAGACACACATTGTATGTTGTACTATGCTCTTGTGTGAAAACGGACTTGATTGTGCTCAGGAGAACACACAAGTACTTTTTTTTTCTCAATGAGAAACCATGCACAGTCAGAAGTTCAGAGGCCCAAAACATTGGCCCATTCCCAGTCTTACTTTAGTTGGTGCCATATCCCCTGCTAGGTGAGTGATCTGTGCGACACTGTTGTTTTGATAACGTAACTTTACATGATTGTTCCCCTTCTGAAGTCACAAACCAAGCATACAAAATATTGGTGTAGTGATATGTTATTGGGCGAAATCACAAGGTGGAACCTTTGATTCAAAGAAATGTTTGTAACAAGACATTTTAAAGTTGTCATTGTGAAAAGAAGTTCCGGATGATGGCATCCCTCCTTGCTGTTGCAGCTGCTGAAGTTGTGGTGTGGCTTGCATCGACTTCTTCATTCTGCCCATCCTCCGGATTGTCCAGCTCTTCCTGGTCTTCTGGAAAAACTGTGTTAGTCCTTACGCAGATATTGTGCAAAATACAACACACCAGTATTATTTTGCAGACATATTCAAGCCTGTACAGGAGTCTTCCCCCCGAAATGTCAAGGCAACGTAATCTGGATTTGAGGACTCCGAAGGTCCGTTCCACAATGGCCCTTGTGCGTCCCAGTGCCACATTATAGTCTCTCTGGGCTTGTGTGTGGGGCACTTTGATGGGGGTCATCACTCATAGTGACAGTGCATAACCTTGATCAGCTGAAACAGAAAATGGAGAAAAGTGTCCATTAGTGATTTGGCTTGATGTGTTTGCAGAGTGGCCTTTTTTATTTTGTGTCCATTGTGCAACTTTCTACTTTCTCCTTCCACATGTTGTGGTACATACAATTCACCTGCATCGCTGACCTTGAATTGCCTATACTTTACAGCCTACACATCACTATGATGCCATTGGCCAGGTCCTGTGTGATACCTTCATGTTGTAACTGTCAGGATGTATGGGTACCTCAAAACACCTTGACTTTTTGCACATTACTATGTATGCGCATCTGTAATATCCATCATTGTGAGATATTGTACTGAGGGTAGCTGGCACCGGAAGCACTTGAATGCTAAATGTTCTACTCAATGTGGCTTAATTACATCCCCCTTGCACACCAGGTGGGTCACTGTTTGAGATGCAGCTGCACTGCTACCTGGTGCACTCTACTTCCTGGGACATGTCAAGCCAAAGCACATGTCTATTCATGTCTTTGGGCGTATGGTAACTTTGTGGCAGATTGAATGCATGTTGGGGGCGGGCCATGGATATTGCCGTGCATGTTCCCACACAACACACATTTATTTGGTTACATTTCTGGATCTGGTATTAATTTTACACCTTGAAATGCATCAGATTGATACACCTCTCCATGGGAGGCGTACAGATGCGCAACATGGAGTGAGATTTACATTTCTCTTATTTTTATGCTCTTTCTATACATGCTGAATTCTGACACAACCCATAATAAGGGGAATTCCACTTTTGTGATTGTTTGTGTGCAATTAGGTGTCCCTTCATGCAGAAATACTTTCCTCCCCATGACCCAGGCACCCTTGCACCATGGTGCATGGGTACCTGTGTGGGTGCATGCCAGCTAATTGTGCACCAGCACAGGCGATGGCAGAGTGATCTGTCATCTTGTTGTACATATGACGCATGGCTTTGTTTCAGAATTGATGCAGCACATCGCAAGCATATGTCTTGTGGCACCTGCTGCATTGATTCCTTGCAATTTTTGTCTGATGAGTTCTGCAAGATCTGTATTCCTTGAGTGACTTAGTGGTTTGTGAAAGTATTTCTAGCCTACTCCCTTGTTGGGACTACTTACATATATGTTGTTCTTTGCCATTAGGTGTTTGTGTATAGTAGTTGGCCCAGTTACAATGTATGCACAATCCAATTTGTTACATGTGCATTCTCACATAGTTGAGCTACATGATTGGGTGACTTGAGGTGTGTGGTATGTTCAGTTTGTACTTACCAACAAGAAGTCCATTTCCATAGATGCCATTCTGGAACCGCTGGTTGATGACGGATTGGCGGAAGATGTAGGAATCATGGACACTGCCTGGATACTTGGTGACGACATTGATGAACACTCCAAGATGGTCAACAAGTGCCTGCACATTCATTGTATGTGTGCTTCCTGTTCCTGTAGATGTGTGCAGTATCCCAGGAGGCACAAGTTGCACATAGGTGCAGTCCTCATCATCATCAAAATTACTTTATTCGATTAATACAAGTTAATCATAAAAGTATATATATACATCACAGTTAAAATGTTGAAAGAAGCAATTCATCAGTATCAATCAGTAAATGATTTCCTAGATTTGAGACACATACATAAAAAAGAGGCGACACTGTAACAAGTTAGCGGATCAGGAAGCATTCGTTAAAAATACAGGGCCAGACGACATTGTCTAAAATTGTGCTTACGTAAAAGCGGAATTAAAAACCTTTTCCGTTGGTTACAATAAAATTTACAAAAAAAAAAGATGTGCAAATCAGACTGTCGTGAAGTGTCATCACATGGGCAACAAGGGAGATCGTTCGAAGAAAAGATACCAGCAGGATGGCCCAACATGCAAGGGATATAATTGAGCCGAAACCTTAGCAAAATAAACCTGTGCCGTGGGATTGTTACAAAATCTAGATAGGGGGATATCCCCTCAACCTGCAATGGCCCTTCAATATATTCTCTAAGGGTAGGTTTATTACGCTGTACATTCAATCTCCCTTCTTTAGCAGCGGTCATAAAACAGGTCTTTAGTACTTGTTTCGAGACAGAGACACATTTTTCTGGCGATTCAAATAAGCTACCTAAATCAAGAGTGTATAAAGTATCTTTCACATACTTTAGCCATAAAATGTTCTCCTTGTACTCAAGGGATAGGCAATCCTGTATTATTTGTTGGGTCAATGACACTGTGTCTCTACGCCAAACTGAGTGCCATAAGAGGATGGGAGCAACGTTTATCCAATCAATTATATAAGGGATGATTAGTTCTTTGTGTAAATTAAAATTGGGACAACCAGTGGGGAGACTCATCATCGATTTCCAAAACAAATCCTCTATTGTTTGGATCCTCTTTGCGTCAACATGGCCCCACACCCCTGCACCATACGTGGCTACTGCTCTTGATTTAGCTCCATAGACCTTTCTTAAAATGTCTGGGTTTCTTGTTCCCAGCTTATTTAAAAATGAGCTTATAGCATTAGTGCTCTTTTCTAACATAACACGGTTCCCTACCATACTCCTCCAAGATGCCTTATAATCGAAAGTGAATCCTAGGTATGGGAAAGACTCCATCTGTGTCACTTTACGATTTGAGATAAAAAAGGATGGTGGTTTACTCAGTTTATGCCCTGCAATTAAAACAAATGGCTTGGATTCATTTGTACGGAGATCCAAACTTTTCATAAAATCCACATAAGTGTTTAACATTGTCTGGAGGGATCTTCCCGTTCGCGCAATTAAAACTGCATCATCTGCATATAATAAAATTGGGATGTGCAACTTCCTTATTCTGGGCACATCTATCGCTGTTTCTAGTAATTTAGACTCCACCCCATTAGTATACAGCTAAAATAAAAAAGGTGCGAGAACGCACCCTTGGCAAACTCCTCTCGTTACTGGAAACCACCTAGTGCATTCTCCCTGTGGCCCATACCTAACACATGCTTCAGACCTTGAGTACAATTGTCTGATAAAGGTAATCACTGCCTGGTCTACCCCCATTTCCCTCATAATTCTTCAAAGCTGTGGGTGAGATACACAATCGAAGGCCGCACTGAGGTCCATAAAGGCCAGGTATAAATTGCCTTGCTGCGCATGAGTATTCTTTGCTATAAGCAGGCTCAAATTCAGGCATTGATCTTGTGTGCCTCTCCCTTTTTGAAACCCATATTGTGCAGGGATCAGGATATTATTTGTCGATGCCCATGTATCCAATCTATTTAATAGCACTCTGCCCATTAATTTTGCCGTGCTATCTAAAAGGGAAATAGGTCTGTAATTTCTGGGGTCTTGCTTGTCACCTTTTTTAAAAATTGGAACTAAAATGGCTTTAAGCCAGGAGGCGGGAGGTCCCTCTCTTGCTATTGCATTAAAAGTATTAGTAAGCAGCGGACTCCAAAGGTCAGGGCAGTCTTTAAAAAAATCTATTGGAGCACCATCAAAGCCGGGCGCCTTATTACTGGTACTTTGTTCCAGGGCTATGCATACCTCCCCGTTATCAAAAGCGAGGGTATTAATAGAAGATGGGACATACTCTGCATCCATAGGCCCTAAGCTCGCTGGAGGTACGTTAAAGATGTTAGTGAAGTGCGCCACCCAGGAGTCCTCATCCACAAGCATATCCAAACTAGGCTCCACATTAGATTTTAAAAATGGGGCGTTAATCGTTAGCCAAAAATCCCTTACATTATTTGTGACAGATGCAGCCAGTAATTTCTCCCAGGCTTCTTCTTTCAGGTTCTTTAATCTATTCTTCCTCGCCATCAAATAACTTATACGGGCCTGTTTCACAAGTCGGGGATCTTTTGGTACAATCCTGACTGCACGGTGTAAGTCAGAAAGTGCTTTAGTGGAATCATGGTCGAACCATTTCGGTCCCTTAGATTTACGAGGCCCGCCACTCTTAGAGAGGTTCCTTTTTACCTCTTGCAGGATAGTTTTGAAGGCTTCAATGGAAGACCCTGGATCCTGATTTGGGTCAAGACATATTTCTATTTCATTCATTGTGTTTGAGATTACCTGGGGAATGAGTACAATCTTATCAATGCTTTCCCACTTGAGTGTTATCCCGTTCTTTCTTCCTATGGTGGGTTTTGAATAAGAAAAGGTAGTGACGTGAATACCTGGCCAGTTCATATGCCAGCTTATGGCTGCGTGGTCGCTAAAACCCAGGAATTCAACTTGCCTCTTATTGAGGTTTTCACCCAGTCTGGCTGATGCTATTATAAAATCTATGGAGGAACTATGTAAGGGGGAGCAGAAAGTTTCTAGCAGGAGACCTGTAGATTCAGATAGAGGGTTCATAACCTCCAGGTTATTTATAAAAATGAATTTATTTTGAGCATTCCCATAGGGGTTATGTGTAAAATGAATGTTTGGTCCCCCAACCTCATCTACAAGGCCGCAGATTGGGGTTAGTGCAGCAGGGCAAGGGTGTACGTTAAAGTCTCCTATCCAAAGCACCAATGGGTCTTTCTTACTTGCACCTATGATCCTATTCATATTTTCCTCCACTATGGCAACCACTTTAAATATTTCGCTCCCAAACAAGTTATTGTAAAAATTGATCAATAAGATAGTATTGCCATCAGGGCCTTTGAGGTGTAACATATTAAAAAATTGACACTCATTATAGGAAGATAAAACTTTGAATCTCAAAGTATTTTTAAAAAAAGTCACAATGCCGCCCTTTGCCCTCCCAGCGGTTGAAGCAATCGCTGGGGTGTGAAATGACCTGTAACCATCTAAACTGACCGGGCCCTCCACCCAGGTCTCTTGGAGACATATTAAGTCGAAAGTGTAAATATATTTTAGCCAATCCGGGTTCAACAGTTTCTGCCCCAAACCTGCAATATTCCATGTGATGGCTGTAAATGAGTTCATATCCTTAGTGGGGGGGAGTTCAGCAACCAAACTTTCCCCTACCTCCACTATATTCTGATCTTTTTCCCTAGTACACAGTCAGTCGCAAGCCTCCATGTCCGTCAACACCATGAAGCGATTTGAAGTTGGCAATAAAGGGGTGGTATCCTCTCCCTGATATGAATGTAACTGGGGCCCCACTGTATTGAGATTGAAATGTTGTGCCCTAGGACCACTTGTGTCCGCGTGGCACAATGGCGGCTTATAAAAGAAACCAAGGGGACATAGGTGCAGTCCATTGCTCCCAACACATGCGGAAAACCAGCAATGGCACAGAAGCCTTGCTTGTTGGAGAGTTGTTCTTACGCAGTGTTGGGAAAGCGTAGATGCTACGGCGTCAGGCTGATGATGGTATCCAAGACAGTGGGGGGAAACCTGGAGAAGGATGCCTGGGATATTCCGGCCACTCTGTTAGTGGTGGGTTGGAAGGTGCCTGAGACCAACATGTGCAGCACGGCAAGTAGCTTTTGTCTGCGGAGGGATGTTAATGCTGTGCTGGGATGTGGCCTGTAGCCTTGGCGCTATCTGGTTGAGTAGGTGTAGAATGGAGGACCTTTTTAGTCTGTAATGGGCTATCACCTCATCCAAACAGAGGTGATTGAGGGTGATCCTTTGGCTGTAGACCCGATCTCTTCTGTGACGCTGCCTTGGTGGTGGTGGTGGTCTTCTTGGGGCTCGAGGTTGCAATAGTAGTAGCTCCATGGCGTCAGTGAGGTTGCCAATGAGGGTCTGGGATTGTCTTCCTTATATACAGGTGTGTTTGCACCATTTTTAAGACCACGTAAGTATTGCCGTTAAAAAACTGCTAATTTGAGTTAGCGGCAGTTTTGGGGGGATAGTTATCGATGTACTGGAATTTCCTTGTAAATGTTGCGATATGTGTATAGCGGCCGTTTTTTCACAAGAACGCCTACCTTGCATCTCATTTTCGTTAAGTACCGCTAGCAGAAGTGGTGATTTTGAAAATTCACGTTTATGCTGCAAAAAAAAAAGTAACGCGACGGCGGCGTTAAGTTGTTGGAAATATGCCTCTTACTGCCTCATTTACAGTGAATTGGCATAGGGCAGCTTCGCAAGTGTTTTTGCTGCGCTGCCCTATGGCAATTCGAAAGGGCAGGAATGCACCGAATTTACAAGATACGGTGAATTCATGTCCTTTCAGCCAGCGCACAATTTGGTGCCTAGCGCCAATGCAGGCACCCTTGCACCATGGTGCAAGGGTGTCCGCATTGTTGGCAGGATTGTTTTAGTACAGGGAAGGACACCTTCCTGCACAAAAACAATCCATGGAGGCTCTTTTCTATTTCTTTCTAATGTGCTGCAGGGTGCAACACACATAGAAAGAGTAAAAAATGAGAAGTAATAAAGATATATCTCCTTGTTACTCATCGACTGGGGAGACGTACAGTTTTGAGGCATTGCCAGGTTTACAGATCCTTGTAAATCTGGGAATGGGTCAAAACCCATGGGTGTTACGTGGGAAATCCCACCGCAATGCAAGGCAACACAGCGACTTGCCTTACACCATATCTATGAGGCCATGAAAAGCCACACAAAGTGGCTTTGCGTGGCCTCATAGATATGGTTCAGTACTCTGCGCCGCTGGAGCGTCATAAAAAGTGACGCACCGGCGACATAAGGGGCTTGTAAATAAGCCCCTTAGAGTATTCCCACCTTAATTTTAATATGTTAAAAATATAGGTGCCAGGGACTTCGTCAGGAGGCCAGAGCAGCTTGCCCCACCCATTGTCACTGCCAACTCTGCCAATGACTGTCACACTGCTACAA
This sequence comes from Calotriton arnoldi, assembly GCA_963921515.1. Classification (NCBI taxonomy): domain Eukaryota; kingdom Metazoa; phylum Chordata; class Amphibia; order Caudata; family Salamandridae; genus Calotriton; species Calotriton arnoldi. Next base: position 1,252,984 of record CAWUFW010005548.1, on the reverse strand, counting down.
GTATGACAGTTTGAGGCCCTCAAAGCTATAAGAATGGCTGAATGACTTGAGTGGCTGGTATTAGTTGTTTTTAATGTACATTGAATTAATAAACAACTGTTATACTGCTCATCTCTTAATTACACAAACAGCACCACTATGTGGCAGCTGTGGTAAGTGCCAATGTTGACATTAATTGCCGGTGCTGACCACTGGAAACCACTGGCTCAAATTAAGCTTAACTATTGGCCTTGGTGACTCATTGCATTGACAGATGTATCTATATAAAGTCTACCATTTTGAGAACTGAACTACTCAGCAGTGACACAGAGATGTAAATTTTAGCTCCAGGAACAGATGGCTTATGGATTGGCAGAGGTGCACAGAATCGGGTGGCTTAAGTGATTTGCCCATGGATTTAAAGACTTTCCTCTCTCAGACTGGATGCCTGAGGGGACTAACATGGGTAGAGAGCCAAAAATCATGTAACACAAAACAAACGCCAGGCGGCCGCACTCACAACTCGACTGGCACTTCCCAATGGCCTTCAACTGAGGGTTTCAAGTGAGTATGACTCGACAACCCTCCCAGTCCGTTTTGGTAATTGTGGTGGATCTTTGTAAAGTTGTAGTTCTTCATACCTGCCATGTTTCCCAGGTCCATGCTTGACTAGTAAGGCCAGTCCTGTTTCTTTTTCTTAGAATTCTAGAACTTGTAGTCCTATTTAACCCAGTGTGAAGCCAGCTCACAGAATAAAAAAAAACGGGGACTTTGCTAACTAGTCATGCATGTACCTTGGAAATTTGGCAGCTATGGTTCTTTCAGTGAAGCGAAGCTATATAACAGATCATTTCTTCCAATATTTCATTTTCTTAGCCATAGACGTGTTTCACTGTTCATGAGCTCTTCAGTGGAGCACAGCCTGTACTCACAACATTTAGCATTTAAAGAGTGTAACATTCAAAGAGCAGAGCCTTCTTAACTGTTCATCAAAGAGCATTTTAGTGCAAAGGTCACCTACCTCTCATACCTGGCCATTGGCCCCAGGAACCATATTAGGCAAGACAACTTCGATATGGCTGCACTAAAGTGAAACATGACTCAGCAGACCTCCCTGAGTATTCTAGTCAAAGTGGTCCATCTTTGTAAGGTTGCAGTCCTTCCAGTGAGGAAAAGCGTGATAACTGTTAACACCTTCCAATATTTCATTTTCTTAGCCCCAGACACGAGTTTCCCATTTGCAATACAAGGGGCAAGCAAGGAAAATGGCCCCCATGACTGCTGTGGGAGTAGTAAAATACAGCAATTATCAAGGTTCAATAGGCCCCTCATGTTAGTTGGTCCCAGTGACACCGCACATGCAGCACCAACGGTAGCTACGCCCCTGGTGTTTCCCTCTTCAGTGGAGCACTGCAAGTACTGACTGCTAAACATGTTTGCAGCATATCATTTAAAGACCAGCTCCTTCCTAGCTGTTCATCAAACAGCATGTTCCTGCAAGGGCCATCTCCCTCTGATGCGTAACCCATGGCCCCATCTACCGCTTGTTGCAAAACAACCTTCATGTGGCCACATTAAAAACAAGACTAGCACTCACCAATAGCCTTCTGCAGTGGATTTCAAGTGAAACACGACTCTGCAATCCTTGCAGTTCATTCTGGTCAATGTGGTCCATCTTTGCAATCGTCGATTCCGTCAATTCCGGCCGGTTGATAATGTATCAGCCGGTTGGAATTGAAACCGGCCGGTCATTCTGGCTGACTTCTGATGGGCTCATGGAGCCCGTCGATCAGTCGGAGCCGGCTCGTAATTCCAAAGGACGGGCCTTTCTGCCCTTGGGATAACGATGCACGGTTTTTGACATGGTTTCCATGCTGGCCTGTCTGGCATTGAAACCATGTCGGAAAGCGTGTTTGGGGGCCCCCAGCAGGGCCCCCTTCTGTGTGCGGCATCCGGTTGGGGGCCGAGGAGGCACCTATGGTGCCCCCTGTTGATCCCTTCACCCCGTGGCAGGCACCTTAAAGTGCCTGCCACGGGGTGCAGGGATGAACAACACCTCCCATTTCCCTATGGGAGCATGTATTACGGCCGGTTTACAGCCGTAATGCATGCTCCCATAGGGAAATGTTGGAATGCGACAGAACAGTGTTCGGTCGCATTCTAATGAGGTGGGCGGGACCACCGACCGGAAGTCGGCCGGTCCGGTTTACAAGATGGTATCGGCGGACGCAAGTCGGTCCGACACCCGTAATCGCTCCCTTAGTGCCAAACTTGTTTGCAACATAACTTTTAAAGACCAGTGCCTCCATAACTGTTTATTTCAATTTCATTTATTGATTGATTTAGACCTCATCAGAGATCAACAATATAAAATATGTACACAATCAGTAGAGTGTTTAAATATAGTGGCTCATATACATAACTTCTTTAAAAGATTGGTAAAAAAAGATTTTAAAAATGTATACACATTCTAACATACAAATTCATTTGAAGGTGATTTAATCAAATACATCAGATCATTAGTACTGAATAAATTTTATCTAAAACGTATAGGTTTTATAAATCGGTGCCAAGCTTCTACCAAGACTTTGTTTAGGCAAATATATTAGACATGCACTATTTCTTGCTCGCCTCCTCTACAACACAAATCACAAGTTCACAACTTATCACTTACATTATTCCAGTGTTTAGTATAAGCTTTTAATGGTAGGATCCATTATAATGCATCGTCTAAAGCTATGGTCTAGTGTGAATCTTAAGTATTTTTGATCGGTCTTGTATTCAAGATTAGCGGTAAAGGGCCTATAGTGAGCTAATTGGGAACAGTGTGCAATATTGAGGTCGAAACTCAGTCTTAGAGTCATTTTTTTCAGAAAAAAACTTCAAAAGTACAGGTGACCAAGACTGTAAGAGGGCAATAGAGAATTGAAAGTGTATTAAAGCTATAATAAGGTTTTTGTTAAAAATGTGCTGTGTTGTACTAACCTGGAACGTTTCTTGCTTTAAATCTTTCAAGGAACCTTCTGCCGCATGCAGTAGTTGTATGCCCATCTGATTATATTAGCCAGAGCCCTTGTATATGCACTAACTACCGTAAGCTCAAGACGTAAGGTTTGTACTGGTATAGGTTGGCTAGTTGTAGATATCTTGTGTAGAAGCTTCCCTTCATTCGAATTTAAGATGGACCACTTTTTTACAGATATGTACTCTAGTGCAGAGGACAAAGTAGAGGGGATCTTAGCGCGGAAAATCTAAAGGAGAGGATAAAGTGCCTCTTTCCAGAAGAACAGTAGAATCTCTTTAGAGCACTTATATGTGCTGTGGCCTTTAGCTCCATGTGCTGGAAGTAAGAAGTGGTTTCTAATGACTGTGAAAAAACTCTCCCAAGATAAATGTACGGGACTCACTATCTCGACTGGTTTCCTGCCTAATTCCCAATCAAATTGCCTGTATTGTTTTCTCCCCCTAAATGGTAGCACTTTTGTTTTGGAGATGTTAACTTTTTAAAAATTGACCTCAGTAAAGCTATGACGGGCGTCCAAATTGCGCTGTAGACCGATAGATGTCAAGTCGAAAATGACCATGTCATCTGCATACATTAGAATATTGATTTTGCAGGATGCTATTTTTGGAGGACAGTTGTTTACTTTTGCAAAATAGTGAGGTAGGTCGCTATGGAATAAGAAGAACAAAAGAGGTGCTAATAGGCATCCCTGCTTTAGGCCGTTTAAGTATGGGAATCTTCAGAGTCAAACCCTTGTCCCCTCCCATCTGTACTCTGCACCAATTTGATGAGTGGAGAGCTACTATTATCCTTATGAGAGCTGCCGGAACTCACATTTTCATTAGTTTCCTCCACAGGGTAGGTCTAGCGCCCTGATCAAAGGCTGTTGAAAAGTCAACAAACACACTGTATAGCACCTGCGATTTACCAGACACATACTCATCAATTAATGTTTGCAGAAGTGCGATATTGTCCATCACTGAATGGTTTGACCGGAAACCCGCTTGAACCATGGCTATCAGTCCCCTGGAAAATGCCCAGTCTTTTAGGTGGTCTAGGACGCTGGCCAGGAAGATCTTCCCTGTTGCATCAAGGACAGCGATTTGACGATAGCTACTCTGAGATTATCGGGAGTCTTTTTTGAGGAGTGGAACAACAATGCTTCCAGACAATGAACTTGGAATGTGGCCGGTTTTGTAGCAGTAAGAAAAAAGAGGGGTTAAAATCTTGCTCCAGCCCTTAGGATTACCCTGAAGAACTTTTACGGGTATCTTGTCTGGGCCCATTGCTGCCGAAGATCTTGCTTTCCTTATATATAGTTCGATTCGCTTTTCAGATGGAGCCATTATTTGCTGGGCATATTCTTTTAGCAGCCTGGAGACAAGAGATTCCTTTTCAGTGAGGTTGACCAGGTTTATTCCATAGAGTACAGAAAATACTTTTCCCATTTATTCTGCAAAATCAGCGTGGCATTGGGAGATTTTTTTACTTCTGGTGACTTTAGCAACTATATACCCCAGAAGAGCTTACTATTTTTTGCAAGACTGCCTCCTGCAGAGTAACCCACTGTTTATCCATTATTTCTCTGCAGTTTTTAAAAAAAATTCTTTTCCGGGTTTGCTTTAGAGCCGAAATTTCTCTCCTCCTGGTGGCAGAGAAGACGATAGATTGTAATCGAATTAGAATATTCAGCTTACTTGAGAGGCTGCCTATTAGATTTTTCTTCTTTCTTAAAGTAGGGGGTATGCAATTGTCTGCCTTCTTCTGTAGAGTTTGGATTACTGAAGTAAGGGTTCATTTGTAAGTTAATACTGGGTTGCCTCTGGTATTAGTTTGACTTGACGGCTAAGACATTAAAGCTATATTCATGTTACTTATGATATCTGTAGTCCATATGATTCGACCCTGCTTTTGCACTATTAATGCGCCTCCTCTCCCATTCGATAAAGACCATGAAGATGTAGCGTGTCGCTTTAGTTCTAGTTCGAGTTAAAGTATTGCATGATTCTTTGTTCAAATTGAGTTTTGAGATGTTGGAATTTCTGGAATAGCTCTTTGCGGCTGATTATATAGTCTAATATTGAGGAACCAAAAGCTCCTTTTATTGTAAATACTGCTGGAACATCACCTTCCCTTATCTCATTTAGGATCACCCCATTCACTCCGTTTAGTAGTTTTAATAACATCTAACCACATTTGTCGGCCTTAATTGAATTGGGGAAGACCGGAGCCTGTATGTGTCCCAGGTTTCTTCTGGTTCTTTATTCCGGAAGGCTTTTGTTAAGGCGTTGGAAATTTTTGCGTTAAAATCTCCCATTAGTATTGCTTGCGAATTACCGTTTTCTCTAGGGTAGATTCTATCAGTTTGAATATTTCTACCAACACTGGATTAAATTCAGGTCCTGGTGGAGCATAAATGTTAAAGAATATCAATGATTCAACTGAGTAAGATCTTTCTTTCAAGAACTTTATCTTGATGCACTGCAAATTCAAAAATCTTTACGCAAAGCAGCCCTGTCCCCAGCTAATATTGCTTGCATCTGTAACATCAAAAAGGCACAAGACTCAGGGTCAGATGGAGACACCGCAGCAACAACATACAGTGACTGCCCTGAGACGCACAATGAGTCTACCACCTTCTTCTGTCCAGACGTCACCTGCGTTAGTGGCACCAGAAAAGAAAGAAATTCTAGGCTACTATTACGTCCATGTTTTGGCAGAATGGGCAGTACGAACACAAACACCCAGTGTCACGTTTGTACAATGGGAAACTAGCTAAAATGTTAGCACTGGCCCTCTTCCCTTTTTCGTTTGTGGAAGGAGTGGGTTTTCTAGAATTTGAGGCGGGCATCTGTCAGAAATGGAAGGTTCCCAGTTGGACCTTTTTTGCAAGAGATGCTGTTCCAGCACTCCATCACGATGTGCTAGAATTGGTTGGAAGCTTTGCAGCAGAGTGCTGTTCACACTATCCACCTGACGACTGACATGTGGACCAGTTGCCAAGCCACTGATTACCCGTGTATCACTGCACACTGGATCTCTTTTGTGGGGGCTAGAGAAATTATATCATTAAGTTTTGAAGCTGATGAAATTTTTAATGGCACTCAGAAGTATGCAACAGTAGCCATGGTTGCCATGGACAAATCCCATACAGTTGCAAACATCTTGAAAGACTTTAACAGCAAGATCTTTGAATGGCTGCTACCCAGAGGGCTTAACATTGAAGTTGTTGCTATGGACAATGGCAGTAATATAGTTATGCTTTGGCAGAAGGTGGCTATTTCAGGATCCTGTGTTTGACACACTGCATCAACATCATTGTACAGGTCTTTCTCAAAAAAGAAGACTAGCAACTTACTGTCCACCTGCAGAAGAATCTGTACTCATTTCAGTCTTTCTTTTTAAGCCCAGAAGCAGTTGAGGAGCATTCAGCGTGATAATAGGGTGCCAGTTAAAGATCTCATACAGTAGGTGCCAACACATTGGAAGTCTACCTATTACATGTTACAACATCTGTTTGAGCTGTACAGACCGTTCAATGACAATGTAATGCAAAGAGGGGATGCAACTGGGTAAGGCATGATCATTGAGATGGACAAATGGGACCTAGTCAAATGCTTGACAGAGATGCTGCTTCCTTTTGATGTTTTCACACAGAAAGTCAGCAAGGAGCACAGTACGATGGGACAAGCTATCCCGTTGTTGCATCTGCTACAGGACCAACTAAAGAAGGTGTCTAAAATGTACGCAGTTGTGGACAAAAAAAAGATGTGCATGAGTTGGTGGAGAGCTAAATCCTTTGATTGGCTGGTAATACAAGGTTGCAAAGAGATGTTGTGTCACCCAAACAGGATGACCCAATGTAAGTCTTTCTGGATCAGCACCCATTGGTGTATTGGTATGGGAAGAGGTGCAAATTGCCAGTGCTCAGCAGGCTCTCAATAAAGTATCAATAAAGTATCTGGCTTGTCCGGTCCCCAGTGTGTCTGCTAAGCATGTGTTCAATGCAGCTGGCACAGTGGTCACAGTGAGGAAGACCAGTCTCTCACCTAAAACGTTGAAATATTGACCATGATCAAAATGAACCAACACTTTATACCACCGAATTACACCATACCTGAAATAACACACAGGAGTAGGATGAGGGTGATTGGTCAGACTCAGGTCATAGTAGTGTGTTAGCTGATCAACTTCTGGGTGAACCACCTGAGTTTGAGGACAAATTCTACTTTCCTGACTGAGTATGCCTAGGCCACCATAGAACTTTCTATTGCCGAACTGCTTTGCCGAAGAAAAAAAGAATGGTTATAGCTAGGGGAACATTAGATATTTGTTTTGTTTGTTTCTGACTGACTTATGTAGCCCCACTGTTTTAGGCACATGTATGGCCGGATTGGACTTGGATCAGTGGGCAGTGAAGAATCCTTCTCCCCATTCCCTTCAAGGACATTGGAGAGACAATGCCTGTTTCCGTACCGTGCCTATCCTTTTTTTCATCCTGTAGCAGGACTGCCCCAGAACATTTGAGTTACAAGACTGCCCAATGTGTGTTGCGTGCATCAAAGAGGATCGACAATTGTGTACCACCGTGCTTGGATTGGAACAGGTAACTATTGCACCAATGAGTGATGTATGAGTGATTGTGAGTGATGAATCATGTATGGCAGAGAACGAGGGAGGGTGTTCAACTATAATCTTTAGGCTTTATAGTGATGATTTGCAATGTTTGTGGCCTGATGGGTGATCATTTTTCCTCAAGGTGATTGGCCCTTCCCCTTTGACACTTAGCATGATTTGCTTCCCAGGTCCACTGATTTGTTTTCTAGGTCACACTCTTCAAAGACCAGACCAGTCTGTTTAGTTAACAAACACAAATCTATTAACAAAATTACTCAATATTTCTCTTCTTGTTCATCAACAGCACTGCACTACAAATCTCTCTCATTTGGGTCAGGAGTCGGAACGGAGTAGGACAGATTCATTACTCAGTGTCAGGAGGATGATGGAAGGACTCAGGCCAGGACTACCTCAACAACAGCCAAAAGTAGGAAGTTATCAACTTCAGCGACACCAACATGATGATGACTCTAAGAGGACTACTCAGCTCTGTTGACTGGTGAGAGGTGGTTTGGGAAATGCAATACTGCTAGTGTGTGTACTGGCTCAAATTTGAATCTCCTCTATTATGTGGTTGTGTGGTTAGGTGGGGGGCCTGTAACTAACTGGAGACAGACACGTGATGTGACATCATCACATTATGCACGTGCTTGGCTAAATGTTATGATGACAGTTGTGAGATTTATCAGCCTGGTACATGCAGCCACTTGTCTGTGATTGGTTGTAATTTGCTCTCACTTCTCAGTTAATCGATCGCACATGAGTCATAAGATGAATGATTGCAGAAGACTATGCTCTTGCTCTGCCTGTGAGTCTTGTTGGTATACTCCTCATGAAGCTTACCTTCTGTCCTTTCCCTTGACCCTATAATATTGTTTCTGTTTTACAATCCGCAGGCCTTTTCTTCTCCTGCCAAAAGGTAAAAGCTCCATAACACTCCTGCTTACCTTACGGGATCGCTTTAACCAGGCATCTAACACTGGCGAACAATCCAAGAAGAATGCAGATGCACCATCCAATTTGGCAATACAGTATCATTTTTCTTTTAAGAATCATTTTTGTAGAACAATGTGGGGTGTTCATTTCATTTCTCCATAATAATTTGTATTTTTCAAACCTAGATGGCAGAACATTTAGATATATAATAATAGCTTGGGTCTCTGGGGCAGAAGGACTGTTTGCAATGCATTTAACTGGACTGTGTCATACTCATTCTTTCACTACCTTCCACAACTGAACAGATTGATGATGATGGACTGCTCATTGCCTAGATGAATATTGTTGTTGTGTAGTGTTTGCCTTTGTCACACCTTTCCCCAAATCCTCTTTTTCATCCATTCATCAAACCCCTAACTCTCTTCCCCTGGGCTGTGTGATTTATTGAGGTGTGACTTAATTTACATCATAAATGGATCACACACTTGGCGAGGCAGATGTGGTAATAGTGACACCAACTCACTACGGGATCTTCTATTACCTGAGCAATAGCCCACACTGGCCACATTTACCCACCCACGCATAAAAGCGATCCACATTTTAGATATAGAAGAACATCATTTGTCTGCATCATCATTCAGGCCTTGTGTTGGGTAAACGCTCAACCTTGTACACTCCAGATTTTGAGTCCACTTTTTCTGACTCGAGGATTTCATAACTTTAGTTTTAATTAAATACTAACTCCCATTGCTCAGAAGAAGTTGCTATTGCTATTTGTGTCATAAGGTTTCTGCACATACACAGAGCTATGCACAGGATAATGGGACCCCGGAATACAGTGGTTTGCCTACCATATACCGTAGCACCCAAAAACCCCAACCCAACTAGCTTAGCATCCCATTAGCACCCAAGTACCAATGATTGGACAACCCAGAACACGGTATCTTTATCTCAGGACTCGCAGAAGCAAGAACACTCTTTCGTCACTCACTCGTACTTGTCCACAAGGTGCGTAGGAAGAGACACTGGATAGGTTAAAATGTTTATTCCAACTTACGTGCTCTAATGTACAGTACACGTGTCAGTACTAATAGCATAATGCATATGAATAATATAAGCAGCATGGTTACAATTCCATAGAATACAAACGGGGAAAGCATTTCATAACTCAGTGGATAAATGTCTAAATAACATTACCACCCTCCCGTGCAGTAAGATAGTTTATTATAAAAATAGAAGACCTCTGGGCTTTGACTAGCGAACCCTCATACCTCGGTCTCTAGATGCAGAACTACATCAGCAGACAATCACAGCTCTTCTCACTGGAAAGGATTCCTCCAAGTGTGTCAAGCGCCAGTAACAACCCCAGTATTAAAGGCACACAAAGTTTCATGTCATATGCGCCTAATGTTATGTCTGGGTGCGCGAGACTGGCCATATCAGGAAGAACCGAAATACATTGTTATGCGACCTTGTACATGTTGTGCAGTCTGAGCCCAAATCGAACAAGAGAAAAGGTGAAAGACAGAAAGTGCAGACAGCGCAAAAGAACTTGGCAAGAGCAAGGGCGAGGGAGCCCTGGCTCAGTGTAACGTGCGCAAAGAAAAGCAGCATGGCAGCTAGTCCTAGGCCAACATAACAAGGCAGACAACAAACCACAAGACACCCTCCCCTGGTCAGTCCGGCGTCCAAGACAGAGGGCAAACCAAAAAAATATCCAGTAGAGCACAGGGAGCGCCCAAACGGCGAAAAACAAGTCAATCCATGAAAGTGTAAGTGCAGAAAAAAGCCATACCCTCCAAAAGGGCATCATTGGAATCGTCAAAAAACATAGATGCCATCCAATCCATGAGATCAAAGAGCAGGAATGCTCCTCAGCAGAGGGAGCATCCAAAAGCAATGCGGGACAACTTGCGTGATAAACGAAACAGCTTTGTTGTAGGAGATCCTGGGCAGCCGCCCAGATATCCCATTGCGCCAAAATCCCCAGTTCAGCCGCACGCGCCATACAGCCGGCAACGGAACAGTCCTGCTCATGTGCCTCTAAGGGACCCATCAACTGAACAAAATCCGGAACAGACAATGACGAATTGGAGAGGCAATAATCCAAGGTCCAGGTGAAAGGACAGCGGATGCAAGTCATTACAGGTTGCACGCAAGTGAAATACGCAAAGCGAAAGGAGAGAGTATATGACACACTCAGTGTTGCCAATGGCAAGACACCAAAACCAGCCAAAAGGCGCTCACGGAGCAGCTGGAGGCGTTCTGGATCGAGCAGGTCCCATCGGGGAGCAGCCATTGCGCATAAAACAAATTAATAACAGGACACCAGCCGCCAAGGCGATGATCAACGGGAAACCGCCAAAGACGCTGGAAAAATAGAATGAATAAACGCCGGGATGACACCAAAAATAGTTTGGAAGGAGGACACCAAACCAGACCCCACGACTTTAAAAAAGTGTACCAGACCCTCTGTGTTAGATGCGTTAAAAATACGATGAATTAACTCCCCAAAATGTTGGGGGAGATTAGTGTTCAAAAGGGCCTGTATTTCACTGTGGGTACTCGCCACCTGGAGAATGAATGTCTCCCGGGCGGACGTGAGCATAACTTCCTCGTTCAATAATAGTGCCTTTATTCTGCTCAGTCTATTGAAATCTGCCTCCATGGTAGGGATGGAAGGCCAAATAGAGATATCAACCTTGCCATGAGGGGAGGAAAAAGCACATTTTTGCAGCAGACAACCCTGTGCGAAACTGTTACAATGTAAGGAATGCCAGCCTGCAGGCCACAACAGTTTTCGTTATTTAAAAGTAAATAACTACCATTGGAAAGGAGAGTGAAAGTAGGAGAAATAACAGGAGCAGGAATACCTTTCAGCACACAAGCAAGATTAGGAGCGGAAACGCTACATGAGCCATGCAATTTAATGTGTTTACAAATAAGCGAATGACCCATAGTCGAGTCGCAGTACTCCCACCGTGAGAAAGACTTCCTTGCCGTCCCGAAGGCATTTATACATGAAAGGCAAGGACCAGAGTTCATGCAGGAAAGCACTGCCCAAGGGCGGTAGCGGCCCACAGGATAATGTTTCATGCACAAGTCAAATTCAAACAAGGAAAAAGGTAAGCGATAACCCCATGAACTAGCCACACAGCAGAATCAAGTTCTGCAACAGAGAACGGCAAAGGATCCATCTTTTCGATATGTAATAGAGTGTAAGTTGCATCTTTCATGGACATAAATTGCTGTTTGTCAGTTAAGTTAAAGGTAGAAACAAGGCAGAGGTGTTCAAAAATGCCAAGGAACTTTACCTAACTTGAGCGTTTGTAAAGTCCATGCAAACTGCATAACTGAACGCAATTGATTCTGACCATGATATAACACAGAAACATCATCTTGTACAATATCAACAACAGAGGACACAATATTCTCTAAAGTATAAATGCGAGAAGACAGGGTATTAATACTATTGTCAACAACAGCAAGCACCTTTTCCAGATTTGCTTGATCTATTTCCCGAAGACGGGAAGCAGCTTCCATTTGTGATAGCTTCCAGAGTTCATTATATGTCTCATAAATGAATCTTTTAGGTCGGGGACCACGAGGTCCCAAAACAAAGTCGGACAGATCAATATTGCCTGAAAGGAGGGACAAATGTTGTTTAACAGAATCAAGGGACGAATGTTGCAGCCATTGTTTGCATAATTTACCAACAGAATATGTAGTGACAGTACGAGAAGCTGTAAATCTCGGATCAGGCCTATCCTGTGTGTATCTAGTACCTGAGTCGTGAAACGCATTTGACATGCATTAGATGATATAGGCCATACCAACCAGGGTGACTGATCCAGTTCGGAAACATTAAATGAATTATTCTGTAATAGAGCCTGTAGGGTCGTCAGGGACAGGTTAAAACGTGAGCTATCATTGGGAAAACTCGAAAGGGATGGAATTGAGGGCGAGTTTAATTGTTTAGTGGTAGCCAAGCCCCAACACGTAGTTTGATAGATGGAAACATTTAGGAACATAATTTGGGTAGGGATGAGGCAAGCACGATGCAACGCCTCGGTTCCCTGTACCTGCCATGGCTTGGAGCCCCAAATGGATTTCAAATCTATTGTATCCTCCCAGTACTCATAACCACCCACTGCTAGGGCACTTAAAAAGGAACCCGAATAAAGCAATTTGGTGTGTGTTAACATAATTTTCTGAGTTGATGTGGTATTAAGTCTAAAATAATAGGATGCAGGGTTCGACCGATTAAAATCAGTAAAATAGGTAAACTTATTTCGAAGAGTTTGTGAGCTACCTGGCAAGGGGTTTGGACAATGTTCCCATTGGGTGTAGTTAACAGAACTACGCAGGGCACTTGGCTTATGGAGAAAATGATTACCCCAATGTTGGTAACAATACAAATCGGCATAATTCGCAGAATTCATATATAAATCTTCAGCATTAAAAGATGCATAATATTTTAAATCGGCAAACAATGCTTCAACGGCATGCACATCCCAATCATCAGAATGAATATTATTTTGTACTACATCACCCATTGAAACACGAAGGACATTAGGTACATTAATAATTTCCGTCGGACCATGGATTTGATAGTTCACTGCATCCCATACGATGCCATCAGCAACTGGAAAAGCTGAAATGTTCACGAATGTGTGGTCACGCTTCATGATGTGAGACGAGGAATGAGAGCCAAAGTTCCAGAAACATAGTCTACAGCAGAGCGTTCAGGTAAATAGTGACCATTGATTAGTAGAAAAAACACTGTGACAAAGCCAATGGACATGAACAAAAAAATTAAGAAAAGTACCAACCAGATGTATGTCCAGGGTGGAATCAAAAAATTGTCTCTAAACCAGGATACAAAAATACTGAACTTGGATGGGACTTTTGAAGAGGTGGAATCCGAATCAAAGGAATAACGAGTCGGGCTTAGTGGCGTTATTGGTTGATGTGCCACCGATTCAGATGCAGGATAAGTATACTCGTCCTCGTCGATATTGGTGGAGAGTTGGGGATCAATTGTAGTTTCAGGCAAATCAACCATCTCAATTACAGCATCAGCGACCGTTCGTGTAGATGGGTGACGAACATATGTCCGATAAATGGCAGGACAAGAGACCGCTGGTGTGACACTATTCAGGATCGGCCAGGCGCTGTAGCTTGACATTTTCCACTGAGATGTATCTGTTCTCCTTGCGACCAGGAAGCGGTGGTAAAATGACTGTACGTGTTCCCTTCAAGCCCAGAACTGGAACCGGTGCACGAAAAGAGGGGCCGAATTCTTTTTGTTTTCAACCTTCTCTCGAACCAGTTCGCCAACCTTCGGAAGCCAGCCGGCTACCGGAATCTGCAACGCAGGGTCTGTGGCTGAAGGCAAATGTGTAGTTGCAAGTTTGTCTCGGGCTTCTTGTAAGTCCTGTAACATAGCAGAATGGTTATCTACATCAAACTTGGCGGATTGCGCCGCGATGTCTGGACCCTCAAGGTCAGGCACAAACATTCTTATGCCAAAGAGCATTTCGTATGGGGTCCGCCCACCCAGAGGTCTTCTAGGGAGATTATTAAGTGCACGTTGAACGGTATACAAGTGGGCCAGCCAGTTCCTGCCAGTACCTATAACTCTAGCTGTTAAGGATTGCTTTAAGTCACGGTTCATTCGTTCAACGATAGAGTTGCCCTCAGGCCTATACGGAGACGAAAATTTCACCCGCACCCCAAGCGAAGCCATTGCATCCTTGTAAGCCCTAGAGGCAAACGCTGGACCTTGGTCCGAATGGAAGGTGCCGCATGCGAAAATTCCCACAAATACACGCAAATCCCTGATTACATTTCGAGCGTCAGCACTACGTTGTGGCCAGACCCAGAGGAACCGTGTGCACGAGTCCACTGCTACTAAGATGTATTTATAGGCAGTGTCTGATGAGAATGGACCGCAGTGATCCAAGTAAACACACCCAAAGGGTCTGTTAGCAATGCAGAGCGGGGTCTGTGGTGGGCGTGTTACCGTGGAAGGCTTAATCTGTTGACAAACATCGCAAGAAAGCACAAAAGCACGGGTGTCTTTATACAATCCACGCCACCAATAACGCTGCTGCAAGATGGAAACTGTAGCTGACACACCTGCATGAGCCGAAGCCATGCCTTCGTGTGCAGCTGATATCAAGGCACTCCTGCGGTCCGCGTTGGGGATCAGCCGATCTCCAACGTCAGGTATTGTTACATAAGGAACCTGCTCGGGACTTAATTTGTAAGAATACTTGGAAGGGAAACCTGTAGGGTAATTATCACCTTCCTTGGTTGCAGCAATAGCTGCTAGAATAACAGAGTCTATTTTAGACATGGACCTGGTAACCGCTGCTACTGAACACGTGACTACTGCTGAACGGGCAGCTTCATCTGCCAGATCGTTACCAATAGCGTGTGCGCCCACCCGCTGATGGCCTAAGGTGTGAACCACCTGTGTGAGGGCAGACGTTGTTGCAATTCTGCCACTCGAACCCAAAGTATTTTATGCTTAATTGTGCTCCCTTTTGCGTCCTTGTAGTCATTTTTCGACCAGAAAAACAGATTGTCATTGTAAGATTGTACACAGTAGAATGAATCACATACAATAAGAGTGGTCTCATCCTGAGAAGCGAACTCAAGTGCAAGTAGCAATGCATGCAGCTCGGCTAATTGTGCGGTACTATCTCCAAGTGTGCGAGTATGCACTGCAGAGGATTTGAACTTTCCATCTACAAAGGAACCCGCAACAATAGCACATGCAGCTGAATAAGCGTGCTTGGACCCAGTGGCCGGTTGCGCCGAACCATCGGTGTAGATCACACATTTGTAATCCTCAAGCGGTAGTAAAAACAAAGGAGGAGGATGAACGAATTCATACTGCCAATACTCCTGAGTCTGAAGAGAAGAATCAAAAACAAAAGTGACGTCCGAAGACGTCAAGGATGTAGCCCATTGTATCCAACGGGGATGCATTGCTTTTGAGTTCGGTACACTTGCCTTTGTTACTGCCTCTAGGGCAGGACAGGGTGTTACCACCAGAATTCGCTTACCCTGTGCCAGTGCGCGTTCTTTTAGAATCGCCATTTGCACTGCAGTTAGAACTTTTCGACAGATGTAAAGCGCAATTCAGCGGAAGTGTACAGATGTGACTTGTATGCAATGGGTACTGTATCACCTTCATTAAAGGTTAAGTATGTGAATCCCACCGCCCCGGAATTATTCTAATCACCAAGTTTGTGTGGTTATCACGAGTCAAAAGATATTTAGACTCCAATAGGTCATATCTGCAAAGACTGCAGAATTGAGGTATGCTCAGGCAGCCAGCAAGACCTTGAATAAGTAGGTTGTATCAAAGCATACAAAGGCTTGATACGCAGGGCATATTCGGGGAATATAGGTACGCCCGAAATTCAGGAAACCCAGCAAAGACTGAAGTTTCTTCCAGAGTATTTGGGGGGCACAAATGTGCACATTTTTCCAAGAAATGGGGGGCTAAGCCCTTCCCTTCATTGTTGAGCTCATAGCCCAAGAACAGAACGGTAAATTCAGCAATGTGTGACTTAGCAAAGTTAAATTTGTAACCCTGCTCCGCAAATTCAAGAATAATGCGGTCCACACGGGACAGATGCTGATATAACTCGTCGTCTGTCAGATAGATGTCATCTACGTACGAACATGCGTCTTGATCAATGTCATTTAACAAAAGAAACAACACGGGCGGCGAATATACCCGGACTATTTTTGTAGCCCATGGGTAAACGCCGGAACTGGAATAATTTACCACCGGATGTGAATGCGGTCCATTGACCACTCTCCGGGGCTAGGTTGTGCGTGTAGAAACCGTTTGAAAGGTCAAGTGTCGTTTTATATTTTTTACGAACAAGACTGTCTACAAGCGCAGAACTATGTGTATTCTGTACCGCAAAGTTCCGACAATGGGAATTTAAATGCCGGTAATCCAAAACTAAGCGGTACGATCCATCGGGTTTAGAAACCACGAAAAGGGGATTGTTCATAGGTGATACGCATGGTTCGATTACTCCCTGATATTCCAACTGTGTCAGAATTTCGGAGACGGGGCCTTTTGCCTGCCGTTTGATGGGATATTGGGGTTGTGGCTGCGGTAGTGACCGCAAAGGTATTGCATGAGGAGGTGATTCTTCATCCCATCCCACATGGTTGCGGTATAACGCTGGTGCCAGGTACACAGCCCACTCAGCTGCAAGTGCTTCAGCTTTGTCTTTTGGGACATGCCGTGAAAAGCTTGGAAGGATTACCTCCTCTCCTTTATGTGCAGCTAAAACGAATAGGGGTGGCCAATCCACCTCTGCTAACAAAATGTCATATGAAGAGGTTAGATTTTCCCAAAAAATCCCTTTTATTTCACGCGGTATGTCACCTTCAATTTGGATGACTATGTTGTAAAGTCTGTCAGGGGTGCCACTCTCGTGTCAGCTGTCTCTACAGTAACGAATGTTTCAGTTGCTGTCGCCTCCATATGAGGACGTAGCGCCTCCCGCACTATGGTAACTTCCGCGGCGCTGTCTAGGAGGGTCACTGCCCACGTCCAATTCTGGAGTCTCGTTCTCACGGTCTGTGGCATATTTCGCTGTTACAGCGGCAACTTTTTCTTCTGAAATTGCGGTCGAGGAAGGTGAAAGTCTTCTGCTTTCCCTCTGACTTGTTGTCGAGGTTGGTCTCGCTCCTGGGGAGCCTCTCGGCCCCTTCCTCTATCTTGCCGACCTCCTCCACCAGCCTGTGACGACGTCTGGGCCTGTGAAGAACGAGGAGAACGCGTATCAGAGCTCTGAAACCTTTCTGGTGATTTAATTCTCGACCTATCACGTAAATCATAAGTACGTTCAGAAGAAACCGAAACTGGGAAGCGCCTCTCGACCCCGGCTTCTTTTGTTGCTTACCCTGTTTTTCTGTCTCCAACTCTTTTTAGTGAAGACTGGTCTATCATCTTTCTCAGATGTACTTTTTGTTTGTGTAATTTGTGGTTGCGATTGAGTTTGCATTTTTACAAAAGGCTTGTTGCCTAGGCTATTTCTTCCAATTGTTTTATAAGCCCGGGCTATAATTTTCGGTAATTCGCGAGGCCTGTCCAACTCTGGGACTAAAGCCAAAGCATTCGCTACTTGAAAGTTCATAGCATCGCCCTTGACATTTCCAAGGATCAGTTCAGCTACTACATCAAACACTCCCACTAGTCTCATCCCTAATTCCACAGCCGCTTCAGGGCCATGTTCGTCCTGTACTTTTTAATTACAGAGGGTAGAACCTTCATGGAAGGAGTACCAAAACATTTTGAATAAACTGCTGCGAATACCTTACCCCAGTTTTCACATGATGTCAAATCGGGGATTAAGTCTTTTGGCAAACTTATCGTAAGGATGCGATGTTTATCCACCGGGGATGTATGTGGAAACACCGCTTCTATCTGATCGAACTTTTCTGCAAGCCAGTAAGGATAATCGTCCTTACTTTGCGGACGTTTGCCCATCACAGAATTTACCATGACAGGACTTATGGTCACTCCAGCTGCAACAGCTGGTTGGCCAGCGACTACAGGGGCAGCTCCATGTAGGCTACCTGTAACGTATGTCACTAAGGCTCGATGCACTCGCACCAGTTCGGTATGCATAGTGCGCAGTTCCGCAATCGGTAATGCCAGATAATTTGGATGCGGGGTATACCCGGCCAATACAGGCCAAGTGGCCCCCTCAATGGATAAGGGGCCTAAACGAACTGCGGTATTTGGTTGTGGGAGGGCGCCATTAAACCAAACACGGTGCTGCCAAGCCGTGAGAGGCACTTCAAGAGTAGTATAGGGTCGATAGGCAGCAGGAATAGCGGTGGGTTTATATTCATGAAACAGCTTATCACCTGCATCCACCGCTTCAAAAGTGATCCAAGTGTAAAACACTTCAAAGTGATAAGCCGGATCGGCTTGAACCACAAAGACCAACTCGACCCCAGCATCGGGCACTCCGTATACACCTAGGTGGTCTCGGATTGGTCCTCGGCTATGTGCAGCTATCGCCACACCAGCCATAACTAAACAATTGTATTCGACAACCTAACAGGGAGCACAAAATGGGTTATATATGTAACCTTTTTTAATAACTTCAAGCTTGAAAGAACCTATAAAACGTTCAATATAGGAGGTATCACCGTCACTTACGCCTCCGGAAGCGTATGTGAGGGTTTTGTGGACAAGCACAAGTACTACTCAAGCGTCTCGCAGATAAGCAGCCCCACGGTGGTCGCGCCATGTCATAAGGTTTCTGCACATACACAGAGCTATGCACAGGATAATGGGACCCCGGAATACAGTGGTTTGCCTACCATATACCGTAGCACCCAAAAACCCCAACCCAACTAGCTTAGCATCCCATTAGCACCCAAGTACCAATGATTGGACAACCCAGAACACGGTATCTTTATCTCAGGACTCGTAGAAGCAAGAACACTCTTTCGTCACTCACTCGTACTTGTCCACAAGGTGCGTAGGAAGAGACACTGGATAGGTTAAAATGTTTATTCCAACTTACGTGCTCTAATGTACAGTACACGTGTCAGTACTAATAGCATAATGCATATGAATAATATAAGCAGCATGGTTACAATTCCATAGAATACAAACGGGGAAAGCATTTCATAACTCAGTGGATAAATGTCTAAATAACATTACCACCCTCCCCGTGCAGTAAGATAGTTTATTATAAAAATAGAAGACCTCTGGGCTTTGACTAGCGAACCCTCATACCTCGGTCTCTAGATGCAGAACTACATCAGCAGACAATCACAGCTCTTCTCACTGGAAAGGATTCCTCCAAGTGTGTCAAGCGCCAGTAACAACCCCAGTATTAAAGGCACACAAAGTTTCATGTCATATGCGCCTAATGTTATGTCTGGGTGCGCGAGACTGGCCATATCAGGAAGAACCGAAATACATTGTTATGCGACCTTGTACATGTTGTGCAGTCTGAGCCCAAATCGAACAAGAGAAAAGGTGAAAGACAGAAAGTGCAGACAGCGCAAAAGAACTTGGCAAGAGCAAAGGGCGAGGGAGCCCTGGCTCAGTGTAACGTGCGCAAAGAAAAGCAGCATGGCAGCTAGTCCTAGGCCAACATAACAAGGCAGACAACAAACCACAAGACACTCACTAACTCCCATTGCTCAGAAGAAGTTGCTATTGCTATTTGTTATTATATTATCAGGTATTCTTTGTTGTTTTATGGTGGTAGTAGTCTGGTCTCAATCTTTGTAAAGCTATGATATAAATATAACCCACTAATTCTGTGTTTTTGTTTCAATTTAGTTGCCTGTGATGGATAATCCCTTCCATTAATCCTACAGTTGAAGCTCACCTAGGTGTGAGTGGGATCTCACTTGTGATGCCTTCCCTGTTAGCGCACTACCCTGCTACTACTACCACAATCATTAAGAACGGCACCTTGGGGAACCCTGCAGTAACTAAGGTTTTGGAAAAGGTAGCTGCTATCTCTTCATCTATTCAGGTAAGAGAACTATGAAGTGAAGTGAACTAGTTTAGTTAGTAAGTAACTAACTTCTACTGTAGATAATTAATTGTATTTTTAGATTGTTGTAGGCAAGATAGGTCATGGCAGCATATCCCCCTTATGGTGAAGATACTTACCGAGGGCAGTAAGACAAGGATATATAACTAACTATCACTAACTGGTATACACTTTGATAAGCGGATTAAAAATACAGGCTGCACAAAAAGGCAGCAGTGCACAGCAAAAGTGAAACAAAAAAACCTACTTCAGCCATAAAGTATGATAAAATAGTTTTTCCCTTTCCTTTTTAACAACAAAAACCCCACCCTCTCCACCCACAACAGGCCCACCCCTCTCCCAAACAAATGGCCCCATCTCCAACCAATGTCCAAAGAAAACTGTCCAACAAAGTCCAAACTCCTGGTCCCAACTCCCACCCTCTACACCCACATCAAAAGTCCCTCCCACCAAAACAAAAAATTAAAAAAGAGCTAAAAGAGGGCATCATTAATGCAGGTCTGGAGCCGATTAAGGCTCTGCTCCATCCGAGCCATCCTGCTTTCAAATTGGTCTATCCACTGCAGGAGGCGGCACTGGAATTGGCGATCTGAGCGGGGGCAGCTATGACAGTTAGGGCCCCTGACAGCTGGCGGTGGTGGCAATGTACAATGTATTGGCCAGTAGGTTGCTGCTGGCTGGATGAACTGCGGCCCGGGGTAGATGCTTCCTCCATGGCCACCAGCTTTCGGGTTAAAATTCAATAGTGGCAGAGTAGCAGTACATTGTGGCCCCCAAGGGCCTTTGGAATTTGATGTGATTAGGAGAGTCAGAGGGACATTTTTTACTAACACATGCCTCACATAAAAAGCATTGACTGTCTGGCTGAAAGGAATTACGGCAGAATAACACTAGATTAAAAAAGCAGAGCAATATTATTTTTTTCTTTTAAAGTCTTTCCTAGTAAAAAATGAAACAGACACTTTGTGTGGAAAAATAAAAATAAATTACCTCTCAAATCAAAATTTAGCTTTATTCGGTTTTTGAATCAACATGAAAACCATAAAAGCACAAAATTACAATTATATATTGCTTTTACTATGCATTTTTAAAAATTATTCTTAAAAACAGACGCAATGTTTACAGAATCTCATTACCTCTCATTAATGAATAAGGCATTATGCACTATGGGGTACAAGTTATTGTGCTAAATTAATGGAGACATGCTAGCCAGCGCACCGGGTACTTTGCTACTCTCTGTAGTCTGCAGCTGGGGCAGCTGTAATGGGTAATTATCTTACTTTAATTCCAATGGCCCTGCTCTTCTCCAAATGCCTTTCAAATTCTACCCTGACTCCAAAGAGGCAGATAAATAATAAAATAGATATTACGTCTAACATTTCACGTATAAAATGTGGATATCCTGTCTGCCATAAGTTGGCGTGGGACAAATGATACATTGCACTGCAGGGAAAGGAACAGGATATATAGATTGTATTTGGCACGTTCGTCACAGAGTATCCCATTCAACAAACTTGAAATCAGGCACTTAGTCCCACTTTACTGTCTGGCCTCGCACTCCACCACAAATTATTTCCAACAAATTAAATTGCTTGGCAGTAAGGAAAGGAAACTTAACTTACTCTCCTGCAGGGCAAGTTAGAGGGATTAGCTTTTCCTATAGAATAGTGGGGTGTCACTGATCATCATCATGTGCCTAAGCTTTCGGTTATTCAGTCGCTGTAGTTGACAAAAGTTGAAAGGGAAAATTGGAAATGGCGTAAATCTGTTATGGAAACCATGAAATATATTTATGAATCACTTCACATGGCCATAAAAATGTGGCACATGCCATGAATGGATTTTTCAATTTTTGGGGTAAACTGGGACAGAACTTAGGAAAGAATAAAGGAGTGAAGTACTAAGAGGTGACTGAGTGGGTGAAGGGAAACACACCTTGTGTTCAGTTTGCAATGCATTGAAAACTTTGTAAATGATGCATTAACTGAAGCAGATGCAGATTGTACAGTCAACACGACAGTCACAATGCTGCACTTAGGGCATAAGTGGCGAAATGCCATGGGCATGGAAGGAGGTGATGAATGATGATGGGTGGCATACATATCTGCCTCACCTAACAAATACAGTGGGTCAAGGGAGTAGACCAAAAATTAAAATACCCCCCAATTTGAACCATAGCTTTGATAAAACCAAGTAAGTGAAGTAGGTGAGCATGCCCCTCTCCAGAAGAGCTCCCTTGTTTCTTCATCCAAGCAATTATTCATTTATCCTCTCATTCTTCTATATTCATCCATTGATAGCAACCATGATTTAAGCTTTACTTTCTTTCATCCAGTCTTTCACCAAAATGTCCAATCCATATATCCAT
The DNA here is from genome assembly GCA_963921515.1 of Calotriton arnoldi. Lineage (NCBI taxonomy): Eukaryota > Metazoa > Chordata > Amphibia > Caudata > Salamandridae > Calotriton > Calotriton arnoldi. The sequence goes on along the minus strand of CAWUFW010005548.1, from coordinate 1,230,507 downwards.
CCATTCAGTATCCACACTTTCAACCATACTTTCACCCATCCATCCATCCATTTACCCAATACCCACCCACGCATCCTTTCACCAACCCATGCATCCTTTCACTAATATACCATTTCACCCATCCTTTCTTTTATCCTTCCTTTCTTTCCCGTTTCCATCAAGCCATCATTTTTAGCATTCATTATGTGAGCTTTTGCTGAGTTGCAGCTACAAGAGGCCATAAGAACTTGCCACCACTGCACTTGCTAAAGCGGGGGGGGGGGTTCACGAGTCACGCTGCCTTTATAGTGAGTATAATAGTTATTGTCAATAAGCAAGCAATGTAATTTACCACTGTCCATCCCTGCCGCCACTGTGCCTCCCCCTCCAACCACCTCCTCAGCAGAACTGGCCCAGGCACTGTTGGTCTGTGTGGCTAGAAAATAAGTTTTTGTTTTTTTAAAATTAGTTTCAGCAAAACAAAAGATACAAACAATTGCACGCACCATTACATCACGTCAAGGTAACATAATACAAAGCAGGGTTGATAATTGAGAACATACAATGGACAAGCAAAGAGTACCGTCTATTCAATATTAACTATGGAATTGATTGCAGCTATCACTAGGAAAATGTTCGATGTGAACTTCTAGTGTCTTACCTATATCCCGACTCTTATCTGTTGGTCCTGCTATAAGTGTTATGTATATGCCCATAATCTTCACAGTCCACTATGCACTCACCCTCTCTGATGACGTCTCGATGGAAGTGGTCTGTGGGTCTGAGAGTGTGGCAGCAGCCGCATTTGAGAGGTGCGTTTGGTATGGCCCCCAGTAATTCCTAGGACGGCTTTTGGGAGGGAGTAACTCATTGTATGTGTTGGCCTGAGTGTTGCAGTACAACATGTCGGCATGCCAGTCTTTAATCCGCGGGAGGGGGACCCCCATCCAGCACATCGCCACCCGGCGTTTAGCCAGCAGAAGCCCAATGGCTAATAACGGACGCACTGTCTTGCTAACTGTAAGATCCCATCCCAGGAGGGCCAGTTTGGGTTCCGGCTCTAGATCCGTGCTGATAATTGTGCCCATCTCATGAAACACTGTGTCCCAAAATACCTTAATACCAGGACACTGCCAGGCTAGGTGCCAAAACCCAGCATCTTCCGCCCCACACCTCTGACAGCGGGAGTGTTGCGCCAACCCATATCTAAACTGTCGTGCAGGAGTACAGTACGCTCTATGCAAGAACTTGTAATGAATAAGTCTGTGCCTCCCATTGAGAGAAACCGACCGAGTGCGGGAGCAACAATACTGCCAGTCTTTATCACTCATTTGGGAGCCCAGATCGTGTTGCCATTCCAATCTAACTCGGAGAAACTCGGCCCCACGCGTGGCCTGTAGACTAGTGTAAAATTTAGATATCAACTTAAATGGTTCTTCAGTTTTGATGAGAGTGGTGAATGCCTTCGTCTCCTGTGGTTCCTGCAAATCGTCACCCAGTAGATCTCTCCACGTGTGCCTAGCCCTGAAGTAATGAAATAACGCTGTGCTTGTCGGCGTCACCTCCGGTCGTTGCAGATCCTCCTAGGGTACTAATGTACCATCCCAGAAGAAATCTCCCATTTTAACAATGCCCACTGATTGTAATGCTTGTCTGGTGCCCCTGTCCTGACTCAGCGAGAACCACAAGGCCCACTGGAGTGGCATTTCCAGGGAATACAGGAGGGCCCCTGCCTGCAGGTATAGTAGTTTCTGCCATGCATGCACCGTAATTGCCAGTGAATCGAAAACTCTCAGTCGTCTAGAAGACGGACGGGTGAGTAATTGAGGCAAAGAGAATGGCATCGCCGCATTCCTTTCCAAGTATAAAAAGGCCGCATCTTGCGGACCATGAATCCAGTAATTGGCAAATGTGCTGTTAGCAGCATTATAATACTTTTCCAAGTCTGGAGCGCCTAACCCACCAAGTTCACAAGGAAGAGTGAGCATGTCCCAACGTATGCAGGGCTTTTTACCCGCCCACGCAAGGCGAATCAATTGAGCGCGCCAGACTTTGAATAAATATTTAGATAGGAGAATAGGAATATTCTGAAAAAGAAAAAGAAACCTTGGCAAAATTACCATCTTCATTACAGAGATTCGTCCCGTTAATGAGAGTTTGGAGCCGTATCCATTTGTCCACATTCTCCACCAACTTTTGCGTGGCCCTACCGTAATTTTCCTGAATCACTATCATGGGATCAGTATGAAATTGAATTCCCAAATACCGGACGGCCTCATCAGTCCAGCGTAACGGAAACTCCATACTGGGTTCCGTGGTAGTAGAGGTGAGAGGAAATATAATGGACTTGGTCCAGTTTACCCTAAGTCCCGAGTGTCCGCCGAACTGAACAACCTCTCGCAGTATGGGGGACAAATTTGCCTCTGGGTAGTGTACATATAATAAAGTGTTGTCCGCGTATGCAGAAATGTTGAGTGTGTATCCCTGAAATCCCAGTCGTCTGCGGGTGTGGTATTCACGAATAGCGCAGGCCAAGGGCTCTGCGACAATGGCATATAGGAGCAGGGACAGGGGGCACCCCTGCCGGGTTCCCCGTGTGATGTGGAATGCTTGAGAGACCGCGTCACCTATCCGCACTCTTGCTGTGGGTGAGGTATACAACACTTGTACCAGGCGAAGGAATATATTTCCAACTCTATCTTGCGAAGTACCGCAAACATAAACTCCCACTCGACAGAAACAAAAGCTTTTTCAGCGTCGAGAAACACTGCAGCGGCTTTGACTTCTGGGCTCAATCCCTGCACTGTCCCAAACAAGGACCTCAGATTGTAAGAGAGATTACGGTTAGGGACGAACCCCGCCTGCTCCGGTCGGACAATACCGGGTAACAGGGGGGCCAGCCTGTTGGCCAGAATTTTGGCTTAGATCTTCGCGTCCACGTTAAGCAGGGACAGCGGCCTGTACGAGGCACACTGATCGGGGGATTTACCCGGTTTCAATAACGTAACAATCACAGCTTGCCGCATAGAGGGTGGCATAGTACCGGACTCCGCCATCTCTTCATAGAGTGTCTTGAGGTGGGAGATCAGTATATCCTGAAATTCTTTATAAAAGAACACCGGGAGACCATCCGCTCCCGGGGCCTTCCGTGCTGCCATCCCACCCAATGCGCACCGAATCTCATCAGTTGTCAGTGGCGCCATTAAGTATTCTCTGTGTTCAATCACTAACCAGGGCATTTTTATGTATGATAGATATTCCTCTAGAGCATTGCTGTCTGTGGAGATTTGCGAGGTGTATAATGTCTGATAATACTCACGAAAGTGTGCCACAATGGCTGCGGTAGTGCCAAGCGGACACCCACTCTCGTTCAACATGCCAACCATCTTATCCAGCTCCCTCTTGGGCCTCAGTAATCCCGCCAGCACCGTACCCGGTCGGTCCCGTTCCCCATAAATGCGTGCCGATGCATATTTCCCCATGTGTTTGAGTTCGTCATGAGCAGTATCCTGAAACTCTTCTAATTTTAGCTTTAGAGATGCAGCACATTGTGTGTTCCCAGTCCCAGCCAGGTCTCGTTCTAGCTGCCCTATTTCTTTTTCTAAAAGATTCAACCTGCCCCTAATGGAGCGCAACACACCCGCATGCTTGGAAATCGCCACCCCCCGGATGTAGACTTTGAATGTTTCCCAGACTGTAGTGAAGGATTGGACCAAACCAATATTATTGGAGTAGAACTCTTCCATAGCTGTTTGCCAGCTCCTACTTGAAGACTGTATCCAGTAGAGAATAAGGGGGAAAGCGCCACGAGAACGCCGGGACATGAGGAGCGCCATAGCTCAGTGATAGTCTTACTGGGGAGTGGTCCGAATACGTGCGCGGGAGATGGTTACAGGCCAGTACCCGGGACTCTAATCTTCCGGACAATATCCAAAAATCTATACGGGTGTGGGTGTCATACACTGACGAGTAATGGGTGTACCCACGCGTTGCAGGATATCTATGCCTCCAGATGTCTATGAGGCCATCTGCTTGCATAATGTTCTGCAAGGCCACTGCTGCAGCTGCTGGGCGTCTGGGTGGACCCTGTGACCTATCCAACTGTGGGTCGAAGATACAATTAAAATCCCCCCCTCCCAAATTTGTGGAATGCCTCTCCATTGCACCAATCTGGCCGCTAGGGAGGTGTAAAAATGTGGGTCATCGTAGTTCGGGCCATGTACGACCACAAGCAAAAATTGTAGGTCACTTTTCTTGCAGAGTGCCACTGCGAATCTGCCCTGTGGATCGCTCAACAGACCGGTCATTTCCACCCCAGACTTTCTATCTGCCCATAGCAGGACGCCTCTAGCATGTGATGTGAAATCAGAGGAAAAGCAATTGCCATGTAATTTACGATGCATTTCTCTGCTACGCTCTGTGGTGAGATGCATCTCCTGTAAGACTGCAACAGACACAGTGTCGTTTTAAATGAGCACCTATTTTTCTAACCTTTCTGTCATTGTTCAGCCCGCGAACATTCCAAGTGATCAATTGAAGACCCTGTGGACCTACTTTATCGGTGGCCATGTGGTGGAAGTGACCCCTGCGGGTAACGGACCCCTTTGCCTACAGCGTGTAGAGTGCAAGAACAACAAAATAAAAACAGACTTATGCAGTAATAACCTTGTATATTAATAACAATCCCTCCCACGCCACGAAAACCCACAACTATCACGGCTAATTGCATCCCCCCCACCCCACCCCACCCCACCCCAACCCTCAACAACAAATAATAACCCCAGAATAAAGTAAACAATCAGTGTGATACACTTGAGGGCAGATGTTGCCATCAAAACTAGTACCCTCCGCCACCCTAACACCAGTCTAGACCTCTAACAGTTATTGGCAGTATTCTCATGAGGTGCCAAAAGAAGAAAAAAAAGAAAAAAGAAAAGAAATAAATAAATTAAATAAAATTTATGAAAAGAGTTCAATGCACCCAGCAAAATGCGCCCGTCACTACCAATCAGTCTCTGTGCTAAATATCAGCAAACGATCCCATGCCCACTAACACCTGCAAAGGATATTCTGGTTTTACAGAGATAACTAATCGCCACCCAGCATATTGTGCTAATTACCCACAGTGTCACTTGCCAGTCTTTGCGATAGCTCCCGCAGAACTCCTGGGACAATCACTCTTCTTGGACACGTTCCGCATGTGGGCTTAGCAAGTCTTCCTCTTGGGACTGCGAGGTGGCCGGCGACCCGCGGTGCCTCAAACGCTGCTCCCTGTCTTTGAGGGCGCGTAGGACGATTTTGGGGTCGGTGAAAAAGTGAACTTTGCCATCCATTTTGACTCTGAGCTTCGCAGGATAAAGCATGCTGTATTCCAGATTCAAGTCTTGGAGTTTCTTTTTGGCTGGGATGAAGAGCCTGCGTGCCTCCTGAACTTGTAACGTGAAGTCCGGGAATAGAGATATGACGGATCCTTCGTGCTGAAGCGCCCCTAGCTCACGGACTTTACGTAGCGCCGAGTCCCAGTCCCTGTAGTTCAGAAATCGTGCGATTATAGGTCGAGGAGGAGCTCCGGGAATTGGTCTGGGTGCCAACGAACGATGCGCTCTTTCGATCACAAAAATGTCCGAGAAGGTGTTCCGACCAAGAAGCGTTACGAGGAGTTTCTCCACATACTGTTCCATGTTGCCGATATTGGACGACTCGGCCACTCCTACAATGCGCACATTGTTTCGTCTCGATCGTGCTTCAAGATCTTCGGCCTTCGCCTGGAGGGTACGTAGGATTTTGTCCCTTTCTTTATCAGTCACGGCATTCGCCCGAATTACATCTTCCATGTCGGATACTCGTTGTTCCGCCGCGTCGAGCCATTCCCCATGCTTGTCCATTCGTTCCGACATGCGGTCCATCCGAAACGAGAGAGAGTCTATTTTACTGTCAATCTTGGAGAGACTCTGTTGGATTGCGCGGAATGCGTGCTTCACATCTATGTCACCTCCCGCTCCTGGATCTTCTGAAGCGCTGTCCTGCTCCACAGGAGCTGAGTCTTTTGACCGTGGCGTTTTGCGCAGATCGAAGTGTAGCTTGGACTGTAGTTTATCGGTTTTGCCCATGGTGGGAGGGTGGGTGCGGGGTAGTTGAGATGCGCCGGGTGTCACATTCAACTGGAGATGCAGTTGTGCTTAAGTTTGTTTTTGTGCAGGTCTCTGCGTTGCGATGGGCTATGAGAGCAAGCGCAGCTCTTAAATCACGACACAAGACTGTCCCCCGGCTTGTCAGCTTATGCAGTCAAGATGTGTCCACGCTGTGGGGTAATTGCAAGACTTGGCTGCTTAGTGACTAATAGTGATCACTTCCTTTTGCGGACGATATGCAAATCTGCCTGCAGGCAACCTCGTGATGGGGCCTCTGCTTACACCGGACGGTCCGTGCACTCAACAAAAATCGTGCACCTCCTGGAGTGCACGCACTTGCTGGAGGAGCTCAATTGGAGGGACACGGCGATAGAGCCCACACATAGGCGTTGTTCATGGAGGTTGCACTATAACTGGCGTGATTTAGAGGCACCCACCTCAGGAACTGCCTCTGACAACGTCAGCCCTCACCCTGGGACTCGCAGCACCAAATGGAGGTTGTGGGGACCACTGCACACAGCAAATACACTTCAGTGATTTAAGGGCCTAAAAACAAATGCAGGCGGTGGTAGCTGTGCGTAGGCCTCTTCAGGCAGCTTCAGGGGCTCCTGCCGGCACTTTGTTTACTATGCGGGCTAATCAGCCGGTCACGGCGGTACCTGTGTGCTGCTTGAGTCTTGCTGGTCACTTCTCCTGCATCGCACTCCGGGCCCGCAGCAATATTCCACTAATGCGGTTCAGTTCCATTCCCCCGAGGCAGGTCCCGAGATACTCCCAGACCGCCTCAGGGCCTCACGCTGTTCCGCTGCTGAAGCGCGCGTGCACGGCAGATTCTGGGCACTGTGGAAGCCCTGCTGGTCGCACCCCCAATACGACTCCGCAGGAACTCAGGGATTCTCCGCTAATGCGGACCCGCTATGCTTCTCCTCCGAGGCGGGTCCCGACACGGTCCGAGGCCGCGACAAGGCCCCGCGCTGCCAGCTACTAGGATGTGTCACCACCGGCCGGACCACTTGCACCGCATCGATTTTCGCACGGCTGGGCGCGTTAGAAAGCACTCGGGAGCAGGGTGTCAATGATGTCTCAGAATCAGGGCACAGATTAATTTTGCTGCCAATTATGCCGGATTGCTGGTGGCAATCGGGGGAGCTGCACTAACTAGCGGCCATCTTGCAGTCAGGCAAGCTCCGCCCCCCGGCTAGAAAAAAAGTTGCATATTTTTTAGATGACAGATGCACCTTCCCTTATTTTTTCTAATAAAAAAAATACAACCACATTACATCACTATAGTTCGGTTAGCATTATCTTCTATCAAAAATATCACTTTGGGCATTTTGTTGGTTGACAATGTTAGAAAAGCCAGGTAGTCAAGCCAACCAAATACTTTTCATAATGGAGGGGCAGAACTATAGCCTATGGTGATAACTCTGAGTCATTGAAGCGCAATAAAGGGGTGGAATAATGGTCAATGAAGGAGAAATATTGTTTGTTGGAAAATGCAATGGGACCTCATACTTCACAGGCATGCTGCGCTGTGATAGAAACTGCTGGTATACTGTATAAATGAATTGCAGCACGACATTGGGGAGGGTCCCTGACCATGGTCACTCTCTCATTAATTGTAGAGCATGAGCAAGAAAAAGAAAGCCTTCTCAACAAACGTGAGGTAAATAATACTAGCTTTTTGGGCCTGCAATCTTCATGGTCGAGAGCAGAGTACCAAAAATCTGTTCTTAGTCTTACAATACCACAAGATATATAGGGGAGAGGGAAAGCTTACTAATAAAGCAGAAGAAAACTAGAGACTAGTACGGACAGGAGAAAATGAGCTGCAAAAAAAACTATTAAATATGAAAAAAAGGGATAATGCAGAGATAATAAGAATTAAACAAAAATTAGACAGGGGAGTTGGAAAAAAGGAGACAGTAAAAAAAATAAACAGGGCAAAATTAAAAGTAGTATAATAGTGGGCAGATGTAAACGTTAGGGAAATAATAATGATAAATAATAGGACTTACTGGGATGAGCAGAACCTTCAGCAGTGGCACTGGTGGTCAACACCTCCTCGCCAGCTCCCGGACCCACCTCCGAGCTGTCCTTCTTCTTCGTCCCCTTGAGTGCTGATGTAAGAAATAAAGAAGATATAAAAAATAAATTAGTGGTACAGTTAATCTCCCCAAAAATATTTTGACACACAAACACAGTAACATTGTACTTTTCCAAATCAGATTACCTATAGTACTAGACTAGTATCGACTATCGAGTTGGCCATATTAATCCTAACATCCCTATTCCAAATTTCCTTAACAAAAACTACATTTGGAACTAATGCATTGCAATGAATGATCTTTGATTCTGTTCTCATTTCCCACCTGCATTTTCAACTACATATCACTGTGAGATTGCTTGGGACTGTACGAGCTACATAAAGAAAGTCACAAAGAACGGTAACTCACTGATATCACTAATTCACTATCTTGGTGGCAGGAGGACACAGGAGTCTGCAATGCACCTCATAAATAATCAGCCAAAGTGAGCACCGCTGCCACTCAGTACAATAAGGTAGTGCTGAGCATCTGGCTAACTCAAACTGGATCACATAATATTCTGAATGTAAACTTAACTTATCGCTGGCTGTGAGCAGCATGCTATTGATCCAGCGCGTACCCAATAAATTGATCAGGGATAAACATTCAATAACATCATACATTGGCCCATACACATTCACCCGAAATCCCTGATGCGCTGGTGTCAAGTTTGTTAATTTTACCTTAATTTACTCTTACTAATCCGGCTCAACCTTTAACATCCTGTACTATTGCATATTAAACAAACGATGATCGACTTTTCATCTACTTGGTCGATGAAGCAATTAGTTGAAGAGTTGATAGCAATAGTATTTTCTCAAATCAAATATTAATCTTAAAAACTGGCTAAATAACCACAAACTCTTGGTGAGATTTAATACTTTTATCTAGTAATAATCAATGCTCATAGCGATTACATTCACAATTTCTAATACTGAAAACCTCATGAGAGAGAGTAACAATCTAATCATAGAAACAACGGAACAATTATTTCAATTATATGTTGCAAAGAGTGGATAGATGAAGAGACATTAGATACAGGTAAAATCTACCACTTAAACCAAACGATTAGGAGGGGATAGATGAAGAGACAACATTTTCAGAAATAAGAATACGACTGCAAAATTAATTTCTGCAATACTAAGTTAGATCGGATACAAACCCATCGGATCTGTAAGGGAAAACCACCACCCAGGCCTAGGTGGCAGTGGGGGACTCCTGAACCAAGAGTCAGGGATCAAAGACTCAAGAACCAGGACAGGGACAAGACAGGAACAGCTAGGCCTCTCAGCAAACCGACGAACAGCGACGCATCCCTCTCTCAGACACCTTCAGCCTGAGCGACCCACCAGCAGCACTCTGACCACACCCCTAAAGCACCTATTCTTATACCCTAAAAGTACATGTCCATCCCACATTAGTTGCTAAATTCACATTTTCTAGCTAAGGGATTGGTTGGGTTCTAGGGGTGGGATGTCACCCCATTATGAAATCATCTACCTTAGACTACACCATTGTTCTAAACCAATTTTTTATACAGTCATCAATACTTCTTCTCTCTCATGAGTACACATGCAACAGTTTATTGTACATTTTAATAAATTTGACAACTACAGATTCCGTTCCCACGATGACACTGGCTTTGGCTGGCTTTCAATGTTCTGTCCTTCACCAGGTCAGGCTTTTTCAGCTTTGCACAGCAGTTCAGTCACATGGTTTCTGCTTGCTCCTAATTCCACCTGCCCTTTGTTAGGCTAACTTTAAAGAAATGGATGACTCGTCCATTACTAAAAGAACAGAAAACAGACATTTATTTATTATGTGATAATGCAATTTTCACTGTTTACCACCCACTTTAAGTCTAACCCATATTATCGATTAGGCTAGCATAGCACAAGCAGGAAAGCTGCATCATTTATTAGTTTAAAGCAACACACATCATGCTTTTTATTAAATACACATGCAGCCTTGCCAGATAGACCTTCTTAATTCATTCTAAACACAAGATTATTACATTTACGGTTATTTACGTATTATTTAGAGTTAGTTCACGCATATTGCAAAGTAAGCTTCCCTCGTGTAATGTAAATGTGTACATTAGTTGTTCTAGTACTACTTACTGTTAGTACGTATTATAGGGGTGTTCAATTGAGCAGGTTTCTTTCACGAAATCCTGCTCCATCAATCCCCCCTCTGATGGCTTTTAGAAGCCATCATAAATACTCACCATACCGAGTGCCACCTTCCATTTTATCTAGATTTTACTTTCTCTCTCTCTTTTCATGGCACTTTCATCTAGCTTTTTTATCATATCATTATATTCTTCATTTATATTTTCTAATTCTATTTCTTCTATCTTTCATTTTCTTCCTTTTCTTTTATTCTTTTCATCTGTTGCATCTTTTCTTTCTCTTATGCATTTACAACACTTATACGCTGTAAATATTACTAGAGTTACTACTGCTATTGAAAATATCGGCATTATTATTTTTTCCAATAAACTACTTCCAAAGGTAGAAAACCATTTACTTACAGAGGAAAACCTTTGCCAAGTTTCTCCCAAACACCGTCAACCTCCAGTTGGGTTAAATCATTATGCAATTTTGTAATATTTCTAATATATCCTTCTATCCCTTTACTTTTGTCCGGGATATAGGTACAGCAGTGTTGAATTTTCAACATGCCACAGACTCCTCCTTCTTTTGCCAAAAGAATATCTAAGGCAAGTCAATTTTGCAAAACCATTGATCTGATTGCCACCATTTTGGTATCAACCATCAAGAAACCACCAGCAGTATCTGTTGATAAACGATCAACCACTGTGGACAATTTTCGTATGTTGTGTGAATTTAAAACAACCCCAACTGAGGGTATTAGTGCACCAAAAATACCACCTACTATTTCCGAAAAACTTGCTCTCTTACTACGCATTAGTCCTTGTTTTATTTCATTGACACTATTGTCCTTTCGGTCTATATGATAGACCTTTGGAAAAACAATCCCAAAATAACAGCTTCCATACCAATGTGCAGGTAACCTATAATAGGCTTTCTTACCACACACATAATAGATTCCAGGGAAAACAGGATCAGTTCCACCCATTAACCCTTTATAGTTAGTCTTTGATCTAAACAAACATAGTTTCCCTTTCCGTGACCAGTCCAGGGACATCGCAGCGTATGTCTCACCCTTTTCATAATTTCCTTCTCTAAAAGCCCAAGGTGGTGCCTGTAATTTCTGTTCATCAGCTTTCTTCTGGAAACTTGCTATTCTATTTTCTACCATATCTAAAAATAATTTTTCTTCAACATGTAAACTACAGGTTAAATTGTTTTTGTAGGCATATTCTACATCTAAGGTTTTAGTGATATGGAAGAATTACCCCATATAGCGTGCATTTTTACCACTTACTACTTTATTTAATTCCCTTACAATTGGTACTTCTGAAAATACTAAATCTATATCAGTATACTGATATTCCAGTTTACCTGTCCCATAGAATAGGCTGCTGAGGACACTACATGACACACCATATGTTAGGGAAAGGTGGTGATACGTGACACCTTCCGAGACAGACGAAGGTAATTGCATGCAGACATAACAATCACTCACATTCATAGTATTAGTATATTCATACAACTTAGTAAAAACATTTAACGAAAAATCATTAATTGGTTTGTCATGATGGAGAATGCTTCCATCCATTTGTTCTGTATTAGTATTCATAGACGATTTAGAAACATCTTTCATTCCTTTAATTGGCACATCATTATTAGTATTATTTCCACTAAAAATGGGTATGACAACAATTATTAATATCCATATAAATGTTAATAGGAAAACACTACATAAGCAGGTTTTAATACATCTACGTTTTAGACTAGATTTTGGTTGTTCAGTCACTTCTGCTTCTGCCATTTTGATTTGCTACAAAATTTCTATTCTAAAAAGAAAAATTTCTAAAAATAGATTTTGTGTAATCCTACACTTAATGACTTTCTTCTTTACCCCTTTCATTTATTTCAGTCCTTTGGTCTTTCTTGAGTCTTTAATTCAGCTTCAATTGAAAATGTGTCCACCTTAATCTCCTTTCAGTTCCTTTTAAGGTGGTCTCAGTTTGTTCTCATCTTCTTTTTCAGAATCACTACTGTCATGTTCTTCACTTAAGCCCAGACTTTCAAATTCTTCTAGTATGACGTAGGTCCATTCAGGAGCTCTGTACTTTCTACATGGAATTCTTATTCTTTTTGTTTTACGGGTTGCTTTTTTTCTTGAACTGTCTGGTTCTGTTTGACTTGAGACTTCGTTACTTTGCTCTGGTCTTTTCCTCAATCTTCTTTTTACTATTCTATAGTTTAGTTTCCTTATTCCACTTGACCAATTGTCGCCTTTTCTAGCTCTCTTTCTTTGTACTATCATTTCACCTTCTGTGTTTTGTTCACCAATTCTTTTATTCAGTCTTCTTTCTATCTGTCCCTCACTGTTCCTTCGTATTTCTGTTTCTGTAGGTTCAACACCTGTTCCTGATTCATCAGTGAGTTCACCTTCTTCTAGCTCATTTGTGACTTCATTCTCGTCTGGCCCTACTTCTGGCTCAACAGCTGTTTTTCTTTCTTCTGTCTCGACAGCCGCTTCACTCCCGTCTGGCTCAGCGACAACCTCACCTTCTTTTGACTCAACAGCAGTCTTTTCAGTCCCAGTATCTGGTGCCCATTTTACTTGACTTGTGCTTGGCTGTTCATCGTCAAAATGTTCATCAGAAGCTGTCACTTCAGATTCTTCAGCTTCACACACTTCAGTTGCTGGTTCTTGATTTTGATTTACCAGTTGCTGTTCTTTAGGTCTTTCAATTCGACTTGGGACTAGGCGGGTATGGCTTGCATGTATCCAATTTGGCAAACCAAAACACTTTACTGCTGTGGTCGTCACTAATATGATCTGGTAAGGGCCGCTCCAACGGGGTTCTAGACACGATTTCCTCATGTGTTTCTTGACTAGGATCCACTCACCAGGATTCAAATCATGTGCTTGGTTCCGCTGTGTCGTTGTGGCATCTCCTCCAACCTGGCGGGACACGGAACGTACCAGGTCAGCCAGTCCTTTGCAATAATCTAGCACACAATCATTAGACATATTCATCAGTTTGTTCGCAGGTATATATGCTTGTCTCATGGCTCTTCCCATCAAAACTTCATGGGGGCTTAATCCAGTCTTTTTGTCAGGAATACTTCTAAGACTCATCAATACAAGGGGTAAAGCGTCAGGCCATTTCAGTGTTGTGGATGCACATACCTTCCCTAATCTAGACTTTATTGTGCCCTTTATCTGTTCAACAATTCCAGATGCTTCTGGTCGATAGGCACAATGCAGCTTCTGCTCAATTTGTATGCTGCACAAATCATCCGAATTATTTCATTATTGAAGTGCAATCCTCTATCTGATTCCAAAGTGACTGGAAAACCAAACCTAGGGATCAGTTCTCTCAACAACAGCTTAGCCACTGTAAGGCTATCATTCCTTCTCGTTGGATAGGCCTCTACCTAGCGAGAAAACAAACAGACAATGACAAAGACATATTTCAGCCCATTACATGGTGGTAACTCAATGAAATCTATCTGAAGTCTAGTAAAAGGACCTCCTGCTTTCCCGATTACACCCCAACTCACAACTGTCTTTCTTCCTGGATTTTGTTTTTGGCATATGGCACACCTTTGACATAAACTTTCTGCGATGACCCTGAACTTCGGATTATACCATGTCTGCTTGAATAGTCTAATCATTGCATCTCTTCCAATATGTGTGAGTCCATGGTGCATCCTGGCCATGTGAGAAAGTAATGAATCTGGCAATACTGGTCTTCCATCGTGACAGACCCATACCTCATCTTCTGTATTTTCCTACAACCTGTTCTACTCCATTCTTTCTTTTCCTCATCACTGGTTTCTTCCTGCATTTGCCTCACCTCATCCCAAGTCTCAAATGTGGTTGTGAACATAAGGTGGCATTCAGTATTTTCTCTATCAATTGATCTGTTTATGGCCATTGTATCTTGTGCACAGTATCGCGCTAATTGATCCGCGTATCTGTTGCCCTTTGTCACATCATCATCTCCTGATTGATGTGCAGCACATTTTACAACTGCAATTCTTTTTGGTAACTGCAAAGCTTCCACTAATGCTTTTACAGTTTTTCCATTCCAAATTGGAGTACCTGAGGAAGTCAGAAATCCTCTTTGCATCCATAGCTGACCGCAGTCATGTGCGACTCCAAATCCGTACTGACTGTCAGTGTAGATGGTTAATTTTAGACCTTTTGCCAATCTACATGCTCTATCCAGAGCAATCAACTCTGCAACTTGGGCGGAGTTTACCCCCTTCAAACAAGATGCTTCTAGTGCTCCTGATAAGGTGCAGACAGCATAACCAGCACCCAATTCACCCTTTTCATTTCTCAAACATGATCCAACCACAAACAATTCACAATCTGATTCTTCCAAGGGTTCATCCTCTATATCTGGACAAGGCTTAATACAAAGTTCTGTCACTTCCAGACAATCATGTTCCTCTTCCTCTCTCACCTCCTCACATCTTCAATTTGGTAACAGTGTAGCAGGGTTCACAGTAGTGCATCTCACCACTGTCACATTTTCAGCACCTAAAATCACTCTCTCATATTTAGTCAGCCGACTAGAGGTCATATGTTGAGTTCGAGTGCGTGTTAAAAGAATCTCAACAGAATGTGGCACATACACTTTAACAGGATAACCCATCACAATTACTTCACTCTGTTCCAGACTTATACAAGTGGCGGCCACTGCTTTTAAACAGCCTGGTAATGCTGCAGCCACTGTATCCAGGGTAGCAGAAAAATATGCTACTGGACATAGTGCCAATCCGTGTTTTTGAGTTAAGACTGCAAGTGCACATCCATCTCTCTCACAACAGTACAACGCAAATTCTTTAGAGTAATCTGGCATTCCCAAAGCAGGTGCTCAACAAAGACTGTTTCGCAATTTTGAAAAAGATTCCATACACTCCTCATCCAACACGATTGGATCTTTCACATCTTTTCGTGTTAACCTCTGTAGGGGTTTTGCAATCAGTGAGAAACCACAGATCCACTGTCTGCAGTATCCAACCATTCCCAAAAACATTTGCACTTCCTTTTAATTTCTGGGTGGATTCATTTTCTTGATCACACTAATTCTCTCTGGCGTCACCTTTCTGACCCCCTTTTCAATCTTGTGACCTAAATACTGAACTTCCTGCCTACAGTATTGCAATTTAGATGGTGACACTTTATGTGCTCCTACTGCTAAATGGTTCAGCAAAGCAATTGTGTCTGTTACACATGCTTCTCGTGTTTTTGATGCCACTAGTAGGTCATCAATGTACTGAACCAAAACAGAGTTTTCAGGCATGACCAAAGTCTCCAAACATTTTTTCCAAGATCTGATTAAAGATCGAAGGACTCTCAGTGTATCCTTGAGGAACTCGGCACCATGCCAAGACACGGTTTCCGAACCGGAATGCAAATAAATATTGACTTTCCGGGTGCAAAGGAATGGAGAAAAATGCCTGACACAAATCAATAACGGTGTACCATTCCGCATCGCAGGAAATTTTGTAAAAATGTACTGCTGGATTTGGCACTACTGGACAACATGGTACTACAATTTTATTCACTTTTTTTACATCTTGAACTATTCTATATTTTCCATTAGGCTTTTTAATTCCAATAATGGGTGAATTACAGGGACTGCTCATTATTTCTCTTAAAATCCCCATTTGGCACTACTGGACAACATGGTACTACAATTTTATTCACTTTTCTTAAATCTTGAACTATTCTATATTTTCCATTAGGCTTTTTAATTCCAATAATGGGTGAATTACAGGGACTGCTCATTATTTCTCTTAAAATCCCCTGTTCAATCATTTGGTCAATCACAGGTGTGACTCCAGCAATTACTTCTGGACTCATTTTGTACTGTGGGGTATTTGGATATATAGCACCATACTTTACTGTAATCTGAATTGGATCCACATTTGTCATTAACCCAATCTCTTTTCCTGTGAAATCCCACACTTCTGATCTCACTGTACCTTTTAATTCTTCAGGCAAATCTTCCTCAGTGAGGAGTGAATTTATTTCACTCACTTCTGATTCTCTTTGGGCCATCATTACTTTGTACTCGACATCCTCATCAGGTGTCATAAAGGCAACACCATCCGGTGTACAATAAATGGTGCAATTCATTTTGCACAACAAATCTCTGCCCAAGAGATTAACGGGACTGGAATCACATACCACAAACTGATGCATGTCTTTGAAATTTCCAATATGAACGTCTATTGGGGCTAAGACAGGAGTTTTAATATGTTTATTTGCAACGCCTACAACTTGGATAGTTTCGCCCGAGAGGGGTAGGTTTGGAATTTCTGCTGCTCTCACAGTAGAAGAGGTAGCACCAGTGTACAACAAGAAGGTGATATCTTTACCTTCTACCTTTCCATCAACAAATGGACCTGACTGATCTACCGCTAAAGATGCGCCAAGTACGCACTCTTCCTCCCCCCTCAGGCGACGTCATTGAGACGAATCCGAATCACTCTCATTACACCGCAGCAAATATTGCGAAACCAGTGGATTCTTACCAAACTGCTCTTCTCCATGGAATCCAGTACTTGCACTGTACATCTGCATATGAGCATTCACATTACAGGGTATAGGAGGTTGTGGCACCTGTAACTGTGGAGTAACTACCTGTTGCTGCTGCTGTTGATTCCCAATCACCTCATTCTGCATCTGTGGATTTAAATTTTGATTTACTCCATTATCCTTTTTACCAGATCTACACTCATTCTTCCAATGTCCAAATTTTCCGCATGCATAACAAGGAAATTTCTTTTTAGCTTCTTCTTTACTTTTATTTATTTATTTATTTTATTTATTTTTGTGTTTTATAGAGCGGGTATCAGAGCGCTTTACAGAGTCAGAGTTGTACAAGAGGCATGGAATCACAAGAGTATACCATAAATTGGGAGGGGGCGGGGTGCTGAGTACAAGAGGGATGGAGGGATACAATGTACAGTTTACATTACAGTTGCTGAAGACAGGCCCCAGGTTTCTTGGTGGGGTGAAAGGTCATCGGAGGGAGGCAATAGCCGTGAATTGATCAGGGTCTCTGTGACGGTTGGAGGTAAGGGTTTAGATGAGGAATTTACCCATGAGGAAGGATTTGGCCTCCTTTTTGAAACGTGCAAGAGAGGGGATTCTTCTGATGGCGGGTGGGAAGGAGTTCCATATTCTTGGCGCAGCCCCAGCGAACGCCCGATTCTAAGTTTTTTTTTTTCGAAAGCGTGCAGGCTGGAGTAGGAGGTCTCTGGCGGACCGTGAGTTTCCGATTCCTCCGGATACCACAAGTTTCTGTGCAAGATATGCAGGGGAGTTTGAGTATAAGGCCTTGTGTGTGATGCATGCCAGCTTAAGCGGTATTCTGGCCTCGAGAGGAAGCCAGTTCAGCGCTTTCAGGTGTGGAGAAATGTGATCAAATTTCCTTGTGCCGGTAAGTAGTCTGGCGGCCGCATTGAGGCAGGCTTTTAAAGGTGCTAGGGAGATCTTGGGTAAACCAGAGAGGGTGGAACAGCCATATTCCAGTCTAGAAATGACTAGTGCTTGGACTACCATTTTTAGGTCGGGAGCGTCAAGGAAGGGTTTCAGTTTCCATAGGTAGCTCACGTGGAATCTGGCTGATTTGTCCATCGAGTTGATGTGGTCCTGCATGTTCAAGTTGCAATCCAAGGTTATTCCCAGTGATTTGGCCGAATCCACAATGGTCGGTGGACAATTTAAGGCTGTGATGGCCTTAATCCATATCTGAATCTCAGGGTCGGTTTTTGGAGGGGAAATTAGAAGAAATTCTGTTTTCTTTGCGTTGAGTTTGAGTTGATTGGAGGAGAGCCATTGGACGGTCAGCTTCAGGGCCTCATTCAGGGAGCGAATCTCCTCGAGAGATGAGATTTTGATGTAGATCTGAGTGTCGTCAGCGTACATATGGTAGGAGATATTTGCGGTGCGTAGGACTTTGGCAAGCGGTTCTAGATAAAGGTTGAAGAGGGTGGGGGACAGCGTTGATCCTTGAGGGACTCCAACTGTGACCGAAGAGGGAGCGGACAGGTTGCCGTTAATTAGGAATCTCTGAGATCGGTTTTGGAGGAAGGATCTAAACCATTTTAGGACAGAGCCATCTAATCCCATCCTGAGTTTGAGGCGTTCGAGTAGCTTCCCATGGTTGACCGTGTCGAAGGCAGAGGATAGATCTAGGAGGATTAGGAGACAAGTTTTGCCTTGGTCAAGGGCTTGGATGGCATCATTGACGATGTGGAGCATGGTGGTTTCAGTGCTGTGTCCCGGTCTGAATCCAGATTGGAAGTCATCGAGTAGGTGGAAGTTGTTGATGTGATGACTTAGCTGCAGTTGCACACACTTCTCCAGCACTTTAGCTAAGAGAGGGATGTTGGAAATAGGTCTGAAGTTGTCCGGGGAGGATGGATCCAGCGACGGCTTTTTCAGAATGGGGAGGACTTGGCCCACTTTCAGAGAGTCAGGAATTGATCCCTGCCGGAGAGAGGCGTTAATTATTGCAGTCCAGCTAGGAATAATAAATTGGGCGGCGGCAGCTAGGCAGTTAGAGGGGAGTGGGTCGTTGAAATGGTTGTTCGGGTTTAAGGTAGATAGGATTTTGGAAAACGGAGTCTTCGTCGTAGAGTGTGAAGTCGGTCCAGTGTGCTTGATTCTTAGGTGAAGCCTGTTGGGGCGGCGTGGGGGGAGGAGGCAGGTCAGGGGGGTAGAGAGTATGAGGCGGAACTAAGTTCGTTACCTAGGGCTTTGATTTTGTCCGCAAAAAACGAGGAGAATTCCTCGGATGATATTAGAGACTTGGGGTTTTCTTTCAGTGTTTTGGCCAGTTTGTTGGATTGGTGTTTGACCAGTTCGAAGTGTTTGCGGGGTCTGTTCTGGGCGTTCCCCAGTTCCGATCAGAAGAATTCTTTTTTAGAGTTGAGGATGTTCCTGTTGTATGTATTTCTGGCCTGGCGGAGAAGTTTTAGGTGAGCGGCAGAGGGGTGCTGTCTCCAGATTCTTTCGGATTGCCGAAGGGATCTCCTCTCATTGTTGAGGGATCCAGTGAACCAGGGGTTTCTATCTTTGATTTGAGTTCTTTTTAGTTTTAGTGGGGCTAGGTCATCCAGAATGTTCGACATAGTTGCAGAATAGTGATCGTTGAGGTCACTGACCGTTGTGATATGCGAGGGGGGGGGGAGGTCAGATTTGCACCGAGCCTCGAGTTCTTTGTGGTCCAGGTTCTTGGTGTCTCTGACCCAGCGTTTAGGAAACACCGGCTGTGGTGCTCTTGGCTTGTGGGTGCCAGGTAGTAGGAAGGCAATGGCATGGTGGTCAGACCAGTCACAGGGGTCTATAGAGATAAGCGTGACGGTTGCTTCCTTAGAGATGATCCAGTCAAGAGTGGCCCCTTTCGAGTGAGTTGGGAGTGAACAAGATTGGGTCAGGGCTTGATCGGCCAGGAGGTCTTTAATGGCGTTGACATGAGGATCCTTGGGATCGTTCCAGTGTAGGTTGAAATCGCCAAGGAAAATGTCTTTAGCGTTGGAGGAATTCTTTGCTGTGAGAATTTCCATGAGGTGGTCAGTGAAGGAGTCATTTTAAATTTTAAATTTTCCTTTACCTCCACTGTTTACCTGACCAGCCTGACTCTGACTTTGTTGCACATGACCATTTTCCTGTTGCTGCTCTGCCATCTTCACTTGTGCCCACATCATTTTCTCCTTTAACTTTTTAAGCCTTGAATCAATGTCATCACTACAATACTTTGCATACCTCAAAATCTCGTCTATTGATTTGCTTTGCCAACAGAGCATATGCTGCTGTATCATTGCACTAATCTCTGGTTTCAATCCATATACGAACTGATACACAAAATGTCCCATATCTTTATCTCCAATATTTTCAAATCCACTGTACTGCTTAAACACCTGCAACAATCTCTCATAATATGCATGCACCGACTCTTTAGGCTCTTGGGTCATCCTGTCAATCTTAACCCAATCTGTTTCTTTAGGGGAAATCTTCCCTTTCAAGAAAGTAATGACCTGATGGTACTTTTTCATCACCTCTTCAGATGGTGCACCTGTTTTTGCATCTCTGGGATATTCATCCTTAGGCCAGTCAACAGTAATTTTACATTCTGTCCACAAATCAGCTGGAACCACTATTTCAAAAAGACCGTCTAAATCTTTCAACAACACCTTTGAAACCTTTACAAATCTATCTACTTGTTTGTACCACTCAACTGGTTTCTCTCGCAATCTTGGAAAATCATTTGTGAATGATAATATATCCTGTCTAGTCCACGGTACATGAACATTTCCACCACCTGGAACCTCTCTCATTGGACATGCCCTCTCAACTTGCTCGGTTCCCTTTAACAGAAACCTGGAAGTTTCCTTACCAGTAGTTTCTTCCTTCTTTTTCATCTATTTACTCCTCCATCGTTCTACATTTCCCCATTTCTTCAGAATATTCATTATTTCTTTTATCTACAATCTTTTCCCTGACATATTCAAGCTCTCTAAATCCTTGTCAGTGAAAGCCATTCTGTACGCTTTCTGCAACACTTTCGACTTTTCTATATCTACACCAAACTCACTAGCAGCTTCCGATAGTTTCTCATGAAGATTCTTAGCTCTCCATCTAATACTTTTACACAAAAACAGCAACTCTTCCTCACTATAAGTCCCTAATGTATCCGGACTTACTGTTCCAATAATCATCTCTTCTAAATCTACTTTCAATTGACTCACATTTATACTCTGTGGTTGAGCTTTTGGCTTGGTCATTTCTTTTATCCAATTAGTTAATTCTTCTGGAGAGGTCCCTGCTGAACTCCCTGCTACTGGAGTAATATTTGGCCCTATTTTCCTTGGGTCCAATTGAATACTTCTCCTCTCCTTACATATGTTTACTGGGGTTGTATGCTCATTCCATACCTGGGAAGGTCGTTAATAGATTCCTAGACTTAGTTCTAGTACTAGGAGGGCTACAGCAATGCACTGGCACTCTTTGGATGGCCTATCTCATTTTAAATGGAAGAAGGTGTCACGACTTGTAATGTTCTTACCAGTTCTGGCATGTTGTAGAGGTTCTCAACTTCGGTTCTTGAGGGTTCTGGTCTGTCCGAGGTAAGGGCGACCCTTTCTGGTAGCCACGGTACTGCCGACAATGAAAAGCCAGAGCACACTGTGCCTTCCAAAAGGAGTCCCAAGAGGAAAAAACCCAGTAGGGAAAAACCTCTTTTGAAGGCTGAGACTCCAGGAGCGGAAAGGAAGGAAGAACCCACAAATAGGGGTAAACTACAGCAAGGAGTGGAGAATAGAAGGCAAGAATTCCAAATAGGAGTGGAAGGTTTAAAGGAATCCAAACTGGAACAGGAAGCACCAACCGGAAACAAAAGTGCACCAACTGGAAGCAAAAATACACCTAGCAGGAGCAAAGGTCACCAACAGGAGCGAGGACACACCAGCAGGAGCAAGGAGTGTTGCAACGCAAGGCAATGAAGGATTCAGCCCCTTAAATACCCATAGGCATGAAGTGATGTAACAGGAAGTGATGTAACAGGAAATAAGCAGTTGCCATCTTGGATAGGGAAAAGGAAACGTAAGGAATAGGAAAGGTCGCCATCTTGGAAAGGATAAAACAAAGACCCTTCCCAAGGCCCTCTGGGAAACAGGACTGAGGACTCATGGGAAGAAGAAGTAACAAGATATCCCCAGGAGAATACACTGGAAGCCGCAGTGAAATGTGCAAAACAAAAGGTGAGTGAAAATATGCCCCATAGACGTACTGGAAGCTGCAGCTCCAAAATTGGAGCTGCGGTGTTCCTACTGATGTATTAATGAGCATTAACGGGCCGCCGCGTGGTGCTGCTGTGTGCCTGAGTAGACATAAGCATTGCAGAGTGTAACTGCGATGCTAAAACAGCGGGCAGCCGTGCAGCACCATGACGCGCCTGAGAAGAAGGGGGCGCCGCGGGGCGTCACAGGCTGCACAGCGGCCCGCGATGATGAAGCGGGCAGCGCCACGGACTGGGTCATGACCCGAGGCGCAACAGAAGGAGGTTGAGAAATGGCCTATGGCGGAGGGCTCTACTTTATGAAATTGCAAAAAACCTATAGCTGATCAATGGAGGGAGACATCCATTACCACGCGGGCATTGCATCGCAATGCCTTTACATCGCGGGTATTACAACGCAAGTCGTTACAACGACTTGCGCTGGATGGCGCTCTAACCTAAGGAATAGTATGATTTACTATTCCAACACCTTCCCTACTGTACGTAGACTGGTGTTGGAATAGTAAATGATACTATTCCTAAGTCCAGCGCCCTCCAGCGCATGTCGTTGTAACGACTTGCGTTGTAAAAACTGCGATGTAACGTACCGCGATCATTTTGATTGCGTTGTACATCACATATTCATCAATGGATGAACTTCATGCCTGCATTTCCCTGACATGGGTACTTAAAATACGCAGAAACAAACATGTTGCCTGCCATTCTATTGGAAGGGTTCCACCTACTTACCACCTACCACCCAACACTTAACATCCAGAAATTTTATACCTGAAATATGTAATCATGAAAGGCTATTAAGACAGACTTCTGCATGCACATTAGAGTGATAATTGAAGATACCAGACAGACGTTTAAGTTGTTTTACTGGTTATGTTAAAGACATAGGTAAATATCCTCATTTATAATTAAGGCTCCCGGTTTTCCGTTTAAACGGATTTCTACATATAAATACAGACGGAAATCTTTTATTCCTTTGTCTGTATTTATAAATAGAAACGGAAAAATACTTACCAACCGGCTTTATGGTGTCTATGTGCTCCCCAGGAAAATCAGTGTCTGAGGCGCACAGGGGCCAAGGAAAGAAATCTGAAACTGCTACTGCGATGTCCTGCAGATTATTCTCCCCTCTAAATCACCCCACCCTCCCGAGTCTGAACTAAGCACTCTGCTGCCAAGTGAGACTGATCTGTTAATGAGCGAGCCTCTCTACCTCCCAGACAGCAGCAGGCCGAGAGCGCTTATCGGCCTTTATCAATATATCACACACTATTGACCATGCCACAGGGTTTATTGCCCCCCCAGACATCCTGTCAACACCATAACGTTCGTCATCTGTTGTCTCACCATCAGCTCGTAGGAACTGCCTGTCCGGCGGCACAGTTTAAAGTGCAAAGAGATGGGCACGCTGCGGGACAGTGATGTTCTCCTTGTCTTCGAATTAGTGGTAAAACTGCACGATGTGGTGGTGGAGTCGGTGCAGCTCAATTTCTTTGTCCATGTACAAGAAAAATGAAAGGCCCATTAAGAGAGCTCGTTTAAACTAGGGCCTGGCACCACAGCAAAGTTATAGCTTCATTTACCCCCACAAAGTCTGGGGAGCAAAATCTTTGAATATTTCACTGGAAGGGGCCTAGCTGTCAACGGCAGCAGAAGCAGCGGCCATCCAAAAATGAGTACGAAACCAGTGTATTGGGGGTTGGTGTGAGGGGGGGCTTAGCTTCCTTTAGTGCCCGTGGCACATTTGCTACGCCATTCTCCACTTCTAAGCAGCTTGAGTAAAGAAAGATATATCGGGCGGTGTCCGCCACTTGAACTTGGAGCGCTGTGGATCTGAACCCCGAGGACGGCAGCGACGCATCTTAAAAAAAAGTGCACGTGAACATCTGGGCATCTGAGGTACAACAGCACCTGGTTCACAGCTACAGCCCAGACCCAGTGAACCACCCGACTTGCCTGGTCATCACTGCTGTGGGAGAAACAGGAAGAAATCAGGAATCTTGATTTTCACTCAGCTTTATTTTCTTAGCCGCACAGCAGGAATTAAGTGACTTCTGTGGGGCTAAGAGTGGGTGTAACCCTGTGATGGCAAAAGGATTGTGATGTCACCTTCACTACCCATAGCACTGGGGTGAATTAACAACCATGGATGTGAACATACAGGCTCAAGTCTCGGGTTTGGCTCACCATCCCATGATTCTGGCCAAATCCCTTAATTTCCCAGTGTCTGTAAAAATTAAAATAACCTTTTGTAATCAAACTGTTGCTCATGTAAAGCACTTTAGTACCTTTGGTGCAAAGTCACACTATAAAAAAACGGCAAAAAGTGTGCATTGTCTATTAAAATAAATGTGAAAAAATACTAGCTGCAGCGTCTTCTTTTGCTTGCCACAAAAATAAATGCGGATAAATACAGATAAAATGATAAAAAAATAAATATGGATAAATACAGACGGAAATGTGAAAAAAATAAATACCATAAAACCGGGAGCCCTATTTATAATATAATGAGTAAGAGACAATGTAGCTGATTACGACCTCAGAATCAGGAATACTCAATTGTGCACTTGAGAGTGAACCTGTAGCATGTGAATGTAGACACTGAATATTAATATGCTGTAAAAACGTATCTGAAAATTATAGAAACTACAAAACTCATTAAAGATTTATTCAAGAAAAAAGTGTGTGACTAAAGGGCATGCAATTTTTGTCAGTGACAGGAACTACTGGGTTCAACATGTCCTCCAGTCTAAGTAAGCCTGCATGTTTTAAATTTATCCCCCAAAATATAATCAGACTGGTAGAAATAGGGCTGAGCATATATAACATTGGGGTTACTTTTTGTCATGATGAAAATTGTGGCCCCTTTGTTGTCGTAAATAATGGCTCAAGCATGTCCACAAAAGCTGGGATGTATGGACAGAATTATCCACAGGCATCCACAACTGATTTCTAATCATACCTGGGGTACTCAAAATAAAGGGAAACCGGGGTAGCCCTTAGATATTTTTATTTTTATATCATATGTGAAAAGAAATATTCAAAGTGCTCTCTCCACAATGGTTGAGTGCATCCTAGTTTATAGGGACCAGTATGAGACCCAATGGTGAAGCATGCCACAAATAGAATGGGTGAGAACCTTTAAAACAACAAAGGTAGAATTTGCATTAGGTCTCCACCATTCCATTTTTTTGTTCTTTGGGTTCTAGGATACCTTTTGTGGAATATGATTGATGACAAAGCGAGGAAGAATCCTCAGCCCTGATGACAATCCTCTCTATTCCTTTCATGTTGAAAGGTACATTTGACCAACAGTATGTTTTTGTTATTGAAAATGATGTCCCTGTGTGAGCAGTTCAACCACGCAGACTCATGTCACTGAAGTTACCACTATGTCATAGCATTTTCATCATAACAAGCAAACAGCCTCATTGTGACAGTTCCACTAAGGCAGGGCAGCGTACTGTAAACATATTTGGTTTAGAACTATGTATGTGCTGCCCCCCATCTCACAAATGTATCCGGCTGTAACACCATGCCATAATATTTATATGTTCACAGCAGCAGCCTCTCTGTGTCTCCTGGTCACAACTCTACGACCCAATCATCACATTGGGTTAGGGGATCATTGCAACAGGACTGCTGCCGTTAGTCAGACATGTTTGTTGCTCAAGGACCTGCATCGTGCTGTGTGACCTTATTGACTACTATTTCAAACTACACCTATAAACACGTATATGTAGATGGAAGATGCTTGTTAGG
This sequence comes from Calotriton arnoldi, assembly GCA_963921515.1. NCBI lineage: Eukaryota > Metazoa > Chordata > Amphibia > Caudata > Salamandridae > Calotriton > Calotriton arnoldi. Next base: position 1,204,621 of record CAWUFW010005548.1, on the reverse strand, counting down.
ATTTGGTTGAGACCTACAACCATGTGTCAGGTCCCATGTCCTTAAAGCAATGTTAAATAGGTAAAATGTCCAACAATATGATTCCCTTCAGGACAGGACAATTTTAGCTCCTATGCAATCCAAATTGATGGAGTTTAAGGAGGAGGCAGCCAGAGAGTTAAAACTCCTGGGCAAATACACATTAGCCCGATGATACGGGGAGAGAGATAGATCGGGCACCTACTAGCATCGCTGCTCAGATTTAAATTGGTGGCTTGTCATATCACTCACATACAGACATCTGAAGACCTCGACCTGCACACATCTGATGCCATTATAGACACTTTGCTGCATTCTATTGAGATTTGAACACATCAAGTGACAGGTCGACATCTCTGCTATTCACACCTACCTATAAAAGACAACTTTGGCATGGTTGGAGCTTGAGGAATGCACTATACTAAATCAACTCATCACGGTTGAAGAGATCAAGTCTGTGATTTGGCAGCTTAGGAATGGGAGTGCCCCTGGCAGTGATGGCTTCCATGCTGAATTTTATAAAGAATACACTGAGGAACTAGCTCCTTTGCTTCTGGCAGTCTACTAAGAGGCATATGAGGCAGGAACACTTCCACAGGCCATGTGGGAGGTGCTTATTATAACGCTTCTGAAGCCTGACAAGCCCCCAGAGCGCTGTGATTCCTATCGCCCTCTATCCCTTATAAATGTAGAAGGTAAGAGTTTGGCTAAAATACTGGCAAACATTTTGCTACCCCTTATGCCTCACCTGGTAAGGCCAGATCAATCTGGTTTTATTCCTGGGTGCTGCATCGCTGATAACCTTAGACCATTGTTCGATCTCATACATCAATTTGACCTTAGTCTCAAAGATGTGGTCCTATTTCTTGATGCCGCAAAGGCGTTCAATACTGTAGAAGGGCCCTTCCTCTTGGGGGTGCTGACTAGAATGGGCACTGGGCGGGACCACGACAAGACAGATTCAGCTCCTCTATACTGACCCCCTGGTCCGAGTTCGGGTCAACGGAGGATATCCCCTGCTTTTTCGGTTAGTAGAGGTACGTGTCAAGGCTGCCCTCTACCTCCCCTACTATTTGCCTGACTATGGGGCCCCTGGCATGCCTACTTTGAGAGTTCCATTGCTGGTGCGGTATTAATCTGGGCTATCACTACATGCTGTTATCCATGTACGCTGATGATGCTTTACTGGTGATGCTGGATCCTGACATCAACCTGGGCCCTATTATAGATGAGCTAATACAATTTGGTGCTAGGCGGGCTTTCAAATTAACTGGTCGAAGTCCAATCTATTTCCACTCACGAGTGCTACCACACAGCCCTCCCTGTTGTACCAGCTACAATGTCAAATGGGACTGGACTGCTACTTGGGCATCCTATATCCCCTGCAGATATTATTAAAAATCTTGGTGTGAAGTGGGAGTCTGATTTGTCATTCTCGGCTCAGATACGGCAGGTGACAGCCACCTGTTTCAGTAAACTAAGAAATCTGCTGAAATTTCTGCATTTACTGCCAGAGGCATGCCGGAAAATCATAGTCCATGCCATGTTGACATCCAGGCTGGACTATGCTAATAGCCTTTACTTAGGCCTGCCAAAGTACCTAATTGGATGCCTTCAGATGGTACAAAATGCGGCTGCAAGACTGATTCGGCGGGTCCCTTTCCGACATCATGTCTCTCCGCATTTAAAAGAGCTCCACTGGTTACCCGTGGCCAGAAGGATCGAGTTCAAGGTTCTGATGCTGGCATTCCGAGCCACTCATGGTAACTGCCCCAGCTTCTTGAAACAAAGACTACGTGGCTACAAGCAGACAAGATCTCTAAGGTCCAACTCACAAAAACTGCTCTGCACGCACCGCTTCAACAAGGCCCGCCTGGGAGGCAGATCCTTCACAGTGGGGCGGCTAAGTTATGGGACTCCTTGCCAAGTGAATTACGCAACATAGAGGTAGAGCCTCTTTTTAGGAAACTAGTTAAGACCTGGCTCTTTAGGGCAGAATAATGGGTCCGGGCCTCGCTTTTTGGTTTTCCATCTGCATACTGCCGATCGCTTTAGCTCCGGGACACCTCTGTTTGAGGTAGCTGTTGCGCTTTACAAGTGTCTGTATTATTATTGTATTATTATTATATCATGTAGATCCACAGACGATCCTGCTAGAGAATTATGGGACATATGTTGAGGGACTAAGTGCCAGTGTAGAGCAATGGATCTCACTTCCTCTGTCTTTGGCGGGGAGAATAGCCCAGATAAAAATGGTAATTCTGCAGAAGCTACTCTATATGTTTCAGAATATATCTATTCCATTGAACAAGGCCTTTTTTAACCAGCTGAATTTGCTTATGATTTTTTTTTTTGCTGATTTATATAGCGCTAACTTGACCCGAAGGTATTGGAGCGCTTTACATGAGCACCAGTTACGTTACACAAGGACACATTCATTTTTTGGTAGGCGCGGGGAGATTTTGGGGCACATGCATGAAAGTTGCATTTTGCGATTACCAAATAGCCATTTTTAAGAAATCACTATTTGGTAAGCGCAAAATGCAATGCAACAACACATACAGCAAATAGCGATTCTCTAATTGCGATTCCTTAAGAATTGCAAACGCAATTAGGGAATCGCTATTTGCAATTGCGACTCCATTCTTTCCTATGGACCTCAAGGCCCATAGGTGAGAATGGTCTTGCATTACCTAAATTGCGATTACCTAATTGGTAATCGCAAATTAGGTCATACAAAGGCATGGGTACCAGGGGGCCTCAGGCCCCCCTGAGGTGCCCTTAACAAAAAAAGATGCACATGTAAGGCACACACTCCCTAGGGGCATGTGTGCGCCACATGGCACTTTAAAAAATGCAGTTTTGTGCATTTTTTTAAAAGAATGCAATTGATTACCATCAACTTGAAGTTGATGGCAAGTAGCGTTTCCGAAATGCACAGTTCGCATTTAGGAAATGCTTCTTGCATGTGCATTAGGGAATCGCAAATTGCGGTTCCCTATTTGCATTCGCAATTTAGGAAATCGCAATTACCTAAGTTGCGAATGAGAAAAACTTTCATGCATTGGAAAAGTCAATTTTGCGATTGCAAACGGCCGATTTCTGCGAATCACACTGTTTGAGATTGCAAAATAGCTTGGTGCATGTGCCCCTAAGTGATTTGCCCAGAATCACAGGATGCTGAGCCGACGCCGAGGCTCGAACCTGGTTCCCCAGTTGTAAGTCGGCAGCTCTAGCCGTAGGGCTACATCCTCTCCCCATGATTTGATTGCCCTGGGCGGGCAAACAGCCTCATCTGAGCTGGAGACGGTTATGTCTGCCATATGATAGGGGGGATTCGCAGCACCTCACTTTGAAACATATTACTTGGTAGCCCAGGTTCAGTTTATGGACCACTGGATTCATAATTGCTGACATAACCCTACACCTCCCTCTGAAAAAGGGGCAAATACACCCACTTCCTATACCAGAGGCTTCCTATTCCCGTTTGCTAGACCAGCTCAGGTTATCCACACAGTGAGATGCATGGCCTGGGCTTTGTCTAGAGTGGCTACACTATGTTGCGTTGCCGTGGCATACTCCCCATTCATTCCTATCAAACACTATGGCCCTCCTAGGATGGACCGCTCCTCTGCTATGATGACTCCTCTCCGTAATAAACAGATCACTACATTGGGTGACCTGTTCCTGAATCATGAATTTAAACAATATGGGGAGTGCTTGGGGGACACAGAGAACACACTCATGGACACCATTACCTGTGATTTACCATGCTACTCGTAGCCTTTATACCATGTTTCATAAGGATTCGCCGGAATGGTCGGTAATGTCCATTCCTCTATCGACTCCACGCCCCATTAAACTTATCCCAAGCTTGTACTCCGGGGTCCTGTCCCTGATAGATGGGGGGTACTCCCGAGCACAGCTGCAGTGGGCTGAGGACTTAGGCTTTGAGGTTACGGCTGTGATGTGGAAATATTGCTGTCAGCAGACCGGAGAGGTCTCCCCAAACGGTAGACAAAGGTTAATCTACTATAGGTTCCTTCCTGCAGCTGACATATCTTACCCCGAAGATTATAGCTAAGTACGCTAATGCTGCGGAAATTAGGAGTAAAAGATGTGGTGTATGGGATGCAGATCCCCTTCATTTAGCATGGAACTGTCCGAGCATTGCTATATTCTGGGATTAAGTCTTGGACGCTGTGGAAACCATAACACAACTTGAAATCCAGCTCTCTGTTGACACTGTTCTATTTGGTTATGTAAAAAATATTCCTAAGAACCTTCACAAGCTCACCTCAACAGCGATTTTATTGGGCAAATGTAGAGTTGCCATGGTATGGGGGGGCGGCAGTCCCTCACATTTCAGGATTGGCTGAGGGATATGACTATGTGAAGAACGGTCAGAAACGTACTCTAATACTCTACCCAGCGCTTCAAGACCTAGAGACTTCTGGGAACCATTCCGGACTTACTTGTATACTCTTGTGGGGAACGAGGGACCGAGGGTCATGTTTGCATACCGCATTTTTCAATTTGAAGAGTCGGGGTGTACTGAGTTGATGCTTTTCTCTCCAATTGAATGTCACTTCTGTATATTCGATTCATATTTGTTTTTGTTAGTTTTTTCCATTTCGGATCTGATGAGCTGCTGCATATTTGATTGCCTGTCATGTATGCTGTATTATCTATACTGTTTACCTGCTCAAGTCTACTTGCCTTGCATCTAATTGTCTGCCTCGATAATACACAATAAATGAAAATAGGTAAAATGTCAAAAGGTGCATTTTCTTTTCTTCTTTTCTACAATAGATGTTCCAGATGCCAATACCCAGCTGTCTGCACTTTTGGAGACCAGTTTACATGATGGAGTCTGTCCACACACTAAGCACCCATTCCACTAACAGGTAAACATGTTACTGTCTATAGTCTTGAGGCCCTTGGCAAGTACCATAAAGCCAACAACTCTGACTGAAGTTGAAATCATCTATTAACGTCCCATGTGCACTAACCATGTCACATCATGTTGTGTATGTCAGTATGACTTTGTTAACAATTCAATCCTATCACTAGTCATTGCTCCAATCTCTCTCTCTCTTGCTTTTTTCTCAATCACATCAGCTGACGAATAAGAGGAAAAGGATGAAGCTCCATCCATGACCGGAGGCACATATTCAATTCTAGGAGAGAATCCCCTGCAGCTATACTTCAGCATTACTTTATCACACAACATCACAGAGGACCAGGAGATTGCTGTCCCTGCACAGGATAACCCAGCTACTACCAAGTCACTTCTGTTCACTAGTCTCCTTCACTGGACAATATTCCAAATTACAAGTCACCTGGCTCAAGGACCAAGGCCATAGATGTGTGCTATCAAAGGCGCAGCTACTCCCATCACCCACTTGTGACACTCACCAAGTACTCATAATTCACAACTGTGCACAATTATATCTCACTACCGACATATCCCCAGAGCTCTCAAAATGCCCAGCTGATGTGGCTTGCACCAAGCAATTTTCTTCTAGAGAAGTTAGCAGAGTGCTCAGGATACACCTCTCTGAGGTCCGCCTCTAGAGGAAAGGGGAGCGCATGCAAACTGAATAGCTAGAAGATTGGCTAGAGTAATGTAAAAATTAAGAAAGGTTTGCCTGATTTTTAATGCAGCAAGCAGTGTTTATTTGGTCAAGTGGGGAGATTTCCTTTTCAAGTGCAATTGTTCTCACTAAAGTGCTACTAGGCAAACATTTACACTCATCTACAGCAATGGAGCATGCAAAAGTGGCTTATTGCCTGCACAATGAGAGTCACCATGGGGTTTGAAGGAGCAGACACATGGAGAAATACCACACGGGACACCCATGGGTCCTAGGACAAAGCAATCCCTTGTAGCCATAGCCCTGCTTTGTTAAGATCTGCAGTAATAGAGTCATTATGTGTCTGAAGGGAATGTATGACGATACAACGCGATCATTTAGATCACGGTACATTACATCGCAGTTTTTACAACGCAAGTCGTTAAAATGACTTGCGCTGGAGGGCGCTGGACTTAGGAATAGTATGATTTACTCCAGCCTACGTAACAGTAGGGAAGGTGTTGGAATAGTAAATCACACCATTCCTTAGTCTAGAGCGCCATCTAGTGCAAGTCGTTGTAACGACTTGCGTTGTAATGACAGCGAAGTAAATGTATTGCAGTGTTTTGACCGCGTTGTAAAGGTCGTTTTCCTTCTGAAGGTACTTCTATGTGCTTGCTAGTTAAAGTTGGACCTATGTGCCTCCTTGGGTCTTGGACTAAAGACAGCAGTGTTTTCGCTCTAATAGTACAGGAGGGGACTCCATCCATAAGTGTCCACCCCTGAATTGTGGCCTGCCACTTAAGCAGCTAATGTATTATTTTCAAAACTCACTGTCAGGCGCGTCACGCCGAGCCTGCAGCGGCGCCTGTTCCCGCGCTCGAGCACGGAGACGAGAGCCCCACCCGCTGTTTCCTGTCAGCGGGCGAGGGCGGCGCCTGATGGTATTTAAAGTTGGGATCCGCGCTGGCAACGCGCTTCGCGTTCCAGTACGGATCCCGCCAGGCCTCCCACCGCTTCATTTTCCCACTTACCTTTCTCTGTGGTTTTGGTCTTTGGTTGCCTCAGCTCCTCGCTCGTGTTGCCAGGCTTCTGGTCTGTCGTTCCGCTTCCTGGGTCTTTTGGGAGTGTTTCCGGGCTTCTTGACTTGCTGCTCCTTCCTGGGTGATACATTTGTTGCGAAGGAGATTCTGCTCGGGTTAACCCTTTGCGTCCTGGTCCTTTTGTTCCTGTAAGACAAGAAAAAGGCAAGGGGATTTAAAGGATCTTATGATTCTGTTTTTGGTTGTTTTCAGACTCCATTTCTGAACATAGGAAACGGCACTTATCTGATAGTACAGTGTTCTTGACAAGTATTTCTTGGGGTACACTTCTTTCACCGGTACTCTTCTTTCTGGCTGTTAAAAAAAAGATAGAAAGAATACTTATTATTGCGAATTATCATAGAGCCTCGCTATTGTGTTTTTGCATAGTTTATGACCCTTGTTATTTTTTACCCTTTTTGTCCCGTGCTTCCTCCTCTCTAGGGGAATGAGTTTTTTGGTTTTTCCCTACTTGTAGGAGTAACAGGTCCATAAGTAATTCTTTTTGACTGAAGGGTCTTCTTCTCCCCTATGGTGTGTCTAATTTAGGTGTGTATCTATTGACCCTTTCCTTGTTGAATGCAGACCTCTGCAGTCCTATTATCTATTGAACCTTGTCTTTTCTGATAGGCAGTGGGGGTGTTCTATCGTCCCTGGGAATCGTATCTTCACACATACCTGGCAATTTCCCTTCAAGGTACCTTTTAGACACAGGGAGGGGTAATCATAGCCAACTCCTTTTTTTCCGCATATATACTCACCTTGGGTTCTCTCCTTCAGGGTTCTAGAAGACTCTTCCCACAGAGGATCCGGCGGACGTCTACCTCTTCTTCCTTCCCTTGTTTTGTTTCCCTCCTTCCCCTGCTTCCCTCTTTGGCTTTGACTTAGTTGGGCGAAGGAGGTGGGTGAGGGAAGTTGGGGTTTAGCAGCCTTCCATCCCTGGCGCCCCTGCAGCAAATCCAGGTGAGCCATTACAGAACGCGAAGCCCACGTTTTACTTGCTGCCCGGGCGTCATGGAGGAATATCCAATAATGTTAGCAGATGTGGCAAGTATGATAGGGAACCTACAGAAAGAAACCCAAGCCCTGTCTCTTAGAGTCGATTCCCTATAGCAAGCCTCTCGGACTGGGCACCCTTCTGACCTACCTTCAGGCTCTTATGCTACTACGTTTGCGACATCTCCTTCCCCATCAAGCACTACCTCTCCAGTGTATCACATCACGACACCCTCTTCTATCCCTTTAGCACCCCCAGAAAGATTCATGGGTGACCCTGCTAAGTTCGCAACATTTATTAATCAGTGCCAATTGCACTTTATGTGCAAGGCGTCCTGCTTCCCCACCGAACAATCTAAGGTGGCCTTTGTCTTGTCATACTTGGGTGGTACAGCTGCCCCATGGTCAATCCCTTTAGTGGACAGAAATGACCCCCTGTTATATGATTATAGAGCCTTCAAGGAGGAACTAAGGTGTTTATTCGACAGGCATTCATTCATGCAGTCTGTGGACACTGAGTTGTTAAACCTTAAACAAGGATCTAAGGATCTTATGACTTACATCTCCTGCTTTAACAGATTAGTGGCCGAAGCCGGTTGGCCGGAAGCCAAACGAGGGGCTCTTTTTTACAAAGGCTTGAGAGATGAACTAAAAGATATGTTAGCACAAGTGGTTGATCCTCCAGAAAACTGTGATGCATTAATTGATCTAGTAGTAAAATTGGATCACCGTTTGCATGAGAGAAAAAGGGAGAAAGGACGTACTGAAACCAAGTATCCCACTATTAGAGAAAGGACACCAGACATGGATAAACCAGTTGAGGAGCCAGAACCCATGCAAATAGGTAGTATTAAAGGGCCCTTGAGCCAGGAAGAAAGGCAGAGACGACGGGCTAATAATCTGTGTCTTTATTGCGGCAAATCAGGTCATTTTCTGAGGGATTGCCGTGTTAAACCTCAAAGACGCACGGAGTCGGGAAACTGACTCGCCTGAGCATGGTGGAGACGAATCGCTCAGGTGAAACAGGATTACTGGTCTCCCACTTGATAGGGTAGAATCCCACTTCCTATCCTCTACAGCATTTTTTTCTTTCAGCCCAGCTCAGTTGGGGTGATCAACGCATAGACGTACAACTCATGCTCGACTCAGGTGCCACTGGGAACTTTATTGATTCAGCCTGGGTAGAGATCATGCATATTCCTATGAAACCAAAAGGTACCGTGGACATAGTTAAAACCATAGACGGTAGTCATATGAAGTCTGGGCCTATCACTCATACCACCACACAGCTAGATGTGCTCCTTTTGGATCAACATCATGAAATCATTCAGTTCGATGTTATTTCCTCACCACAGTTCCAAGCCATCATTGGTCTTCCTTGGTTGATGAAACACAACCCTGACATTAATTGGGAAGGCCATACCATAGTTTTCACTTCTGAGTATTGTAAGAACCACTGTCTAGAGTCTTCTACAGCAGTGCAACATGTGGCTGGTAGTACTGATTGTACAGTACCTGTATTACCTAACTGTTATGAAGAGTTCAGAGATGTGTTCGACGAGGAGAAGGCTTCTGCTCTGCCACCCCATAGACCTTATGACTGTCGTATAGACCTAGTACCCAGTGCCAAAATCCATTGTAGTCGCATATATGCACTGACTGAAAAAGAAAACACGTATCTGAGGGAATACTTAGATGACATGTTACAGAAGGGTTACATTCGCCCCTCTCGCTCTGCAGCATCCTCCCCTCTTGTTTTTTATACCAAAACGGGAAGGGGGTCTTAGGTGTTGCATTGACTACAGAGCCCTTAATTGCGTGACTATCAAGAATCGGTATCCGTTGCCTCTGATACAAACCTTGCTCGACCAAGTGAAAACGGCATCTATATTCACCAAACTGGATTTGAGAGGTGCGTATCACTTGGTTCGAGTAAAAGCAGGGGATGAATGGAAGACTGCCTTTCGAACAAAGTTCGGGCTATATGAGTACTTAGTAATGCCCTTTGGGCTGTGTAATGCCCCTGCGGCTTTTCAATTTTTTATTGATGATGTCTTAAGAGAGACCTTGGATTTAAACACCATTGCTTACATCGATGACATCTTGATCTACTCTTCCTCTGTAGAAGAACATGTCAAACATGTAAAGAGTGTCCTAACACATCTCAGAGATAATCACCTTTACGCAAAAATAGACAAATGTGAATTTCATGTGTCTGAAGTCACCTTCTTAGGCTTTGTTTTATCAGCGAAAGGGGTGACTATGGACCCCCAAAAGGTTGCTGCAATTACTAAGTGGCCCTCTCCTCGTTCAGTCAAGGAAGTACAGAGCTTATTGGGCTTCGCCAATTTTTATAGAAGATTTATACAAGGATTTGCAACTCTTACAACTCCCATCACCAGACTTTTGAAAAAAGGGATGTTGTTCAACTGGACACCAGAAGCTGAAAAGGCTTTTACCTGTTTAAAAGAGGCTTTTGTCACAGCCCCTGTTTTGATACATCCTGACACTTCACAGCCATTTCTATTGGAGACAGATGCCTCTCAAGTTGCTATAGGAGGAGTGTTGTCCCAGAGAGACAGACAGACAGGACATCTACATCCTGTAGCTTACTATTCTCATAAACTAACACCTGCTGAAGTAAACTACTCTGTAGGGGACAGGAAGTTATTGGCAATAAAAAGGGCCTTTGAAGAATGGCGGCAGTACCTGCTTGGGGCTTTGCACACTGTAACTGTCATCACCGATCATAGAAATCTGCAGTTCTTGAAGGCAGCCAGGGTCTTATCCATGAGACTGTTGGTTGAGATGGACCCATTTTTTAGTGACTTTGATTACGTCATTCAGTTTCAGGCTGGCACTAAACACAGCAAGGCTGATGCCCTATCCCGTTTTGGCTATGAAGTCCCTGATGAGCAGAAAACACAAGACCCACCTTTCATTCTAAGTCCTGATCGTGTTTTAGGGGGTACCTTCTCAGAAGAATTATTTATGAAGGAAGTGGCTCTTGCACACGAATCAGATGAACTCTGGAACCTCGAGACCAAACACAATGGGGTCAGGAGTAATAGCTTAGTCTTTGTTCAAGGTGGCTTAGTTCTCCCTATTCAATCTCTTCAGGCACAAGCACTGAGTTGGTGTCATACACACGCTCTAGCGGGCCACCCTGGATACAAGAAAACACTTGCCCTGCTTAAGAGGCATTTCTGGTGGCCATCCATGAATCAAGATGCCCGTTTGTATGTACAAAACTGTTATGTCTGTGCACAGAGCAAAAGTACCCATCAAGTACCAGTCGGTCTCTTAACCCCTCTGCCTACACCCCCTACACCATGGCATTCCATTACTATGGACTTTATTGTGGAACTGCCTCCTACTAAACAAGGGCATACTGTCATATTTGTTGTTGTTTACATGCTATCCAAAATGTCCCATTTCATTCCCTTGAAGAAATTGCCTACCTCTAAAGAGTTAGCTTGCGTGTTTCTCCAACACATAGTGCGCCTTCATGGCCTACCCTCTGTCATTGTATCAGACAGGGGCCCTCAATTTGTGTCCCGTTTCTGGAAAGGGTTGAACAACATGATGGAGATAGATGTACGACTCTCTACTGCTCACCACCCTCAGACAGACGGTCAGACAGAAAGGGTCAACCAGTGCATTGAACAATACTTGCGGTGTCACAGGGAGATAGGGATTGGGACTCGGTTTTGTGGACTGCAGAGTTTGCATACAACAACAGTGAACATGTATCTATTGGGGTTTCGCCTTTTTTCTGTAACTATGGAATCCACCCTCGTTGTGGTCTGGTTTCACCTTTAGAACCTACTACTTCTCCAGCCGCTCTGGATTTGGTGTCTCGTCTTCAGAATATTCATGCTTCTGCCAAGAAGTCCTTGGACGAGGCCAAGAGCAAGTATAAGGATGGAGCTGATCGGCATCGCCGAACACCACCTGCCTATGCTGTAGGAGATAGGGTATGGTTGTCCACTCGGAACATCCAGATTAAGGGTTCCACCAAGTTTAAGCCCCGTTTTATTGGTCCTTATGTCGTTTCCAAGGTGGTGAATCCTGTCGCCCTGAAGCTCGACTTACCTGACTCATTACGTATCCATCCTGTCTTTCATGTGTCCTTACTGAAACCTGTCGCCCCTGGTACTGTTGTTCCTACGCAACTGGTGGATGAGGATCCCGAGTTTGAGGTGGCGTATATTGTGGACTCCCGCAGGGTGCGTCGTAGGTTGCAGTACCTGATCCATTGGAAGGGTTACGGTCCGGATGAACAATCGTGGGAACCGACCTCTAATGTGCATGCTCCCCGCTTGGTTCGTTTGTTTCATCGCCGTTATCCGCGCAAACCCAAGCCCGTAGGGGGAGGGGTCTTGGGGGTGTGTACTGTCAGGCGCATCACGCCGAGCCTGCAGCGGCGCCTGTTCCCGCGCTCGAGCGCGGAGACGAGAGCCCCGCCCACTGTTTCCTGTCAGCGGGCGAGGGCGGTGCCTGATGGTATTTAAAGTCGGGATCTGCGCTGGCAACGCGCTTCGCGTTCCAGTACGGGTTCCGACAGGCCTCCCACCGCTTCATTTCCCCACTTACCTGTCTCCGTGGTTTTGGTCTTTGGTTGCCTCAGCTCCTCGCTCGTGTTGCCAGACTTCTGGTCTGTTGTTCCTCTTCCTGGGTATTTTGGGTGTGTTTCCGGGCTTCTTGACTTGCTGCTCCTTCCTGGGTGATACATTTGTTGCAAAGGAGATTCTGCTCGGGTTAACCCTTTGCGTCCTGGTCCTTTTGTTCCTGTAAGACAAGAAAAAGGCAAAGGGATTTAAAGGATCTTATGATTCTGTTTTTGGTTGTTTTCAGACTCCATTTCTGAACATAGGAAACAGCGCTTATCTGATAGTACCGTGTTCTTGACAAGTATGTCTTGGGGTACACTTCTTTCACTGGTACTCTTCTTTCTGGCTGTTAAAAAAAAGATAGAAAGAATACTTATTATTGCGAATTATCATAGAGCCTCGCTATTGTGTTTTTGCATAGTTTATGACCCTTGTTATTTTTTACCCTTTTTGTCCCGTGCTTCCTCCTCTCTAGGGGAATGAGTTTTTGGGTTTTTCCCTACTTGTAGGAGTAACGGGTCCATAAGTAATTCTATTTGACTGAAGGGTCTTCTTCTCCCCTATGGTGTTTCTAATTTAGGTGTGTATCTATTGACCCTTTCCTTGTTGAATGCAGACCTCTGCAGTCCTATTATCTATTGAACCTTGTCTTTTCTGATAGGCAGTGGGGGTGTTCTATCGTCCCTGGGAATCGTATCTTCACACATGCCTGGCAATTTCCCTTCAAGGTACGTTTTAGACACAGGGAGGGGTAATCATAGCCAGCTCCTTTTTTTCCGCATATATACTCACCTTGTGTTCTCTCCTTCAGGGTTCTAGAAGACTCTTCCCACAGAGGATCCGGCGGACGTCTACCCCTTCTTCCTTCCCTTGTTTTGTTTCCCTCCTTCCCCACCTTCCCTCTTTGGCTTTGACTTAGTTGGGCGAAGGAGGTGGGTGAGGGAAGTTGGGGTTTAGCAGCCTTCCATCCCTGGCATCCCTGCAGCAAATCCTGGTGAGCCATTACACTGACTTTATCACACATTTAACAACAAAATAACTCTTCTTCTCCTTTCAAAACCTTACACTATATTGACACTTTGTTTTCTGTTTTGCGTAACCAGTGTAACCAATTTTGCGTATAACACATATATTTTTACTGTCCTCAAAAAGTTTCAAGTGCATTTGCTATGGTTTTGCTGAAGTTATTTTGGGTGGGAGTTTTAGACCTACCTTGAAGGCTATGTTCTCATCATTTTATAGTATGATCGTCACAAGTATAAGGTGACTATTTCACGCATTAAAGGCATTGGTAGATGAAGTAATTTGTGGTGAGCAAAAGATGGACCGTGTGAACATACTGCCATGATTCCTGTGGCTAATTTGTACAAGGATTTTTGAGTGTCGGTGTGTGCCCAAAGTTTTTTTACCAGTGGTGCTATTGAAAATCGGTATGCTGAATAGAAAGTTTGCATAGTGTTGAATTCACCTCAGGCTTTTTTAATCCACTATCAGGGACTCCCTGCCCCTTTATCTCACTCTTGCCCTCTGCTTTCTCACTTTGTACTCATTTTTCTGTCTTTCTTTTTCTTCATTTTTCCCGTTTGTGTGTTTATCTCTCTTCCTCGCGGTCAACATCTGACAAGGAAAAGTAATTGCTGGTCCCCAAAAAATAATTGCTGGTGGGCTCCACCGGCAACCACCGGCTCAAACTAAGCACTGCATGCACCTGACTCTTGATTGCATGACCCTTCTGCTGACGTTCCACAGCATGGAGCAGTATTTACAGCATGAGATGCTTAACCTGGAACAATTTTATGTTTGGAGAAAGGGCGGTCACTACAGTGGCGTAACCCTAGCACCCGCAGCCCCTGTGGTGTGAGAAGGCCCCCAGAACTTCAGGGGGGCCCTTCCTGTACTGTGCATGAGAGTGGACCCTGGCCTGAGAGCACCTGACTGGTTCCGGAGCATGGGGGCACCCTCCATGTACTTTGCAGGGAAGCTCCCCCTCAAGTTTTGTCATGCCACTGGTAGTTACATTAACGAGTTGTCCAAACAGTGCTTGATTCTGTATGCAGCCTGATATAGCACCGGCCTTCTTCCAGGTGCTTTACAAAATATTTGTTTTTGAAAGACCAGCTCAAAAAACGGTCTCCAACTATTACCTCTGCAAATCTAATCTTTACCTTCTGCCATCTTTGTTCCATGCAAAATTGTCTCACCCATTCGGAACTGCTTGCACTTCACCACTTCATATCCACTTCCGGAAGGACCGCACCACAAATAGAGTTCAATCAGCTTACAGAGAATGGAGGTTAAGGGGGTGTTCGAATTAAGGGGTGCAGCAACTGCTGCAGCATGCCCTCAACCGGGAACTCTTAATATTCCACAACCTTTGGGTATGTGAACAAATACAGTCAAAAGTCAATTCTCATTTAGCAAAGTCCTGGAACTTATTAAATGCCACTTCTATTAACTTATCAAGTAAAATTATGTTACATTCCGCTGGATGTCCAGTGATGACAACTTAAAATGTAATTGCATTTGAAAGAGCACTAGCATCCATTGCCCGTGTTCTACCTTCTACAGAATCTGGAAACTTCTTTTCAACATCAGTTAAGGAGCAAGTCAATTTGTTTCAATGAGCATTAGCAGTATCTAATGTTACTTTGGGTTTAAAGAAACTATCAGCTGTATCCATCTCTTTGGCACTGGGGTGGCGGTTTAAATGCTTAAACATGGGAACTTCAAAAAGCAGAAAATCATAATTCTAGAAATAAAACTGGAAATGAACTGTCAATATATGAGACTCATTTAAAGGCTATATGTAATGCCATATGTAAGAGGAATATGATGATAGGTAATCCCTTCTGCATCTGATGCAGGTAACTGCATACAGACATAACAGTCCTTAGCATTCATAGGGTCGATATATTAGTATGTTATGTTGTAAGAAACCTATTAAGCGTGCTTACAACAAAAAGGTCTCTTGGCACTAAGGTGATGGAGGCCACTACTTGCAATAAACATTAACTGTGAGCTTGTCGGAACAGCCATGTTTTTAAGTGTTTCCGGAACCCCACATAGTTTGCTGTAGATCTAATATCAGGGGAGAGAGTGGTCCAAATGTGGGGAGCAATCGCTGAAAATCTGGCCCCACCCAGCCTCTTTCATTTGCTTCTTGGAACAGTTAATAAGTGCAGGCGAGCTGATCTAAGGTGACGATTAGGGGTTTAGCGCTGAATTCTAGGGGACATGAAGGTCAGACTTTTGAAGTGAAGAGATTTGAAAACAAGACAGACTATTTTGAAAATAGTTCTCTGGGCTAAAGGGAGTCAATGTAGCTTTTCCATCAAGGGTTTAGTGTAGCAATGTCTAGGCTGACGAAAGACCAGCTCGGCTGTCTGGTTTTGTTCTATTTGCTGCCTATATATATAGTTTAGGCCAATTGGGAGTCCCAGATAGAGAGCATTAGCATAGTCTACCCGGGACATCTCTAAGGCAATGATAATTTGGATGACAGCTTCAAAAGTAAAGTATCTCCTTATCCTCCTTATTCTCTTAAAATGGAGAAAGCATGAGAAAGTCACTGCTCTTATCTGGGTTTTCATAGAGAGATTCTCATCACTGAGGATCCCAAGGCTTTTCACCACTTTCTTGGGCATAGGGGGACCCCATCTCAGAAGGCCCGAAGGAGGGGTTCCATTGATGGAGTTTATTCTTAGAGACCAAACTCCCCATTTTGTCAGAATTCAACTTCAACTCATGGCTTTTCATCAGCAAGCACGTTAAAAAAAAAGCATTTGAGGAGAAGTCTTCCATTGATGAATCTGCATGGAACGTCCTGAAATCAAATTTATGCAAACTACTGTCAATAGGAATTGGGGTTCTAGGGGTAGTCCTTGTTCTAATCTCAACTGAATTAGGAAGTATTGATGAATATAATCCTAGAAATAAAACAATTAGTCATACAATTATAGCTATGTTTACACCTGCTAATATAAGTCTACATCTATAAGTGTTACTAGTTTCCATTACTTCTCTAAAATCAGACAGTTGAGTAGAAAATAACAGCAAACAGATTTCTTCTGTATGTTTCTACTTGTGTAAATGGCAAAACAAAGTCCATAAAAAGTACGATAATATTACTTACATAGTCTTTGTCAGTCTTCCCTAACCCTACTCGATCTTCTAAATGACACCGTTAACCTCCTTCTGCAGCATTGGGCCAAGGAAATCTTCTTAATTCGTTTTAACAAAGTTCATTCAATTGCCTCTAATAAAAGCACAGATCAAAGTTCAGTCCAAAGATCGTGCCAGTAAGAAATCATGTCAGTCAATTCATTCGCTAAGCAAAGTCAAAGCACAGTTCACCCATGAGCTTAATTCATGGAGGTTCAATTGGAATCTCATTATTATCCTCCAAATCACAATATCCCCTCTCTCTATCATTTGCTGCAAAGTATGTCCATTTAGTGTTGTATTCCTCTTAGGGTGTCCGTATATAGGTTTTCCTGTATCATGTCCTTATATAGGCACAATTCGCCCTGCCCTTATATAGGCATAAAATCCCAGTCCTTATTTAGGCATTAAACCGTGCACTCCAAATACAGGCATGGTCACCGACATCCGTCCACCCTAACGTCACAACAAGTTCTTGAAGAACAGACCCTTAGGCTTTGTGAATTTCCCTAGCACAGGACTATTGATTTCTTCAAGGACTCATCTATTATGCATGAACCGTTATACCTTAGAGGTTCATTCATGACGTCTTCCGCTGTCCGATTCACGTCAATGCTAACATTGTGAGGTACCTCTCAGGTATAAATATACCTTCCCTAGCCCTTGTAAACTAGAGGAGACCTCGACTTCAGAGGAGCCCGTTTCCCGGCCTGACGCACTGAGAAGACGCTGTCATCCCTGCACGCAGAGAGTCCAGCTTCCAGTGATCTGACTTCCCTCGCGGGGTGTTGGAGTTCAAATCTGGCAAGAGATTCCTACCTCTCTCATTCTTAAAGGTATGGGGCTGACTAGAACCTAGAGGGACTCTTGGCATACTTGGCATACTTGGCATACTTGGCATACTTGGCATACTAGGCATACTAGGCATACTAGATTTAACATACTCTTAGTATACCATAGTAAGGAATACTTCACCTACTTCATACCTCTCCCTACACCCAGGTTAGGTTAGGAACATTGGGGTAGAACTAGCTTAGAAACGCATCGTATGAGTACTCGCATTTTTAGTCTGTGTTATTTATGTAAATGAATATCTGCTAAAGATCATGCTAGCGCAGTATTATTTATTTCTACTGCTTACGCTGTACATTATTTATCTTGCATACTGTCTTGTGATCGTAACAGCACATTTTACTTACACGAGAAACAAGACTGTTCAATAAGTCTTTTATTGAAACGCCCGTCTGTTCTTTCTGTGTAACTTTGAGGAAAACTAAGCATGCACGATTGAGCTGAGTGAAATAGTTATCTATTGTTTCCACGACTCTGGGACACGTTCTGATTCTAAAGGGAAACAAAGTGGTCATGTTTTGCGGCTGCCAGAAACTACTCCCTTCTTGTTTGACAAGGAGTTTCTAGTGGCCTCTGAGCTGGCTGGCACAAGTAATTAAGTTTAATATACTCGATAGGGACATACTGACCTTAGTCCTATGTCAAACCTATAGGGGATATTATTCCAATGCGCAGAGCCTATTAGGGAAATAGGAGCTACACTACATGGCGCCCAACGTTTGGTAAGGCGGTAATTCAACGTTAGATACTGAGTAACTCAGCCGTGCTTTTTCTCTCAGAGACCCCTACCCATATACTCCAAAAGACGTCTGGAGTGGGCAGGGTTAAGTATCCACCACGGCTACATAGGGAAACACCCTATATATTAGCTGTTTGGTTTGCTCAACGTTGAAGGATACAGTGTTCCAAAATATTGTGCACCTTATCTGCCGCCCCTTGCTGGAAGAAAGGAGAAAAGATTTGTGTCCATCGACCTCATCAAACCACAGTATGTGGCCAATACTAAATAGTAGGCCTCGTGGACTCCGACCTAGTAGCAGACGCACTCCTCTCGCTACTATCCAAGAGGTTCAGACTGAAAGACTGATAACAATTGGGAATTCAGCAGTAACAGATGAAGGACTAAGCAACAATGCTATGGAACTCATCCCTCTTGAAAATCAAGTAACAGTTCGTCCAAATACACCTGTCTACACCAATGTAGCAAGTGATCAACTGGTTCCAGCGATTTCTACAAATCCTGATGCAATTCCAACAATTGATATAACTGCTTCTGGCTATTTCATTAACTTTGATACGTTCTCAGAAGATCCGAGTGAACCTGAAACGACGCCAGCATCATTGAAATTCAAGCAGCAAGTACAAGACTTTCTTCACTTTCTGAAAAAGACTTATCTGGTTTCTCCATGGATTGAACTCTGGATTACATCTGGATTATTTGTTTTCCTGCTCTGGCTAGCTTTGGTTATAACTGTGAGTGTGCTTATGAGTGGCAGATACATCCATGTGAATACTGAAGGAAAAGACGTGAACGTACTTTTGAAACCTCATAAATCTTCCCATCGTGAAGCAAGAGACTTGTCATCAGTGAACATCACAGCCGTTCCTATACAGGATGGTATAGTGTGGGACAAAACGGATTTTGATATCTTCGGCCCGACGGAACAATTGAAGATTCCACATTTGTTTAAAATTTCACTAAGTGATCTAATTTCGTCCAGTACCTATTCTGATGATTGGGACTTTGAGACTGTTTCAATCAATCAATCAATATTTACTTTATTCGATTTGGAACACAAATCATATAAGCATTTACATTTAAATACATCCAAAAAATTCACAACCCAATATTTCATAGTATCTAAAAAATACTAACAAGTCATTTCTCAATATCATTAACCACTCTCGTGGATCTTGATTTAAGGGACATTCGTAAAAAATTTACCACACAAGACAAGGTTAAAACATCGGCAGAAAGTTTTAAAAAGAGCAGAGCCACACGTGCCTGTCTAATACCAGTGGTCTGCAATAAAGACTTCAAGAACCTTTTTCTAGGAAGGACATAAAATGAACAATTAAAAAGGAAATGGAGGGTATCCTGTGGAGACACATTGTCGCAGCCGCAGGGCCCTCTTTCTCCTAGCTTTACTCCAAAGCCTGCTGGAACCGCTAAAATATGGTGAATAAAATTAAATCTAAAATTTGTGATTAAAAATCTATCATGGGCATTTGTCATAATGGTTAAGTATGGTTCTATTTTCAAGGAGGTTTTAATTAGAACGTATTCTCTTACTGTGGGTTTAACCAACTCATTGCCCTCACGTTGTGCCATACTAAACTGAAGAAACAACTCTTTAACAACTGCCTTGTCCTTCTGTCTTATATTATCTGGCTCATCGAACAGTGCCTGCCGTCCCATTTTTTGTAGGCAGTCCCGCACATATTTTAACCATGGGATCTTCATTACGTTGGCCAGAGACAAGCAATCCTGAACAACAAGCCTTGTCAGGCCTATCTCTTCATTTAACCAGACCTTTAACCTAAGAAGTGCCACTGGCCGATCTAATCGGCCCTGTGTTAAAAGTGAAAGTGCTCAGGCCGATCTGATCGGCCCATGAGCTGACACTCATTTGGGAGGGGTTTATTTCCTGCTATGCCTCTTGAAAATCGAAACTAACCTCTAATTCCACTCAGGAACATCTCCCTCTTTCTTCACAGAGCTGTATTTCTCCATATTCTGTCAGACTTGCAGATATTTCGTCTTTTAAAAGTTGCGGAGAAATCATGTTTACAAGATAGAAACCAGTCTGCTGAAAGCTGCACTGGTCCTTCTAGACCACTAGAGGGCGCAGATAGAGGCGTTGTTCTAATCTGCCGTCAGCCCCAGAGACAGTGCGGCCAGTGTGAGCGCATGACTTGACTGAATCGTTTTGGGTTTGAACTGCAGACCACAGAAACCAGCGAAGGTACGGCTCATTTATTTCCGAAACAATACATTCACTTTACTTTTGAATCTTGGGTGACACGAGTATTCTCCTTTATTTTCATTCCTCCAAATACTCCCACCCTTATTCCCTCTTCTCTTACTATTATGGGGTCAGTCCACATTTCCATGTGTGCAGCTGCCTGTTTCCCAATTGTTTCCGCCTTCCTGCTACGTAAGTAAAATGAAAACCATAGAGCCTTTTTCTGTGTATGGACTGTTAGAATCAATTTTGCAAAAGTTGTTCCAACTCACCTGCTGCCTTCCATGCCAGTACCACTGCGCCACGGTTCTTTCAAAAGGCACAGGCCGGCTGCCCAGGCTTGCAGTCACGGTCTGATTTGATTCTAACAGCCCATACATAGACAAAGGCTCTATGGTTTGCATTTTACTTATGAATGTTATTTTATTGAACACGTAGCACCGAAATCTCCAGCCGGAAGACGGAAACAATTGGGAAACAGGCAGCTGCACACATGGAGCAGCGGACTGACCCAATAATAGTGACACTGAGCCTGCTACCATTGCACGAGATGTCTGCACAGTGAGTCCGACTACCGCACTACATGCAGCACTGAATAGGCAAGACTCGAGCACAGGTGACAGCAACAAGTCTGCTACTGAGACATTACAGCTGGGGTCCGTGTTTTTCATGCTGGGGCCTCACAGCCTTTGACTTGACTGATTGCTTGTGGCAAGGAGGATCCAGGGGGCAATGTGGGTGAAGACTGCTCTGAATAAATAACAATAATGCTTCAATTATTCTGAGCTGCCTGTAGTCCTAAGAACTGTGCAGTCACGCAGTCTGACTCTGCTCTGCTCAGTTTTTAGCTGCCTGCCATTGGCCCACTTTAGTTCTGTGACTTCTTAGTTTCTCATTGCTCAAATGGGTGTAATTTTTGATTTTATGTTTACCTCGTCTGTCACTCATAACCTGAAACCTTGACAGCTATGTATTATAGCTTCGCCAATTCCGTTCTCTCGTATTACAGCAGTGTCAGCAGGCCTTGTAAGCATGGCCCCAATGAAAATAGAGTTGTATTGAAGTGTCATAAATGTCTGGCAGGGGTGGAGGTAGCAATGTGCTTATGGGGCAGCACAAAATAGAGTAATCAGGGGTTGCAACATGAATGGAGCAGGGCACATCATACTTTCATTACCTTGAATCATGTAGGTCGATATTTTAAAAATATTTGTGATAAAATTCGAGCATCAAAGTGTGCAGTGAATATATTATAAAATATGAAGGGATCAAGTAATAGCAGCGAAAATGAGGACGGTGATGCATGCATGTGACACAAGTATTTTTTCATGCACTAATGGGTACATTCTGTAGAACGGGCTTTTGCAATCTGACCTCTTCAAACTGAAGATATACTTGGCTATGATTTAATTTTAGTGGTTGTGCAATTATCTCGGCCTGTCTTACCTGACAAGCTTATCAGTAAGAACGATTTATGTGAGTAAAGATCTCTCTCATGAAATGAAAACACAATTTGCTGCTTCCTAACTGGTATTTCCTATCAAGCAGCTTTACAAACGAAAGGCTCTGGGTTGAAAGCTGTGGTTTCACACTTTTCCAAGTTGTGCCATGTACATGTTTTTGCAGCCTTGAACAGTATGCAACTTGAACACATGGGGAGGCAACTAGTTTAATTATTTCATGTAGGATGGATGGAAGGACGAAAGCATTTGTGTTTTCAATACTATGGCCGTGTTTGTTGATAGGCTTCAGACTACTTTTTTCGGAAAGACCTGTACGTTTTTTGTGAATTCAGGTGGTATGTAAGGAGCAGGCACAGTGACAAGATGGACGAAGTTTGGGTGAGGGAGGTGGGCTGAGTAATTACCAGCAGCAATGAAATATGCTCCAGACTGTCAGAGTCTTGCACCCAGTCATACCAGTTGAGGGATGAAAAAGGCACAGAATGCTCAGCCAGTTTCTGAGATAGTACTTCATGTGTCTATCTCCCTGATGTCACAAGTTGCTATCATTTAGCAGCTCCAAGGAATCTGCTTGTACAAAACATCATGATGAGACCAGTGTGGCTACAGACACCTGGCTCCTATTACCTACTACCTATCATATAAATATGGGAATAGGTAGTTGTATGTGAGTTTTTTTTTTACCGTGTTAGATGTAATTGTTCGATATCGCAATCGTGCTACTTATTTTTTTGCTGACTAGACACCTAATGCATACAAAGACACACTAGTATTTACAAACCGAGGCCCAACTGCAGACCACAAAAGCAACCGGCCTCTGTTTACTCTTGAGAAGCTTGGTTTCCTACCCATTTGCAAAAATAGATGCATGTAACATTTTAATGCACTATTACACATTTAAAATTTGCAAAAAGCAAAAGGGCAGCCGGATTTTCCTGCTGCATATTTTCAAGGTACACTTTGCTGTATTATGTTTTACTTGTAGGAAAAGTGTCAGGCTGGACCTGGACTTTCCCCAGGTTTCGAAAATGTATTATTGTGGCAGTCGAGCATTTTTACAAAAATGAAACATCCTCACAGACTAAAATTTGCAGACCTTGTTGGGTTGGAAGGAGCTATATATTCACAAGGCTGTGTTGTGCGAGGAGAGTCTGGTGAAAAGGTAGATGGTTTTATCACTCAGGTGAGTTTTTGTGATCTTGTGCCTCGCCCCATCAACCCCTTCCTTCCCTTATGCTGAAACAAGCAGAAAGAGGGAGGTGATTCCCATTACAAATAGCATGGTATATATATTGTGAGAGTATTTGAGTATTCATAAGTGTTGCTTTATATTTACTGGTTTGTGATGTGTTAGACTGGGTGTTGCTCTCTGTGGATATGTATGTGGATGTCTGTGATGTTGATCATGTCTGAGGTCTTGGTCTTTGTTCTTTTGGGTGTATGAGGGTATCTCTGGGTGTATCGTAGTGTCTTCAGGGCGATTGGGGTGCTATTTAGCTGTTTAGGGTGTGTGGTGTGAATGTTTGTACCTGGCTGTTGAGTGTGATTGTAGGTGTTTGGGGGGATTTGTAAGAGTATCTTGAATGTTGTGAGCTGGCGCAGATTGAATGTTTGGCCATGTTTTGTGGATGTTTTTTTTTTAAAAACTTTATTTATCCTTTTTGTTATTAATGCGCACAATGAAGAAATGACATTTTCATACACCATGACAGAGTAATTACAACAAGTGTTTGTAAAAGAGTAATTCATCCTTGGTCCACACACCAGAGTGCAAGAGCACGTTCAATCAATTTGCATATCTTCTCCCACACCTTAAGACTTTCAAAAATACACATTTGGTCTGTTCCTGTCAGAGAACCCCGGTCTACACAGCTCATACATCGTAAAGAAACAGCCGCATGATAAAACAAACATCATCAAAATTAAACTTAACCCAGACCAGTGGGGACAATACCTGCAGGTTGTGCTGCTGGAGGGGTGGAGCTAATTCGAAGGAGGTGGGTCTTCAGGGGATGCCAAATGTCTTTTGGCCTGGAAGCAGGGGGATGCAAAGACGCAAACAGATCACAATTAGTGTTACAGTATGTGAGGCTTGCCAGCCAGGCATTAGTTGTGGGGGTGACCTTGTTTCCCCAGTGCATAGCAATTTCCCTCTTTGCAAGGAGTAAGGCAATTGCTGTGAATTTCTGCAATTTTTTCGGGAACCCAAGTACATAACCCAACAGCGCGACCTCCGGAAGGGGTACAATCTCCTGTCCTATCATGTGCGACGAGCGCATAAATGGACCTCCAATATTCTCCTATTTTTGCACAGTTCCATGTCATATGTGCAAAGTCGGCATGAGGGCCCCACACTTCGGGCAGTTATGTGACCTATCTGGGTCTATGGAGTTGATTTTCGCCGGTGACATGTATGTCCTCCACAGATATTTGAAATGAATCAACTTGTGTCTGCTGTTAAGTGAAACCTCCTTTGTCTGAGAACAGCAATATGCCCACTGTGAGTCTTGTATTGTGTGATCTAAATCCCGCTCCCATGCTTCTCTAATTCCAACACCTCTGCCAGGAACCAGAGCCATGGAAGCTCTGTAAAGTTTTGAAATCAAGTGATCCCCCTCTTTGCTGGCAATCAATAACGTTAATGGTGAGAAGGACTCAGGTTCCAAAGGGAAGTTAGCAATCCTCTCTCTAAGTGCTCAACGAACTCTACATAAGACAAATTGATCCATAAAAGTGGCACCCCTGAACCGCTCATCCTCCGTAGAGTTGAACACATGTCCCCCCGGAAACAATTCCCCGAACTTCTCCAGGGAGTAGGAATCAAAAGTACGGTGTACCAATTTCTCCTACGTGACGGGGAGCCATGGGTTGTTGCTCAATGGTATCTCAGACGAGTAAACTACACACCCGCCCATCACTCGTGCCAACTTATGCCAGGCCCAACTTGTCGTTGAGACTGTTTGAATGTCGCGGGGGTCCCGAGGGAAAAGCCGCGGCAGGACTGTTCTCAACGGAGCTGGCAATACCAAGTCAGCTTCAGGTTTCGCATAGGGAATCCATGCATCAGGGTAATACCAGGAGTGTGCAAAGCTACATTGAGCTACCAAATAGTAGACCTGGAAGTTTGGGACTCCGAGCCCTCCCCTCTCATATGGCAGGGTCAATGTGTCCCAGCCAACTCTGGCCCTCTTCCCTCCCCAAACAAGTCTGGTAAGGTGGGATTGGATAGTTTTTAAAAAAACTGTTGGGGAGTGGGCTGGGGATATTGTGAAATAGATACAAGAATTTAGGGAGTACCACCATCTTTATGATTGCTACTCGGCCCGCCATTGATAAGGGAAGTTTTTGCCAGCGCTCTATCTGCTACTCAAGCTTGTAAATAGCTGGGCCATAGCTTAGCATTACAAGCTGATGAGAGTCCCGGTGTATCTGAATTCCTAAATATCTTGTCGACTCCTCGCACCATTCAACGGAAACCCACAATCCGATTTGATAGTGCTAGACGTTAGGGGGAAAATCACTGATTTGCCCCAATTGATGCCAAGTCCAGAGAACCCCCTGTATCGAATGATTTCCCTAATTAGTGGCTCTAAATTCTCCTCTGGATATCGGACATAAAGGATAACATCATCCGCATAAAGTGAAATTAATAGAGGACCTGTCTTGACTGGAGGCCTCTATGTAAATGCCTTTCCTGAAAGTGTCGAACTAATGGATCAAGCGCTATTATGAATAGCAACGGAGAGAGCGGGCATCTCTGCCGCGTGCCACGGGAGAGGCAAAACTGTGAAGACAAAGTACCATTTAGTCGGAGTCGGGCAGTGGGGGAGGTATATAGAAGTGAAGTGACCTCAACAAATCCTTTAGGCATTCCCATCCTCTTCATGACCGTAAGAAAAAAAGGCCACTCTAAGGAATCAAAGGCCTTTTCAGTATCTAATAACACGGCCGCAGCAGGAACCTCGGACGATATCCTATGTAGGACCGTAAACAGAGTTTGAAGATTTAATGCCGTTGACCTATGGGGGACAAACCCCGACTGGGCCGGTGAGATGATACAGTCTAACAAAAGGGCCAACCTCAGTGCAATCATTTTGGCCAGGATTTTATAATCGAGATTTAGAAGCGATAATGGCCTATATGATCCACACATGAGAGGATCTTTCCCCGGTTTGGGTAATAGGATTATTACTGCAGCACGCAGCGTGGGCGGCAATTCTTTGCTCTCCAGTGCTTTACTATACACCTCAAGCAGATATGGAGCTAATAGGTCCTTGTAAGTTTTATAAAAATTATCAGTGAACCCGTCTAACCCGGGGGCAGTCGAGCCATTCATGGCATCAATAGCGCTTATGATTTCCTCCACGGAAAACGGTTCCGCCAAGAACTCTTGCATCACTTTTTCGAGCCAAACAAGTGCTATCTCAGACAAGTAGCCATTACGGTCCTCGTCACTGTGCGCAGCGCGCAAAGAATACAGCCCAGTATAGTATTCTAGGAATACGTCTCGTATCTCCCGGGTATCAATCAGTGTCCTGCCATCACAAAAATGGATACAGGGAATACAAGATTGACCGGTCCCAGGACCCGTGCCAAGGTGCGGTTCGACCGGTCCCCCTTGCCATAACGCCGAGCGGTGGCGTATTTGCTCAAAAAAGCGTCTCCCGTTCCGCTGCTTCCCTGAACTCCAGTAGGAGTGCCAATCGGCGGTTCCGCTCGGCCTGGGCAGGGTGTGCCATGTGCTCCTTGTCAAGTGCCTCAAGCTGCTGCTCAATGCGTGATAATGTGCCCCTTAGATCTCTCAAAACCCCCGAATGTTTCGCAATACAGACTCCCCGGATATAGGCTTTAAATGCTTCCCATAGTACGGCACACTTCTGCACTGAACCTTTATTTAACTCAAAGTATTCTATGATAGCTGAACGGAGCTCAGCATTGAACACCGCGACCATCAGCGCCTGACCCGGGAAACTCCACTGCCTTTCGCAGCCCTCTGGCCTAGGGATCCTATCCTTGAGAACCACCGGGGAGTGGTCCGAGAGCGTTTTGGGAAGGTGCTTCGTCTCCCGGTACCAAGAAGTTAGATTTGGGGACACCAACCAGAAATCTAGCCTGGTCCAGGTTTTATATTGTGCTGCGTAATGAATGCAGGCTGTTTCCCCAGGGCGGCAGAGTCTCCACACGTCCACCAACCCCAGCGAGTCAACAAAGCTCCAATAATGCACAACGAGCTCGCGGCTTAGGATCAGAGGAGCCAGACGTATTATCTATTGTTGGGTCTAACAACAAATTAAAATCACCACCCATACAAATGTAGTCTGCGTCAAGCTGCAATAGTTGCGTGTGTAGGTTATGAAAAAATACTGGGTTGTCAATATTTGGAGCATACACACAAACAAAGGCCACCCGGTAGCCCATTAAGTGCCCCGATACCATCGTATAGCGACCCTCCCCATCGTTACGAACACTTTCCACCTGAAATGGCAAACGCTTATGTAGCAACACTGCAGTCCCCCTAGCATATGTACTGTAATTTGCAAAATAACGATGGGGGCCCCAGGATGATGCAAAGCCAGTGGAGGTAAGTTTTGGCAGGTGCGTCTCTTGCAAAAAGGCGACATCTACTTGGTGTCGCTGTAGATACTGCAACACTTGCTTCCCTTTTCTAACATTATTAAGTCCCCACACGTTCCAAGTGATTAATGTAAGTTCCGAAAATGTGGAAAGCCTACCCCCGGCAGTCATAACAACAGTTCAAACCTGATCGTGTGTGTGCGTGACAACAAGAACTAGTCTCATCATGGTGTGCATTTAACTCTGTGCGCAATAGAACCCCCATGAAACTAATCTTCCCACCCCACACCCCCACCCATCCCTGCCCAAACCCAAGCAGGGAAGATCCCCATTAACAACCCTGTAGAATGTAGCATGGGAACGTAATATATAGCAATAAGGAGTCAGTTTCACGTACATTCCAACCGAAATAGAAGATTAAAGGTGATACAACACTAGGGGCGAGGCAACACCACGCCGCACTCCCAATAATTTAGAATCATAAACATTAACAGTATATGCAATAGCCCTAACTGCAATAAAGTATGGAGAAAAAAAGAGTAGTTTTGTGTACAGGATACAGTACCATAATCATTCCGATGAAAAACGTTCACCACTAGCTACCGATCTGCTGTGCGATGGGGAGCCCCTGGTTGGATCTTTGGCCTTTCTGCTGGAATTTGCTTTATTGTCTTGGCAAAAAGCCTGGACCACCGCTGGGGTATCAAAGATTCTGGACCTGCCATCCACATCCACCCGGAGGCGCGCCGTGTATATCATACCATAACGCAGGCCCAGATTACAGAGCGTGGCCTTCACTCCAGTGTACTTTCTTCTCGCCTCCTGGGCCATAGCTGTGAAGTCAGGGAACAGGGCCAAAGTAGAGCCCTGCCAGGTCGTGGCGCCATTTTCCCTAGCCAGTCTAAGCACCATGTCCCTGTCTCGGAAGTTCAGCAGGCGGGCGATAATAGGCCTGGGAGGACACCCCGGATTGGGCCTAGGGCCGAGGGAACGATGTGCCCGCTCTACTAAGAAGGTGGGAGTGAAAGCGTCTTTGCCTAAAAGATCAGTAAGTAGTTTTTCAACAAATAAGTCCATTCACCCCACGTTGGTGGACTCCGGGACCCCTAAAATGCGAATGGCATTGCGCCTGCTGCTCACTTCCAAGTCCTCGTTCTACAAGGCAACTGACTTGAGTATTTTCTCCATCCGATCAATTCTTTTCGTGGACTGCGCAGTGCCATCTTCCAAATCCGACACCCTCCCTTCTATATTGAGGGAGTGATATGCATTGAGAAAGAGCTAATAGCACGTGCTTGAAGCATTCTAATATCCCCTTGACTCACACAGAGATAATGCTTTTGCCTGTCAGGAAGGACTGTGTTTACGTGATCTCTTGGTGGTGAATAGTTGGAATCTTGCAGTTCTTGTGGTTCTAGGTAAATAATAATAACAACAGGAGACTGCTGTTCAAGGGAACACCCAGCTTCCTGGAGGAGAGGGAAGATCACAGGATGTCAGGAAGAAGTTGATAGAAATTAAGTGGGTTTCAGAGACTGATGGGGCCATGACGCAGATGATTTAATTCTCAAATGACTCTGTACATACAATATACCACCACAGGACACAGTGGCTTAGCTTGTAGATTTATTTCGTGGGAATTACGAGCCACCGCTCCTCTCACGACAGCAGAGAGGCACCAACTGACTCTTCTTAGAACTACCACATCTCAGCACCATGACAACCCATGGAGTTCTTTAAAGAACCTTAACAAGCATATCTAAGCACAACAGACTTGAGCATTAAGAAATGGAGCAACAGCTAGAGTCGCAGCCAGAGGTTTTTGATTGGGGGAGAGATTATATCTGGCAAAGCAGAAAAAGATTGGCGTGTCATCAGCATAAAGATGGTATATGATTTCAAAGGAGGGATCATGTTGCCATGAGTGGTGGTGCTTCACCTAGCCCCTACTCTGCCCTAAACATTTCCTGCTTCAGCACCGGGATACCCTTCCGGAATAACATAACATTAATATCTGATATCCTGCATAGGCATCTGACTTTGTGCCTCTTGCTACATGACTTGTTTGGTGACCTGAAGCAAGCATTGGTCTCTTGGTATCTTGTTGTAAGGGAGATTGTCAGATGGGTTGTTAGTCACAGAACAGGACCCTGCCTTCTAGATTATCTTTTGATCTTAG
Organism: Calotriton arnoldi; assembly: GCA_963921515.1. NCBI lineage: Eukaryota > Metazoa > Chordata > Amphibia > Caudata > Salamandridae > Calotriton > Calotriton arnoldi. The sequence goes on along the minus strand of CAWUFW010005548.1, from coordinate 1,175,141 downwards.
CTTGGACAAACAATGAGCTTAGCCTTGCATGACCTAGCGGACAGTGCAGAGTAAATAGAACTGCTCTACTCTGCATAAGAAATAGCAGTCTAACTTAACAGAAAAGGATACGGAGAAGCATACTGTGTTGACTGACAGGTGGGTGGATAGAAACCAGTGGCAAGTCAGTCACATTTGATGTGGGGGTGAGAGAGGGTGACCTATGTCTTTTTGGTAGTGATTTGATCGCCCTTGGTTTAGCACTACATGGTTTTACTAATATCAACCATGTTCTGCATGAGAGTTTCTGATGGGATGCTTTGCCTCTGAAAGTGCTACTTACTATCCAACTCTGCGTGGTAAGAGGGTGAGTATAAAAGAAATGAATGGGTGTGACTGGGGGATGTGTGACTAGTAGTACTTAATCATTAAATTATGTTTTTTCTTCATATGGTGCAAACTGTACTCATGAGAACACTTTGATGGTGTCTGCGATGAAGGTGAAGCAGATGAACAATCACGTCACACTGGCAAGACTGTTGGATGTTGCCAAAGAAACATCATTCAGGTAAGTCGGTGACTAGAAGGTATACCAAATCTGTGGGCCTCCTGGGAAGCATCTTGGTATACCCTCTAGGAATCCGGATCCAGTTCTTAATTTTTCAACAAGAGGAGCATAGGGTCAGGTTATAGACATACTCTTTTTTCCCTCCTAGGTGGACCAGGAACTTCAACAACCTTCAACTACACATGTTTAGCCAGGGACAGCTTGTAGCTTTATGGTAGCTTGCCTTGAGCTAATGCCCTCACTGAGGTGCTTTTGGTGGCAGGAGACCCACAGCACCACTTTGTACAGTTGGTTCAAGGCAACCTCCCTCTCGTTTTGTGTCTCCTGGCTGTGCCAAGAATGTTTAGTACAGGGACAGGTTGTAGGCACACTCTCTCTCTTTTTCCCCTTCTAGGTGGACCAGGCACTTCGACAACCATCAACAACACATGTTTAGACTAGGGAAAGTTTGTAGGTACATGCTTTGCAGCTTGCCTTGAGCTAATTCCCTCACTGAGGTGCGTTTGCTGCCAGCAGAGCCACAGCACCACTTTGTACAGTTGGTTCAAGGCAACCTCGCTCCTGTTTTGTATCTCCTGGCTCTGCCATGAATGTTTAGTACAGGGACAGGTTGTAGGCACACTCTCTCTCTTTTTCCCCTTCTAGGTGAACCGGGCACTTTGACAACTATCAACAACACATGCTTAGACTAGGGAAAGTTTGTAGGTACATGCTTTGCAGCTTGCCTTGAGCTAATGCCCTCACTGAGGTGTGTTTGCTGCCAGCAGAGCCACAGCACCACTTTGTACAGTTGGTTCAAGGCAACCTCGCTCCTGTTTTGTATCTCCTGGCTCTGCCATGAATGTTTAGTACAGGGACAGGTTGTAGGCACACTCTCTCTCTTTTTCCCCTTCTAGGTGAACCGGGCACTTTGACAACTATCAACAACACATGTTTAGACTAGGGAAAGTTTGTAGGTACATGCTTTGCAGCTTGCCTTGAGCTAATGCCCTCACTGAGGTGTGTTTGCTGCCAGCAGAGCCACAGCACCACTTTGTACAGTTGGTTCAAGGCAACCTCGCTCCTGTTTTGTGTCTCCTGGCTCTGCCAAGAATGTTTAGTACAGGGACAGGTTGTAGGCACACTCTCTCTCTTTTTCCCCTTCTAGGTGAACTGGGCACTTCGACAATCATCAACAACACATGTTTAGACTAGGGAAAGTTTGTAGGTACATGCTTTGCAGCTTGCCTTGAGCTAATGCCCTCACTGAGGTGCGTTTGCTGCCAGCAGAGCCACAGCACCACTTTGTACAGTTGGTTCAAGGCAACCTCGCTCCTGTTTTGTGTCTCCTGGCTCTGCCATGAATGTTTAGTACAGGGACAGGTTGTAGGCACACTCTCTCTCTTTTTCCCCTTCTAGGTGAACCGGGCACTTCGACAACCATCAACAACACATGTTTAGACTAGGGAAAGTTTGTAGGTACATGCTTTGCAGCTTGCCTTGAGCTAATGCCCTCACTGAGGTGCGTTTGCTGCCAGCAGAGCCACAGCACCACTTTGTACAGTTGGTTCAAGGCAACCTCGCTCCTGTTTTGTGTCTCCTGGCTCTGCCATGAATGTTTAGTACAGGGACAGGTTGTAGGCACACTCTCTCTCTTTTTCCCCTTCTAGGTGAACCGGGCACTTCGACAACCATCAACAACACATGTTTAGACTAGGGAAAGTTTGTAGGTACATGCTTTGCAGCTTGCCTTGAGCTAATGCCCTCACTGAGGTGCGTTTGCTGCCAGCAGAGCCACAGCACCACTTTGTACAGTTGGTTCAAGGCAACCTCGCTCCTGTTTTATGTCTCCTGGCTCTGCCATGAATGTTTAGTACAGGGACAGGTTGTAGGCACACTCTCTCTCTTTTTCCCCTTTTAGGTGAACCGGGCACTTCGACAACCATCAACAACACATGTTTAGACTAGGGAAAGTTTGTAGGTACATGCTTTGCAGCTTGCCTTGAGCTAATGCCCTCACTGAGGTGCGTTTGCTGCCAGCAGAGCCACAGCACCACTTTGTACAGTTGGTTCAAGGCAACCTCGCTCCTGTTTTGTGTCTCCTGGCTCTGCCAAGAATGTTATTTTTTTAACATAGCTTTATTGGCATTTTACAACATACATTCCAATCATATATTAATAGCACTTCACAAAGATGTAATTAATCACCTTAACTGTTATCCCCAGTTTGAGATATGACCCCCCATGCATCCCCGGCTGGTGGTACCAAAGGGTTTCAACATGTGTCCATGGGTTACTGATTATGCCTGTCTGACGTATTTATCCAGATACCTTAATGTCAGTCATTTATTCTTCCTGTGCGTAAAATACCTCTAAGGGACTTTCCAGGATACCAGGAAACTGTATAAGATGTTTTGCCATTTTGCAGTGCTCCACGTGTGTCTAAGATAGGAACTATTGCAGTGGCCATTCAACAAAACAATAAAACAAAGGGTAAACTTATAACAACAAACAATCCTATCAGTGATAATTCTGGGCCGTATAGTGGGTTCCCAGCTGTTTGCTGTATAAATCGCTTCCAACACTCCAGGACCACAGACAACAGAATCCCCGGCCACAGAAGGTCAGCCTTTCAAGCCAGAAGTTTCCCTAGTAATGCTTCTTGAGGAATAAATCTACCCGTCAGGCCCATTTCCTCCCGGCAGGAACCAGCGGGCCACTGTGCCACCCACTGTAGTTGGGCGGACAAATAATACATTTTGAAGTCAGGGGCTCCCAAGCCCCCGTCAATGGGAGAGCATCGAAGAGTCTCAATTGGCAACCTGTGTCGACCACCATCCCACACCGGCTCTCAAAAAATGCTGCCAGGCTATGCTGGTCTAACGAGTCTGGTCGTCCATATAAGGATTCATAGTATACTTGGAATGCCATATTAATCTCACCAGGGGCACAGACTGGTGTATTGTCATCCAAACTGATTTGGGTGATGGGTGTCCCTCGGGACTCAGGTCTAATTAGCCATGCCAACAACTACCAGGTCTACCCTCCTCGTCATGCGCCCACGCTATGTATTCTTTATAGGCGTGGCACTGTAAGTGCTCCATTGTTTCGTTAGAGTTCCCTGGCCTCCCTGAGTCGGGTTTGTACATGTTCATCTGGCCAAATAACATTGTCCAGTTTATGCAAACGGGCGTAAAAGCGCAGTAGGTCCACTTGTTATTATTGCGCTGGGTATGCCCCTCCGCGTCTTCTGCGCGCCGTTCCAGGACGCACATTCTCTCTGTGAGGTCCTCTACATTAGGGTTCAGTGCCTTCTGTTCTAGCTGTAACTCACTCAGAGAATTTTCAACCATATCCATCCGATCTGCTAGTCAGGGAGACCGGTAAGGTACTGAAAAGGAGATAGGTTTCATTCATTAGTGATATTCCAAGGTCAGTGTTTTATGAATCCTGATCATCAAGGCGCCGCACCCCTTTCATCATAATATGTAGATTTTGACTACAATCATGACTTGTCTCTGGCCAGAAGAGGCCTTTGCTGTTTTTTTTATTTGTTACCAGTGGACTATTGCCTTGTTACTTCTCCCAGCTACTTCAGCTCATCTACTGATTAATCAGAGCGTGATCTGTCATGCAAGGTTAGGGGCTGGTCGAGAATTTCTATCAGAAGTGTACATGTCTGTATCAAACAGTGAGGCCCAAAAACTCTCCAGCAGGCCTAGGTCGTCATAATATATTGTCTTATTGACATGACTGATTAACATTGATTTAGGGTTTTGCAAGCCATATTAGATGTCCATCGTCTAGAGACAGGGCTGTTGCTTCAGGATTCTTTTGTGTCTATGCACAGTTTCCTGTGAGAATTCTCTGAAGGTGAATATTATGTGTTCTGTGTAGATGAAGGGCCTCCATTTCCCCAATTCTGTGAAGATCAGATGCACATGTTGGTGTCGGAGGAAACAAGCGACTATCTAAACGTAATCCTACCATACTTGTCATGTGTCTTGAATGGATCCTGTGAGCGTGTTGGAACTCTCAAGGAGGCTCAAACATAAAGTTTGTGATACTTTGTATGAAAAGGGCAAGGAAGGCTAACATGTCATTACCTTCCTGGTTCACGGGCACTTCAGGAAAGCATAGGTTGTCTCTGTGATGTCTGTCTTCGAGCTCCACAATCTATTTTAGCATATACCAATGGCTGTGATGATTTAGCAGGAGCACTCACATCCTTAATTTCATCATGCATCACAAAGAGGAGATGAACTCTGTTTTGTAAACTCTGGAGGCCGTATGGTCAAAAAGTAGGTTGAGCTAAATACAGCTGTATCTGCACCATTTATCTCCAGGACATCCATGCTGCAGCATAGGCTTCTCAGGCTCCCTATAGAGCTGCAGCCTCCCATTTTTCCATTTTGCTAGGCAAAGGTACAATTGGGACTGAAGCGGGGTCAGACTTAATTGTTGGCTGCCTACGCACTCAAAGTGGTGGACCCATGTACACATTTTCTCCCATGTGAAACCCTGTTTCTCTGGCCATGCTGTGAAAAAGAGGACTCATCCTCGTGCCCTACTTTATGCAGCTGAAAATGCATTGCTTACTACGAACCAAGTTCTGACTTCTTTTGTGTTCGCCTTTTCAGTATTGTAAGGGGGTTCAAAGGTGCAGGCCTTCTGTGGTTGCGTTCAGGCTATGCCATGAGGCTACACCAGACTCCATCCAGAGACGCCTCTGACTCTATGTACACATTTACAGCCAAATTAAACCCTTGCAGGCCTGCCTTTTCACAATTTTACTAGGCAAAAGGACAGGCGAGATTGGAGCAAGGTTAAGACTCCAGTGTTGTACACCTGTGCAACCAGTTATACATTTATTTTCCCTTACATTAAATGTGTTTTTCATAGACGAGCTGGAATCAGTATCATATCCACAGATACCATGCCCCAAAACAGATTATTTACCCATATGCTTTGCTTCTTTCTGCTGAAAATATATCTCATTTGGCGGAGTTTTACTTCATTTGTAACATGAGACACATTCAAGTAAAAGGTACTCAAAAACTATTTACACATACAATCCTACAGGTTTGTACTATAAAGAGTAAACAAAAAAACGAATAAACATTTTTTTTACCTTTTAAATTTTATATATTTTTTGGGATTTTTATTTTTAATATTTTTTTTAGAACTGTTACTTACACAACCTACAACTACTTGAAATAAACTGCAAACACTGAAATATTTAATTTAGTAATATAGTAACGATAATGAAAAAAATTATGATAGTTATTAAGAAAAATGTAAGGCAACCAAAAGCTAGTTTTCTTCCTCCTGAACACTAGGAGAGGGATGACAGTGACTTAACTGGGGATAACATTGCTCATAAACACCAAGTATACATGCAGGACACCAGTGGCGGGACCTTTTTCTCCCCCAGGCTGACTCCTGTCAGAGCACACAGCACAGTCTCTCTCTTTTCGCCCAGGCAACAGTGCAAAGCCGTGCTCCTCACTGCAAAGAGAAAGTAGTGGTGTTGTAGATATTTGTTCTTGAGAGACCCAATCCTGCTGTAGACAAAGTGCCTCTACAAGACTCACTATAAAACTGTGGCGACTCTGGACATTGCATGGATCAGTATTCAATTTATACAATTCGAAAGCATTCATGATTGACACATCAATCAGATTACGACAAACCTTGGACCAGTATCTGTGTGTTGATCTCTCTGCTGCAAATTCGTATATTTTGCGGTCGCTTACATCAACCCCACCCATTCCTTTATTGTCGTCTAGAATGACTCGAGGTTTGATGATTGACTTCCCAGACCTTGTCTGTACAGTCACATCAGCTGCGAGGCTAGAGGTGGGCAGCAGTAGAACAGGCTTGCGTTGGCTTTTCTTTTCTCTAAAGGCGCATGCCAATACCCCTTTCTTTCTCATGTACTTAGGGGTATATTCACAAGAACGTGCGCTAAACATCTCCAAAAAATTTTAACGCAACTTTACACATCGCAGTCTATCGCGGGAAAATAACCCAGTGTTAACGTGGAATTCACAACACGGCGGTACCATGCGAAGGTTTGCCGAAAACGCGGCCAATGTCCACGATACAACCACCGCGACGGAGATAAAAACACAAACCCCAACGCAAAAAAACGTGCGATGAGCCCATTCGCAATGAGGAAAGCAGCGATAAGCAGCGCCAGGCCCGCGACACACACACGGCAGACGGGAATAAGCACAACAAAAGCAGGAAAAGGGATGACAAACCCAACAGAAAACAACAGCGAAGCACAATGGAGGCAGTCGGAGCCAGTACACAACCCCACAAGCCCCATTGGCAACAAAACAATGTACATGGCAGTCCATCGTGGACAAGGGGAATGCAGCCGGAGAGCGGAGGAGGACAATGGAAGAAGACCAGAACAGCTGGAATGATGCAAAACGCAAAAACAAGCAGAAACACGCCAACAACCAGAAGGCAGCAATGCACACCGGAGGTGGGAGTCCAGCGCCACACCAGGAGCTGGATGACATGGAGGAAATGGTGTCCACCACATCAGTCTGGAGATGGTGGCAGGAGTCGGGGACCGGAAACTGCTCAAAATCAATAGACACAACAGCAACAGGGAGAGGAACGACCAGGGACTGGGGGACGGGGGAGATGGGCACAATGGCACACATGCACAATTAAGCACAGCACAACTGCAGACAAACCATGCCCAAGAGTAACAACACCAACCAAGAGCACAAGTCACACAAGTCAGCAATATCACACCACTGAACAAGCACAGAAGTGAAAACCACACTGCCTGAAAGGGAGAAGGGTGAGCCAAAACAGAGCTGAAGGGCCATCTCACACACAATGCAGCACACACACATAGGAAGCAGAGCACCCCAACATCGAACACAATGTGGTACAAACACCAACATTTGCACAACCTAACACAGGACACAAGTGCACCCGCTTGTGGCCGGTAAATGGCCATACACATCTAGCAAAGCACGAAACAGGGACATGATAATGCACAAGTACCAACCCACAGCCCTGATGGGGTAGCAATGCATGTATGGCAGGGACCCAGAGAGGCCGTGACACACACATTTGCATACATATCAACACCCATCACAGTTGGAGACAAGTGAAGGTGCGGAAACTTCACCAACAATTGCGTGTCAGTACAGCCAAGAGAAGTGCCACAACATGCAGACCAATGCAGCAGCATGTCTGAATGAGGAACGTTGGAAAGTGCCCATGTCCCCCCGGGGAGTCCATCACCCACACAAGTTAGTGCCAACGCGCGCTGGTTGTCCGCGCATGTATCCGAAGTCCAGGCCAATGCAGCCATGTCCACTGTTGTCTTGGGACATGTAACCAGATCCCCAACATGCAACCAGGCGCCGGGACATGTGCAATGGGTCACATTCAGTTGTGGCTGCAGGTACGTCGTCACTCGTCCATGAACGTGAGTGCAGCAGTGTAGGCCAACATTTCCAACATGAGCTCATTGTCGACTACATCTAACATGTCGGCGACGTAACCCATCAGCTGTTCCGGACAGATGTGCTGACTCCAACCCCTGGCCCAAGAAGCATTAAAGCACAATAGGGGAGCGGCTCAATGTGGTCACTGCACACGACGACTCGTGCAATCTCCCAGATCCAGTTGCCAGCATGCATGCCAATCATCCAGGCATGCCATAAACGGGCATCACGGTGACACTCCTGGTCATGGTCCAACAGGGGGTGCACACACACGTCGAAATCCAGGTCAGCTACAGTTACGTTGGAGAGGCAGACATCCATGGTCCACTCGAATCTGCACGAGCGACAATGCAACACAGGCTGAACGCAGGTGACGTTGGCAAGGCGGAAGCTTAGCCGGTAACTGATCCGGAGCACTGCCAATGGCAGTGCCCCCAGTACATGCAGCAGACGTGCACGGTACCGGTCCACGTGACTGGAGTTGTGCATGTGTCCGGGATGGTCTGCCATTGCGTCAGTGGCTCTGCTTGAAGCGGCACCGTGCTGACCCGCACCAGTCCTGTGGATGAAATGCCACAGTTCGGATCAATGAGCAGTGTCTGTGTGCAACGGGTGCAGGCCTGGGGTGGGGTGGGAGTACGTGTGAAGGCCATTTCACACACGCTAACTACGACCAAGGACTTCTGTGTGTGGGATGTGTACACGTTGGTCTCACGTCGGGCAGTGCGTAGTGTGGGAGTCGCCAGCAAATGCTATCGTATCTGTCAGGGGGTGCTGGGCACATGCAAGTCCCAGCTTGGAGCTGCAGATGTGCTTCCGCCTGATAGTTCAGACAAAGGACCTTTCATCCCTACAGTAACTTTACCATCTGCTTGCATACAGGAGATGTACAGAGGCCTGTCGTGGGTGGGGTGGGATGTCTGCGACCCAGGGAATCATGGATGATATGCCGAGCACGTGGCACATGAGCAGCCTCACTGTGTGTTACGTTGCCTCACAGCTGCTCCTCCCTCCCATGAGCCCCCACACTTGTGTGCGCTGCGCGGTTGTATCACGTGCACTGCTACGGCACACCATTGTCATGCCTATTCGCGCATGTCCTGCGGCATTCCAATCACACCGTGACACTGCCGTATGGAGGTGGTGCATGCCACTTTACAACATCGACTGCTGCGGCCCTTGTGGCGGCCACACCAGAACACAGAGACACACTTACCGCACTTCTTGCACACGGACATGTCCGAGACACCCCGTTCCCCTTGCCGGATAGGCACACCCCTGCGCTGACCTGTGTACGCCGGACCAGCACACGCCGCTTGTGCATGCAGGAGGATGCGTGCGTAGCTACATGTCCAGGCTCACTGCCAACGCTGAGGTGACATGGTAACGTCCGCTGAAGACAGCACACTGTGATGTTGCAGGGCCCGTGCCCATCATGCTAACACAATGACCACACGGACACACTTGCTCAGACTCCTCCATATCTTACGCAAGTCACAGTTCCACATGTGTGACCTACTGGACCGCAGTGTAGGCCGGGGGCAGCGTTCAGCACGGGCCAACAGACACGTGGCGTGTGCTTGCGATGCAGGGTATGGGACACTGATCGAAGGGAGTTCAGTGATATAAACTCTGCAATAAACATCTGGTCACTGCCGTTCTGTACTCAAGACACAGTTCCACATGTGGGACCTACTGGACCGCAGTGTAGGCCTGAGCCCTCATCCACGTGTTGCCGGCTTGCGTTGAACAGGGTTAGTGGCACCACGTGTCGCCGGCTTGCATTGAACAGGGTTAGTGGCACCACGTGTCGTCGGCTTGCGTTGAACTGGGTTAGTGGCACCACGTGTCGTCGGCTTGCGTTGAACAGGGTTAGTGGCACCACGTGTCGCCGGCTTGCGTTGAACAGGGTTAGTGGCACCACGTGTCGCAGGCTTGCGATGCAGAATTTGGCTTCACGGACCGGAGGGAGTATAGTGATGTGGACGCGGCCACAGACTTGGGGTCACTGCCATTCAATACTCACGACTCAGTGCAACATGTGCCAACAACTGGGCCGAAGAGTACGCCGGTGGGGTATGTCAATGAAAAGGGAGTGCTGTGGGCCAGCGTCGTGGAGGCCAGCGATGGTCTGCGGAGGCTGCAAAGGTCGCGGGACTGGGGCTTGGAGCTTGCACCGGCACGTGGTGGGCCCTCTTTGACACACGCCGGTGTCGGCAGGTGAGCGGAGCCTCCTTGGTGTGCTGGGGCAGGCATGACGGGTCTGGGGACCAGCGGCCCGGGGTGCAGCAGGCGCACAGGGACGCAGGCCCTGCCGTGCACGGCGCCGGCCTCGTGGCAGGCTGAGAGGCGGCACCCTGGCAGACACGTTGGCCATTCCGAATGAGAACCACGCCCAGTGCGACGGGCTTTTTATTCACACCCCTACGCAGGCCTGGCGTACCCAGGGCCAACCCACTCCGCCGGCGCATACAGGGGGACGTAACGGGCGACATTTCCAGGTTCTGGCCCACAGCCTGTGGGGACATGGTAGCGTCCACTGGCCACTGCACTCCATGCACCACCAGTTAATGTCCACATGGCCATTTCCGTGGTTTGCACACTGAAGTCTGTCCGGCACATCCTCGCCACACCTGGCATTGGGTAGGTTCTCATTCATTGGTCACTTGCTGCTCTCACACATGCCTGCTCCAGGCCTCTCCTCACATTCTGCTATTGTGTGGCTGTGGTGCCATGCGGTGGCTGGGTTGTGTGCATGGCAAGCCCAGGTTCCCAATGGAGTCGTGTTGCTGTGTCGGGTCGATTGGCATGTTGTGTGGCATGTTGCATGTAGTTTTGCTGCGTGCCATTGCCAGTGTCGTGAATTGCATGACTGTGGAGTGGAGGTGTGTGGTGTGTTCATTTGGTACTTACCAACGAGCAATGCATTTCCATAGGTGCCATCCTGGGAGAGCTGGTTGATGATGGACTGTCGGGAGATGTATGAATCATGCACACTGCCTGGGGAGTTGGCCACAACATTGTTGAGGAGTCCCAGGTGGTCCACTATTGCCTGCACATTGATGGAATGCGTGTGCTTTCTGTTGCGGTAGTTGTGTGCAGTGTCGGCAGAGGGCACGAGGGGTACATGTGTGCAGTCGATTGCCCCCAACACGTGAGGGAATCCAGCTATGGCGTAGAAGCCTTGCTGGTCTCCAGCTGCTCCTGCGCAGTGTGGGTGAAGTGGAGGTGCTGGGGTACCAGGCTGATGATGGCATCCAGGCCAGGTGTGATGAACTTGGATTGGGCTGGCTGTGAGACTCCTCCGACTCTGGCAGTTGTGGGTTGTAAGGTACCAGAGGCCAACATGTGCAGCACAGCCAGCAGCTTTGTCTGCGGAGGGATGTTGGTTGTCTGCTGTGTTGGTACCGTCAGCCGGTGGGCGATGTGGGTCAGGATGCGGGGGATGGTTGTCCTTTTGGGCCGGTAGTGGGCAATGACCTCCTCTGGCGTTAGGTCTGTGCGGCTGGTGCGTTTACGGTGGGTCCGCTGTCTTTGTGTACGCTGCCTCTGTGGTGGTCCGGGGGGGGGCGGGGCGGGTCCTGGGGGTTATGGCGGGCCTGGGGGTGGTGGCGTTGGGTGTTGTGGCCCTCATGGGTCTCTGAGCTGCATGATCATTGGCTCCATGGCATCTGTGGGTCTTCAGATGTGGCTCTTGGCTGGGCTCCCTTTCATACTGCAGGTAGTCGTCCTGCTTAACACCAGCAAAAGGCAGGTGTTAATTCCCTGCTGCTACCGCGGCTTATCGCCTGTTTTTGGTTCGCATCGCAGATCTGGCAGTTCGTTGTGAAAGTGGTGTTGTGGTGTTTTCGTGAGTTTTTGCACGGGAACGCCTACTCTGCATCTCATTAGGGTTAGTTGGTGGTGTCACCCGTGGAGATAAATTTTGCGGCAGTTATCGCGGGAATACTGGTGATGTCTGCTGTTTGCACCCGCTTGTGAATGGGGCGTTAAATCTATCTCCACTTTTGATGTGTTAAGGTGGCAATAACTCGGCGATAAGTCCTTGTGAATATGCCCCTTAGTCATTTCTGCCTGCAATTTGGCCCTTGCAATCTCTGGAGGCAGCCCTTTAGAGTTTGCCCGCACTGTTCCTGTTAACAGAGTTTTGTTCTCAAGTAGCTTCTCCGCTAGACTGACACTTGTGTAATAGTTGTCAGTCATTAGATGATACCCTTTACCTACTAAATCACACGAGTGGAGAAGACTCATCACCTTGTTGAACACAAACTCCTTTTCTGATCCTATTGTTTTATCCTTCCCAGAATATAAATCTACATGAAGGACATAACTGTTACTGCTGTCACAGAGAGGTCAGGAGAGTCGAAGAGATACAGGAGATTGTATAAAGAGGTGCATGAGAGGTGAAATTGTAGAGTGAGAGTACAAAAGACAAGGTGGAGCTGCAGGAGAGGTGAATTGGATGTGGAAGCAAATATGGTGCCTGCTAAAAGAGACTGGTTTGAAAGTGGAGTTACAAGTGGAGAGTAGGTCGTGAAGGGAGACGTGTTTGAACAAGATCGCATGACAGAGTGGGATCTAGTGGAGTAGAGAGTCAATCATGGTTCCGTGCTCTGAGTTAGTGCACTCAGCTTTACCTGACCTAAATAAACATGATCCTGGCACAAGTACTTTTTGAGCTCTGTTCTGCAACCCTCAGAAGATGTGGAAAACCTGAAGCAATTGCGAAAAGATTTTTTGTGATGTGTTGCGTTAGGGATGTTTGATAGGTATTTTTGGGGACACTATAGCTACCTTTGCTTGATTCGTATCGGGATATGGCTGACAATGTTTTCAACTTGGCTTCACATGCCATGGGGACGGGTGGCATTGAAATGACATAGGGATTGTGTTGTACAACTGCAACGCCCTACCTTCACAGAGTAAGACTATTCCTGTCTCAGCCTCTGAAGGCTATCTCAGGTGATAAGGTCACCTGTGAACTCTTATGTACCTGAAGCAAACTACTTTATCAATCGGCCCACTGTGATGTTGAATCTGTCCGTGGAAGTTTTTTGTGGGATTTTTACAAGTGCCTGGTGGGGGTGCTTTTTGACACCTGGAGGGAGTTGCATACCTGACTGCTATATTGGATGATATTAACCAAATTAGAGGGGGTGGGGTGAATAACCTGTCTAAAACCTGGGCATTTAGCAGTATTGCAAAGGAAGGGTTCTCTATAGGGATAAATCAAGCAATCATTTGTCAACAATAGTCAACTTGTAGGTATGTCTAAAGCAGTGGGATCTATGGGTGTCTGTGCATATTTGTGTTTGATTGTAGGCATAAGTGAATGGCCCAATGAAAAGGTGTCATCCTCAATCACACTTGGTGTCATTTTGGAAAGTTGGGAAAGTCCTAGAAAAAAATAAAGATGCCTTTAAGTTCTGTGTTTAACTTGTCACATTTGCAAGTGCTTCAAAGAAAGAGGTCAAATGTCTGGCTATGTCTTCTGACAAATTTCTGCAGGATTGGTGTTTACTTTTCTTTCTCTGACTGCAAAGTGAGAGGAGTTTTTAAAGTGAATTATGTGAAAAAGTGTAGGAAGCTGGCTCTGTATATGATATTGCCACTAGGTGGTAATACAGTGCAGAGAGTCCAGGGGGTCTCCAAAAGTGTACAGGGCTCAATGTTGAACCCAAAATGCTCTATCAGTGGTAGTGTTGGCGAGCAGCATTAGGCCTAACACAGAGGAGTGTAAGACATGTATTGCACAACCATGACCAATAATGGACACACGACTCAAAAAGGAGATCCACAACAATTTTAGAAAGATATACTTTGTATTTTATTTTAAAACTAAGATCTTCACAATCAGGTAAGTACGTTTTTAAATAAAAATACTTTTCACTTTCATAAGTTGACAGAATATTTTCAGAACAGTTCAATATCCTATGGTGAAAACAATATAGCGGTTAAACAGGTAAGTACCACACTTAAGGTTCCAGTCTTCGGGACCAAAGGTCAGCTCGGGCAAAGGGTAAGGTGAGTACCAAAACTGCACCACCAGTGGCACAGGGGCGGCTGGGTGCAGAGGTCAAGGTCGGAGGTTGGCCCAATGCTTTCCAATAGAGACTGGGGGTGCCTAGAGCCACAGTGCTTGCAGATAAGTAGATCGGTTGCAGGTGCCAAGCTTTGGGGGTTAGCACAAGCACAGGGGGCTTCAAAGAAACACCAAACATACACCACCAGCGGCACAGGGGTGGCCAAGTGCAGGGTGCCAATTAAGCGTCAGGCACCCAATGCTTCTCAATGGAGTTTCTTCTTGTGACAAAAAGGCTGCAGGCGTGGCACCGGAGGTGGCAGGCGAGAGACCAATGATAGCAGAGGTAAGTAGAGGTGTAGGGGGTCATAGGGGCAGGAAGGATCCAGCCGTAACGCAATAATGACATTGAAAGACTTAGAAAAGTGTAATTAGAGGTCAAAGGTCAACAGACATGATCCCCAACACCATTTAAATCAATGAAAATGCTAGTATTTATCAAGACAATTACAATAATGCAACACTAGTAACAAATGATCCAAGGGTAGTGCAATAACGACCTTGATACACCTAAACAAGTATAATTAGAGGTCAAAGGTCAAAAAGCATGACCTCCTCCAACACAGTAACTAAGTAGAATGTAAGTACTCATCATTACAACTCCAATAACGCCTCATTTGTAACAAATTAACTAACAGTAATGGATTAATGACCATGAAACACTTAGAACAGTGAAAATAGAGGTCAAAGGTCAAACCACATGACCCCCTCTCACAAATTTAATGAACAAAAATGTAAGTACTTATCATTACAATTCAAACGCTGCAACACTTATAAAAAATGATCTCACCATAATGGAATAAACACCTTAAAACACCTATAATAAGTGCAAATAGAGGTCAAAGGTCAAATATTATGACCTCTATAATAATTTGAACAAGGAAAAAGATAGTACTGTGCATGTCAAGTCAAATAATGCCACACTTGTTGAAATTGATCCAAGGGTAACAGAATAAAAAGAAAAAAAGGTTAAAAAAATGTGTATTTAGGGGTCAAAGGTCACGTTTTTTTCACCTCTTATAAAATTTGACTAGTTGACCTGTGAGATCAGACAATGACCTTTCCAAAGAGACCTCACTTTGCAAAAACAATTTCACTGTTACGAAGATACATCCTTTGCACACTTCCAAGAGCTACCATTTAGGGTCAAAGGTCAAGGACTGTGACCTTCAGGAGTCTATGCATGAAATCATATGCCAACTATTCACAAAATATGCATCACTACTGTGCATAAAAGTCAGAAAATACATTTTGAGATGTTGAACATATCTCCAATAACAAGACTGAGATCATTATATGAAAAACATCAATAGACGAAACAGCATGTCGGCCATTTTGTAGTGTGTAAAGTGCTGTCAAAAGCAACAAAAATATGTATTTTCATATATTTACTAACAGTAGTCTCTGAAACATCCATTTTACTTCTGTGAACAAATTCTGCTAGGCTTATAACTTTAGATTCTGCACAACAATAGAAAAACATGAAAAATGTATGTGCCTTATATCTATGTCATAGTATGACAAAGAGCCATAAAAAACACAAAAAACAAAATGTAAATCAAAATCTGCCGTTTTACCAGGTGAGCAAACAGACTAATAAATATTTCTGCGTATCTGCTTTTGGAAAACACTATTTTTTTTATTACTCTACCAACGCGGTCATTTACACTTATCATTTTCACAGTCACCTGGCGGCCATCTTGAATTGTGTCATGTGACTTCAGGGTGTTTTATAAATGTATGTTTTATATATAAATTAATAGTACAAGAAGTACTGAAACCAAAAATATATAGTTTCCCAACATTATAATCATAATTACACAAATTACAGCATGTTAAAACAAAGCACTCCAAAAAGTCATTAAATGGCTTGGCACTGAAGGATTTTCAATGGGCACTAATAGGGTTAACCAATGAATTATAGGTCTAACAGCCACTGAATCTGAAATATAACTAGCTCCCAGTTCTTCGTGGGCAATAAATGCCGGGGTGCTGTGGGGAACCCTTAACAGACGCCTCATATATTTGTTTTCTTCCGTTTGTAGGCTGTTGGTTTTCACAAAGCCCCAGACCTCACTACCATACAGCACCTTGGCACAGCAGATTGAGTTGTACAGTTTCAAAATCACATCCGGGGTCCACAACCCAAGTCTGCTTGCAAAATTCGCAATTGAACCTGTGGATCTGATTAAAGACAGAGATTTGTCTTCTAGTAAATGTTTAAAATTAAGCTTCCCATCAAATAATATGCCTAGGTAAGCAAAAACTGGAACTTTGCCTAAAACATGCGAACCTATGGTGTATTTATATGATTTGGCTGGCTTTCTCCCCAGCTCCATTACATATGATTTGGTGAGATTGGGGGCCATCTCGAGTTTTTCCATGAACTCTACAAAACCATTAATTAAAAGTTGTAGGCTGTGAGGGTGCGGGCCAATAGCACCGCATCGTCTGCATATAATAAAACCGGCACAGTTCTCTCCCCTATTCGTGGTAAGTCTGCCCTAATATCCCGCAGTGCCGCATCCAGGCCATTGATGTATAGAGTAAATAAAAAAGGTGCCAGAATGCATCCCTGCCTGACACCGCTTGAACATCTAAACCGATCCGTGACTTTTCCTTCCTGAGTGTACCTTACTGCAGCCGTGGTATGATTATGCAATGATTGAAGTATGTTTATTAGTTCTGGATCCACCCCCTGATTAGCCATTACTAACCACAGCTTATTCCGGTTCACACGGTCGAAAGCCGCCGATAGATCCATAAAAGCCAAATAAAAAGCCCCCCCTTTTACCAGCGTATATTTAGCGGAAATAAGATAAAGATTAAGACACTGGTCCACAGTTGATTTCCCTGGGCGGAATCCGTATTGAACATCAGTAATTATGTTAACAGACTCGGCCCACTCCATTAGTCTATTTAAAATTACCCGCCCCAGGACCTTGGCTGAAACATCTATCAAAGATATTGGTCGATAACAGTGCGGACTATCCCTGTTACCCTTCTTAAAAATCGGTACTATAATTGCCGAAGACCAAGATATAGGCATTGAGACACTTATCGCTGCATTTAGGACCCTTGTTAATAAAGGTGCCCAGACCTGTGGATTCGATCTGAAGAGGTCGGGCGGAATCCCGTCTGGGCCTGGGGCCTTATTTCGCATCAACCCTTCAATACCGATAGTGACTTCCTCCAACGAGAAAATAACAGAAGTAGCCCTTGTGGGTATAATAGACAACTGCGCCTCTACCTGGCCGGACGAGTGGTTATATAGACCCTGAAAATACTCCTGCCATTGTTCAGGGAGTACATTGCCACTTAGCCCTGGTTTATTTGGGTCCGAGAAGCAGGGACTATTTATAACCCTCCAAAACCGTTCTAAATCTTTCTGCTCCGCTGCTTCAAGGAGTTCCTCCCACGCTGTCCGCTGGAGTTGACCTCTACATTGTTTTAACGCTAACTTATAACTTTCGCGACACGCCATCACCCTCTCTCTATCCCTAGGAGACTGCTTAAGAGCATCCTTCAAGTTCCTAAGGGTAAGCGAACATTGGTGGTTAAACCATCTTGGGGAGTCCCCCCTATGCCCACGTGACTGTGTTTTCAACAACTTAGTGACAAGGACAGCAATATTTGTAAAAGCCTCAATCAAATCGGCCCCTTCAACCTCTAAGTCCAAGCAATTCATAATATCTTTAGCTCCTTGACCAAATAAAGCCGCATTGAACCCTGCTTCATCTATCTGGGCCCATCTTAATCGCCTGCCTTGATCAATCGTGGATAATAATTGATCATCTGTCTGTCTGACCACGCTCTGACTATATGCATCAACTACTAAAATTAGTGGGTTGTGATCGCTAAATGCACTGTGTAAAATATTAAATTTCCTAACGGATCTTTTCATTGCCTGTGAAATCAGAATATAATCGATAACTGAGTGGCACCCTCTTCCCTTAAAAGTGGGGGCCAACAGGGAGCCTTCCGCAATGTCAACCATATCCAGCGTGTGTGATAACCCATGTGTGTGTAAAAGACACGTCAGCTCCCTACCCATCCGGGTGTGTTCCATATGCATACCCTCACTTAATGCACAAGAAGACCAAACACCATGAGCCACCCTTAAATCCGGGCATAGATGACAATTAAAATCGCCTGCTACTATCATGTGCATTGCACCATGCCCACTCCTAGTGAGACGATCCAGCCAACCATCTAATTCATATATACTATTTAAGCCCTGTGGTGTACATTGTATGGCATTATAAAAATTCAAAATGGTTACCCTACATCCCTTAGCTATGAGTCTAACCCCTTGTACATTGTATGAATCACAAGCCAGATCCTTCCACCTTCCCTGAGTGTTCAAATCCACAAACACAATCAAACCCCCCTTTGCTCTTCCGGCTCGGGGTTTGATTGCTGGGCAGAAGAAGGTTTTATATCCCTCTATAAAACACGTATTCTCCGTCGCCCAAGTTTCTTGGAGACAGTTTATGTTAAAGTCCCTTACCAAGGCGAGCCAATGCGCATCCTCTAATTTGCTTGCTAAGCCAGCTATATTCCAGGATATAATTTTTAAAGAGCCTTCATTCTTGCTCCTATCGATGTAATGCACCCCACTATTTACCCCAGAGTCAACTAGACTGTCCTCTCCAATCTCCCTACTCTCCTCACTGGTGGTTGATTCCCTACGCTCCAATAATGGGACTGCCACCAACTCACTGGCCTGCACAAACTTCCCTTTCTGGACGACCACAGGCCCCAACGAACTCAAGGTCCCCCCACCCCCAGTCCTACGTTCAGGCAGTCAATCATTTTCATCTAGATCACCCAGGGGGGCAAAAACATTACTTAGATGAACAGGTCTGCCCCTACCCCCCCATGTGTTATATTGATCCTGGTTCTCCCCAACCTGATTGACCCTACCTCTTGTGCCTGGTCTATAAAAAAAAGCCCAAAGTCAAGGGTTTTATGCCAGTCTCCAAATCAAATAAATTTTCTGCCCGGGAAAGGATTGACTGTGCCAACCATGGATATCTAAAGGTGACAATCACACAGTCTCCAGAAAAGGATTTCCGTGTGCTGCCTATCCAGGTCACCCTTCTTGCCATTAAAATATGCCGAAGATCACGTGTGTTAAATTTCACAAATTTGGATAGCCAATGTGCTACCTTATTGATTAATTGTAAGGTAGATTCCTCATACGTGATTGTTTGGGCGGGTACACCTACAAGGACAACCACGTATGGACAACAGTCTGGTGGAAGATTTATTATTGGCAGGTCATCTCTCTGCTGCAGAGCAACTCTACTCGATGTTTGTTGGCTTGACAATAATCTTTCATCACTAATATCCCTCGGGCAGGCTACTTCCCCATCCACACCGCCCTTGAGTACCCTACTACCCTTCCCAGTCATGTCCCTGCCACTTCCATCCCACATGTTAGAAACTACTGTGTTACCCACGACTGTTAATTGTCTGACTCCCCCCGCCTTGAGCATAATGTTCATTTACAGACTCTCCTGAAAGCGCAACACGTGCCTCTGTCGGCATGTTGGTCCCTGGCACCGAATTATCCCCTCCCCCATCTGCCTGCATACCACATTGATGTTCCGCTTGTGCTGGCCGAGATATCTGTATTGGAATCTCTTGGCCATACGTGCACCGCCCTCTTTCCTGTGTTGGTTTATTATGACTACTACAAACTTTGTCCAGCCCTAGCAATTTCTCCTCTAGGCTATTTAACTTACTGAGTATGGGCTCAAGTAGGACAGAAAACAAGGTCTCAAATCTTTTCCAGGGATCATTATCACAATCCCCCAAAGTTGATATCAGGCGATTCAATTGGGTTGGAACTACTCCCTGACATACCGGAGGTCCCTGTGGAGCATTACTGTTATCTTGAGTGCTTAACTTAGATTGTGACTTCTTGGACCTGGGCTTCTGTTTTAATTTTTGTTTTGGTAGTGCACCACCCCTATGATGTTTCGACGAGGGTTCTGGGCTGGTTATTAGCATATCTGTTAGCCCAGCCCTTTGGCCCCCTTTAGATCTAGTGATTCTAATACCGCCCTCGTCATCACTTCCGTCTACTACACTCTGACACAATCAGCGGAACCGGGGCGGGATCCAGGCCTGGGCAAGAATGCAGATCCCCACTACCCCTCATCCCTGGGTCAGAAACTCCTATCCGGGCACCCAGACCTTCACGCCCCCTATTTGATGAAGGTGTTGACATACTCCCATCAGCACACAGTAGGCTTCTCTCGCCTATCCCCCCCCCGATATGTTACACACATTTGCTAGTAATTGCGGAGCGGGTGCCATGGCTCCTGCCGGCGAGATCGCAACACTAATGCCCCCTAGCGAGGATCTTTTACAGGCGGTCACCGAGTCCAAAGAACGTCTCCTCTCGGTGAGCTGTATTTCATGAGTCAGTAATGATTCCGCCCGTGTTAAGAAGGCGTCCAGAGTCCCCGTTAGACCCCCCCCCTTTTTCAGCAATCGCTTCGCCATACCCCCTAGATATCAACAGTACCTCAAAAGGTGTATTCCAAAGGCGTAGTATTCAGGGGGGTGGCCCAGCCCGGCCTCCTCCGAACTCTGACGGGCGCGGACGGGCCCGCCCTTGGCCCGGGCGCGGCCCGCGCGCGTCCCGCGCTGCGGGAGGCCCGCTGGACCTTTAACGCGCCTCCAGGCGCGAAAGGCGGCGTCACGGCTGGCGCCGCCGCTTGGGCTGCTGGGGGTTGGAGTCTCCTCGCGATGGCCGTTCCCCTCACGGCAGCGGGAGCAGGAGAGAGCTATCGTTGGCCGTTCCCCTCACGGCTGGTACAATGGCAAGAGTGCTTCCGCGCTGCGGGAGGCCCGCTGGACCTTTAACGCGCCTCCAGGCGCGAAAAGCGGCGTCCACGGCTGGTGCCGCCGCTTGGGCTGCTGGGGGTTGGAGTCTCCTCGCGATGGCCGTTCCCCTCACGGCAGCGGGAGCAGGAGAGAGCTATCGTTGGCCGTTCCCCTCACGGCTGGTACAATGGCAAGAGTGCTTCCCGCGCTGCGGGAGGCCCGCTGGACCTTTAACGCGCCTCCAGGCGCGAAAAGCGGCGTCACGGCTGGTGCCGCCGCTTGGGCTGCTGGGGGTTGGAGTCTCCTCGCGATGGCCGTTCCCCTCACGGCAGCGGGAGCAGGAGAGAGCTATCGTTGGCCGTTCCCCTCACGGCTGGTACAATGGCAAGAGTGCTTCCTTTGAGACTGTTAACGACATAATGTTTGACCTAGAAAAATCTGCTACATTTTCTAAAAATGAATATTTAGAGGGTTCATCAGACTATGAACAACTGTATTGTTATAACCACTATGGTCATCATTATTTGCATAAATCTGCATACTCAAGAAATGTGTTTATGTTTAACCAATGGGAGCATTGTCCTACACCACCAAAAGGTAGTTCAAAAACATTTGCTAACAAGTTTCCATATTTTTCAGGGTACAATACATCTGATCCAGAAACGTTTTACTATAAAAATGTAAACAAAACAGGACTGAAAATTATGTTAACAAATACAAAACAGATTTACTCTGCAACATTTATTGCCCAACTGTCTAGACAGGGTTTCGACTTATGGAAAGACACAATAGACACAAAAACTGTGTGGGGTACTAAAGATTGGCAAGTGCAGGGGATAGAAGCGTTATTTAGAGCCTGTATGATCCCTGAACAAATAATGTTTTTGAATGAAACTGTCCAACAAACAACTTGTCTTGGACTAGCCAAGATCAAAGAGATGAAGACACCTTCTGTACCAACACCTGTCAGTGATAATAATACACAGGCAGGGGTGACAGTTGACAATATACTACAAATCAACAGATCTAATCCGGATTGGAAAAAATGGTTGATCTGGCACACAGACACGAACAACTGTCAGGAAAGATTCCTGAATAAAGCTCAGGGCTTTACTATTCATAGGCCAGACCCAAGATACGTCCAAAGACAGCATCCGGGGGTAGTAACAACATACAGTGTAGGTAAATTATGCCTCGATTGGCTGCAGAAATCTACACTACAGGATGTGAAACAACACTTATCCTTACTTAAAGAAGACGCAGACCGTAGGGAATTCTTGCTTGGACCAAGAAAACCGCGTCAAAAACGTTTCATATATGCCGGCATTTATGCTGCCTATAATGAAGCATGGAAAGTGTCACAAATGGAGGCCGCAGAACGAATACGTGAACTTGATCGTATTAATTTAGAGAAAACCCTCTCTGTGGTAGACAATGGGTTAACAACTTTGTCCTCCAGAATATATTCATTGGATGGCATTGTATCCTCTGCTATCGACATACTAGAACAAGATTTGGCGATGTTACAGCAAGGCCAATCTCAATTACGTTCTATTGTGTTATTAAGCTGGACGCTGCAATCTTTGCGTGCGGGCTATGTGCTTTGGCGTTTCATCAACACATCGGCTCTGTTTGCAGAATACAATCTAACTGATAAACAGATCGAACTGGCACAAAGAGGAGCAAAGTATACAGTGCTGAGCATTGAAAAACTGGAAAAGTTACCATTCACAGTGGCAGAAAAACCAGCTAAAGAATGGCTCATTCATGGCAAAATCACATTACCTGTGACTACTTTTCAGTTTCAGTATTGCCTCAGACAAATGCAAGCAGGCAAATATGAAAGGTTGGGTAAGGAATACATTAAGACATCTTGGGATTTACCGTATACATATAGATGTTGGAGTGGGGATCGTGAAGTGTTTTTGAGCGGTACACACTGTAAACGTGCACTGAGCGGTTCACTTATATGTCAGGACATTTCTTTACACGGGGCTTGTAATGGTTCTGTGGCAAATTTGTCTTGCCATCAGAAGGGTACACCAGCTGCTATGATTAATCCAACGTTTGGACAACTTTCTAATGGGAGTTACCTCATGTTGAATGATCAGAGTTGCTGCGGCATGTTGCCAGGCATCCCATATCTAGTAACGGTTAACTCCAGGGTCACTTGCTGTATGCAAGTATTGTTTGCCCCAATAGACACAGTCAGGGAGTCGCCTCTATGGCCTTCGCTGAACGTCTCTTTTATAAGATTTGATACTTTGAGCAGAATGAAAGCCATGCTTTTACAGCAAACAGTGCCTTTGACCTCGGCCAAAGAAACCTATGATCTACAAGTAGCAAGGACTTCGGCTGAGATACAGACTTTAATACGTACAAACTGCCCTATACATTTCGTAGAAATTATAGGACGTATCTTTAACATGTCTGATACCACCGGAATTGTACATGTATTTAAGAGCATCTGTTCCGGTCTGTTAGCACCTTTCCAGGCAATACTCGGAATCATCCCGAACTTTGCACATTCGGTGTTTGGTGGCATACCATTAATTCTAGCACTTGTTGCCGGAATTCTATTTCTCTTCCTGCTATTACGCTATGGCCAGCCTATTCGCAGACATCACTCCGAGCGAAATGGAGAAAGCTCTCCTTGAACGAAAGTGCCGTGAGCGAATAGTACAGCTTTTGGGCATGACTCGTCTACGGGACCTTAATACCACGTGGTTCCTGTCATTCAGACCAATCTGGCAAGATTGCATCTTACCTGTTCTACGATGCCTGCTATGTGGCGAAGAATGCGTGTTGGACACCTGTCTAACATTTCCATCAGCTACGCCAACGGATGTCGATACTCTGCTGGTCCCGATAACGGCCCATGCTCTGTGTTGTCCCCAGAGGCTGCCAATCCTGATGTCAGCATTCATTGAGATCTCACAGACGCTTCCGGCTGCTGCTGAGGTACGAGAAAGATCTACAGGCACACAGGTAACAACGGCTGCGAACATTGCTGCGGCAACCTATGCTGAAAGCGATGCTTCCCATCTCTGTGCAATTAATCTACTACACGAGGTGTTCCAACTGACACCAACTTCAGTGGACGATGTTTTGTCTACGGAAATAGATGATCTCATGTTTACACCAGACCCGTAAACTGACTCTGATTCAGCCCACAGTGTTCCAGAGATGCAGTAACAATTTGGCCTTCATACTTCAAAAAACTTGGAACTCGTTCCAAATTGAACTTTTTTCCATTTTTCGAACTAAAATGGCAATTCAATCTGCTTAAAGTAGAACTAGCCTTATAGTACAGACTTCGCGGTACTTCCACAGACACTTAGTCATCTTGTTTGTCTAGAAAGTTCATTAATTTCCATGACATGAAATGAATTTGATTTTAAAAAAACTTATCGATCATTTATTTGTCACATGTAAATATTACTGCTTCTTTCATTCATATTGCATTTTATTTAAAATTATATGCCTGAAATGAAAAGCAATGCTTAAAATGTACAGTGCTTTTTGCATTCTAATAGGTTTTTTAAATGCCTTTTAAATGGTTTTAAGAAATATTTTAGCAATATGCGGTACTCCATTTAATGTTTAGCATTTTTTAAATGTTTAGCATTTTAGTATTATCGTACACACGAAAGTGGAGTGGGTGTTGTATTCCTCTTAGGGTGTCCGTATATAGGTTTTCCTGTATCATGTCCTTATATAGGCACAATTCGCCCTGCCCTTATATAGGCATAAAATCCCAGTCCTTATTTAGGCATTAAACTGTGCACTCCAAATACAGGCATGGTCACCGACATCCGTCCACCCTAACGTCACAACGAGTTCTTGAAGAACAGACCCTTAGGCTTTGGGAATTTCCCTAGCACAGGACTATTGATTTCTTCAAGGACTCATCTATTATGCATGAACAGTTATACCTTAGGGGTTCATTCATGACGTCTTCCGCTGTCCGATTCACGTCAATGCTAACATTGTGAGGTACCTCTCAGGTATAAATATACCTTCCCTAGCCCTTGTAAACTAGAGGAGACCTCGACTTCAGAGGAGCCCGTTTCCCGGCCTGACGCACTGAGAAGACGCTGTCATCCCTGCACGCAGAGAGTCCAGCTTCCAGTGATCTGACTTCCCTCAGTTCGAATCTGGCAAGAGATTCCTACCTCTCTCATTCTTAAAGGTATGGGGCTGACTAGAACCTAGAGGGACTCTTGGCATACTTGGCATACTTGGCATACTAGGCATACTAGACATACTAGATTTAACATACTCTTAGTATACCATAGTAAGGAATACTTCACCTACTTCATACCTCTCCCTACACCTAGGTTAGGTTAGGAACATTGTGGTAGAACTAGCTTAGAAACGCATCGTATGAGTACTCGCATTTTTAGTCTGTGTTATTTATGTAAATGAATATCTGCTAAAGATCATGCTAGCGCAGTATTATTTATTTCTACTGCTTACGCTGTACATTATTTATCTTGCATACTGTCTTGTGATCGTAACAGCACATTTTACTTACACGAGAAACAAGACTGTTCAATAAGTCTTTTATTGAAACGCCAGTCTGTTCTTTCTGTGTAACTTTGAGGAAAACTAAGCATGCACGATTGAGCTGAGTGAAATAGTTATCTATTGTTTCCACGACTCTGGGACACGTTCTGATTCTAAAGGGAAACAAAGTGGGCATGTTTTGCGGCTGCCAGAAACTACTCCCTTCTTGTTTGACAAGGAGTTTCTAGTGGCCTCTGAGCTAGCTGGCACAAGTAATTAAGTTTAATATACTCGATAGGGACATACTGACCTTAGTCCTATGTCAAACCTATAGGGGATATTATTCCAATGCGCAGAGCCTATTAGGGAAATAGGAGCTACACTACATTAGGGAATGAGTACCTCCAATAAGGTACTCTGGCTCTTTTTGATTTCCTGAGTGCACATCTTTCGTCTTCACTGTCCCTCAGACCAGAATCCTCAGTATCTTCTGGGATAGTGTGGGACACATGCTCTGCAGGCAGATTTAGTATCGCTTTCTCCTGCCTTTTTGGCCAACTGTCTCCAGCTCTCACTCGGCTTGGCACAGGTCTAATTCCTTTATACCAAGCTGGGTTTAGACCAAAACACTCGGTCACTGACAACATTGCAGTGCTGCAAACAATAATCGACAAACATGTAACCTTAAAATCTCAGGAAGTGTATGCTGCTTTCGTCGATTTCACAACCGCATTCGACAGGGTGGATAGAGGAACGCTCTGGAGAAAACTTCGTAAAATGGTTATCCCGGATAACCTACTCCATGTAATAATATCATTATACTCCGGAACTTGGTGTCAAGTCCAAATGGGGAGGGAGAAGGGTCTCACGAACCCAATACCTATACCAAACGGCCTCAGACAAGGATGCCTTCTTGCTCCTTTCCTGTTTTCTTTATATCTTAGCGATCTGCCCGAAAGCTTCAAACAAGTCTGCAATTTTCCACCGAAAATCGCATTTCATAAAGTCCACACCATGATGTATGCAGACGATGTACTCATTTTAGATTTAACACCATTTGGCCTGCAAAGGAACCTGCAAGCACTCTATGACTACACCGAAGAAAATGACATAATACCGAACACTGCAAAAACAAAAATAGTTCCATTTTCGGGAAGGAAACGGTATGCTAACTACAAATGGACTCTAGGGGGTAAACCGTTGGAAGTGGCAAGCGAATACACCTACTTAGGGAGAATCTTCTCTAAATCACTGCAAAACTTGCCTCACATACAGAATCTGAACCGGAAAGTTGACGTCCATGTGGGGGCACTCTTACGATTATATGCCTCGACCGGTCAAAGGCATTTTTCCTCTCTTCTTCAGGTATATAGTGCTAAGATTCTGCCAGTGCTATCATACGCTCTCGAAGACATCCCACTAAGTCAATGGAAATATCTGGACTTAAAAGAATGGAAAGTCCTCCGGAAACTTACAAAGATGTCTCAAGCAGTTCCGGTACAAGCTCTCCGCCTCGAACTTTCACTAGTTAGCTCTTATACTAGAGGAATTAGCAATATTATTAGATGGGCATATAACCTCATCCATGCGGAACAAGGAACGCTACGATCCCTACTAAAAATAGAGACATTCGAACATGGTTCACCGAAATATGTATTTTGTAGGAATGTCTCAATTGCTTTTAAAATATCTAATGTTAACATTAATATGTTGCAATCGTGGACTCCTGCCCAATTGAAGCTCTTTTTAAAACATCTGACACCAAGGTTAAGCTTTGAACTTGATACTCAGCATTGCTCCAATTTGACACTATATAAAAATCATGCTGAAACAATTGTATATAGGAAAATGCAGCAGTATATCTTTTTTAACCTAAAGCACGGTGTCAGGCGATCAATTATATTACTCCGGCTTGGGATACTCCCTTTAAAATCTTTTACTTATAAGTGGCTCCCAAAAGAAGAAACTAGCACTTACTGTAACCTATGTAATGGCGGGGAGCAAGATCTGGAACACATGTTATTTGTTTGCCCAAATGTAATAGTTGTAGAAGAAAGAAAAAGGTTTATACAACCCATTCGTAGAAAATGTAAAATTAATTCAGTTCAGACCTTGATTTCGCTTTGTAAGGTACCACCAAATGAATTTGTATGCTACAATTTATTCAAATTTTTAAAATCTTTTTTAACTTTGTACTAGAATGACGACTTTTATCATCTTATTGTTAAATTTTAAAGGTAAATTTTATGTACTAAATATTTGTTGTTCTCAGTTGAGAACTAAATCAAATAAACTTAACTTCACTTGACTTGACTCGGCTTGGCACAGCACTAGACCCTTCATCAGGGGCTGAATCTGGCTCAGTCAGCGCCAAAGGCCAAAACTCTCCTATCTCAACCTCAAATGTCGACTCATCAAGACATCCCTCAGGCCGAGAATGTGCTGATTCAGGTACTCGCTGATCTCCTATAACTTGTTCAACCTCTTCCTGCTGCCGTTCAGTTGCAGTCTGCGCTCCTGGGAGAGGTACTGTCACATCATCAAGGGGACACTCCACTCTATGAGAGTGGTCAGCATGGATCCAGTTGGGGAGGCCTCCACACTTAACAGCAGTGTTCATTACTAGGATGACCTGGAATGGTCCATTCTATCTAGGTTCCAGACACATTTTCTGAGTGTAGTTCTTCATAAGACCCAGTCACCAGGTCTGAGGTCATGGTACTACTCCTGATGTGGCAGGGTGGTAGCAGCTCCGACCGGGCAAGACCCAGAATGCCCCACATCAGCTAGTCCGTTGCAGTAGTTAAGAATCATGTCATCTGTTTTAATCACAGGCACATTTGCAGGCACTGCTGGCAGTCTCACTGCTCAGCACATGATGAGTTCATGACGGGACAGTCCTGTCCTCTGATTAGGAATGCTGCGTAGTCTCATTAACACAAGGGGCAAAGCATCAGGCCACCACAGAGACGTCGAAGCACACACTTTGGCCAACTTGGATTTCAATGTTCCATTCACTTGCTTGACTATGCCTGAAACCTCTGGCAGATAACTGCAATGTAGTCTTTTCTCCCCCTATAATGCTGCACACAACATTTTCAGGACCTCATTCTTGAAATGAGGTTCTTGGTCTGACACCAGCAAAGTCAGGAAACCAAACTCGGGTAGTAGTTTCCTCAACAACAACTTAACTACTGTGAGGCTATCATTTCTTCTGGTTGGGTATGCTTCAACCCAACATGGGAAGATAAACATTATCACCAGGACATATCTCAGAATGTTGCACACAGGGATCTTGATGAAGTCCAGCTGCATCCTGTTGAATGGCCATCCTGATCTTCCTATGTGGCTTAGTGTAACTGTAGTTCTTTTCCCTATATTAATCTGCAGGCACACAACACATCTGTGACACAATCCTTTAGCCATCAATCTGACTCGAGGGTTAAACCATATCTGCCGAAACAGTCTGACCATGGCATCCCTCCCAGCATGTGCAGGACCATGGAAATGAATAGCCACTGGAGACAGCAAGCTATCTGGCAATACATGTCTTCCATCTGTTGAAACCAAATTGTCAATGTCCCTTTTAACACAACCTGCTCTGATCCAACTTTGCTGTTCTGCCTCTGGCACTTCCTCATGCAACATTTTCACTTATTCCCAAGTATCAGCTTTGTCAACAAAAGGTTATAATTGGTCTCATCTTTGGATTCATTTACATATTCACCTTTAAATGTTCTTGCCCCTTGAGCACAATATCATGCAACCTCATCAACTTATCAGTTTCCAATGGTCACATGGTCATCTCTGTAGGAAAGTGCCCTTTTTGTATGGTCCCCCTCCTACTTTTTGCTCCAATTCTGATGGTTTTGACTCAGATAGAGCACTGGAGTCTTCTGTACAGACCCCAGTGGCAGTGCTCTCTCCCTAAAACTGTTATGTGTAAATTGGCAATCCTAATTGACAAGGACTTTAACCCCCTTAGATATCCCTAGTATATCGTACCAGTGGTACTCAGGGCATGGGTGGTGAAGGGGTCCCTAGGGCTTGCAGCACTGTCTGTGCCACCCTGAGTGACCCACATAAACTACTGACAGCAGGACTGCCATTGAAAACAGCAAGAGCTACACCACCTATGATATGCATCAGGGCCGACAGGCAAGAGAAAGGGCAAGACATCTACTAAGGCAGCTTCTAAGAGGTCACAGGACCAGGGGGAGAGTTCTCCTGAGGGAGATGCCCCGGTGCCTGAGGAGGGAACTGCAGCTGATGGAGTTTGGCCCGACCTGGCAGAACTCTCAAGTGCAGGGGGACCCTTCAGAGAGGACCTATGCCAAGGGCAAAAGCAGTGCCCTATTCTTAAACGCCTTAGTCAGCAAGTTGCAAGGCAAGAGGAGAGGAGAGTGATGTCAGTGGTATCCACAAGGTCTACTGGGAAGAAGGTCTTCTGAGCACTGAGGTCAGGGACCCTAAACTAGGGTCAGCTAGGAGAGTGGTGGTCCCCCAAATGTACAGAGAGTTCATCCTGACCTTGGCCCATGACATCCCCTTAGCTGGACATCTGGGATGAACCAAAACCTGGAAGAGGTTGGTTGTCCATTTTTATTGGCTCTAGTTGTCTGAAAAAGTGAAGGGGTTTTGTCACTCCTGTTTGACCTGTCAAGCCAGTGGCAAGATAGGCTCACCACCATAGGCTCCCTTAATTCCACTTCAGGTGGTTGGGACTCTCTTTGAGAGGGTAGAGATTGACACTGTTGCCCTCCTTGACCCTCAAACTGCATCTGGGAACAGATTTGTTCTGGTGGAGGTGGACCATGCCACTAGGTTCCCAGAGGCAATTCCCCTCAGGACTGTCACTGCCCCTGCATTGGCAAAGTCCCTCCATGGCATCTTCACCATGGCTGGGTTTCCTAAAAAGGTGGTGTCTGATAGAGGGGCAGATTTCAAGTCTGCATATCGGAAGGCTATGTGGAATGAATGTGGGGTGAGCTACACGCTCACCACCCCCTATTACCCTCAGACAAATGGTTTGGTTGAAAGGTTCAACAAAACCATGAAAGGAATGATATTAGGCCTTCCTGAAACACTCAGGAGGAGATGGGATGTCCTGTTACCTTGCCTGTTGTTTGTCTACAGAGAGGTGCCACAAAAGGGGGTTGGATTCAGCCCTTTTGAACTTTTGTTTGGCCATCCTGTAAGGGTTCCTCTGAGTCCAATGAGGGATGGATCGGCGAAACCTCTCAAAAAGCCAAGCAAGACATAGTAGACTATGTACTGGGCCTGTGCTCATGTATGACTGAATATATGAAGAAGGCAAATAAGCAACTACAGGCCAACCTGGAGCTTCAAAAGCACTGGTCTAACCAGACGTCCGCACTGGTTGAGTACCAACTAGGCCAGCTGGTGTGGGTGTTGGAGCCTGTGGCTCCCAGGGCCCTCCAGGACAAGTGGACTGGGCCATATCCAATCTTGGAGAAGAAAGGGTAAGTCACCTACTTGGTAGACTTAGGCATCCCTAGGAGTCCTATTAGAGTTCTCCATGTCAACCACCTAAAATCACACCAGGACAGAGCTAACATGACCATGCGGATGGTCACTGATGGAGCTCAGGAGGAGGAAAGTGAACCCCTTGTTGATTTATTGTCAAATAACCCACAGGGTGGGTCAGTTGAATGTGTTGTTTTGTCTGACACTCTCACTGCACAACAGCAATCTGACTGCAGACACGTCCTAGGTCAGTTTGCTGAGCTCTTCTCTTTGACCCCCTGGTCAGACAACATGGTGTACCCATGATGTGGACACTGGTGACAGCCTCCCTGTCAAAAACATGACATATAGGTTGTCAAACCAAGTTGAAGCTTGTATTAAGACTGACGTCAGCAAGATGCTTGAGCTAGGAGTGATTGAACCCTCTGACTGTCCCTGGGCTAGCCCAATGGTACTGGTACCCAAGTCTCATTCCAAAGGTGGGAAACCTGAAATGAGGTTCTGTGTGGATTACAGGGGTTTAAATGCACTCACTAAAACTGATGCACACCCCATTCCAAGAGCAGATGAATTAATTGACAAGCTGGGTGCAGCCAAATTCTGAGCTACTTTTGATTTAACATCAGGGTACTGGAAGATTGGACTCACACAGGGTGCAAAGGAGAGGTCAGCATTTTTGAACCTAGAAGGCCACTTTCAATTCAAAGTGATCCCTTTTGGAATAAAAAGTGTGCCTGCCTCCTTCCAAAGGTTGGTGAATCATTTTCTCTCAGGCCTGGAAAACTTTAGTACAGGATATCTAGATGATATAGCTGTCTTTAGTTCCACCTGGGTGTATCACGTAGTCCAACTGAAGGAGGTTTTACAGGCCCTGCATCAGGCAGGCCTAACTATCAAGGCCAATAAGTGCCAGATAGGGCAGAGTTCTGTTGTGTACTTGGACCACCTTGTAGGCTAAGTCCAACCCAAGATTCAGACTATTCTGGAGTGGGAAGTTCCCAAAACCCAGACTCAAGTCAGGGCCTTCCTTGGCTTCACTGGGTACTACAGGAGATTTGTGAAGGGGTATAGGACCATTGTGACCCCG
Organism: Calotriton arnoldi; assembly: GCA_963921515.1. Taxonomy (NCBI): domain Eukaryota; kingdom Metazoa; phylum Chordata; class Amphibia; order Caudata; family Salamandridae; genus Calotriton; species Calotriton arnoldi. The sequence goes on along the minus strand of CAWUFW010005548.1, from coordinate 1,143,129 downwards.
CTCACTGAACTTACCTCGAAATGGCAGCCTAAGAGGGTCATCTGGACCACAGGATGCCAAAAAGGCCTTTGAAACTCTGTAAGAGGCTATGTGCTCAGCACCTGTCCTGAAGGCACCTGACTATGGAAAGGAGTTAATTGCCCAAACAGACGCTTCTGAACATGGGATTGGGGCAGTGTTGTCACAAACAAATGATGAGGGCCAGGATTAACCAGTTGCCTATATCAGCAGGTGCTCCTCCCTAGAGAGCTGCGTAGGAGTGCCATTCAGAGGGAAGCCTTTTCTGTGGTTTGGTCCCTGAAGAAGCCGAAATCATACTTGTTTGGGACTCACTTCAAGGTTCAAACCGACCACAGGGCTCTCAGAGAGCTTATGCAGATGAGAGGGGAAAACCCCAAACTGTTGAGCTGGTCTATTTCTCTACAGGGGATGGACCTTACAGTGGAACACAGACCAGGGACTGACCATGCCAATGCAGATGGCCTTTCCAGCTTTTCCACTTGGACGATGAGAACTACCAGAGGATAGGTAAGTTGCTCATCACCTTTCATTTGGGGGGGTCATGGAGGAAAGTGCCCTTTTTGTATGGTCACCCCCCACACTTTTTGCTCCAATGCTGATGGTTATGACTCTGCTACTGCACTGAAGCCTGCTGCCCAGACCCCAGTGCCAGTGCCCTCTCCCTAAAACTGTTATGTGTTAATTGGCAATCCCAATTGACAAGGCCTTTATAGACTGCAGGAGCAGTGCTAATGTCTCGAACTTGACTTTGCCCTCACCATGTGTGGCAAAGTCAAGCACTATCTCTGATATATGCCAGTCATCCTTAAGGAAGGCCTCCTAAAGCCAAGGAGGCAGGGTGCATTATATCAAAGGTGTGGACATGTAAGTGCAAGCTTATGTGTAACCTATAGTGCCCTTTACCATTAAAGGCCACTATAAGTGATAGACAGTCCATAGGATAGTATGGGCTGGCACCCGGGCAAACCCGAAGTTGGCAGCTCTATTATGGTACCACCTAAATATGTTGTGTTTGGTATCAAACAACGTGCCATCTTACCCCTGACACAAATCTCGGGAATGACGAACTGCTCAACACGTCCCATTTCCCTCTGTATTCTTGTTGTGACAACTTGAATAAAGACTAAAAGATTGAGCCCCAGGCAGCTTTACATATCTTGGATCCCTCTCAGTTTATATTTTCAGATAAATCCTCATATCCTTGAACAAAATCTATATTCTGAAATCACAATCACACTGGAGCCCATTTCACCAGTAGACATGTCTGATCCAAGTGAGGAAGGATCCCGATGATCAATCATGTCACCCTTGTGGGTGAGGGTTACACATGCCTCGAAACAGGTACCTGGTGAAGTGCAATTGATTTTTCAAAGGTTTATTAGATTCAGCTTACCTAGCGTTACGAATGTTATTGGGGTAGATGTCCAACTTCCAATAGCAATATCCTGCACTGTTAGGGTGACAGGAATTGTCCAGGCTTTTATGAGCTTTTGTACACTTTTGGAGCTCTGTCCGCAAGAAAGGCTGACTTTTTTCTCAATTAAGGTGGTCCAGCTGCCCAATTGTTTATTGCAGTGCATTATTTGTAAAAGAAATTTTCGCTCAGAAGCCCGCGACTGGTGCTTTTGATAATCAGGGGTGCTGAATATTCTTCGTTCCACCTCATGCCTTTTTAATCCACCACCAGACACTTTCTGGCCCTTCATTCGACCTTCCTCCCTTTGTCACTGTTGTTCTGTCTTTCTTGCCCTTCTTTCTTTCTTTTTGTGTTTCTCTCTCTCTCTTGGTCTGGATCAAAGCTTATTGAGGAAAAATAAGTTCTGGTCCCCAAAAAAAGTGTCAGTTGGCCCCACTGCACAACCACTGGTGCACTGGTTTGCTGTCTAAGATGTCAAAGGACACATTTTAGTTCAGTTTTCTTCCCACAGCAATTGGCCTACTACTGATCAAGAGAGTTGCAGTGGTATTTGAATGAACTGTCTGTGGCTAGACAATGAAATATCAAAGGCTTTGCTTCAATGGGAAACCAATTTGTGAGAACACTTTCCAGATAAGGCTTGGTTTGTGTTTTGGGTGGTGAAGTGAGCTAAAGAATGATGATGGATTCAACCCAGATCTGTGACTGGGGGTGAGTGTCTGAAAAGGTGTCAGCGCTCCGTCCATCATCTCCTTGTGTTTGCTTTGTTTGCCCTAAGTTGGCAGGGTATGCCCTGACGTGGGTCCCTTGCTCACTTTGCCACTGGATTCAAGCTAGCCTGGCTGATGAGGGGTGTTACCCCGAAACTGGTCCCAGGATGCTTGTTTCCGGTCCAGTGAAGACCTGGCTTGGCAGTTCGGGCTGGACTGTTTCCATGAGGCACAGGGTCAAGACTGATTTGCATATGGCTGGGTCTGAACTGGGGTGGCGAAGTGAGCTAAAGAACGATGATGGATTCAACCCAGGCCTTTGACTGGGAGTTAGTGTCTGAAAAGTTTCAGCGCTCCGTCCATCATCTCCTTGAGTTTGCTTTGTTTGCCCTAAGTTGGCAGGGTATGCCCAGATGTGGGTCCCTTGCTCACTTTGCCACTGGATTAAAGCTAGCCTGGCTGATGAGGGGTGTTACTCCGAAACCGGTCCCAGGATGCTTGTTTCCGGTCCAGTGAAGACCTGGCTTGGCAGTTCGGGCAGGACTGTTCCCATGAGGCACAGGGTCAAGACTGATTTGCATATGGCTGAGTCTGAACTGGGGTGGCGAAGTGAGCTAAAGAACAATGATGAATTCAACCCAGATCTGTGACTGGGGGTGAGTGTCTGAAAAGATTCAGCGCTCCGTCCATCATCTCCTTGTGTTTGCCAGCACGAGATAGTTCTAAATTCTGCACTATGGGCATCAGTTTCTCTCCGCCAATAAGATAGGAGCGGGTAACATCCTCAAGGCCTGCTCTGAGTAATTGCAACACTTTTGAGCAGGTCTGTGTTTTATCAGAAGTAGGACTTTAGTTATTATCAAAAAGAAAGTACTGAGGAAGGGTTTATTATCAGGCACAGAGCTGTGGATTAGCATATGTATAATCAGAAGTAGAGCACCGAGGGTGCCTCAGTCCTTTCGGAGACAGACCTCCAACTGAGTTTGGGTATTATTAGAAAAAAAGCTCTCACTTAGTCTCATCACTATCAGGATCAGAGCTCTAAGGGAGTATTGCTATAAGTGAGGCAAGAGCTTTGACTGACTTTCATTCTCATAAGAACCAAATCTTTTGAATGCACATTTATATTATCCGGAGCTCAGCTCTCTATGAGTCTTACCATAAGCAGAGCAAAGCTGTGTCAGAGTCTGGCTGTCATCGAGAACATGGCGATGGCTGAGTCTGGGTGATATACAAAGTAAACCAATATGTGACTCTATTAATATGAACAAAGGCATGAGTGAGGTTGTATTTTATCAAGCGTAAAGCTGTAAGTGACTTTAGGTATTAACAATGAAAGATCTCTGAACTACCCTAGGATTTGTTAAATATACATATCCGGGTTAGTTTATATTATCTGAGCAAAAGAAAGGCAAGATCTCTAAGTAAGGCTGGCTTTTATCAGAGGCATTGCTAATGGTGAGTCTTGTAATTACCAGAAACATGGCTACAGTGAGTCTGGTTATTTTCCAGAGCACAGCTGTGAAAGATCCCTGGTAGTGGGCATTCTGACTGCTCTAATGTGATTCTGATCACTACCAAAAGCAGACCTGTAGGTGAGTTTATCACTTTAAAAAACAGTGCTTTGAGTGAACAGGACTCTTGGTGAAATGAGGGTGCACCTTATCAACAACAAGGTTTTGCATGATCCAGGGTATCATCAGTAGCAGATTGTTAGTAAAGCCGGCTGTAACATAAATTTTACAGATTCATAGTGGAAACAACAATAGTCTCTAATGTGCTCACATTGCTGCATCCTGCAGAATCTTTCTTCTAAACTAAAAAAGGAAAAGTCTCAAAATCTCTTTCTTCTAGATCGTCATAAAATGTAACAATCTTAAGAGCTAGCCTGAATGGCTTTAGTTAACAAGGAGGATAGGTTAATATTTGCATTCCAGTAATTGTGACTAAACATTTATTTCAACTAAAAATTTATAACCAGGATTTTAATTTGCCTCAAAATATTGTAAGGAAGATTTTTGTGGTCCAGTTATTTATGCACATTGGATGTACCCAACATTCAGAGAGGCATGAATGACAGAGTACTGATATGGGGCATTATTTGTACAGATTGCACAATATTTTTGATTGCTGTGTTACTTCTGCAACAACAATTCTTACGGTGCTTCAACCATTGTTGACGAATACATGATATTGCAGATCACCATTATTTTTCCTGGTAGCTTAGATATAATGGATATTACTGCAGCTGTGGTTCAATTTTCTGGACAGAAAAGATTTTGGCAGTTCCACCAATGATTTCTTGCAATGTATGAGGGCTCCCACCAGGAGCAAAATATCTCCCACATTTATATGAAAGATTTGTATTGGCACAGAATTAATGTGTTGGGGGGACGTTGAATATTACATTTATTAGATGAACTGATACTCTCCCTGTCAACTCAGGTTTGAAAAACAAATAGGACCCGGATGTTCCCCAAGTACGACTTTGTGCGGCTATACAAGAGGTATTTCTGTTCAATAATAATAAGCACACATGTGCCATTTCAACCACACATTTCAACCACCCCTCTCGAACCAGTTCTCTATCCCCAACTCACTAGCACGCCCTTCTCTTTAAGGTATTTTACTCAATTGCTAGACTTGCCCTTTCGGTATCCTCAATAGTATATTACCATATCTCTTGCAGATGCTTGCTTTTTCACAATACCGTATTTCCCATTTCCCAAGTCTTTAAAATGTGGTTCATTGCTGCACAGAAATCATCTGTTCTACCGCTTTAGGGTTTTTATTTGCAAGTCTGCAAGCTTAGAATGGTTCAGGCCTCAAACCTGCCCTGAAGGCTGTTCTTGATGCTGATTATCGAAGCAGGAGCATCTCACACATATTCTGTTGTGTTTGGAACATTAGGAGCAGAAGGAGGTGAAATGATTTGCTCTGAATGAAATGACCATTGTCCTTGACTGCCCTTTTAATAGACAGGGGTCACAATGACAACACGTTGCAAATTCGAATGGTGACGTGGAGGTGTGATGATGTTGTCTGGTTGGGTTTTAGCGTGTATTGTGACATTCAATACTGGATGTCACAATTGACTGGAAAAGCTAATATCTGTTGAGTGTTTGCGGTAACCCTTTGCAAAGAGTACACTGTCGGCTTCTGACAGTGGAGGACCTGTAACAGACATAGACTGTGTGGACTGGCGAATGCGCTCTCTGATGTCTAATTCAAAATGATGCACGTTTTCTGGCATTATGACCACCCCAGTTCATTTGAGGGCAGTAAAGCCAGCACATTGTTAATTCGAATAGAGACCAAGGTCTAATGTCCCCTTAAGGCCTTCATCCAAACATTTGCTGTAGTGAATAATCAGGTGCCCAGCTGTTTTATACCTCATTGATTTTAATGAGTTTGACAAGTTGCACCTCACCGTGCACTGTCCCTTTGCACAGTGAAGTATTAGGGACTATAGCGCTGTGCACAGGTAGACGCTGCTCACAGTGCAGTGCAAATCATTGCACTACGAGCAGACCGATCATAAAATAGGGTCCTTTTTCATAAGGACACAAAGCAAAAGAATGCCTCCCTTGGGTACTTACACATTCTGTGAGCCTGTGCTTCATGAATCGTGCGGTCATGTCCAATATCTTCACTGTGGAGCGGTGTACTACCACTGCATTTTGATGCGACTGACTAGCGATAGAGTTTATTGCTCCAACGCTTATCATGCCTAATTAAACTCAGCACAAAGAAAAATGCAAACAACCACAACAATAATTCAAAATAAATGTCTTGGGAAATGTACTAATTGAAAGCACTTTGCAATGCATGGTATTATATCTTTTCCAACAAATCTCATTTGATATAAAAGCCTTTCAGCATTGCTTAGCAACCACTTCGAGTCTTGCCTCCAAGTAGAAGGGAGTATTTTCAAGCAATGAGTTTATGACTGCAGTACAAAGTATATTGCAATAGGATTAACACGATTACAGTCCAGATAAGGATGTGCACAGTCCTCAATCATTGCTTTCTCAAACCTCTAAAAGGTTTAATTCCATCACATTGATCGCTTTTAAATTGCTTTCGCTCTGGTGTAATTCCAGCTAGGAGCTTTATGCCTCTTCAACACCTAGTGACTTCAATGTGTTCTTCCTTGCATCTGTTACAAAATGAACAATCTACAAAGTGAGCCTCATCTCCACATTATCTTCTATTGCTGCACCATACTTTTGCCAGCTCGCCGTTAATGCTCATCTTACCAGGGTTCATTTGTCTTCCTTATCTGCAAGTTGAATATACTGTCCATAGAAGTGCATATCAGTGATGTCTACTAAGGGTGACCAGTTTGTTACATTCTTACAGTGTATTCTGATCTAAATTTCATTATTTTTTAACAAAATCTTTTGTTCGTCATCTATCATCGTGCAGGAGCATAACTTTGGCTCTATCCTTCTATGTTTGGCTAGGCCAAATATATATTTACATTTGGCCTTATGTACTCATGTGACAAAATAATACTAATGCAATATAGTGCACTGAAGGTATAGAAGTTCATTATTGTGTGTTTTGGTATATACATGTGCGCATATTAACATTTTTCCTTTTCAGAGACATCTGGATTGCTGACATTAAATCTTCTATAGGTTTAGATTGTAAGGTGGTGCGCTAAAATGCATTTAATGCAGTGCATGAGCTAGAGATTAGTGAGAATAAATCATGTGTGCTTAATGCTTTCTTTGGGACCAGTTGCCATTTTTGCTTAAATTTACACATATTAGTTATTGTGCCACATATAAAAGTACTGCACGATATAGCTTGAGTCATTATTAAAGATTTCATTTATTGGATTATACAAAGCTTGTAGAACTAAATGTTCTACAGAGAAATGTTAAGTTAGCGTAATTGTGGACCTTAAGCTTGCAGTCAAGACATTTAACAGTATCATGAAAGTTGTTTTTCTGCGTATTTGTCTCTCCTCTGCAGATGCTGACCAAAGGCATTCATTAGTTAGTGAACAGTAAATTGTATTAAAGAGAGGCGAGGAAGAGTTGGCAAGGTCAAAGGATTTTAATGAAGAACAAAGGGAGTGTTACCAGTTGGTACTATCAGACAAAGGGAGGAACCAATGATGCTTTGGAAACGGAGACTGGAAGATGGGAGTAGTGTTCGAGGCAGCAAGTTCTTTTCTGGGAACTGAAAAATATATTATGATGTGTATGAGTTCATGTTTTCTTGAATGTTCTTTGAGCATTTTAATTAGTGAACCCACCTTGGGTTTGGTCCGAGTCCCTTTAGAGTTGGAGAGGTACAGACTTCTCTTGACATCTCTGATTGTGTGGCTTAATGCTGTACATGACTCTATACTTTAGAACTTCTACTGAGGTTCTGATGCTGACTCCTTTCTTGCTACCTTGATTCAATAGGGTTTCCCTATCCTTAGGTTAGTGTAGGGTTTACCAGATACTGCAAATCATTTCTATGCATAGGGAGGAGGATCAAAATCATTCGTTTAGCCATCAAGTTCTTTTTCTTATATTTTGTATTGCTGCAATGGAGATTCTGATATGTTCTTTGTTGTTGAGGACCAATATTTTAAGACGGTTTGGTCGTCCTTTGATAATTTCATCATTTCATAGTATGTTCTTGAGATTGATTGATATTAGTCTGGCTTTGAGCTTGTAATAAACCTTTTAATGAGAAGTTCCTGACTCAGTCTTTTATTGTGTGGTCCTAATGATCACATAGGAATTTGAGATTTAAATTGATGTTTAACCCCTCTTCCTCTCAGGATACTACAAAGCTCTATTGACTAGAGTTAAATTGGAAGAAATGTCCCAGAGCATTCTAAATAGCGTGAATACTCTCGATGACGAGGAAGGGAGAAAATGTGGGGGCTACGTTGTAAACATTTTCCATACCTGCGTCTGAGATTTAAAATGAACCACTCTCAAATGGGACGTAGGTGTCAGTAGTTTATATTTCTGACTCCCCGACTGCCTTCTCCAAATGCAGCAGATTGCAGAATTTATCAGACGGGACCTTCTTCAGACCATATCACTTTCCTCATCATTGTCCTCCATTGGTTACCCACTAGAGAGAAAACAAAGTTCACTTTGTTCACTGTAAATGATGCTCTATAATAGAAATCACATGTTTGTTGTCAGTCGATCTAAATATCACAAACCTTCATTAATGATACAATCAGCTTCCCACTGTGTACTATGTCTTCTCAAGTTAAAAAAAAAAAGCCTTCTACTGGAGGCCAGGCCGCTACATTCCACGCTTCTCAATTTTGAACATACTACCTTTAAAGAAGCATCTTCAAAGACAATAGGTCAAATTTAATGTGCTCATGCATGCAAACACAGGCATGACCTAATGTTGTTGATATGCATTAGCCCTTTAAAGCTAGAGCTATTGACTTTGCGAATGTTTTTTATTTGCTGTTGCTTGAGTTCAAGTAGACAGCTAAAGTGATCTGTAGTCAGACTTAAAAACCATGAAAGAGAAGCAAAGGGGTAGACAAGGGAACAAGAGAAACTTTTTGGAGGGGATTACAAAGGACAAATGGGGATTTAAAAAGTTGCAAAGGAGATGATGGGAATAAGGAAAGATACTGCTGCTGTTCTCACAAAGAGATACTGCTGATTTCCTGTTTTCTTCTGTCTCGTGAGCATGTCACTCTCTACTGATGTGCTCCTGGAGCCTTCTGAAGTCTTCTTTGGATAGACCTCCTCCTTTGAAGTCTCTCCTGTTGCTGTGCACCTGAAGTGAGTGCTGTGCTCATGCAGTCTTTGCTACGCTCCTGCAAACTCTTGCATACTCCTGAACTCAGTGCTATTACCTTGTAGTCTCTCCTGTGTGCTTACAATTTATATTGTGCTCCTTCTATCTGTACTCCAAATACTATCTGTGCTGTGCATCTGCACTAACTCTTATGCTCCTAAGGACTTTGCTGTGCAATGCAGTTTCTCCAGCACTCCTTCAGTCTCAACTGAATTCGGCTTTCTGTTCAATACTCTTAAAGCCTGTGCCACGTTCCAGCAGTCTATGCTGTACTCTTGCAGCCTGTGCTCCAGCACTATGTTTCTGTTGTGCTCAAACAGTGTATCCTCAGTCAGGGGTTTGTTGAGCGCAACTACTCACCCGAAGGGTCTCAAGGCGCTGGGGGGGGCGCAGCTCCTGTATGTTTACGGTGATTCATCGAAGAGCCATGTCTTGAAGTCCTTCAAGAACTTGGAGAGTGTTGGTGTCTGTTGGAGGTGGAGAGTGATGGTGTTCCATGCCTTTGCCGCAAGGAAGGAGAAGGAACGACCTCCTGTTCTGGTCTTCTTGATGCACTGCTCAGCAGGCTGCACAGTCCCCCTACAGTCTTTGCGGTGCTCCATGTTTCTGTTGTGCGGCTGTATTGTGGGGCCCTGCTGCCTCTGCTATGCTTCAGAAGTGTTTGTCCTACAGTCTGCACTGTGATCTTTCAGTCTCTCCTATCCAAATACATTCTATGCTGTGCTTCTAAAATCTGTGGTATGTTTCTGCAGACTCTGCTATTCTCCAGCAGTCCATGTTTTACTATTCTAGTCCGTGCTGTAATCATGTGTTTTGTGCTGCACTCCTTAGTCTCTGTTGTTCTCATGCAGACTGTGCTGTGCTCCAGCTCTCTCTGCTGTACTCTAGCAGTCCTTGCTGTGCTCATGCTCTCTTTGCTCTTTCCACCAGTCTGTGTTCTGCCCCTGTAGTCTGAGTTTCCTACTAAGTCTGTGTTGTACTCTTGTAGTCTGTGCTGTGCTCTGTACCTGTCAAGGATTAGACACAGCAAAGTCTTCTTTGTTTGCATTATAATAGCCTAAAGAAGGGCAACTCTTCCTAGTAGTCACTGACCCACCCTGCACTTAACATCACATGTAAAGTGTCACGTGATTCCTTAACAAAGTTCTAGTAGTTAGCAGTCGCGGCTGCTACCTCCCACCCACAGTGTTAAGGGGCGGGCGGCGGGGAGGATTGGATAAAAAAAAAAACACTTACCTCCCGGCCGGCTGCCTGGCCAGCCGCCGTTTACTCTCCTGCGTCTTCTTCCTTCTTTTGGGGGAACAGGAAGCGCCAGGGCTCCCATGCTTCCCGCAGCCATTGTGATTGGTCTGTGTGCCGTGACACGACGCTCAGCCAGGGGCTGGAGGGGTGGGCGTGTTCTCTATGCAGGCTGTAATGCAGCCTGCATGGAGAACAGGGGAAGTGCGCATGACTGTTTTGGGAGGCCCGAGCGGGTTGGCAAAACAGTCATTGCGCCCTTTGGAGGGTTGTACCCTCCTCCCCTGCTCTTCAGCCCCGCCCCTCACGCCAGCGGCCGCAGCAGGAGGACAAAATAAAATGATAATAACATTTCGTTATCATTTTATTTTTTCCTTTCTTTTGTAGCATAAAGGCAGTGGGGTGACACTCCTCCTTAGCGGAGGAGCCGCCACTGGTAGATAGAAGGGTAAAACCTTAAAGGATGGAAGAAATCTCCATGTCAATATGGATACTATTTACTTGAAGAACTTTACAAGCAATGGAAAGAAAGACACCAAATCTACTCTGAGACAGAGTAGAGAAAGAATTTAGCATAACCTCCCAGGCTGAAGAATCCAACAGGGAAAGACAGCTTCAGAAAAAATAAGCTCCAAAACCAGCCCCAGAGATTTTTCCTCGTTCGCGATCGTCAACATCAAGTTGGCGAGCATGGAAAATCAACCTCCCGGCGAGATTTCTCAACACGGGCGGTCAGATTTCTCATTGCGAGTGGTCCCGTATGCTCGCGACCGCTCGCGTTGAGAAACTGCCCGCTCGCGCTGAGATAGCTGCCGCTCGAGTAAAAATCTACTCGAGCGGCAGAAAGGAGGCAGCACCCGCTTGCGCTGTGCATGATGTCGTTCGCGATGATTGCACAGTGCAAACAAGCACCTGGCACTGACAATCACCGCAAACTGCATTTATCTAAAGAAACTCCGCCGCTCGCGGAGCTCCTCGTAGTGCGGCGGAGTTTTTTGTGCACTTCGCCCGCGAACTCCGCCCAGGGTTACTAAGATAATGCTATTCCTTTATTTTGAACTGATGCAAAGTTTTCATTTATGACAGGAAGGAGTGCTCTTAGTATTTGATAAAAGTCCTTCCTCAAATTAGAATGAATTACGCAAGAATGCTGATGTAAAGAAAGTGGTGGGGAGTCATCTGGAGAAAGTGAGTCGGTAAATTGTGTAACCTATAGTTCCCTAAGGAAGGGTGAAAACTTAAATCGTGCCTTGGAGCAGGTAGCTTTGAATAGTGGTGCCACTGGTGCAAGATAATGCATTGCGTGGACAACTAGAATTTCAGATAAATCAAGGTACATTTACTTCTGTTGCTTTGGTGTTGAACATTTTGACTTAAGTGTGTTACTGGACACATATTGCACACATCGTTCTATGTTTCAGTGGTACACAGGCATGTATGTCAAATCAGCATGATAAATTTCTACCATGATGCAGCATTTGTTAGCTGACATACGGCCTTGCATTTTTAAATTGACATATATTTCAGATCTGCGTACCCATCTGGGTTTTGCTTTGCAGCCTCTTCATTCATACCAGTGTGCATGAATGTAAGAGCAATGCATTCGCTGTGTCCAACTAGTGTGTCCTGTTGTGGTTAAGAGCAACTCAAGCAACAGCGTCTCCATGCATCTATATGCCACATATATATGTCTTTGGATAATGCTTGACCAGAATAAGACTCATGAAAACTACAATGAGAAGACTACTACTGATGGCTGACTAGAGTATAGCTATAAATGAGACACCCACACACATCCATAAGAAGTTCAACATTGCCCACATTGTTGCTGAATCATAGATAGGTATGTCCTATTACATTGTCCTGAGGACGCCGCTCAGTCTGTTCATGGCTGAAATGTATCGACATCTCCATGAGTTACTGACTGATAGCAAAAACATAAAGTGCAAGGAAAATAACTAATTTTCTTTGATTAAATATTGCCTCAGATTAAACTTAAAACAGCAGAATGAAAATGTTATACTTCTAAATGAAAAGCAAGGATTCCTTAGATATGTAATGGAGATTTATTTTTATTTTCACTGTTTGCAAATGAATGTAGAATAAACGTCGTGGTCATGAGGAAAGTTTGTGGTAGCAATTTTTAACAGACACAAGATGGGGCACACACTTCTTGAAGGTTAAAGTAGAAGAACAAAGACAAATGAGGGTTGATGGCATGAGACATGTTATCTTCTTGGCAGATAATGAAATTAAATGAATCTGAAAACATATCTTGAATGTAACTGCAAATCATCAGCAGCGTCCAGATCAATTTGACTTTGTTCTGTAGTGTCCTCCAGTTCAAGAGCTTTATGGTTTGGACTTCAATGTTTGCGAGAGTGCAACATATTGTGTCTACAAGTGGTTTACAAATTATCCATAGTACCTGTTTTTGGGGTGGCTCCACCTGGAGGCACAGTCATGCTGAAAAATGTAATGGGACACTGCAATGGAGTACTGAGGTGCTATACTGTACCCTCCATTTTATCTCTCCAGTTTTAGATGCTACTAATTATAGATGCTAATGAAGTTCATAATTACAGGCCTGCACTACACCACACTCATATTTCATTGTGGCTGTTGCCAAAGCAAATTATATTACAAGGGTGAAAATGCAACATATGAAATCCCAAGATAAGTATGTACATAACAAAGGAGATCCTTATGTGCAATGGTTGATGTGTGGGGGAGAGGGTAATATGCTTCTTAGTTGATTTCTATTAACACTGATAAAACGAAGCCGGGTAAATACATTGCTGAGATTCAGAAAAACAGGAGATGTTTTGGCATTTACCAAGTGTATAGAAAACTCTGACGTGATGAGATGGACGAATCTGAAGAGGGCTAATAAAAATATTAGAAATTTGTCTTAAGCGGAAGTCTGAACAAATGGTAGAAAGGTGTTGTACAAATGCTGATACCATATGATAAAAAAGATAGGTGTGGTGTTAGAATGAGTCCATAGATGGATTTTCAATAACTTGATTTAAAAGATGTTCTAGATGATATTTTATGAAAACAGATATCGTGTCTTCTTACATTCACATGATCCATGAGAGATATTTGGTTACAAGTGATGCCACTTTGAATGCTGCACTTTAAATGCCTGTGCCCTGGAGAAGGCAGCTAAATGTGTGAATGTGAGTCAAAAACATAGACTAAAACCATATTACAGATGTGTCATATGAATTCAGTCAAGTAAGAGCAGGAGACTAAGGATGATCGGAAACGGAGAATGAGGTTACAGGGTTGGGAGTCCTACACATATTGTAGGTTCAAAAGATGCCCCGTTACAGGCAAACTATGTTCCAAGTGCAGGGAGTGGCGGATAATATGCTCTGATGTATACAGGAAAGCAATAAGCAAGGTTTAAGAAAGCGAGTCTCAGAATAACATCAACAAGGAATAAATACAACTTGAAAGTGTTGGTGGGAAAAGACAGATTGTTTGGATGAAGAGAAGGAGTCTAGGCCTATGTGTATTGTGCAAGTATTTGGAGTATCTTGAACTTATAGTTGATTCAGGGTCACATTTCACTATATTTAGAGACACTCTGTTCCACTTTCAGTGGAGTAATGAGATTCCAACTTCCATAAGATCAAAAGCTGGACGCTTTAGTGTGGCAGAGTACATCAGGTTTGGTTATTTGAAGAAAATGGTAAGTACGGGTGTGGCTCAGCTGGGGTGGATTGAACAGACTGAGAAAATTGCAAATAAAATTAGATTACGATTGGCAGCAGATAGTGGCAGTGAGGGTGGATGCAATCTAATGAATTGTTCAGATGTTTTCTCAGGTTTTCTCTGACATGTTAGGGAAAATTAAGAAGATTGCTCATGATAATTGCTTGAGAAATGATGCATATCCAGTAAAGTGTAAAATGCACCGGATTTCTGTCAAACAAGAGGGAGTTACAAATATGTTAACCAATCTATGGGATGAAGGAATTAGATCCAGTTGAATGGGTTTCATCAGTGGTTTTGACCAAGAAAAGGAATGGGAGTTTGAGAATTGGTAGAGATTTAAAACAAGTAAAACCAAATATTTTATCTGATAACCAGTCTCTTCCTAAATCTCTCCCAGCATGTAGACAGGTGTGGTTATTTTCTAAATTAGAGCTACACTCAGCATGTCACCAAACAGAGCTGCAATGTCACACAGGGGACCTTCACAGCATTTATGACGTAAGAATGATTGATTCATTTCAAGAAGAAGGTTTTTGATTTGACAAAGAAGAAAGGTCTAAACTTTACACAATACAGGCACATTAATTAGAGTATTTAATATATAAGGCTGGCATTAAGTTTCAATGTTTTGTGATACAGGCTATTGTTGAAACCCCTATCCTAATAGTGTAGAGCTATTAATGGAATGTTCTCAATTTTGTTTATGTTATGCCAAATATACAGAATATTAAGTCATAAGTTGGAGTCTCTGAGAAGGTTGTTATAGAAAGGTGAAAGATAGCTGAGAACATTTTAGAAGGTGAATAAGATATTGTGGTGGTGCCTATTTTGAAGCCATTATATCATATTGTCACAGGTATGTTTGTTAGTAGTTACAATTTGCGGCCAATGTGAGCTAAAGAGAGTATGTTTTATGAACGGAAGGTGTTAAGTGCATCTATAATTTCGATTCTCATGGAAATGAAAAACATGGGCTATTGGCAGTGGTTTGGCATTGTAACATTTTAGGGACTTTTGGACCGACTCACAAAAACATGTATGAGTACAGGAAATGGTAATACGAGAGTACTCTTTAAAGTACTCTTGCATGTCATTGTGCCTTTGTGAAGCAACCCCAAAACTCCCTATAAGTAAAAGTGTAGTCCTTTCTATTTGTACTAACTGTATACATTCCTTATATATTCCACTAGATGTTCTGCAGCAAATTCATAAAGAAATGTAAAGGTATGTAAAAGTGTCCTACAGGAGTACTACTTCACATACTCATAAATACCCTTGTCAATCAGCTTCTCTATTTGGGGGTGGAATAAACAATAGGACCAGATTTGTTGACCGTTGGGACAAAGGCGCAAATCGATTGGATTGCTCTCCTGAGCTCAAAACTGTAGCAAAACAAATTAAGGCAAGTAAAAGGTAAGAAAGAGCAGCTGATTATGGGGTTGATCCATAACTGCCAGCCTCCAGGGTGGTGGTTGCTTGGAGGAGTTTAGAATAGCAGAGAAGACAAGATAGTAAGGTTCAGAGTGGGATGACTGGAGAAGTGGCAGAAAGTGTGAAAAACGAAGCTGAAGGTTCAGAAGAGACTCCTGGCAGGTTTAATGATTTTGCCATTGTGTGTAACGGGTAAGTAGTGTGTTTATTTTCTGGAGTGTATTGGAGTGTTTTCAGTGGCTGGCTTCTTGTGTGAAGGGTGTCTTACAGTGTATGTGAGTGAGGGCTTTGTGGGTGCTCTGTTCTGCTTTGTGTCGTGCATGTTCAGGAAGGAGGCAGTGTGTCAAATTCTGTCTTCTGTTGTGTGTGTGTGTGTGTGTTTGAGTGTCAGATGGCTCTTTTAGTTTTCAACAGAATCTCCTGAGATCATGTAGACAGGGGATTCCAAGGGCAGGCGGATGGGCAACGGCATGGGAATATAGAGGGAATATAGAGTTGAAATAGGGGAAGCAGTGGATTTAGATGTACTTGCACCTTGTCTATGTGTCAACATTAAAAATATCCTTAAAATTGAAAGTGGAGGGTGGCGTGGCTTGACTGCCAACAATGGCGGACGAGTGAGCGTCATCGGCTCGCTAAGTATCCTGCTGAACCCAGTGTAATCCCGGCCCACGACCGATGATAAGAGCACCCAGTGGCATTATAGGTGCGGTGGGTCATTGGAGGCGAGTCCCTGAGCAGGAAGAGACTGATTAACTTGGAACTTGTGGAACCGAAGGCCGGACCTGCCCTCATAAAATGGTGACACCGTGCCTTTGATCGGAGGAACTGGAGAAACCCTGGACTAACACACAGCATTGGACCCGATCACACCTGGGACCTCCGAGATGGCCCGGCTCACGGTGTATGCCGCACGACCCTGTGAGAAAAGGGGCTGCACTACTATATATGAGGCCAATGGAAGGATGTGACTCCAGAAGAATCCGTGACCGACGCGGAATGGGGAGGTGACCAAGCGGCGTCCTCTACAGCGGCCCTGGGCCAATCTACGGCCTGCGGGCTCTGGACTTGAGCGAGCCCTCACCGAAGAAATGGCACAGCGGAGAGCAACATAGGGGATCTGTTTCAGCAACATGGGCGGAAATAGGCAAGACCAGAGCAAAATTGGCAGGGGAACCCAAGAACATGAGAATGATCCCCTGGAGCAACATCAATAGACCCTGAGATCCTCGGTCCCAGAAGACCCAGAACAGCAACAGCTGACTAGAATCCTAGAGGCCATAGCCGACACTAAAGCCATGCTACATCAGGATATTAGCACTGTATCGGTAAGGCTGGGGCTTCTTAGGGCAGAACACCACAAGCTATCTGAAAGGGTGAAAACAGCGGATTCCTTGATAGCTGAACTTAACCACACGCAAAAAGCATTGACACTCCAGGTGGGGGAATCTTTCAGACACAGTCCGTACACTTGGGCGTTAAGCTGAAGATGCGGAAGGCCATAATAGAAGAAACAACATTCGAGAGGTTGGCTTGCCAGAAGGAGTGGAAGGTAGAGACATGAGTGCCTACCTTGAACCTTGGCTCTGCACAGTGGTCGCACCAGAGGGCCTATTATCATTCTATACACTGGAAAGAGCCCACCGTGTTCCTGCCCGCCCACCAGCTCCGGGCCACCCCCGCACCCAGTTGTGGCTAAGCTCCTGCACTATAAGGACAGAGACATATTACTGCATGAAGCACGATCAAAAGGCCCCTTTGCAGTAGATAACTGTAAGATCTCCATATTTCCCAACTCTACATTAGAGGTCCAGAGGCAACAAGCCTCTTTTCTTGAAGTGAAGTAACCCTGCGGGAGGAAGGCCTTCAATATTCTTTAATGCTCTCTGCGCACCTTCGCATATTGCTGGACAGGAAAACCCACTTCTGTGACGACCCCAAAAGGGCATGGGAATGGGTCAAAGCTTGCAAAGCTGAGGGACCCTCCACAGGCCTAGGGTCCACCACGGCACCTCGAGACAGGGGACCCAGGTAGAGATCTAGAAGACAACCCAAACGGGCCCATCGAAGAAGCCAAGCCCATCCCAGATCGAGCAGGAAAGAGCTGTGGCCCTACAGGCAGTGGCCGAGATCATGCATGATACAGGAACCCTTTCAGAGGCTGTGTTAGACCTGGCATCTTTTGGTGTGTTTCCCCTGTGTTTTTGCTTTCTGACCTCCTGGTTTTGACTCCGTTTTTGCTGGTTTAGTGTCTCTGTGCACTTTCTCACTTCTGTTCATTGTTAAAGTGCAAGTGCTCTTGTTGTAAATTGTATTATGGATTGGTGTTTCCATGATTGGCATATTTGATTTACTAGTAAGTCCCTAGTAAAGTGCACTGAGAGTGCCAGGGCCTGTAAATCAAATGCTGCTAGTGGGCCTGCAGCACTGATTGTGCCACTCACACAAGCAGCCCTGTAGAGGGTTCTCAGACCTGCCACTGCAGTGTCTGCACGCAGTTTGTAACTGCCATGTTGACCTGGCAAGTGCACCCACTTGTCAGGCCCTAATCTTCCCTTGTCTTACATGTAAGTCACCCCTAAGGTAGGCCCAAGGCACCCCTGTGGGCAGGGTGCTGTGTATGTTATAGGTAGGACATGTACTGGTGTGTGCGACGTGTCCTGGTAGTGAATTACTGTGTATTTTGTTTTTCACTATGGAAAGACTATCTGTCCCATAGGATAGAATAGGAGTTTACTTATTACATCATATAAGCTTAACCTCCCACTGGGACAAGATGGGGAAATTAAGTTTAGTATGCCTGTGCTCAGAATATAAAAATGCATCTTTTAGTAAAGATGATTTGTATGTTCTGTGTTTGGAAATACCACTTTTAGAAAGTAGGTATTTTCTCACTTAGCCATCCTGTGTGCCTCTACTGGGTTTGTGGATTGACTGTCTGGCTTTGGAGTGACAGGGGCTGGGGATGTGTATTCTCATCAGACAGCCACTGGGGGGGTCGAGGTGTGTCCTGCCTATCCTGGATGAGTTAGGGATGGGCTCAATAGACCTGGGCTGCATTTAGAGTAGTTGGAGGAGATTCCCTTGCACCTGAATGGGCCTGGTCTGCTTTAGACAATGCTGTCTCCACCTCCTGCCGGGAAGCTGGGCCAGACAGGACCAAACTGGTGTCAGATACCAGGCCAATTCCACAGGAGCCGAAGATGGTCCCAAAGCCCCTCCACCAGTACCTCCACCAAAAGAATTTAATTTCTGGTGAGAGCAACAGCAGGGGGGAAAGGGGAAGTGGATAAAGAGAGACTGCCTCGTCACGAAGACTCTTGTAAACCTCTCCAAGTCTCCGCTACTCTGCTTGGGACCGGAAACTCAGCATCTGCATGAGGAAAGATAAACATCAACATACAGTCTATTCACCTATTCTACTTATTTATTATAAATCTATTACTTTTAATTACCCCAAGAACTGTAGGCATTAGCTTCTCTCTTGATATTAAATTTTCACTAGAAGTTTTGTAGAATTACAGTTCTAGTAGGCTGTGCTTTTCTAGTAAAAATTGCGAAGTACTGAAGGTTCAATGTTTTTTTAAGTAGTTCTATAAATAAAACTTCCTTAATCGTAGCAAAGGACACAATCCAAGAATTTAAAATTGAATAACAGTACCTTTTCTTCTCGCTGATAATATCAAACGAAGACGGACTTACCGTTGAGAAGTTCTAACAATAGTTATTTTAAAAAATAAATGAAAAGAGGAAGACAAACTAAATGAGGAGACTGCCTGAGCTACTAGCGCGCTATATCTAACTAATCCTAAATTTCTCAAACAAGAGGAAGAGTAAACTGTTCTCAAAACTGCCAAAAATAGAAGCGGTGTCCAAAAATGTTTCGAAGTCTTGATATCGTCGCAGCAGATAATTTCCTCCTCAGAGAAACGAACACCGTAGCGAGACGTTTACAGCGTCTCAAGCCACAGTTGAAGTGCGCCGTTCAATTGGGAAACGGTGAGCTGCTATCTTGATTCTCCAGCGCGTGAAGAGAAGACTAGACCGCTAACCTGATTTCCCTAACTTCACTTTGCTCGTCTCGCCGGATTCCATCTGCAAAGCCTTCAAAAATGTTTTCAAGGTTCTTTTGAAAAGAGACCGAACTCTTTTCCATCGTGGATATTTAACAGCTCTTCTAAAACGCTTACTTGACCCTTTACTTAGCCCACTCACTAAAGTGCTTGCTATAGTGGTCCTGACAGTACCTCCCTCCAAAAGGGGTCCTCCCATTTTAGGTTTCTTAGGATGAATTCTATGAAAACTTTTAATTAGTCTAGGAGCATGAATGTTAGAAGATGGTTCCCAGGATCTCTCTTCTGGCCCATAACCCTTCCAATCTACTAAGTAAAATAGTTTGCCTCGAGACACCTTTGAATCTAGAATGTTACTAATCTCAAATTCTTCTTCTGACTCAACTCTAACTGGCAGGGGAGCCCCTTTTAATCTGACATTTGGAGGACTTTTCTTTAAAAGTGAGACATGAAACACGGGATGAATCTTAACCTGCTTTGGTAGTTGCAATTTTACTACTACAGGACTGATTATTTTCTTTATCTTGAAAGGGCCTATGTAGCGTGGCTGAAATGTTCTATTTCCTTTTAATCTAAGACGGCGGGTAGATAACCAGACTTGATCTCCTTCTACATATTCTGGACTTTGTCTCCTTTTCTTATCTGCCTGTCTCTTTTATGAATCTTTTGCTTTTAATAAATTTTCTTGAGCCTGTTCATAAGACTTCTGCAACTCTCCCACCAAATCTTTTACTGCTGGAACTGATTCATCCTTTTCTCCCATCATTACACTTGGATGTCTGCCAGAGTTTAAATAAAAAGGTGTGTAACCTGTAGAGTCATGAATTGCATTGTTGTATGCAAATTCTGCTGTCCAGAGTAAATCTGACCAATTTCCTTCTTGTTCCAATAAATATAATCTCAAATACTGCTCCAATTCTTGATTTACCCTCTCCGTTTGACCATCCGTTTCCGGATGGTAACTGGTGGAAAATCGTGTGTCAATGCCTAAACTGTGCATGAACTTCTTCCAAAATTTTGACACAAACTGGGAACCTCTATCTGAAATAACAATTTGTGGCACCCCATGCGCTTTCACTATATGATGATTAAATAGTTGAACTAATTGGGACGCAGAGGGAATGTTCTTCAGAGGAATAAAATGACTCATTTTTGAAAAAGAATCTACAAAAACCAATACGGTATTGTATCCTTGACTATTGGGAGATCTACAATTAAATCCATGGACATGGTGTGCCATGGGTGAGGAGCGTTTGGTAAAGGCTGTAATAGGCCCTGTGGAGCCTGTCTACTAGGTTTTCCTTTAATGCACAATTCACAGGTCGAAATGTACTGTCTTACTCGGGTTGCCATGTTAGGCCACCAAAAATGCCGTCTTATCAAATGTAAGGTCTTTTTTAAGCCTTTATGACCCGCCAGGCGATCATCATGACAACTCTTCAAGGCCTTTTCTTGAAGTTCACTGGTAGGTAGATAAAGAGCATTTTCATAATAAGGAAGACCATTCATAATCCTTCTTTTAGGATCTCCTGTAGCCCAACTCTCCAAATCCTTCAACGAACAGGATTCTTGTACTTCACTAGTGAATTCTTCTAGATGGGTTGCACCTAAAATCTTGCTTGAAGGGATGATGGGCTCTATTGATGGAGTCTTTAAGTCTTCTGGCATATTCATTCTTGAAAGAGCATCTGCCTTTCCATTTTTAGCTCCGGGTTTATAAGTGATCACAAAGTTGATTTCCGAAAAGTATAACGACCACCTTAACTGTCGGGGAGTGAGTGTCTTAGCCGACTTCAGAAACTGAAGATTGCGGTGGTCAGTAAACACTGTCACACAATGCTTGGCTCCCAACAGATAGTGCCACCAATCTTGAAAAGCTTCTTTAACTGCCAATAATTCTTTGTCAGCAATTGAATAATTCATCTCAGGATCAGATAACTTTCTTGATCTGAAGGCCACTGGATGCATTTGTCCGGTTTGTTTATCTCTTTGCGAAAGAATTCCTCCGGTGGCAAAATCGGAAGCATCAGTCTCCACAAAAAAAGCTTGTTCAGGATCCGGGTGCATGAGAATGGGAGCAGAGGTAAAAGCCTCTTTCAAAAACTGAAAGGCCAATTCTGCTTCCTCAGCCCACAAAAATGTTCTCCATTTTTTCAGTAACTGAGTAAGGGGGCTAACCTTGGCAGAGAAGTTGGGAATAAACCGTTGATAAAAATTGGCAAAACCAATAAAACTTTGGATTTCCTTGACATTTCTTGGTGTAGACCAATTTTTAATAGCTTCCACTTTTGACGGGTCCATTGCCACTCCTTCAGCAGACAAGACAAATCCAAGGAATTCTACTTGTTTTGCATGAAAAGAGCATTTCTCTAATTTCACAAATTGGTGATTCTCCAATAATTTGTGTAAGATGGCTCTCACATGTTTCACATGATCTTCCACATTTTCAGAGAATATCAATATATCGTCGATATAAACAACTGCCACTCAATCCAAAAACTCTCGCAAGACATCGTTTACCAGATGCTGAAAAGCTGCTGGCGCATTGCTCAATCCATACGGCATGACCTGGTATTCAAAAAGGCCATATTTCGTTCGGAAGGCCGTCTTCCACTCATCGCCTTCAGCTACTCTTACCAAATGATAAGCACCCCTTAAGTCAAGTTTGGTATAAATCTTCGCCCCTTTGACCTGATCCAATAACTGTGAAATCAACGGTAGGGGGGTACCGACTCTTAACTGTGACCTGGTTTAGGGCTCTGTAGTCTATACAGGTATGAAGACTCCCATCCTTCTTCGGAATGAAAAATAGTGGCGAAGAGACGGGAGATTGAGAGGGACGGATAAAACCATTCTTCAGATAATCATCCAGATAAGTTTTTAGGTATAGATTTTCAGCTTCGGTGAGTGCATAAATGCGACTACAAGGAAGAATCGCTCCAGGTTCTAATTCTATCTTGCAATCATAGTCTCGATGGGGCGGAAGCTTCTCAGCATTCTTCTCGTCAAATACACTTGCAAGATCTTGATATTCATCTGGAATTCCCTTCAATTCCATCACACAAATCACATTTGTTAGTTGCGCCAAATTAGTAGCGGGCAAACCATCTGACTTGACTCTATCATCATGAAAACAATTTTTTAGACAATATGCTGAGGTCATCTCCACAGTACGCCTCTCCCAATCAATCTTCGGGTTATGCTCTGATAACCAGGGCAGACCCAGAATTAGTTGGAATTGAGGGGCATCAATTAGATTGAACCTTAAAAATTCCCGATGACCCTGCAACCCAATTAACTCTATGGTCTCTGTTTCTTCCGTGATGGGACCCGATGTGAGATTCGAACCATCCACTGCTCTGACCATCTCCAAATGCTTCTTTTTTATAGCATGGATTCCGATATCTTTTGCATACTTCAGGTCACAGAAGTTGCCCGTTGCTCCCGAATCAATCATTACTGAGACGTTCTTGATTTCTGTGGAGCCAAATTTGGCGGTGAAAGACACAGTTAAATGAGGAGCTGCAGACTGTAAGGTGTTAGCGACGTGTTGAGATTCTGGAGTTGACTCTTTTTCTTTTTCATTTCCCACCAGGGCAACTCCCTCTACTGATGGGATCTGTCTTTTAACCCAAAACTGGACTTGGGTTTCTTGGGGCAGTCTTTCAGAAAATGACCGGATGCTCCGCAATACATGCACAGATTTTTTGATCTTCTCTTTTCTCGTTCTTCTTTAGTAAGAGGACCTCTGACTGAACCGATCTGCATGGGTTCCTCGCTAGAAGACGATTCAGACTTACTCACTTCAGATTTGACTCTATCAAATCGAGGGACAAATGTACGAAATTCCCTCTTCTTCTCTGACTTTCTCTCGAAAAGACGATGTTCAATCTGTAGAACTAAATCTATGAGTTCTGAGACATCTTGTGGTCTTCCAGGAATCTGGGCCAAGGAGTCTTTGAGGTCGTCTCTAAGACCACGGTAGAAAATGGCTGATCTCTTGCTCTCAGGCCACTCAGTTTCAACGATTAACTTGTTAAATTGTGCTATATAAGCAACTAAATCTCTGTTTCCCTGCTTGATATCCAGCAATTCATTGGCTATGGCTTGATTTGCTGACCTTCGATCAAAAATTCTTAAAAATTCTTTTTTGAAAAGCTCAAAATCGTACAGAACTGGGTCATTGCGGGGAAATCAAAGGCATAGACCATGCGGCTGCATCGCCTCCCAAATAAGACAGCACGAATGCGACCTTGGCTTGATCCTCTGCGAAAACTACAGACCTACAAAGAAAATGCAAAGAGCACTGTGTAAGAAATACTTGTGCCTTGTGAGGATCACCACTATATCTTTCTGGATTAACCAATGGAACAATTGGGGAAATTGAGTGAATGACTTGAGTTGCAACTTCCGAGGCTGTCTTTCGGTTACTTTCAAAACTAGGGAGTGGGAAAGACCCAGCTACTAATTCATCCATTCTTCGCCTAATTAAATGCGTTTCTTCCTGGGACTTTTTTATCTCTTCTCTAAGACTTTTATTTTCCTCTACTGTTTGGGTAAGCTGAATTTGTAAACTTTCTAAAATTCCCGCCAACGCCTTAATGTCTAACCCCTCAGCCATTTCGACTCAGGTGGAAATATCTGGCACTTCAATCTGTCAGATACCAGGCCAATTCCACAGGAGCCGAAGATGGTCCCAAAGCCCCTCCACCAGTACCTCCACCAAAAGAATTTAATTTCTGGTGAGAGCAACAGCAGGGGGGAAAAGGGGAAGTGGATAAAGAGAGACTGCCTCGTCACGAAGACTCTTGTAAACCTCTCCAAGTCTCCGCTACTCTGCTTGGGACCGGAAACTCAGCATCTGCATGAGGAAAGATAAACATCAACATACAGTCTATTCACCTATTCTACTTATTTATTATAAATCTATTACTTTTAATTACCCCAAGAACTGTAGGCGTTAGCTTCTCTCTTGATATTAAATTTTCACTAGAAGTTTTGTAGGATTACAGTTCTAGTAGGCTGTGCTTTTCTAGTAAAAATTGCGAAGTACTGAAGGTTCAATGTTTTTTTTAAGTAGTTCTATAAATAAAACTTCCTTAATCGTAGCAAAGGACACAATCCAAGAATTCAAAATTGAATATCAGTACCTTTTCTTCTCGCTGATAATATCAAACGAAGACGGGCTTACCGTTGAGAAGTTCTATCAATAGTTATTTTCAAAAATAAATGAAAAGAAGAAGACAAACTAAATGAGGAGACTGCCTGAGCTACTAGCGCGCTATATCTAACTAATCCTAAATTGCTCAAACAAGAGGAAGAGTAAACTGGTCTCAAAACTGCCAAAAATAGAAGCAGTGTCCAAAATTTTTCGAAGTCTTGATATCGTCGCAGCAGATAATTTCCTCCAGAAAACAATTCTCCTCAGAGAAACGAACACCGTAGCGAGACGTTTACAGCGTCTCAAGCCACAGTTGAAGTGCGCCGTTCAATTGGGAACCGGTGAGCTTCTATCTTGAATCTCGAGCGCGTGAAGAGAAGACTAGACCGCTAACCTGATTTCCCTAACTTCACTTCGCTCGTCTCTCCGGATTCCATCTGCAAAGCCTTCAAAAATGTTTTCAAGGTTCTTTTGAAAAGAGACCGAACTCTTTTCCATCGTGGATATTTAACAGCTCTTCTAAAACACTTACTTGACCCTTTACTTAGCCCACTCACTAAAGTGCTTGCTATAGTGGTCCTGACAACTGGTTTGGACTAAGTACAGACACTCTCGGCCTAAGTGAACAAAGAAAAACTGAGTATAAATATTGGGGCCCAAACCCCAGAACTTTAGAACTCACTGGAATCAAGGAAACCTGCCAGGACGAAGAGCTGAAACAGCTGCCAGCTGGAGTACTGCCCTTTTGACATGTTGTTGCTTTGTTGGGTTGGTTTACAGCTGCTGCTGCTGCCTTGGGCAGTGAAAGGACTGGACTGATCTTTTCCAGATTGTTGCTGAGTATTTCCATGGGCTTGAAGTAGAGCTTGCATCCTGTTCTGAAGTCTCAGGGACCGCAAAGACTTTATTGACCTCTGGGAACCGTCTCTGGAACAGTGGTTTCAGTTGCCACAGAGAGGGGAAAAGCCACCGACTCCGTCACCGTCTCTGTCACTGGCTCCGTCTCCTGAAGGCACCGCAGAGGGCACCGCCGCATCTCAGGGGCACAATCCTGGTCTCACCGACGACGCCGGGGCCACAGAGCTTGCACCGTGAGCTGTGGGCACTGCACTCCGCACCGCCTCGCTTTACTTTGCCGCCCTGGTCTCACCGATGCCGTCGGTTCATGCTGACTTGAACACCTGTGACCGTATCGTGGCTTGGGGGTACCGCTTGTAAGTCTCACGATGTACCACCTCTTCCCACTCCGCAGTCTGGGCCGACAGACGCCAGCTACCAACGAACGGGCTCTGTTGCTTGCACTGTGACCTGACAGAACCGCAACAAGCACCGCCTCACTCCGCACCACAGCCCTGGTCTCACCGACGCCGCTGGACGACCGTCACCTAGCTGCTTCCTGCGCTACGCCTTGAGGGCACCGCACGCCGCACCACTTCACTTCACATTGCTACCGCGGCGGTTGCCACGACTGACTCAAACCAACGTGATTGGCCGCAACGAAAAGGCACTATTTAATAGTCTGCCGACACCTCAACCAACGCAGTCAGACGGACCTGTTGGATTCTATTGTTTTCAGCACTGCGGTAGCACTGTACGGAGCTACCGACTTCAAGTAACTGCATTTTTAAGGTTATTCTTGCAAAGTGCATATTTTTATGAACTGTATGTTGGATTCTTATCGTTTTGGTCTTGTTTTGAATATATAAAGTATTGGATATTTTTCTAAACTGGTGTGGTGTCCTTTTGTAGTGTTTTAACTGTATTACTGTTAGTTAGGTGCAAATGCTTTACACACTGCCTCTGAGATAAGCCTGACTGCTCGTGCCAAGCAACCAAGAGTTTGAGCATTGATTATTTCAGTAGTGTATCCAGTGCCAACTAGAGACCCACATTTCTAACAGGCTGGTTCCCGGAACTGGCGGGTCAGACTCAGATACATCCCTGGAAGTAGTGTTGACCTGCCAACAGTTACCCCGAGGTCTGCAGATTACATTATCTGAAGCTGGTACATCACTATGCAATACCTGGGCCCACCGTGCTGCACTGCACTTCACCAGACTGCTCCAAAGTCTGTCTGGCTGCTTCAGGAATTGGGCCAGTGTGGCCCGTGTATGGGACTGTTTCTTCTAAAGCTGGCCGCAGCCCCTGGATGGACCAATCCCCTTGCTGGTTTAGGTCCTCTCTGGAATTTGATGGTTTGGCTATGGTTTGGGCGGCTGGCCATTGCCGCATTGCTCTGCGATTGGGGAGTTGGGGTTTGCGGGAATTTGTCTTATAGTTTACTTTGTTTTCTCTGCAGGAATGGGAAAATATCCATTATTTGGCGATGTGCCCAGTGAGGTGGCGGGAGTTGGTGGAATTCTGAACTTTACCACTAGATATGATACCAACACTTCATACACTGAAGTTCTTAATGTGGAACATTAAAGGGATGGGCTCGATGAGTAAAAGGCATAACATACACAGTTACCTGAAGAGGCTGGGCATACAGGTAGGTCTACTGCAGGAAACCCATCTTCTGCAGGGTGAAGTGGAGAAATTACGTGGAAGGTGGAGAGGGCAGACCTTTGTGACCTGTTATTCAGTCTATGCTTGGCTAGGGGTCCCTTTAGAAGTATTAAATACCCTGATTAATAAAGAGGATAGATACGTGTTACTTACTGGGGAACTGTATGGTCGGGATGTTACAATCGGTAGTATATACGCCCCCAACCAAGATCAAATGTCCTTCTTACAAGACCTCTCAGCCCGACTGGCTGGCCTTACAACTGGGACCTTGGTACTAGGTGGTGACTTTAATTGTATAGCAGACACTGTGTTAGATCGTTCACATCCCCCTCCCCCTGGGGCCCAAGCCGACGCACGACAACAGGATTCCGAGAATGAATGGAGCACTGGGGATTAGAAGACATTTGGAGGGGGCAACATGCAGGAGATAGGGAATATTCCTTTTTCTCCCCCATGCATCAATTACACATGAGACTAGATGCCTTTTTGTGTTCCCCAGACTTTAGTGGGACCGTCAGTCACAGGTCACTCACACTGAATACCTGAGGTGCACCTTTTCGGATCACATTCCATTATTAATGACCCATCAATCCTTGGGGATGCGCCCCCCGATCCCTCTATGGAAACGTAGTCCCATGATGTTGGAAGATTTCCCCTTCAGGGATTCCCTGGGCACTTGTATTGAAACGTTTTTTGCCACAAATACTCACTCAGCATCGACAGTGTTGGTGGAGTGGGAGGCGTTTAAGGTAGTAGTTCGGGAACACTGCCTGGGCCTGCCAGTCGGGGTGCAGAGAGAACTCCATAGAGAGGTGGAGGAGCTAGAAGACCAATTGCATAAACTGGACAATACTCAGGGCACAGATGCTACCACATCGATACATTTGCAGGATTTGCCGACCCTATATAACGAGGCACTAGAATGGCTACGCTGCCACGATTACAAAAGACACCTCACAAGGTGCAGGAAGAAGAGGGGAAGGCAGGCCGCCTCCTCATGAGGCTGGTCAGGCACGATCACACACGTTCGATCTGAGGAAGGTACGTCCGTACATGAGCCAGGAGCAATCAATGCCCTATTTCGGGAATATTATGAGACGCTATAGGGCTCCCCCCCAACCTCACAGAAGGAGATCAGAGATTTCTTAATACCCCTACAGCTTGAAGTGCTAGATAGACAAGATCAGGAGACACTGGGAGACCCAGTGACATTACAAGAAGTTCGCCAGTCCATTGCCACCATGGCCACAGGTAAAACACCGATGCCAGACGGACTCCCTGCCAAATGTTATTCGGCTTACACCTCTAAATTGGCACCCTGTATGGTGACTCTCTATGCTGAGTTTCTGAATCTCGGAGGACTCCCTGAATCAACGCAGAATGCACTAGTGATCCCACTCTCCAAAACGACAGTCTCTGGAGCCCGAGTAGTAAATTATAGACATCTATCCATGCTTAACATGGATTTTAAGATATTTAGTAAGGTTCTGGCTCTGACTACTCCCTTACATGTGGACCCTCATACACACTGACCAAAACGAGTTTATTCCATCCCGGAATACCTCATTCAAACTGCGTAGACTCTACACTCTATTGTATCACCCTGAGGTGAGATCACTCACACAGGCGGCTATTTTATCAATAGACCTGGAAAAGGCATTTGATACTATAAGGTGGGATTATTTATTCGAGACCATGATATGCAGGGGTCTTAGGGAGGGTTGGATCAAATGGGTGAGAAGCCTATATACACGTGCCACGGCGAATCACAATGAACAAAACAATATCCGCTCAATATTAAATTTCCAGTGGCACCCGACAGGGATGCCCCCTGTCACCTCTATTATTTGCCCTGGCAATTGAGCCTCTAGCTTCATTGTTTCCACAGGGAGGGAGTGGGCTGGGGCTGACTATAGACAGGCATGATTACACCATTTCCTTATATGCTGACAATCTC
This sequence comes from Calotriton arnoldi, assembly GCA_963921515.1. Lineage (NCBI taxonomy): Eukaryota > Metazoa > Chordata > Amphibia > Caudata > Salamandridae > Calotriton > Calotriton arnoldi. The sequence continues at coordinate 1,114,100 of CAWUFW010005548.1, read as the reverse complement.
CTGATTTATTTGAAGGAAGCTGTGGCTGGCTCTGACATGGCCATGGACTTTATGGGAAGATGTGCACTCCTGTCGGCAGTACAGGTTAGCAAGAATAAAACGTCTTTGTTCCCCGTGTCAGGAGCACTACCCAAACCCCCAGCATTGCCCGCAGATCTTAATTGGGCTCCTAATATGTTTAAATATTTGGGAATCCACGTTTTCCACTCACTGGATGATCTAAGAGGTGGTAATCTAGATAGAGAGCTTTGATCCCTCAGGTCCTGCGTTTCTTTTTGGAGCTCCCTGCGACTGCCCGTCATGGCTAGAATTTCACTGACTAAAATGGTTATGCTGCCCGCCTACTAATTTTTTTTGTCAACCTCCCGATTTTGATGCCTATGGGATGGTTCAGACAATTGGACTCCCTAGTATGGGACCTTATCTTGGGAGACGGGCGACGGAGTGTCTCGCTGAAAACGTTGCAATGCCCCATAACGGAAGGCGGCCTGGGGGTGCAGAATTTTGAGTTTTATCTGTTGGATTCACAGTTGCAGTAGTCAGTGCAATGGCTGGAAGGAACATTCCTGACTGAGCCTAATGCACGCCCCACTCTATTACTGGCTAAGGTGCTTGACCCTACAGTGGTAACCCCTTATCGGTCACTTCTACAGACCACAGCTCTACAATGCTGGAAATTATGCATGTCCAAAAGGGCGGGGACTCCCCCGATACACGCCGGTGCTGCCACTGGTTGGCTTGCCCCATGATGACCCGCGGTCGATATTTACATCTTAACAAATGCTAGCCTGGACTGAGGGGGGATTGGAAATGGTGGGTGACTGCTACCAGGAGAATGTATTAGTCCCTTTTGAGGAACTAGTAGAAAACAGTGGTTTCCCACCTGGACAGTTCCTGCAGTATGAAGCCCTAATCCGCACTGTTGGGAAATTATGGGGGAAAGGTCAGGAAGAGCCGGAGACACACACAATACTGCACGCATTGCTTTCATTAGGTACTGCCGGGCACCAGGTAAAATGGTTTTATGCAGCCTCGACGGAAGCATCTCTTACACCGCTGTGCACAATCAGGGGACGATGGGAACTAGCCTTAAACCGAGAACTCACTGATCCGGAATCGGACAAGGTATTGACATCGCCCAAGAAGGTCTTTCGCAACACCAGATTGAAATACACACAGTTCAACTTTATACACAGGACCTACATGACTCACCACTGTCTCCGGATTGCATATGGAGGGGAAATACATAACTGCCCGAGGTGTAATTATCAGGACGCAGATTTCATACATATGACTTGGGCCTGCACTGTGTTGCGTCCGTTTTGGGATGAAGTAACATTGAGGATTAATGACACACTGGGACGTGCACTGAGTGCCTCCATCAAGGTATGCTTACTAGGACGTTTCCCCGCCCACCAAAAAGGAAAGTGGGGAATAAAATGTATAGACTTGGCTATGGCCTTAGCCAAAAGACAGATAGCAATGTTCTGGAAATCAAACATTGGACCACGGATAGACACCTGGAAACGGGATGTAACTAACTGGGCCAGGGCTGAGAGTATAGCTTTAATCAGGGAAGAGGCGAAGGGACAGAGACGCCGTCCCATAGCTGACCAATGGAAGGATTTGGTATTTGTCTGGGAACATCCAACGCAGACATATAGTGAAGATGAGAGGAGTAGGGAAGTGGAAGAGCCAGAATGAATAACTGCAGTCAGACTGAGAACATAAATGTTTACGCACCCTTGGCATAAATGTACAGAACACAATAGGTGGTTTATCGGCCTCGTCCTTGGTTAAAATACTGGCTGAGAACCCCCAATGCAACACCCCGCTTAGGAATCAAACACCCCCCTAGATTCTACACAAGACCACAATACATCTTACCTTCCTGCAGAGTTAAGTTGTACGTTTAGTATTTTTTCTTTTTAGGTTTCATTGCTATTTTTATATATATTTCAGATCACTGAGTATAGAAGGCATTCCACAATCTCCCCGATAGAATCATTATAATCATCATTAACAATGATTTAGCTATATACAGTTTATAATACACACAGTATGGTTACATAAAAGGGTGGGGAAGAAGACGAATTGATGCAGACTGAAATGACCACTCTAAGGGTTATACTAAGCAAAATGTATATTGTAATTTATACAATGTTAATACCTTGTCTGCACATCTGTATCCTTGATAAATGCCAATAAAAATATGCTTTAAAAAAAAAAAAGAAATTGAAAGTGGAGTCTCTCTTCCTGATTGATATCAACTGCTTTGTTGTAGCTTCTTAACAGGTGTAGTTTTAATTATTCATTCTTTATAAAGTGTTGGGTTTAATTTGAGTGTTTAAATACTTGTTAGTAGTCTCTAACTACAATGTTAATCTTAGAAGAGAGTGAAGACGAGAAATTCTGATAAAATGGAGTCCCGACTCAAAGCAAACCTCACCAAAGCACAGTAATTGAGCTCACTCAGCTTTTTTTAAACTGAACAGAGACGGGAGCCTGTCTTCAGGTTTACTCGATCACAGGAAGTGCCTTTTTGTTTTAAATATCTTTCATGTCTTCTTTTTGTGTGTAAGCAAAAATGCAGTTTTTCATGTACTTAAACATGTAGTAAGTATTCAGAAGCACGTAGCTCTGACACAAATAGGTGTAATAACAGGTTATGAAAATCACAGTAGTTTTAAAAATCTTAGGTTAATCCATGAGATTCAAAATGGCAGCCTCTTTGAGCAAAATGTAAATCAGAGGTGTGTAAACAAGTTTTTGACACCCTACCTACAGAGCTATTGGCGGATGCTACGATGACAGCGGCTATGCGAAGGCTGGCGCTAAACAGAATTACGCCATTAAAGGAACATGCTCTCAATAAATATATGGTTTGCAAGTGTTGGAAAGTCATCCTGTGCCCTGGGCACCCCCCAACTTTTTGCTGACTGGTACTGGTGGTAACTGACTGACTGACCCTTGGCTCTGCCTAACCAGGCCCAGGGCCAGTGCTATGCTGAAAGAGACACATTTAGAATACAGTGAAAACACCTACATACACTAGGTACACTATGGGTTGGGGTACCCCTGTGATTGGCATGACCTACCCTAGAAGGCCCTAGTACATAATAGGGCAGGGGGATAGAAACTACCTCTAGGTCCCTAGAATATAATAGAGCATGGCAGTTTAGAGGCCAGCAGCCTTTTTCTGCACTTGCATGTGTGCACTGATGAGCCTGAGGTCAGTTTAAAAGTGGCTCTGTGTTGCAGTACTGCTTTTAAAGAGTAAATTGTGCCCAAACTCGACTTTGGTGTTTGGGGCACTTAACAATTGGATACCCTACAATGTTTGGGCATATTAGGTACTCCCAGGGTCTCCCCTATGTGTCTCAGGGGTGGGGGATCGGGTATTTATAAGGAGGACCCTTATAAAATGAGTTTTATATGCCCTGGGTTAAGTGAAATTGCACATTTCACTCCCCAAATTGTGATAAAGTGCTGCCCAAAATCGACTTTGGTGGTAGGAGCACTGTGGAGGGAGGATCTGCAATATTTTCACATATTCAGAACCTCTAAAGTCTCCCCTAGGTGTTCCTGGGGTGGGGGCCCTGTAGATATATGTAGAGTACATATAAAATATGTTTTTATAAGCCCTGGTGCTGGACAATTGGCCCAAGTCATTTTTCCCATTGCAAATCCCCTGCCACATAGGTTAACATGGAGAAAAGAAGGGGGGTTTCATCCAAACACACGCCAGGTCGGTCGTATAAATGCAATAAAGAAGAAAAAGGGAAACCTGGCTGTCAATTTATCAAGCCGCTCTTTATTTAAGCAGGCGAAAGCTAAGACCATAGGTTCTTGCGCTTACAGTGTCACAATCACAATTATTTATAATGTTAGACACCTTTAAAAAAACATTTTACTCATGTCTGGGTCAAATACACATCTATTACACAAAAGCTGTGGTACATATAAAGTGCATACGTTATTGAAACCAATGTGTGACAAAAAACTGTGCAAACATAAATAATATACAAATCCTTAAACAGTATACAAAATTACACCAGCAGATTGTTAGTACAAATCATATAGAGCAGTTCCATAGGGCCCTACAACTTGGCAAACTTTTATGGGACTGCTGCCACAAGGGATAAATGCTACTCTGTGGGGTATATTTAAATTTGAAAACCCTCTTCAGAGGTCAAAAGTGCCCTTTGTGGCAAAGACAAGTGGAAAATGCCGACGCGTTTCCAATCCCGAAGGGAAATCACAGGATTTTCATCAGGGCTAAGGCACGGTGTAACCTGCGAGTTAAGATGAAAACGAGTTACCTAAAACTGGATACCCCTTTCCTTTATGTAGTGTTTACTAACCATATTTACATTGATTTTTAAAGTACCTGAAGCTTTTGTGGTGCACTCGTTGTGCTTCTCAAATGACATTGATGTCACGTTTTCAGGACCTAAAAGAACCAGGGCATTTAATGTCAATGTAGCCATATTTAACATTGTATCCCACAAGAGCCCAAGTTTGTTGGAGTGTAACTTACAATTATATCGACGGGAGGAGGCTGGAAGAATGAACATTCAACTTTATTTTCATCATGAGTCATTCGGTGAAACTTTCACCTTCGCGGAGCAGTTACCGCGCTGACTGCAATAAGGAGATAATAATAAACAACGAGTTTTAATTTTGTGTCTAGTTGTTTAAATAGCTTACACTATTAGCAAGGACAAACGTAATGCACTTACTTTAAAGCGCGCGCACTCGCGGCCGCCGGTGATCAACTATCAGGTTTTTCGAATCGTTTCTCTGTAACAACAATTAAACTACAATGACGTCCCTTATCTGTTGTCTTTATCAGAGACAGATTCTAATTACAGAAGGAAGATACACCAAATGGGCCACTCACTTTTAGCACTTTTGCAGACTGATTTTCAACACAATCCTCCAACCGCTCGAGTTAATCGGTAAGTGACTCGAGACACCGGATTTGTCTATATCCTGTTCAACAGGAAGTGCAAGAAACGGTTTTTTTGGCTGGATTATGGGATTTATAGTTCCCTTACCACTTTTTTGTAGTCGTGTTATTTATCACGCATTTCGCTCTAAGTTCGAAAAGCTCATTTATTGACAGAATATTAATTGTTTATCTTTTACTATTCAAAATAGAGAGCAACTTGAATGAGTTATAGAAATGGCAACTGAATGCCAAACGGTGAAGTGGAACCACGATATGAGAATGTATTTTTAATCGGGTGTAAAAGGCATTGCTGAACTGGTTCTCAATGTATTATATCATCGGTACTGCCTGCGAACTGGTTACTGTTTGTTCATTTAATACGCGTATTCTCCACCACAGTCTCCTACCCGGACGGCATTAAAATTTTTGTTGGGAAATGTGGGATCTATAAAGTTTTTTTTCAAAAACCATGTTTGAGCTGAAGGACACATATACATGAGGATCCTTAGTGTGTATCTCAAACAGCAAGCAGTTATATTCTTCACAGAAGGATCTATAAAGTTTTTTCAAAAAGATGTGTTTAGACAGAAGGACACCTTTACATGGAGATTTTCAGTGTTTATCTCAATCAGCAAACAGTTGGATTATTTACAGAGGACTCAGCGCAAAATTTGATGCAATTCAGACATTTCGTTCAAGCCATCCGAAACACAATTGTATTTCAAGATTAGATAAGCTTCTCTCTTTTGAAGTAATGTTTCAACATTTCCGCCTCTGGGTGATGGTTTGATTCCCGACAACACTGTCCAGACAAATTCTTTTTCGGAGTGTTCCTTTTCAACAAAATGCGGTACCATTGGAGCTGTTAAAACTTTTTGCTTTATCCTAGAGCGGTGTTGGACAATCCTCTGGTTAATCTGCTGGGTTGTTTTGCCAATGTACAGCTTTGGGCAGGGGCACGTGATCGCATAAACAATATTTTTGGTTTTGCAGTTTGTGAATTCTTTGTGTACCCATTTGATGGAATTGTACGTGAATTCGTTGCCTTCCACGGTGTTGATGCATGCGGAACAAGTACCACATTTATGGTGGCCTTCCACTGGTTTCAAGTTCCATAATGCTCTTAGATCTGTATTTGCCCTGGAGGTTCTCAAATCGGCACGTATAATTTGTTGGCCTATGCTTTTGGTTTTTTTCATTGCGAAGAGTGGTATTTCCATAGGGCATTCAAGGCTGGTGAGCAGATGCCAGTTGTTCAAAATGGCCTTGCGGAATTTGTGAGTGTGTGGGCCAAATGTGGATACACATACTAGCTTGTCCAGTGGTTTTTTGATTTTCTTAATCAGTAGTTGTTCTCGCGGTGTATACGATGCTCTCTTTGTCGCATGTTTCAACATCTTCTTTGGGTACCCTCTTTCCTTTAGTTGTTCACACAAAACGTCTGCATGAACCATGAAGTCCTCCTTTCGGGCGCAGTTCCGCCTAATTCTCAACAGTTGGCTCTACGGCAGATTGTCTTTAAGGCTTCTGGGATGAAAGCTTCGATAATGTAAGATTGTATTTTTATCCGTGGGCTTGCAGTGTAAGGTGGTGGTTAATTTTTGATCTTGCACAAACACTTCTATGTCCAAAAAGGTTAAGCGGGTCTTGTTTTTTGTCATGCTGAATTTTATATCAGCATGTCTACTGTTAAGCCACTCAAAAAAAGTTGACAGTTGATCATCTGTGCTTTCCCACAGGTACCACACATCGTCAATGTAGCGGTACCATGATAGAATGTTGTCACTGTATGGATTGTGATTGAAAATGAAACGGTCTTCAAACAGAGCCATGAAGAGAACCGCCATCTCTGGAGCATATAGACACCCCATGGCGGTATCCTTGACCTGAATGAAGAACGTATCTTCGAATTTGAAATAGTTGTTCTTTTTAAAGCTATTCTTGCTAAGTCCATAGGTTAACATGGCAGAAAGTTATTAACTAATAACTCTTGATAGGAGAAGGCTAAAAGTACCATTCAAAGACTTCCCAGAATGGTATTAATAAACCCAACAATATGATATTGTTGAATTTCTCCTAAAATGTACATACAAGAAGTTATAAGACTTTCTTGTTTGTAAGCCCAGATTCAGCCTTCCAGTGGTCTGTCCTGATTGGTCAGAGTTAAGTGGATTAGCCTGCTTTAAAGAGGTGATAAAGAGCCCCTGGGGTTGGCCAGCTCTGCTGGGAGGGCAGTGTTCTGTTACACAGGAATGCCAGAGCAGGGGGAGGAGTTGTAAACAATGTACTTCAAGGGAAGGGGAAGAGACCAGTGTCATTTACAACTCCACTCTTTTGACCCCAGCCAGATGCTAGGATTAAGGAAGGAATGAGAAGATGCAAGGGGGAGAGACTATGGAGATTAGCCATCCTAGGGGTGTGTTTAGCCAGCACTTCTCTCCCTGCTGGAAAATCAGCCATTATGGATTTGGAAGAATTGGTGCACTCTGGGACAAAATAGTGCCACACTCTGCAGGAAGTGGTCAGACTTTGGGTGGTACCCTGCAGCCCATTTGACAGGAGTGACCTCCTGCTTGACCCAGAGAAATTGGAATAAGTATCTGAGAAGGGCAGAGCCCCTCAGATCTGCTGCTTGAGACTGAAGAAAGCAAGATGGGCCATGCTGGGAGTTTGATGTACATTTCCTAAGTCCTGCGCTCTTAAGACTGCACCTTCTGCACCATCCGAAACTACAGCCTGTGGATTACCTTGCTGTAAAAGGACTAAAGAGTGGACTCCCTGCAAGCCAAGGATACTCAACCTGGAGAACTACCAGTGGATTTCTAAGGGTTTTGTCCAAGTGGATTCTGGAAACTGAAGTCCTCAACTTTCAAGGACCATCTTGGAGCTGTCAGACCCTTGGAGTGCATTTGAGACACTTTGGGACCCTTTAGGGAACTTCAGGAGGAAGTTCCAGAAGTTTGGAGAACTTTGGAGCAACTTTGGAAAAAAGTTCCATTAGGGGACCGACTCAACCTGGCCAGCCAAGCCCCCTGCCTTCAACCGCGAGTCGGCCTGCCGTCCAGGTTTGTCCCGCCGAAAAGCTCCGTAGGTCCTACTTCCAGAGTTTGACTGGGAGTAGTCAAAATCCAAGGCCGGCGAACCCTCACCGAATCTGGCCTGGTGAAGAGCATCGAGGGACCCCGCGAGAAAAAGCTCCGTAAAAGTTTCTAAGTCCGAACGAAGAAAAGGTGACCGGGAGCAAACGCAAAAGCCAAGCCGCCTGCCTTCAACCGCGTGTCGGCCTGGAGCCTTGGTTTGTCCCGCTGGAACACTCCAGAGGTCGGACTGCCATAAGTTTGACCGGGAGCTCGTCGCAAGGCAATCCGGTGAACCCTCACCGAATCCGGACTGGCTGAGAGCTTCAAGAGACCCGGGGAAGAAAAGCTCCAGAAAAGTTTCTTAGTCAAAAGGTAAAAACTTTGGCCGAGACCTACCGCGAGGGGTAGCCACCCAGGGCTCCATAGCGGTCGGCCTGAAACTTTGACCCGGTCTATCGCGACCAGATGTCCCGATAAGGCGCCATAGGTTTCTATGTGCTAGAAATGGCTAAATCTTTGAAAAATTCATATCTCCGGTTCCCTACATTGGATTTTTTCATTTTGGTGTCATTTTAAAGATAAAAATATTTCCCATTTTTATAAATTGGTGTTGGATTTTTATTGTGCATTGTGTCTTAATTATTTACTGAAATGGTGTTTTTAAATGCTTTACATACCTGTCTTTGAAGTTAAGCCTGCCTGCTCGCAGCCAAGCTACCAAGGGTTGAGCATAGGAATAATTTTCTAAGACCTATTCTGAGCCCTATACTGTGTTAGTGGCCTTATTGCTAGTGGCAGATATACATTTGCCCCCTACTAATAATCCACTTTCCAACAGCGAGTAAGGCTCACATCGGGAAAATCATAGTTTGGCACCTCGAGCTGTATTAACGGGGGTTATCTGAGCGAGGTAAAGGGTCCTCTGGTTTTTAGGCTGCCCCTCTATACTTATAGGGTTCAGTGCTAACTAATTGGGCAAGAGAGGTTTGTGATCTCCTTGTAAGTTCTGTAGATTTGCACGAGAGACATTGAAAAGACACTGAAAGACATTGGAGGATACCCAGGGTTGCAGTGTTTGAGACAGTGTGCCCAAGTGTTCCTTTGTGTAAGCCTCGGGGTGGAGGCAGCTGTGGTCATCAATAGTGACCAGGGGAGGAGGTAAGTTCTTTATACCAAGGATCCTCTACTTAGTTGTTTCATCTGTCTGTACGTCCTGTACCTCCTGCAGTCGTGTAGTCATGCTCAGTAGGCCTAGGCTGGGATGGGGCGATTTGACTATCGTGGTGGTATCCTGCTAACTCCTTCCATTGTTCTTATATCGTACCTTTGGACTTTACTGGATGTATTAGGACTCTGGAAATAGGTCCCCAGACTCTGGTTTCTGTAGGCAAGGTAGCCTTTTTGACCATTACACTTGCTGCTGCTTCTTGTGGACTGTGTTTTACCTATTTGTCATTAACCTGTGTTTCTTTTTTTTAAATGTGTCGGGATGTTGCACGAATTTCCCGTGGTCTGGGGCCCGATAGCCCACCTTCTCTTTTGTACACCTGGGGCAAATGGATAAACGGAAAGCCTCTGCAGGGGAGTTGGAGAAGGCTAAAAAGCAGGCAAAGCATGTGGGGTCAAATTGCACCTTAGAAGAAATTGAGGGGCTAATTGAGGAAGTAGAAGGGTTGCTGTGCAAAGAAGATAGAGGGGGTGAGCCTGCACATAACAAGCTAAAGACAAAAGCATTAAGTCTTATTTTAAGAATTACCCAGGGCAGAGTAGGATTCCCCCTGCAGTCAATCCTACTCACACTACTGTTAGTGGGATGCCACCTATCCCCAAGATAGTTGAAACCATTTTACCACTAGAGCAGGAAGAAATTTGCCCAGCCCCCTTTTCAGCAAGTGAGGAGGCTTAAACCATAAATGATGCAGGCTCCATTGCCAAAGAGATTGGTGTAACCCCAGATGCTGAGGTCACTGACGCTGTTGCTCAGCTGTCTCTTGTAAGGGGAGAAATAGGTGAATTAAGGAAAGCGCTCAGGATATTCACGGAAAAGGTGGATAAGCTAACTGTCTTGCTAGATAGGACCAGGGGGGAGAGAAGGTATGGCCCACTCCTAAATGCTAACGTGATGGCAATACAACCCCAAGGTTTAAGTCCCCAAATCAATCCTGTGAGATCCTTTAGCGCTACATATCCTTTGTCCAACTGTGACACAAATATTATCGCTAAACCCCAACAAGGAGTCACAATGTGAGTACAAGGGAAGTGTACGTTGAGAGGAGTAGGGTCCTTAAAAGAATCAGCTAGACACACAACACAGCCAACACATTGTGCTTCAGGCCCTCATTAGTTGACACTAGGGGGACACGTCAGATGAAATTTGATGATCAGCTAGCAAGGAAAGGGGAGACCCCTGACCCCCGGCAAAAAGGGAGGGTAGGTTAAACACCAACCAGGGAAAGGAGATCTTCTTGATAAACGTCCCTAAATTGACTGAAGGTTAAATAGAGAGCAGTTAATCCCTTATCGACAAAGTTATCCACTGGGCCCACAGAGTTAGGAACTGCCAGTCAATAATTAGGAAGGACATTACAGTAGCTAGACGTTACAGTAGTAACCACAGTAGGTTAGACCATATAAGTATAAGATTTGCCAGCTACAAAAATAAACAAGGTCTAATTGCCATGGAGTTAGGAGCCCCTTTACATGATGCTACCATAATATGAATCAAAATCAATCCACACGGGATCTTCTCCCAAGTGACTAACTCAAGGTTTGGACCCCCACTGGTACAACCACAGGAGCCGGATATGATAGGGGCTGCTACATCGGATGTAGATTGACTCTATGAGCCTCCGGCCCAGAATACTTACACCGACCCTGAGCCAATACGTCACATGGTTGAGCATTTACCTGTGCCTTGCCATATACAGACACCGAACACGAATATTAATGATTTTACAAATTCTTCCATCAATGCTTTAGTTAAATTGAACATGTCTGCTGGTATGATTATTCCAGACACAGTCCTGTTGCTAACTCTTGTTATTAACACCAAAGTGTCAAGAACCACAGTAAAACTTATGTCAAGGAATGTGGCTGGCCTGCAAGCCAAGCTCTGTGATCCTGAATGGGGGGAATTTATAGGTGGCCACCAAATGATCTTACTGCAAGAAACATGGGCCACAAAGCCGGTGTATAGGTCTGGTTACCTAACCTTTTACGCTAACGCAATTCCAGCTACATCAGGTTGGGCTTCGGGGGGGGTTTAATCATCTGGCTGAAAAACCCCTGTGACCATAGAGTTAAGGTGATCGAAACAGGCACAAAAGATACAATAGGCATCCACATTATCAATAACGTTCCCTGCTTGCATAAAACATATGGTGTTGTTAAACACAATAGTATGGAGTCATCGACTGTACACATACTGCGCCACCTGAGAATTCTTTGCACCACTCTTGGTCTAGTGGCATAGGGGCAATTACAACACAAAATTCAAACCACTTGACCCATTCCCAACCTTAATGGCCGAAGAAGATGGCAAGTGGGCCATATCTGAGCTTGTGTCCAAACCGCCCATGAAGTGGCCACTAGTGCCGGTCTAAGTGTTCCATCTCTTCCTCGATTATGGCCTAAGAGCAGCAAATGGGCAAATCAAATCTGACTATTGCCCTCGTCCTACCATTAAGTGAGGGTTGAATACCAACTTCATATACTACATATTATTAGACCTGAGGCTTTGGTCCCTAATGGTCGATATGATAGTTGTCAGCAGCACAGACAGCGATCATAATGCGCTCGTCACTGAGTTTAGCACAGACTACCTTGGAAAGACCCCTCAAGATAATATTGCTCCCTTTGTAATTCCCTTGGAATTGACAAACAACAGGAACATAAAGTAGGCTATTATCAGTCAAAATAAATGTAGTAAGGCTGACAATTACAAGATACTAATCAATAAATTTGATTCTTTTGACCCAACCTTACACCATATGGGGAGTGTGCCCAATTTCATTACTAATCATGAGGAGCTATTTGGAACCTTAAAACTTCTATTCACTAAGCAGATCAGGAAACCACAAGCTAGACCCACATCTTACCCTTGGTTCTCATCTGATTGAAGGACGCCTAAGGGGAACTTGGTCAATTTAATCAAAGCAGGCTTAAACCTGAACAAATCTTGGTCAGGATGACATCCAAGCATTATCTGGTCAAAGCGAGAAAATATTGGGAGGGATCTCAATGGTCACAGATGCTAGGATCCTTGGGGAAACATGAGAATAGAACATTTTGGAAGTTGGTTGCGCTGGGCAAGGTGGGTGGTAACTCTACCCCTGAAGTGTTTGTCCAAGCAGAACTCTGGGTTGAGCACTTAAAGACTTTATATAGTGGGGGGGCAAATGGCTGCCTAGGCCACCCTTCAAGTAAGGCTCCTACATTTTCTATTTCTAATGTTCCATGTCATTTAAATCTCAATATGGAGGATCGTCTATTAACATTCACCATGGATGAAACTAATAACTTTCTCCTTCATATGAAAAAAGATTAAGCTCTAGGTGCGTACGGCATTCCCGTGGATTTATTCCACTCGGAGCCTAACATCTGGGTCCCCAACTTGAACATGCTAACAAATGTGGTTTATCATTGGGAGGAAATCCCAGATATATGGTGAGGTGTAATAATTGCCCATTTTCCACATAAAAAGGACTGAAAGACACACCTCCAAATTATAAGCCCATTAGCCTTATAGATTGCAATCAAAAGATCTTTTGTTGCAAGCCTTAATAAGGAATCATGAGTGGATCAGAATGTTCTATCACATTTCCAGGCGGGCTTTAGGGAGAAGACGGGGACAGTGGACCAGATATTTCACTTTATAGTCCGGTGCTGGAAATACATCACTATAAGAAAAGAGCATCTGTATGTGGCCCTTATGAACATGAGGGTCGCATTCGATCTAGTACCAAGACATACACTCTGGGAGGTTCTGGATCGGATGGAGTTGACTCGTGCCCTTTTGTATCTTTTAATTTGGCTACATACTGATACGTATGCCCAGGTGAGGTGGAACAACCTGGGTGGCCTAAGCCCGCGGATTTCAATTGAGCGGGTTGTTTGTCAGGGGTGCGTGCTGGCTCCCACCCTCTTTTCTTTGTTTATGAACAGAGTGGTGGAAGACCTGTCTAACTGTCATCACGACACCCCAAAGATTGCTGGTGTATGTGTCATAGTACTGCTATTTGCAGACGACTCCTTGTTGATCTCACGAGCCCCAATGGGCTTGCAACAGCTGTTGAATCGCATTTAGAATTCTGCAAGCGTAGCGGTCTTGACATTAACTCAGGGAAGTCCAAACTGATGGTGTTAAATCCCCAATGCTCGTTTAGAAATAACTTAACTGTTAATGGCTCCCCAATTGAACAAGTAAAGAGGTTTGACAACTTGGGAGTCAGGATCTTGGAGAAACTTACATGGGACCTTCAGTTACGGAAAAGCAATACTCTCTTCTCCCACAGGTCAGCGGTGATTGCTAGGAAACACAAAATAACATCTAATAGAGCAGTCTCCCCTGCTTTTGAGCTGTACTGAAATGTGGCAGTGGGGCAGAAATATCAGTCTTTGCTGACATCATAAGACTTACCATCACTGAAAATAGGTTCATAAGGTCTCTGTTAAATGTCCCATCGAATACTCTCCTTGTACCATTAAGGTGGGATTTAAACCTAAAAGAAATTGATCATGTTGCTCGCCTTAAAATATTGACCAATTGGGCTAGAATCTGGAGAACCAAAGAGCTGATCACATATAGAGCAGCCTTGCAGAAACTCATTTCCTTAGACAAGAACTCCATTACACCTTGGATGAGTACTGTAAGATCTTTGTGCATCAACCTAAATTCAATGAGCATATGGGAGACCCTTCCATGCTTGTCAGAAACTCAGCCAGACAATTAAAGGGGCACTATATCCTAGAAAGGGTGTGGCACTATACGAGGCTTGAGGGGCTAGTAGACAAAGGGGTCAATTCCGATCTCGGCCGGAAGCGCACCTAACAGTATTCGTCCGGAAAAAAAACAAGCCGAACGCGTGTTTCCCGATCGATTCGAACAGTCGTCCGAACGAACAAGTACGATGCGCATAACAGCCCAGATTCCGAGCGAGCCGTACTTACCCATTCCAGCTCCTGTTCCCTGCCCGAGCCGGATCCGTAAACGCCGATTCGAGTCGCACGGAAGCAAACACACAGCACCTTCCGGCCGGACGAGTACGATGCGCCTTCCGTACGCGCCGAACCCGTCGCTACGTCCGGCACGTCAGAGCATCCGGGAGAGCTGCACATAAGCTCCGATTCGCGCCACAAGACGGTCCACGGCGACGAGACGGACAAGCCAGCGACAAGTACGAGTCCAAGCCACGAGAAACCCGAACGAGACGAACAAACCATGAATCCCATCGCGCAGGTCCTACCAATACTCTACATCTATTACCGGGACCGGTACGGACGCGTACGACGCAGACGGTAAGTCAAACACCCACTACACAACATATGTCACACACACATAGGGATGCAGAAATGACGTACACTAGCAACAGCAGAACAATAGGGGTGGGATGGCTATCACCAATGCCATACACACCCATAGGGGGATGGATGCCTGTCACTACTACCCTCACCACTCATAGGGGGATGGATGCCTGCCACTAATACCATCCCCACTCATAGGGGGATGGATGCCTGTCACTACTACCCTCACCACTCATAGGGGGATGGATGCCTGCCACTAATACCATCCCCACGCATAGGGGGATGGATGCCTGTCACTACTACCCTCACCACTCATAGGGGGGTGGATGCCTGCCACTAATACCATCCCCACACATAGGGGGATGGATGCCTGTTACAACTACCCTCACCACTCATAGGGGGATGAATGCCTGCCACTAATAACATCCCCACACATAGGGGGATGGATGCCTGTTACTACTACCCTCCCCACTCATAGGGGGATGGATGCCTGCCTCTAATACCATCCCCACTCATAGGGGGATGGATGCCTGCCCCCACTACCATTCCCACTCATAGGGGGATGGATGCCTGCCACTAATACCATCCCCACTCATAGGGGGATGGATGCCTGCCACCACTACCATCCCCACTCATAGGGGGATGGATGCCTGCCACTAATACCATCCCCACACATAGGGGGATGGATGCCTGTCACTACTACCCTCACCACTCATAGGGGGATGGATGCCTGTCACTACTACCCTCACCACTCATAGGGGGATGGATGCCTGTTACTACTACCCTCACCACTCATAGGCGGATGGATGCCTGTCACCACTACCATCCCCACACATAGGGGGATGGATGCCTGTCACTACTACCCTCACCACTCATAGGGGGATGGATGCCTGTCACTACTACCCTCACCACTCATAGGGGGATGGATGCCTACCACTACCACCACCCCTACTCATGGTGGCCTGGATGCCTACCACCCACACAACCCCTACTCATAGGACGGGTAATGCATGACACAACCAGCATACTCCAACATAAGGGGTGTCTGAGAAATACATCCCCCCAACACCATGACATGCGTGTGTAGTCTGTGTCAAATGCCTACAACACTGAACATGACATTTAACATACAATGTGACCCCCTATCACATGTGTCACACATAAATGTGTGTGGCCTCCACAATGCTAGCAGACCATGACCACTGTGGCAATGGGGTCTAAAGCCCCATCACCACAGTGACCAAAAGGTAAGTGTGGGGTCCATAGCTGAAGCACATTTTGAACATTGTGGCAATGGGGTCTAAAGCCCCATCCCCACAGTGACCAAAAGGTAAGTGTGGGGTCCATAGCTGAAGCACATTTTGAACATTGTGGCAATGGGGTCTAAAGCCCCATCACCACAGTGACCAAAATGTAAGTGTTGTCATGGGAAAAGCTGCAAATGCCAAACTGCATGGATAATTCCTGGTCACACAACAACAAACACATCAGTGGCATAGTAGTGCATGTGTCCCATAGCAACATAGATTGGGTGAGGCAAACAGTGCAGTGCCAATGAAACATCGCTTTGGCCATGTGCAGACAAACATCACCCATGTGGGCTCACATTGTCAACATTCACGAATAACACGACAGAAGTGACCATCATAATGCAGACTCACATATCTGCACCAATGGACACACAAATGTAGATATCCTGGGGAGACTGTAGATGTCAGGTGACCAAATACCATTCCATGGCAGCAATGGGACATAGAAACCATGACCATTGTGCTGACTGATTACCTAGGAGTCCCAGGGACAGCAGGGGAAAGCCACCAAACAACATACAGCCAATGGCACACTAAAGAAATGCCAATGCAGTGGTGCAAATGCACAAACACAAACAGGCAGACTCACACTGCATATCAAACACAACAGGTGATGGGGGTGTGTGCCAGTGTCTCCAGGCAACCACACAACACATGAGGAGGCCTGAATCCCTATTACACAGATGTCAATACAGTGCCACACAAAAGAAACTCATGGATCGGAATCCCCTATGTGGGCAATCAGGCATTGTTAGATGAGAGGGAGCCCAAATTACAAATGTCACACAAGCCTGCAGGAACAGCAACTAACACAACAAGAGACAGACCCACCACAGCACTACCCCCAGGGACCCCACATTGTGGTGACACTGGCCTGCATGATAATCCCACTGTGATGACAAAGGTAGATGTCGTACACACTGTGAACCACAGTCATGTGTCCTGAGCAACTAACTACCATCACACCTACACAAGCACAAATCAATCAGCACGGCCTGTCAGCCAAGGCCAACATGGAGGTAGGGGTCTAGCCGTGCAACAACTCTCATTTGCACACACTCAACACCACACACCTTGATCTCCACCAATGTGCAGCAGTGAAGCTCACATGAACTGGTGACATTGCACATGCACCCATGACAATCCCAGGGGTGGTGGGGGGAACTAAGGTGGAGATACCCATCACACATGGCCAGTCAACAAGACTTGAGAATGTCTGACACACTGCACAGTACGCTGTACATGGGCATGACGTCCAATCCACACCAACCAATGGGATCCCGGCCACAGTCACACACCAATGAAGAAGCCATGGTCACCCACAAAGAACACACATAGACAACTACCAACATTGCAGCTCTGACCCTGAGGAGTGGCAGCAGTCACACACACAACGTGTCACAATCACTGAAAGCTAACACAAACTGTAAATTACATGACTTGTGTAACCAACAAGTGCCAAGGGGAATCCTGAAAGTGTCTCATCTGCGTTTGCCCACAAACTCAGCCCTGACAGCAAACACACCTATTGATGACACCCTGATGGCCAGTAATGTGCCATGCACCCACATCCCAGAGAACCCAGGGCGAAGATTTGGGGGGAACATAGGTCAACTCAGCAAGCATCACAAACAGGAACATCACTAGGGACCCCAGCCTGCGTAGCAAAATGGAAGTGAACACACACAGACATGCTCACACAACACACACCTTGGGCTCAGGCAATGTCACGGAATTACACACTGCCATGAGGGGACTCCACTCCTGTGTAAGGAAAGCTGTGCCATACGTTGACTCTGCAGGACTCTATCATGTCAGCAGAACACTTGGTCACTCAGTCAGCAATTAGCACAAAATGAAGGCTCTCGTCACATCAGCCTGGTCATGGCAGTGTCACCGAAATCATCTGCACAGTTCAAATACACATGTATAGCAAGTTGCACTGATACCACAGATGAGTCCTTCCCCATTGATGCCCAAACTTGCATGTCCAGTGGAGATGGTCACACGGTCAGGGAAATAGACAAATTGAACAATGGCAAGCACATCTGATGTGCAGGGGTGTAAGCCACAGATGTGATATTGCAAAAACATGTAGGGAATCCCATTGGCAAATATGAAAAACATGACACCCTCATATTGCTGCAAAGGATGACATGGCTACACACCAGGATAGGACACATTCACCCTGGACCACATGGAGTCCTGCACAGTAACACTTCTTTTACCTGATATCAAAAATCACCATCACTGCAGCAAGAGCACGGTTAGCATCCTCAACATCATGTACAACTGAAGCAAAACCACTAGAGAACTGAAAGGAGCTTTATTCAGCATATGTGAATAGAAAAATGGAAGTCCAGACAAAACCCAAAGGCCAATGGCCAGTCCATTACTAAAGTCCAAACAGGGTGACAGTGGCAGATGTCACCCTCTCCTTGCCTGCACTGCTACGAACCAGGGACACTCCCCTCGGAGGGGCATACGGGGGGGCAGGCCAGGCACCGCAGGGACAGGATCAGGGCTCACCAGAAAGAGGCAGGGGAGGGGTGGCTGGTGCTGGAGAGTCACTGACAACTGCAGTGGAGGTGTCTGACCTGGTGTGTGCCGGCACAACTGGGGGGCATGAGTCAGATGGTGTGGGTGCCGGCACAACTCCAGTGGGCTGGCCAGATGGAGTGGACAGGTTCCCCACTGCAGAGCCCAAGTCAGACGGGGTGGTAGTGGACTCCACTGCAGTGCCCATCTCCAGGGGAGTAGAATGGGGTTCAGGTAAGGTGGGCAGGACAGAGGGGGAGGACACGGTCTCCACACCAGTGGCACAAACATGTGCAGCGGGGGTGTGGGGCTGGACGAGCAAGTGGTAGGTGGAGAAGGCCGCATCATTTTGGGGATGGTGTATCTGTGGGTGGGGGAACCTGGGGCAGGGTGTGGTGGGGGAACCTGTGTTGTGGGGGCCTGAGGGATGGAGGAAGGGACTGTGTTGTTGACCTGCAGGGCGGTGGCGGGGTCTTGCTCTTCCGGGCCCGGGGGGATTTGCGGGTGGGGGCCTCAGTCTGTCTGCGCCTGGGGGAGGGTGTCCGGGGGCGAGGGGCACTCCCCTCTGTGTGGGTGGACTTCCTCTTCCCCCTGTATGCTGGATCAGCGGGATCGGAGGGGAAGAGGCCGAGGTCACAGAGGAAGAGCTGCTTTGTGGGTGGGGTTGCAGGTGAGGCAAGGGAAGGGGTCTTGGAGGGAGAGGATATTGAGGACTGCGGAGTAAGTGTGGATGCCTGTGTGTGTGTCTGTTCCCCATCCCCTGTGTGTGTGGTATCAGTCCCCTGAGGATGCTTGTGTGCACGTTTTGCCCTTGTTTTGTGTGTTTCTGTGCTGCTCGTGTCTGTGTGTTTGGGTGATTGTGCAGGTGTGCATGTGCTTGGGACAGGTAGGGTGCCAGGAAGTGTGGATGGGGCAGAGGTAGGAGGGCTGATGGACTGTTGGAGGAGGGACACTGCTGCCGTCAGTGAGGAGTCCATGGACCTATTGCTCCTCTGTAGGGCAGACATGCCCGTCGAGATGCCCTCCATGAACGACACCAGCTGTGTCAACAGAGTGGTGTGTGCATGGAGGACACTCAGCATTGCCCTACATGGAGCTGGCGAAGGAGGTACACAGACTCCTCACTCAGGGCAGCAGGAGACACAGGGGCAGGGGGTGCGGTGCCTGGCACGAAGGAGACACGCTCCCGAACACGGGAGCCTCCACGGACCTCTGGAATGGGAGCCAATGGGAGGGCGGTGGTGGTGGTGGTGGTGGTGGCGGGGCCAGCCATACTAGCTGGGGTGTGGTGGCTGCTGACACCCACCTCCACAAGGGAGTCATCCTCCGAGCTGCTGTGGTCCTCAGCTGAGGTGGATGGTGCTGAGGACTCCTCGGTGTGGCTCCCCTCGCCCTCCGTGCCACTGGGTCCCTCCGACCACTCATCGGCTCCTGACCCAGTCTGGCTCTGCTGCTCCTCCTGGTCCATGGAGCTGTCCCCTCCTGTGGCCATGGATGTATCTGCAAACAATTAGGGAAACAGACCAACATCAGTCACCTGCACTGACCGCACACACCACAGTAAGTACAGCACATTACAGAGCAAGCCCTGGCATCCTCAGTTGAACATTGCCAAAAGTGCTCACACCGATTAGGAGAAGCCAATTGTCAGTCTGATGGTCAACCATGGCACTCACACCCCTCCTGCCCTTGCACCCATCTGTCTGGAGCCTGTTGGATGGTAAGACCCCAGGGTGGACACATGCACCACGTACACAGTTGTTGGACATTGCATAGAATACGGTGAAGTATGTGAACATGCACACATCACATCTCTTGCCACTGAGTCAGTACAGGTGTCCGGATAAAGGGATGGCCAGAGTCTAATTAGAGATGCATGTGATGCATACCAGCACCAGACACCATGATGCACCCATGTCCGGATAGTCAATGCCACAATGGGGTGCATGTTGCACATGTCACTCCCCTGCAGGATCACTCTTAGGAAGTTTAATGCCATGGCACAGGCCTGCCTGCAAAGTCATACATCACTGTCTCCAGTCACATGGGCATGGCAGCCAGCCAACAACAGTCTGCACTGTGTCACAATCCTAGGTAATGGGGAATGCAAGTTCTGTAGCTGACAAGTGCACATGTCCATCCCCCACAAACCACATCATCTGAACTCTTATTTGTCCACGTCATGCCAATTGGACATATGGGAGACATGAAACACAACTCTATGAACCTGAGCACCTCACAGTCTGCTGTGAATGAGAAACAGCTGCCTGGAATTCACAGTCGCATACACCTGTGTGCACAGTCAAGTGGTCAAACACCTATAAGTCACACAAGTATCATCTCTCATGGTCACATCTCAGATGGCATGCTGAGCCCTAAACGATAAACATCCCAGTAGTCCTGACAACGAAGCCACAGCACAACGACACAGAGGCAGACACCTGAGGGAACATTTCACTGATCACAACATGTAAGCTGATACATGGGAGTGGGAGTACAGAGTGTATTGTATGCCCTGGAGTAGGCATGACTGTCCTGCTCCACCTGAAAGAGGGATGAGCCCTGGACAGTAGGCAGGTGGCTAAGCATGTGTGACACACTTGATATACATACTCCTGAGGCCCAAACATTGTTCACACCCGCAGCATGGGGGTGTGCCAAATACCCCAGGGACATGTGGTGATTCAGATCAGCAAGTGGACCACATATCAAAGTTACACCCAGATTACATGTCAGAACTTAGGCATTGTGTAGGCAATTGACCCACCCATGAATCCCACCACAAAGTCACGGGAACAAATGCTCTCCCCCACCTTGAGCGAAGCAAAATGCAAGGACACAGTACGCAAGTGACACAATTTCCTGACTGTAAGGGCCACACCTGCGTATCAGGTGAGGAGTGGGCATGTCACAATTGAGGGACATGGGTCCTGGACCACAAGACTGATGTACTGTGGAAGTTTAACCAGGCCAGAGGAGGGCACATAGCATGTCAGACAAAGTTCACAGTGCAGCCATGGACTCACCCCCTCCTTGCTGCTGTCTGGCCTTCAGCTGCCCATCCAGGTCAGGGAAGACCACCGCCAGGATCCGGTGCATGTGGGGGGTCAGTGTCCGGTGTCCGCCCCTCCTGCGAGGAGGCGACAGCTTCAGCTGGACCCTTGCGATCCTCCGGGTCCAGCCCCGAAGGTCCTGCCACCTCTTCTGGCGGTTGCGGATCCGGCGCTTGTAGACCCCCACGGATCTTACTTCCCGGGCGATGGTCAGCCAAATTTCCTGCTTCTGGTGGGCATCAACCTGTGAGGATGTCAAAGTGAAAATGCCATTACTACACATGCAACATATACGTGCATCGCACAGTTGGATATACATGTCTCAATCACAGGGGCATATGATGTACACAGGCAGTGCAGCTATGGCTATGGACAGTTTGCCAGCAGTCACTACATGGTATCATTGTCTGGGAAGTAAAAACTTGTTGGAATGCACCGTTACTGCACTGTACCTGTTCAGTGCATGTGACTACACACTTTGGGGGGTGAGAACTACTCAGTGAGCATGCTAGCCAGTGGTGTGCACACTGTAAGTCTTGCTAGTCAAACAACATGCACAATTAGTAAGGCAGTGGACATCACACTCACCTGCTCTCCTGGTTTCCCATACAGCTTGCTGTACTGTGGAAGGAGGCTGTCCAGCAGGGCCTGGTTCTCCTCAAGGCTGAAGGCTGGGGCTCTCTCCACAGTACGTGCCATTGCAGTAGCCAGAGGATGCAGAGACAGCAGCAGTGTTGGTGGCAGATGTCGTCCTGGAGCATGTAGTGCAGGCAAGTGAGCTCTCAGGGGAACAGCCAGCATTATATGTGTGCTGCAGAGGCAGATACTGTCCCATGTGTCCAAAGTGATAGGTCCAAGTCGTTTGCATCTTCTGAATCTGGCCAATCCATGGAATTGCACCACTTATACACGCCCACACCATCCTTCAAAAGTTAAACTTCATGACACCCATGAATTTGCAACATTGTTGTGGCTGGCCAACTGAATTCACTGCATCAGACTCGTTGAAGCTTCGAAAACGCGCCCGTTGCCATGCCAGGCCCTAGCCAATGCATGCGCAACGATCTGACCATTGCTGTACAACGCGTATTCCGGGATACAACGCGTACCCGCACACAACAGATTCAATGGCCAGTGCGTGCACACCGATCGGTCCATTGGTGTACAACGCGTACCCGCTCACAACAGATTCAATGGCCAGTACGTGCACACCGATCGGTCCATTGCTGTACAACGCGTACCCGCTCACAACAGATTCAATGGCCAGTGCGTGCACACCGATCGGTCCATTGCTGTACAACGCGTACCCGTTCACAACAGATTCAATGGCCAGTGTGTGCACACTGATCGGTCCATTGCTGTACAACGCGTACCCGCTCACAACAGATTCAATGGCCAGTGCGTGCACACCGATCGGTCCATTGCTGTACAGCGCGTATTCCGGGAAACAACGTGTACCCGCTCACAACAGATTCAATGGCCAGTGCGTGCACACCGATCGGTCCATTGCTGTACAACGCGTACCCGCACACAACAGATTCAATGGCCAGTGCGTGCACACCGATCGGTCCATTGCTGTACAACGCGTACCCGCTCACAACAGATTCAATGGCCAGTGCGTGCACACCGATCGGTCCATTGCTGTACAACGCGTACCCACTCACAACAGATTCAATGGCCAGTGCGTGCACACCGATCGGTCCATTGCTGTACAACGCGTACCCGCACACAACAGATTCAATGGCCAGTGCGTGCACACCGATCGGACCATTGCTGTACAACGCGTACCCGCTCACAACAGATTCAATGGCCAGTGCGTGCACACCGATCGGTCCATTGCTGTACGACGCGTCCCTGTACAGGTCACTCGCATATGTCACCATGCTTGTCACTGGTGAACGTATGCCAGTGACATATACTTGCCAGGGACTCAGGGGCACACCTACAACACCACAGCCTGTCCACACTGTATCCTAAGGCATGTAAGGCTGCATTACCTTATCTGTGTATGGGGGTCAACATGTGGTTTTTGTGGTGGCACTTGGGGCAGCCACTCCCAGGCTGTGCACGTGTTCATGGGGACAGGATCCTTTGTGTGTTGTGCACATGACCACTGTGATGTGCAACTGTTCATTTCTGAGCATGTGGCATGGTCACATTTCCAGGTTGTGTATGTGTATGTCATGTCACATACCCCCAGAGTCCCATGTGGGAAGGTATGTACGTCACAGGGTGACCCATTGCCACAATAGTGATGTCCCTCCACAGTCTGTGTGCATGTTGTGTTTCCGATGTCTCTGATTCCATGTGCACAATGGGAGACAGTCTCCACATCCACGTTGTTTGTGCATGGAGTTTGATGTTGTGCGTGTGTGTGTCACAGACGTCCATGTCTGTCCTGCGGAGGCAACAGGGGCCACTACCTGTGGGAGTCATGTTTGTTTTGCTGACGTGTACATGATACGCCATGTCATGCCAGTGTCCATGTGGCAAGACAGGGTCCCTGGGAATCTACCTGTCAATGAGCTGTGATGCCTGTGGCGCATCTGTCCAGACATGTCACTGTGGTGTGTGTTTGGAACGTGACAGCAGTAAATGGGTACTGTGACACAGCCTAATGGTTTCCCATAGCACAACCTGGATCCTGTTGTCAACACATGTTGAACTGAGATGTTAGATGATGTCCATGTAGGTGCCACATATGTCCATACAGAACGGCACACACATCAAGTACTTGTGTCTCGTAATGATGTATCATGTGATATTGAGTATGGTCAATGCCACATATGTGGGGTGACTGACAATCTTTCTTTCTTCACCTATGCACTGCAGGGCACCAGCTGTCCATAGACCATTCCCTGACCTTGCAACGATGGTGGAACGTGACAGCATCCGACGGTACCGCTTCACCAGGCAGCTGATTGATGATTTGGCCGTGCGCTTGGCCCCACATTTGCAACCTGGCCGGCCGTACCCTACAGCGCTGACCCCCAAGGTGAAGGTGATGGCAGCCCTACACTTCTTTGCCACCGGTACCTTTCAACACACTGTGGCGTCTGCTGGTGGGATGTCACAGACTATGTTCAGCCGTGTGCTACGCGATGTTTTGGAGACAATGTTGAGATGCCTGAACCAGTACATCTATTTCCCTAAACGTCAACAACTCACTGACGTCAAGAGTGACTTCTATGCCCTGGAGAGGATGCCACATGTCATTGGCTCCATTGATGGGACACATGTGGCTTTGGTACCACCACAGGCACATGAGCAGGCATACAGGAACAGGAAACATTACCATTCTATCAATGCTCTGGTGGTATGTCTTGCAGATATGTGCATCTCACATGTGTGTGCCCGTTTCCCTGGTTCGGCACACGATGCCTACGTGATGAGGAGTAGTCGCATCCCGAGGATGATGTCACAGATGCAGAACCAGCGTGCCTGGCTTGTCGGTGTGTACTGACTTTGTACCATTGTGTGTGTTCTGCTATGTTGTATTCCGCCCTCTTTTCCAAGTCAGCTAATGTGCAATTGTCTGTCTGTAGGTGACTCGGGATACCCCAACATGCCGTGGTTGCTGACACCCCTCAGGAACCCTGTGACACCAGCCCAGATGCGGTACAATGAGGCACATGGTCGGACCAGGAGAGTGATCGAGCGGACATTTGGTGTCCTGAAGAGCCGCTTCCGCTGCCTGGACAAGACAGGAGGGGCCCTCCCATATGCCCCAGCAAAGGTGTGCAAGATTGTCATCGTCTGCTGCATGCTACACAACCTGGCAGTGCGGAAGGAGTTGCCTCTCATCCTGGATGATGATGACCAACATCCGCCACCTGTGGAGGATCCTGGCCTGGGCCACGATGCCAGTGATGATGATCATGATGATGGTGATGTCCGCACACAGCTCATCACCAACTTCTTCAGCTGAATGTGAGTATCCAGAGAGTTGTCATGCCAATGATGTGAGTTTGCGTGATATGTGTTGGTGGTGCTCTGGTGCTGTTTGAGTGTGGCCATGTGCTAATTGACTGGAAGCGTGCAGCGATGTGTCCTTACAGGTAGTCTGTACTCCCCAACAGTGTTGACATGCTAACTTGGTTTTCTGTGAGTATCTTGTGACATGTATTGGCCATGGATATTGCAGTTCTGTCCTGTTCTTCGGAGCTTTTGACTGTGTGTCATGTCTGTCCTTCACAGGGTACTTTCAGAGTTGTTTGGTGAACTGTGATCCCCCGACACCATGATTCAACTTCCAGGGTGGAAGCAGTCGTTTCCCTACAGGTGATGTGCCACACACCCCTGGACTTTCTTTCTTCTACACTTGTTGACTGTGTGTCCCCTGCCACGTAGGATTACCTTGCATCTGTAGTGGAAACAACATGTTGCAAATGTGTAATAAACTTGTGCTTCACTTTGGGATGTGCGTTGTCTGTGGTCACACATCTGACTGACATGTGCTTACTGCACCTGTGGGCTAGTTAACACAGACTGTGAATAGGTGTGGTGTCTGTGCATTGCACTGTATTTCCTGGCAACATCAGTGTAGGCGATGAGTCTGATGGCCCTGGTGTGTATGTGTTGTGTAGCCCTAGTGGTGTGTCTCCCTCATATGTGTCACGTCTCCATGACTCACATGACGGTGTTGAACTTGCTGTAGCAGTTAGCATGCACAGTGTCATTTAGCAGATCACCATCTCCATGACAGAAACCACGTTGGAATCACAACAGAGGCAAGTATGGTGTATTGGTGAGTTTATTTCCATACATGTGTGAGGATAGTGCACAGGATAGTGGGTGCTATACATTGGGATTGTAATCCAAAGTTCCCAGATGAGTTGGAAGTCTTGGTAGCAGAAATGTCCTGAGTAAAGTCCACGGTCATCTGATACATTGGGCCAACTTAAGCTCCCCATGTCATGTGGGAGAGTTGGGTTGCATTCGACAGGGTGAACAGTTTGCACACAAAGGAGATTTTCCAGAACAGGTGTTGGGTTCCTGGGGGATGTACATGGCCATCAACCTCTCAGTTTTCCTTCCTCGGACGACCCCTCTTCTTTCGGGGGGACCCTCACGTGCAGGCTGCTGTGGTGCAGAGGACTCTCCGCCAGAGTCATCCTCCCTCCCTGTGGCAGTTGCAGTTGTTGCAGCACCAGATGTTGTGGGCACACAGGGAGGTGTGGCCATGTTGGTGCTAATCTGGCGGAGGCATGTCAATATGTCCCTATGCACCGCTGTCAATTCTTCCAATGTGTCCCACTTGGACTCCATGCCAGCCATGTGTGTCTCCACACGGGACATGTGTGTCTCCACACAGGACATGTGTGAGTCCAAGCGGGCATGATGGGCAGCCTGCTGCTGTTGAATGTCCTTGAGGATCCCCACTACCTGGCTGACCTCTCCGGTGCTATTCTGGTACGCATCAGCAATGCGTGCCAGTTGTGGGTCATCATGCAGTCCAGACCCCTCTGCAAACAGCGACCTATGTCTCCCACCCCTCCCACCACCCCTGGCGACACGTGCCGGACCTGCGTTGGCACGCACAGGTGACCGTAGGCCCACTTGGGGGTTGTTACTGGGGTCGTTGTCCGTTGCTCCACGTTGGGCCGGGGTCCCTGTGCTGTTGTCATTGGCGGTCCTTGGTCTGTCCGTGTTGGCAGGGGTGGTCTGTGTGTTGGCAGTTGTTGGAGGGGTGGGTGCAGGGGGTGCAGATGTTGGTCCTGCTGGTGCTGCATGATGACTCACACCGAAGGTGCCAGGTAGGTCTTCACCATCCGAGGAGGGCAGAGGCTGTTCCACACCAGTGAGCTCAGTGTCCCCAGGAGCCTGGGACAGGGACTCCTCGTCGTCTGCTGCTGTGTCCCCATCATCACCTGTTTTTGGAAGAGACACACAATGTATGTTATGTTTCTACAGGCATCAATGGTTCACACACCTGACAGTTGTGACTGTACCTCTGGATGCGGCCCTGTACATTGCATTGTCCTCAGTTGTCACAGTCAGAGGTTGATATTGGGGTAGCACATTGTCCTGCCAACCTGAAGCTTTTCAATGTGAATGTTGAGGTATGTGCATGGCCAGCATTGGTGGTATTTGGTGGACATACGGCCCTCCTTCTCCCCCCAGCCCAGTTATCCCACCATGAAGCATGCCACCCTTGCAGTGTGTGCAGGTTGACTCTCAGGATGTCAGTCAGTGGTGTCCTGCTGTTGGTTGTTGCACAGTTCCCAGCAGGGCCTTGTGCTCCCCACAACAGAGCACCATTGTCAGACATCTTTGAAGTGGCTTTTCACTCCCTGTGAGGTGTGCATGCTTCAGTGTGAGCTTGCTGGGCCATGTGGGTGGGGGATGTTGAGCTGTGACTACCACTCCCATCATGCTATTGCCTACACCCCCTTCCCAGCATGCCCATACTTCCTTCCTTTTGAGTCGACTTCACTGTGTGTGAGTGTGACTGCAATGGCAAGATGGCTGTCAGTGGTGTCCTGCTGTTTGTTGGTGCCCAGTTCCCAGCAGGGCCCTGTGCTCCCCACAACAGAGCACCATTGTCAGACATCTTTGAAGTGGCTTTTCACTCCCTGTGAGGTGTGCATGCTTCAGTGTGAGCTTTCTGGGCCATGTGGGTGGGGGATGTTGAGCTGTGACTACCACTCCCATCATGCTATTGCCTACACCCCCCTTCCCAGCATGCCCATACTTCCTTCCTTTTGAGTCGACTTCACTGTGTGTGAGTGTGACTGCAATGGCAAGATGGCTGTCAGTGGTGTCCTGTTGTTTGTTGGTGCCCAGTTCCCAGCAGGGCCTTGTGCTCCCCACAACAGAGCACCATTGTCAGACATCTTTGAAGTGGCTTTTCACTCCCTGTGAGGTGTGCATGCTTCAGTGTGAGCTTGCTGGGCCATGTGGGTGGGGATGTTGAGCTGTGACTACCACTCCCATCATGCTATTGCCTACATCCCCCTTCCCAGCATGCCCATACTTCCTTCCTTTTGACTCTGCTTCCCTGTGGGGTAGTGTGGCTGTGCTGACAGGATGGCTGACAGTGTTGTCCTGGCGTTTGTTTGGCTACAAGTCCCAAGAGTGTCCCTGTGCTTCACACAGCATAACCCAGGGTGGTGGTTCTTTGTGGGATATTTGATTGGAGTGTGAGGCATTGCATTCTCCCAGGTGAGTTGTGTGGAGTTTGTGTTAAGGGGGTGTGTAAGGAAAGCTGCTTGTAACTATGGTCAGAGCTGTCAGTCCTCCTTCCCACCCAGCCAGATATCCCACCATGGAACGTGCTTCCATTGTAGGGAGTGCAAGCTGGCTTTCAGGATGTCAGGCAGTGGTGTCCTGCTGTTGGGTGGTGCACAGTTCCCAGCAGGGGCTTGTGCTCCCCACAGCAGTACCCAGTGTCAGCCATCTTGTCAGTTGTTTTCCACTCCCTGTGATGTGAGCATGGTTCACAGTGGTGTTGATGGGCCAATTGTGAGGGTGAGCAATATCTGTGACTACAACTCCCATCATGCTATTGGCTACACTGACTTCACCAGCATACACATAATTCCTTCCTTTCAGTGAGCTTCCCTGTGAGGTGGTGTTCTAGTGGTGGCAAAATGTCTAACTGTGTTTGTTGGTTATATTTGTGCCACTGCCTTGCTGTATTTGTAGTTAGGTTTGTACATATCATGACACAGTTACATATCACTATGAGATGGCATGTATTGTGTTTATCTGACTGACAGACAAATCTTGGGGTGATTATCTTTTGGTTGCTGTGGATTTGCTAAGGGTGCATGGTTTGACTATCCCTTTGACAGTGATGTGTGTGTATTGTCACACAATATTGGGTATATTAGTTGTGTACTCACCAGGCTCTGGGATGTTTGATAGTCCATATATGCTCACTGGTGGTAGGATGGCCCGCAACTTCTCCTCCCAGGGCCTGAGGTATAGTGGTTTGGCAGGAGGGCCACTGCCAGTGCGCTGACTCAAGATGTAATCCTTCTTTAGTAGGTCCCTGACCCTCCTGTGCACATCATACCACCTGTTCTGGATGTCTTCCTTTGTGCACAAACATGGTGATTGTGCGTTGACCCTGTCGACGATCCTCTCCCACATCTTGGTTTTCTGCGACATGGGGGTCTGTTGGACCAATGTACCGAACAACTGGGGCTCTACCCTGAGGATCTCATCTACCATGACTTCCAATTCACTGTCTAGGAACTTTGGATTCTTCTTTGGGGGCATGGTGATGGGTGGTGGTGGTGACTGATGTGTGTGTGGGTGTGCAAGTGAGGGTGTGTGGGTGTAGATTTTGCTGGGTGTATGTGAGGGTGCTATTTGTTGAGGTGCTAATGGTGTGTGGCTTGTGTGATGGATGAGCTGTGAGTGTGTCTGTGGTTGCTGTCTGATGGTGTTCTGTGCTGGCAGGTCAGTTGAATTTGCAAAGGATCATGGTAGGGATTTGTGGCCTTTATATGGGTGGAGTTGGGGGTGTGTCCTTGTTCCATGTTTTTTTTCCCTGTATTTATTGACTTTGTCATTGCTTGTTTGGCCCTTTTTTTTTGTATTTTTCCCTTTGTATTTTTTGTGCATGTAGGAGACGTTCTTCTGACCGAGTGGGACGCTGCAGTTGTCTCGTGCGAGGTTCTCCGAGTCGTTCACGCTGTGTTTCTGCTAGGTTTATTGTGCGGCGTACGCGTCGGTCTCCGAGTATTGGCTTCCTTCTGCTGGCTTTTGTATGCGTGTCTGTCGTACGGCTTGAGCTCCGTGCGACTCGGTCTGGTTTTCCATGCAATACATCGTACTGCGCGGGTCGGAGTTCGCGGGTACGTTTCGTTCGGGTTCATTCCTGGTGCGTGTCGGTCGGTTCGATTCGCGTGGTTTTCCGGCCGGATAGCTTGTTTCCATGCGGTTCGGTCGTTCGGCTTGTGTTCCGTACGAGTCGGTCGTGATTCACATGCATTTCATCGTACTACCCAGGTCGGGCGACGCCGGTACGTGTCGGTCGGATTAAATTCCCGTACCGAGTCGGTCGGTACGTTTTCCGGCCCGAATCGGAATCGGCCCCAAAGTCTTGAGCCATAAGCCCACTCTGCACTTCAAAACATTCCTTGGCAGGGTTACCCCAGCTGAAACCAAATCCTTGTACATACGCTTTTGAATTGGTACACTGCCACTGAGTTGCCCTTTCTACCAAACACTGTTGAATCTGAGGGTGCACAGACAGAATATTGAGTTTTAAATGTCGACATACACAAATATCGAGTTGGAAATATCGTGATGCAGAAATATCGACAGCAAGAATATCGTGGTCAAGAATATCGACTTGGAGGTAAGAAATATCGTTTTTGAAAATATCGAAGTCATTAATATAGTTTGCAAAAATGCAGTTGTTTAAAATATCGATGTTTTAATTAGTGTTATGTATTTCAGTATGTATTTTAAAAGTATGTGAACTATTTTTTAGTATAAGTATTTGCTTTTGTTTTTTAATATATGTGTTACATTTTTAGTAGTTATTAATTTTATTTTAATAAAATTTTGCGTTTTTTAGTTCAGTAGCGGGCTGTGGGTTAATAGGGGAATCGGGTGGGAAGCACTTTAATTATAATAAATGTATTATTATTTTTTATTTATTAGTATTTATTAAATTTAGATTTTATAGAGTTAATTGTGGGAATTAATGTATTATTTATTAATGATTAATTGGTTGTTAATTATTATTAATTAATTGGTAATTATGTTAATTGTGTCATTTTTTTTAGGAGCAGGTTGTGGGTTTATGGGGGAATAGGGTGGGAGGTAATTTAATTATAATAAATGTATTAATATTTTTTATTTATATTTATTTAATTTACATTTTATAGTGTTAATTGTAATTAATTGAAAATAATTTATTATTAATTATGTATTAATTGCTTGTTAATTATTAATAATTAATTGGTAATTAATTATATTAATTGTATTTGTTTAGGAGCGGGTGGTGGGGTTTATAGGGGAATAGGGTGGCAACTAATTTATTTATAATTAATTAACAATTATTTCTTAATTAATGCTAATTAATTAATTAAAATTTAAATATGGCAATTGTGTAATTAATTTTAGATGTGAGTTGTGGGATTTATAGTGGTTAAGGGTGGGAAGTATTATCTTTTAAATTAATTAATAAGTTGTTGTTAATTGATATTCATTTATTAATGTTAAGTTAGTTATGGAAATTGTGTAATGATTTTTAGGTGTGGGTTGTGGTGTTTATTGGGGTAGAGGGTGGAAAGTTATTTATGTTTAACTAATTGATAATTAGTTGATCATTAATATTAATTCATCAATTCATAAATATTTATGGTATTTGTTTATTTTTATTTTGTGTGTGGGTTTCGGTTTTATAGGGGTAACGTTTGGGGAGTAAATTAATTTTATCTATTTTAATTTGTTTTTTAATTAATTATATTTCTTTAATTGATAATTAACTATGTTAATTATGGAGGTACATTTCTTTAAAATTTAGATGTGTGTTGTGAGTTGTGTGGTGTTATAGGGTAGGAAATAAAAAAGATTACATTTATGTAATAATTAATGTTTTTGATTATAGATAATTTCTATTAAAAATAGTTATTTGTTTGTAAATTATTTTTAAAACATTTTAAAAAAATCTTTTTAGGTATTTGTTAGATCTTTTTAACATTATAATATGCTTTTATCTTTTGTAAATTTTTTATATTTTTATATATGTTTTCTTTTTTTGTTTTTTAAAATCTTTTGTGTTGTAGTTGATATTTTGTTTGTTTTTAATTTTGAACTGACTCCAATGGGAATATTAATTTTTACCCCTCTGCTATCCAACACTTTCCCTACTGTTGCACTCACTGGAGTGGGAATAGGAATTTTTACCCCTCCGCTCTCCAACACTTTCCCTACTGTTGCACTCACTGGAGTGGGAATAGTAATTTTTACCCCTCCGCTATCCAGCATTTTCCCTACTGTTGCACTCACTGGAGTGGGAATACTAAGTTTTACCCCTCCGCTATCCAACACTTTCCCTACTGTTGCACTCACTGGAGTGGGAATAGTAATTTGTACCCTCCGCTATCCAACACTTTCTCTACTGTTGCACTCACTGGAGTGGGAATAGTAATTTTTACCCATCTGCTATTCAACACTTTCCCTACTCTTGCACTCAATGGAGTGCAAAATTTAGGTTTAAAGACTATTAAATATTTGAATGTTTTAATTTATAATATAATGTTTTTTTATTAGATTTTATGTTATAGGTGTATGTATATATATATATATATATATATTTATTTGTACATTTTTATATATTTATAAAATTTAAAAATAAATTAAAATGAATAGTTTATTTGTTTTAAAGTAAATATATATATATTACATTTTATATAAGTATGTTTAATTTTTTTAAATTACATTTATTTTTTATATTTGTTAAAATGTATATTAAATCCAAATAATTTTTTTAAGTTAATTTTATTATTTAATATATTTAACATTATTTTTTACATATATAAAAAAATCAATATTTTGTACATCGATTTTTTTACATAGATTTTGTTGTTGATATTTTTATACTTTCCATTAGAAATATAGGATGTCGATATTTTTGACATCGATACTTATGACAATATTTGTGTATGGGGATATTTTGGGCATTGATATTCTATCAGTGAACCGAATCTGAGATTTACTTATTGTTCTGTTGAAAGTACAAAGCCCCTAGAGCCAAGTGGATCCTCACCCTCTATTGAAATCTGGGAGTTGATTAATGCGAGGTAGCCTTACATATAATGAAAACGGACTCAACTGAAGTAATTGTGTTTGCCCTTACCAGTTATTTAAAGTGGGCATAGTCCATTCGTGCTAGTGCATTAAAGGCTGGGCCCTGAGGCAAGTGGTCAAATGCTGAGGTTCACGAGTCAATGTTCATAACTGATTAGCAGCTTCTTCCTGGTAACCTCAAATGTATAGTCTGTCTTATGGCTTACAAAATGTTTTATGTTAAGTATTATGCACTTTTGTTTTGTCTAGCTATATTCCAGCTCAAGGCGCATGAGCTAACGTCTACAATTGTTTAGCAGCTACGTCCCAGTAAACTTAAATGTGTACTTTGATCTACGGATATGATATGTTTTATGTCAAGCATGATGCACTTTCGCTCGTATAACTATATTCCAGCCCATTGTACTTTTAACCCACCTCTTTTACACCTGGGATTTTAGATGCTGACTTTGTACTTTGTAGTTATATGATTTTCATAAGAAGTCATATTTATTTGAATGTTTTAACAGTGCTATTTGTTTGTAAGCTTGATGTTGCTGTACTGTACTTTTATGGCTGCTGGCCAAAATAAAGTAATATGACTGACTGAAATGGCACCTCCCAGTATGATTACACATCAACTGACTTCAATGTGAATGCTTTCTTCCTTCACTGCCACTAAACCTGAATCTACTCTATTTGCTGTGCAAACACATGGGACATGACTTCATTTGGAATTAAAAAAAGCAAAAACAAGAATTCCAGTTAGCTTATGTCTCTAACTCAAAATAACATTGCAAAAACTTTTGTTTATATTTTTATCTCTTTGTTCTCCACTGGCATAGCATCATTGTAATGTACATTTTCCATTCCACAAGAGGTACATTACCACAATGCAGGGTCACTCAATGTAAGCAGCCTGTACAACAAGACAGTTACCTGCGGATGTTTAACATAAGAATCAGGAAAATCACATTTTGTCAATTGTGCCATTATGAGAATCATATTAACATAATGGATAAGCACAATCCCAAAAAGGAACAAAAAACATATAGCAAAAAGCCATCAACTCTACTCAATCCCCCCACGCCTTGCTCACTCTCAAAGGAGACATCAGGAGTCGGTTCCTCAGTGCACCCCAATAGGCAATAATTCCTTCCGGCTGCGACCAACAAGCTGCCTTACGTCTAAGATGCAGTAGCATTGTCCGTGGGGGCAAGAATCGCATTTAATCTGGCTAGATACTCATTCCATTGCTCCATGACATTGCATCTCCCATCCCGTGCTCTGGCATCCATCCGAACCGAGAGCTCTGCATTCGCCCAGCGAATCACATTCCTATGCCACACGATCCCCGGAAGGGGAAGTGCACTCCTCCATGCAATTGCGATATACGCCGCTTTGCTGATACCAATGTCAACATATGGCAACACTTCAGCTGTTTTGTGTTTTTGGTCACCACTCCTGAATGTAGGGGAAAAAATCCAGGGTCATACGGCATTATGGTTGTGGTGATATCTGACGCGCAGGTAATCACTGCGGGCAAGAAGACATCAATTGTCGGACACTGCCACACCATGTAGCCGAAGTCTGCATTAAACTGTTGACATCTAGAATACCTCGCCCCCGTACCCGGGAAATTTATTTCTATTCTGTCTGGAGAAAGGTATGTGTGGTGTACATAATTGAATTGCATGAATCTAAACCTTGCGTTCTGAGTACTTGTTTTTATTGAACCCAAGCACCTCCTCCATGTGGGATCCTATATTCACGCATTCAATTTCTCCTCCCACCGGACCTTGAGCCCCGGGAACCCCCCATCAGTGCCTTGATCTTGTAGTGCCCTGTATATATGTGAGATAGCCTGTCTAGAGCCCGTCAGTATCAGCATCACGTCCAGCGGACCAGCCGTCGGTACAGGGGCTCCCTCTAGTTTCCACAGCTTCCCGCCACTCCCCTCAGTGCGGAATACAAAGGAACTGCCCTGGGTCTAGTCCGCTTCTGGTCATCAACTCTTCAAAAGTGCAGAAATGACCACCAGCTATTATATCCCCCAGGGTCTCCAACCCAGCAGCTGTCCAAGAGTCCACCAGAAAGGTCCTAGTCAAGCGTCTGCTCGGTAGGAGGTCCCAAAGTGGCAGGCCAGGAGCATAAGGAATATTGTGTTTTCCCCGAAATATATGATTCTTTCAAGTCCACGCCACCACTTTTACCAGCATATTGGTGACTGCAGTATGGGGGGAGTTAAGAACCACTCCAAGGGTAAGCAGGCCCCAAAAACAGTGCCTACCATTCACCGTTCTGGGTTGGCCTCGTCCAGTATCCATTGAAGGTGCCACTGTAGTTGGGCTGCGGCATAATTGAACTTGTAATTGGCAGCTCCCAGTCCACCATCCTCTAGAGTGGCATATAATAGCTCTAGTTTTGCCCTATGCCTTTTATTCGCCCAGATCAAGGCAGCCAGTAACATCCAAAGGTCCACAAAGAAAGGTCTCTTCAAAATCACCGATAGTGCTGCAAAGAAATATAGGGCACCTGGAAGGACTAACATTTTAGCAATGGACACTCTCCCCATAGGTGATAGAGGTAGTTGTGTTCAGAAGGGCAGAGATTTTCACATCGAGGTTAGTGCCCTACCCAGGTTCCCCTCCACCAGATCCTGCTCAGAGTGATAGGCTTGCATATCTAGATATTTGAAAGTGTCATACTTCCATAACACTGGGGCATCCCCAGCGTGATGATACGGAATATCAGGGGTCTGCAATAATAGGAATAGAAATGATTTCCCCCAGTTAATTGGCAGACCGGATATGTGGCCAAAGGTGTCTAAAGTCGACAAGACCCCTGGGAAAATGGAAGGGTCGGCTCGCAAATATATTAGTGTGTCATCTGCGTACATGGAGATTATGTTAGGATGACCTCCAACTGTATATACCTAGTCACGTACTCGCTTACGGAGCATACACGCCAGTGGCTCCATGGTCAGGGCAAACAGCAGGGGGGACAGAGGACCCCCATGTCTGGTGCCTCTCTCAATCCTAAAACTGCCAGAAATGAGCTTCCCGGTGCATAGAGATGGGGAGTTCATATAACACCTGTATCCAATTTCAAAACTCCCGGCCCAGGCCCAGCTTTACCAGAACCGCCTGTAGATAGTTCCAATCCAGGGTGTCAAATGCCTTCTCTATGTCAAGAGAGGCCACCCATCCCTGAGTATTTGTCTGGTTTGCCCAATCCATAATCCCAAATAACCGACGCAGGTTGAAAAATGTGCTCCTGCCCGGAATAAACCCATTCTGGTCTGAGTGGATTACTGTGTACAGAGTACAGAGTTTACATTGTATTGTATTGTAATTGCATTTGTATAGCGCTTACTACCCCTGATGAGGCGTCAAAGCGCTTTTTCGGCGAGTAGCACGCTACTCCGGGACCCATAGAGGTATAGGGGGAGTCGATCTGTCCAGTACCAGGTCTGGAACGCAATTGAAATCCCCACACCACAATGCAGTGGTGTGGGTGACTGCAGGAGTGTAAGAGTAAGCGAGTAAAAAACATGGGCTGTCCCATGTTAGGGGCATACACTACCACCAATGTGAGGGGTTCACCATCCAGCATGCCCTCTGCAATGACATAACGGCCCAATGAGACTGTGCCCCAGAACAAACGGAACTCCTGGCGCCGCCAACAGTAGCACCCCCCTGGCATATGTGTAATATGTGGTGCCCAACACCAGTCCCCGACACCTTTTACATAGCCTGGTAAGTTCCCTGTTGATCAAGTGAGTTTCTTGGAGGTAAGCAAAGTGAACATTGTGCCTCCGCAAGTAGGAATAGATCCTATGACGCTTACCAAAATTTCCCATGACCCTCACATTCCAGGACAAAACCGTGTATTCTCGGGAGGTCATGTTATCCCCATTAAGCGCAGTATTGGTGCTACGCAACATGATTCAGAAGGTGAGTGAGACCATAGAGTACCCGAGCAGTAAAGCAAATTAACACCAACAAACAAACTTTCAACAATTTCGAACAGTTCTCCGCAACTCCCACTCCCTGGTCGCACCCTCAATCGGTCACATAAGCTCGAAAGGAACCTAACAACACAATGATACAGATCACTACTATTATGATTGGTTTCAGAATGTAACCAATAATTCCTTGTCCCAAACTTCCAAACCAGCTTACAACCCTTCCAAATCCTTGGCCAATTTTATCCCAAATACCCTCAGTAGCCAAATCATGTATGTCGTGGTGTATCTCAGTGATGTTATTTATATATTTCTTCAAATCCTTACTATTGTCAGGGATATAAGTGCAACACTGTTGGACCCTCAGCAATTTAAAGACCCCGCCCTCTTTTGCCAGTAATGCATCTAAAGCAAGACGGTTCTGAAGCACCATAGCCATTATAGAGACCATCTTCCTATCAACAAGCAGTAAAGCTTGAGCCGTGTTCACTGACAGTTTGTCTACCAGTGTTGACAACCTTCTAATCTTTACATCATTCAGAACCACTCCCAAACTCGGTATCATTGCACCAAATACATCACCAACAATTTTTCCTGCACTCATGCCACGTTTCTCTCTACATGATAGTTTCCCTTCCAAAGGCCACAAGTCTTCCATGTGGAATATTTTTGGAAATACCACAGCCAAATAACATGTCCCATACCAATTTGGAGGCAATTGAACATACGCTTTTCTACCACATACAAAATACACATTGGGCACTATGGTCAATTTATCCAATAGCGCCTTCTTTATTGATTCTTCAATCAAGAAAATGTGCTCACATTCTCTCTCTCCCACAAATACTTTGTCATAATATGTCTGTGGTTGTCTAATGCAAAGTTTCCCTTTTTGCTGCAAATCTAGAGCTATTGGACCAGAGCTTCCCTTTGCCTTATGATCTAACTCCTCTTGGGCCCATGGAACTACCTCATGCTTAGGATCAGGTCTGAATAATGACTGTGTATGCCTATCCTCTATCTGATCCAATAATTTCTTTTCTATGTCGGATAACATACATGTCAAATGTGTCGATGGGCATATGCTGTGTCCAAAGTTACTTTGGGCACAAAATACTTTGACATTCTTTCTTCCTTCTTATGATAATCATATTTGTTCAAATATTTAAGTACTGGAACCTCAGGGAGTACTACATAATAGTTGGAAAAATAATACTCAAAATGTGCTTTACCATAAAACATTCTCAGCAACACACTACAAGTGATGCCATATGTCAGGGGTAGGTGATGATATCTAATGCCCTCCTCTACTGATGCTGGCACCTGCATGCACACATAGCAATCCTTTGTGTCATGGGGTCCACATACTCATACAACAACCTTGTGTACGTATTTAACGTAAAGTCACCCTTGGAGAGCTCTACATGTAATAAGCGACTAGTTTCTTCTATCATGTCCCTAACTGATTCTGATGCACCCTCTCTTATGTCTGATGTAGAAGGTGTAGGTGTCCCCCGTTCCCCTTCTTCCGGAACATTGGACTCGACCATGGATGTAATGACCACTACGGTAATGACTACAATTACCCCCACTATGAGTGTACCTATCATGCATTTCTGCCTACGGTTCGAATTTCCAGACTCCATATCGAATCAGTTTCCAACGTGGTGCAGAAATGGAAGTAACAAAGTCTTTTCTTTTCCCTTACTAATTCTGCACACAAAGTTCTTACTAGATTCCTTTTGAAATTGTAGAATTCTTTCGTATTCAGTTCAGCAATAATGGTCGACAGTTCATTAACAGCCATCCCTATCCCTCTTTCTTCTTCTACTGGAAAGTCCCTAAATGTATTCTTCTTCTACTGGGGCCTAGGTTATCTTCTTTAGAACAATGCTTATGTACTTTCTTTCTCTTTATACAGTTCAATTTTCATCATAAATCAAATCAGTGCCAAGAGCATCAACAACGAGTTCCAAGATCTCCATACGAAATGCTGTCAATTCATGAGCTGAAGGCTGGCGACCAAATGTTGGAAATGAGAGTTGATTTAGGATCAGATGTCGCAATCCACTGAGCCTTGGAGGATCAGGTACTGTTAGAGTCAAGAGCCCGAGAGCCTCGACTCCTGGGACTAACAGTTCAATGTCAAAAATCAGTGTGGTCTCTCCGCGTCTCACTCTTCCAGACCTCAGCCTCCCGGACCTCCCCGGTCCCTGCATCTGTGACCAGGTATGTCCACTCGGGAGCAGCGTACTTTCGGCACAGCACTCATTCTCTCTTTGACCTCCTTAAGCCTCTTGACTTGGCTCTGTGCCACTTTGCTTAGATTCAGAAGTTTCAGAGATGGGAGCGAGATCCTTTTCTGATGTAAGCCTCAGATTCAGTCTTTCTTTTCTCACTGGCCACGTTTCACTTCCAGCCTCTGTTCTCCTCTCCACCCTGGCCTGCTCCACACCCGTCTGGTCAGCTGCCTCTGACTCCACTTCAACTCTAACGTTTACGTCTCCCTCAGTGTCTGTACCGGGATCTTGTACAGCGTGATCCCCTTCAGCTTGAACAAGTGAACAGTCAGTTTCAGAAGGAACCCTCAAAGCTTGGCTTGTCCCCTCTTCCGACCTTGCACTCTCAGCTGAATTTCTTTGATCGAGAGGAGCTGTTTCTTCCAAGGGTTCTGGAACTCTGCGGGTGTGGGAGGCGTGGATCCAGTTCGGTAAGCCTCCGCACTTCACGGCTGTGCTGGTAACCAGGATCACTTGGTACGGACCTCACCACTGTCCATCAAGGCAACTCTTCCTCACGTGCTTTCTGACCAAAAACCAGTCCCCCGGGCTTAGGTCGTGCAGGAGATCTTTCGAGGTGGGTGCAGTTGCAGCCTCGACCTGGTGAGACACAGAATTATCAATTATAATTATAGGATGCACTCCAAATTTCTCCAATACTTGTCCATGTTTTTCCTCCTTCTCCGTGAGTGCGTGCATACTGGTTTAATGCCTTGCCCACGTGGCATTTAGATTTATCAACAGCGTTATGCGGGGCGACAATACGCCCCTCTCCCAGTTTCACTGCGCATTGTGCTTCTTTAGCGCCAACTTATACTTTCAAACATTTTACTCAAATTCTTCAACGTAATCCTCATTTTGTCTTGTCATCTTTTTTTCTTTAAGTTTACTCAATTCAATCCACACGCAGGAATGATATGCCATTTCCAAGGTTTCCCATGTTTAGGTGTGCCCTCCGGGCCTCTAACAAAAACACGAACTAATGCAAATTCATCCAAGGCAGTGTTTTATTAAAAACCCAATGCATTTCGGGCTGACAAAGCCCTTCTTCGGGGGTAACTGAAAATAACAATAAAAAATTTCCAATTATTTTATGCTGCAATATTGTGCTTTTTACTTTCAATTGTTTATTATTACAAATCACCTTGTATTGTTAAACTTAACTTTGCAATATTATTCATCATGTAACTTTAACAACTATACATATTTCTCCGTTACTGTTCCTCTACATGAATAACACCGATGATAAACCCCCATTCATGATTCGACCGTTAACATAACTTTATTGGCCACATGTCATTTCAACTTTACCCGCCCTTTCTTTGGTCTCTGTCAATCACCCACTCATTTGCCAACGATCGTTTATCCTCATGACCTCTTGGGAAATATCCATGTCACCATCTGATTTAAACTACATTCGTACCCTTATTTTTACAAACCTCTCTCTGGACTCACACTCTGTTTATAAATCACTTTCTTCAGCCGCGTCATTCCCAAACATCTTTCATTCTTCCCACACGGTTTGAAAATGCTTTCCTCCAACCTCCCTCGTCAGCCCACATTCTCCCCTTCACCTTTTAACCCCAATCCTCACTTTAAACTTCTAGAATCTTACACAGCTACGACATGAATTCAATATCTCTCCAACCCACGAGCACTTTTGCCCAATCTTCGACCAAAAGTCACCTTTCTCAACTTCACATACCTGCCAAGGCGTTAAAAACACTCCATCCTCCTTTCAACAACGTGTAACATCACGCGATACTATCACCCTGCTTTTAACTGCCTATGGGCTCGTAACCACCTCCCACTTTGCTGTTACTAAATGAGCCAGCTGTTCTGTTTTACCCTCCTAGTATCTTTACGACATGCTCCGAAAATAAATGGAAACTACACTTCCCATAATTCATTGTTTTTGAAAAACTATAAATGGAGAGTTAAACTAATCATATTTATACAGTGCTGCTAAGTTTTATACTATGCGAAATTGAACCAACAATAACCACAATAAGCAACCCATAATCAACAGTTATGACATTATAAAACTCATTTCAGTCTCTCCGTAAACACCAACTTGCTAGACGAATTGAGATGTTACATCATACGCGTGGGTCATGATTCAATAAAAAGTTCCATCATAGTCATCTTGTTTCTGCTGCCGGGTGCTATCCTATTTGCGGGCAATTTATTCATGAATATCAATTATAATTATAGGATGCACTCCTATTTCTCCAATACTTGTCCATGTTTTTCCTCCTTCTCCGTGAGTGCGTGCATACTGGTTTAATGCCTTGCCCACGTGGCATTTAGATTTATCAACAGCGTTATGCGGGGCGACAATACGCCCCTCTCCCAGTTGCACTGCGCATTGTGCTTCTTTAGCGCCAACTTATACTTTCAAACATTTTACTCAAATTCTTCAACGTAATCCTCATTTTGTCTTGTCATCTTTTTTTTCTTTAAGTTTACTCAATTCAATCCACACGCAGGAATGATATGCCATTTCCAAGGTTTCCCATGTTTAGGTGTTCCCTCCGGGCCTCTAACAAAAACACGAACTAATGCAAATTCATCCAAGGCAGTGTTTTATTAAAACCCAATGCATTTCGGGCTGACAAAGCCCTTCTTCGGGGGTAACTGAAAATAACAATAAAAATTTCCAATTATTTTATGCTGCAAATTGTGCTTTTTACTTTCAATTGTTTATTATTGCAAATCACCTTGTATTGTTAAACTTAACTTTGCAATATTATTCATCATGTAACTTTAACAACTATACATATTTCTCCGTTACTGTTCCTCTACATGAATAACACCGATGATAAACCCCCATTCATGATTCGACCATTAACATAACTTTTTTGGCCACATGTCATTTCAACTTTACCCGCCCTTTCTTTGGTCTCTGTCAATCACCCACTCATTTGCCAACAATCGTTTATCCTCATGACCTCTTGGGAAATATCCATGTCACCATCTGATTTAAACTACACTCGTACCCTTATTTTTACAAACCTCTCTCTGGACTCACACTCTGTTTATAAATCACTTTCTTCAGCCGCGTCATTCCCAAACATCTTTCATTCTTCCCACTCGGTTTGAAAATGCTTTCCTCCAACCTCCCTCGTCAGCCCACATTCTCCCCTTCACCTTTTAACCCCAATCCTCACTTTAAACTTCTAGAATCTTACACAGCTACAACATGAATTCAATATCTCCCCAACCCACGAGCACTTTTGCCCAATCTTCGACCAAAAGTCACCTTTCTCAACTTCACATACCTGCCAAGGCGTTAAAAACACTCCATCCTCCTTTCAACAACGTGTAACATCACGCGATACTATCACCCTGCTTTTAACTGCCTATGGGCTCGTAACCACCGCCCACTTTGCTGTTACTAAATGAGCCAGCTGTTCTGTTTTACCCTCCTAGTATCTTTACGACATGCTCCGAAAATAAAAGGAAACTACACTTCCCATAATTCATTGTTTTTGAAAAACTATAAATGGAGAGTTAAACTAATCATATTTATACAGTGCTGCTAAGTTTTATACTATGCGAAATTGAACCAACAATAACCACAGGGTGATAGTATCGCGTGATGTTACACGTTGTTGAAAGGAGGATGGAGTGTTTTTAACGCCTTGGCAGGTATGTGAAGTTGAGAAAGGTGACTTTTGGTCGAAGATTGGGCAAAAGTGCTCGTGGGTTGGAGAGATATTGAATTCATGTCGTAGCTGTGTAAGATTCTAGAAGTTTAAAGTGAGGATTGGGGTTAAAAGGTGAAGGGGAGAATGTGGGCTGACGAGGGAGGTTGGAGGAAAGCATTTTCAAACCGAGTGGGAAGAATGAAAGATGTTTGGGAATAACGCGGCTGAAGAAAGTGATTTATAAACAGAGTGTGAGTCCAGAGAGAGGTTTGTAAAAATAAGGATACAAATGTAGTTTAAATCAGATGGTGACATGGATATTTCCCAAGAGGTCATGAGGATAAACGACTGTTGGCAAATGAGTGGGTGATTGACAGAGACCAAAGAAAGGGCGGGTAAAGTTGAAATGACATGTGGCCAATAAAGTTAGGTTAATGGTCGAATCATGAATGGGGGTTTATCATCGGTGTTATTCATGTAGAGGAACAGTAACGGAGAAATATGTATAGTTGTTAAAGTTACATGATGAATAATATTGCAAAGTTAAGTTTAACAATACAAGGTGATTTGCAATAATAAACAATGGAAAGTAAAAAGCACAATATTGCAGCATCAAATAATTGGAAATTTTTATTGTTATTTTCAGTTACCTCGAAGAAGGGCTTTGTCAGCCCGAAATGCATTGGAGTTTTAATAAAACACTGCCTTGGATGAATTTGCATTAGTTCGTGTTTTTGTTAGAGGCCCGGAGGGTACACCTAAACATGGGAAACCTTGGAAATGGCATATCATTCCTGCGTGTGGATTGAATTGAGTAAACTTAAAGAAAAAAGATGACAAGACAAAATGAGGATTACGTTGAAGAATTTGAGTAAAATATTTGAAAGTATAAGTTGGCGCTAAAGAAGCACAATGCGCAGTGCAACTGGGAGAGGGGCGTATTGTCGCCCCGCATAACGCTGTTGAGACACAGAATTAACCACGTCAGCCCGTCCCTTGCAATAATCAAGAACCAAATCATCAGTGATGTTTATCAATGCTGTAGCTGGCACTGCAGGCAAACGCATTGCCCTCCCCATCAATATCTCGTGGAGGGAAAGTCCTGTTCTCCTATCTGCAGTGCTATGCAAACTCATTATGTCCAAGGGCAGCGCTTCCGGCCATTTCAAAGATGTCGACGAGCAAACCTTCACCACTCTCATCTTGATGGTCCCATTTATCTGCACCACGAGGCCAGACGCCTCCTGCC
This sequence comes from Calotriton arnoldi, assembly GCA_963921515.1. Classification (NCBI taxonomy): domain Eukaryota; kingdom Metazoa; phylum Chordata; class Amphibia; order Caudata; family Salamandridae; genus Calotriton; species Calotriton arnoldi. The sequence goes on along the minus strand of CAWUFW010005548.1, from coordinate 1,069,744 downwards.
TGTAGCTACAATGCAGTCTCTGATCAACTTGTAAGGCGGCACACAACAGCTTCATGATCTCCCTATGAAAGTGAGTTCCTATGTCCGATTCCAACGAGGTCGGAAATCCGAACCGTGGGATGACCTCTCTAAGTAACAACTTCACCACTGTGAGACTGTCACACCGCCTAGTTGGATATGCCTCAACCCAACGTGAAAAGACACACACCACCACCAAAACGTACCTCAACCCATTCCATCTCGGCATTTCAATGAAATCCAACTGTATCCTATTAAAAGGACCTCCTGACCTCCCAATGTAACTCAGTGCAACTACAGATTTCTTTCCCGCATTCATTGCTGACATGTAACACACCTGTGACACACTGCCTCAGCATACACACAAAACCGTGGATTGAACCATGTCTGTCGAAATACCCTCACCATGGCATCTCTTCCAAGATGTACTGTTCCATGAATATGCCTTGCCATAGGACTCAACAAACAGTTGGGTAACACTGCCCTTTCATCCGTTGACACCCAAATTTCATCCCCTCTTTTCTCACAACCTGCTCTAATCCATGCTGCTTCTTACTCTTCGGTGACCTCTGCTTGAAGCCTTTTAACCTCATCCCAGGTATCAGCCACAGCCAACATCATGCAGAGCTCGGTCTTTTCTGTGCTCTCTCCTACATATTCTCCATTAAAGATACAAGCATGTGTGGCACAAAAGCGAGCCACTTCGTCGGCGTAGCGGTTTCCCTTATTGACAAAGTCCTCCCCTTTCCTGTGTGCCGCACATTTCACCACTGCTATTTCCTTGGGTTTCTGCAACGCTTCTAACAGCTGTCGCACATATTCCCCATTCCTGATAGGAGATCCTGATGACGTTAAGAACCCCCTCTGTGACCATAACTGCCCGAAATCGTGAACCACTCCAAACCCATACTGATTATCAGTGAAGATAGTCACTCGGACTCGATCAGAGATGAGACATGCGTGTATTAGGGCAATGATTTCGGCCATTTGTGCGGAGTATACTCCTTGCAAACAAGCAGCTTCCACAACTCCAGAAATAGTACAAACAGCAAAAGCTGCTCTCAAACAACCCTCATAGTCTCTTAATCATGAACCATCAACAAAGAGGACCAGATCAGATTCGGGTAATCGTTCATCGACAATGTCGGGCCTGGACTTGATAGAAAACTCAGTCACTTCTAGGCAGTCATGCTCCTCACAATCTTCTCCTTCAACAGGTGGATATGGCATCAAGGTAGCAGGATTCAACATAGAACATCTTTTCAAAGAAACATTTTCGGATGGCAATATAACTTGCTCATACCTGGTGAGCCTATTATTTGTCTGCTGCGTTTTGGTTCTCGTCATCAGGAGCTCCACAGAGTGCGGGACATAGACAGTAAGTGGGTGACCCATCACAATCCTTTCACATCTTTCAGTGCTGACACCTGTTGCAGCAACGGATCTGAGACATCCGGGCAACGCAGAAGCCACCGGATCTAGGGTAGCTGAAAAATAGGCCACTGGTCTATGGGCACCCCCATGTGTCTGAGTTAATACCGCTAGTGCGCACCCCTCTCTTTCATGGCAGAAGAGCGAAAATGCTTTATTATAATCGGGCATTCCCAGGGCTGGAGCACGACATAGGCTCTCTCTCAGCTCCCGGAAGGCCACCAAACAGTCGTCATCCCATGGGACCGGATCACTTACATCCTTGCGTGTTAACTTCAACAAAGGTTTTGCCTTAAGAGAAAAGTTTGGGATCTACTGTCGACAGTAGCCGACCATTCCCAAAAACATTCAGACTTCCTTTTGCGTCTTAAGAGTACCCATTTGTAAGATGTCCTCTTGCGATCTGGTGACACCTTTCTCTTTCCCTTTTCGATTCGATGACCTAAATGCTGAACCTCAGGCAAACAGTACTGAAGCTTGCCCGGGGACACCTTGTGTCCATTCTCTGCCAGGTGATTCAACAGAGCCACAGTATCTATCCTGCAAGCATCTTCCATCTCCGAGGCAACCAAAAGATCATCTATGTACTGCACGAGACCTGAATTCTGTGGCATCGTCAGACCCTCGAAATTCTTCTTCAAGATTTGATTGAAAATAGACGGGCTTTCTGTATAACCTTGTTGGATACGACACCATGTTAACACACGGTTCTCCAGCCGGAAAGCAAATAAAAATTAGCTGTCCTCATGGAGGGGTACCGAGAAAAATGCCTGGCATAGGTCAATGACCGTAAACCGTTCAGCTTCACAAGGTATTTGGAACAGAATTACTGCTGGATTCGGTACCACAGGACAACATGGAATCACAATCTCATTAACTCTTCTCAGGTCCTGCACTATTCTAAACTTGCCACTAGGTTTCTGCAACCCCATTATAGGTGAATTACAGGGGCTTCCAATCTCCTTCAAAATGCCTTGAGCAATCATAGATTCAATCACGGGGGTTATTCCTGCCACTGTCTCTGGTGTTAACTTATACTGTGGCGTCCTTGGGAATTTGGCATTTGGCTTGACCTGTATCTTAACTGGTTCAACTCCTCGAATCAGACCTATCTCTTCACCTGTAAAATCCCATACCACAGGAGAGGCTCAGTCCCTCAAATCAAATGGTAACTCATCCTTGGTCAAAACAATGAACATCTCTGCACACAAGTTCTGACTGCCACCTTGAAGGCAACGTCGTCATCACAAGTCTGTAATTCCACCCCCTTCGGAGTACAATAGATGGTACAATTTAGCTTGCACAGAAGGTCACGTCCTAGTAGGCAAACCGGACTCGAATCACACACCACAAATTGGTGTCGATCCTGAAAAGTCCCTATTCTCACAGGTAACTCATTAGTTAGTGCATTAGTCATTTTCTGATTGGTAACTCCACCACTTGGATCGATTGTCCAGAAAGGGACAAGTTGGGAACCACTGCTGACCTTACAGTGGAACTAGCTGCACCAGTGTCAATTAAAAACATAATGGGATGACCGTTATCATCTGCCTCCACAAATGGTCCACTCTGGTCTACCTCTAAGGCTGCTCCAAGGGTACAGTCCTCCTCCTCCCCCTCTTAAACTGTCTTTTCAAGGGATTCAGATCAGAACCGTCGGTCAATTCAATGAAACGCATCTGCTGATATACATAATTGGCTGAGGATATTCTCGGGGGTTGAGGCACCTGTATCTGCTGTTCTGGACCTCACCCATACATGGACCTAGGTCTAGTCACTGTGTTCAGACCATCAGATACCTGCACAGTTTCTTCATTTTGTGTTTGATTAGCTGGATTTAGGCAACACTCGCGCTTTCAATGCCCGATCTTGTGACAATAATGACAAGCAGTGTTAATCCTCGGGTTAACCCACTCAGCTCCTGTCCATGAGTCCATTCCTCTTCCCCTTCCCTGTCCTGGATGAGCTGCCGTGCTTTGGCCTGCTCCTCGACCACTCCCTTGTCTTCGACCCATGATACCTCCATTCCCCTGCATTAGATCTGGTCTCTCAGCGTTCCTTAACTGCACCATCATCAGCTTATCCTTCATTTTCCTATGTGTGGACTCTACTTGATCGCTACAATACTTGGCATAACGCAGAATCTCGTCCACTGACTTGTTCTGCCAACATATCAAATGTTGCTGAATCATCAACCTAATCTCAGCCCTCAATCCCAACACAAATTTCGAGACAAACTGCCCCATGTCTTTTTGTTCCAGGGCATCCAGCCCACTATTCTGTTTAAAGGCCAATAGGAGACTCTCATAATAATCATGTACTGATTCCTTAGGTTCTTGGGTGGTACGAGCAATCTTGAGCCAATCAATAGTTTGAGGGGCAACCTTAGATTGGAGCCATGTTATCGCCTGCTCGTATTTTCTCATTACCTCCGATGAAGGGCAATGAGTTAGGGGATCTCTAACTGGCTCTGCGGTAGGCCACTCAATCGCAATTTTGCATGCTGCCCACAAATCACCTGGGACCACAATGTCAAATAGAGTATTTAAATCTATCCACAATACCTTTGAAATCTTCACAAAACGATCAATTTGTTTATACCATTCTGCAGGCTTTTCCCTCAGCTGAGGAAAATTATTTGTAAAAGATGCCAAATCACCCCTGCTCCAAGGCACATGTACATACCCTCCATTCTGTACCTCTCGCAATGGGAAATTTCCTACCTTCTCCGTCCCCCCTCCGAGAGGTGGAGTGTCTCCTATCCCTTTCTTGGCACCTTTCTTCTTGGACTATTTCTCTTCCTACCGGTCCAACTCTTTCCATGCCCTCATTCCTATGACTTGTTCTCGAATATGCGCTTTCAACCCGACTATTCTCTTCTCTTCCAATTCCTGGTCAGTGTAATTTAACCTGTGATTTCCCTGCAACATTTTTGTATTTGTCAAATCCACATCGTACTTCCACGCCAACTGAACTAATGCCTCATGAACTCGTTTTGCCTTCCTGGTGACATCCTTGGCCACAACTAACAGCTCATCTTGTTCATATTGATCCACTCTTTCCAATGGCAGGTTCCCATCTATCACCTCATCTACTTCTGCCTTCTACTTCAGTACATCCAACAATTTTGCCTTCACTGCAACCTCAAGATTTCCTCGATTTGTCACATTAGACGGTCCCTCCCTATCACAACTTCGACTTCTCCAGCGATCCTCCGACCCCTCATCTTGGACAGTGGGCCGGCCTTCCCTCTCACAACTCTGACTATTCCATCGACTTTACGACCCTACATTCGGGAACCCGAGTCGTGTTCTAGACGCCTCTTGTCTCATTCCTATCTCGGCTGAGCTCCTCATAGTCTCCCTCACTTGTGGAACCCACATTCTTATTTCTGACCTAGAATTTGCCAGTGTACCTGTTTGCCTTGTTTCCGATCCTGTGCACACCCTTGAAGAGTCTGCCGTCGCTGGCAATGGAGTGCTAGCTTCCACAGGCTCCAAAGGCACACCCGTCTCTCCCATGGTAAGACTTCCCTCCAGAGATAGTTTCTTCTCCCATTCCTGTCGGCTGTTGACTCCCACTTTGGTTTAAATGAAGGCATCACTCTCCTTAATGGATACAACACATCTAATCGAAATGACCCATAACGTGGAAAAGCCAATTCTCCTTCCTTTTCTGTAATCTTATGCCAATTTTGGAGCCACACTATTGAATGAAGTCCTACATTTGTTGCCATGTAATGTGCCGTGGTATCCACTGGCGGGGCTTCTTCTCCCACCTGAGTCACCACAACTGTATCTCCTCTACATAAGTCTCGCAATACCTTTAAAATATCTCATTTTGAATTAAATTATTACAAAACACAATTTTCCTTTTTCAAATTTTGCCGAGAACCCTCCAATCCCAGCGCAGCATTACACCGACTGACCTATCACAGCGCGGCGCACTCTGACATCACCGTTCCCTCTTTGCAGCGGTTCATCCTCCTTCAAAATCTCACCATTGTACATTCCCTCTTGCATTCACACAACCAAGTAACTGTTCATCCGAAAGCTACTAAACCAAGTAACTACCTATTAGACAGTCACAGTAACTTACAGTTACATAAAAACCCAAGTATTTGTCTGCAGTCTACAAGATCGATAGTACTTTCTCTCAAGAACATTCACACTCAGTGACCCACGACCTGTGTTAGTCACTCGAATCACTGCAGTCCACCCCTGGCTTGAGGTTTTCCACACGCGAGTCTATTAGATCCACTCACACAAAGTTTCCTACCCCAAGTGATCCGTTGATAGCGCTCCACAACACCCACATCAATGATCAGGCAATTACAGTACAAAGCTATCCCGGGATCTTGGACTTCTCTTGAGTCAGCTTTCCAAAAACCTCCTGATCTGCACGTGTTCGAACCAGTAAACCACAGTAAACCATTAAACTCACGTTCACTCGACTACCATTCCAACTCCGCAAGACATCACACAACCAATTCACTGCAATCTAACACACACATTACTGTTCATACTCACGCTACCGCTGCCTTCGCCGCACCATCAATTTCCCCTGACCTCCGTCAACGCCCGTCATCCTCTGCTCTCAATCATGGGCTCTCTTTTGGGCTCTGTGGGTCTAATTCTGCTCTGAATTTCCCTGTGTTCTACCCTCACCCCTAGAGGCAACCATCCGTTTCTGCTACCAATTGATGGGGCCGGATTCCATTTTCTAAGTTTACTTAGGAACACCTGGTCGATGGTCTTTATTGCCTGCTAAGAAGTGTAGAGGGAAGAAAGCAAGTTGCCAATTATACAATTCCGCTCTCGTCCGGCTAAAGGACTACAGACTCTGTATTCAGGTTTTGTTGATTTATTACAAAGCCAAAAACAACAGAATATAGACACACCTCAAAATCAAAGCATTATGGGGCACATGCATCAACATTGTAAATTGCAAATATCTAATTACGAATTCCTGAGAATCGCAATTAGGTAATCGCAATTTACAATGCATGAAACCCAAAGAGTTTCAGATTGCGATTCCTAGGGGGTCACAAATCGCTCTACCTCATTAATATTAATGAGGTAGATCGCACTTTGCGACCCCCTGGGAATCGCAAAAATCACAGGGATGGTGGCCTGCTGAGGTCAGCAGATCACCATGTCCGTGATTGTTTTTAAATAAAGCAATCTTTTTTTGTAAAGCAGCCCGTTTTCCTTAAAGGAAAACTAGATGCTTTATAAAAAGTAAAATGAAAAGTTTTCTTTTCATTTTTTAAGAGCAGGCAGTGGTCCGTGGGACCACTACCTGCTCTTAAAAGTGCTTTTACAACCATTCACAAAGGGGAAGGGGTCCCTCGGGGACCCCTTCTCATTTGCGAATGGGTTACCACCTACTTGAAGTAGGTGGTAATATGCAAATGTTTTGCGACCGCATTCACTGTCACAAAACATTCATGCATACTGTTAGGATTCGGTATTTGAAAGGGACGCCCTTAACACGCCGCTTCCAAATACTGAATCGCAAAACCCAATTTGCGATTCGGTTATAGGTTACCGAATCGCAATTTGGGTTTGATGTATGTGAAAAGCCTTTTTTGTATTCGCAAACGGGCCGATTCTGCGAATTGGCCCATTTGCGAATACAAAAATGCTTCATGCATGTGCCCCAAAGATACATGAATACTAATACAGAGCCCAATCTACGCATATAGTTCATTCGGCACAATAGGCACAGAACGATGAATTCCAAAATCAGAACACAGCTGAGTATAGACACTGTGTCCAAATCCCTTTTCATTTGTTTTTCCGAAATAAAGAATAATCTGTCCCTACTCTACTTCTAAAGTCGCATCCCTTTCTAATTTCCCAGAAGAGTTTCCCCAAAGGCGTCAGCACGTGTTGACTTCCTAAGAAGTGCACTCACATTAAATGGGTCAGGTAGCGTAAAGCTACAGAGCTTGTTCTAAGATACTCTCCTTCCTCAGTCAAAAGCAGAAGTCCTGCAAATCTGTCCCTGCGCCTAATACAAAAAGACAAAGGTACACCCCTAACAGGTCACATGGTGAGTTATTCCGTAAACACCTCCTTTGAGTAATTTTCCACAGACTCCAATTAATTTGAAGTCTTGGTTGACGACCTTGGTTCCCAGGTTTCACCAGGCACGGAAGGTGTCCTCCCTTCTCTCCGTTCAAGTTCTTCAAAGACATTCCTCTTCTCCCATGTATCTTCTTAAAAGTAAAATAACAAGGTTGAATTCCTGCACCTGCAGTAGGGGTGAAAAGAAAACTTTCTACACACATAATTTTTAATTAACTCCCAACTCGAGAGCAAACGAGGAGAAACGAAAGTTAAGAAAAAGGTTAGGCCTACAATTGGCTAACCTAAGAACATTCTTTAATGTGCACCTGTTACACAAGCCTCTATATAAATCAATTATAACAGTGAATACATTTATTTTACCTAATAATCATAATGTACGTACATAGTTACATGATTTCTCTAAATACGTGGGAAATGCTGATCAGTCCTGTAAATAGCGTCACAATTTCATTGCACTGATTTTAATATGGTGATATAAACTTCATTCTAATATGCACAAAGTTCAACCAAACAATAGAATATATGCAAGTGCAGTTCGTACATGAATATGATGCACCCTTACAAATTTAAGTGCGTCGAGCACTCTATCAGAGGTCATGAGTGGGGTGCCTAAAAAGACTGTTGAGCCTGGTGCCACCAGTGCTAAAGCCGGCCCTGCATGGGGGGTCCCCTTCATCTACTTTGCAAAGGGGACTCCTCAAGTTGTGTTACACCACTGCATGGCAGTCCATGTTGTGCTATCATAAAACATTCAAATAGCGAGCTGAGAAGTAAAGAAATTACTTGTTGCATTCATTTTGGTAGAAATCAAAGGAATACTTAGCATGGCTCTCTGAAGTTCTCTGTAGACTGTGTGCCATTTGGGAGGCTCTCTGGCACAGGATAGCTGCGCCCATTTAAAATAGCTCGCCTGGGTCCCAGTGCCCCCTCACCACTGGCTGGCTCATCATGAGGCGTGCCTCTGCTTTCTACTGTTACCACATAAAGCGCATGGGGGGCCTTTAATTTGCATTAATATCAGACGTAGCCCCAGAGAAATTCCACTGCGACTTGAAATTAAAAACCATTCACTTATTAATTTCCTTTGGAACTGAAATTCAACGAGTATCACTGGGAGCCGCTATAGATTCTAGCCTTGCAAGGTGCCAGCACCCCATAACCCACAACAGGAGCCCTCAGTGGGCACAACATTGCCAGATACATCAAAAATAACCCTATGACGTGTCCCACGTTTGAGGTACTCAAACAGAGCAAATATGTTGCCAGAAGTGCAGGTTATTTCACGTTCGACCGCCGTATTTAAAAGTCACTATTTGAAGCGTAAACTTCAAATGTAAGCGGGCTATGTTGTTTACCAATGATTATTTGATTCGCCTACTGCTTATCTTGGTCTGTCGAGTTCTTATTAGCAGTGCCTTGAAAAAAGCACTTTTCTGTAGAAGGGAAACATGTGAGATGCATTCATTCTAGTGGCATTCCATTAAAGATTACCTTGCCTTTGTTTATCTAAATTGGGGGTGCATGGCACGGTTTTTGCTGACATTTGAAACAGTTTACAAGGCGTGTTTTAGAAATGTAGGGCGCATATATGCCATAAATTTCAACACCTGGCTTGCAAGCTGGGCTAGCCCCGGCACCAAAAAACCATCAATCAGTGCCTCTGCGACAGACTGACCCTCTTCACAATGCATGGGCAAGATTGACTCGGTTACTTACCGGTAATGTTCATTACTCCGAGTCATAGTCTTCCTCGTCACAGTCACTACGGAGCACCCCGTGTTCCAGACACAGCATTTACCCATAAATTAAAAAGGTCCTCACCCAATATGGCCGCCTGACAGGAAGTACCTGTCACCTGGCCTATAAGGGTGGGACCAACACAGGAAACATCCTGAAATACAAAAGCAGAAACTAAAGAAAAGACAATAAATTTGTTCGTCCCCCCACTACCACCAAGGGCGGGCGGGAGGGAACATGACTGTGACGAGGAAAACTATGACTCGGAGTAATGAACATTACTGGTAAGTAACCGAGTCATTACCATCCTCGTCCGTCTTCCTCGTCACAGTCACTACGGAGCGTATACCCAAGCGCTGGACGAACAAAGAAACAGACATCCAGGATGCCAAGGAAAATAAAATGCAGAGAAGCACAACCAGTGAACAGCCGCAAGGACGGCGGAGCCAAAATCCCCAGAAGAACCACTCCCATCGGCAAAAAAAAATGGGAGAAGAAGGCACGTGGGGAGGACCCAGACGCCGAACCACAAAGTACCAACAAGGAGGCCCCTCGAAAGAAGCCCAGGAGGAAGACACACACCGAGTGGAACGACCCTGAATGACCGGGGGAAGAGAGACCCCCGGAAGCAGGAAGGCCAAAGAGAAGCGGACCGAACCCAATGGGAACAGAGGCCTTCGTAGAACGACGGCCCCACCGGGCAACCCCAAGGGTGACAAGAAAAGTCCACCAGGCGAAGGGAGGCCGTATGCCAAGGCAGATCACCAGAGCCCAAGGCAAACCAGGGAACGGAGCCGTATCCCCACCCCAAAGAGGGGCAGCCGAGGACATTTAGGAGAAGAAGGTCCGGCCAGGACGAAGGCCCAGGTAGGCAGGGAAGAAACGCAAGAAGAGGATGACAAGCAAACGCCAAGCACCCCCAAACCAGAATGCAAAGCGAGAAGGACCAAAGGAAGATCCCCAGGGGGGAACAGGTGAAGCAACGACAGGCCGTCGCAGGAAAATAATTGTGCAGAAGGCAAGAAGCCAAGGACGCAAGGGAGACGAGAGAGGACCCCCGGATAGCCGCAATGGCGGACCACCGGCAGCGGAGAGCAGAGGAGCACAAACCGCTCTGAGGGAACCCAAGCACAGAACCCTCTCACAGGGAGAAGCCCCGCAAAGTAGAAAACCGCCAGCGACGGCCGCAGACCCCAAGGGTACAGCACGTCCGAAAATACTGGGAAGAACATGTACCACAATGTGAAACTCCGAAAGCAGTGGCAGGAATTGAACCCTAGCGCAGTGGGAGCCAGAGCTACCAGAGACACAAGACGCACCAAAGAGCTACAGCACCCTGGTCGGAACAGTGCATGAACCATTGACCGGGAACTACAAACCAGGGAAACACCAGAATATGAACACATAAACCGTGGAGGAAGGACTGCGACCTTAAACACCAGGCTACATCATCACTGCCATCAATTTCCACACACCCCCAACGCCAACCGGCGGAGCGCCAGTACAGGAGAGGAAAGCGGAGCGGAGAAGGGGACAGCGGGAACCACCACAGAGGAGCAACCGCCAGGAAGGAGGAGGGGACACCTGAGGGGATGCAAGAGAACCAACCAGGGCCACCCGAGTCACCCTGCCAGGACCCTGAAGAGAAACCGAAGAAGGAGAAGGCGAGCCAGCTGAACCGCACGCCCATCCACCCTCCCTGGCAAAGAAAGAGCATCCGCACAAGACCCAACCGCGCCGAATCAAAAGAGGAGAGCGAGCGCCCCCCAAAAGGCGAAGTAGGCACGGGTCACATAGAGACCGGTCGGACCGGAACCCCACACGTCGTCAGGAGATGGCCAAAGTGCACAGGAGCAGCGAATACAGCAGCCAGCACCACCCAAGACTAGGACACCCAGCAAATCGCGGGGAACCAAGAACCCTGATACAGGAGAAGGGAGTAGACGTCCAGGCCAAGTCACAGCAATGCCACAACCACCAGGACAAAAGGAAGACGAGGAAGAAACAACCAGTCAACAGGGAAGGAAGTAGCATTGGCAGGAACCGAACCGCGTCCTGCAAGAGCCGATGCCATTAGAGGCACAAGACTCACCAATGAGCGAAAGCCCCTTGGAGAACCAGGTACCCCAGGAGCATGCATTAGACCCCCCAGGGGAGCCAAGGCCGAAGGAAACACCCGAGGGACAGAGGGCAACCCAAAGGGGAGGATTTTCTGCATTGGCAGGATTCGAACTCTTGACCCGTGTGAGCCTGTGCCAACAGAGGCACAAGACTTACCATAGAGCTATAGCTCCTTGGATACATAAAGGAGGAGCTGACCCAGGGCAAGAACCGCAACACCTCCGAAAGAGAGGCTTCACAGGTAGCCCACAGCACCAGGCACATCCCGGCGGGCACTCATCCAGGAACAAACCAGGCCCGACCATGCAGACCTCCGAGAACAGACGAGAGGAGGCGTTTACAGGGTCGTACGGCAGCAGGCACCAAGGGCCAAGGAGCCAGAAGGGCCCCAGAGGAAACAAGAGGCAGGAGCCGCTGCAACACACCAACTGGACCGGAAGCAAATAGAAGACCATGGCCAAGAGACCCAAGGAAGGGCAGAGACCCCTGACAGGCCCGAAACCCTGAAATATAGAGTGCAGCAACCCAGACCCAACACCGGCCCGGGAACCATCCACCACCAGGCGAAGGACCCAGGAGCCAAAGAAGGCGTGAGAACCAAACCGGCCGCCCACCGTGAGAGAGGCCGGATGTGGCAGAGGCAACGGGAAGGGCAGCACCAGAAGGCATAAGCCGGGAGACGGCATAGAAGGGGCGCCACGGCCACAACCCCACCCCCGAAGGGGCTGGGAGGAACCCCGCACAAGACGGGGGATGACCAAAGGCACACCCGCATGAGCCCGGGACACCAGACGCTCAAGATGGACCAACGAGTAAGAGCCCCGAGGGGCCAATGGCCCGTCCAACATAACATGCGTGCTGTAAAGCGCAAGTATCACCCAAGTGCCTCAAGGTGCCGAAAAACAGATGTAGAGTGCTACCCAACTCAATGGAACTCAATTTATCGACCTCAGATGGATGAAAGGCTGAGTGGACCCGCCGGGAATAGAACCTGTGAACAAGAGGCTGAACACAGGTCCCTACAGTGGATGCATAAGGCCACACCGCCACCAGACCCGACTCCATACAGAGAGAGAGGTAATCCGAAACCGTGGACCAAAAACCAAGGGGAAGAGGCAAAGGCCACAACCACAAGGCCACGGTGACACAACAAAGCGAAGCCTGCTGCAAAACATGCGACTTAAGGCACTGCATGAACATGTACCACCATGGGACACATTGAATCGTAACCACATGACACAATCACATGAAAAACAGCGTACATGGAGCGCAAAGACACCCCGTCCGGGGAACGCGCGCCGCACAAAGTGACAAGCAAGGCATAATGTCCGGAGATTACTAATCCCAACCCGAACTATGGAGACACCAGGATTCGAACACATAGCCCGAGTAGCAAGAGACAGAGACCGTACATGCAAAACGTAGCAACATAGGATACAACGTCACGGGGAGTGTAAGTGACCTGCCCAGAATCACAGGATGATGACGACGGTGCCGAGACTCGAACCCGGTTCACCAGGGGGAGGACAATCGCCCTTAGCCGTTAGGCCGAATCCACTCCCCTTACTGGCAGGATGCAAACCCTTGCCCCGCAAGAAACCTTCACCACAATGGGAAATACAGGCAGGTGAGAAGCCGTATGGGAGCAAAGCTGGGCCAGATCGCCGTGGAAACCGACGCAAGCTTCTGTGTGTGCAGGGCTCGGTATAGTCAGACACTCGACGGATCCGGTGCCGATGAGGGAACAGAACCCTGGGAGGTGCCGCCAACACCCCACGATCACCATTCGTGAGACAGGACAGAGGCAGCGAAAGAGAAGGGCATGTGGGAGGGCAAGCCTGCTCACCACAATCCACAGGACACAAGCCGAGGAGCCGGAGCCCAGCCCCCGCTCCAAGCAGTACAGCCGCCTGCGGGGGAATTACGGCATAGAAGGGGCACCACGGCCACAACCCCACCCCCGAAGTGGCTGGGAGGAACCCCGCACAAGACAGGGGATGCCCGCAGGAAGCCAACAAGACGCCCAGCACAGGCAGGCTCCTACTCTGGCTTGCCACAGATAAAGAGCCCCTCATCACTGGGAGGCAACAAGTGGGTCGCACATGAGTGCGCAGCCGAGACTCGATCGATCGGCAGTTCCGTTCCAGCGCAAGTACCGCTGAAGTACTGTGCACATATCAGCCTCCAAGAGGCAGTAAAACAAAAATGCACCTGATCGCTCAAGCGTAGGAGCGTCAAAAACACTGCATGCAGGCGGAAAACGCCACCAACCCAGCACCGCCGCACCCCAGACGCTCAGCGCGGGAGCGGCGGTGCAAATGCATTCAAAGATGCCGGGCAAAGTGGACAGGCAGCCGCCCCCATCGCTCAGCGCGGGAGCGACATGCCAAACAAAACCGCCGCCCCAATCCAAACATACAGTTAAACAGAAACAGGAGGGGAGCGGCGGCTGTAAACAAACGGGGACGCTAGAGCAGACCCCGGAAAAACAGTATATCATACATTACCGAGACCGGATAAATTTTTTTCTTGCTCCGACGGCAGTCGGAACGCTGGTGCTCCGTGTATCCTGTTTACTGTTTCCGGTTTTCTGCGGGATGTGTTGCAGCGCCATGAGTTTTTACAAACAAAACCTACTTTGTTGAAGGTCTTTCATTGTGCTGTTTACTTTGAACTTTCGGTTTTTTTCTGCACGGTCGTTCCGGTGCTCCGGTCGGCCGCGCTCCTGCTCCTGGGTCAGGACGCTCCCCGCGCATGTGCTGGACTGGGGCGGGGAGCTTTCCTGATGCCCTGGCCCCGGGTCGTTCCGGCGCTGAAGGTTTCAAGCAGCGTCCGGCCTCCGCGGCCATGTTGTGTGTCTATGGCTGTGGGTGGAGACTGCAGGGCTGCCCTTTTGTTGATTTTCCGAGTCTCTCGTCAGGAGACTTGGTTGATTGGGGGCAGTTTGTCATGGGGGTTGCTGGGCACTTCTTTTTTGTGTGTTTGGAGCTTTCCTGTGTGGTTTACTCCTTTTTCCTCTGGCCCTGAGTGCTGGGGCTTCCTCTCCGGTGCCTGCATTAGCGGTGTCCGAGCGGCATTATGTCCAGGAACTGCAAGAGGTTGACGTTTTGCAGGTTTCTGGGGTTGATTTGCATGTCCAGTCTGCGCTGCTGGTGCCTGCGGATGATGTGGAGGACATGGACAATTCCCCTAAGGGTAGTACGTCCAGGGCGAGCTTCTTTCGAACATGCTGGTCCATATTGGGTGGTACTTAGTTTTGGCCCTAACTCATTTTTGGTTGTGGGGTTTTACTCCCTGTATTGTTCCTCTGTGGTGGATGACCTTCCCTTCCATGCTGTCCTGAGGGATCTGCTGTCTAAGGAATGGCTTGAGGTTGATATGCAGGGTATTCCTCGCTTTCTGGGGAAGCGGTATCGCCTGGCGGGCTTTGACACCTTGTTTCCTCGGGTTCCCAAAGTCAGTTCTCTTTTGTCATCTAAGGCTTCTCATTTTGGGGTGCATGCTGGCACTTCTGCGGCCTGTGCCTCACAGGTCCTTCTGTAGGGTTTGAGAAGTTGTTTGATTGTTTGCAGGTTTAGGGGGACCCTACAACGGTGTTGGCTCAGATGGAGGTCTTGGCACTATTCCTCTCGGATGTGACTTTTGGTTCCTTGTGGGCCTTCTCCTCTGCTGCCGGGGCGGCGGTGGCTGGTAGGAGGTCTCTCAGGACCATGCTTGGTGCCTTGGCGCTGCTCAGACTCCTTGGTCCGTTGCCTGCCTTTTTGTGGGTCCCGGGATTTTTGGGCTTTCTCCGGAGGCGGTTTATGCGGGGGTACTTGTCTTCTTCCATGTTCTGGAGTTTCCGGGTACTCTGTCTTCTTCTCTGCCCTTTCGTGATCGGGCTCGTGGTCGGGGGGCTGCGTTCCATTGGTTCCCGGCCTCTTCTGCGCCTGCCCATGGTTGTTGGTCACTTAGTGTTATGCCTTGGTGGAGTCGCTGTGGCCTGGTGGTTATGGTTGCGGTCTCTTCCTCGAGTTGTTGTGTGTTCCAGTCCTGGTGTTTCACTGGTTGTGGGTTCCTGTCTGCATTGTTGGCGCTGTTGCTAATTTGGGGGCTGGGCTCCTTTGTTTCTGGTTCGTTGGTCCGGTCTGATTTCCGACTGGTGGGGCCTGTCGGTCATCGGTCTTGGTTGCCGGATTCCGTTCTGGGGCCGTCCCCCTTTTGGACTGTTTTCGGGTTACCCCATTGTCCATAGGCCCCGTGTTGCGATCTGCCATGTTCTCTGGCGTTGATCTGTTTTTGTCACAGGGCACTGTTGTGCTGGTTCCGGTGGCGGTGCGGGACCTGGGGTTCTGTTCCTGTCTGATCCTGGTTCCGTCGCCTGTTGATTCCTTCCGCTCGATTCTGGGTTCCCGGGCTTTGTACTTATTGGTGCGGCTGGGTCATTTTGGATGACCCTTGCAGTCCGTCATTCCCCTCATCCTGGTGGGCTGTTTTTGGCTTTCCTGGATTTGGAAGTCACCTGTTTTCCTCCTCCCCGTCCATCCGGTGGGTCATCGGTTCCTGCGGTTTGCGGTGGACGTGCTCCATTGCCGGTTTCTGGTGCTGCCTTTTCGGCCTCTCTACTGCTCCCCGGATTTTTCCATGGTGTTGGCTCCTGCTGTGGGGGTTTTGCTGAGCCTGGGTTTTCCCTGTGTTTCCCTATGTTGCTTTTGTCTGGTTTCTGCTTCCACCCTCCTTGGGGCTCTTCTGGCGGTGGTGGCGTCGATGGCCTTGTTCCAGGTTATGGGGTTCATGTTGGATCTGGCCTTTCTCGTCTGGTTCCTGTTCGGGGACTTTGGTTTATCGGAGGCCTGTTTGTCGCTTTGCGGGGGCTGTTTTTCTCCTTCCGGCTCGGTTCTGTACCCTGTTGGCTCTTCTGCGGGTCCTGCTGGGTCGTCCTTCTGCCCCGACTCGGGGTTGGTTGCAGGTCCGGGGGTTGGTGGCTGCCACCACAGTTGTGGTTTCTTGGGCTCGCCTGCGCCTCCGGTCCTTGGTGGTTCTTCTGTTGACTCATTGGGTCCCTTCCCATGCGGGTTGTGTGGCTCTGGTTCCTCTCTCCCCTGTTCTGGTTCCTTCTTTTCAACACAGAAAGGAGCCAAGGGGGAAAAAAAATCAAGCCGCCCCCCACTCAACACATTATCAACAACAAGGGCCTGACTCAATGGACAAAAATCTTTAGCTTTAAGACACTGGAGGAGTCCAAAATATTTTTTAACTACACCCCCCACGATGCGGTAAAATACCGCTAATTCAAGTGTCAAAATGTCCAATTTATAAACGCACTGTCACTACACTGCAGCCAAAGCGTTCCCACCCAAAATTTAATTAAAAGAGGTTAGAAAAAGTGTGGGAGTGGAGAGAAAGCACCTCACGGTAGTAACACCAAGGGGGGCTTGCTAGTTGGTACTCGCTAGCACACCCACTTATCATCATTGGTTGCTTTCTCACCATGAAAAGAAATGTGTTCCAACATAAACTATCTTAAACGTGAAGGAAGAAAACAGTAACAGCAAGGTACAATAAGCACTGTGGGTGCTAATGTTACACACGTGCCCTACTGATCCCCGTGAGAAAAGAAAAGAAATGCAGTTCCCAACATTAAAAATGAGTACCTACTCACTGGCCAAATATGACTTTATTCAGTGCTGTGAGCGTCCTCAATAAAAAAATGGTTAAATTTAGATCATTATTACGTCCAAAGCGCCAACATGTTTCGTTGCTACCACTTTGCGCAACTTCATCAGGGCTAAGGGGATAACCAATCTTCACTTCACTTGGAATTACCACTTGGTCTGCAGGTATATAACAAATAAAAAGACAAAACACGTGCCAGGAGTAAATAACCCCCAATTTACACCGCACAACATACTTGAATTGATGATGATAATGTAAAACCTTTAATTACCGAGTTGTTGCTAGTGTCCCTCGTACCTGCAACCCCCTCGTTGTACGGTACGCGCCAATTGGTCGCATATCTACTGGGTAACCATATACAATTATGGCACCTATAAACTTCTGGTTCCTTCTTTGGCCTGGTGGCTTTGCTCTCCCGCCCTGGTGTAGGGGGTGCGTTTTCTGCTTCCTTCTCTCCTCTTGTTGGCCTCGGACGCCTGTCCTTGGGGTTGGGGGGCCGCATTGGGGTCCTTGGTGGCCGACGAGTTTGTTGGTTTGTGCCGGCTTCCAGGTGGCTTGTTGTTACTTGCGCCTTCATGAGGGGGTCCAGGTGCGCATCTCTGTGCCTGCTGTCTTCCGTGATTTGTGTCTGGGCGAACTCTCGTCTGTTGGCATTGAGGGCTGTTTGTGTTCAGGGGCGTCTGAGTTTTCCTACGGGCAGCTTGGGCCGCTTCCTCCCATCCTCTGTTTTGTGCCGTCTGTCTGTTCCCCTATTCCGGGGCCTTTGTCTTCGGTTCGGGGCCCTCTCGTTTGGTCTTTTTTGCTTCACCTCACGGCGCTCTTCTTCCCCGGTTTTGTTCCGTGGTGGTCTGTCCTCAGGCTTGGGGGTTGCCCTCTCGTTTCCTTGGCCTTCGGGCTTTCTGTATGCCTTCCCTCCTATTTCTCTCCTCCTGAGGGTGCTGCAGCGGATTCGGGGGGGGTGAAGGTGTCTGTGTTGTTGGTTGCTCCTTTTTGGCCTCGTTGCCTTTGATTTCCGCTCCTGCTGCTGCGGGGAGGGGGGGCGGGTTTTGCCGGCTTCTCTTGACTCCGGCTCCGCTTCTGTGTCCGCACCTGTCTTTGCCCTGTGTTTGTCGCTTGCATCTGACGGCCTGGCTCTTGGGCGGCTGTCGTTGGCGTCTTTGGGCTGTTCTTCTGTGGTGGCCTGTGGCATTCGGTTGTCGCGTCGGCCTTCGACACTTGAGAGCTATGGTGCGCGTTGGGGCTTTTTTGTCTCCTGATGCTCTTCTCGTGGTCTGGATCCGTGTTTGGAGATCCGGCTTCTGTTCTTGTCTTTCACCGGGATGGGTTTTTGATTGACCTTTCCCCTTCCGCCTTGTCTGCTCATTGGGCTGCGGTTCAGGCTTGTCGGGGTCCCGGGGCCTCTTTGGAGGTAGTTGCTCCTTTGGTGAGTTGGTTTCTGCATAGTTTTCGGCTTCTGCGTCCGGTCTCTCCTGTGGTTGTGCCTTCTTGGGTTTGCCTACTGGTTTGCGGGATCTGCTGTTGCCCCCTTTTGTGCCTTTGTTGGAGGTTGTTTGTTGTCCGCAACTGTGTTTTTTTTTTGTTGACCGTCACCTCCGCGCTTCGGTTGGGTGAGTTGGGTGCTTTGCTTCTCTCTTTCCCTTCTTTGTAGTTTCTGCTGGATGGGGTTGTTTTGCGGCTGGGCCCGGTTTTTCTCCCTGGGTTTCCTCCGTGTTCCATTTGCAGCTGGAGGTGGTTCCTTCCTATTTTGCCTGGGGATGGGGATTCCTTTGTTCCTTCCTCCTTGGATGTTCGCACCTTTTGGTTTTTCATCCTCCGTGCCTTGGGGTTTTGTCTTTCTCCTGCCCTGCTTGTCTCCTGTGGGGGTGTGGCTCGGGGTTGGTTGTTTTCTCCTTCCGCCTTTGCTCGCTCTGTGCATTTGGCGGTCTGCCTCTCTTGTGGGTCCGCCTCCTCCGTCTCTGGTGCCGGGTCGTTCGACACGTTTTGTGTCCGCTTCCTAGACTGAGGTGGCGGGGGTCTCTGTCCTGGAGTTTTTGTAGTGCGGCCTCTTAGCGGTCCCGTCACATGTTTGTTTGGCATTGTCATCTTGCTGTTTTACATGCATCTGTTGACAGTTTTGCTGTTGGCGTTCTGGACGCTGCTGTTCGCTGATCATTTGTTTGATTACAGTTTTGTATTTTCTGCATGGATCTCTGGTGTCCTGCATTTTTTCTTCCTGGTTCTCTGCTTGTGAGTTCCTCACTTTGTAAGGACTGGGACGAGGCGGACCCATGAGGGGGTAATGTCTTGTTACTTACCGGTAATCTTCATTACCCCGATTAGGGTCCTCCTCGTCCCAGTCCTCTTTCCTCCCTCCCTCCCGCTGTATTTGTGTCTGGGGCTTGTTGATAACAGGCATAACGGTGGGTGGGAGGGGTTTATCTGACCTTTGACTTTTGGTTTCTGGCATTTTGTTTGGCTGGTTGGAGGCAGGACTGCCTCACTTTGTAAGGACTGGGACGAGGTGGACCCTAATCGGGGTAATGAAGATTACCGGTAAGTAACAAGACATTAATGCAGCAGGTGAAGTGGCACCAGATCTCAGATGTGTGAAGGACCCCCTGCTTTGCTGTTTTGGTTGTCATTCATTATTCAACAGGTAAGAGGAGGGATCCTTTCTTTTTCCTAACATTAGGGCCCGTGGCAACCGTCCTACACCAATACAGTCTCACTCTATAGAGCACCACCCTTTCTCTCGCTCTGTCAGCCTCACTATCTGGTTGACTCTCCCATACACATTTTCTTTTCTTCCTTCCCTTCGCTCTTTTTTCCTCGTCCATATTCTCTCCTCATACCCCCCACTCCCTTTTGTCTCTCTCTCTCTTCCTCTTGCTTTAATCTTTTACCTTACAAGCTCTACCTTTCGAGCCCTGACTCTGATAAAAGATCTGGTAGAAGTACCAGGCTAGGAATTTGGGAAATGGCAGTAATACAAGCAAAGCCTCGCAGTGAGGGCACATCCCCCATCCACGCCCTCTTTGAAGGTGCAACATATACCTGCACTATCAACAGACATAAGAGCTGACACCAGAGGACCTATAGGGGTGGTTCAAATCTCCATCCTGGGAATGGCTATTGCTCTGTTCTGTCTTGAGTTTTCAAGGCTGACAGCATAACATGTACTGAGGACCCTTGAAATGGAGAGAAGGCTGCTCCTACTTCTGGAATACTGTGGCTCTGCAGTAGTCTCTCCTCAGGTCTGCTAGCAGACAGTGTTCTTGTGTCGGGGTTCCCAATCACCAGAGGATAAGTGAGTGCCATATACTGAGAAGGTAGGGGGGGTTCATGTTACACTCATTAACTAGCAGAGTCCTCAACACCGACTCTCATGTCCGTGGGATGGTAAACAACCGTCACCCCGCATCCATAACCCCGCATGCCTGTTACAACGCGGTCGTAACAACGACCGCGTTGTGACAACGCATACCATTACCCCGCAAGTCGTTACAACGACTTGCGGAGGGGGGAGAAGGTG
Organism: Calotriton arnoldi; assembly: GCA_963921515.1. Taxonomy (NCBI): domain Eukaryota; kingdom Metazoa; phylum Chordata; class Amphibia; order Caudata; family Salamandridae; genus Calotriton; species Calotriton arnoldi. The sequence goes on along the minus strand of CAWUFW010005548.1, from coordinate 1,049,176 downwards.
TTGGATTTAAAATCCAACACCTTCCCTAGAGTCCGCACAGACTGGAGTTGGAATAGTAAATTTTACTATTCCAACATCCAGCGCCCCCCCTCCGCAAGTCGTTGTTACGACTTGCGGGGTAATGGTATGCGTTGTTACAACGCGGTCGTTGTAACGACCGCGTTGTAACAAAATGCGGGTTAATGGTATGCGGTGAAAAGAGGCATATTCACGTGGGATTACACCTGAATAGGTACTAATCTGCAACATAAACTCTGACTGCAATTTGCAATCAAATAATCGTTTTCTGTTGTATTCTGGTACTTGTAGTTTGGGTATTTTCATTAATAAAACAGAGCTGCGGGTACCAAAATTCAAAGATAAAAAGTCCTTGAGCATCTCAGTAGTTTTATGTTCAACTTCTTGTGATACAGTGTCACTCTTGAGATATATAAATGTCACACAATGAACACTGCAAACCTAGAACTGTCACACATGTACATACTGAAAACATGGCAGCTACGAAAAAACATCATCATTTTCAACTCCAAGAGCTCTAACTTTGTCAAATGCGAGACTAATGATTGCATTGCAAATGCTTGTTGCTAAGTTCTGGGACTCAAACGACTTGTCCTATAATACTTCAAATCATCTATGAGTCGATATGCCGCAAGGTTGACTAAATCATTTGGCAAAAAATTGGAAATTATGCAGCGGCAAATTTTGTTAATGTATTGCTACATTATTTTCAAATTTTTAGGTCACACCTAGAGTCAGCGCGCCTGCACTGCTCTGCAGGACATGGAGTATCTTCTCTCGTGGCATTGATAACGCCCCTGGCTTCCCATTGGCTCCTTTGTGTGCTTTTAGACATTCCCATCCTTTTATTGGCTAATTCTCATGTTTGTCCCGCCTTTCAGTGGGTGGTTCCCGTCCCTGGCGACTGGCCCTGTTACGTGTGGTATTGCCCTTCTGTGTTATTTCATTGCATCGTTGCCCTTCTTTTTCTATTTTCTTGTTTTGAATAGCTCTTTGCGCATGTTTGTGCGCTTCCCTTTATAACAGCGCTGCAACTCAATTAAACCTTAAATATGGTGGCTGCTTCAGGAGGCCCGCGCCCGCAGGTAACATTCCTTTTTCCTGTCACACCCGTCGCTGGTTCTGTTTTTCCCAGACGACCACCCACACCACAGTGACCTCACACCTCTCCAGTTTACAGCACTTTAAAACTCGGTTGGGTGTAATTCGGGCTTCGAAAGACAACAAAATAAATAAAAAAAATATGATGTGGTTGGTTTAAAGACAGAACTCCTAAAGCAAGCTGAATTTATATGTTTCCATTTCAAAATGGGCGTCCGCATTTGGTGACTCCAAGGGGTGTATTTTCCCCGAAACGGTACAAGGCTCTTGGTAAGTCTTTTGATCCGCCCCTTCCAAGAGGGTAACTAAGGACACCATGTTTTAAGACCATTTTTCAACAGAAACTCAGCAAATCAATAGTAAATTCGAAGCAGTCAGGATTCCTAAAACAAAACAAGGAGAGGCGTAAAGAAGCGTTAGTATGTCATGTGTTCGTTTCACAGTGCAGCAGAAGCACTTCAGTTTTAGGGCCCGGGAAACAAATTCTCGTGCTCGCTGTTGTATAATGAAAATGTCCGGTTCCAAGGTAGATTAGGTAAGTAGGTTTATTAAGTAAGATGATAAGAAGAGCCCCACCAGGAGCAGCCTTCCTGTTGCTCAGCCCATCCTCCAACTGACACTACACTCATCCAACATTTCACAGCATCATCACATCAACATTCCACAGACCCAGACACACAGGTTGAGCAGCAGATATAACACTTGCCTTGTGCTTTAAAAGGTAAAGAAAACATCTTCAGATGCAGTCGACTTCGTTTGAGAAGTAGAACGCTGCACAATGGTGGCAAAGCTTCCCTCAGCCGGGCGGGGCTGTGGCTGTCTAACTCAATACGCCCACCCTGCCTGTGACTTCGAGTGGCCCAGCCCCTTGCACTGCTCCCGAGGAGAGGGGGAGAGTGTACCATGACAGATCCTCTGAGACCCCTCCTGCAGAGGCAGTGAGTGCTGCACGATCTGATCCTCACCCAGCTTTCCACCGTGTTCACCCTGTCAGTGTGACAGCAGTTGGTGAGGGCAGACTGGGCACCAGCATGAGCAATATCTGGCTGATGCGGAACCCTGCCCTTTCTTAAGTGGGCAGCTGCTATACCAGATCCACACAATATATAAAACCGCAACCTAGAGCCCCCCATGACTTCCTTACAAAGAGCGCCATTTCACCACCTCAGAGTAGAGCTTTCTGTGCCCACCCCTATCGCCACCACACACACCCAGCTAAACTATCCAAGAAACTATATGTGTACTCCACACTGCCTATATGAGAAACCATGTTTTGGTTTTGGTTTTGTTTCTGGATGTCAACCATTCTTCTGTTTCAAACGTGGTTATAATAACTTATTTTCTTTTGTAAATTAATTTCGGATAGGTGGACGCTTTAAAAATATCACAGCGTTCAGTGATGCCTTTTGAAATGAACACCGTTTATCGTTATAACCTCAAAACATAATGCTTTAAGCCGATGTGTCTATGTGAAGCCAGTCAATGTTATGCTACTGTCCAGGAGGATAACCCATTTCAAAAGTGTATATAGCTTGAGTGTAACTGTCACCAACATGATTCCCCAACCTCAACAAGATTTTCTTTTTTTTAATTGGCATTTTAAACTTAATACAACACAATAACAGCATCCTGAATTGGCAGTAAACAAAAAGGAGGGGGGAATGAAGGGGGGGGCACACTCAAATGACGTGATGAGGAGGATAAAGTGAGTTGTATGCAAATTAGTGCATGTTAGCCTCACAGTTATTTTTGACAATCCCCATACTTAACTATAGCAGTTGAGGCACAAGGGCACATACATCCAGACATCTCAGGCAGTACTTCATAAGTGCGGGTAAGGGCTTCACTTGTACACCGGCCTCACAATACTTAGTGTCTTCTGCAGTTCTGAGTTGGGGTAGTTAGTACAGTACAACCTGTGTCTAGGGTGGGGTTGTGGCTTGTGATCGCATAAATGTTAAAAATGATTCCCAAATATCTTTCGGACGGGCTTGTAAGAGCATTAGCTCCCAGTAGTTAGTCAGCTGTTCCTGACAGTATGAAGCATCCCGCAACCACTGGTAGTCTTGTCATCGGGGAGACTGCAGATGACATGCAGGACTTCCTCCTCTGTAAATGGAGAGTCTAGATATTGATGGTGCGCACCATCTAGCCATGCTAATTGTATAGTCTCTAGATACTCTTTGATTTGGGCAGCATGTATGTGAGATGTAGGGGCATATTAACAAGGGCTGGCGATAAACTTATCACCGCTTTAGCGTCCGTTTTCGGGCGAAAAGCGGCGATAACTTTATTGCTTCATCAGCAAGGACACGCTAGCGCGTGTTTTGCATACTTAGCGCCCGTTCCCAGCACGCCTAACTTTGCATCGCTAATGAGATGCAAAGTAGGCGTGCCTCAAAAGCTCCATGGATAAATATCGCGAAGGCAGCTTCGCGATATTTACAACAATGGGCCGGCCGGCGTAGCAATGTACAAAATCACGCTAGCTGGCCATTATCGCTGGATTTGAACGTCTGGTAAAATCCAGACTTATGTATCCATAACGTTGGGGTGGATTATGGTGATACGACCACATGGTCGTATCACCAAGGCTATCGCCGTTTTCCAGCGATGTTGGCCCATTTCCCTGGATATCGCTGGAATATTATCGCCCTGGGGTAACGCGTTGTTAATAACCCGCTAACCGGGCGATAAATTCCAGCTATAGACGGCGATAAATATAAAAGCGCTAAGCGCGCTTTGCGATATTTATCGCCGTCTGTTGCTGATATGCCCCGTAGTTTGATAGAGATTTGAATAGAAGGTGGTCATTGTATTGAGTATCTCAGTGGGATTGGTGTGGCGTTGCATTTGTCCGTCTATGAGGTCTACTATATAGTCATTAGCTTTGTGTGGTCTAATCATTTGGGCCAATATCCTGCCAGATCACTCTCCCTCTTCATACCTATGGGCTTTCGCCCCACGTCCCAGATAATGTACTTCGCGTTCCGCCTCTTCATTGTATTCCATTAGTGTTTCTCGTCTACGCGCCATTGTGGCTTGATCATTAGTTTGAAACAATTCTATTTCCAGCCTCAAGGTGTGCAAGCTGTGCACGAATGGCTTTCAAACCCCCCGCTTGTTTCGTACAGCGTACCCCTCTTATAACTACCTTGAAGGCCTCCCAGAACACTGACGGGGACTTTACTGAGCCCGCATTCCGCGCAAAGTATTCAACGATATCGGTTCGTACTTCGGAGCGGAGTACTAGGTCGCGTAGGGCACCGGCTAGCAGCCGCCAAGAAAAGGCATGCAGGATGGCAAGAGGGATCGTCAGCTCCAGCAACACTGGGGCATGATTGGATAATGTTCGGGGGAGCGGTGAGGTACTGGTCATCCACGTTAGGACTTCTCTGGTGACTAGTCAGTAGTCAATTGGTGACCAGACTCCTGTCACCAATGTGATACATGTACCCTCCCTACATGAGTCATTTAAGAATTGCCATGCGTCAAACAGACTTTGGTCCTGTATTATGGTGTGGAGCTGTGCCACAGCATTGGGGTGTGGATGGCGCAATATGCCCGACCTATCCATAGTTGGGTCTTGGATCACATTGAAGTCTCCCCACCATATTGTGGCCCCCGGTCCTAGATTCACAATATGTCGCCATACCTCGCTGAAAAGCTCAGGGCAGTCAGTGTTGGGACCATATATGCAAGCAAGTATAATAGGGTGTTGATGGTGTGGGTCTTCCCCTCATGTGTGATTCTTAGTTTGGCAGGCTGGAGGAGACCATATTTAACCCCTTCGCTGCGGGGGTAATTCCCCCACGGTGTGGGGGGGCGGGGGGGTGAGTGCGGCGCCGCGGTGCTCGTGACGAGACCAGCTCGTCATGAGTCACAGTGGAGCTGTGCTCATGACGAGCTGGTCTCGTCACAAACCCGTCCACTCATTAATTCTCCTGCACAGGCGGGGAATTAATCACGCGTGGGCGGTGCGCACCTGTTATGACGAGACCAGCTCGTCATGAGCACAGCTCCACTGTGACTCATGACGAGCTGGTCTCGTCATAAGCACCGAAGGGGTTAATTTCTGCTTTTTTTGTAGAATTTTTTTAGTGGGTAAAAATTCCTTCTGTGTGGCCTGAACTGCAGTAGTAAAGTCCGGGGAAAATGAAAGTGCATTGCCTCGGAATTGTGTTTCGCCTCATTCCCTAGAGAGGTGCAGCACTACATCTCGGTCTTTGTAATTCAGGAGGCGTGCAATTATGGGTCATGCTGGAGCACCCGGGGGCGGCCGCAGTGCTAAGGATCTATGTGCCCGCTCCACGATGAACACCGGGGACAGGGCCTCACCGAAGAGGTCCAGCAGCATCGTCGTGATGTAGTCCTCCATGTTGTCGATAGCTGTGGACTCCGGCACTCCCACAATGCGCAGGTTGTTGCACCTCGACCTGGCCTCTAAGCCTTCGTTCTTGGCTTTGATGACAGCCAAGACTTTGTCCATTCGAAGAAACTGTTCACTTGTCGCAGCCTGGCTATCATCAATATTGGAAACTCTGGTTTCGAGCTGGTCCAGGCGATCTTCGTACTTGTCTACTCTCTCGCTCATCTTGTCAAGTCGTTGCGCCATCAGGTCCAGTTTGGTGTCAATTGCTTTGAGGCTTGTTTTGACATCCACCAGGATCTCCTTCAGATCTTCATCCCGGCTGGCTGCCCCCACAGGAGGGTCCGAGTCCTGTCTCCGAGGCAGTTCCATCTCCGTCCGGTGTGGATATTCTTGCTTTTATAATGGGAGTTTAGATTGGCGTGTGTCAGGTTTGCCCATTATGAAGAGCCTGGATGGGCACTGGTAGCAACAGTTTTATATATGTGGCTGTAGTCAGTTCAGTGGTCTGTAGGAAGTTGTTGTGACCAGGGATAGCCTGCTGATCTGCTCTTCACCACTCTGACGGTGGGCCTGTGGCCCAGAAAGCAAACGTGCTCATACGGTTTCTAGAAAGAGAGCCGCGCAACATAGGACCGCAGTAGCGAAGGCGACCCCCCAAATGCACTTTCCAGAGCAGGGGGGACAGCGTGAGCCTCCAACTGCACAGCAGGGCAATCCATGCTTTCCCGGTGTGTGACCGGGTGTCAAGTTTCTAGGGCCGTCCCCGCTCCCTTCCTTAGTCAGGCCCTGCGGGGACAGGTGGCTGACCGGGTGCCCACGGCTTCACTGCGTGTCTCCTTGGGTGGGGAGAGGTACAAGCACCCAGGGGGAGCCTGGCCCACCGTCCCTACACCGGCGGCTCCCCTCATCAGGGAGGAGTGCCCTAGTTGTTAAGTTATTCAGCCCATTAGGGTTCCTACTCACCTCCGCTGCCCGGGTACAGGTCACGGGCAGTCGTCTCCGACTCCGGGTCGTGTTGTCTTCACGGTGTCGTCACCACAGGCCTCCTGCCTCACCAACGGGTCGGGTCCGAGCTCGCTGGCCGAAGCAGCTTTGCTTCTCCCCAACAGTGCATTGCACAGACTCAGTCATGCATCACTCGGGTCCCGCGCTTACCAGCCAGGCCTGAGGCCTGAGAGCTCGTCTGTCGTCGTTGATCTTCACGGCACCGGGGCAGCCCCAATTCACACGTCTTGGGCCGCAGTGCGCAGAACGGACCACAATTGACTCTCCATATGTGTGAAAAAGGCCGCTTTATTGAAGACAGGTGCACCTTGCAAAAACGTAACCTTGGCCTTTGCCTCACAAAACTATAACTAACTATACAAACTTCATCTACGCATCCACCCCCCCACCCCTAAGGTTTCCCCAAACACAATTGCAATTTATTTAACAGACCCAAACTTGATCAATAACTTTCGCCCCTTTAAAACCTTGTAACATCTTCTCAACCTGTCTAAAGATCTATCTACTCGATCAATAACTGTTAACCCTTTAAAAACCATGTAACCTCTTCTCTACCTATCTAAAGATCTATCTACTAAGTATATCCTATCCTAACCTCATTACCTTCTTGTCCCCAACCATAAAATGAAACAGTTAAACTGGCCAAAACTATCTAACCGACGCCACTCAGAAATAGTCCCTACAACTTTTCTGACCCCCCAACCCCCAGGCCACTTCTAAGATACCGACGTATATCCAGGGCTACATCCAGGACTTCTTTTATTTCAATCAAGTACAGCTCCATCCCGAAGCGAGACAAATGCACCCAATCATCTCTGAAAAAATACACCGCTGAATACTTGAGCTCTGGGTGCTCTACCCTGCCAAGACCTGCTTCCCTGCAAAAAACCCTCATTTCTCTGTTTACCTTCCTCCTGGCATTATCAATGGCGACAGGCCTCTTGGCCCCCCTCCACTGCCTTCTGGGAATAAATTCACTCCACACCACGAAGCACCCTGCCCACTGCCTCCTAATCTCCTGCAAATCCCGTTTCATCTGTTTCAGAAGAGACAAACCCTTACACACCACTAGATCATTTTCCCCCCAAGTGAATTATCAGCACATCCGGACAAACATGGCGATGAAGTAACTTATTTAAAAGAGGGAAAAGCTTGTGCCAATGCATGCCCCCTTTGCCGTGCCAACTGACTTTAAACAATGCCGGGTCCAATCCTAGATTTATGCCTTTTCCTTTTTGCTGCTCGTGTCTTTCCGCCCATTTCACGAAAGAGTGCCTGACTATCCAGATTGATAGCGCCTCTGACTCTGGCCCTGCTACTGCACCTGAAAAGACACATGCGTGAGAACAGATCACATATCCACATTCCTCCCAACCCCTTCACTCCCCGCTTTGATATAGCGTTTATAACAGTCTGATGACCACCGTCCCAACTGCTTCAGCCTCTCTGAACCCCAACACATCTTTGCCGCATCAGAAGTCATCCCTATTCTGAAGGAGTGAGTTCCAAACGCCTCCGGCACCTCCCCCAGGGATTTCAACGCACGCCTCATGACCCATAGCAGCTGTGCCGCCGTCAATTTCCACCCCGAGGTTCTGTGAAAACGTGCCCCACCTCCCTCCTTGTTCCTCCCCGCAAGAGGCACCCCCATTGCACCGGGCATATCAGGGGATCCTCACTAGCCCAAAGCACCACTGACTTCCCCACCCCCTTTTGATCCGTCTTCGAGTGCCTGAGGAAGATGGAGACTGCGCCGCTCCGCTTTTCGCACCCCTGTACTTCTTTCCATTGCAGCCCTGGAGCCCCTTTCCTTCCCAACAACTCCGAAACTCGGAATGCCCCGCAATACAACCAAGACATTAACGCCGCAAACAAAACTGCCTCCTGCCAGCTGCTGCATATACTTGGCAATACCTCTATCATTCTGCCCAACAGCACCTTATTCACCGGTAACCTGACCCGCTGTCCCCTACCCGACTCTCTGGACCAACCCTCTAGCAACCGCCTACCCAGCTCGCCTGCTGTTGGGGCATATCCCCACATTAACTTGCCCATGAATGCTAACCCTGCCAGCTTCGCCGCTATGGTAACCTTCGACAAACCCTTCTCAATCAAGTCCAGAATTAACTGAATGACATCCTCTTCCCTGGCCCACGTCCCATGCCTCCTTTTTGCACCTCCCTGCAGAAATTCCTGCCACGCGTGTCCATAAGCCCTCCTCGTGGAAAGCTCTAATGACCCTACCACCAGTTGCAGCATCCTTTTTCTCCTACGGACCACATCCCTTCGGCCACCGGCGTCTTGTGAGATTCTGCCTCCGTGGCCAGCCCATGGAACCTCTCCCACTGCAAACGAGACAAAGCATCCGCAATGTCATTGTCTACATCCGGGACGTGCTTTGGCCTGAACTGAATGCCGTACTTTAAGCAACCTAAAATGAATACTCTCAATAACTTTAAGACCTGCTCATCCCTTGGGGACAGCCTGTTGACCACCTGCACCACTGCCATGTTATCTACCCTGAAAGTGACCCTTTTGTGTGCTCGCCTCCGCCCCCACAACGTGACCGCTACTACTAGGGGAAACAATTCGAAGAAAGCAATGCTCCTGCCCCCACTCTTCCAATGATGCAGCCACTCTTCCGCACACCATTTGCCCTGCCAGTACAGACCGAACCCACATGCTCCGGCGGCGTCTGAATATCTGAGCATCCCATTCCCACTCCTCTGGTGCGGACATGGGTATCCCATTGAATTCCTCCAGGAACCTGCACCACATTCTCAAGTCTTCTTTTGTCCCTGCCGACAGGCGCATGTGGTGGTGTGGCAGCGTGAGACCTCCCAGTGACCTGCTCAGTCTCAACAAAATGTCCGTCCCGCCCTCACTACCCTGCATGCGAAGTTCAAATGCCCAAGCAACACTTGTACCATCCTCACTGTCACTTTCTTTTTGGCCAGAATGTCATTTATCAAGAACCTCATGTGCAGTTTTTTGATCTTCCGGCAACCTGGCCTCCATAGCCACGGAGTCTAGTTCAATCCCCAGAAATGATAACACCGTGCTCGGACCCTGTGTCTTCTCTGGCGCTAAAGGGACACCCAGTGTCCCCATGAGCTTCTGGAAACTGTCCAGCTGCTGCTGGCAGTCCGTCGAACCAGGCCGGCCCACCAGAAAAAAGTCATCAAGGTAGTGTGTCACCGTCTCTTTCCCAGTTTTCCAAGAGAAAACCCACTGCAGGAATGAACTGAACTTCACGAACAGCCCACATGATATTGAACACCCCATGGGTAAAGCTTTATCCACAAAGATGTTCCCATCCACTTGAATACCCAGCAACTGAAAATCCTCCGGGTGTACTGGCATCAGCCGGAATGCTGCCTTGATGTCACATTTTGCCATCTCGGCCCCTTTTCCTACCCTTTCCACCAGGGCCCTGGCTACGTCCACTGAGGAGTACGACACCGACGTCAAGTCATCAGGAATGAAATCGCTTACTGACCCCCCCTTGCGGCCATGACAAGTGCTGAATTAGACGATACTGGCCTCTCTCCTTTTTTGGCACCACCCCCACAGGAGAAATAATCAAGTCCTTTAGCGGGCTAACTGCAAATAGCCCCTCCATGCGCCCTTCCTGTACCTCTTTATTCAGGTTCTCCCAAACAACTGATTTGTGAGCCTCCACTGACTTCAGGTTCTCTGCCCATCTTGCCAACCTCGGTCCCTCGTAACCCAATTTGAAACCTTCCCTGAAACCCGCACTCAGAATTTGCGCTTCTTGTTGTCGTGGGTAATGTGCTAGCCAGGCCTCTAAGCAATTCAGTTTAATGGGTGTATGAGCCTTTGCCCATGTAGCCCTGTGCCCCTTGACCTCCCCTGCCCCCCATTCCCTGCTGTCCGCTATAGGCATGCTGATGTTGCGGCCCTTGCCCCCCTGCCTGGCCCTGCCCTGCGTACCCTGGCCCGAAACACTGGACCAATGGATGCCTTCCCGCGCATTTTGAACATTCGTGCCGAAATCTGCAATATTCCCGTGTACTGGTGCCTTTGTAATAGTCCCAACAGGCCCCTGGGCCTCCTCCTGCCAGCTTCAGAGTGTATCCCCCCCCCCCCGGGTGGGACGACTTTGAAAGGGGCGATAGACTAAAGGTAACCCACTAGTCATGTACGTTGTCTTCCCGAATTTAACTGCCCCCATCGTCTGTTGGTACAAATCCGTGTCTATCTCCCCCCAGTTTTTCTCGGGGTCCCATGCTAGTCTGGCGCGGAACTCCTCATCATAATGTGACCACACGTAACCCCCGTAAGTCAAATGCGCCCTCCTAACTACATCCATGTATTTAAACAAGGCCACAGACCTATCCGGATATTTCTCGCAGTACACACTTGCGAAGATTAAAAAGGCAGCCGTCCAGTTTTCTATTGTCATGGGCACCCTGGGCCGACGGGATAACTCTAGCTCCTCCTCTTTTGATCCCTCCTTGGATCGCAATTCCCTATGTAGGAGCTTCAACATGTCTACGTACTCACCCTTCCAAATTTTTTCTTTCGTGGCTAACATGAGGTGCGCTCCCAAAGGTTTTGTCAATCCCATGTATGGCATTTTCGGCAATCCAACCTCCTTACTTTCTTTGCCCTCCGTCAACTGCCCAGTCCCCCCTTCGGCTTTGTCCTCCCCTGAACCTTTAGTCGCTTCAGAGTCCTTCTGCGCCTTGTCGTCCATCGTCCCCCCTTCTTTGCCCTTCTCTACCTCCTTTTTCCCGGCTTCTGCCCTTCCCTACCCACCCCTGTGTCCCTAACGTATCTGCCCTTGCATAATTTTATCCTGCTGTCCCCCTCGTCGCCTCTGGCATCCGTTCCCGTGGAAACCCTCTGTTTTGGGCTAGCAGCGCCACCCCGCCCTCCTTTCTTACCTGGCGTCAAGGTCGGTGTCCTCGCCGGATCCAACCGCCTAACCAGTGTCGCACGTCTGGGGCGTAGCCGTGCACTCCCCATCTTGTCCCGCATCCTGTAAAATACTATGCACAAAATTACTTGTCCCCCCTTTCTTCGTCCACTACTTCCCCCTCCTCTAAACTATCCTCATCATATTCTAATGGGATGTCCTCCCACTCCCCCTCTTCTTCTACTCTTGTTACCCATGTGTGTCTTGCCTCATGTAACAATCTGTCTATCGTGCTTTCTGCCTCAGCTTTCTTTCTTTGCCCGCACTCTGTCACCGCCGCCCTCGAGGGCACCTCTGCCCCTCCGGGCTGTCACCCAGATGTGACCATTTCGCTTTGCGCCAACCTTTGCCTTGCCCCTGGCATCAATTTTTCTAAAGCGCTTCCCACCGCAGCATTCCTGTTTTGCCCGCACACGGTCACCGCCGCCGTAGCGGGCACCTCTGCCCCGCCAGGCTGTCGCCCCGACGTGACCCTTTCGGACCTCGTGTCATCTTTGCCACTATGGTCCCTCGCCGTGCTCCAGCTGGCCGCCCTGGACCCTGCTTTCACTTCCTCCCGGTATCGAGGAGCTGCATGGGACTCAACCGCCGTATGTGCGTCCCGCGCTCGCTGATCCTGCAAAGAAAATGGAAGGTCCGGCATGCCGTGGTTAGTGTCCCTATCTGTCCCTTCCTGCCCCTGCTCCGGGCACCACTGCCAATACCCCCCATACCTGAGACACCAAAGGGTGCCTGAGGGAACCCCCCCTGCCTGGCCCCGCTGAGTGTCCCCCCCTTGTTGCCGGACCAAACCTCTTCCTGTCCCCTTTTCTCTTGTATACCCGAGCCGGCGGGGATCTCTCCCCCCTCTTCCCGGGCCCCTCCTCCTCCCCCTCGCTCCATTCTTGCAACGAAGCTAGCCTTCTCCCCGCCAGGCTGGCCCCCGGATTTTCCCCCACTCCCTCAGGTCCCCCTCCACCCCCCGTGGCCCCTTGCACCCACCCCCCACCCCAACGACCACTTGTCCCTCACCACCCAGGGGGCCCTGTCTAACCACCCTCTAATGTCCAGTGCCACCACCGCCTCGTACCTGGTCCCCCCTCCTCCCCCTCACTAAAAACCTGAACCTCCCCAGCCTCCCTCCCCCGAGTGTCCTCCTGCCTGCCCCTACTCCTCTTCCTCACCAGACCCCCCTCCCTCTTCTCAAGCTCTGGATCTATCTTTGAGTCCCTCTGGGCCTTCCCACCAAACTTCTTCTGCCCCCCCAACTCAGCAGTACCCCCCACTGGCCCATTCCCACCAGGAGCCCAGACAGCTTTTTGAGTGCTCGTGGCACCCGCGGCGAAAACCGCCACGGGGCCCTCATTGCACTTATAGTTGCGCACCGCCCCCCCCTTTCCTTCCCTGAATGCCAGGGGTGGGCGTTTTGTGGAGCTCCTCCCCCTTTTTCCCCGCTTCACGGGGGTCGCCTTTGCACTGCGGCCCCTGCCACGTACCTCCAAAGCCTTTCTTTTTGAGCCGCTCCGCGGCGGTGAACACACCAGTATGGCAGCGGCCACGTCCCCCGCCGCGCGGCGCCGGGTCGATTTCTCTTCATGGCCTCGTACGAGGTCCATGCGGCCGGCCTCCGCCAGGAGCCTCATGGCTTCCTGAACCCGCGCGTCGTTTCTTGACATCTTCCCAGCCTAATCTAACCTACCTAATCTATGACAAAACCTATCCTGACACAAAACCTTTCCCTGAGCTATCAATAACGGTCGCCGTGTCACCTTCCAAAATGGTGAGACAGCTCCCGTAATGGCCGGTTATGTACCCCCCCCCGCCCAGAGCCCAAAGGGAGCCCAAAAGAAGCCCAATTGGGCCCGGACTGCACCACCCGGCCCAAAAACCCCGGGGGTGCGAGCCTCCCTGCCGGTCGGCCGCCCCCCCAAAGCCTCATTGGAGGTGCCCCGAGTTGCGTGCACACTGGTCACCAGTTGTCTCTCACCATGATCTCCGATGAGCAGGAATTATGTAGGATATTGCATTCAGCCTGAGGAGCCCCTCTATCGAGCGGCCATGTCACTGCTTGGCTAAGCTCCGCCCAGCCTCAACAAGATTGAGATGTGTGCACAGGACATGTAGATAACGAGTTTGAACGCCGATAGTTTGTCATTTAATCTACTGTTAACTATGCAAATAGCGTAAATCCTCCATATTTTTTAAAGTGAATTGTTAGCCTCGGTTTAGAAATAATGCAGCTATAATTCTTACTTGTATTACTCTATTTGTATCCACCCTCATGAAGAAGTAACTCAGTCCCCACTCCAGTGCTTAATTTGAGCGAGTGGTTTCCGGTGCTCATCACCGGTACTCAATCATCAACACCAGGGCCGGACTGGCCGTAACGGGCACCGGGCATTCCCCCGGTGGGCCGCCAGGGTGGGGGCCGGTTTTGGGCCCATGGGGGGCCGTTTTTGTTACAGGGCCGATTTTGCAGCTTAGCTGCAATATCGGCCCCTGTAACAAAATCGGCCGAAACCGGCCTTGGCAAACAGCTCGGCCGCACCCCCAACACCCCGGGGGTGCCGGCCGAGCACTTTGCCAGGGCCGGTTTTGGTTCCCAGTCCGGCCCTGATCAACACTGGCGCTTGAGCACCAGTTAAGGACACATCAATTTATGGCAGGCACAGGGAAATTAAGTGATTCTCCCAGAATCACAGGATGTTGAGCCGATGCCGAGACTCTAAACTGGTTGCCCAGCTCCGAAGTCGGCAGCTCTGGCCATTACGCCACATCCTCTCCCCACTTGTAGGGTTTGTTGGTTGTGTGTTAGGCAGCGCTAACGGGAGAAATGGGTTGGTGGAAGCTGTCTCCTGACGAAAGCACCTGAATGTATTTTTTTTTTTTTTTTTTACTAATTAACTACTGCCCACTACACCCCTAATTGTGGATAAAAGAGAGAAAACCCACACATGGACACTCTGAGCGGAATCCAGGCTTAATTCTAGCAGCTAATCTTTGGAATGTTGAACATCCATCTCAGCCAATCAGATTTAAGGAGGGTCAGACAACTGCCATGGGAAGTTGCTGGTCCCAGTGGTGTTTGGTTTGCTTTTGTGCATAGCTGCTTTTAAGGTTGACTACCTGTGAGGAGCGCTGACATTTTTTTTGAATCTCTTGTGGGAAGATTGTGTCTTTGCTCCCCTTATCCCGAATTTGCGAATTTCCTTACATCTGTACGGTATGGAATTAACAGGTACCTTGTACGTTAAGAATGAATTTGGCCACATGGCATTGAGACTTTTCACAGGGGGACTGCTGTCAGGCTCTAAAGTCGAGGATGAGAGCTCAGTATTAGTGACTTGTCTGAGGGGTTCCGTTATTTACCAAGGGGACTAAATTCTGAAGTTCTTTTCCTTAAACAAACAACCCCCAGTCCGCGTGACCTCGGTCTTTTCACACAGCTTACTTTAGTTTTATTTCTCAAGTGAGTTTTAAGTCGCTGATTTGCATGGCTGCCAAGTTTCCTGGATTCATGCGTGATGCGCTACTCAAGTCCACATTTTCCCTTTAAATTATGGGACTTGTAGTCCCGCTTTATAATGGCATAAACAAGACTACACGTCCCAGAATTCAGAGTCGCATCGGGTCACTCTGTAAGGGTAATTCTTGAGGTCATTCAGAAAGTGTGAGGCCCACTGCTACATTAGCGCATTTTCCAGTTTATTTTCAAAACCTTACTTGAGCAACAAAATTGGCCAAAATCCAACAAGCCAGCATTGCCTTGTTGAGCAAGTGTTTCAGCTGTCCTGATATTCAAGGTACAGTCCCTACTTTTTAGGTCGAGCATAGGCAGCGTTCTCACCTCTGTGCACCTAGTCCCCACCAACACATGATGCCATCTCTCGCCTGCATCTGTGCCCCTGCACAGCATATTTTGTAATTAGTGCTTTTGAATTAAAAAAAAAAAACGGTTCAAACAGGAACAGTGAAGCAACAACCATAGCAGGCCTCCGGGGAGTTTAAAACACACTGCCAAACATACCTCGCAGCTATGCCTTTTTGTTCCCCAGCCTACTCACATGCGGAAGAAGTACTTTATTTGATTAAAAATATAATCATAAAAGCAGGACATACATACCATACATATACAGAATAAGTAGTTAAAATGACCAAGATGATATAAAAATACGAGTTTTAAAACTAAGAAGCAGCAAAATGTTTTTAAAAGGGTTGATAATGTAACAAAAAAGTAAGTGTTACTATCAGGGTCTATGAAGAAGACCCAGAATTGCAAAAAAAACCCAGAGAGTGTAAACATTTCATTAAAGCAGCTTCAAATGTCAATATCGATGAAGGATCATCGTGTTCACATGCCCTAGTGTTGCAGGCACAAAAAGCACAGAGGAGACCAAAGTAAAGCTTTGTGGGTCTACAGTTTTGTTTTAGTCACCTGTAGCCCTCTTTAAAATTGCTACCGGGCCTACAATTTGCTGGTTAAATTTACGATATACATAGTGAATAAAAATTGTAAAACTTATGTTTAAGGCTGTGTTCTCTGGGTTCAAAGCCGCAATGATTGCCTGCCTACAGGACCGAACTCCCAGTCTATTCCATTCTGGCCTCAATTTTAATCTGCGCTGAGTCAACAGTGCAGGGCAGAGGCATACAACATGCTCCATAGATTCCACCGGGGCCCCGCAGCCCCTGCACTGTTGGTTGTCTGACGTGCGACGCCAAATAGGTAAATGTTTCAGCAGGTGCCATTCCCCCAGTCTAAGCGCCATAAATCGCATTTTTAGATACAAAGGATAAGTGCAGGGCAGATATGATGACGGTGAAGCCAACTGATAAGAATTAATTACTGCCCATGCATGCTTGCGTTCGGCAAGAAGAGCTTTGTCGGTGGTATGGGACAGCATGCGAATGCGCTTCTTGATGCTAGTTTTAAAGGCTGTTTGACTGGGATTTAGGTTCCAGAGGTCGCTTGCTGAGAATTGCTGTACACATTCATAGAAGAACTTACTGTAGGTCCCACTTGGGTTATTAAAGCTAATGTCCAACCACAACATTGACTCAAGAGACCCAGCTTCAGCCTGCCTTAGCTTATGGCACAGATTTAAATAGGCACCTAAGCTGGAGATTTCATAATTAAAAAGGCCCAGTTCTAATCGAATCTGTGCGGCGGAGGCAGATTTTGGCATGTGAAAAACACTTTTGTAGATCTTGGTCACATGTTGATTTAGTGTTGTGCTAATTTTTCCTCTGAAAATTTCAATACCGTATGACAGCGTGGGGCCAACTTTGGCTTTCATGACTTCCATCATTGGGGTTAGACTCGGACCCATCAGTTTTTTTGAAAGTTTTGAGAAGTTCAGTCGAAGGGCTGTGGCTTTCATTGAGATGTTGCTACGGTGTTTGGCAAGAGTGCCCCTGGAGTCGAAGTTAACCCCCAGGTATTTATAGGATTTTCCTACAGCAAGATCAGAATTGTTGTACGTCCAGCCACCACCTCCGTAATGTTTTCTGCCGAATATAACTACTTGAGTTTTCTTTAAGTTAACCTCTAAGCTGTTCATAACGGTATAACTATATAGTTTATTTAACAATCGTTGCAGCCCTACTCGGGTAAGACTGAAGAGAACAAGGTCATCGGCATACAGGAGGTTACTTAACTGCACACCGCCAATCTTGGGGGAATGGCTATTTATCTCATCCAGTTCGGCTGAGAGGTCGGCAATAAACAGGTTAAAGAGCAATGGGGCAAGCACACACCCCTGTTTCACTCCTCTTGTTGTTGAAATTTTTCGAGACAGATGTGTGCCAGTACCAAGCTTGACCTGTATCCAAGTATTGGTATGTAATTGAACAATGGCCTCCAGTAGTTTGACCGGGATTCCCCATTTCGTTAACTTTGCCCAGAGTGCTACCCTAGGGACCCGATCAAAGGCAGCTTTAAAGTCAACGAAACAACAAAAAACCACCTTAGATGAAATAAGCGATTTATCAATAAGTATTGATAATGCCAGTAAATTGGACGTTGTGCCCGAGTTTGCAATAAAGCCCGTTTGGTTTTTTGGAATCAGACCTTTCTGGTCAACCCAGGAGCTCAGTTCTTCAAGTAGGATACTCGCAAAGTGCTTTGCCTCATTGTCCAGTAAGGCTATCAACCTGTAGTTGTTTGGGGACGAATGGGCACCGGACTTGTATATTGGGTGAATTACTGCACCTCGCCATGAGTCCGGTATGGTTGAACTACTCAATACGGATCTAAAGAGGATTGCTAATTGTTGTGTCCAATAGGGAACATTTGCTTTAAATAGGGCCTGTGGCAAACCATTTGGACCTGGTGCTCCGTCTGGTCTCGCTTTTGATAATATTTTGGCCAGCCTTGCTTGAGTGATAGAGATCGTCTCGCATTGGGACTGTGTCAACTCGTGGGAGCTGTCCTGGCGCTCCAAAGGCCCATCTTTAATCAATATGGAGGTGTTTGTTGCTAGAGAGTCTGCACCTCCATTGGCCCTGAAATGATCAGTCAAGAATGTGACCCATTCTGCCTCTGCAATGTTTGCACTCCCCTGTCTGGTTGTTCCATTAATTTGTCTATTCAATAGTGCCCAAAATTTTCTTGAGTTGCGGTTTTTACTTTCCCAGAGAAGTTTGCACCAAAATTGATCAAGATGAAGTTGTTTATCTTTTTGGTGTGCCTGTCTGTAGTTTTTTTGAGCAATTTTGTAGTCGTTCAGGCGCTCGTTAGATTCTGGATACTTCCTGGTTGCCCGCAAGGCAATGTTTTTGATCTTCTTTAATTTCATGGTTTGACTTGAAATAGGAAACTGGGAACTGCAAATAGTCGTGTAAGAGTGCGAATGCGATGGAAAGAGATTTAGCAGATGGTAGCAAAAATTTGACCAATCAGCGATGTGAGAAACTGTAGAAGAGGGGCCACCTAATGTAAAAGACAGACATTCCTTCATGATGTTAATACTAATTTTGTCGTTCCATCTTAAACGTTTTAAATTTTCTGAGTGGACTCCCTTGTGGGTTGTTGGGGCAGAATTGTGATAAACTGGATTAGTGTTGATGATAACGACTTGTGGGCGGTGATCGCTCTCTGATCGAGCTTTAATGCTGTAGTTTTCCAAGTGAGAGAACAGGGCTAAGTTACAGATGGTATAGTCTAAAAAAGAGAACTTTCGACCATTTGTCCATGACCAATTTGGAGGAGTATCCTGTGTGAGCCTACCGTTCATTACGATAAAACCTGCACTAAAGAGTTGCAACACACAGAGCTCCCCCAAAGCGCAGTGTGATTGATTTGGGGGTTTAGACTGAGACTTCAATGCCGACAAAGACAATAAGGGAGGACCTCCCAAGTCCGACGGATTTCCCTGAAACAAGTTAGTATTGAAATCCCCGGTGAGCAGACAGTCGGCATATGGAAAGGCCACAGCCAGGTCGCACAAAATTTTAAGCAGACGATTTAAATGAGCCCTTTTTGTCCGTACACTTGGATTGATGTAAACATTAAGCAGCAACAGGGGTCGCTGTTGTCTCCACGAGCTAACTTTAACTCCAAGCAACCAGTCCTCATCGAAGTTTAATAACTCTGTTGGGCCCTTTAGGCTACATGAGATGTAAATGGACAATCCTCCCTTGGGACGGCCATGGTTGCTGTCTCTGACGGCTGATTTCCAATATTCAATGAATCCGTCGATAGGACAATTACGGGTAGCCCATGTTTCCTGAACGGCAATTAAATCATGACTAAAAGTAAAATTTCGGGTCTCTAGAGAGGACATTTTAAGGTGAAGGCCACTAATGTTCCATGAACACAGGGAGAGGCGAGACTGCAGCTGATGATTTATGGGGTGTATAGATTGAGGCTGGGGAGTGCTAAATTTAACAGCCTCCAAAGGGTTCAATTTTGGCAAAATTTGTCCGAATGGTCAGGCTAGGTTTTTACGAGACAAAGCTGCTGATAACCACCCCCAGTCTTGGGTTTCATGGCAATTCGGGAGTGCGGACCATAGACTTCCTGTTAGAGATGCGTCTCCTACTGCATTTTTAAAGATTGAATATGGTTTACTTCTCTCACTGTTCAAGGTCCGACACACACTTGTCTGAGTGGCCGGTTGCTTGGCTAATGCCATGGGGTAACCTGGGTTGGAGTGGGGATAGATTTTAATTCCCCATGACCGAAAAGTGTCTTTGCAAGCTAGAAGAGCTCGAGCCCATGTAGCAGATTTAAATGTCACCAAGGTCACTTCAGAGGGTTGCGACCCTCTTGGCGGAAGAAATTCTATATATTCAATGTCTTCAGATGTCAATGTGTCAAGACCCGGGACTCCTTTCAATAATTTAATGATGTTTGCTCTATTGAGGACGTCGTGATAGCCTTTTGATTTATATTCAGGGACGAGAAGGATTTTGAAACACTGGGAGTCGCTAACGGCACTTAATTGACAATGACCCTTGTCGTTTAAGATATTTTTTTCGATTAAAGGGTCGGGAGCTATTCCAGGGTTGGACAAAGGATTATCTCGAAGCCCTTCCGGATTTGTCAAAAAGTCCTCAGGTGGCTTTAAAGTGTTCTTAAAGGTTACTTTTGGATGATAACCTCCAGCGCTTGATGGAACAGTTTGAATACGGGAATAAAGAGTGGGTTGAATTTGAGTAGTCGTTTCAATAGGCAGGTTTATGTTTACTGCTTGTAATTGACCAGTTGCATGGTCCATGCCAGTTGGAAACTCTTTTGGTTTTTCAACGGCCGCAACTTCATAAGGATTTGGTACGGGGCTTCTTCGGCCGGAGGGAGAATCGGTTTGAGCCTGGTGGTGTGCAGGAATGAACTGCTGGACGTTTAGCGTTGGAGGGGCTATTATAGTCAGTTGGTCCTGGTTTGATGGAGTAAGGCTCAGAGCTCGTTTGTTATCCGAGTTCTTAAACAATGGAAACAATTTAGGGGATGCAACCGCAGGTTTTGTTATTAGTTTATTTCTTTGTTTGCGTTGACGTTTTTTTTCTCTCTTGCTAAGAGGATGGAGCGATTGAGAGATTGTCTTAGAGGGGGGTAAAGCCAAGGTGGATGCCTTAGAATCCAGATCTGCGTTAGGAGGATCAACTGCTTTTGTTGAGCCGCTCACAATTTGGGGGCTCAACAACAAGGGTGGTGTCGGCTTAGCTGGCATTGTCAACCCTTGAGCTATATGGTGCGACTTAGATGCTGCAGAAAATTTCGCCACTTTGCTTTCTAGGATCCCGTCGGCCCCTGATATCAATGTCTTATCATTTATTTTAACACAGTCTGTACACTGTACATGGTCCTGAACCTGGCCCTTGCTGACACTGCCTCCTGATAGTTGTTTGATTTCATCTAAAACACAGTTTAGAAAAGCTGGAAGTGCTGAGAGGCTGTCAATGATGGGTGAACAACAGCAGACTGACTGGACCAAGTTTGAAGATGATTGAGCCCTTATTATTAGATTGTTTAATTTCTCTAACTTATTATCGATACCTGCTGTAAACAAGGCTAGGGTGTTCAAAAGGTCGACTTGCATGTCCAATTTATCAGAAGGATAATTTAATGCCGTAACTGTAGATTGAAAAGTTTGCAACTGTTGTAGCCAAATGTTTGACATAGGTGTCAGAGGAGCGGCTTGTGAATCAGATTCTAGTTTCACGTCGGATAATTTATCTGAATCTTTAAGAAAGAAAGATAGATCCAGTAGCGACTGATCTTTTAGATCTTTTATGTCAGTTCCTTGTTCGGACTTTGTGAAAACTGTGGCTGCAGCTGTAGCCGTGGCTGTGACTGCTACTGTAGTTGCAGCTACGTTTGAAAGCGTTTGCAGCAGAAACGGTGTGACATTCTCCTTCGGAGACCTTTCCCGTTGGACTACGGTGGGACTAGGTATTCCGAAGCTTGAAGGTTGGTTGTTTTGTGCGAGTAAAGGGCTTGAACACAATTGTTGTGGTGACATGGACGTGAGAATATCTGATTGTTGTAGCACAGCGTTAGATTTTAGTCCAATTGTTTCCAGTCCAAGAGTGATTTTTAAAGCGAATAACATGCGACTTTCCTGGGGTGAAGATGAGTGACAAAATGAGGTCTGCTGAGTGACCGGAAAGGTTGCCATGGGGAGCGCTGGGGGCGTTTTCGAATCGTCCTCAGGTAACCTGACACTAGGGTTAGCGCTGGGGGTAACCAATGATGGTGTGATTTTACTAATTGGTGACATATGGATGGTTGCCTCTGTTGTTTGTTGGAAATTGCTAGCCTTAGGCTCCTTCAAAATTTGTAGAGGGGAGAGGGTCTTGACTGTTCCAGGTGTTTTTAAAAAATATTCCAGAATCGAAAGGGGTTGCATAGTCTTGTGGCACAACGAAGAAATGCGGTCTCTATTACCAACAGGGTCTCGTCCATGGGGGGAGGGATTCAGCGAGTCCGATGAGAACGTGGGCATCGGCTGGTTAGAAGCCTTCACTGCAGTTCCCTCTACCACTGCTGCCAGCTGTTTTAATTTTTTTTCTTTCGGTGATGAGAACACCTTCCTTCTTCTCCCGGATCTCATCGCTCTATTTGATTTGACTGTGTTGCCAATGAAAAGCTGGTTCCACTTCTACTGGTTTTACAGTGGGTTCACGTAACTAGTGGCTGCAGGCGCTGCTTCTTAGACACCCCCCCTTTCTTCCACCCCCACCTCCCTCCCTGCCCACAATAACCTGCCTTACGACCCTTGTGGCCCTTGTAGCCCTGCCACCTCGATCAGTTCTATAAGAAAATGGAACTGAGGTGGTGTGTTACGCGTATGGGGAATATACAAGAGTCCCAACAAGAAGCCAGTAAGGTCAGTGTAAAAATGTAGGCTGGGATGTCGGATGGGTGACGGGGCAGGGGGGAGCGAAACCGGGCAGAGCCAGGCGAGGCAGATCAAGCACTAGAGCAGCACAGGGCAGAAGTGGGGTGGCCAGGGCCAGAGCCAACCAAGTCAGACCGGACTGGGCTGGGCTAGCAAGTTTGGCAGCTGCAGTTCAATACAGTGCAAGATAGCACAGCCACACTATCCACTGTCCACGGACCAGGCACCGTAAGTGACACGGTCTAGAGGAGGCGGCACGACAGGCACGGCGCTGCAGGCTGGTGTTGTGCTGGTGTTATGCTGGTGGATGGGAGTTAGAGTCCTGAGACACCATGGATCTCCATAGGTCTCTGGGGAGAGCGGCGGGGGACTAAACCCACGAGGAGCTACTGGGGGTCCCAGAAAATCAGAAGACTCACCTTAGCAAGCCTCACCAACTCCTTCCGCGGAAGTCCGCAGAAAGATCACGGGAGCCCCTACAGCGTTCTCCCGCCGCCGCCTCCACACCAAGCTTTTCCTCCGCACCCCACACAGCACCACAACCGCCGCCACAAGCCGCCAACACTACCAGCCGGTGCTACAACCAGCCAAGCGGTCCGCTGCCTCTGCTACTGCTGCTGCCTGAGGCTCCGCCCCTACGCACCCCGCACAACGTACACGGCTTGCTCCAGGCTCCGAACTCTGCACTCGACTCTCTCGCATCAGCTCGCGTGTCTCTGATAACACTCACAGGTTTCAAGGAGCACTCTTGGAAACCTTTTGGGAATTATTTCTGACCTTTTTCTGATACTAGTGGGTAAGAGTGGAAAGCTGCAGCAAGTCTCTTGCCTCTACCTTTCCTTCACGTTCAGTAGCAGCGAGGTGTGGGTGGGGCAGATGCTAACTATAACATGCTTGTGAGAGGGTGCCGGTCCGGACTCAAAACTTACCCAGAGTGACCCGCCAGGCATACGGGAGGAAAGAACTTGCGGAGACCCCCACGCGACCTCGGATTGTTAGAACGGCGTCCTCTCCTAGGGTAACTCCCCCTCCCTGTACTCTGCCCTTACAGGAAAGTGACGTTGGCGCCGGGATCCCGGAAGGAGGCGGGATCGACCCCGGAAGTACTACAGTCCAGGAAGTGAAAAGGGCCGGAGCAGACCAAGGAGGACGCGAATTAGCCGGAGAGAGGAAGGAGTCGGGAAGCGGAGAAGAGGACGTCGGAGAAGCGGAAGGCGGAACGAAGAAGGAAGGCGGAGGAATCGAAGAAGAAGAAGCCGAGACGTGGTGCGAGGAGTGGTGGTCCCCACCGGAGGAGGCTGGAGAGCGGCCGCAACTCTGGAGAGTTGCGGCGGAGCCGGTGAGTAATCACAAGCAGGGGAAAGAAGGAATAGGGAGG
The DNA here is from genome assembly GCA_963921515.1 of Calotriton arnoldi. Classification (NCBI taxonomy): domain Eukaryota; kingdom Metazoa; phylum Chordata; class Amphibia; order Caudata; family Salamandridae; genus Calotriton; species Calotriton arnoldi. The sequence goes on along the minus strand of CAWUFW010005548.1, from coordinate 1,025,537 downwards.
CGGGAGGGAACGACTAAGAGTGTTGAGAGGGCGGGACGCTAGACACGGGGTTTTCTTTTGTCGGCCCACGTTACCACAGCGTTCAGCATTGGCACCATTACCCTGTCCCTCACTCCTTTTCTTAGCACTTGCCCCGTTACCCTATACACCCCCCTTGTCACCACTTACCTAGAAGTAGGTCTTCACACAGCAACCCCTGGTGTGGTGACGGTTAAATAAGCCATAGGGCTCCTGATTGAAACAGTGACTGACGGTTACTTATTTTTCTCTCTTATGAGCCTCCGTGGGAAACCCCTCACCAGCGAGAGAGAACAGTCGGAAGGGGATATCACAGAAGAAGAGAAAGAACGACACGGGGAAGAAACCAGGGAGAACACCGACAGCCCACCAAGAAACCTAACAACCTTACATACTGAGATCTTAAATAAAACACCTCGTGCATCTCACTATATACGGCCTCCTCGTCTGTTTATCCGGCCCGCGCTCCCACAGGTGGTGTCAGAAGTGGGATTAGCCGGAGACATGGAGGCCGTACTCAGCAAGATGGTGGAAAACCAAGAGAGCCTGGGAAAGGCGATGGAGAAGTTCCTCACGGTGGTGGAAGAAGACCGTGGGAAATTGCAACAAGCGATCACCAATCAGGGTCAGTCACACGATACTGCGATGGGGAAAATCGCTGACACCCTTGGCCAACAGAGGGGTCCGAGTACCCTCCCCTCAGTAATTCTCCAGAAATACGTTAGCGGAGAAGACCCGGAATATTTTTAATAACTTTGAGCGAATGGCATTGGCTGCAGCTTGGCCGGCCGATAAGTGGGGACAATATCTAGGCCCATTACTGTCTGGGGAACTGCAGGCTTCCTACCAAGCTGCTAATATTCTAGGGGTGACACCCTATGCTGAAATAAAGCAGTGCATCATGGAACGACTAGGCGTCGATGATGAGACTTACCGGCTGATACTCAGGCAGCTCAGAGAGGGACCGCAGGAAACCCCCAGGGCCCTTTACTACAGAGTGAAAGACATGGCCGACCGATGGTTAAAACCCGCCACGGCCACCAAGGAAGATATCATGGCCAAAGTATATATGGAACAGTACTTATCCTCCCTTCATCCTCCCATCCAAAGATGGGTCAGACAACATGCCCACCTGACCCTAGAGACAGCCGTGGAGATAGCCAGCGCCTACAGCCGAGCACAAGATGCACAGAAGGGAAGAGAGGAACACCCCTGGAGAACAGGGATAAGCGGGACCCCTCGCCCTCCTCGGCCCCCGCTTGCGCGAAGCCGGAACCTGTTACCATCATCCCAGGTCCCCCACCTTTCAGGATCCCTGGTCCTCCTGTACTCAGAGCCCCTATATCAGGTCCACAATGCTTCAACTGTGGAGGGTTGGGTCACATAGCTCGGTTTTGTCCACAAAGGGAGGAACCCATGGAGATTGGCATGGCTCGGAATTATTGCTGTCTCTCCCAGAACAAATCGCCAGCCCCGTACAGATGTGGTGTTAATGTGAATGGACAGCCCATGACCGCATTAGCCGACACCGGATGCCGACAAAGCGTTATTCGCCCTCAAGATTTAGGTCACAATCTTGGGATGGTTGACGGAACCGTACATATACAATGTGTACACGGGGATACAAAAGCATATCCCACTACTCATGTTCATATACAACATGCTACTGATCCTGGAACCGAACTAAAGGTTGGTCTCATTCCCCGTCTACCAGAGCAAATCATACTCGGAAATGATTACTCGCAGTTATCTGAATTGCTCACGACATCATCCCCGGACGAGCAAGAATGGTGGTCTGCTGCTCCATTCTCCCAGGATGAGAATCACGAATGGCCACCCTCCAAGGCGAAGAAGGCGAAAAATCAAAAACGGAGAGAGAAAGGACAATCCGTTTCTGCCTTTCCAGCACAGATAGAAGAGAATCCGTGGGAAAAGGACAGAAACTTTCATGCTGCACAGAGAGAGGACCCAGTTCTACAAGAAGCCTGGGACAGAGCCGTAAACCAGGAAGACCCTCTCCATGTATGTCCCTATTTCTTTATCAAGAATGGCCTTTTGTACAGAAAAGCCAAATCCACAGATACCCCTCAATTGTTGGTCCCTACTCCGTTCAGGAGAAAGTCCTCTACATGGCCCATAGTCATTTGTTGGGAGGTCACTTTGGGGAGGAAAAAACGGAACAACTAATATTGGAAATGTTTTATTGGCCGGGTATATATAAACAGGTAAAAACCTATTGCCGTGAATGTCCTATCTGCCAAAAAAATAGCAGATATAGGCCACCAAAAGCCCCTCTGCGGCCTCTCCCCATAATAGATGAACCTTTTTGTAGGGTTGGGATGGATATCGTAGGACCACTATTACCCTCACGTAGCGGATGTCGTTATGTGCTGGTCCTAGTGGACTATGCCACAAGGTATCCGGAAGCCATTGCCCTAAAACATCCTGACGCCACTAGCATAGCCAGGGCCATGATATCCGTATTTTCTCGGGTGGGATTCCCGAAGGAAATCCTGACAGATCAGGGAACCCCGTTCGTATCTAAGCTAATGAGACAAGTGTGCGCCCAGTTAGGGATAAAACAGATACGCACGGCGGCATATCATCCCCAGACTGATGGTCTTGTTGAACGTTACAACGCCACCCTCAAGACCACCTTAAAAAAACTCCTGGCTCTAGAATCAAAACGGTGGGAGGAAATGTTGCCCTTGGCTCTCTATGCAATCAGGTGTAAGACTCAGAAAAGTACAGGCTATTCCCCGTTTGAGTTGCTTTATGGGCACCAACCCCGATCCTTATTGGATATGGTACGTGAAACATGGGAGACAGAACCAGATAATTCCAAACCGCTAGTAGAATATGTTGAGCAGCTTAGAACCCATCTCGAACAAATACGAACCATAGTCAGGAATAATATGGAGAAAGCGCAGGGAGCCCAAAAGTACAATATGACAAAAAACGAGGAGCCGGTCCTTTTCAGTAGGAGATGCTGTATTACTCATGATGGCCTCCTCTGATCATAAATTGTTAGGACAATGGCAAGGGCCCTACATTGTTCTGGAAAAAGTGACACCCGTTACGTATAAACTAGAGCTCGATAAGAACCGGGGAACGTCCCAAATATACCATGTGAATCTCCTGAAGCGGTGGGAAGGGCCCCTCCCGTCCTTGATAGGGAACATAGGAGGTCCCCCTTTATATGATCAATGTATTGATACCGAGCTAACCCCTGGTCTACAAACCGAACTTGCGAACACCTTGCTACCTCTGCGAGATGTATTTTCTTTGACACCCGGGAGAACTACCGTGGTAGAACACTCCATAAAAACTGTTCCGGACAAAAAGGTACGATTACGTCCTTATCGTATACCTGAGGCTCGTAGGAATACCATCAGAAACGAGATACAACAGATGCTGCAGATGGGTATAATAGAACCCTCTGTGAGTGAATGGAACTCCCCTATCGTTCTCGTACCGAAGCCGGATGGCTCGGTACGATTCTGCATTGACTTCAGGGAGGTTAACAAAATTTCAGAGTTTGATACCTATCCCCTACCAAGAGTAGATGAAATGATAGAGCGGATTGGAAAGGCCAAATACATCAGTACCCTTGACTTGTGCAAAGGGTACTGGCAAATCCCTCTTAGAACCCGTGATAGAGAGAAAACGGCGTTTTCCACTCCTGACGGGTTGTTCCAATTCGTGGTACTTCCTTTCGGGTTGCATGGAGCTCCGGCTACCTTTCAGAGAGCCATGAATCGTATCCTACAACCCCATGAAAGGTACGCCGGGGCTTATATAGACGATATCGTTGTTTACAGTGAGACTTGGGAACAACATCTGACACATCTCACTAAAGTGATACAGGCGTTAGGCAGTCAGGGCCTCAAAATCAACCCCGCCAAAAGCCATCTGGCTGCTCAAACCGTCCGGTATCTGGGATACCTGTTGGGGGAGGAGTCATTCGGCCCCAAAACAACAAACTGGCTGCCATTGCACACATACCCTTTCCCCGTACCGCAAGGGATCTCCGGGCCTTTTTGGGATTACTCGGGTACTATAGGAGATTTATACCCGATTTTCCCAGATCGCGGCCCTCTTACAGACCTGTTACATAAATCAGTAAGGACTGAAGCTAGTCTGAAAGATCCCAGTCCCACAGTAAAGCGAGCCTTCGAGACCCTGAAAGCCTCCCTGACCTCAGATACGGTGTTGTCTAGCCCCGATTACACCCTGCCCTTCATCCTACAAACGGACGCCTCGGATCAGGGGTTGGGGGCGATCCTATCTCAGAGAACCCTCCAAGGGGTAGAAAAACCCATACTGTATATAAGTAGGAAGTTGTACCCCAGGGAACGTAATTACGCGGTCATCGAAAAAGAAGCCCTAGCCATCAAGTGGGCCATTGACTCATTGAAGTATTACCTGGAAGGAAGGGAATTCACCCTATATACGGACCATGCTCCCTTAGAATGGCTGGCACGCAACAAAGGGAACAATGACAGGGTGTTACGTTGGTTTTTATCTCTACAACCCTACAGATTCCACACCAAACATCGGAAGGGTACAGAACAAGCGAACGTAGACTTCCTGTCCCGTTATCCTTATGAAAGCCCTCCTACTAGAAGGACAGCAAGGGAAAGGGGATGTGAGAGGGTGCCGGTCCGGACTCAAAACTTACCCAGAGTGACCCGCCAGGCATACGGGAGGAAAGAACTTGCGGAGACCCCCACGCGACCTCGGATTGTTAGAACGGCGTCCTCTCCTAGGGTAACTCCCCTCCCTGTACTCTGCCCTTACAGGAAAGTGACGTTGGCGCCGGGATCCCGGAAGGAGGCGGGATCGACCCCGGAAGTACTACAGTCCAGGAAGTGAAAAGGGCCGGAACGAACCAAGGAGGACGCGAATTAGCCGGAGAGAGGAAGGAGTCGGGAAGCGGAGAAGAGGACGTCGGAGAAGCGGAAGGCGGAACGAAGAAGGAAGGCGGAGGAATCGAAGAAGAAGAAGCCGAGACGTGGTGCGAGGAGTGGTGGTCCCCACCGGAGGAGGCTGGAGAGCGGCCGCAACTCTGGAGAGTTGCGGCGGAGCCGGTGAGTAATCACAAGCAGGGGAAAAGAAGGAATAGGGAGGCGGGAGGGGAACGACTAAGAGTGTTGAGAGGGCGGGACGCTAGACACGGGGTTTTCTTTTGTCGGCCCACGTTACCACAGCGTTCAGCATTGGCACCATTACCCTGTCCCTCACTCCTTTTCTTAGCACTTGCCCCGTTACCCTATACACCCCCCTTGTCACCACTTACCTAGAAGTAGGTCTTCACACAGCAACCCCCTGGTGTGGTGACGGTTAAATAAGCCATAGGGCTCCTGATTGAAACAGTGACTGACGGTTACTTATTTTCTCTCTTATGAGCCTCCGTGGGAAACCCCTCACCAGCGAGAGAGAACAGTCGGAAGGGGATATCACAGAAGAAGAGAAAGAACGACACGGGGAAGAAACCAGGAGAACACCGACAGCCCACCAAGAAACCTAACAACCTTACATACTGAGATCTTAAATAAAACACCTCGTGCATCTCACTATATACGGCCTCCTCGTCTGTTTATCCGGCCCGCGCTCCCACAATGCTCTTTTTCACATGCAATGTGAACAGGGAAAGTAAGGTGCCCTGGCACTGACTCGAGCGCACATACCACAGAAACATCCCACCAGGTCCGTCTTCATGGCAGACATGCCTGCAGGGGCAGCTCCTCCGTAATGGCAGGCAGCGTCGCCCCACTGGCAGCAGATGATAAATAAAACGATAATAAAATTATCATTTTATTTATCTCTGAGTGTCTGCAATGCTTACTGAGGAGTGGGAGGCGCTTGGCCATGGCAGGGAGGAGTACTGTGCACTTATAAGTGCGCATCTGTGTTTGGCCAGCCGTCTTTGGCCGGAAAAACTGACACGCGCACTTAGGTTTCTCCAACCCGGCTGTGTTGCACAGCCGGGTTGGAGAAATGCCACAGGCTCCAATGCACTGTCTTAGCGGAAAACAAGGCCGTTCAGACAAATCCTGGTGCTTCTCTCATAGCATGACAGCAGCGACTGGATTGGGTGGGAGCCTGTGCTTTCAGCCCCATTAACTTCCGGAGGAGGAGAGGAGCAGGAACAATGAGGTGGTCACAGCGGGAGCGGAGCAGAGCGGACCAGAGCGGCAGGTAAGTGATTTATTTTTTTTATTCCCCCCCATGTATTATGCCATTTTTTATGTTAATTCCTTTTTTTAATACAGTCGCTCAGTTATACATAATATCTTAATTATATCTAAGGTAACAAAAATGTTTATAACACTTATTATAACTTTCTAACATACTGTACAGCAGCCACACTGCTCTACATCATAGCTTAAACAAATTGTCAAAGTTAATATCTCTCCCTAAACACATATAAGGTCCCAAAGGCGAGACATATTGGCTATGCCAATGTTTGTTAATACTTTCTGGGCATAGGTTGCACCTCATTAGTACCAGTTTAACACCCAAATATAGCAATATTCAAAAGAAAGGTGATCAGTTAACCTTTGCAAAGGGCCTCTGCAACACGTGTCACTGCGTTTTTAGTTATTCAGTCCGTATAAGAAATGAGGATGTTGCCACTATTTGACAAATATCTCATTAGTTGAAAATAGTTGTGTGCTGTGAGTCAACAAACATGCAACAACATGAATTCCTATTTTAGAAGACTAGGAGGCGGAATCAATCCTGCAACAGAAACATGTATATTGCTATTGCTTGCAAAGCCACATCAGGCCCTTTCTGCAATCAAGATTTGTGCTAATTTAACAATCAACATATTTAAATAGTATTTTTTTAATTTTATGTCTAAATCTCCCTTTTAAATGTACAGTGAAAACGCTGTTCCAGTCCCATGCCATTAAGAAGCACTTCGCTGAATAGACTATTGCCTTCATTTTTTTTTTGCATATTTATATAGCGGGAACTTGACCAGAAGGTATTGGAGCGCTTTACATGAGCACCAGCTACTTTACACAAGGACGCATTCATTTCTTGGTAGGCACCGGGAGATTAAGTGATCTGCCCAGAATCACAGGAAGCTGAGCCCACCCCGAGACCCGAACCTGGCTCCCCAGCTCCAAAGTCAGCAGCTCTGACCATAAGGCCACAACCTCTTCTGTTTACTCAGAGTTCTTTTACCTTGCACCTTATATTTATTAAGGGATAATATTTTCAGGGACATCAGAAACTGAACTAAATACTATTTTTAAAGTGGTTATCACTTCTACCCCTTTCAAATATCCACCTTGACAGTGTGGTAAATGACCTATAGATGGATGTCTTGCACAAATGATTGCTCTGCCGCCAACAGTTATTTTATTTTTAATTGTCTCCAGCATGGCTCCAAGACAAAAGCAGAATGCCTTGCCCTAGTCTGATGCAGGAGAAGGCACACCAAATGCTGTCACTACAATGGGGCACATTGTCATTCAATATGTGAAAATCAGCTGCAGTCTCAGAATATCATTGGGCAGTCCACAGTCCCTGCGAGGTCTGGGAGTGGCTGCTGCAGGCAGCCTCCACAGTTTAAAAGATAAGTGCCAGCTAGCCCTGAGTGAAAACTTTTAAACTCATGGGGCCTCTGGCATGGGAACAGCATAGCTTCCTGAAATCCCCAAAGTTACGGACAAATGGCGTCCGTTAAAGAAATGATGACAGACAATGGACTTCATACTAAAATAACGGACTGTCCCTGAAATTGACAGAGGGTTGGTCACCCTATATCTATCAAGTGGCCCCTCCTTCAGAGACTTGGTTACCAGAGATGATGTTCCACGGGCTTGATTAGCTGGAAAGATTTATGTCTGCAATTGCAGGATGCTTTTTTAAGTCAGTTTAGGTCACTTCCCCATGCTTCATAGATTTCGCTCAGTTGTAGTTTTAGTTTGCTTTCTAAGTGCAGGGACGTATACTACATGTCCCATAATACCTTGAGCCAGCTACGAGATTTCATTAGTGCCGTGACCCCTCCTTCCGAAGTCATCCACCATTTCCTAGCTGTATGGGGTCCGACGGCATTCCACGGTATTATGAGCTGGGAAAACCAAGATGCCAAGTAAGACTTCCAGCCAATTCAATGTTTATACTTTGCCATTCGAAGTTCGTTCAGTTGTGACAACCTCTTTATTTCGTGCCTCTGCCATGACCGCTCTTGACAGTGTTTTCGTGTCAGATATTTCAAATTGGTTTAAAATGTCCCCTTTTTAGGTCGAGCCTAGAGTAGCGCGCATGCGCTACTCTGCGAGACTTTATGTAAGGGGCTTCCAAAAGCTGACCACACGCTCGTGCACAATGGCCTTTTCCGTGCGGTTACCCGCACGGCCGCCATGTGTTTTCAATTATCGCGCCCGGCGGCCGTGCGGGTAACCGCAAGCAATAGGCCATGGTGCACGCTCTCACGCGCGCACCGCTCGCGGGCTTCTTTCATTTCTCCTTTTAAGTACAGGCAGTAAAGGGCCTTAAAGGAGCAGCAACAACAAAATCGAAGGATGACTGAGTAATTAGCCCGTCTTCCCAATTTAGACGAAGACAAAGAGATTTTTTTTATATTTATTAAGTTTCATAACAGCAACGAAGATATTCTTTAGACATCGGTAACAACTAAACGTAGCGCCATCACGTTTTTTCCTCGATCGGTAGGTAGCCTGACATTCAAAGGAGGAGGTGTGGCCCAGAGGCCAAGGCTTGCGACCTTCGAACACGGGGAAGGAACCAGGCTCGAATCCGCAACATCGTGTGATTCTGAGAAACATCGCTTCATTCCCCCGTGCCCAGTGCTTTAAATGGCCCGGTACTGAGAGTACCGGCACTTTTTTATTTATTTTGAGCTCAACAGTACCGGCCCAAATAAATGTGTGACATAGTGTATGGTTCTGTCGCAATGCGCTATAATGCCCTTGGGCGAGGTTCGCGCTATTAAAAACTGTGAAAAAGAGGCGCTATCAATAAAAACCCCCCATGTATAAAGCTGTTGCAATGCAGAAGTTCCAGGGGGAAAGCGAATGATAAAACAGGGCTTATCTGATGTAAGCCGAGTTATCAGAACCTCTGTCGTGACAAGCCACTTAGGTCACGGACTGCCTCGCCCAAGATTACACAACCTAACTGGAACAAAGGACACGTAAAACTGTTTTAGAAACAGTTAAATTTCGACTGGCTCTGAAAACGCGTCCCCTCCCTGTTCGACCACAGATTTGGAGAAGCACGAGGTTCAAGACCAACGTAGCAACCCGCGTGACCTTTCCCCTACATCCACTGCAAACGGTCTTTGTTTATTGGATTTCTCAAACTATATTTCTTAATGTTTCAAACTCGGGACGGGTGTGGTTGCTACACTGTGGCAGAGCAAGTACTAGTCACACTAGACAGTAGAGCTCTATCTTACTCAATCTTTCATTAAGGATCGGGTTAATTTAAAAACAAAGCATTTCTTGCTTTAGCAAATTTTGCAGCGTCAGGGTGCCCTCTTTCATCTAAACGACCAGTCATTAAATGCAACTGCAGTATCGTTGCCGCCGCTAAAAAGGCTTCGCTTTGTACACTACTAGAGATGTTTCGTGACCACGCAAATAGATAAAAAAATGTATGCCTATTTGTTTCATCTCATGCCAGCATCCGCCATGATTATGTTAAAAAGGCAAATACCCGTGTATGCATGCAACTCTTTAGTTAGGATTTCGTCAGTGGTGATGTCTTACTATTTTCGAGTAAAGAGAGATGTTAGAACTAATCATAGCGAGGTTGGATGCATTTATATTGAACTGATTATTAATTTATATAAATATTGGAAAGGAAGTCTTTCAAATGTTTAGGTCTCGCCTACGCAGCGCGCATGCGTTGCTTAGGAGGGCCTTTAGCCGTCAGTCTGCTCATTTTCAAGCACACACTCGTGCTTGTGGCGGCATCCACCTTGCGGGAGCAAGCAGGGGCGCGCCACAAGCACGAGTGCAGTGCTTGAAAATGAGCAGACTGCACGCGCACGCACGCACCACTCCCGGGCTCACCTCCTGCTCCCTCTCTCTCTCACGCGCATTCCTTGTTTTGTCATCTTGCGGATGACTCATCTCCCGATTTCCCGGATCTCCTGTGCCGTACCAACACCATCTCACCCCTCCCACTTGCCCGCCCCCACCACCACTCCGAGTTCGAGACCTCTTTCCGCTCTGTATTAATCTCCCCCTCCTCTTTTGCTTTATACAAAGGGATCTCGACGCTTTACATGAGCACCGGTTTCATTACACATTTTTTTGTCAGCTTGCCCATATCTCATCTCCCCAATCTCCCGTGCAGTGCCCAACGCTGTCTCACCCTCCCAATTGCCCACCTCCGCCACCCCGCCCCATCACCCCTAACAGTGCACTGGCCAGACCTCGTGGCTAAAAGATAACTTTGCAAGAAATCCATCAGAAACGTTGTGAGAAATGCTACACTTTAATGCAGATTTGGCATGTTGCATTTGTCACATGTAAAATGGTTTTAAAGGTCACTTTATGAGTACACTTACCGGCAGTATTTGCCAGACCTGGAGAGAACATAAATACACAACTTTACTTGGAGGCTGTCTGCCTCCTTCTACGACTGGTTTTAAAATCTGCTTTTTTAAACTACGTAGGAAAACCTCCATCCCAAGAAAGAAGATAGGTAACCATTCCTAGGACAGGGACATGTAAGCTCTGCGTCCCCATTGGTCCATTCCAGACACCAGCTCATGAAGAATATACGTTTTCAGACAAAGCTGCTACTCTCACAGTATAACTCTATGCTTGTAGCAGGCAGTACTCTTAATCTTAGTGCCTGCAGCTGATGCAGGTGGCGTTGGTGCTGTCACTTTGCTTCTGTGTGCCTGATGCAGTCACTGTGTTATGTACACGAGGTGTTGCTAGCATTGCTGCTGTTTCACTACGTGTTTACTCCATGCAGATAGTGCTGCAGCTGTTTCTGTGTGCCTGCAGCTGGTGCAGGTAGCATTGTTTCTGTCACATTCTTCCTGTGTGCCTGATGCAGTCACTGTGTTATGGAGCGCTTTACACGAGCACCGGTTTCATTACGCATGGTAACATTCTATTTTTAGGAGTTTTATACAGCGCAATTTCGACCCGTAGCTATTGGAGCGCTTTACACGAGCACCGGTTTCATTACACATTCATTTGTGGTAGTATGGTACATCTTGGTGCATTTGGTGAGGATATTAGCTCTCTTTCGTAACGTCATTGCTTGTTTACAATAAAATACATCTCTCCCTCGCACCTTCACCAACCCAATCATCTCTCCCTCACACTCCCAATACCCCTCTCATCTCTCCCTCCCAATCCCCCCCATCTCTCCCTCCCACTACCCCTCTTATCTCTGCCTCACACTCACACTACCCCTCTCCCTCCCACTTCCCCATCTCTCCCTCCCACTCCTCCCACTTGTGGGGCGCAAACCAGAGGTGCATGACGTGAGGCCGCTTGGCGACCGTTTACACTGTTGGTCAGTCCTGCTACCATGTCTCTGCCTCCCCCTGTTGGGTGCCCCCCTTCCTGGGCAGGGAAGGATTTCCCTGACAAAAACTCATCTCTTGTAAGTGCGGGAGATGGGATATATGTCGCTTGTTCATAAGATGCAGATTTATACAAAACACTTGTCAAACAGCTGTGTAAAAGCGTCTCCTTTTTTTTGGACTGCAGGCTAAAGCAGTCAAGCGAGATCCAACGCTATCGCATTGTACACAGATCTCTGCAGCAGAGGCTCTAAGGTGTCTAGTCCGCTGGCATAAGTTGCAGTCCTTCTTCCTTTTCTTTTGACTGTAAAAGGAGAGGAGCAGGAGTAAAGCTAAGCGGAGTCGGCAGCCAGGGGGGCATGGCGGGTGCATGATAGCACAGCCCTCTCATTCTAACTGACCTGCAATCTCAGAAGCTGACCCCCTCTTCCCAGCTCTCACCTCCTCCACCACCATCCTGGGGGTGATCTGAGATGTGGTCACTCTCCAGCTCCTGCTTGTAAACAAAACTAACTCGAGCTTTCCAACAGTAATACCATCCTAGGTGTCTCCGCACTGGGTTAACATATGTAACAATTACCCAACTCCAGTGTACTTATTTCATTGCTTCGTAAGGATTAAAGGCAGAGTCTTCTTTGCAATATCAGGTTATAAATAGCTGCAAGGGGTGCAGGCTCTTGAGCTATTTTACTTAAAACTCCTAAACTTTGCATTAATCCCACAATTATTTAATCTGTATATAAACATCGTGGGAAGATTTCTTGCAAATCTAGTCCTTGACATTCCAAAAGGCAGAGATAGACAAGCATTGGCATAGCCAATAGGTCTCGCCTTTGGGGCCTTATAAGTATTTAGTTATGCAGCACAATATCCTTGGTGCAACAACACCAACTGTTGCATGGCTAAACACTTATAAGGTCCCAAAGGCGAGACCTATTGGCTATGCCAATGCTTGTTTAATATTGTAGTCTGGCTAAAGTTCAGCCTTTATTTTTATATGACCTGAGGCACCTCTATGCATGTTTTTCACTTTTAGATTGGTATTGCAAGAATAATGACTGTTCCCGCCTGCTACATGATTTCGGTTGCTTAATACAAGGGAGTTCGTATGTGTTATACTAGGAGTTTTTATAAGTACCATGAGCTTTCTAATTAACTCTTGCACCTTGCTTTGAAATGTTCTTTTTTTTTTATTCTTTGTATATTAAAGTCACATTGGCAATTCTCCACATAAAAGGAAAGCTGCCCTGCCAAGTGTCACACGTCAAGCATTAGAGTAACAGCATATTAAGGTGTGTTTCCGCATCACCGCGATTTATCACACAAATCAGAACAGCATCTCGCATAGCGTGGTTATAAAGGTCACTCTCCCGAGTCCGTTGTACAGGTGAGTTGTGACTTGACTGACTATGAAGAACTGATTTCCGCATCCTGCACTGCTGGCAGTTGATTGATGGAATCAGCTGCTCCTCGCTGTGATCCCCTGAATGGTTCAGGTTCTTCTGCCGCTTCCCAGCCATTTTCACTCTTATTGGGATCCCCATGGCACGAGGGGAGGAAGGTAAATACCGGCACCTGTCCATTGCGAAAAGCAAGGAAGAGCCTAGTGGAGAGGAGGGAATCATGGCAGTAAAGGGAGAGTCAGGTAATGATATCACATGGGAGAGAAAGGTAGAGGAAAAAGCAGGTGAGGAGGAGGCTCTTGCCACTGGCGTAACGAAACTTGAGGGGGCCTCCCTGCAAGGCACGTGGAGGGGCCCCCTCCGGGCTCAATCAGGAGCTCTGAAGCCAGAGTGCTGTGCTGAGGGGGCCCCTTGGAGCTTGGGGGGGCCCCCCGCGCTGCTTGGGCATGTGTTACGCCCCTGGCTCTTGCTTTTGAAGGGAGAGAGTCGGCTCGTTATAGTCCTGCGTCATGCGCGCCTGAATATTGGCATCTCAGTGCTACATGGCTTTAAGTGGGCCGGGTCTCACAGGTGCTGAGCACAGGCAGTTTTTAGGTCTCGCCTGAGCCAGCGCTTAGCGCTGCTCTGGCCGAGACATTTAGTAAGTGTGCTTTTCAAAGTGCTGCCAGAGGCTTTTGCTGGCTACCAGCTTGCGTTCACGCGAGCGTGCACGTGCACAGCTGCCATCTGGGTTTCTGTAATGGCTCCTCTGCTCGCACTACCCCCTCCCTTCTCCCCCTCCCTCCTGGTCAGCTTCATTCATGCTCCTCTGTGTGCACTACCCCCTCCCTTCTCCCCCTCCCTTCTCGTCAGCTTCATTCAGGCTCCTCTGCTTGCACTACCCCCTCCCTTCTCCCCCTTCCCTTCTCGTCAGCTTCATTAGGTCTCGCCCTGAGCCAGCGCTTGCATTCCTCGCATCGCTCCAGGCGCCATCTGGCTTTTATCTCACTTGCTCGACCCCAGGCATCCTCTACTGCCCAATCTCTGTGTAATGCTTTTTTTTTACGAAAGCAGCATACGATAAAGGAATTCCTGTGAAAACGGCAATACTAAAACTTGGAAATAAGTACTCTTGCAATATTTAACAGTCTGTGTAATGCTTTTTTTTACGAAAGCAGCATACGATAAAGACTGTTAATGCTTTTTTTAACGAAAGCAGCATACGATAAAGGAATTCCTGTGTAAACGGCAATACTATAACTTGGAAATAAGTACTTTTGCAATATTTAACAGTACTTAAATCTTGTACATACCTTCCAGATATAACTATTGGGACGATTTGTATAAAAAAATTGCACTACGGAAAATATACTAACACTGTTACAATTGCGCTCCTTCACTTCGGCACCTCCTTGTAGCATTTCGGAACTTTGCACAAATAAATGTCGCTATGCTCCAGCTCCTCCACCCGGACCCCTCCTCGCAGCACTCCTTCAGTTCTCGCTGACTCAGCTCACCCGCTTCCAAAGGCTACGATCGCGCCCCAGTCACTTTCTGTAGCATTACTTTTTGTAACTTTTTGTCCTGGAACAAGCAGCTGTGGCAGGACAAGGAAACAAGCACCACCACAACACCACTCAACACCACCTCAGCATCACCACACCACCACTCAGCACCACCACAACACCACTCAGCACCACCACTCAGCACCACCATACCACCACTCAGCACCACCCAGCACCACCACAGCATCACTCACCACCACCACAGCATCACTCACCACCACCACAGCATCACTCAGCACCACCACACCACCACTCGGCACCACCACACCACCACTCAGCACCACCACACCACCACAGCACCACCACAGCATCACTCAGCACCACCACAGCATCACTCAGCACCACCACAGCATCACTCAGCACCACCACAGCATCACTCAGCACCACCACACCACCACTCAGCACCACCACAGCACCACTCAGCACCACCACAACACCACTCAGCACCACCACAACACCACTCAGCACCACCATTCAGCACCACCATACCACCACTCAGCACCACCACACCACCACTCAGCACCACCCAGCACCACCACAGCATCACTCACCACCACCACAGCATCACTCAGCACCACCACTCAGCACCACCACACCACCACCACAGCACCAGCACAGCATCACTCAGCACCACCACAGCATCACTCAGCACCACCACAGCATCACTCAGCACCACCACACCACCACTCAGCACCACCACAGCACCACTCAGCACCACCACAGCACCACCACAGCATCACTCAGCACCACCACCACAGCATCACTCAGCACCACCACAGCATCACTCAGCACCACCACACCACCACTCAGCACTACCACACCACCACTCAGCACTAACACACCACCACTCAGCACCACCACACCACCACTCAACACCACCACAGCACCACCACAGCACCACCACAGCATCACTCAGCACCACCACAGCATCACTCAGCACTACCACAGCATCACTCAGCACCACCACAGCATTACTCAGCACCACCACAACACTCAACACCACCACACCACTCAGCACCACCACACCACCACTCAGCACCACCACAACACCACTCAGCACCACCACTCAGCACCACCACTCAGCACCACCACTCAGCACCACCACTCAGCACCACCACACAGCACCACCACACAGCACCACCACTCAGCACCACCACACCACCACACCACCACTCAGCACCACCACAGCATCACTCAGCACCACCACAGCATCTCTCAGCGCCACCACAGCATCACTCAGCACCACCACACCACCACTCAGCACCACCACACCACCACTCAGCACCACCACAGCACCACTCAGCACCACCACACCACCACTCAGCACCACACCACCACTCAGCACCACCACAGCACCACCACAGCATCACTCAGCACCCCCACATCATCACTCAGCACCACCACACCACCACTCAGCACCACCACACCACCACTTAGCACCACCACAGCACCACTCAGAACCACCACAGCACCACCACAGCATACCTCAGCACCACCACAGCATCACTCAGCACCACCACAGCACCACCACAGCATCACTCAGCACCACCACAGCATCACCAGGCACCACCACAGCATCACTCAGCACCACCACAGCATCACTCAGCACCACCACAGCATCACTCAGCACCACCACACCACCACTCAGCACCACCACTCAGCACCACCATACCACCACTCAGCACCACCACACCACCACTCCGCACCACCCCAGCATCACTCACCACTACAACAGCATCACTCAGCACCACCACACCACCAGTCAGCACCACCACAGCACCACCACAACATCACTCAGCACCACCACAGCATCACTCAGCACCACCACAGCATCACTCAGCACCACCACACCACTAAGCACCACCACAGCACCACTCAGCACCACCACAGCACCACCACAGCATCACTCAGCACCACCACAACAGCATCACTCAGCACCACCACAGCATCACTCAGCACCACCACACCACCACTCAGCACTACCACACCACCACTCAGCACCACCACACCACCACACCACCACTCAACACCACCACACCACCACTCAGCACCACCACCACAGCATCACTCAGCACCACCACAGCATTACTCAGCACCACCACCAAGCACCACCACACCACTCAACACCACCACAACACCACTCAGCACCACCACACCACCACTCAGCACTACCACACCACCACTTAGCACAACCACAGCACCATCACAGCATCACTCAGCACCACCACAGCATCACTCAGCACCACCACAGCACCACCACAGCATCACTCAGCACCACCACAGCATCACTCAGCACCACCACAGCATCACTCAGCACCACCACACCACCACTCAGCACCACCACACCACCACTCAGCACCACTCAGCACCACCACAGCATCACTCAGCACTACCACAGCATCACTCAGCACCACCACAGCAGCACCACAGCACCACTCAGCACCACCACAGCATCACTCAGCACCACTACAGCATCACTCAGCCCCACCACAGCATCACTCAGCACCACCACTCAGCACCACCACCACAGCATCACTCAGCACCACCACAGCATCACTCAGCACCACCACACCACCACTCAGCACTACCACACCACCACTCAGCACCACCACACCACCACTCAGCACCAACACAACCCCCACTCAGCACCACCACAGCAACACCACAGCATCACTCAGCACCACCACAGCATCACTCAGCACCACCACACCACCACTCAGCACCACCACAGCACCACGCAGCACTACCACAGCACCACTCAGCACCATCACAGCACCACCACAGCATCACTTTTCACCACCACAGCATCACTCAGCACCACCACAACATCACTCAGCACCACCACAGCACCACCACAGCATCACTCAGCACCACCACAGCACCACAACAGCATCACTCAGCACCACAACAGCATCACTCAGCACCACCACAGCATCACTCAGCACCACCACAGCATCACTCAGCACTACCACAGCATCACTCAGCACCACCACAGCATCACTCAGCACCACCACAACATCACTCAACACCACATCAGTATCACTCAGCATCGCCTTTGCACTAGTACACCACCACATCATCATCACTCAGCAAGACCTAAGTATCATTCAGCATCACCTCAGCATCGTCTCAGCACCAGTCACCACCACCACCACCACTACCACCTCAATATCACTCAACACCACCTCAGCCTGCTCTCGGAATCTGCCATCTATTGATTCTCCCCTAGCGTCTGGCCGCTGCTAGTGTTATAATACAGGTACTAGTTCACAACCTTCAACCTCCAATTGTTTATGCCCCCTCAAAAAAAAACTTTAACAAACAACCATTGGAATAGGCAAAAACAAGTTGCCAGCATTGCAAGAACAAAAGAAAAATGAGGAAATTTTTTATTGTACATAATTTTTTTAATATGGTTGTTCTGTTGGACATAATTCCTTTTTGGTCATATATAAGGTAACAAAAATGCTTCTGGCACTTTTTTATTACAACTTTTCAGCATGCTGCACAGCAGCCACACTTCTCTACAGCACAGCTTAAACACATTGGCAAAGTCAATAGCTCTGCCTAAACACTTATAAGGCCCCAAAGGCGAGACCTATTGGCTATGCCAATGCTTGTTGAATGAGTCATGTTTTCCAATGTGTGGTCGGCTTGTCTGTTTGATGCCGTCATCCTTGTCCTGGGTTCCTGTGCTTTCTCCAGTCATCACTGCTTCCAGCTCTTTCATTTTTAGGTCTCGCCTGAGCCAGCGCTTAGCGCTGCCCTGGCCGAGACATTAGGTAAGTGGGTTTTTGAAGTGCTACCAGAGAGGCTTTTGCTGGCCACCAGCTTGCGTTCACGCGAGCGTGCACGCGCGCAGCCGCCATGTGGCGTTCTGTCAAGGCTCATTAAGCCTTGCGTGCCTCTCTCCGCCTTGCTTGCGCTTCAATTCCCTCCCCCACCACAGATCGCGTTACCACTTTCCTCTCTCGTCATGGGTCATCAGCTTTAAAGATACGAGAGCTTTCTTTCACATTCCTGAAGTCGATAGCTTCCTTGTTCTTGTAGTCACCCTGCTTTGAGCTTCGGTTTTTGCGGCTTGTATTATAAATGCGCACACACTTTTTATTATTTTCTTTTGTTGCACTTTACTGTTAATTAGGGTAATCCCACTTTTCACAGCCACAGGAGTGGAACATTCAGGGCACTAAATTTTCCTTTACACCGTTCTACCTCGGCACCCAATTTACAAGGTTTTTAATCAATCCTGATAAGTTTCCGACGTTTCTAACCAGTAAGATGGCGACATGCGCATTTTGCTTTTCACTTAGGTTAGTCCCATTTCTAATGCCATGCGATTCTACTATTTAAAACACATCATTTTGGTGATCTAGCAGACCGGGCGCGGACGGAGCCATTCACGCAGTTTCACACATGTTTTTGGTAAGTCACTACCTGTAGTCACTACCAGCTCTCATTCCAACCCATAACAACATTTAATCCTTGTATTAATGATATCCTGCAATGATGGCTGCGGTTTAGCCCGCTAAAAATATTTTTGTGATCTTTCTTCCAACTATTTTCCCGCATCCTCTAAAGATTCTGTTACAAAACCACGATCAGCCATCATGTAAACCCTCTATTTGAAACTGTGTCGTTACTTACGAGATGAGCTGCAAGAGCATTCCCTTTTCTCTTCCAATGTCTCTGAAAAGACAATGGTGTGAATGCCTGAAACCACGCTCGCCGTTGCTTGGAAATCGGACATTTCGTTGCTGGCTGTGACGTGCTGGTTCTCTTCAAGTGTGGCTCTGAAATGACCCTCTGTGTTTGGCATGCCTACAAATTAACCCTCTTTTTGTTCTCTTCCAATATGATAGCCTCGGTTTTCAAGATGAACGGGAGCATCAGGGCCTAAGTTAGGAAAACAGTGTTACAGCATGTTGGTACAATTTACAGTGCTTCCGAATGGCTTTTAACAGAGCAAAAATCTGATCAGCCAGAGAGAATCTCATTGCACAGACATCCCTGTAGGCACAACAGATCCTCAAAGTATATTGTAACAAGCATTGGCATAGCCAATAGGTCTCGCCTTTGGGACCTTATAAGTGTTTAACCATGCAACAGTTAATGTTGTTGCACCAAGGATATTGTGCTGCATAACTAAATACTTATAAGGTCCCAAAAGCGAGACCTATTGGCTATGCCAATGCTTGTTTAAATGGGGCCTCGAAACGGGTCTCTATCGGGCTCTGTTTTGTGCCCTGGCACAGGCGGTCCGTTTTTTTCCGGACAGCAGACACCAGGTGCGCAACGCCCATTGGGCTCAAAGGGCTTCAGCCCCCCCCCCCAATCGTGTGTGGCAGCCGGGCTGAGACAGCTTCCCGGGCACACACACAGCCGCACACGAGCACTTCACAGGTCTTTAAAAGACCATTTGCTTGTTAATGAGGCTTTGTTGCTTTTCACCCCTTCTTAGAACCCCTGCAGCTCCACGCCTATTGCTTGAAGAATTAGCCCCCCTGAAATTTTTTCTTAGCCCCCCCCCGTAATATGGCTGTAGTTGTGCCTCTGGCAGACACATCGATGTGCCCTGCTCACAATGCTCCTTGTCACAAGTGGAGAAGTTACGGCATGACGTCATGCCAGGTGAGCGTTGTAGTAGGGGAAGGGAAATCCTTTAAAGAGAGTCATTTTCTCTCTGGGTTTCCCTTCTCTTTTTGTAACTCAGGAGCAGCAACATTGTCATGGTGTCACCAGGGCTTTAAGTGGAAGCTTTTTCAATATTATATACAAGCCATAGATGCTGCATATTTATCTTATGCAACTAACAACCATTGATGAAGCCAATATTCCTGACTTGTTGTAGGTATGATGTTAATTGTTGTATCATATATCTGAATGCAATGTGAGAAACGGCAAAATACAAGTCGGGCGCACACTATGCTAAGCATAGATTTTTAGCTTACATGTTTTAAGCCAGGCCCTTAATTACATTGGCCACGCCCCTTTGAGAGACCCCCCAGTTTTTTCATCTCACTTGTATATCCCCAGGGAACTGATGCACTGGAGGCAATAACTGAGATAATTGTGCAGGAAGCAGTCGCCACGCTGCACATAAACCAAATATGATTCCACAAAATTGTTTTTCCTACATTTAAAAGTTGAGTAGGTACTTGTCCAAGAGCAGGATACAGTACTGTGGGAGCGTGGTTAGTGAGAGAGACAAGATGATTGCAAGTGAAGGATGCTCGAGAGAGCGCAGAAGGTAGAGATGAGGACACATGCAATGTGGCAGAAGGATGTCGGGAGAGAGAGGAGAGTGAATTAAGAGAAGAGGGACACCAGCAAAAGAGCTGAGAGGAAAAGGGGCACACAGAAATGTCAGAGGGAGGGGAGGAAAAAGAGGGTGAATAGGAGACTAAGGCATGAGTGGAATGAAGTGCAGGAGGAAAGAATGGGTGAAAGTGAATGTTAGTGAGGCAGGCAATTGCAGACTTTCCAGAAATGGGAGCACTACAGTGGTCATGATGAGACTTGCGTCTCTGTTGTTTTAGAGGGTTATTGATATCTAGCACTAGTTAATACTCCTGAGGGGCCGTGCAGGCCGGGGCTCACTTAAGTCAAGCTGAGCCGGCCTCGAAGTGTCTCATTAGCATGTGGTCTTGGAGCGCATTTTTACTGGTCCGGTCGATATAAGCATTAAACACACTCACTCAGTGGCGTAGCTAGCCCTATGGCCACATGTGGCAGGCCCCTGATTTTGCTGCCCCGCGTAGCCGGAGTGAAGAGCTGTTGGGGGGGGGGGGGGGTGGCTGGCGATATATCCGGTTAGTGCCCTTCCATTCCTGCTGCTTTGCAGCAGTTTTAAAATCTTCTTAGAGTTTCTCTTTGCTCAAATGGGTGTAATTTCTAATACTTAGGTGTTCCCTTCGCGTCTTCATTGCTTGATTTTGCTCGTGAGAAAGTGTCACTAATAGTAGTTTAATGTCACTGATAATTGCACTGAAATTATGAAAATCGCACACATGAATAATCCGACACCTTGGCAGATATGAGCAAGTTAGTTTTGGAATTTTTTTATCAAGCATTGAGGTCGTTTTTGAAGGGGAGCATGAGTAGCATTATCATTATTGTACACCCTTTGGGGTTGTGTGACAAATAGTTTTTGTTTTGTAGTGTAACACAGTTCTGAGACTTGAGGAGAACCCCTTAAGTTGTGGGTACTCTCAAACATTTGCCCAGGGGCCACAAAGTATGGTCTGTGGTATGACCGAGGGCCACACTGATACCAGCAGGGTGCCGGTAGAGGGGTCTGGGTGGGTCAGGGATTGTGTAAGAAGGTCTAAAAAAAATGTTAAACGGGAAAGCATTTATTTGCAGCTTAACTAATGTTAAGTAGTGCAGGACACCACCGTAGTTACTTCATAACTTCATTTAACCTGCAAATAAAGGCTTGCCCGTTTAACATTTTTTCTGAATATTAGTGGTCAGCAAGTAAACAGCAGCTCGTGCTGCTGTCCATCAAGGGGGCTGCATATAAAGGTCAAGAGGGCCGACCAAACCGGTCATGCGCACTCTACATTTTCTCTATGTAGGCTGCATGCAGCCTACATAGAGAAAATGGCCTCACTACAGGCGTCCGGCTGGGCGCTGTCCGCCCCAATCACAACGCTGCCATTACAGCATTATGATTGGCTTACGGTCGGGGAGGGAGCATACCTTCTCCTGTTTAGGAGCAGGAAAACTCCAAACGGAGAAAGGCGGGCCGGCATCGGCCACGCCGAAAGTATGGCGGTCGTGCCGGCCCCTGACGACCACATAGAGGCGGGCCTGACGCGCACAGTGGTGACGCGACAGGCGCGCCTCGACAGTAATTGGTCGTGGGTCCTGGGCGTGACCCGGAAGTGATTGTAATCACTTCCGGGTCACACGTTGGGCGATTGCCAGGCCGGTTAGAACCGGCCTGGCATGGAACTGGGATAAAAGGCTGGGGAGCGTAGGAGTCTGCCTCTTTGCTCCCCGCTCCCCCAGCTTGCTGCACCAGCCTCGCTAGGAGGCTGGAACTTGATTTCTGTTTTCTCTTTACAGGTTTGCGTCGTGGGAAGGTTTTTCGCGGACTCGGAGCTGCGCCGTGGAGATCGTCGGAGGTCTCGAGGCGAAGTTGCCGTTTCTCCCTTGTTTTACAGGTGGAATCGGAGTAGTGGGAGCGCCGGAGCGGTCGGCAGGAGGGAAGCACTTCGGCTAGCGGGAGCACGTCGAGGGCAGAGCGGTAAAAATGTGGAACGGTTTGTGAGGAAGCGGTAGCTATATATTGACCGGGCCTCGAGGTACGTGCTACCAGCGGCGAGTGTAACTGGCCTATCCCTCTAATTAATTTAGACCAGCTGGTTGTTCTGGGTGTCAGGGAACAGCTGGTTGTACCAGGATCCGATATCGCTAGCAGCGTCTGCGGGAGGCGTTGCGCGCTAAAAATCAGCTGTTTCTGCCCGGGGTTGCAAACGTAAGCAGAGCGCTTGTGTGGGTCCTTTCTTTTGTTTATCGATAGATTTGCAACAGTGCCTGGTTTTACTAGCGAGTGTAACAATTACCGCATTTGAAGTGCTCTGCTCGTCATTGTGAGAGTCACCTTGGCTCAATGGTTAAGGTCTTATAATCTTACTCTCAAGGTTAAGTGTTCAATTCCTGGTGGGCTATTGGATGTTAGGGTGGGTAAGATTGGGTGCTATTGTGCAGTGTGGGAGTCACGCGGCAGTGCTTGCCAGTGGGCTGCATAGCATCATTGAGGGCCTCATTTGATTTGATTGTTTTTACTGTGTGATAGATTGCGAGCAGCAGGTGTCCCAACCACGTGGACGCGACAACTGGAGGCCCATAAAGACTTCGTCTGGTCTTGGGGACAGCCGGTGCAGCTCACAAGGGATACTTAAGGGGACACAGACAGGCCTGCATTCCAGCGCTTCTGGGAGCCACGCAGGTTTGAGAATACTCACCTGACCCACTGGATTAGCTGGTGTGGCGTGGCTCTGGTTGCGTGGGTGCTTACGGCCGGTTTGTGTACCTCCAGCGTTGTAAGGTAAGGGCTTGGACAGTGTGCCAGGTCATTAAGGTGCGGTGGGGGTGTGTTTAAGTTAGGCTATTACACGGTTGCCTTTTCTTAGTGTTGGAGGGCATTGTATGTACTTTTGGGTAATAGCCAGCACATTACCAGTAACTACTGCAGTTTGGATAGGTGTAATGGCCGGTAAGGCAAAACGGGGGGGGATCAGCGTTCCTGTATGGAGAAACTGATGGAAGCAATGATGAAGAAGGTTGACGAGTTGGGGCAGGGTCTCGCTGACCTCAGAGAAAAGGTGGATGGGCAAGAAGGGACAGAGGAGAGGGCTAGGCGTAGCATTGTGCCCCCCAGGGCGGCATTTCCCCCCCTCCCCAAGGGGTTAGGTCGAAAAAAGGGGTGCCAAATGAACCTGTTACACCTGTGGCCCCTGTGCCAGTCCCCCAGCCCAGGGAGGAGCCCGGGCCTTCACGGGTGGTCCCTTTAGGGGGTGTCCCACCTGTCACACCTGTGGCCCCTGTGCCAGTCCCCCAGCCCAGGGAGGAGCCCGGGCCTTCAGGGGTGGTCCCTTTAGGGGGTCCCCCTTCAGGGGGGGGGCAGACGGCCAGCCTGCACCGAATGGCATTTGCCCACAGGCCCCACTTGCTCCTGCGGGGGTGGTCCCTATGGGTAGTAGCCCACAATCTCCAGTAGTCCCTGCGGGAGGGAACCCAGTTCCGCAAGATTTAGTGTCACAGTTAGCTGCAGTCCTTCCTTGGTTAGGGAAGGTAGGGATTTTGTCACCAGCAGTGGGGGCGAAGGACATCGGGGAGGATGTACTCGCTGAAGCAAGGCGGATAGTAGCTCGGTTTGATGGGACACCTGGGGATAAGGCAGTTGAGGGGCAGGGTGCACCTTCCCCTGTCATTCCAGCGGGTGGGGCCACCCCACTTGAACCCAACAAAGGACTACCAGTGATCAGCCTGGCAAAGGAGAAGCTGACGGAGCCAACTGGGGCAGCTCCAGTAGGTAAGCATCAAACATTGCCTGTGTTAGGTGTGGGGGAATCCCGCACCGAGAGGGAACACTTAGCGAGACATGTCACACAAGAAGTGAAAGCAAAAATATGGTCTGGGAGTTATGTTAGTATGTTCTCATTGCTTCTTGATGAAAATGAAAGGGAGGAAGCAAGGAAAAAGAAGGACTGGGTGCTCCCTAGGGAATGGGCAAGTGAACTACAAAAGTTCATGATTGAGGAGAATTTGAATAATTGGATCAGAGGTTTCTCAATATTCATGGCAGTGATGGCTGAACGTTTTGCTAATATGCAGGCAGAGATGTCATGTTACCAGAGCAGGATCACTGGGGCGCATGACAAGTATGGTGGGATGGGATGGAGGGAATACAACAAGAATTTTAGGAGAGCCAAAGCGTCTGACCCATCCCTCTCTTGGGACCGCATTGACACGATCGCCTGGTTAGACCAATTTGGTGGAGGGTCTCAGGACAATGCCAAAAGCCAGTCCTTTCACTCCTTTCGGCCACATTCATCCACAGGCTCCTCCAATAGTGCAGGTAGCGGGGGAGGAAGAAAAGGGACATGTTGGGATTTTAATAGGCGCACATGCACTAGGCCTCAAGGCACGTGCAAGTTCAAACATGCTTGTTCTATCTGTGCCAACCCATCGCACCCTGAGTCCAAATGTTTCAGAAAGTCAAAGGATAGGGGAAAGAAGAAGCAGGAGTGAGGGTATTACACAACACATGGCACGTTCACCCATTAATGTAACGGCTCTGACACCCTGGCTAAATAAATACCCTTGTCATTCCACTGCTAGGACGTTGCTAGATGGTTTCAGGCATGGTTTCAGGATTCCAGCACCTGAATATGTGGGGACACCAGAATGCAAGAATCAACTCTCTGTTAGGGCCAACCCAGGTGTAGCGGCAACAAAAATTGAAAAAGAATTGCGCTTAGGCAGAATAGCTGGGCCATTTGATTCCATCCCGGTAGAGAATTTTGTCTGCTCCCCTTTGGGAGTGGTCCCCAAGAAGGAAGGTGGAGAGTTCAGGTTGATACATAATCTGTCAGCACCCAAGGGCAACTCATTGAATGACGCTATCAGTGATGAGATTTGTAGTGTAAAATATGCCTCCTTTGATCAAGCAGTAGAGATGCTCAGGGGGTTGGGCCCGGGAGCACTGTTGGCTAAGTCTGACATAGAGTCCGCCTTTCGTTTGTTGCCAGTTCACCCATCTGACTTTCATCTCCTTGGTTTTCAGTTCCAGGGTAGATTCTACATGGATATGTGTATGCCTATGGGCTGCTCGGTCTCCTGTGCTTATTTTGAAAAATTCAGTTCATTTTTGGAATGGGTCTTTAGACAGGTGACAGGGCACCAGTTTGTCATGCACTACCTTGATGACTTTCTTATCTTGGGGTCACCGGGCTCCCGGGAGTGTGTGTGGGCACTGCGAGAATTTTGCACACTCATGCAGGCTTTTGGGGTTCCCTTGGCACCGGGTAAGACAGTTGGGCCAACAACAACAATAGAATTCTTAGGGATTGAACTAGACTCCGTTCAAGGGTGTTTTCGGTTGCCTGCAGACAAGATTGCCAAATTCAAGACAACATTGCAGCAATGCTTGGCAAAAGAAAAGGTCACCCTGCACCAGCTACAGCAGACAGTAGGACAGTTGAATTTCGCTCTGAGGGTTATCCCTATGGCACGACCATTTTCCCAGTCCAACTCACAAGCCATGGCCGGCCTCAAGGAGAAACACCACCACACCAGGCTGTCTGCTGAGGTATCGCTTTGTTCGCCCTAAGTTGGCAGGGTATGCCCAGACGTGGGTCCCTTGCTCACTTTGCCACTGGATTCAAGCTAGCCTGGCTGATGACGGCTGAATAGCCAGAAACCGGTCCCAGGATGCTTGTTTCTGGTCCAGGGAAGATATGGCTTGGCAGTTCGGGCTGGACTGTTCCCATGAGGCACAGGGTCAGACTGATTTGCATATGGCCATGTCTGAACTGGGGTGGCGGAGTGAGCTAAAGAATGATGATGGATTAAACCCAGATCAGTTGACTGGGGGTGAGTGTTTGATTTGCTCAAGCGCTCCGTCCATCATCCCCTTTGGTATCGGTCTGCTGAGGTTAGGCAGGACATGCAGATTTGGATGGCATTCCTGCGTGACTTCAACGGCAGGGTAGTGTGGCCCGGTCCACCCACTACTTCCGCGGAGTTAGGTTTAATGACTGACGCTGCGGGTAGTGAGGGATTTGGTGCCATACTCGGTACTGAGTGGGTGGCACAGCGATGGCCGGCCTGGTGGGTGGAGACTGGTTTGACGGGTAACATCGGTTTCTTGGAGCTGTTCCCCATCTGGGTGGCATTAACAGTATGGCCAGAACGATTGCGTAATCAATCTGTGGTGTTCTGGTCGGACAACATGACTGTGGTCGAATGCATCAATCAACAAGCAGCACGGTGTAAAATGATTCTCCGCTTGTTGAAAGAGATAGTTTTACTATGTATGAGACTGAATATGCAATTTAAAGCTAAGCATGTGCCAGGGGTGTTGATTCATGCTGCTGATGCACTTTCTCGCTTCAAGATGCAGGTTTTCAGGGCACACCTCCCGTCTGCAGCAGCGACTCCCACACCCTTCCCAGAACTACTTTGGCAGATTGGTGCCCCCAACTACCGGACCTCGTGGCAGCTAGCCTAGCACCCAGGACCAGGAAAGCGTATGAAGGGGCGTTTTGGGCATATTGTACCTTTTTGGGAAGGGATTGGGCAGAGAAGTGGCATGACACGGGGGCACTCCTTGTCTACTTAGGGGCCTTGAAAAGGGAAGGACGCTCTGCGGCAGCAGCCAGGCGGCATGTGGTGGCAATCTCTTTCTTTGCTCAAACAAGAGATAGGGGGGACCCTACCAACAGTTTCACAGTTAGGAAAGCTTTGAAGGGGTGGCAGCGCCTACAAGGGTCAGCACCGGACACGAGGCGTCCGATAGGGGTGGAGCTGCTAGCATCTTTATTGGGGGCTCTTCACCTCATCTGCAACACCACAGAGGAAGCTCTTTTGTTTAGCGCCGCCTTTTCATTGGCCTTTTATGGTGCGTTTAGGATTGGGGAATTGGTGGCCCAAAACAAACAGGATGATCATGGTGGTTTGCAGTTTGACCACGTGAAGGTACAAGGTGATGCTTTATTGATATCCATTAGGAAGTCCAAGACTGACCAGGAGGCCCGTGGGGAAGGAGTAGTATTGCATCGGGCACATGGTAATCCTTGCTGCCCCATCACACATTTAGAGGCATTCCTACAGCGTAGACCCAGTAATAAGGGGGGGGCATTGTTAATTCATGCTGATGGTACTCCACTCACAAGGTTTCAGTTTAAAAGAGTCATGGATATGGCAATACAGAAGGCAGGCTTGGATCCAAGTGGAACTCATTCTTTCATAATAGGGGCTGCCACTGAGGCAACAGCAAGGGGTTTCCCCAGCAGCAACGTTCAAAGGATTGGGAGATGGTCCTCCAATTGTTATAAGCGCTATGTGCGGCTGCATATGTTGTGAGTGGGACATTTGCCCGGTGCTGATGCATGTTCCTTCTCTGCTCACATTTACAGTTTCTTAAGCCTGTCACGCAGGGGGGAAACTGGAGGCGGCACGACAGCAACGCAAGGACGTGCACATCCACAGAAACCAGGACCACATGTCGTCTGGATTATTGGCCATTCATATGTGAGGCGGTTGAATAACCTTTTTCTTGCAGGTAATTACAGGTCTAGAGCAGAGCAGGCTGGTTTTAGGGTGTCATTCCATGGAAAAGGGGGTCTCCGCTTCAGTCAGTTCAGGGGTTTTGTAGTAGAACTGTTGAACAAGGGTGGGGCTCTTCCCAGTATTATTATCCTGCACCTGGGAGGGAACGATCTGGCAAATCTGGGTAGAAGGGGGCTTGTAGAAACCATAATCACATGGGGGGTTTTTCCGACCCCCTCATCCAAAACTCTTCTCATGTTATTATCTGGGTCTTGATAAGGGAGGAGGGGGTGTAGGTAGTACCTGGCCATAGAGAAAGGCGGGGCCGGCATCGGCCATGCCGAAAGTATGGCGGTCGTGCCGGCCCCTGACGACCACATAGAGGCGGGCCTGTCGCGCACAGTGGTGACGCAATAGGCGCGCCTCGACAGTAATTGGTCGTGGGTCCTGGGCGTGACCCGGAAGTGATTGTAATCACTTCCGGGTCACGCGTTGGGCGAACGCCAGGCCGGTTAGAATTGGCCTGGCATGGAACTGGGATAAAAGGCTGGGGAGCGTAGGAGTCTGCCTCTTTGCTCCCCGCTCCCCCAGCTTGCTGCACCAGCCTCGCTAGGAGGCTGTAACTTGATTTCCCCACCCACCATCCCCTAAAGCAAATACGTTTGTGGTGAATTCTGCTGCTTTTTATTCACAGGCTTGCATTAATATTGTTGTATGGTGTGTTATCATGTTCTGTCTTTTTTTTTTTTTTTTTTTCTCGTCTAAGGAGAAGTTTGTTCCTTTTACAGGTCGTCTATCGTCGTATTTAGTGCTATTCCTTGGTCAGGCGGTAAGGTCATGATTGGTGAGCAGTAAATTTAAGGTCCTTAGAGGGCGGCGCCATTCTTGAATGGGGTCGCCCAAGGGGGAGGGACAAGTGGTCTCTCCTAGAACTCCAGGGGCAGTTACAGCCGGTTGGCTGGATGGGTGCGGGGAAGTGGGGAGTAACGCTTTCCCTAGGCTGGTTGGCCAACCCGCACGTGCACAATGGCGCCAGTAAACGGCGCAGAACTGCAAGGGCCCCTTATGGAGATAATATACAGAGCGTACGGGGGTAACCGGGGGGGGAAGTACCCTCACGGTGAACAGGCCCTCTGCGCATGCGCACTCCGGTTGGAGGGCGGGCATAATTTGATAAGGATCTGACACCAGTTATTGACCTTGCCGTAGGCTCAAATAGGGATACGCAGAAAAATTAACTGCTATGATGATTATTGATGATGATATGTTTTAGATTCGGATAGGAATACCTTGTATTAGAGATATGTTAAGGTTAGCCATCTGACATCTGTACTTATCAATGTAATCAATGTAATGCAATGTTTTCTGCGTATTTTGTAAATATTGTATATATTAATTATGTTTAAGTTTTTTATGTTAATAAATACGGCCGGGGGGTTTTCCGAGCCCCTCATCCAAAACTCTTATGTTATTATCTGGGTCTTGATAAGGGAGGAGGGGGTGTAGGTAGTACCTGGCCATACGGGACCAGGCCCAGGAGCAGAGGCGGCGCGGGACCCGGTCAGGTAAGTTTTTTTTTATTTTTATTTGTCTTTTAACCCCCCCCCCACCCCACCCGCGAGTATTGCGAGCCGCGTCTGACCACTGCCTTAAGTGGTGTTCGATTCGCAACGCTTTGGCTTTGAACTATGACCAAGGAGTGCTTTGGAGACACGATTCTGATGTACAGGGAAGAAGTCAAAACAATATTTTCATAGATCTATCCCTGGTCATCGTCATTTGGTGAAAAAAGACTTCATGCACCGTATGGTTATGGCCCGGTAGGCAGGAGCCTTCGGAATTATATAAAGACATTATAGCTCCTGTTGTGAGTTACATTTCAGTACTGAAAGTGTTGTGTTGTTTTGTATTCATGTATTGTTTGTTCAGTTTGCCACATAATTTGTGAATTTTTATGTTGATGTATCAATATTTATTGTGGGTTGTAGTTATGAGATATTTTGTCAGTTTATGTATGTTATGCAAAGTTATGTTTATATGTATGGTCAGTGTTTATTATTGTTGTCCTAAAATTTTGTAATACGTTTGTGATTTGATGGTGAATAAAACAGTGAACACAATAATTAATTTGGGCGACCATAGAGCTGCAGTCTTGGTTTGTAAAAACTTGTCAGCATTGGCATTTTGTGTTTTTGTCTCCTTTGCATAGTGGCCTACCATGCTGATGTACAATAGGCCCAACCCCTTCTTGATTTTTTTTTGTACTTCTAGAAGTGGGCATTTCTCTGCTCTAAAATGCTTTGTGTGCCTTTTAGCTTGACTCCAGTCCACACTGGAGGCTGGGGAAACACATCTGTGCATTCCCAAGCAACAGCTATAAACATTGGGCATGCAACTGGAATGACAGTCCTCTGCCATTTGAGGCCCTGGCTGGATAGATTTGAGGGAGATGTTTTGACACTTGGCCTCTGTGAGGCCATACGATGACCCCACTAAAGATTAAGACCTGCATTCCAAGGCCTCATAGCTGACAGGACTGATATTTAGGGGAGACATTCGTGGTTCAAAGGGAAACCCTCTGAACTTCAAAGGCACACTACGGTATAACTACTGGTGCCATACTTCAGCAGGGCAAAGATACACTTGTGGGGACGTGGGACTGGACATTGTGGAACTGTGTGGTGCACACTGCCAGAGCAATCTATTGTGCACAACGAGGATTACTGCCATTGGAATGGACTGTGCACCCTTCCTGAATAGTGGCTGGCCTGGGCTCACTACCTGCTGCTGTGTGGCACCCTGAGGTGTGCTCCCCAAGGGCTTGTTGGCTTGCCCCCGTTCTGTTGTGGAGGTCTCAGGGACATCAAAGACCTCCTGTGAGGGACCCACACCGTCTACGTGTGATACCTGGAGAGCAGTGCCCTCTTAAGTGCCCACATTGTCTGCTGGATCCCAACTGGTAGCTTGTCATGAGCATGGAACTAAGTATTGTGCCTGGAGAGCAGATTGCCCTGTGCAGAGACCCAAAAGTATTGCCCGCATCTAAGGAGTGTGGCCCCTTCATTGTGGGGGCCTCAACACATATAAGCGTCTTGGTGGTGAGCAGATTCACCAGTCGAGGGATCCAGCATGGCCCGCTTCATCGATCGTGCTGCATCTCTCTCGTGCGACAAGTTGACTGCATGCTTATTGAGTGCGGTGTCCAATTCACAGGTTGTGACTCTCGGAGGGAGGGCGTACCCATAGTAGTGCCTCATTCTACCTCATGCAGCACTGCAGAACTTGCGCCTGTGTGTGTGACCAGAATTGTCTGGTTTGACCCATATTAATGCGCACCAGATGTTGTACCTCGTTCCCAGGAAGGTATGGAATTTGCAACTCTTCGTTGTGTGTGACTGGTATTGTCTGGTGTGACCCGTCGTATCAATGTGCAACGGACATTGAGCCCCATTTCCAGGGAGGGACAGAATTTGCAACTCTTCATGGTGTGACCAGAACTGCCTGGTGCGATTAGGATCAGCGCGCACAGACGACGTGACTTATTTCCAGGGAGGTACTGAGTTTGCGACTCTTCATTGGGTGTGACCAGAACTGTCTGGTGCGACTCATATCAATGTGCACCAATTGTTGTGCCTCATTTCCAGGTAGGTGCAGAGGAGTGGATTTGTGTTCCGTTGTGCCCGGATTACCTGGGCACTACTTTGCTCGACCTGTGTCTGTTGGGGTGCCTCCTGCCGAGAAGCTCCTCTGCTTCACCCCCATTCCTGAAATGTTCCTTTTGTGCCCGCAGTGTGGCGGATCAACTGTCTCCTCCCACGGTCCAATGACTAAGTGTTACCAGATAGTATTGCCTGGATCGGGCCTGGGTTGTGAGGGTGATTGACTGGGCTAAGGAACGCTTCCGAGAGTGATCGGAAGCAGGTCAAGAGACTGCGTGACCACCCCTGTGCTTCGCAGAACTGGGCTGGTGCCAGAAGGCAATTGTGAAACCCTTTGAGTGAACGAATATCGCTTAGCCCGCTTCTGCTCCGCATCCCGTTGGTGAACTTCGAGAGTGGTGGCCAAACCCCCATTTGTCGACTGTCGCTTAATTAGCCCTGCTGCCTACCCCATCTCCTTCCCTGGGACCCTGACTTAGTGTGACTCCGGCTGGAATCGGCCTAGTATTAGGGCCGTGGTACTCATAGTATGGCCCACGGGTTGCCAGCGTCCCGGCAGGCCTTCTTTGGCAGCCCGCGGGCCTCGCAGGCAATGTACCGGTGTTTTTTTTAAAAAAATGTCAGCAAACCCTAAAGAGGTCTGCTGGAGCATGCACAATAAAAGATTCACTACATATGCTCCATCGGCCCTCTTCTGTGTTTACTGACCGCCTCTGTGACGTCACGCAGAGCAGGAAGTAAATCACGGTGGGCCTTAGATCTGTGGCTGATTCCACCTTTAATCCTGCAATTGCCTGCACATGATTAATGGGAAGGCTCTGTGTCCAAAGAGCTCATGACTACGGATTCTACAGGAGAAACAGGAATCGGCGAAGTACTTTCTGCTTGCATAACATTCGTGCCCAGTGCTGCATATAAACATGATTTCTTACGGTGCTAGATCTGTGTGTTTCATTGACATTATACAATTACATGTGAAGGTAATTATGCAATAACAGACACTTTGGTATTAACAATTAGTAGGAATATCTACCTACAATTGAATTGTTTATAGGCCCTGCGAGAAATATTTTATTATATTTTTAGGGAAGTAGGTAAATGACAAAACTCTGTTTACGAAATACTGCAGTAATGTCATAAACTGCTTCGGGCAGCTGTGAGCATTGTAGCAAGCAACTGAAGATGCACTATATTAGTAGGCGTATCCCAACAGCAGACAATTAAAGGGGGCCCACCTCAGGCTGGCGTGGCACTTATACCCTACAAACCTTGTGGTTGAATGGAGATGGGTGGGAAGAGGTAAAGAGCTGAGTACTGCTGAGGATGTTGGCCCAACCTGGCCTGCGCTGGTCAGCCGCAATAAAAGGGAAAGCATGGCTTTGGTCACTAGTAACGAAGCACTCTCTCATCATTCAGTTTTGTTGGGTATCACTCACCATTAGCCAGATGACCCAGGGAATGGTCTCAAAGGCAGTGGATTCCTTTAGAATGGGTAACTTTGAAATGACTTGGTTCAACTCTGGAATACCTATGGTTACTGTGTAAAAAATAAAATTGGGTACCTCTTTCACATCACCCTTCTTACCTCCCTGGGGCCACTGAGTCCTCTTCCCCACCAAAGCCATTTATTCTCTAGCACCGTGGTACACATAGTACATCCCGCCGGCCGCCAGAGGCCCAGCAAGCCTCCCTTGGTGGCTCACGGCCATTGCAGGCAATGTACCAGTGTTTTTTTGTTGTTTTTTTTAAAGTGTCAGCAAACACTAAAGAGGTCCGCTGGAGCATGCGCAATAGCAGATTCACTACATATGCTACAGTGGCCCTCTCCTGTGTTTACTGACCGCCTCTGTGACGTCACGCATAGCAGTGGCGGGAAGCAAAGACCCTCTAAACGTCAGCTGTTGCGCTTTCACAGCTGACTTTTAGGGGACCTTTTAGGAAGTGTAGGAAGGTAGGATCCTTCTGCATGGTTACCCCCACTTTTTGCCTGGTGCTACGCTGTTTTTGACTAGTCTGACTGGGATCCTGCTGATCAGGACCCCAGTCTCTCTCCCCTAAATTGTTATGGTGAGTACATGGGTACATCACAGATTGGACACTGGTGTGCACTTATCAGTCCCTAGTATATGGTACTAAGGTACCCAGAGGTCCCCCATGGGCTCAAGCATGTATTATGCCACCCATGGGAGACCACTCAATTTGTAATGACAGGCCTCCCATTGCAGCCTGTGTAAGCCGGTGCTAGCATCTCTTACGACAGATATAGGATTCCCTATATCTAAGGTCACTGCACTTAAAACCTATAAGTCACCCCTACAGCAGGCCTTTCCAATCCTGAAGGCAGGGTGCTTGGTTCTAAGTGTGAGGGTGCCCCTGCATGAGCAGGACACCCCTACAGCCTTCGGAGTCCATTCTGCCGGGTTGTGAGACAATCATATAACATATAGAGGGGCACTGCGTCATTACGTGATGACCATCTCGAAACTGGCTGTAACGAACCCTGTCATGTTTGGTATCAAACATGTTGGAATCATACCCTCACACCGTTTATGGTATGGGAGGTATGATTCCAAGCACTGTAAACACCCTCCGTTAGGCCCTCAGTGCCCCCGGTACCAGTCTTCTAGACCTGGACAGCACAACATGGTTGCTGCCGACCAGAGACACATTTCTGCCCTCCTGCTGCTGAGCCAAGCTTGAGCAGGGGAAGACAGAACAATAGGCATCCTGTCACGGGGAGGTGTGACCACTTCCCAGACAGGATTTAGTGTATTGGGAC
The DNA here is from genome assembly GCA_963921515.1 of Calotriton arnoldi. NCBI lineage: Eukaryota > Metazoa > Chordata > Amphibia > Caudata > Salamandridae > Calotriton > Calotriton arnoldi. Next base: position 990,810 of record CAWUFW010005548.1, on the reverse strand, counting down.
AGGGTGGTGCCAGCACCTCATAGCCTGCGTGCAGGGCACATTTGGTGCCCTCCATGAATAGTCCAGTTCAGGTAGCTGTTGGCTCCCGCTCTGGCGCGAAACTGGACAAAGGACAGGGGAGTATCCTCCCCCCTTGTCCAGCCCTCCTTAGGGAGGGACCCCTGGGATCGTCACAACGATTACCTTAGGGTATTTAAGGACTTACCTGAGGGTGGGTCCCTAGATTCGTCATGTGACACGATCCAATTCAGACACCACTTCAACTTCGACCGTCTGGGCACTCTGGACTTCCCTCTGGGCATCGAGGCTGCAATCGGGAAGACTCCTGCTGCTCCTGATCTCTTCGTCCTGCACGTTTGCTCCATACAGGAAACCTTCCAAGGCCTGTGGGCATCCAAGACACCTGAAGGAATTTCCCTTGAAGTGAAGGAGTCACTTCCCTGCATCTGCAGGCACAGCAACTAAGCTGACCGGTCTGCTTATACTGGGCTCCCACGGATTCCGAAAGGCTCAGCAACCCAGGTGGTGGTTCTTGACATCCCTCGAGGCCTGCCCTGTCGTCTCACCAAGTTTGAGGCCAGTATCCCTCATCGGAGCCGCAGGAACCGAACCCCTGTGCACCGTATCAACTAGCCATTGCAAAGGCTTGTTGGCTTCCTTCCATCAAGATCTGCGGGCTCCAAGTAGCCCCAACCATCTTCAGTGACCAGAATCTTCGACCACACTGCATTGCTTGCACCGTGGGCCTGCTTCTTTGGTAGCTGCTCGAGGTCCTCTTGCGACTCCAGTGCCTCCGGCCTGTGGGTCCTGTCGAGGGTCACATTTTGAATTCTTTGGGCTCCCCTAATTGCTCAGGGCCAACCTCGACTCCCCTGCTTGTAGTGAGTCTCCTGGACCTTGCTGGTCCCGACATTGCACCTTCTTCTACTCCTTCGTTGGTTGCAGTTGCCAAGCCTTGTTGGTGCTCCTGCCGGACACTGACCCCTCAACTCTTGACATCTGATGTGGGACAGCTCGTGCACAGCTCCTGGTCTTCCACAGTGTCACCTGGTCAACACAGCTGCAGTTTCAAGGTCACCGTCGGCTCTCCTGCAACACCTGACATCAGTGGGCATTCGTCTTCTGTGCCTCCTAGTCACTCCTGAGTGGCATAGACTCTGTCCCCTCTGCTTGCAGGTTCTTCACATCTTGAATCCACCTTTGGGTTCCACCGGACACTTTCACCTTCTCCAGCAGCGGCATCTTTCTGAAGTCTCCCATTGAGTTCGATGAAGTTTTCCAACGCCACTTCACACCTATGCTCCCGGCTTCCCTGGTGCAGGTATCCTGGTACCTAAGGTATCCAACCTCTTGTCTTCCATGGGGTTTCTTCAGGGTCCACTGGGAAGGGTCCTCTTTCTTTAAAATTGCAACCGTGACTTACCCTTTGACTTGCATTGATCCAGAAGTCGTGTTCCCACTCTGCACACGGCCTCTGTGGAGCTCCTGGTTACTTACCTTGGTTGGTTCCTTGGGTCCCCGGCACTTCTATGTCTTCTGGGTATAGTCTTGATTTGAGTCGTGGTTTGCATACCACAATTTTAGTATATGGTTTGGTCTCCCCCTGGTGACCACTGTGTGTTCTGTGCTACTTACCTGTTTCTATTGTAAAGTATTGTGTTAATTGCGTATATTTCCAGCTAGGAGGTATCTGTATGTGTTAGTGAGTGTCGTATAATAAATACATATTTTTATAAATACACTGTGTGGTTCTTTTTCACTTAATCAATACCTATAAGATTATGTTCTGGTAAACCAAGCTGCTTTACACTCCTTCTGGACTAAGCCTGAAGGCTACTCTCCACAGCTACCACTGAGAGAGCTTTCTAAGTTTGTCTAAGACCACTAAAATCACCATAAGGGTTGTCTGGATCAGTGCAAGGAGTCCACTTACAAAAGTGTACATCATCTGCTGAGCCAGCCTCTCACAGGAAGCTTCCTTTGTTACTGGTGACACCCGCAGCTCTGACAGTGTCTGCTCCCGCCTGCACCCTCGGACACCATTGGGACTGCAGCAGGGGGCCTCCCTGGAACGGGCCAGCCTGCTTCGCTCCTTGCCGCCTGCATAACCGCTTGGTGCTCTTCAGACGCGCCTGCACTCTCCGAGGCCATCAGGATTGCAGCAGGTGGCCTCTCTGGATCGGGCCAGGCTGCTCCCCTCCTCTCTGACCGCAGAACCGCTTGTGGTCCACTGTAGGTTCGAAGAGTGCTTTCTGCTTGTTTTTCCTTCCTTTTGTCACTGCTTTCACCTTCCTTCCTTCCTTCCCGTTTTTGAAGTGCTTTCTTTGCTTTTCCCTCCCCTTTCTCTGTTTCTCCCCATGTTCCTTCCCGTTTTCTTAGTGCGAGCCACTATCGTAGTGAAAGGGCCACATTTGTCATTGTCAATAAGGCAGTGAGGACTGTGGTTTCTCCTCCGCTCCCATGCTCCTAGTCCTGATAATCACTGGTAACTAGACAAATGTGATTCGTCTTCCAGAGGTTTGATTCTCAGTAAATGATATATATGCGTAAATACATGTCTAAATGCAGATACCTAGCATTTAGAGGCCTGGGTGCCATGCATTTGTAAGCATTTTAGCAGATGGGGGGGGGGGGGTGGGTGAGGGCTGGTGGAACTAGTTTTGCAAAACAGCATACATTGAAGTCAACAGCCATTGAGAAAAATCTATATCTGAAACCTTGCTGCTATTATATTGACACACAAGGTTAAGGTACTGTAACCTTGTGTGTCTATATAATAACTGCAAGGTTACCTGTTAACTGGTCAGATATACATTTTTCTCAATTGTTGTTGACTTGAACTACAGACTGTCTCAGTGCTCTGGTTGTGCTCTGAATGTATCAATAACGGGTGTCCTTGCAGGTATTATATGGACACACAAGGTTACTGTGCCTGTACCAGTAAGCAGGGGTCCGTGCAGATATTATATGGACACACAAGGTTACAGTACCACTTTGAATTGTTTTGAAAAGATTCAGATTTTTTTCTCTAGCCCACTCCCCACTGACCCCTCCCCCAACTGACCCCACCTCGGCCACAAACCACACCGTAATTTTGGCCCTCGAGCGAAAGTTTGTGAGTACCCATGTATTAGGGGGAGGGTGTTCCATCTCAAATTTGTGGGCGTAGGGTCGAAGGGGTTAGCTGAAAGGTGGAGGAGGGCTTGGGCCACGGGGTCCACATGTGTATTATCAACTGACCTGCCCTATATCAGTTGCACCGCATTATGGTGCTCTGTGTGTGTGAGCGCACTCCACATGGGCCTGCCTGATACCCGTGGCACTGCGTATCGGTGCTGAGTGAATGTGTGGGATTGAGTGCCTGAGGACTGCCTGTTATTAATTGCACTTCATGACAGTGTTGCTTTTACACGTTGATTCCTTCCCGGTGAGGTTCTCTAACATTGTTACATGTGGTGGGGGAACTTGTTTTAAAAATCGAAATAGCTTGGGGATATTTTTTATTGCTTGCTGCTAATTTTTAATCCTTCTTATTCTGTTACTTGCTCTAATTTAATGTGGAGTGTGTTATACTCCTTTTAAACTGCAAATTGTATCGAGACTCGTTTGGTCCCAGGCGGCCATTTTCTGCTACCCACGCCCTCATTGCGGTCAGCGCTCCACTCGTTGCACGCCGCACGCCCACTGCCTAAGTTAAAGGCCATGGTCCGGACGCGCAGCGGACGCGCGCAGCGGGCGCGCCGATGGCGCGCCAAAGGCAAGCCCGTCTGCGCCCGTCCGAGACCGAACGGGACCAGGGGACATAAACTATGCTCAGAGCGTAGCTTCCTCAGGACAGAGGATTCTATATTCCTCTGAACAACTGTTGAATCTTCGTGGTAAGCACCATTCTGACTGTAGCGTACTCTGTCCTTTAAAAGACACGATCATTTGTTCTTGTTGCAATTTTACTTTTTGTACTAACCTTTTAAGTGAATCCAATAGCACAATCACAGTTAATGCCCCACTTCATCAAAATTACTGTCTTTCTTCTAACAAACTTTTTAATTTTTGGAACATTAATTGTCGATCCCTCCCTAAACATAAGGAGGATATTTTTAATTTGTTAAATAATGAAGAGCCTGATGCAATTTTTTTAACTGAAACATGGTTACACGCTAGTTCAGGACCTGATGTGGCTATGGCCTTACCTGCCAATTATGCCATAGTTAGAAAAGATAGAAACTTAAAGGTAGGAGGAGGCATTGCATTAATTTTTAAAAAATGTTACTCTTGCAAGTTTGAGGACCTGCCTTTTGCCGGTTGTGAAGCAGCTTTATTTAAACTTACCTTGACTTCGCAGTTTACTCTTTCTGGTATGTTGATTTATCTGCCCCCAGGACCTGCTGGTTCCTGGGCATCGTCATTTCCAGATTTGATTGCCCCCCTCTTACTCAAAATGGCTAATTTTACCATCTTGGGTGATTTAAATCTCCATCTTGATAATACTGAATGTACTATTAGCAGCACATTAATTTCGGACCTCTCTGCAATGAATTTATCACTTTGCAATAGTGGCCCGACGCACACGGCCGGTCACTTACTAGATCCTATTTTTTCTAATTTATCTCATATTCAAAGCTTTTCTGCGCTTCCATTATGCTGGTCAGATCACTTTGCGATCAAGTTTCAATGTACAGTTCCATTGAACTTGTTCATACCTGCAATTGAAATACAATCGCAATTTAGAAATTGGGGAAAACTGGATTTGGACATTTTTAATCGAATTCTGTCCAACAATATTCCAAATATTGGTTTAATATCATTATCGTCTTTGGATACTATCTACAGCTGGATTCCTAATGCAGTTAGTCACTGCCTTCCACTCTCTGTCAAAAAATTGTCTAATCATCGCCCCCCTGCTCCCTGGTTTACTGAACAATTAAAAATTGAAAAAAGTAAATGTAAAGCATTGGAAAGATCTTGGAGGAGAGACTACTCCCCTGATTCTAAAATCACATATAAAACTGCTCTAAAAAAATATCATGTTCTATGTAAACTAGCTCGAGCGGAATATGTTTCCTCTTCTATTTCCAAGGCACAAAATTGCTCTCGCACTTTGTTCACAATGGTGAAAAAATTGGCTAGCTCGGATACGCAGCCCACTTCTCCTATCCTAAATGAATTTCAATGCAACACTCTTGCCAATTTTTTTGTAAGTAAAGTGGAGCAAATATATCTGACACTGGATAAAATTAAGCCCTTGGTGCCTATTCAGTCAGCTTCCCCTCTTGAACCCACTCTTATAGTGGAACCTCCTATGAAATTGGAAAAGTGGGCGCCTCTTGATATTAATTCTTTAAAAAAAAATTTAGGCAGTATCAAATCAGGATCTCCCTGTGATCTTCTTCCTGCTCCTGTACTTTTACAACTTGAGCAGCCTTCATTGGAAATTATTATGGAACTACTCAATGCCTCACTTCAAGAGGCTTTGGTTCCGTCCGATTGGAAACATGTTATGGTCCTTCCACTGCTGAAAAAGGCTAATGCTGATCCTGATCAGTCATCTAATTTCAGGCCCATTTCCCTACTTCCTATTTTTTCCAAAATTTTGGAAAAACATGTAAACTTACAACTATCCAAATTTATTGAATCTTCGAACTTTTTACACCCCTCTCAGTCTGGTTTCAGAGCGGGTTTTTCCACTGAGACGACTCTTCTTGGTGTTACCGAAATGTTGCGTCAACATTTAGATACTGGTAACACAGTGGCCCTCATATTGTTGGATCTGAGTGCCGCATTTGACACGGTTTCTCATACCGTGCTAATTAAATCCTTGCAGTCACTTGGCATTACCGGGACAGCACTTGGCTGGTTGACTTCGTTTTTATCTAAACGGACCTTTCAAGTTTTTCGTCGAGAGCTACCTCTAAAACTCTTTTTTCTCCTTATGGGGTACCTCAGGGATCAATTTTAAGTCCCCTTCTGTTCAATATCTATCTACAACCTTTGGCTGTGATTGCAGAGGAGGCTGGGTTGTCTCTTTTTTCTTACGCTGAGGACACCCAAATAATTTTTTCCCTATCTGCGGGAAATCTGCAAGGTCCTTCAACTCTTCAAATGGGCTTGAGTAACATTGCATCTTGGATGCAAACCAATCTACTCAAGCTCAATGGTGAAAAAACGGAGGTCCTCATTTTTGGGAAAAATGGGGACCTTTGGGGCCCCCAACATTGGCCCAGTGAAATGGGACCCTTACCCTCGCCCACCTCTCAAGCCCGCAATCTGGGATTCATTATGGATAATAAATTATCCATGAAACAACATGCGGTAAAAACTGCAGCCACCTGCTTCACCATTTTAAAATGGTTGAAGAAAATCATCTGGATGCTCCCCAATGCTACCCAAAGGACGGTAGTCCAGGCACTTGTTACATCTAGACTGGACTATGGGAATATTCTTCTTTTGGGAGCAAACAAGGATGTGTTACGTAAGCTCCAGGTGGTGCAGAACTCTGCCGCTAGGCTGCTTTATAAAATCCCAAGAATCACTTCTATCTCCAATGCTTTGAGAGATTTACATTGGCTTAGAGTGGAAAGTCGGACTAAGTTTAAAGCCCTGGACTATATGTTTAAGATTAAGATTGGAACTGCCCCTCAATACCTGCAAAAACTTGTCCGCCAATATCAGCCTTCTCGACTGTTACGCTCTACGACACAGGAAATATTTATGGTTCCCAGGATCAAACTCACAAGAATGGGTGGCCGTTCTTTTTCCTATCTTGGTCCTCTCTTGTGGAACTCTCTTCCCATAGCGATCCGCAAAGAAACACTTCACTTAAAATTTCGTAAATTAGTCAAAGCTTGGCTGTTTAACCAATAGTATTTACTTCTTTTCTATTTGTTGTGGTTCCTCTAGGCTGCGCTGGGAAACCCTTTTTGGGTAGCTATGCGCATTATAAAATCAGTTAACATAACATAACATAAGAATGCTACGTTCTAATTTGAGTTTTACCCATGTGGCCTTGGCCCACTGTGCTGTTTAAAAGTGTTGTAATTATCTGTGTGTACACCCAATTTCTGTGTGGTATTAAATTGTAATAATTGCCAGGGTGGGCCAAGTTCTGACAATGTTTTGCACCACATAGGGGTGCTGGGGGGGTAAAGTAGGATCTTTCCCAATTGTGCATACCACTGATGTAGTCTTAACATGGTTGGGTCTAGTACTGCTAGTGATATTTCCAGATGTGATTTATTCCCAGAAATACATGATGTTCATGTTGTGTTAATTAATGTGTGTTGAATGCAACTTTATTTACATACACCACATGTGAAGTCTCTTTTGTGATGCTGAGTGTGTTCATTGTGTAAGAGTACTGTGCCAATGCTTTATATACTGCCTCTGTGATAAGCGTGACTGCTCAGCGCCAAGCTGCACAAGGGTACGTGCAGGTTTTACAGTAAGTGTAATCACCCACCCCTGACGGGAGTGGTAGGTTCTGCCTGGCTAGGGCACTGCCTCAGCCAACCAGAAAGTGCCAGTTCCAACATAAGGATTTTTTCCTTTCTGCAGAAATGACGCAGTTTGTGTTTCCTAAAAGGCAGATCGTGCGTTGGGTCCATTCGGCCAGAGTGTCAAGGTCAATGGGAGACCCCTCCTCCTTGAATGCCATCTCCAGAATTTTTGCCAGAGGACCTGAAATGTCTAGCATCTTATCTTGACATGCGTGCCAAGCACGGATGATACCCTTTTTTGGGTCTTTGGCATACTTTTTAGGAAGGATGTCATGCTGGGGTCAATTTCAGGCATCTCCGCTACTTGGTCAGGTAGGTCTGGTCTAGGGCACTCTGCCCTGAGTCTGTTGCGGACCTGTTTGTCAAAACCCCTGCGTAGCTTGTCATACGAGTATTCAGAAACCGCAAGCATGAGACTCAGTCCAAAGATCTGGGATGAACGTCCTCTGGAATGAAAGGGACTGGATTAGACTGGGAGCAGCTAGAGTCATGAGGCTGACAAGAAGGACTTCTTACGCTTAGGGCAAGAATCCGTGGGCACCTTATGTTTCGAAGCAAGATTTTTAGAGGTAGCAGGAGTGGAACTATATTGATGGTCCCCAAGAAATCTTTGGAATAAGGAGGTCAATACCTCATCATGAGGCTAGTCTCTTGAGTTGCGTTGGCTTTAGCCTTGCGAGGCTGTAAGGGACCTCCCTCAGTAGCCTTGGAGGTAAAGGGTTTGCCATATCATTGCCATTTGGAAAACAATTCTAATTGGGCAGTAATTGGTTTTAGCGCTGTAGCTAAGGCTTATTAACTAATGGAGGGACCAAAGTCTCCAGAGCAATGTTGACTGATTGTACTGAGACGTCAAGGGCATCTACGAGATTGCCCTCCACATGTCAGTCTTGATCATCAAGGACATAATAATGCCATAATCCTCCACTTCAAAAGGTTCCCAGTCGGCCATGATAAATAACTGGAAAGACCACAAACGCCAAGTCTGCCTAACTAGAGGCAAGAAGGGGTGAGCTGACCCCTAGTGCAGAATGTAGAAAAGTAAAGACATGAGGGCCTAGGCTCCTCAGCAACTGCTGTACCTGAATTGTTACAGCCCTCATTAACTCAGGAGTGAGGGCATTGAGGGAGAGCCAGAAAATCAACAACTTATACAGTGAGCGTGCATTCCACTCAAAACGGGACCTTTTCTATTGTTGCAGCCCAAAAGGATTCACTCTGTGCTGATGAACGAACGATGGATTGAACCCAGATCTGTGACTCGGGGTGAGTGGTTGAAAGGTTTCAGCACTCCGTCAATAATCTTGTTGTGTTTGCTATGTTTGCCCTAAGTGGCCAAGGGGATGCCCAGAGGTGGGACCCTTGCTTGCTGTGCCACTGGATTCAAGCTAGCCTGGCTGATGAGGTGTGAAACCCTGAAACCGTTCCCAAGATGCTTGTTTCCTGTCCTGGAAGGCCTGGCCTGGCAGTTCGGGCTGAACTGTTCCCATGAGTAGCAGGATCAAGACTGATTTGTATATGGCTGGGTCCAAACTGTGGTGACCTAGTGAGCAAAAAGAATGATAAATTAAACCCAGATCTGTGACTGGGGGTGAGTGGTTGAAAGGTTTCAGCACTACATCCATCATCTTGTGTATGTCCTGATGATACCAGCAGAATGCTGAGTGCTTAAACACCCCGCTGGGCAGTGGAAATAGTAATGGGACTGCGTGAGGCCCAATTAATTACCTCTATGTAGCCCAATTGGGCTACATGTGCGTCCCAGGCTCTCAATCTCGGGCACAATTAGGGGAGACTCCAAGACAATAAAGGCACTGTACTCGGAGGAGCAAAGCGGGGCCACCAGGGAATCTGTATATAAGGAATAAAAAACAGACAATAGAGTACATAGGGGAAAGTCGCTTGCACAGTGGTCATGCTGGACCTCTAAGCTGACAAACAGAACATTGAAAGAGCAAAACAAAATGTAAACCTGACGGGGCTAATATAGTCATTACCGTAAGCACCAAACATGTCAAAGCATGTAAAACGCACAAACCGAGCGAATAGAAGTCCCTTATCTTGACTGCCAAGCAGCAAAGAAAGAGGCAGTCAAGATGGTGCTGGCAGTATTTGTATGTTCTTATGGGTCGTGATTGGTGGGGATAATGGATAGAGCATCATGGGATGTGTAGTTTAATATACGTTTGAAATTGTTTTCGTTGGCTGCTGTCAAATAAGTAGTAAAGAAAGAGCAGCATAATCAGAGCCTCCGGTTCTGACATAGAATGGAAGGCAATCCTTGTTATTAACATAAAAAATGAGATTATTTTTTTTCCTAGTGGCTAATTATCATGTCCTCCAAATAGTAGTCTGTGTGGCTCACTGCTAGGGCAATATTTCATTTTTGTTGCGCAAGGGTGAATATGAAAAATGTTTGTTTAGCTTATTGGGCCAGTTTTATTTTGTGAGCCAGAGAGCAGCAAATAAACTTATGCAGATTATGATGTATTCTATTTGTTATGTATGTGTTTATAGGTTTCTGTTAGCATGTGACCATAAATTGGTCTTTCAGTGGTTCCTGTTGTAAATCTGAATCTTTACATATGCTGTCTAGTTTATTGTTCGGGCTTCCTTGCTACTTTTAGTAGTATTGTGCTACATGTTATCACTAAGTTGTTTGCCCTTATAACTTCATAACCATTTCATAACATCACTAGCAATAGCAAAATCAATTATCTACATAGTCTAATGTACATTGCTGTGAAATGTTATTGCAATCCTGTTCAGCCGTTTTGCTGCTACACGAAATGCAGACGTATATGTAAAATGCATTGTTTTCAAGCGTGTTTTGAGATCCCCCTTTTTTCTCTGCACCTCCCTTGATCAAACACCATGAGACTTTTATTCCTCCAACAATGTAACGGGTGCGCAGGTCTGCACAGTTTCACAGAGATTTGTCAAACGGGTGCAAAGTTATTAAGGGACAAAAATCCAAGAAATCCCAATGTCTGGCATCCCTTACTATAACCACAGAGTGGCTACCGCCAGCCACTCTGAGATAGATATATATATATATATATATATATATATATATATATAGATATATATATATATATAGATATATATATATATAAAATATTTAAAAATCAATTTACATTTTTTATAAAATATAACTTTTTAAATTCCTTTACTATACAAATGAACTAAACACATTAACACAAAAAAGAACCGAAATACTATAAAGCTGATTTTAAAAAGCTATATAAATGAATATTTAAAAATGCTGTTTTTTCAACTATATTTAAATAAACCACATTTTTAACACGGATTTAAAAAACAACACTTAAAATGATATACTTGCCTTCAGTATTTCTGTCGATGATATTTTTGACACTATATTTTTGTTACATGATATTTTTTTAATTGAGATTTTGGCCAAACACCAACTCATTTGAGAAAGGAGGGTCCAGGACATGGTATTCAAACAATAACTGGCCGTTGTTCTGAAGGCAGTGAGAGCGAACCAAATAGATGGGGATCTCAAAATATGGTGGTGTCCTTCTATCAGGGAAATGAAGACCATAGCCTCAGCTGACCTGGTGGGTGGGTCTGGCATCTCCAGTCATTTGCCAGGAGACTAGAAACCCCAAAAATCCAAATCTGCACAAAGCTGCCAAATAATATTTCTCTGGATCTGTCACTTCCACCTGGAATTCACATTCATTTGATCTCAGATGTGCAACAGACCTCCTCCAATATTCCAATTCATCAAAGTACTAAAATTTACATGTTTAAAATGTGTTGCGACTAAGCCTGGGCGTAGTTCGCGAAGTAGCGCTACGCGAAGCTACGCAAAGTGCAGTTCGCACTACGCGAACTACGCGTAGCACTACGCGAACTGCGTAGTGCACTGTTCGCAATGATTGCACAGTGCCGGATGCTTGTCCGCACTGTGCAATCATTGAAAACGGCATCTTGCACAGTGCGAGCTGTCTTTTACTGCCGCTCGAGTAGATTTTTACTCGAGCGGCAGCTTTCTCAACGCGGACTGGTAGTTTCTCATCGCGAGCGGTCGCGAGCATACGCGACCACTCGCAATGAGAAACCTGACCTCCCTGCGTTGAGAATCTCGCCGGGATGTCATGTTGCTTGCTCGCGGTCGCCAACTTGACGTTGAGGACCGCGAGCAAGCAAAAAATGACCGCTGCACTACGCTACGCGTGTTTGCACTGTGCTACGTGCAATTCGCGTTGTGCAAAGTAGCGCAAACTTCGCAAACTACGCGAGCGTAGCGTAGTGCTTTGCCCAGGGTTAGTTGCGACAAGTCTATATAGCTGACCTCAAATTTCATTGCCATTCCTTTGTTACCTTCTTAGCTACGCCCTTCTTGGACTCTTTGAAGTTCACCCTTGCTAAATTAAACTCTCTCTACAAGACAGCACTATCTTTGCTCAGCATTCCTCTTTTCTCAACCCTGCCCTATAGCTCCGCCTCCGTCTTGCATCTTTAATTTCTCTACTCCAGTTCTTGCAGCTCTTTATATTCCTCTCTTGTTCTTCCTTGCCTACTCATTCAATTGTAATTCACCTCTCCCTCACAGTTTTCTCTCTACTCTACTGGCCTCATTTATGGCATTTTAGCATAGGACAGCGCAGCAAGGCACTCTGCTGCACTGCCCCACGCCAAAGTGAAAGGGCAGGAATGCACCGTATTTAAGAAATTCGGTGCATTGCTGTTCTTTCTGTCTGTGCTGGCACCATTTCGGCAGCCTAGCAGCAACGTAGGCACCCTTACACCATGGTGCAAGGCTGCGTCGGTTCCATACAGGATTGTCCTTCCTGCACAAAACCAATTCTACAGGCATTTTCCTCTTTCCATGTGTGCTGCAGAATGAGGAAAGAGGAAAAAACTAGGAGAAATAAACATATTTCTCCTCGTTACGCGCTCACCTCAGGAGGTGTACAGATTTGGCACTTCTCCAGGTTTACATCACTTTGGAAATCTGGGGAAGCATCAAATTCTATGGGTGTTGCATGGGAAAACTCACTGCAGTGCCCATGGATCACCTCCGGGCACACAGTAAGGTGATGCAGCGATTTGCACTGTGTCGCCTTACTAATGATTTGAGGCCACTCAAAGCCACGTAGGCTTTGCGTGGCTTCATAAATCCATGAGCCCTTTACGTGGTGCAAAAGTGACACAGGGCTCTCACAAATAAGCTGCTAGGTCTCAATTGGTCATTTGGATGTAGCCAATTGTTCATCTCAATTCCTCCTTTCTCCCGTTTCACAAATTACCTAACTCTTGTCACGTCTTCTCCAATCAGTTTCACAGTGAGCAGACAGTTCTTCCCTATAATTCCTCTGTTTTGTATGTTCGCTCACCTGTGTCTTACTTTTCCTATGTCTCTTCACAAGCCTAAAGTCTGTCGTCAATCTGTCATCCCCCAGTAGCAACCTTTTTGCCTTTCTCTCTCTTTCCCATGTGGCTCAGAACCTCCTCTTATCACATTATTATTGTGTACTAAATATTTTTTTTTACAAAGTTTTACAAATTTTTACTCGAGCGGCAGCTTTCTCAACGCGGACTGGTAGTTTCTCATCGCGAGCGGTCGCGAGCATACGCGACCACTCGCAATGAGAAACCTGACCTCCCTGCGTTGAGAATCTCGCCGGGATGTCATTTTGCTTGCTCGCGGTCGCCAACTTGACGTTGAGGACCGCGAGCAAGCAAAAAATGACCGCTGCCCTACGCTACGCTACGCGTGTTTGCACTGTGCTACGTGCAATTCGCGTTGTGCGAAGTAGCGCAAACTTCGCAAACTACGCGAGCGTAGCGTAGTGCTTTGCCCAGGGTTAGTTGCGACAAGTCTATATAGCTGACCTCAAATTTCATTGCCATTCCTTTGTTACCTTCTTAGCTACGCCCTTCTTGGACTCTTTGAAGTTCACCCTTGCTAAATTAAACTCTCTCTACAAGACAGCACTATCTTTGCTCAGCATTCCTCTTTTCTCAACCCTGCCCTATAGCTCCGCCTCCGTCTTGCATCTTTAATTTCTCTACTCCAGTTCTTGCAGCTCTTTATATTCCTCTCTTGTTCTTCCTTGCCTACTCATTCAATTGTAATTCACCTCTCCCTCACAGTTTTCTCTCTACTCTACTGGCCTCATTTATGGCATTTTAGCATAGGACAGCGCAGCAAGGCACTCTGCTGCACTGCCCCACGCCAAAGTGAAAGGGCAGGAATGCACCGTATTTAAGAAATTCGGTGCATTGCTGTTCTTTCTGTCTGTGCTGGCACCATTTTGGCAGCCTAGCAGCAACGTAGGCACCCTTACACCATGGTGCAAGGCTGCGTCGGTTCCATACAGGATTGTCCTTCCTGGACAAAACCAATTCTACAGGCATTTTCCTCTTTCCATGTGTGCTGCAGAATGAGGAAAGAGGAAAAAACTAGGAGAAATAAACATATTTCTCCTCGTTACGCGCTCACCTCAGGAGGTGTACAGATTTGGCACTTCTCCAGGTTTACATCACTTTGGAAATCTGGGGAAGCATCAAATTCTATGGGTGTTGCATGGGAAAACCCACTGCAGTGCCCATGGATCACCTCCGGGCACACAGTAAGGTGATGCAGCGATTTGCACTGTGTCGCCTTACTAATGATTTGAGGCCACTCAAAGCCACGTAGGCTTTGCGTGGCTTCATAAATCCATGAGCCCTTTACGTGGTGCAAAAGTGACACAGGGCTCTCACAAATAAGCTACTAGGTCTCAATTGGTCATTTGGATGTAGCCAATTGTTCATCTCAATTCCTCCTTTCTCCCGTTTCACAAATTACCTAACTCTTGTCACGTCTTCTCCAATCAGTTTCACAGTGAGCAGACAGTTCTTCCCTATAATTCCTCTGTTTTGTATGTTCGCTCACCTGTGTCTTACTTTTCCTATGTCTCTTCACAAGCCTAAAGTCTGTCGTCAATCTGTCATCCCCCAGTAGCAACCTTTTTGCCTTTCTCTCTCTTTCCCATGTGGCTCAGAACCTCCTCTTATCACATTATTATTGTGTACTAAATATTTTTTTTTACAAAGTTATGGTCCCGTTGGTGCACATTTACTTCTAGAAGCTTTTATAGGCTGTTACTTTTGCAAGTAATATATAGGATGCAACATTTCAGTCAAACAATACTTTAGTTTTGATAGTCTGGTACTGTAGCAAACACTGCAAATGACAACTGCTTTACCTGTAATGACTAGAAACTCTAAAACACAACAAAGTGATCAGTCCCATGACAACATCCCCACCCATTAAAACCCTCTCCTGCTTCCCACCCTTTCTGCTTCCTGCTTGACACCGGTCAATGCATAACTGAAAATTAAGCACACTCTTGTAATTCAGTATACATTGGAATCAGATAGATGCCACACAACATAAAAGTGGCCTAACACATACAAAGCACTCTTTAGCAGGGAACATGGGTTTAGTTACTTTCTTCAGGAGACTTATATAGGATTAGGTTCCACAGGTAAGTGCCCCTAAATTGAGCAGTGCCTTGATTTTCTGAATGACCAATATAAAGATAAAGGATTAATTATGATTGACTGAGCATTGTGTAATCAGCCATTCTTAAGAGGAGTCAAAGATTGAAAATGTCTCTTCAATTATCTAGGACCACCAAGATTGACCCCTCATTTGGTCTAGTCAACCCCCAAAATTCCAGAGATCAATGTCTTCATTCACTCAGCATATTCAGCAAGTCACCAGGTGGCAAACAAATCAAACCATCTTTATACCTCTTAATTCCACCTTCTTAATTGCCTGAAGCATCCCATCAACAAGATGTTGTCTCAAGGCCTTAAAGTACTCAGCACTAACCCCTCAGAATGTGAAACAGACAACAGATCCCAATGACCTGGAAGATCAAAACTCCTGCTCACGAGTAAGTGTAGATGGTTATGGATACATATCCATTTTGGAAATTTGTCGAAAATACCATCACCCTTCCTGACACTCAATCAGGGATTAGATGGCTCAGCAGAATGTAGTAATCTAAACTCCCAGGCATTACGGAGGACATGCTCTAAAATGAAGTCTTAATCTTCCATGATTTATTGGTATTAAGCAACAATGAGATCCCATTGGATTTCCTAGAGCAATGGACTGAAATCACATGTAAAAGACTCCCTTGGATCAGGTTCTTTCCATCCGACTGGAATCGTCAATTCAAGATTGCCACTAGATACTCCTCCGCCTACCATATAAACACAGCAGAATTTGGGCCAAGTGATTGTGTAGTAGGTGATGAACTTCCAGATATATACAGATGGTACACAGATGTACCTCTGGCTGGAGAAAAGGACAAAGCTTTGGAACGCAATACAAATCTTCTGAAGACTCTTCTTATAGAGGCGAAGTCCTTGTGCTTGGATGGGTCAAAGACCAAATTCCTCTCAATATGAGATGTTACTTTGCGATCTAGTAGATTGGAAGTACCGTAACTTTACAGTTGTTTACATTGGGAGTATCTTTATTTTGTCATTTGAAGCAAAGTATATACAGCAATGTCTACTGTGTGGTTATAGTTAGGTCAATTTCAATAGGAAAAGAGTTTTTTCTTTTGCTAGTACCTTTCGCGCCGCTAAACAAATTTGCCCAAAACCTCCCCCCAAAAAAGTTCATCCATCTTGGCTCCTTTATGGAACAAATGTCTGAATGAAATTACACCACATTTGGCAGAAAATTATTCAGAATGTGTGCTTTTTGTGATTTAAGGTAATGGTGTAAATCTGTACATTTGTTGAGACATTGGGGTTTAATTAGGTGCTCAGTGATAGTCCAAAGTCTGATCACCAGTCTGTGTTGCAGTAATTAATCCTTCAAGCACTTAATGACCTTTTAATAACTTTTGTCTTTTCACTTCCATAGTGGACTCTACAATACATCTAGTTGTGCATTTTGGCACAGCAGGTATATAGCCCCCCAGTGGGATATTCATATATGCACATATATTATAAGAATTGCACTTGAGATGTAATAAAAAGTAATTTCCAAGATGACATTTTATCATTTTATGTTGAATGAATACAAAATAAGTTACCTGATTTAAAGTGTATGTGCTTATGGAACTGTAAACCACCAACATTAATTATTGCAAACCACATGTATAACCATTACACCAAAATGCTGTGCCCAATCCAGTATCCACTCTATGGTGCACATTCTTGCAGGTCTAAAGCCCTCCAACACCAATTGTTAAACCCATCTTAGATCACTTGTATTTGCACATATAATAAAGAGCAATTTCCAACATCTTAGTGCTCTAGCCATCATTTCAGGACCTATGTATTCAGTGAGGTTAGGGTAAAGTACCCATTCAGTTTGAACTAGTAGTAGACAGTGTATTTCTAGAGTTGTTCACGGGAAACATGTTATTAATGTCAAGTATACAAATGTCCTGATTCCAAACCACAAAAAGTGCGCAGCAGTCAAATGTTTGCAAACAAGCATTCAAATGAACATAAATGGTAATTTATGAAAGAAGATTATACAACAATCTGAACTAAAATCAATAACAATCTAATACTTTCAGTTCAAAGAACTATTTAAAGGTAACATGGAGTTCTGCTTCTATATTCAGCCTCCTTGGGATCACTGTGCGCATCTGTTTGCCCATCAGTATAATTTGCTTTGACTCAGCTCTACTTAACATAAATTCCTGATTTCCTCCTCTTGGCTTTCTAGCAATATGCTGTAAACCATAATAAGTCAACGCTCTCTGTTACTATCATGTACTCTCAGATGTGTTTGGCCACCATATAAGTCCTTTACACCAAGAAGTCCTCGTTTTGATTGCACAAAGATGTAATATTCCTAACCTCACTTTATTCATTGTGCTTCCAACATATTTTTGCCACAGCCGCATTCCAACATGTAAACCACATGTACAGTTTCACATGTGATGTAATTGATTTTTCTTCTCTGCCCGTTTTCGAGTTCATAGAATGACTTGTTCACACCATACCAGTGGCGGCTGGTGACATTTGAAAGTGGTGCGGCGTAAACTAATTTGGTACTGCACTGTGGCGAGCGAGCGTAGTGATCGAGCTCGAACAACCTATGGGGGGTTCGGGGGTTTCTCCCCCCGAGAAAATTTTGAAAAAAGAGTGGACAAATGGTGCATTTTCAGGCAAATTTGAGGTCACAGAAACCCCTCTCGGATAATTTGCAAATGTCCACTTTCACCTCGCGAATGTTAATACCAATGAGTGACTGAACAAAGTGCTGCGCCTGACCTGCACAATGACGCCGTCAGACCAGGCATCCTGTCTTCCGTGGTTTTACTGCCCCCATAAGAGCAACATTTCAAGTGCTCAGTGACAAAGGCCTGCCAGAAATGCTCCATCTTCTACAGATGGGTGTCTCATAAAGTAATCAGAAAAACTCCACCTTGTGACTAACATAACTGAACATGTTGGTATTGTTACTAATTGCAACCGAACCGCACTGTCCAGTGTTTCACATACTGTTTTCAATAAACATTATTCTGCGGAAGACACGTACATTATTAAAGCTAATAGCAACTGAAATAAACATGCAGTATAACAAATACAAAAAGCCGTCTTTGTGTACTTTGTCACCAGAACCCCTACCGTGATGGAGCATACATATCACTGAAAAAATATAATTTTTTTCTCTCCACACTCTCTCTCTCACACACACACACGCAAACACACACACACCACACGCACACACACACCCCACACACATACGATAAATAATACAATAATTGGTTCTATTGAGGGTAGTGATATAAGTGTACATAAATCGGGGGGAAGGCACCCCTTGTTCACAATTAACTAAATCAAAGCATCAAGAGCCCCACCCAGTAGCTTTTCGCAGCTAAGAAGTGCCAGGAAAGTGTTTCTTATCCCCGTCTTCGTCGGTTTTTTCCACAACTGGCACATCTGATATACAGACAATATGTATTTTTGCCTGATTACATTTTAAAAAATATTTTCGATCTAACGTTATGTGCATGGTGGGAACTAGCCTGAAAGCAGACACTGTGCCCGAGACGGGATTGATAGATGTGATCGTTTTTTAATGAAAAGCAGATGAGGGGCGCGGGGGTACCAAACGGAAAGATCCCCCGGGACACCCAGCCCTGAGCACTCACATTCTGACAAAGAGGAGTCTGCCCCCCTGCACCCCGGCTTCACGGAAGAAGGAGCTACTTACTCAGTGTTTCTGGCTGCATTCCTCTGCTTGGCAGAGAGGGTGGGTCTGGTGCAGGATCGCCATCAATACAGCAAGAATGTGCACAATCTTCCTGAAAAGTCGGTATGAAAGGCGGCCACTTGCGCACCACGCAGCCCATCCACCCTTCGTGACTACTAACCCTTTCCACTGGTAGGAATAGTTTTCATTCCATTCCTAACACTGAGGAGAATGAATGCAGCTTGCAGCACAAGAGTGGAGTTTGTTTCTCCTGACAGACACCAGGTCAGTGTGCAGTAGTGACTAGAGCAGACCAAACCAGCGCCAGCAGAACACATGTTGACAAGGCCGAGATTAATTTGCGGCACCTCCGAATAGAAGGCCTCGTCACACCTATGGTTAAGAACGAGCACCTTATTCGGGCTTTTAACTACATTATTCGCATTTAAATAAGGCCCGAGTCCACGCTGTGGGCCTAGACTCAAGTACGCATTCCTTGCTCATTTTATATCGCATGTAATTGGCAGAGGACTACAGTCACAATATCCAATGCTCTTGGCTTACAATAAATCACTAAAGTATTCTGGGAATTGTAGTCAGAGTTTACTTCAAAGGAAGTGTGGACTAATTTTATACAACAGTAGTGCATAGAAGCACGACTTGGTTCTTTCAAAGTTGGTGTCCAAAACGTAGATTATACTAAGAAAGAGTTGCTCCTTCAGTTAGATGGTTGCCTACAAAGTAGGATTCCGGCCAACGTGCATGGAGTATGCTATCTATCTTGGTTCTGAAACACGTTAGCTGTCATGTGAATGGTGGCTGAAGTACTTTAAAAAAGAAAGTGTGGGAAGTGTGATGCTGAGTGTCATGGGGTGGGGAGGTCATTAAATATGGGGGTGAGTCAAAGACGTGCAAAATGGACAAAATGTTCTTTAACTATTTCGTTTTTTTTTTATCTACAGGTAACTGCCTATAAAATAACACACATACCTTAAGTGAAAAGTAAATGTTAGTTAAACCTTGCCTTGGTATGTTAACTCTTTTACGTTATGAACTCTTAATTGAATTATGCAATAGTGCAAATGTTAGTGTGTGTATCCAAAAAGTTGCAGAATTGAATCCTGGTTGGCACACTGCAGACCGGTGACTTGTGTATTTATGGTGTTATTATGTCCCTTGTCCCAGCCTTTAACTGAAAGCGCTGTGAACAAATAGTCATTATTTTACAACTGAAATACACACAACTTGCCTCCAAAATGTGAAAAATTATTTAGTGCTTAAGATAAAACAAGTGCTTTCTAGATACATATTTTAGCAACAGCGATAAGTCTGCACCTAGTGAAAATTTTGTGCAAACACACTCCAAAACTCACCAAATAACACCCTTACACCACCGCTGAAAAAGAATAAATATTTGTCACCCACCATGAACCTTAAAATGACTCCATCAATTAAAGCCCTTACTGTGTGCCAAACAGCAATTACACTTGCG
Source organism: Calotriton arnoldi (assembly GCA_963921515.1). Taxonomy (NCBI): domain Eukaryota; kingdom Metazoa; phylum Chordata; class Amphibia; order Caudata; family Salamandridae; genus Calotriton; species Calotriton arnoldi. The sequence goes on along the minus strand of CAWUFW010005548.1, from coordinate 970,628 downwards.
ATTAACCAACTGCACACATTAACATTTCTTTCAGTTAGGAGCAGGCGCTTACCTTTAAGTAGAGACAGGGCCTGGGCCGGTCAAGCTATAGCACTGAGGACAGTCTTACTCTTCTGCTTGCCTCCAATTCCTCCTGAACAGTACAAACTGCACAGCTGGGTGCTCGCTGTATGGCACGGATCTTCACTCTTTTAAACATATAGCCATGTCTTGAGACAACTCTTCCTGTATGTCTTCTGCCCCCCTCCTCTCTCTCTTGGCAATGGGCATGACATTGACCTCCTTAAATACGGTAGCTATTGCATTCATTTGTAACATTTTACTTTAGAATGCTAAGCTTTTGTGACCGCTCTGCAGCTGATGAGTGTCTTTGCAACTGTGATGGTAAAGTAGCTTTCACATACACGTCTTCCTTTTCAAAAGCTGAATATTCTCCTGTTTATTTCCATTTTTCAGTTATATAGCGCACACTTGACCTAAGGGTATTGGCGCGCTTTACCTGAGCACCTGTTACGTTGCACAAGGTCAGATTTATATTGTTGTTTTTATTTAGGTGCAGCGAGATATAAATTCAATTAGAATCAACTGATCTGCCCAGAATCACAGGATGTTTAGCAGATGTCGAAATTGGAACCAGGTCTTCACAGTTTTAAAGCTGACATATCTGGATTGACCCTCGTCTTTCTCGGGAGTTGGAATGCGGCCCCCAGGGGAAGTGAGGTCGGCAGACCAGTCTTCCCCTGGGGTGTTCGCGCGATAGTGAGGACAGGTTGTTAGGTAGTTTAGGGGGTGGGTTTAGGGGTGGGGTTAAGGTAGGGTTTATAGGGGGCAGGGGAGGAAGTTCATCCTCTTCCTCTCCCCAGCGCCGTTAGGGAAGGGTTAAGGAAAAGTTTTGAGGACGTTAGCAGTAGGCCAGTGTAGGTTCCATTGTTGCAGGCCCAATCTGCCGATTGCGGCGGGAGTGTTGCGCCCCCGGTTGACCTGGTGGGGCGTTCTTCTTTTCTTGTGCGTATAGTGCCCCGATTCCTGGGAGAGCGCCGCAGCAGCTGGAGTGAGGCCCCCCGACGACGGTGCGCGCAACCGCGTACACGCGATGGCGGAGCCTGATGCGGCGGCGGTTCGCGCCGCATTACTGGTGCTGGGCCGGGCCGGGAAAGCGGATCTCCTGCGGCCCGGAGTGCTGGACCAGGCGTGGGTCGGGATGACCCGCACGCCTCGGTCCGCGTCAGCGGGTGTGGCCGCGGCGGTGGTGGCATGTCTGGAAGAGCCACCACCGCCTAAAAGAGGTACGTCTGGGCGGGGGTGGCGCATGGGGCAGAGTGAACAGGGTAAGCGCGGGGACGGCGTAAGAGCCTCCCCGCGCGGCTGCAGGGTGCTCTGGCTGCACCAGCATCGACGGCAGGGGGGGGAGGGGGGGCGGGACCACGTTGGCGGAGCAGCATGTGTCTGGGGAAGAGGCTGCCAGGAATGCCCCCTGAGTGTCACAGGCACCGACTGCTGGCGAGCAGGGAGCGGGGGCCCCATCTTGGGAGCTGAGTGACGCCAGTGAGGAGGAGGGAGATTGGGATGACCCCGCAACAGAGGATTTTGCCCTCGTGTTGTCAGACAGTGAGTCTGCTGGGGGGGGGGGGGAGGAGGGGGACTGGGGGGATTTCCCAGTTGATTTATCTTGCAGGCCGGTGAGGGGGGGCATTGCTTCAAGAGGGGCAAAAGGGAAAGGGCCCATCAAGGTCACCACACCACAGTGTCCTTCAGAACCCCTAGGTGGCAGTGCTCCCAGCCCTTCCCGGGGGCCAAGTTCAGGTACTTTGAACCCAGGGCCATTGGCAGATAGGTGGGCAGGCATGTCATTAGAAGAGCAGATTCGCGACCAGCGTCGCATTATCCAAGAGACCGAAGGGAAGTGGCAGTTATTGAGCGCAGCCAGGGAGACAGGTTGGAGGGGGTGCGCAAGGGGGGGACGGGCCTCCGGCGCACTTTGTTGAGGAGAGGAATGGGGCTGGCCCGGCCGAGGGCCCCCTGGGTCCCCAGGCAAGTGGGTCTGGGTGGAAGATGCGGGGACTGCCATGACGGCACAGAGACCTGATGGCGCTGGGGCCCCCTCAGGCTTAGACGGTCTGGGGGGCGCAAGCCAGCGGTGGAGGCTGGCAGAGGCCTGGGTGGGCCGGCGGGGTGCAAGACGGCCTCCAGACGCCGGGCGGAAGCAGTAGGGGGGTCCGCGGCGGCCTGCCCTCCACCGACGGAGCGGGCATCAACGACGCCGGATTGTGAGGTTGTGCCTGGTGTGAAAGGGAAGGGGCTGAAAAGGGCAGCGCGTGAAGTGCTGGGGGCGCATGTTGAGGTTGCGATTGAGGAACAACTGGATTATGATGATGACAGCGATGAGTTGGAGGAAGGTGAGGTGCGGGACTGTGTGGATTGGGGGAGGGCCAAGACGGCAACAGGAAAGTTTGGTGTTTTGCAGACGCCTCAGGCCAGCACCAGTGGGGGCAGAAAGGCGAGCCAGAAGACGGCGGACGCCAGAGGGAAAGCCCGGGAGGTACCTACGAATTTATCAGGTGAGGGTGCCTGGTGGGTCGCTTGGGATGATGGCCCTAAAGGGGGGCGGAAGAAGGCCTGCCGGTCGGTGGGTGTGGGGGACGGGTCTGTGAGGGACCCGGGATTGCCTGCCAAAGTGGCAGTGGAGCCAGTGGGGGGTTAAACAACTGGTGGGAGCAAGCGTCCAGACTGACAAGACAGATGACCAAGAGGGGAAGGATGGCAAGGGGGACGATAAGCATCATAAGAAGTTACCATACATGGGTTTGGTGATGCCGCTGGGGTCGCATTTATCTGAAAAGACTAGGTCCAGAATATGGAAACACGAGTATGTAGATGTTTTCAAGCTCTTGCACAGAGAGATACAGGCCAAGTAGGGTTCTAAGGAGGAGGAGTGGGAATTGACTAGGCGGCCGAGGGTGCTGGTGAATATGGAGAATTGGACGTCGGCGTTTCTGATCTACGCGAGTATATATTGCGAGAAGCATTTAGACAGGGCTATAGCGTTGCTTAAGAATATGGATATTATCCGGAAAGCCCAGATGCATTTCGGTGGTTTCGCGTGGCTCAGCTACGATGAGGAGTTTAGGGCTAGGATTAGCGTCAATCCAAATAAGCCATGGGGGGAGGTAGACCAGGAAATCTGGATGCAGTGGATGGCCTCTTCTCAGTCGTCGGCATCTACACACACGGCCAGTGGCCTCCCGGTCACATACCGGCCTTTTCCGTCATGTCCCGCCCAGTCTGGGGCGGGAGGGCAGGGCGCTTCCACTGGAACGGGAGGACAGAGCACTTACACTGGGTCAACGGGTCAGTCGCCCAAGCCCACAGGTGCCTGCTGGAACTTTAACAAGGGTTTCTGCACGCGACACCCCTGCAAATTCAAGCATGAGTGTTCCAAGTGTGGCGGACGCCACCCTCTCACGCAATGTTTCACTTTGGCCACGCCATCCGAGCAGTGGCGGGCTACGAAGGGGCGGGGGCAAGCTGAGCCCAAGGGCTCCTACACCGGTTGACGTTGGGGCCATGGGTCCATGGCTCTCTAGGTACCCCGATAGAGAGGCCGCATTGAAGATTCATTGGGGTTTTACGGAGGGTTTTCGGGTGGGTTACCAGGGCCCCGGGAACAGAGATGGGCGGAGAACTTGAAGTCAGCGAAGGAATTGCCGAGTGTGGTTGCAGCTAAGTTGCGGAAGGAAGTATTAGAAGGCAGGATTGTGGGCCCATTTGATCATTGGCCAGTCTCAGACCTCATTATATCACCTTTGGGAGTGGTGCCCAAGAAGGAGCCCGGGGAGTTCAGGCTGATTCATCATTTGTCCTGGCCGGAAGGGAGATCTGTGAACGATTTCATTGCTGAGGAGGATTCCAGAGTATTGTACGCTTCAGTTGACGATGCGATCAGGCTGGTGCGGGTGTGTGGGCAGGGGGCTGAATTGGCTAAATGTGACATAAAGTCGGCTTTTCGCCTCCTTCCCATTCACCCTGCAGATTTCTCCCTGCTGGGGATGCAGTTCGATGGGGCCATCTTTGTTGACAAGGTCCTGCCCATGGGTTGTGCGGTTTCCTGTGCTTTGTTTGAGACGTTCAGTTCCTTTCTGCAGTGGGCATTTACGTGCAGGTGCGGTCATCGGATGGTGTCTCACTATTTGGATGATTTTCTGTTCGTCGGGAGAGCGCGGTTTGGGGAGTGCGAGTGGGCCCTTAGTCAGTTCCAAGTACTGGCCCGGGAATTTGGGGTCCCTTTAGCTCCGGAAAAGACAGCTGGGCCCAGCTGTTGTCTCACATTTCTAGGCATTGAATTGGATTCGGTCGCTTGGTTGGCACGGTTACCGGAACAGAAGGTGACAGACATGCAGGTTTTTCTGCTACACGTGATGGGGGAGAGAAAGATAGATCTGCGGACGGTGCAGCGACTCCTGGGGTTTTTGAACTTTGCGTGCCGGGTGGTGCGCGCTGGGAGGACTTTCTGCAGACGTCTCGGCATGGCCATGTCGGGGGCGGTGCTCCCTCATCACAGAGTCAGGATCTCGATGGGGGTCAGGGCGGACCTGAGGGTGTGGCAGAGTTTCCTGTCTGACTTCAATGGTGTCTCACTGGATTTTGTGGATGAGAAGATGGTTTGGCAGGTGCAAATTTTCTCTGACGCCGCAGGGGCTTCTGGTTTTGGGGTCTTCTGGGACGGGAGGTGGTGCGCGGAACAGTGGCCGGAACATTGGTTGAAACAGGGCAGGAGCATTGCTTTTTTGGAATTCTTCCCACTGCTTGTGGCACTAGAGGTGTGGGGCCCGGAGTTCCTGAACAGGTCGGTATTGTTCCACGTGGACAACAGGACAGTAGTGGACTTGGTGAACAATCAGAGAGCGAGAGACCGGCGTGTGTTGCGTTTGTTGCGAAGTTTTATGCTGCAATGCCTGCGATTTAATGGGCTGTTTCGCGCACAACATGTTCCAGGTGCAAGCAATGACGTTGCGGATGCATTGTCTCGTTCGCAGTGGCAGCGTTTCAGACGTCTGGCGCCGGGAGCGGAGGCTTGCAAGACCAAGGTGCCGGACGGTATCTGGGCCTGGGGGGAGTGAGAGTGGTGGGCCTGGTTGAGAAATCCATAGCTGACTCCACGAGGCGCTCTTACAGGTTGGCGTGGTCTGAATTCGGCGCGTTTCTGGGATGGACCAGTGAGTCATGGCGCATGTCCAGACAAGGATGCGAACAGGGAGTCTTTCGTTTTGTTTTGGACTGCATTGATAGAGGGTTGTCTCAGACTACGATTGCAGGGAAGTTGGCGGGGATTTCTTTCTACAGCACGTTGTACCTGGGTTTTGATCCTGCTAAGAGTGATTTGCTGAGTAGAATGTTGAAAGGTTGGGGGAGGGACAGGGGCGAGGGAGGGGGGGAGGCGCCTAGAGAGGCGATTACTTTTGACCTGTTGCAAAGCCTGTTGGCTGAGTTGTCGCATTGTTGTTATGATGAGTATGAGGTGGCATTGTTCCGTTTGTGTATGATTTGGATGTTCTTGGGGGCGTTCAGGGTTTCAGAATTGGTGGGGGCAAGGGGCAATGCTGGTAGGGTGTATGAGGACGTGCGTTTGGATGGGACGCGTCTGGGAATTTGGTTAGGTCGTTCTAAGACGGACCAGGTTGGGAGGGGCAAGTGGGTGTGGCTGGGCGAAAGCGGATGCGTGTAGGCATGCCCGGTGAGAGAGTGGCGAGATTTTTGTCAAAGGACACAGAGAAGGGCTGGGGACATTTTTTGTCATGCTTCCCTGAAGCGGGTGACGGCTTTTCAGTTACTGGCGGTGTTGAGAATGGCATTGCGGCGCCTGGGTAGGGACCCTGCTAGGTATGGGACGCATTCTTTTCGCATTGGCGCGGCGACGGCGGCAGCGCGCCTGGGTTGGTCCTGGGACAAGATTAAACGGATTGGGCGATGGAGGTCTCGCTGCTGTGAACGCTATGTGCGAAAATGAATCAGGGCGAAAGTTGGGGTAGGCCTTAAGGGTGTTGTGAGGGTAGTTGGGTGTTGGTTCAGTTGTATTGATATTTGTTTCTCTTCGTAGGTTGCGTTGGGGGTCCGGGAGCCAAGACGGTTACCTGGATTGTCGGACATTCGTTCGTACATTGGGCATCGAAATATGCGGATAGGCAGGTGTATGGCCGTAGCCTGGGCCCGCGGAGCAGCCACCATGAGGTCCACTGGTGGGGTAAGAGTGGGATGCGCTGGGGAGCATTGTTGCCCTGGCTGACAAAAAAAGTGGCTCAAAGAGGCTGCCCGGACATGTTGGTTATCCACTTGGGGGAGAATGACTTAATCAAGCAACCCGGCGTGTCCCTGCTACATTTGATGCAACGGGATCTGGAGGCCATGAGGAGCAATCTGGCAGGCGCCTGTATTGTATGGACTGAGTTTGTGCCAAGAAGGATTTGGCGGGTGCGCTGAAGCCCGCTGCAGTCGAAAAAGCGCGGCGGAAATTGAATCGAGCTATGAGAGTTTTCTGTGGTAACAACGGTATTAAAGTGATTGCTCATGTGGGTTTGCGGCTTGAGGAGCCACTGCTTTTTCGCGACGATGGAGTGCACCTTTCGCACATGGGTAATGCATATTACATGATGGAAATGAGGGATCTCATCAGTAAATTGTGGAACGAGTCTATTTGGTGCAGACGGGTTTGAGGGCGAAAGGTGCACTTGAGCTGTGTGGGGCAGGTAACCGCCCTCTGGGGGTTCCCTGGTTGGCAGTACTTGGGAGGGGTGGGGAGTCTATGACGGGCATACTCACCCTTCCGGGGAGGGGGATACAGGTGCATGAGGGGGGTGCGGCATGCAGGAGTGCGATGGCTGGAGATGCTGGAGGAGGTTGAAAGAGAAGTGAGGAAGCAAATGCTATAAGGGAAGAGGTCGCTGAGTGAATCGGGAGTGAGTAATTGGAGTGTGGGAGTGAATGATGGATGAAAGACCCGAGGTTGGGGATTGTTAGATGTTTATTGATGTTATCTTTAAATATGGTTGTCAACCCTGTCCTAATAAAATGGCCTTTTACGCTAACTTACAGCGTGGAGTGGTTATTGCGCGAAGCGGCCCTAAGGGGAAGTGAGGTCGGCAGACCAGTCTTCCCCTGGGGTGTTCGCGCGATAGTGAGGACAGGTTGTTAGGTAGTTTAGGGGGTGGGTTTAGGGGTGGGGTTAAGGGGGGGTTTATAGGGGGCAGGGGAGGAAGTTCATCCTCTTCCTGTCCCCAGCGCCGTTAGGGAAGGGTTAAGGAAAAGTTTTGACCACCCTCCCACCCTACATGATTTTAGGAGTGGGAAAGGGTATTTGCCTTAAAATAAACGTGCCAGTTTAGGACGGGTTGAGGTTGGTGCTAGCAGTACTTGGGAGGGGTGGGGAGTCTATGACGGGCATACTCACCCTTCCGGGGAGGGGGATACAGGTGCATGAGGGGGGTGCGGCATGCAGGAGTGCGATGGCTGGAGATGCTGGAGGAGGTTGAAAGAGAAGTGAGGAAGCGAATGCTATAAGGGAAGAGGTCGCTGAGTGAATCGGGAGTGAGTAATTGGAGTGTGGGAGTGGATGATGGATGAAAGACCCGAGGTTGGGGATTGTTAGATGTTTATTGATGTTATCTTTAAATATGGTTGTCAACCCTGTCCTAATAAAATGGCCTTTTTACGCTAACTTACAGCGTGGAGTGGTTATTGCGCGAAGTTCCTTGCTTGAGCAGTGCGATGCCAGGAGGCATCTGTGCGTGGCACAGGGACTGCGATCTACATTTACAGACACACAGCAAGGATAGGGGAAGGCCAGAATCCCACTCAAGCACAGTGAGATTTATGTGTGTCAGGACACGGCATTTACAGCCTCCTGTCACAGAATGAATAACAGGGGCTCCAATCCTGCGGGGAAGGGGTCAGCTGGTCCTGGGAGTCTGCCGCAGGGAGCCAATTCTGGCGCCTGCCGGTGTGATCTAGCGAGAGCAGATTAGCCGGATCCTGATTACCTTCTTTTGCAGCATGCTGCCTCTGTGCACCCACCCTTTCCCAAATCGTCATAACGTGGGGTGGGGCCTGCTCTGTGATTCTTACGGAACACACCCCACCCTATGACGACATGGGAAAGGGAGGGGATGTGAGGCAGTGGAAATTAGCATGCAGCTCTGGACAGTTACTGGGCTGATAATCATGCCGCCCGGAGCTGCTTCAAAAACTGACGCTCCTGCGCGTCATCTGGAAGTGGACCCCGAAGTACCCAGATAAAGCCAGTCAAGGGCTGCAGTGAATGAAGCCCTTTGGTCTCGACAATGACTGGCACATGCGCACCATTGTATGCATTAGTGAAAGTAAGTGCCTGCCTGGATGCCTGACCCTCGCGTGTCAATAATCACATTGCACGCTGTGTATTATGTATTGAAGTTGGGTTTGCTACGTTTTTTCATGATTTAGGTGCCATCCTCACTGATAATTAAATAATCATAATACACAGCGTGCAATGTGATTATTTAATTATAACTGTGTATGGCACATGGAGCACAAACATTGGGGGGGCGGAGCCCCAGCGCCCAAAGCAAGCATCCGCCCCTGATAAAACGTTAATAGATCAGTACTATGGGGTCTGTGATAGTGTGAAAATCCACAGTTTATAAGACATTCAAATCTCAGTTTGTGTTTTCAAAGTAGAATACTTCTCTCAATCCCATGCCTCATGTGCTTCTACCCTCTAAACAACCGTAGCACCAGGGGCGGATGCTTGCTTTGGGCGCTGGGGCACTGCTCCCCCAATGTTTGTGCTCCATGTGCCATACACAGTAATAATTAAATAATCACATTGCACGCTGTGTATTATGATTATTTAATTATCAGTGAGGATGGCACCTAAATCATGAAAAAACGTAGCAAACCCAACTTCGTGTTTCCAGTGACTGTCCTTTCTATTGGCTCCATACTCTGACTCTCACGTTACGCGAGGGTCAGGCATCCAGGCAGGCACTTACTTTCACTAATGCATACAATGGTGCGCATGTGCCAGTCATTGTCGAGACCAAAGGGCTTCATTCACTGCAGCCCTTGACTGGCTTTATCTGGGTACTTCGGGGTCCACTTCCAGATGACGCGCAGGAGCGTCAGTTTTTGAAGCAACTCCGGGCGGCATGATTATCAGCCCAGTAACTGTCCAGAGCTGCATGCTAATTTCCACTGCCTCACATCCCCTCCCTTTCCCATGTCGTCATAGGGTGGGGTGTGTTCCGTAAGAATCACAGAGCAGGCCCCACCCCACGTTATGACGATTTGGGAAAGGGTGGGTGCACAGAGGCAGCATGCTGCGAAAGAAGGTAATCAGGATCCGGCTAATCTGCTCTCGCTAGATCACACCGGCAGGCGCCGGAATCGGCTCCCTGCGGCAGACTCCCAGGACCAGCTGACCCCTTCCCCGCAGGATTGGAGCCCCTGTTATTCATTCTGTGACAGGAGGCTGTAAATGCCGTGTCCTGACACACATAAATCTCACTGTGCTTGAGTGGGATTCTGGCCTTCCCCTATCCTTGCTGTGTGTCTGTAAATGTAGATCGCAGTCCCTGTGCCACGCACAGATACCTCCTTGCATTGCACTGCTCAAGCAAGGAACTTTCCAACTCCCGAGAAAGACGAGGGTCAATCCAGATATGTCAGCTTTAAAACTGTGAAGACCTGGTTCCAATTTCGGCATCTGCTAAACATCCTGTGATTCTGGGCAGATCAGTTGATTCTAATTGAATTTATATCTCGCTGCACCTAAATAAAAACAACAATATAAATCTGACCTTGTGCAACGTAACAGGTGCTCAGGTAAAGCGCGCCAATACCCTTAGGTCAAGTGTGCGCTATATAACTGAAAAATGGAAATAAACAGGAGAATATTCAGCTTTTGAAAAGGAAGACGTGTATGTGAAAGCTACTTTACCATCACAGTTGCAAAGACACTCATCAGCTGCAGAGCGGTCACAAAAGCTTAGCATTCTAAAGTAAAATGTTACAAATGAATGCAATAGCTACCGTATTTAAGGAGGTCAATGTCATGCCCATTGCCAAGAGAGAGAGGAGGGGGGCAGAAGACATACAGGAAGAGTTGTCTCAAGACATGGCTATATGTTTAAAAGAGTGAAGATCCGTGCCATACAGCGAGCACCCAGCTGTGCAGTTTGTACTGTTCAGGAGGAATTGGAGGCAAGCAGAAGAGTAAGACTGTCCTCAGTCAGACCCCCCAGGATATTGCGGCATAGATTTGCAAATTTAGCGGCACAAAAATGGAAATTTAGCGGCACAAAAATGGAAATTTAGCGGCATTATTGCGGCACTTTATTTTACTCGTAATAATTCCTTTTCAGCCTTAACCCCTTCCATGCTCATGACGAGCTCAGCTCGTCATGCTGCGCAGTGCTCGTGTGCGCATGACGAGCTGAGCTCGTCATGAACCCGTCCGCTTAATGAAACGCCTCGCACAGGGCGAAAATCGGCCGCGCATGGAAGCGGTTAAATCAATGTAAACTGATTTAGCAGAGCATTCCACTGTGAAATAGGCATGTTTAAAGTGTCCAATCTGCACCTCGTGAGAGGGGGCCCTTTTTCTATGTATGCACCTCTGCCGGGGCACCGCTGCCTCTTAAACCCGTCCAGAATGTGCTACACCTGTGGGTCAAGAGGAGTGTTTGCCTCAGGGCCAGAGTGAATGTTCTTCTATGCCAATCTGCACGTCTCTATTTGAACGTGACTTAGGTTTGGAATGAAGTCCGCAATTAAGTAACAGCAGAGGGGTGTGTGTAGGGCTTTAACTAGGATGAAAAAACTGGGGCGTCTGCCATAGGGGTGTGGCGGATGTAATTAAGGACGTGCCTTAAAACACTTTAGCTAAAAATCTGCACTTAGTAAAGAGGCCAATCGCGGGCCTCATGATACCTTATATGCTGCCGTTCTGGGCGCCACCTGATGACATCACGCGTGACCCTCCTTTGAGGAGAAACGAACGAGGGACTCCTCCACCTTGGCGCTTGCACAGGAAGCAACTAATGACGCCCCACTGCTATTGCAGTGGGCACCTGGCCAGGAGGAAGCTAGGTAGTACTAAAATACCATCTGTTCATAGCTCTCAAATGACCACCGTTTAAAGTGTAACCTCCTTTTGCCTATGAATTCAAAGTGAGCACTTGCTTTCTATTTGTTCACCCAGGCAACTGCTAACCTATTTGCACCTCGCCTAGGAATGATTTGTGGCTGACAACTTTAGCATGATATTAAAATTCTTTACATCAGTCTTGTACCACATATTTACCTGACATTCTTACCTTGTACTTGCAGAAAAAAAAAACATATTTACAACACCGTGTTATTTTTCTTTGAATTTTTTTTAGGAGTTAACGTTCACACTTTGGTGGATTGCTTCAACATTTTAGCAGTCCTTTTGGGTTTCACATTGAATATCACTAAACTGTGATCTTAATTTTCTCTTCTGTCCTCAATTCAGGAGATAATATATTTTACTCCTTTTATGTTTTTTCTTTACTTTTTACGTCATTTGCTCACATAGGTGGGAGTAGTTACCATATATCTTAACGGCTTTGACATATTGACATTATGGAAACAGCTACTCTTGGAGTTAGACTCCAACATATGTCAACATGGACTATGTTCATACGTAATTGGTATAATTAATCGGTCGTGTATAATTTTCAACAAACAGACTTTACTCATAATGTCATCATTTGTTGGTCTCTCTGTACTAATTTTAAAGCATCCCCTTGGCCCCGTGAAGTCACATGTTTGTCTTTCTTGAATTGGCACGAGTTGCTTTCTATCAGGGTGAAGCAAATAATTTTAAATTAATCTGCAGGAGTTTTATTGAGTTATGTTTGTGTTCTTTACTAGCCTGGAGAAGTTGCTGGGTTATATATCCAAAAGAAGAAACGTTTTGGCTGGAAGGGTTTTTATGAAGATGATTAAAGTTTGACAAACTGCAGAATCTATTTTGTGTTTGGAATCAACACTGAAGTACATTTATTCCCTACATATATGGTGTGCAAACCTCCATGTAAAACAAAGTCGAAACGATGGACCTTGTCAGCCATACAGAATTGTTTACACCCTCCATTTCTCTATCCCCTCCCCTGCACCCCTCCTGCCACGGGCAAATAGGAACTGGAACGGGAAGGAGGGGGCTAGAGCGAAGGGACAGCAAGAGAAGTGGGAAGGAGCCTATTAAGGGGAGGGATGCTGTCACGGCGAGGGGTAAAAGAGGGAGGCATGCGCAGCTGAGAATGCAGCCTCTTAAGGTGTACAATCGTGTCAATGGGCAGGGCCCACTGACAAGACTGTACTTTTCATTTCTGTAATCCCTAATGCCGGCCACAGTAAGAAGCAGGCAGGTATTTACAGCTGTACGGCGCCACGTAGTGACGTGTGCGCGTACAGCCAATAAGATGTAATCATTTTTTTTTTATGCCTGCCGGAGACCTTTTTCGCGGCCAAAAAGGTAAAAAAACGCGGTAATCGCGCTCCTTTGCCGATTTCGCGATTATTTTGCGAATCGCGAAATCGCGAAAAACTGGAGGGTCTTCTCAGTGCTATAGCTTGACCGGCCCAGGCCCTGTCTCTACTTAAAGGTAAGCGCCTGCTCCTAACTGAAAGAAATGTTAATGTGTGCAGTTGGTTAATCGCAAGTGTAATTGCTGTTTGGCACACAGTAAGGGCTTTAATTGATGGAGTCATTTTAATGTTCATGGTGGGTGACAAATATTTATCCTTTTTCAGCGGTGGTGTAAGGGTGTTATTTGGTGAGTTTTGGAGTGTGTTTGCACAAAATTTGCACTAGGTGTAGACTTATTGCTGTTGCTAAAATATGTATCTAGAAAGCACTTGTTTTATCTTAAGCACTAAATAATTTTTCACATTTTGGAGGCAAGTTGTGTGTATTTCAGTTGTAAAATAATGACTATTTGTTCACAGCGCTTTCAGTTAAAGGCCCTTGTCCCAGGGACATAATAACACCATAAATACACAAGTCACCGGTCTGCAGTGTGCCAACCAGGATTCAATTCTGCAACTTTTTGGATACACACACTAACATTTGCACTATTGCATAATTCAATTAAGAGTTCATAACGTAAAAGAGTTAACATACCAAGGCAAGGTTTAACTAACATTTACTTTTCACTTAAGGTATGTGTGTTATTTTATAGGCAGTTACCTGTAGATAAAAAAACAACAAAATAGTTAAAGAACATTTTGTCCATTTTGCACGTCTTTGACTCACCCCCATATTTAATGACCTCCCCACCCCATGACACTCAGCATCACACTTCCCACACTTTCTTTTTTAAAGTACTTCAGCCACCATTCACATGACAGCTAACGTGTTTCAGAACCAAGACAGATAGCATACTCCATGCACGTTGGCCGGAATCCTACTTTGTAGGCAACCATCTAACTGAAGGAGCAACTCTTTCTTAGTGTAATCTACGTTTTGGACACCAACTTTGAAAGGACCAAGTCGTGCTTCTATTCACTACTGTTGTATAAAATTAGTCCAGACTTCCTTTGAAGTAAACTCTGACTACAATTCCCAGAATACTTTAGTGATTTATTGTAAGCCAAGAGCATTGGATATTGTGATTGTAGTCCTCTGCCAATTACGTGCGATATAAAATGAGCAAGGAATGCGTACTTGAGACTAGGCCCACAGCGTGGACTCGGGCCTTATTTAAATGCGAATAATGTAGTTAAAAGCCCGAATAAGGTGCTCGTACTTAACCATAGGTGTGACGAGGCCTTCTATTCGGAGGTGCCGCAAATTAATCTCGGCCTTGTCAACATGTGTTCTGCTGGCGTTGGTTTGGTCTGCTCTAGTCACTACTGCACACTGACCTGGTGTCTGTCAGGAGAAACAAACTCCACTCTTGTGCAGTAAGCTGCATTCATTCTCCTCAGTGTTAGGAATGGAATGAAAACTATTCCTACCAGTGGAAAGGGTTAGTAGTCACAAAGGGTGGATGGGCTGCGTGGTGCGCAAGTGGCCACCTTTCATACCGACTTTTCAGGAAGATTGTGCACATTCTTGCTGTATTGATGGCGATCCTGCACCAGACCCACCCTCTCTGCCAAGCAGAGGAGTGCAGCCAGAAACACTGAGTAAGTAGCTCCTTCTTCCGTGAAGCCGGGGTGCAGGGGGGCAGACTCCTCTTTGTCAGAATGTGAGTGCTCAGGGCTGGGTGTCCCGGAGGATCTTTCCGTTTGGTACCCCCGCGCCCCTCATCTGCTTTTCATTAAAAAACGATCACAACTATCAATCCCGTCTCGGGCACAGTGTCTGCTTTCAGGCTAGTTCCCACCATGCACGTAACATTAGATCGAAAATATTTTTTTTAAATGTCATCAGGCAAAAATACATTGTCTGTATATCAGATGTGCTAGTTGTGGAAAAAACCGACGAAGACGGGGATAAGAAACACTTTCCTGGCACTTCTTAGCTGCGAAAAGCTACTGGGTGAGGCTCTTGATGCTTTGATTTAGTTAATTGTGAACAAGGGGTGCCTTCCCCCCGATTTATGTACACTTATATCACTACCCTCAATAGAACCAATTATTGTATTATTTATCGTGTGTGTGTGCGTGTGGTGTGTGTGTGTTTGCGTGTGTGTGTGTGAGAGAGAGAGTGTGGAGAGAGAAAAATTATATTTTTTCAGTGATATGTATGCTCCATCACGGTAGGGGTTCTGGTGACAAAGTACACAAAGACGGCTTTTTGTATTTGTTATACTGCATGTTTATTTCAGTTGCTATTAGCTTTAATAACGTACGTGTCTTCCGCAGAATAATGTTTATTGAAAACAGTATGTGAAACACTGGACAGTGCGGTTCGGTTGCAATTAGTAACAATACCAACATGTTCAGTTATGTTAGTCACAAGGTGGAGTTTTTCTGATTACTTTATGAGACACCCATCTGTAGAAGATGGAGCATTTCTGGCAGGCCTTTGTCACTGAGCACTTGAAATGTTGTTCTTATGGGGGCAGTAAAACCACGGAAGACAGGATGCCTGGTCTGACGGCGTCATTGTGCAGGTCAGGCGCAGCACTTTGTTCAGCCACTCATTGGTATTAACATTGGCGAGGTGAAAGTGGACATTTGCAAATTAGCCGAGAGGGGTTTCTGTGACCTCAAATTTGCTTGAAAATGCACCATTTGTCCACTCTTTTTTCAAAATTTTCTCGGGGGGGAGAAACCCCCTGAACCCCCCGTAGGTTGTTCGAGCTCGATCACTACGCTCGCTCGCCACAGTGCAGTACCAAATTATTTTACGCCTCACCACTTTCAAATGTCACCAGCCGCCACTGCTTTTTATAGAAATCAATTTTTGTTGTATTGCATTAGTTTGAAAATATTCAATTCCTAATCATGGAAAATGCACGAACAGTGGACTTTTCCATCTGCAGAATATACTGAATGACCGGCAGGGGCAGTGTTGCACAACAGAGTTTCTCTGCATTGCTGAGACGAAGCAAGAAAAAAAAATCGTCCTCCAGCGTACCGCATCATTTTACCAATTTACATGGTAAGTCAAACTCACATTGTATCATTTCTTTTTACATTTAAAGAAGTTTACAGCATCTGAAGATACTCACTACCTTATAATGCTGTCCTCCACGCGAATATACTTTCCGTCAAGATGGAAGCAATAGGCATTACATTGTGGTGCTCTTGACTTTGACTGCCTCCAAGGCTGACAAAGCCTGCTTTAGATACTGGTGCTAGCAATATTCCATCCGAGGAAAAGACTGCTTTTGAGGCTGGAATGTTTTGTTTTACGTTAGAGCGATAGACTTACTTTCTCACTGAAGGAAGCTCATTTAACCTGTTCCCCTGCACTCTGTATGTGGGAATCTGATACTGAAGATGGATTGTTGTCGAGAATACTCTGGGTTTTTGTAACTCCAACCCCCTTTCAAAAAGACCCCAATGCCGTGAATGGTTGAGAGTGCTTTAGCATTCCACCTCCGACTTGCCTTGCAGTCATAATTACAGATAGTAACCTAGTGCATAATTGCTGATCTCATCCTCCTCTGTGTCATCTTCACCCTGGACAATTGGTCCAGTGGTGCACTCACATCATAAAGCTACAGCAGGATGTCTTCTGACAGAACCCTTTTAATGCATGGCCAGCAATAGGATAGATTTATCTTGGTATTCAATTGGGTAGCAGGATAGACAAGATGCACAGCTGAAAAATAGGATGGGAAGATGAAAGAAATCAGGGCATTATTTGAGACTTATACATTTCAAAGAACGTGTGCTTGATCAGAATATTCTTGACTTCACTCTTGGTTAATTGCTAGGATGTTGTAAAAATGGAGATGTTAAAATGTGTTGTTCAGAATTTGCATTATTCCTGTTAACTGTAGCATAAACCTTCATCTTTCGACTTAACAGATGATTTAATTACTACTGCTGTACCATAACTTAAAACAAATTCAGTGAGAAGGGTACACTGTCACTTTACTGCCAATAAGATCTTTTTCTCTAGGTCCTAATATAGGTGCTATTGTTGTTTAGAGGGTAGAAGCACATGAGGCATGGGATTGAGAGAAGTATTCTACGTTGAAAACACAAACTGAGATTTGAATTTCTTATGAGCTGTGGATTTTCACAATATCACAGACCCCATAGTACTGATCTATCAACGCTTTATACTAATAAATGTCAAAAAGGAAAGTTCGGGCTAGCCTAATGACTACTCGAGAGACCCATCCGCCTTGCAGCTGAACAAAATCAGTCCTTGGGTGTTTTATCCTTGTACTTACAAAAGGCTTTTGATAATGTTTCTCCTGATTTTTTTATTCAAAGGTTTAGACAAAATGGGCATTCCAAATTCCTTCACTGAAATTATCCAAGCAATGTACAGGGATTCATCAATTCAAATTTTAATAAACGGCTTTCTTTCAGAGGAAATAAAGATCCACTCCGGTGGCAGGCAAGGATGCCCCCTATTGCCTGCCCTTTTTATATGCGCCATTGAATCCTTCATGAATGCAATGAGAAAAGATGACTGTAACGAAGGAAAAATTGTACCAGGAAGTGGAAACAAAAGAGTAAAATGTTTTGGTTTTATTGATGACATAACTTTTTTTGTAATAATGTCCAAGAGGCCAACAGGGCCATGCAACATGCTTTTTCATTTTCAGAGGCTTTTGCACTTGACATAAATAGATTAAACAATGCGCATGACCATTTGGAATTGGGACAACCAGGCACAAACAACTGTTACAACTACAAAAGAACCAATTAAAATACTTGGTGTTTTTTTCAGTACAGATGCATCAGGAGAGAAAAATTGGCCCCCTGTAAAAGAATAAATTCAGTTAAAAATGTATTTTTAGTTTTTTTAGGCCATTGAGAAACCTTACAATGGAGGGTAAAATCCTAATTATCTTTTTTTTTTTTTTATTGATTAGCTGTAAACCGAACATTGGAGCATCACGAATTAATATGTACAAATATTTCATCGTAAATAAGATGTACTTTCCTTTAACTTTTCTTTACAGAAGAGGACGTGAGCACAACAAAAATAAATAATATATACTGCGGGCATCAAACAACAAATAGTAAATAAGGCTTTCCCACAAAAACTAATACCCCCCAGCCCGCCCCATCATTCTGGGTCAGTCAACCCTCTCTTACAGAACAGGATCTAAGCAGTCCCTGCCACCAGTGCGCCCTCTAAGCCATTTGCACATTGGTGCCCAGATCTGACGTCCTTTCTTACTAGATCAGCTACCCTTACAGTTATATAGTGTTCGTTCAAGATTGTAAATGGCTAACAAGCGGCCTAACCAAGCCTGGTACATTGGGGGCTCCACATCTTTCCACTGAGTGGCGATAAGCAGCCGAGCAACAGCGACCAATATGAATGCAAAATTCACCTGATGTTGATCCAATTGCAGACTACTATCTTGACCCAATAATAGCAATAAAGGGGTAATGACAACTCTCCTGCCCAGTGTTTCATACAGAAACGACTCTATCCCTTTCATTAAATGTATCAGTTTCCCACACATAAAATACATATGGATCAGGTCAGCTGGTCCATGAACACATCTAGGGCATAGGTCATCCTCCCTCCTACCCCAACTAAAACGTTTAGCCGGGGTAAAATAAAGATTAAAAATCGTTTGATAATGTTGGGCTTTTAGATTAGCAGCTAAAAAGATTTCCGATCCCAATGCAATTGACCTATATAAATCAACATCCCCGTCACCCAGCTTCCGAGCCCAATTGGCTTCAACCTGCTCTAGATCATCAGGAACTGTTTCCAGTAAGATTTTATAAATGTGTTTGATCCTAGGGCCTGGACACAAAACTGCCTCCAATAATGGAATTTTTGTTAACCGCTTCGGTGCTCGGGACGGCCCCCGGCCGTCCGACGTCACAGTGGGCGTGTGCGGAGGACGGCTGGGGGCCGTCCTAAACACGCCCACTCAATAAATCACCCGCACCGCGGCGGAATTCGCGCCGCGGTCAACGGGTTAAAGAGAGTTGTTTATTCCGGGCTGGGGAAAAATAGCTGATAATCTGGATATATTTAAAATATGATCCTCCCGTTACACCATAGCCCTGCTGAAGACCAGTAAATGATCGAATTTGATTAGCCCGACATAAATCTCCAATTCTGATAATACCTTTTTGTTCCCACTGTTTGCCCACAGCGTCATAAGACACTTCTGGAAACAAAGAGGATTGCCAGAGCGGCGAGTATCTATTATAAATAGGTATCTTCATAAATTTCATCACTTTTGACCACACTTTCCAGGTTGCAATCACACACTTAAATCATGTTCTCTTATAATAACTAGCTTCGAGTTGTCTAAGAAGCATACCGCGGGCCGTTCCGCCCATAACCAACTCATAGATAGAGGGAATCGTTGTATCATACACCTGGCCCCTGATATTAACACCAGCATTATCCACTAAAAGCAATTCCGCCATCTGCTGTAAAAAGGTAGCATGATAATAACAGAGCATATTCGGAACCGCCCATCCTCCACGATCTTGTGGTAGAGTTAAAAACTTTAAAGATCGGCGGATTTTCTTATAGCGCCAAATAAAATTAATAAAAAGAGAATCTAATTTCTATAACAAATGCCCTTCAATCTCCAATGGAATAGAACAGAATAGATACAAAATCTTAGGGAAAATCATCATTTTGAGTATGTTGCATCTGCCAATTATCGTGAGATGTAACCTATCCAAGCATTTTAAATCTATACTGATCTTGCTGACCATGGGGCATAGATTTATTGGCCACACTTCACTAACCCTACTGCTGACTTTAACCCCAAGATAAACTGCTACATCCAACCTGCGAATATCCGTGCACAAAGTATTAAGGTTGCAGACTATCTGTGTTTTCCCGGCATTCAGGAGATATCCTGAGGTCTTACCGTATTCCTCAGCCAGCCTTTCTATTTCTGATATCGCCATCTCAGGATCTACAGTCACGATGGCGATATCATCCGCATACGCCATTACCTTAGTATCGAAACCGTTGATGGATACTGGCTTTATACTCCGATGTTGGAGTAATTGCTGGATGAACGGGTCAATGTATAAGGCAAACAGGATTGGAGAACAAGGGCAGCCCTGCCTTGTTCCCCTGACGACCTGAATACAGCCTGACTCTTGGCCCATGATCTGCAGCTTAGCGTAAGGTCTAAAATACATTGCTTGTATTGCTGTAATGAGACCTGGACCGAACCCCTTATACTCCAGAATTCCCCATAGATACTGCCAGGCCACACGGTCAAAGGCCTTTTCTGCATCCAAGAGGATCAAGGCCATCTTCTCCCCTAATACTTCTGTTGCATCAAATAAGGTGATAGTTCGCCTAATATGATCGGTAGTACCCCTCCCTGGAATGAAGCCATGTTGCCATGGGGAAACAATGAGGGCTATAATCCTACTTAGCTGCGACGCAAAAAAATTTGAATAGAGGTTGGCATCAGCATTAATGAGCGGAATAGGCCGATACGAAGCAGGATTATCTGGGGGTTTATCTTTTTTCAAAAAGATAACTATGTCCGTCCCTTGCCATGAAGCCGGTGGAAAACCACTATGTTGTACCCCAATAAACAAATCTAAGAGTAAGGGCGCGAGTTCCGTCTGGAATACCTTGTATACTTCTAAAGGAATTCTATCCGGACCCGCCGCCTTCCCTGAGGCCATAGATTGTAGGGCATTTATCACTTCCTCCATTGTAATCTCTGCCTCTAACTCCTGTTGCGTCTCATCATCAATCCTTTGAGAGCTCCCCCTACTATCGATCCAATTAGGGGAGGAGGGGGATATATCCTCCTGCCGGTATAGATACTGATAAAAACATTCGAATACTTTCATTATGTCTTTTAAACCTGTGACATTTCGCCCATCCTGCCCTTTAATTCCCTGAACATTATTCCTTGCTGTCTTGTGTTTGGTACGGAGCACAAGTAATTTGCCCACAGATTCTCCATATTCTTAGCTATCTTCTTTATGCGCCTGATACGCTGCTGCACACCTCCTGTTATAATAGCTACTGATTTCAGCTTTAGTCATTGCAATTTCTTGCTGCAGGGGTAATACTATCGCCTGTTGCTTTTGGCTGATCGCCAGAGTGTGGTCCTTTTCTAAAACCGTTAGTCTACTGATCAGACCCTCTATTTCCTCCTTTTCCAAACGTCTATTCGTCCCAACAAAGCTAATAACTTCCCCCCGCAGACCAGCCTTAAAACTGTCCCAAACCATACCTCGAGAGGTGCTATAGCGGTTCACATCAAAATATTGTAGAATCCATTGCCTGATATGTTGTATAAAGGAGGCATTATAAACCAATTTCCTATCGAATGTCTACTTGGACTGTACTCATGCACCCGACTGTATTGCACACTCCAAAATTAACGGGTTATGGTCAGATAGTAATTTAGGTAACTTCTTAATTTCTACATCATTAACCATGGATGACGATATAAAAAAATAATCTAGTCTAACATATTTACTGTGGGGATATGAAAAGTACGTATAGCCCGGATCTGAGAAACACTTCTCAACCCACACATCCACTAAATCATAACTTGTTTTCAGTGCAGCCAGGGCTTTATATACTAATGGCTTCCTTCCATTATATTTTGATCTAAAGTCCCTGAGCGCATCCAGATGGATGTTCAAATCCCCACAGATAACTAATGGTTCTGGCCAGGATGCCAGCTCAACTTCAAGGTCATTCAAGATTTTTGGGTCATCCTGGTTCGATCCATAAATAGTGCAAATTGTCAATCCCATCGGTAATAACGCAATCGCTCATCTGCCCCACTTATCTTCCAATACCCGAATAGCAGGGCCCAAACCATTTCTAACATGAATAGCGACCCCCCCTTATATTGGAGGTTTGGGTAGAGCATGCAGCCAAGGTATAGCCGCTGATCGTCAAAGTATCCCGCTTCCCCCAAGGGATGTGTGTCTCCTGCTGACAGACTATATCAGGCCCTTGCATTCTCAGGACCGCGGCAACCCTTGCTCGTTTAGCCCTATCATTTAGGCCCCCGACATTGATAGTACATATATTTACCTTACCCATTCCCAAAACAGAGACTGTCCCGCCAAGTTCTCTCTAGTCCCCTCTCCATCTGAAACTTCTCATCCACCATACAGCAACATTTCTCTGAATTTTCCATCCTCTCTCCGTACTCAGTCATTATGTGATGCTCCTCCTTTTTCCAAAATATTTATTTTTTTATTCTTTTTTGTCCCCCCACTCCATCCCCAAACCCCCCTCCTACCTCTTCCCTCACCCACCCTCACCCCACACCCTCTGTGCCACCCGTCCCTTCATCCCCACTTCATGAGGCAAAAGGACCAAGGTCCTCAGTGATGAGAAGCTGGCAGGCCCCACACCCCCTGTTGCCCCCCCTTAGAAAAGGCAGAAAAGAGAGAAAAAAAAACACTTAACCCTCCGAAATACACGTCAACCAATCCAACTAGCCAATCCTGATTCATATGCAAACCCGACATTATATATGCATATCCTATCTGTTCTAGATTGACTGTAAAAATTCTTTTGCTAGAATTTCGGAAGTAAAGAACTGCGTCTGGCTCTTGCAGATAACTTTAAGTTTGGCTGGGTTGAGCAAAAAAACCTGCGCTCCCTTTGCCTGGAGCAATGGGATCAACTGCCGCAACTGCCATCTTTTCTCCACTGTCAAATGACAGAAATCAGGCCGTACAAAAAATTCAACTCCTTTTCCTGCTCTTTTCCGATCTGGTCTGGCTAAATCATAAATCGCCTCTCGGGCAAGAAAATTATTCAGGCTTATCAAAATGGCTCTGGGTTGAGTTGTGGTCTGTCCCGATCTTTTATGCTGATTGAAGGGGAATCTGTGGGCCCTCTGCATCTCCACCTTCCAGTCCTACTGCGTGAGCTCCGGGAATGCTTCCTTAAAAAGTTATATCATAAAGTTCCGGACATCCTTTCCCTCCACACCTTCAGGAACACCCAGGACTCGCAGGTTATTCCTTCTCGCACGATTTTCCAAGTCGGTTAACTTCCAGATAGTGTCATCTTTTTGTGCTTTAAGGGAATCCGTGAGGGGTCTTTGAGTGACGAGTTCGTCCTCCAATGTTGAAATCCTGGCTTCTGCCTCCCCAATCCTTACTGCGAACTCCGAGCAGGACTTCACAACTCTGCGAATAGAATTCTGTAATTTACGACAAGCGCCTTGGGTCCTTAGGCTCTCCGTCCGAGTCTCCTCCCTATGGGCCATTATACTCTGATAGATAATGGAGAGCGAAATTCCTCCCGGGTTTTCCAGCATCCCGGTCCCGGTGGCTATACCTCCAGTAGCCTCATCCCTACTTTTTCCCAGATTGGGGGAGAAAGAGTAGTCCCATACTAATGACCCAGCAGGCTTCTTAGTCTTTGTTACAGAGATCTCCCCGTGCTCTTTCAGCTTACGAACCGTTGATGGGGCGCCTGTGAAGTTACCCCGTGCATCCACATGTAAGCTACTTGTATCACTCTCATCGCCATCACTTAATTCTTCTTCAGCCCAGTCCATTCCCAGGCTCTCGTCCCCAGAGGAATTAGAAGGGTCCGACATTGAGTAAAACTTGTCCCCGGAGTCCCCCTCCTTTGTAGGTCCTGAGATGTCCCAGCGTCCATCTTGATCCCCCGACAAGGGATTCATGCCCCCTGTTTTACCTCTCCCCCTGGATCCCCCACCTCGAGATCTGTCAACAACCTCCTTTTCTCGCCGGTTGTTTTGCAGGCATTCAACTTCCTTGGAGGCCATTTGGGGGATTACTGGCGTTGCACCCCCTCCAGCATGTGGTCCCACATTCATGTCAGGGCTTTCCCCACACTCTGAACTCCCCCTACCAATGCCCCCAGTCACCCTACTTCCAACACTCACCTCTGTACCATAGAGAGAATTTGGAGAGGTGACCTGGGTTGTTACTTCCTGATGCAGCGAGGAACTCCCTGTCACAGAGGCTTTGGCTGCAATCCCATCGTCAGCCACCATCTCACTGGCCTGCTTTGTTTTTGCTGTCTGCGCCTTGAATAGTGCAGGCACCGTTTGCCTACAGCGGGCGGGGGCGTGGGCGCCTACTTTCAGAGTCGGCACACCAGAGTCAGGAGACACACCCCCGGCCGCACTCCGAGCTCCAATTCTTGTTCCGGTCCCTCCATCCGTAACCTTCGAGGAGCTCGCGGGATTTGCTGCAATGGGCGGTCGGAGCGGTCCGCGGCTCTTTGCGCCTCTCGCCATCTTCGGAGGCATCGGACGTGCTGTGCAGACTGACCAAGTCCAAAAAAGAAGGGGACCGGCGTAAGCGAGTCATGAGGGTGCCAGCAACTCGCAGCCCTGCAGCCAGAGCCTCCAAATCATGCCCGAAAAATAGAGAACACCATCCAGACCAAGGTAGGAGGGGGAGAATCACTCAGGGGGTGGCAGCCAGCTTACTCGACAGTGGGCGTGGCCGCCATCCTAATTATCAAAGCTGTAATTTTACCAATTCTTTTGTATCTTGCACTGGTTTTTGCACCCAAAAATGTCAATGCTTAATGCTGTACAAAAAAAGTTACATTTTTTTGGAACTCAAAAATAGAGAAACTCAAAAGAGATATCATGTTCAAACCAAAAGAAAAAGGAGGCAAAGCTTAATATTTTTGTTTTCTAAATATTTCAACAATCTTTCAACACAGTAGAATCTAAAACAAGTTTCGTGGCAGATTACATTATGTACTCAAACGGTTTAATGTTGATAAAGTTTGACTTTGTAAATCAATATCCCTTTCCTTGCAATGTTCTAAAAATGTTTTCAAAAGTTCAAAGATCATGGGGGTCATAAAACAGGCCATATTTTTATAATTTATAGTCTTGCTTGAGAAAGAACTCTTTAAAACATGAACTTAAGGACACTGACTGTTTCTCTGATAGGTTGTGTAATGTGTAAAGATTCAAAGGAAGTTTGGGAGCAAGAAAGCAGCAAAGCTTTATCTCTTAAACAAAAAGACATTTCTTGGATGGCAGTTTCTGGATGCCTACCAGTAAAGACTTTGCAGCACAGAAGGAATTTATCCAAGGACACCAGATGCCCAAGATCATCATGCGTGGGAGAAGAAAGAATTCTACGCTGTCTTTGCAACAGTTTGTTCCGCACAAGAAGTATGGAGGAAGATGGGAAACTATATAAAAGAATTACCACAAAACCAACACTCTCCTACGAACTTGTTCTGTATGGTATTGGCATCTCACGTCCTGATGAAAAATGCATCCTGCTATGGAGAATTTGAAACTGTTAATGAAAGCCTTTGGTCTTCAAGAAAACTCAAGCTTTTCAAACACAAAAACATTACTTCTGATGAATGTATAAAAATGGCTCTAGATAAACGTCAAACTTATGTTTTTGTAGTTGTTAGGAGTAAAGGTCAAGATTAGGCCTTAAAGAACTGGAAACAAAAAGAATGGTCAGAACAAATGAATAGCCAATAAAAGATTTGCACTTGTCAAATAGAGCCCTGAACTAATCTAGATGGAAACTTTGCATATGCACGAGCTGTGCCTCACTCATAGCTGCAAAAGTGAAAAATGACACCACCGTAATGAATTGGCTTTTTTGAAAATATGTTTATACTTTGAAGGAAAGCCAGTTGAAACACACAAAAAAGAATAGTTTGCCCTCTAGGGGCCTTTTGTATGGTAATATTTTGGATGGTCTGAAAATGTGTAAAGCACTGCTAATGTGATTACACCCGCTAGGAGCTGTTTGCATGGTGCCACTGCATGGCTTTTTCACCTGGCTGTTTCACTGTTATGCCTTTCTAGGGTTTGTTCAGACCATCATAGTTTATTGGCAAGTATATGAAAGGATACACATACACAGTTTTATGCCGATAAATATTTTATTGGGTTTTCATGAAGATTGTGAATGTTTTATGGATTCATCATTATCATAATTATGACAATGATTCATGCCAAAAATGTATAGTTATTACACCATGACTGTTGAAACTCACTTGATATGTTTGGGTGAACCATCTAGGGGGTCACCAGTGATTACACAATGTAATCTATGGTATGTTTCATCTGCTTATGTATATTTGTTAACTACTGCATAGTATTTAGCAATGTGTGCGTAATAAATGTACTCTTTTTTTCTAAAGAAAAAGTACTGACTGGACAATCATTTATTGAGTGTTATTATTGCGTGCCAGTGATTGGTGATTACTAGCCCACTCAACCTTCCTTGAGTGTGGCCTTAGACTGCTCCGCCTGCCTACCCTCTCAGTCAAGCGCTACAATGGGGTGTTTGGTTCCCATTGAAGACAATTGAGGAACTATAACTTGTTATGGCCACACAAATAATAACCCAATTTCCAATATTGGTGATCAGCGGAGGGAAATGGTATCCCAGTTCGGTACGCATTGATAACATTTGATAACTCCAGTTTTGCCACACATTACCTATGTATTAATGCACAAATGTGAGAGTGCAAGACTCTGAGAGGGGTTCAAAGTTTGGTCTGTGGGTGGAAGCTTTTCCCTACCCATCTAGAGTTCACCCAAACAGTTTGTATTTTTTTAAATGTGATGTCGGGGTAGGCTTTCACACTGTTCACACTGTTCCCACTAGAGTATTACAAACTATAGAGTGTCCTTTGAATCCTTGCACCACAGACTGGGCCTGTAGGAGGAGGATTCCTCTGTGTAGGTTTTGGGGCTACAACAGGTCCTCACACCATTTATCTGGGTGTAGGGGAGGGCCCTACTTTTGGGGTGTAGGAGGTGATTTGGGCCTTCTCGAAATTCTTGCGCTCACCCGGGCAGTGCAGATTTCCCAAGAGGGAGCCCACTGTGAGTCATTCTTTTTACAGCCTTTTTTCCCGCCATTGCGCAGACCAGAAACTCTATAAGGCTAGGGCGGGGTACCCAGGAGTAGTGACCCCCACCAGGAGTTCCCTTCAGAAAGGTGGCAGGTTCCCGAGAAATGTTACCATGTTGGGGGGCGGGGTGCAAGGTAGTTGTGGTTCCTATTGGATCTCTGTTGGGGAGGGAAGAGCTAGCCCAGGGTGGCCCACAGAGGTGGGTGGCCCTGAAGGGGGATGGTTCCCGTGGTTGAAGGAGAAGATCAGAGGGGTTAGGACTCCCTAGATTCCCAGGATGGGTTAGCAGTGGATCCTGAGATGTCAGGGTAAGGTAGGTGACTGCCCGAGAGCAGTATAGGATGTCA
The DNA here is from genome assembly GCA_963921515.1 of Calotriton arnoldi. Taxonomy (NCBI): domain Eukaryota; kingdom Metazoa; phylum Chordata; class Amphibia; order Caudata; family Salamandridae; genus Calotriton; species Calotriton arnoldi. The sequence goes on along the minus strand of CAWUFW010005548.1, from coordinate 943,817 downwards.
TCCTAGGACCTTTTGTTTTCCCACACCTGAGGTGATGGCTGGGGCGATGTCCAGCCAGTAAGGCAATCAGGTAGGTCCTGTGGGGTCAGGTCCCAGGACTGAGGGTGGAAGCCCTGCAGCTGGGGGCTATGGCCTCAGCACAATATGAAGGTGCACAGGAGCTTCTGCCTTAAGCAGGCCCCTCCTGGTGCATTGCTGGTGTACCAGCCTTGGGGAAATGCTCTGAGGGCCCCCCCAAGGCCTGGTTTCTCAGGCAAGGACTCAGTAGGAGGGGACAAGATCTGTGCTGGGTTTGGTTGGTTGGTTATTTAAAACACATTTTTGCATATAGCTCAGCCTGTGGTGGTCCTAGGATGATGGGAACACCACCAACTTGCTCATCACGATGTGCTCTTTCTGCTCAGGTCATCTTCTCAGTGCCCACCCTAAGTTGAGAGGACCCCAAAATCATCACCTTTGCTACTGATTAATGCTTTTCCAAGCTCTCCCATGGTCGAGCTTTTGCTCTGCAGCCGGGAATAGTTTCCTCTCTAGGGGCTTATCTAACCAAAAGGTCAGACTTAGATCCTTGATCCTTTGAAGTGCTGGGACCTGGCTGTGTGTGGAAGAGTTTAGGGGACGAAGAGTCCTGACGGAATCTGAGTGGACTATGCTAGTGGCTGGGCCTCGTATCTGGCTTGTCCAGAGCAAGGTTGCGTTGCTGGGGAAAGTTCTGCTTGGCGGAAGCATGCAACGGGCTGCTGCCTGAAACTGCACATAGCTGCAGGGGTCTCTAGACCCTCCATCTTTGGGGCACTGTGACTCCCATCAGCTTGCACATCAGCTTTGGTCACTGACCAAGCCATGCCCACACACTATTCTGGATGCTGACCGGACCTGTCTGCCTTTTCGTGTGCTACCCAACCACCTTTCAAGCACCTTGATGACCTCGGCACACATCGGTGGCACATCACTTTTCTGCCTGCATTCTCCTTCTCTGCACAGCTGGTAGCCGCAACTGTCCTCCCCGCACAGTGCCATGATGGCCTCCCACACAAAGCTGTGATTGGGACCCGCATGGAGCAACGACCGGTCCCCTACTGGCTTTATCTTTGTCCCCACTGCATAGAATGGAGCCGTGAGCAGCACCGAGAACGCCTGCCTGCATAGTGCCGTGACAACTCTGCAAAGTGCTACAGAGTGCTGAACGACTTCGGGCAGAGCCTGCCTCAGCTGACCCCCACAGAGAGCCGCCATCGTGCCCCACTAGGAGCCTGCCCTGCATTTCATGCTGTGCCCCTGCCTGCACAGAGCCCACCCGCAGTCTTGTCCCTTGTTACTGTGCCTCCCTGCACCTTGTACGGTGCCTGCATCTTTTGCAAGTTTCCTAGCTTCCTCAGAACGCCGAGGCGATCCCTGCCTGCCCGCATTCAGCATATAACCACTTTGAACCACTTCCCTGGCCCATTTCACATCAACCTTTCATTACGGACTCTGCATATTCAGGGTGAGTGCACCCCTCACTGTAGCACGTCACACTTTGCTTTGTCTTCCTTTTCAGTTTCTTACAGTGTTTTGTCTATCTAAATCACACAGGGAAAGCTTATTTTGCTATTCTCTATAGTTTTCTTATTGTTTTTTCTCACAGGTTTCAGGTGTTTTTATTCACTCTACCTAAGATTTTCCCTTTAACATCACCAAAACCCATGCCTGCTATGTGTATGTTAAGGTTTGTCTTTACGTGATTTATGGCCACAGCTATTGGGCCAGATTATGCGGCCGAATCGGCGCACAAAGATGAATCAACCAGGAATACTGTACGTTTACATGGTCAACTGAAATTTCTAATGAATGATGTGTTAAAGAATTGAATGTCCAGGCAAGATATTTGAAACGTATGGCATAATAATAATAAAGGAATTTGATTTTGCCTTTGCCAAAGAAGATATATTTTCTTCAAAATGTTTTTTTCTCTGAAGAGAAAACAAAAGGGTAAGAAGTGACATCGTTGTGTTAGCCATCTGAAATTGCTGTTTATGTATACATGTACAAACTGAGGATAACATTGGAAATAGACACGTTTTTGCAGAGATCCTGCTCAAAAGTTAGAGGGGGGCATGGAATTATAAAACGAGTGGGGTGTTTGGAATGGGAGCAGGAAGTTCATGGTGACCTTAAAACAAGAGGAACATGGCATAGGAGGCTATTTCCACATTCCAACTACTTTTTCTATAGGCCCTAAAAAAAGCTATCTATAGTATCAAGGTCACCCTACTTTCTGTAGGAAATGCAGAAACTTTGGCCATGTTACAGAAGACTGTACTAATGATGATTGTCACGACTGTGGTTTCTCTTCATACCCCACACATGAATGCCCCATTACTAAAGAATGTAATTTATGGCCATCTGTATAAGAACTGCCCAGAAAGAAAAAACTCTGCTGCTGCAGCAGCAAGCCGCAGTGAAGGTATCTTGGGAGATGGACTTTATGGATCTCCAACGAAGAAAAATCAAACCCATCAGAGTGAATATGGATCGATTATATTCCCAAAACCTTTCACTTCTAAAGTTCAAACTTCCAAAAGCCAACAAGTGAAAGACAAACATGTTATGCCAATAAACCTAAACCGAGTGGCAATCAACAAAACCTGTACGCCTAACAACAACGCTTCTCTAACAGTTCAAAGGTTAGGTCAGAAATACCTGAAACCAGATGACCTACTGTGAGAATTTCTAAATCTCCCCCAATATCAAGAAATAGAAATTCATGATACAGACTCACTGCTAAACAATATTACAAATGTCTTCATAGTGCCAGAAACACAGGAAGAAACAGCAGAGAACAATGATACCTCAGATAAGATAAACACGCCATAACAAGACAAGGGAAATCGAATTACAAACAAAGAATAAATAGAGCGCCAGTCAGCCAATGCAGAGACCACTCAGTCAGAAGAATCTCCATCAATATTAGAAAGACCTAATATCCCAACCAGAAATTGCACAGCAAACAAATTACATCCTCTTCCCACTCCAGCTAGAGCAAACCAGTTGGTACACAGCTGTCCTTCCATGCATACTCAGCCTACACATTGGTCAGTTGCCATGCGGATGATGTGGCAATATTTTTTGATGAACCACAAACTGCTATGAACTATATAGCAGAGGAGGCTGAGAAATTCGGGTCGGTTTCTGGTTATAAATTGAACATAGCTAAGACTCGGCTATTGTTGAACCATGAACCAGCCACAGCAATACCAGGGGAAGTAACTACAGCCACTCATCTGGGAGTAAAATTAAGTGCTAAGATGGATAAGATCTTTAAATTAAACTACGAGCCCCTGCTTCAGTCTATTTTAAAATTGCAGTTCTGGAATAGGCTCCCTTTAAGCATTTTAGATCACTGTAATGTTATAAAAATGAATATTCTTCCAAACGTTTTGTATTTTTTTGTGCTATACCAATAAGGGTTCCAAATATGTTTTTAAGAATTTAGAAGGGGCTTTAGGTAGTTTTATTGGGGGTATAGGTGGGCAAGGCATATTCTATAAGTTTACTAAAATTACTGTATCGGTCGGGGGGGCTGCGGTTTCCGGATTTTAAGCTATATTTTTGGGCAGCTTTTGCCGGCCTGCTGTGCAATTTGCTTGCTCCAGTAGAACTGGACTCATCTACATTTGGCTACTATTTGGCATTGGGTTCCGAGAGTAGGTTCTTTTTCTACAGAATACTAGACCCTAATTATTACAAGCGGGTAAAGTTTGTTTGTTAGGGACACAGCAACTATTTGGCGAAAAATCGGTGACAAATACTCTATATAGGTAATACATGGGCACACATCGCTCTGGGACAACCCAGCTTTTCCTGGGGTGTTTCATGATTCTGCTTGTAAAGTATGACACAGATCTGGTGTACTGACGGTAGGGCAGCTATTTGATGTGAATGGCTTCCGTACTTTTTCTGAGTTATAAACTGAGTTTGACCTTCCTCGCTATCACTTTTTTACATATTTACAGTTGAGGGAATATTTGTGCACTGAAGGCAAGGCGACAATTGATTTGGAAGCCCCAGTTATTTTATCAAACATCATTGATTAACATTACCAACCAAGGGTTTTGTGAGCATAAGAGTGATGATGATTGAGGGCGCTGTGCATTCTACTAAGTTAAAACTACAGTAATTTAAGACTGTTTGCATGTTATTCTACATGGCTGAAAAACTCATGAGGCTGGGTACGAACCTCTACCCATACAAAACTAGCTGTCTCAAGTGTAGATATCAAGCAGCAGACATTCTTCATATGTTAAATGCACGCCCCGCCCATAAGGTATTCTGGGAAGAGGTGTTTCAATTAGCTATGGCAAGTCTAGGATATGAACTCCTATGGAAATAATGTTGGGATACAGAATGGAGTTCAACATTGGCAGATACTGTGGGGCATATTTACAAGCCCCTTGCGCCACTTTTGCGCCGCCGTTGCGTCACGCATGTGACGCAGCGGCGGCGCAAGCCATGCGCTCGCGTTGCGCTATATTTACAACGTGACGCATCTAGGGAGATGCGTCACGTAGTAAGCCCCTGCGCCACATGAAACCTGCGTCAGGTTTCATGTGGGCGCTACCGGCGCAGGGGGCGTTCCGGCGCAGGAACGCCTCGGAAAAGTGACGCAGTGAAATCTACAAGATTTCACGCAGTCACTTTTCCGATGCTGGTGCGTCAAATCCTTACGCCTGCTTCAAGCAGGCGTAAGGATTGACGCACCATGTTAGGGATAGGAAAGGTTGGAACAGTGCTGGAGTTGCGTCGCGCTTGCGACACAGCTTCAGCACTGCGCCAACCTTCCGCCGGCAGATGCGTCACGCATCTGCTTATCCTTGCGCCACGATGCGCCGCATTGTAAATGCGGCGCATCGGACGTGCGCGCAAGGGTAAACTTGCGTGACGCATTTTCCTGGCGCATCCCTGCTGATATGCAGGGATGCGCCAGAAACGTAAATATGCCCCTATAAGTATAGACAGCAGCCGTCTTAGCCCACACTCTGTATTACCAGATCTTGGGTCTCAGTAATAATAAGTTCTTTCTTTATTCGGATGTACACGCGTTCATAAAAGATACGATAAAAAAATCATTACACACAGTTAAAACGTCGCCAGCTTTTAAAACAATACAGATTGATAAAACTCTGAGGATCTAAAACTATACACACCATCACGCTAGAAGTGGCCTCATGAGTGCAGGACATTCAGACATCAATCAATTCTAGAAAGCCTAGATCTGTGAGCTGCCCGTAAAAAGCTTATCACTGCACAGAGGGTGTAGGGGTTTGGTAACAACTGCAAGTGCAAAAGTGCCACTTTAGCCTGCCCAAACTTCAGACTCTTTAGCAGGGGCCGGAGGAATCGTTTTCTTGGCAGTGAGAACAGTTTACACAATAGAACAAAGTGAAGCGTGTCCTGTGGAGATCTGAGATCGCAGCCACAAGGGTCTCAGTAGTTCCTCGTAGGCTGCCAAGTGGTGGGACACCATCCGGCACATACATGATTCAGAACAGGCTTTGGCCAGAGTAAGGAGCGCTCAGTCCCTTAGGAGGTTTGACAGAACATGGGCCCGCTTTAATTGGCATCTCTAGACTGATGTTTATTAATGCTTGTGATTTTGCGCAGATGGAATGTATTTGTTATTATGTCTATCATTGATTGAATTTCTGGACTTTTATTTTTCCTTCTACCTGGTCATCTGTTATACCATCTTTATTGAATGATAATTAATGATTGTTTAAATGTGCCCATTGATTTGCCAATGGGTATGTGAGCTGATTAATTCTGACGTAATAAAAATATATTTTTTTTTAAAATGAAGTTAATGAGCGTGTCTCTATAATCCTTAGAGGGGCCTGGGCAGTAGATTAGCAGCCCAGAAAAGGTGAAATTGTTATTAAGCGAAATTTTAAAAAGGGCGCTTTCGCAATTCAGAATTTCTCACTGGGACAGGCTACAACTTAAAATGTCTTTGTAGAAAATGGCAATACTGCCTCCTCTGCCACAGGCTCTGTTCTAATTCTTGAAGTTGTAACCCGGGGGGAGCACTAAGGCAGGTTCTGCTACTGTCACCTGTCCTAACCATGTTTCAGTGAGAAGCAAGATGTCAGGGGAATGGTCCTGAATAATGTCAAAATGTGAGCATGGTGATGGACCAAGGAGTAACTGCTGATGCTACTCATGGTGGAACAAAGTGAAGTATGAGAGGTAGGACAGACAGTAGTCCCAGGTAAGTTGAATTTGTACCCACAGGTCTTGCAGCTAAGAAACCTCTCCACTGGGGCCCATAGGTGCAGATAGCTATTCTGTGTGGAGTCCTTAAGTGCATGGAGGTCAGAAGAGAAATAAAGTAACCCGTTTGTTACAGGAGGGGCAAGGTATCTGGCCTCCGGCGGCGTCCAGACATGGACGAGCGCAGACAGGCTTGCCTTTGGCCGGTGCACCCACTGCGTGCTTTCGCTGCTCATCTGTGCATCATGGCTCAGTATATACACACAACCTCAATTTGGTAGTAACACATTGTGGCATAGACCGCTGCCAGTTAGTTGTACTGGCAGACCCTTCAAAATGGCGACCACGTACCAGCAGCCCCAACAACAGAGTATAGTGCCTCGCAGATAAGAGTGAGCATGGCGATGAATAAAACTTTTAGACTTAAAAACTGGTGCACAGAGCAATCCAAAAACTATCCCAGCCCACCCACTCAAATTCAACCCATACAAAGTGCACAGTGATGGCAGCAGATCCGTTTTTAAAGTGCCTGTATATATAGCCGCAATAACAATATAACAATCTTTTCTAGCAGACAGTAAATACACAAAATAGCAGTGAAGTACTGAACGGACTAACGGGGAGGGGGGAAGCTGGGTGAGGGGAGTCGCATACCCAGAGTCAAACTGTTGGACTTTGTGCTGATTCTTTAGTTTCCATTTTATTTATCCTGTTAAAATTGTTGAGAGCTGCCACTGTTTCTCATTACTTGTTCAAAGCAGTTTGTCTGCCCTGGACTTGCCACAGATCTATGAGCTGTGGTGTTTCTCCCTAGAAAACAAACTGTAAAGCTGGTACGGGGCAGTCCTGGCTTTTGTGCTCACCTGCATGCTCATTGCCCAGCACTGTGCATGTTACCCCGCAATGACTAGCTGAGGGTAGAGAACAAACGTTGTAGGAGTGTGCATTAGTCATTCTGCCCAAATTGGGGTCACTGAAGCAAGGCACCCAACCCTTGTCGGCTTTTTAGATCTCCTTGCTGTGAAAGTGAATTCTTTGCATAACGTTAAAGCCATGGCAATTGATCGGAAGGGAGAAATACTTATTATTGAGGGTGCTTTTGATGTAGATTTTACAGTGAGGAAGAACTTTTAGTCCACTGCTGAGCTAGCTGTGCGGGTTTATCTTTGCTGCCGTATAAACAGTGGTTAAGAGTAATTATTGACTTTGGTGGTGGTCTCAGAGATAAGTGTTGGAATGCATCCAGAAGGGAGCATGTTCACCATTGCAAAGTCAGGAAGAGTGGCACCGCAGACATAGAAAAAGAAAACAAAATGGTTACCTTTAGAGGTTTTGCTGCTTGAAGAATTTTTGGGATTCACATGCTGTTCATTATTCTGCCATCTAACAGGTGAGTCGGAAATTATTCTTGTAGTCTTTTGTTTTTTTTCTGACCAGCATCGACCATTTTAGGCCTTGCCCTTTCCTCTGTAACTTCAGACTCCCAGCCCAGAAGCCCCTTTCTATCGTCACCATCTTTAGATTCTCCCCCACCCCTTTTTTTGTGGTTTTATCCTTTTGTGGCTTCCCCATATTTTCCTCTTTACTTTTGGCCTTCCTGTTTATCAGTCTCTTTATTTCCGGGGAGGTGAGAGTGTCACATGTGAATACAGAAATGTCTTCAGGCTCCAAAACTACTCCTACAGGTAAGTAACCATTTCCTTTTGCAGTGTGAATCTTTTCTGGATTCACATGCTGTGCACTGATTAAGTAGCAGTTTTTCCCCACTTTGGGAGGTTGAGTTGAAATGAGTTTGAGGATGCAAACCGGTATTTTAGTACTTTGTGTCCCACTTGTGCCTCTTTGTTTGCTTGAATATCCACACAGTAATATTTTGTGAAGGTATGTATGGAAGACCGCATGAGACTGCCATACAAATGTATTCACTGGAGGCATATGTTATGAATGGTTCCTTTCTTCCTTGTAGAGTGCATGTTTGGTCTCTGTTCTAGCGCTACACCCGCTGTCTTTCAGCATATCTGGATTATTTGGACTATCTACCTCACAATGGTCCCTTTGCTGACTGGTGCACTGTGGTGGTTTGGGGAAAATGAGATGAATAACTGCTTTCTTTCCTTATCTTTTTTGTTTCTAGTGAGTAAAACAAAACCCCTCTTATGTTCAGCATGTGTAGGGTTGTTCTTTCTGTCAGTGTTTTTGGATCACCAACTCTTGGCAAGGATGTGACCGCAATCAAGAAAGTCATTGAGTATCAGGCATTTGAGCCAATGCACAAGGCAGAACTCAAATGGTGATTTTAGGAGTTGTGTTAATACTAGCTTCCAGAGTGGTGGGGGCACTGTTCTTGGTGGGGCTATCCTTTCCCCCCCTTAGTGAAACCTCCTGATCACTGTTATCTTAAAAAAAGTTCTTCATATGACCCCTCTAGTGAATGCCCCTCTGGTGTATGCTACTCCTGAGGTGAACCTTGAGGGATGCATATGCTAACTCTTCATCTAAACAATCTATCAACCGGGTATTCCCATCTGACCACTGGTGTGGGTACCTGGACATGAAGCATTGGGATTTTGAATTCTCTTATGTCGCAAAAAGGTCTATCCGTGGTTTTTCCCATTTGTGGAAGATATTTTCCATTAGTTGTGTTTTAGTTCCCACTTGTATGAGGAGTTTGTTGCCTGCTTAGTCTGCCCTCTTCCAAGTTTTGTAACCCTATTAGATGGACATATGTTAATATTATCTTCCTGTGGATGACCAATCTACCAATGTCCTGCATTAACTGGGACAGTGTGTGTGAACTTTTTCCTCCCTGTTTGTTGAGGTAAAACATTGTGGTTGTGTTGCCCATTTGGATCTGGACTGTTCTTTTCTTGACATGGTTTTGGAAGGCTTTTAGTGTCAAGACAATTGTCTTGTGTTCTTCTATATTTGATTTGTGTTTTACTGCTTTTACCTGGCTGCTCCACAGGCCTCTGAAGATTAACTTCTGAATTGGTCAGCTTCCCACCTTGTGTGGATGCGTCTGTCGTGATGGTCACTCAGGAGTTGGATATTTGAATGGCCTGTCCACTGTGATGTTTTTGTGCCTCATTACCATAAATCTCTTGTACCTTCTCTGTCACAACCACTAGATCCTCCCAATTCCCAGCTGCTTGTGACCATTGGCCCTAACCACTTCTGTAGTGGTCTTGTGGGTACCTGGCATATAGTATTAGGGATACGCATGATGCATTCACATCCATTATTTTCCCCACTGTCCTCACTGATAAAGGAGTTTGCTCTGTCCATGCCAGGGTTCTTTTGCAAATTGGAATGACTTTTGCTTCGCTTAAGTTTAATTTTTCCCCTAAGAACGTCTTTTTCTTTGTGGCATTGGTGATGACTTCATGTTTAGTGAGAACCTGAATTTGTGGACTGCAATGGGTCTGAGGGTGTTGTCTGGCTTTGGTACCATAAAGTAGACTGAATAGACCACCTGGCTTTATCTGTCCTTTTAGTACTCTTTCGATTGTATGTTTGCTTACGAGGTCCTTGAACTCCTGCAGTAGTTGCAGTTTTTCACCTTTGTTGCAGGTACTTGTCTTTGAGCATGGCTATTGTATGGAACTCCTAAGAACCCCACCAAACATAAGACCAATTACATTTACAGTCCATTTGTTAGAGGTGATCATCAGTATTGAGTGTAGGGAGGAGCCTGATGGTAAATTAATTGATAGGGTGCCCTGCTCCTTATGGAGGGGCAGCTCTTCCTCTAGCCCTGCCTCAAAAAGGCTGCCTTGCTGCACTGAGGTACTTCTGCTCAGTTGGTGTGCTTTGTGAGTTGGTTTGGGCACAAAGCTGAGGCGAGTGGTTGTGGTCCGCCTCCTACAATGATTTTCTTTGTGCAGAAGCTCTTAGGAAGGGCGCCCTGAACTGTAGAGCTCCCATGGTTTTGGCTTGTCGCTATCCTTCAATTTCTACAGCAAATTATCCACTGCTAGTCTGAACAGGTTGTCACCCATTAAGGGCATATTTAGAAATGCTACCTACACTTCTTGCTTGAAGCATGAGACTCATAGCCATGCATGTCTCTGTCAGTCAGTCAAAGTATCTTTATTCGGCCAGTAAATATGGCCATAAAAGCACACAAAGAAACATTTTACATCAAGTAGTTAAAAGCATTAAAAGAAAAATAAATAATAAAGTCCTTTCAGAGACAAACTAAAACATAGTTTTTCCTTAGTTTAATAGTAGTAATAATATAATTAAGGACAGCTATACAAGTTTCAACAGAAGATACATTTTGCAGCTAAATTAGCCCTTCTTTATGGGATACAAAGTGCTTTTTTTTTTTAAAGAATTGGGCGCAAAAATCGAATTCTGAGGGAATCCTACAATGTGCAAAAAAGCACAAAGTGCATCGTACTTTGAGCAGTAACCGCATCACATGGACAACAAGGAAGAGAGGCATGCCAAGTGCAGTCTACAGGGAAGGCCACAAGAAAATGGATTGTATTTAATCTTAGCCTGGTAAGGTAAAATCTGTACTCAGGATTTGTTATCCAACTTAAATAAGAGTCCAGGCCAATAGATACAGAGATCTCCATATATCAGTTAACAGATAAGAAATTATAGATTTTTCAAGTCTGGTTTCTTCTCTAAAAGCTCTATATGCCCCTTTAACTATCTCTTTTGCTGTACGGCCAATGTTTCCAGCATTGTCAAAGAAATAACTAAGACCCAAGCTGTGAAAGGTGTTTATTACATAAACCAACCATGGGATAGCATTCATGCTATCTAGATTTAGACAATCAACTATCACAGATTGCGAGAATTGGGCCTTAGGAGTATTCCATATCTTTAACCATAAGAGAAGTGGGGCCACACTGACTAGATCTGCAATAAAACCTAAGCCCAATTCCATATGTGTGATCAAGCTCTCAGTAGATTTAGGAACAGATAGTAATCTACACAAAAGACTGCTTTCAGCAACCTGGAGTTTCCCTGGAAAAGCGTAACCGCAGACGCCAGCCCCATAAGTGCCTACAGATAAACATTTATTATTGTATAACTGGACCATCTCCTGATTCTGCTTTTGAGCCAGCTTTTTGATGAATCTGAATATTGCATCACCAGCCACTTTGGGTCATTAGCCTATCCCATTGTCCATTGGTATCCAATAAAATAACAAAATAATTAAAAGTAAGCAATTTCTCAATGGGGCTACCCCCTATGAAAAATGTTTTAGATTTTGTATGTCTGGGTCCAGATGACATAAACTTAAAGTGAATCAACAAAAGTCTTTTAAGACCAAGCATAAAATTGTTAAAACCATTTAAAAGTTGCTGGAGACCATTGGTTGTCCAAGCTAAAAGGACTTCATTGTCTGCATGTAGCAGTACTGGTATAACCTGAGAACCAATTCTGGGAACATCTTTACTACATGATTTCAATGATAAGCAGTGGCGGCCGGTAGGGAACGGTGGCTGGGGGCGAGGGGAGGTGTGGGGGTGAAATGGGGTAGAAAATTGAAAAAAATTACACAAAATAACAAAACTTACCTGCTGCTCGCGCCGCCAGCTGCTGCCTGTCTGCAGCCTCTTGAGTCTCCTCGTCGCAGGTCAAGCACCCGGATTCCCATGGTCCCTAAGCCAATCACAACGCTGCAATGCAGCATTGTGATTGGTTCCCCGATGCCAATCACAATGCTGCATTTCAGCATTGTGATTGGTCTGAGCGTAGTGGTTTGGCGCTCAGACGGGGACAGGGAGCCTGTGCATGTTCCCCACCAGGCTGTGTAATGCAGCCTGGTTGGGAACATGCAAAGTGCGCATGAATTTTTGGACCAGCCCAAGATGGCCGGTCAAATATTCATGCGCACTTTGAGTGGGCAAACCACTCCTGTCCTGGCACATGCTCTGGCCAGCCCTCCCCTCCCTGCACCTACGAAAGAAAAAGAAAATGATAACGGGTTTCGTTATTTCCTTTTTCCTCTCCACTGCCTTAAAGCAGTGGGGCGATGCTCCCTGCCTTAGAGGAGGACCGCCCCTGATGCTAAGTCCAGAGAATTAATACGAAAAAGAAAGGGAGCTAAAATCCAGGCTTGCCTGACCCTCTTACAATCTTTATTGGGGCAGTGCAACCGCCCTGCATGTCTCTTTAGAGTGGACCCCTCGTTCAGCTGTCTGCTTGCCGTGTCTGATTCATCTAGTGCTGACTTGAAGCATAGGTTTTGAGATCGCCTTGCCTTCTTGGGCACGTCTTTTTGCTCTGGCTTGGTATTGCTCTGGGAGGTCTACCTCCAGCTAGAGGAGCTTTCCTTCCACTGTTTGTGAGCATACCTGTTAAGGACGGCATTGGAGTTGGCAATGCACCGTTGGATAGCTGCTGACCTCTCCTTTTTTCGTGCATTTCTATTTTTTTACTGTCCCTGTCTGGTGGGGCCTCATGGTAGTGGGCACATTGACCCTCTTAAGTTCAGTGGTTATGGAAATGGAGCCTGCCTTCACATTGTCTCTAATGTAAGGAGGCTCGTTTGAAGAATGTTTGTATTTCTTCTCCATCTTTACCCTGAAAGCATCCTGTCCTTGATCTGGGACGCTCTGAAGCATAGATAGAAGTGTTTTTTCCTCTGCGTTGGTAAGAGGGTTTATAGTAGGATACAGAATTCGATCTGTTCCTCCACTAGCTGGACCCCATATGTATCCACAGTCCTTCTGATCAGGGAAAAAACAAGTTACTTACCTGTACACTGTGGTTCTCCAGTATTGATATCTTTCATAGATTCACATGCTTGTATCTTCCCCCGTCGTCATGGTGGGAGTCTCGCGGTAATTAGAAAAGAAGTACCATAGAAGTACATAGAGACCACCAAAAGGGAAAGAAAAACTTTTACATTCGTCCTCATCTTTATGTAGGTCCAAACTTCGACCAATCAGAGACCAGCCCTAGACCTCATCTCCCCAGTCAGAGCCATCAGACCTCAGATTTTGCGCACAAGTGTGCTAAGGTAAGAAATAACATGAGATCAGAAGTGGCAAGCCTAGACGGGGAGGAGGGAGGGCCGCATGCGAATCTATGAAAGATATCAATACTGGAGAACCACAGTGTACAGGTAAGTAACTTGTTTTTTCTCCAGTATTGAATCTTTCATAGATTCACATGCTTGTATCAGAGTAGTTAGCAGTATAATTCTCTAAGTTTGCGTCTAGGCGCAGACCTTCTTGTGCCATAAAAGAGACATATTGAAAGATATACTAATACATATGCATCATGATTCCAAGAAACTCATAAACTAGTAAATAAACTGTAACGACCAAATATACCAAACAAATAGAATTGAAAGATATGAAAGATTGTACCTTAAGCAAACAGATGTCTCAGGACAGCTTGACCCACTGCAGCGTCCGCTTTCCATGCCGAGTCCAAGCAGTAATGCTTAGTGAATGTATGCACATTGGACCATGTCCTCGCTCTACAGAGGTCCGGAAGCGACACACCCGCAAACACAGCTGTAGAGGCTGCCTTCTTCCTCGTGGAGTGCGCAGACACCTTTGCAGACAAAGGATTTCCAGCCTTGTTGTGGCAGAAAATAATCGTAGAGGAAATCCAATGTGCAATACTGCTCCTTGAAAGGGCTTGACCCTTCCGTGGTGAAGTAAAGGACACAAATAACTGATCCGATTTCCTAAAAGTCTTTGTTCTATGTATGTATAACTTGATGCACTGCTTCACATCCAAAGAGTGCAATGCTCTTTCTGCAGCGGTTGAAGGGTTCCCAAAATACGTGGAAAGCACAACTGGTTCATTCAAGTGAAATGAAGTTGGAACTTTGGGAATGAATTGAGGATTTGTTCTCAACAAAAGTTTATCCTGTCTGAATTGAAGGAAAGGCACAGCAACCGTGAAAGCCTGAATTTCACTGATTCTTCTAGCCGACGTGAGGACTAAAAGGAGAGCCGTCTTCCAGGAAACATATTTTAAATCAGCCTTATGAATGGGCTCGAAAGGCGATTTCATCAATTGAGCTAGCACTGTGTTTAATTCCTACGGAACTGCAGGGCGCTTTAAGGGTGGGAAAACCCTGAAGAGACCCTTCATAAACTCCTTGACAATTCTTGTTGACCACAAAAAGTTCACCTGGCTTTCTGCGAAACCTGGAAATTGCTGCCAAGTGTACCTTGATTGACGAGTGAGCCAATTTTGATTTAGCTAAGTGAAGTAGGTAAGGCAAAACCTGTTCCGGAGTTGATAGCAAAGGATGCAGTTCCTTCTCCTCGCACCAATGGCAAAATCTCTTCCATTTTGCAGAATATGACTTATTAGTGGAAGGAGCTCTGGCGCGTTGTAGAATAGACCTGCAATCCGGAGTGATGTTTAACTTTGTAAATTCATAGTCGTGAGGTTCCAAGCTGACAAACTTAGAGACTTTATTTGAGGATGAACAATTTGACCGTTGTTCATTGAGAGCAGATTCGGCAGTGGAGGGAAGCGAATGTGTGGAGATATCAAGCACAGGAGAAGCTCTGTGTACCAAAACTGCCTCGGCCATGCCGGCGCTATGAGAATGAGAGGACATGGTTCTTTCTTCATCTTGTTCAGCACTCTCGGATGAGAGGAAACGGAGGGAACGCATAGGCAAAAGTCCCCGTCCATCGCATCTGCAGCGCGTTTCCCCAAGAGTTCCTCTGAGGGAACCTGCTGGCGAACTTCTCGCACTTCTTGTTGTTTTCTGTCGCAAAAAGATCCAGTTTTGGAGTGCCCCACAATTTGAAGACTCTTTTCAGCTGGATTACGTCTAACTCCCATTCGTGACATTGGGAATTGGTTCTGCTTAGAGAATCCGCCCATTCATTGTCCACTCCCGGAACATGCTCTATTTGCAATGTTATGTTGTGATGAATGAGCCACTTCCAAATTTCCTGGGCTTGCTCTGATAAAGTGAGAGACCTGGTACCCCCCTGTTTGGCAAGATAGAACATTGTTGTAGTATTGTCTGTTCTCACTAGAACGGAGGATCCCTGGAATCTGGGAAGAAAGGCCTGTAACCCCAGAAAAACTGCCCTTAGTTCCAGAAGATTGATGTGTGAACGTGTTTCCTGAAGGGACCATTTCCCGTGTATTTGCAATTCCTGGAGATGCGCCCCCCAGCCGTCCATTGAAGCGTCCGTTGTCATAATATAATGAGGCTGTGCTGGTTGGAACGAGAGGCCTGGAGAGATATTGATTTCTTTTTCCCACCATGACCGAGACTGTTTTATCGCCTGAGAGAGAGAGATGATGTCCTCGAATGAGCCGTGCACCTGCACCCATTGCATGTCTAACTGCTCCTGAAGAGGCCTCATGTGTAGCCGGCAATTTGGAATCAACGGGATGCATGATGACAGCATCCCCAGTAATGACTTGAACACTCTCACAGAAGTGGACTCTTTTGCGCGCAGAAGGGATGCTAAGCGCATTATTTTGAGCTTCCGTTCTGAAGTGGGATACGCCTTCATTAACCTTGTGTTTAGGAGCACTCCTAGAAAAACACGCTTCTGGTTTGGAATTAAGTGTGACTTCTCCACGTTGAGCTGTAACCCCAGAGCCTTGAAGAGCCGCTGACAAGCCTGCGTAGATTTTCTGGTAGAATGAAATGTAGCACCCTTCACCAGCCAGTCGTCCAGGTAGGGGTAAACCTGGTGCCCCTGTCTTCTCAGAAAAGCCGCTACCGGAGCCATACATTTCGTGAACACTCTGGGCGCTGAGCGAAGGCCGAATGGCAAGACTTTGAACTGGTAGTGATCCCCAGCCACCTCGAATCTTAGGAATTGGCGATGCTTTGCATGAATGGGAATGTGAAAGTATGCGTCCAAGAGATCGCGGGACGCTAGAAAATCTCCCTTGTTTATTAACAGAAGAATCTCTTGAAGGGATAACATTCTGAACGATTGTTTTTTGATGTATTTGTTTAGCTGCCTGAGGTCCATGACCTGCCTCGATTTCCCGCATTTTTTCTTTATTAAGAAGAACTTGGAGTAAAAGCCCTTCCTTCGTTGTCCGAAAGGCACTCTTTCTATCGCCCCTTTCTTTAGTAGAGTCGAAATTTCTTGTCGAAGTGATGACAAATGCGGGTGATGCATTTTTCTTGGAGGCGGAGTTCGAGGCGGTTTGCGGACAAATTCCAAGGTGTGGCCGTGTTGGATAATGTCCAGCACCCATTTGTCCTTCGTGATGGTTTGCCATTGAATTAGAAATGGAGAGAGCCGATGAGACCAAAGGTGTTGAGATCGAAATGTGGTGGCTGGCTGGTGATAAACGTCACTGACGTCTTGAGGAATCCTGTAACTTTCCTCGTCCTGCAGGCTTGTGTCTAGCTGATTGCTGACTGTAAGACATGTTGGAGGAACGAAATTGCTGCTGTTGCTGTCCTCCATATTGCGATCTGTAAATTTGACCATATGGCTGATATCTGTAGGATTGATAAGACGGTCTTTGTTGAAACTGACCTCTTCCTCTACCTCCACGAAAGGACTGAAAATGCCTTTGTTGTAATGTGCCCAAGGAACGTGCAGTTTCCGTATCCTTTTTGATGCCTTGTAGTTCCTAGTCTACGTGTTTTCCAAAAAGGTTTTCCCCATCGAAGGGCATGTCCAACACCTTCGATTGGACTTTGGGGCGGAAAGACGTCACCCTAAGCCAGCCCTGTCTACGAAGGACTGCGGCACCTGCCATTTGTCTGAAAGCAATAGACGATAGATGCATTGCGGAGTCAATCACCTCCGAAGACGCTTTAGCACCCTCCTGCAAAAGATCTTTCGCTTCTCTCTTTTTATCATCAGGAAGGAATTCGAGAAGAGGAGCCAGGTCTGACCATAACTGACGGTCATACCTCCCCAAGATTGCTAGGGCGTTAGAGGCCTTAATAGCAGTAGCCGCCATAGTAGTGAATCGCTTGCCGATGCTGTCCAAGCGTTTGCCCTCCCTGTCTGGAGGCACCGAACAAGGCGATTGAGGATTCCTGGAATGCCTCTGAGCAGCCTGCATTATCACTGAATTCGGGCGAGGATGGCCAATTAAACATGCTGGAGCAGAATCAGGCGCCTTGTATTTCTTCTCCATCCTCAGCAACACAGCAGGAACGGAGCCTGGGTTCTTCATTATCTTTAAACCCTCACTCCAAATGTAGTCCACAATCGGAATGGATCTAACTGATTTCTTCGATGCATCTTTAAAATCGTAAAGAAAACATTCGGTTTACACCACAGGCAGGGGCAAATCAAATCTTTTAGAAGCTCTCTCAAGCACTTCATGAAAGCCTCCGATATCTCCAGGGGGGGAAGCCACCGGGGGAGGGGAAGGCGACGGTGAAGATGTAGCCACATAATCATCCCATTCTTGGCCAATAAGGTCCGGATCCTGAGTGAGCTCACCTTCTTCTGGTTGATCGTCTGCTTCACTTTCGATGTAATCATCCTGTATTGTTATACACCGAGGAGCCTGTTTCTCAACCTGCGCTACAGGCGGTAGAGTAACTACTGGTGGCGGCAGAGCAACTTGCATACCAGAACCGCCAGGTGTCAATGGAACCGGAGCATGAGTGTCCGGAAATCTTTTATAATAGTCGTTTAACATATGTCTAAGGTCCGTGACCAAGGAGAGTGGGACCAGCATGGAATCTCTCCAAACCTCCTTTCGTTCTTCATAAGCCTCATAAGGATAGTGCTCCTGAAAAGAGTCATAAGGTTGGGCCTGAGCACGTCCTGAAAATGAATAATCTCCCTCCATATATTCTGATTGTCCTTGCGCTTCCTCTTCCTCATCAGTGTCCTGGCATTTGACCCTAAATTGCGAGGGACTGTAAGCGGGACCAAAAAGACTTTCGTCCCCTGACTCCTCCGTATCAAGAAGGTGAGAAGGAAGCAATGGTGATATTTTAGGTAATTGTGACAATCCCGGTGATTTTGTGACTAAATGCAGATTTTTTTGTATCCGTCGACGGAACCGTCGATGACGTAACACGTCTGATTGTAATCTGTGTCGATACTGGCAAAGAAGGTGATTTGAACACTGCCGTCGACGGAGCGCCCGTCGACGGGGCCATCGACACCCTCGTCGACGGCGAAGGTGTTCCCGTCGACGAAGTCGTAGACACGATTGTCCACACAGTGTACGTTGTCGCCGACGAAGCCATCGACGATGAAATCGTCGTCACTGTGCTAGTCGACGATGCCGTCGCCACGGCCGTCGATGAAGTAGTCGTCGCCACAGAAGTCAGAGATCTAGAAGAAGTTCTCGACGCCGGGTCCGTCAACGGTGTTTTCTTCATCGACGAGACCTGTTTGAGAGGTGTGACAGGCAGAGAGGCAGCAGATGATTTCTTCAGGCCTGAATCTTTAGGCTTAAAGGCTGCCTTTTCGGCAGAGGAGGATTTTTCTGCCTTTAATTTTTTTAAATCAGCCTTTAATGAGGTAGAGCCCTCATTTTTATGCTTTCTCTCAAGTGAGGATGGCCCAGGGCTTTCTTCGACATCAGATCCAGATTCTGATTCTGATTTGGATTTCTTTTTCTGGAGCCATAATAATAACCTGGCCTCTCTATCCTTTAGCGTCTTTGCTGAGAAGGTTCTACAATCTTTACAGTCTTTGGCTGTATGCTTAGGATAGAGGCAATAAAGGCAGTCCTTATGTGGATCTTCAGAAAAGAGCCTTGCCTTTCCACAGGATCTACAGGGCCTGAAAAGCCTTTTTTAGAACTCTCAGACATCCTTAAAGTAAAGAAGGTAGAACACAATACCTTGAGGTGAATTCAAGCAGGGTCAAAAGTTCACTCACTGACAAACTGAGCAGAGCTCAGGGAGACTCCCTTACACACGACGTGCGGTTAGAAATCTGAGGTCTGATGGCTCTGACTGGGGAGATGAGGTCTAGGGCTGGTCTCTGATTGGTCGAAGTTTGGACCTACATAAAGATGAGGACGAATGTAAAAGTTTTTCTTTCCCTTTTGGTGGTCTCTATGTACTTCTATGATACTTCTTTTCTAATTACCGCGAAACTCCCACCATGACGACGGGGAAGATACAAGCATGTGAATCTATGAAAGATTCAATACTGGAGAATTGTACAATGCGATGTCATCTGGTTTAGAGGCCCTGGAAGGGTAGGTGTCAGAAGTTGACTCCCAGAGGAAGCAGTTATGTTCTGCCACAGTTCCTCCTCTGGGTCTTGCAGGAAACCCTGACCAAAGTGACATTCCTGTTGATAGAAAAGTTCTTCTTATTCCTACTCTTGGGGCTCAGGTGTTCTTGGAAACTTCACTTCCTCCTTAGACACAGTTTTTCATCTTCTCCCTCTGTTTCAATGACCTCTTTGATGTCAAAGCCATCTCCCTGCGCTACTTTGGTGTCTCTGCCAATTTTTCTCATCACTGGAGAGGCTGAGGTCCTTTAACAATGCTCTTGATCATGGGTACTCGCAAACATTTTCCAGGGGGCCAAAAAGTTTGGCTGTGACCGAGGTCCACATTGCTGTCCACGCCCCCCTCAACTGCCACCCTGCTGGCATTAAAGCATATACATCTAAAGGCTGAACTGCACATTGTGGAACAAGAAAACCTTGGATCAGTCCTGGCTTCCCCACTTGACCAAATGGTGTGATCCTAGGGAATTGTTTTATTTCACTTTGCCTCCTTTTTCTACATCATCAAATATAAGGGGACCTTGAGATACATGACATTAGGATGTGCACAGTTTAAAACCTTCTCTTCTTTTGTATTTAATAAACAGTAATGTTGTCCATGTATTATAGAAACCCGGGCTACTGACCTTTAGTTTGAGAACATGAATTTAGAAACATTATGCCCCACCCTGGCAACAATGCAAATAGTGAACTATCAATTTAAAAAAAAATACTTCTTAATGCACTGATGTACTAAGGCGAAATGCTTCTGCATGTTAATGAAATACAATTTTTGAATTTTTAAGAGACATGTTTTTTACATATTTTTTGCAAGCAGTCTTTAAACTTTAGGAACACCTTCATTTTTAATGTTTCAGGATACCTTAGTTACTTCCTTTCTTTCTTCAATTAACTTGTTAAATTAAAGAGCAAGCACTAATTTACATCTTTCTCAGTGATCGCGCTGAGTCGGGAAAACTGCAGCCCAGTTTTGCGGTTGACCAGGGGGCCGCATGTAAAGGTTAGGAGAGCTGCAAGCGGCACCCGGGCCGTACTTTGGAATATCACTGTTCTTGACTGTACAATGGCTTAAGGGGGTATGCTCCATCCCCTATGTACAGTCACAGAACCTCGTGGTTGTTGTCCCTCCGACGACTATTACAGGGTGAAAAAAAGGGGTTTTCTCTGTGGAAAAAAACATTCTTTCCTTGACTTCTGTGCTGTAACCTTGGATTTTATTCTGGCTTCTCTGTGTTTTTCCAGAAATCCCTTAGTGAAATTGTTGGCTTTTTCTGAAAACCTTCTGTATTCTCGCTCTGCTTCCAGACCCAATGGCGGAAGAAAGACTATAGAGATGACGATCACACAAAGAGGCCTACGGGGCCAGAGGGAAAGACAACGCAATAAATGATGGATGCCACCCAGAAGAAGAAAAGAAAAAAACAGACTACGAGGATAATTATGGACCCAACTACTTGATGGCAGAATAGCACACAGAACGTGAATCCAGAAAAGATTCACACTGCAAAGCATTAAGGATTATGTTACTTACCTTGTAAGCATCTGCTCGTTGCATGTAGTGCAGTAGATTCACATGCTCTGCATACTCCTTCCATCTAGTGTTATAGAACTATTGCTTGTTTTTCTTCAAAGACGTATCAGACCCTGGTCTTGGATGCACTTGTGCACCAACTCCATTCTTAGATTGTTTTTTGCCCAACAGGAGAGAGTAGGAATGGAGTAGTGAGCTGAAAAGAACAGTGTCCATTGTATAACAAGAGATCAGTATTAAGTGAAAGATATCTTTAACAAACACTGTCTTCCAGGCAGGAGAGCGGGTGCATGTGAATCTACAGCACCACATGCAATGAACAGATGCTTACAGGGTAAGTAAGATAATCCATTCGTAGCATGTGTGGCTGTAGATAGACATATTCTGTATCGACTGTAAAGCAGTACTCCCCTAGCATTGGTTAGTCAGTGGACGGTGCAAAGTTCTGAAACAGACTTCTGAGGACAGTTTGACCAACTCTAGCTTGCTCTCTAGCATGAATATCAACACAATAATACTTTGTGAAGGTGTGTGGAGTGGACCATGTGGCAGCCTTACAAATATCTGCTATGGGTATAGTCCTTAGAAAGGCCATAGGAGCACCCTGTTTGCGGGTAGAGTGTAGCTTGAGACAAGAAGGTAGGGCTCTTTTAGCATAACCGGTTTGTATGCACTTGACAATCCACCTGGCAATCATTGCCTTAGAAATTGGCATAAGCATTTGAGGCTGTGAAAAGGCCACAAGCAGTTGTGTTTCGTGAAAGGATTTGGTTCTATCAATATAGTAAATAAAAGTACACTTGAGTGTTTAAAGTTCCCCTTCAGCTACCGAGTCTGGGTGTTGAAAGAAGACTGTGAGCTTGATGGTCTGGTTACGGTGGAATGAAGAAAACACCTGGGGTAAGAATTTTGGATTGGTTCTAAGAACTATTCTTTTTTGATGTATCTTGAAGAAAGGCTCCTGCAATTTGGGGCCTGTAGTTTGCTAATACATCCTAGAGACATTACAGCTAACAGGAAGACAACCTTCCAAGAGAGAAACTTCAAAGGGCTTGAATACAGTGGCTCAAAGGGGGGCCCTAAAAAGTCTGGTGAGGCCAACATTGAGATTTGAGACTGGGGTACCCTTGGTGGAATGACATGCTTAAGCCCCTCCATAAAATCTTTACAGGAATTTTTAAATGGGAAGTGTTTCCCTGCTTTGAATATGTGCAGCAATGGGGGTTAAATGTAACTGGATTGATGTGTAGGCTAACCCTGATTTTTGTAAGTGTAGGAGATAGCAAATATTGCCTTGCACCATAGGCATAAGGGGATTTATGTGCTTTGGAGTACAGTAGTGGACAAAACGCTTCCACATAGCAGGTCTGTGTAGTGTGCCTATGGGCTTCACTGAGTATGACCATGCACTCTTGAGATGGGTTAACAAATTCTGGCACCTCGAGAGCCAAATCACCAGGCTGACTTGTCTGAGGTTTGGGTGTCTGAATTTGCAATGGTTTCACTTGAGAAGGTTCAACCTGTTGAGGATCTTTTCATGGGGGGTCTATGGACAGTTGTAGAAGGGTCAAGAACCATGGTTGTCTGGCCCACGTTGAAGCCACCAGGATAAGGGTGAGGGATGCTTGCTTGAGCTTCCTGATCACGTAAGGAATCAGTGGGAGAAGAGGAAAAGAATATACAAAGATCCATGACCAATTCATCCACAGAGCATTGCCCATGGACTGGGGGCATGGAAAACTGGTGACAAAGATTGGGCATTTTGCCTTTTTGTGTGTGGCAAAAAGGCCTATGTTTGGCGTGCCCAATCTCTGGAAGTAAGGGCGTAGGACTTGAGGGTGGTGTTCCCACTTGTGGGCTTATTGCTGTGTCCTGCTGACAGGCCGCAGAGTTGTTGTCCACTCCTAGACACTATGCCGGGAGATGAACTTGGTAATTGATGACCCTATTGCAGCGAATCTGGCACTGGGCCAATAGCTGAGAGGAGTGAGTGCCTTCTTGTTTTTGTAGGTAGAACGCAGCGCTCATGTTGGGTGTGCACAGAGGGACTACCATTAGCTGAATCTGCTGAAGAAAGGCTTTGAGAGCTAGATGAATGGCTAACAGTTCCAAGTGGTTGATGTTGAGACTCATTGATGAGGTGGCCACAGACCCTGGAATGTCATGTCATTGAGGTGTACTTCTCCGCTAACTAGAGATGCATCCATGGTGATGGTCTCTGGCAGAATTGGGTCTGCAAAGGGGTTGCTGTTCCACTACAGAAGAGAGCAATGGGTGCTAGCCCTTACCAACACTAGATCTTCTAACTGACCCTCCATCTGGGACCACTGGCTTGAGAGGCATTCCTGAAGCAGGTGCATATGTAGTCTGGTTTGGGGTACTGTGGCAATGCATGAAGCTCTCATTCCCAGTAGGGGCATTACTGTGTGAACACGAAGTGGATGGAGTGGCTAAAAACGAGCAAGAAGCTGCTGGAATTCTTTGGGGATCTGGAGAAGGCTTTGCCCACAACAGAGTTGAGTACTGACCTTAGGAAGAATTGAATTTGAACCAGCTCCAAGTGTGACTTAGTGGAGTTGACTGTGAACCCCTGGCTGTGCAACAGGGAGATTGCAGTCTGGGTTTGATTAGGCATTCCTGTCTGCTTGAGCTCTTGATCAGCCAATTATTGAAGTAGGGGAAGACATGAGTTCCTCCTCTCCTGAGGTGAGAAGCCACCACTGCTAAACACTTGGCAAAGGCCAATGGGCCAAGATGACACCAAAGGGTAGTACCTTGCACTTGTAATGTTGACCACTTACCATGAAGCGGAAATAATGCCAATGAGCTGGATGAATTGGGATGTGACAGAAGGCATCCTTCAGGTCTAGTGTGGCCACGAGTTTGCCATGCTGCAGTTGGGAGATTAAATCTTCTAAGGTGACAATGTGGAAATGATCTGACAGGATGTATCTGTTGAGAGGTTGGACAGCAAAGATTGATCTGAGGGATCCGTCCATTTTTGATAATGAGGAAATATGGGGAGTAAACATCTTTGCCTTGGTGTTGATGGGGCATTGGTCTGTCTCCCTTGAGTAGGAGTCCCTGAATCTCTTCTTGCAGCAATGTGATATGTTCTGGGCTGAAGGTGTGGGTGCAGGGTGGAATGTTTGGTGAGTTTGAGATGAGCTCCAGGCAGTAGCCTTGCTCGATCATGGATAGGACCCACCAGTCCATAGTGATCTCCACTCAGTGAGGAAGGAACCCTTGAAGTCTTCCCCCGACAGGTGCTGTTTGATCAGGGGGATGCTGGGCAAGTCAGTGTTTGGAGATAGAGGCCCCCTTGCTAGGGGTACCTCAGTGTAGGAAACTGTGCCCAATATAACCACTTTACCATATACAGAGCCAGAGTCCAGAGATTCCCCCAGAAGTGTACAAGGCTCAATGTCAACCCAAAGTGCTCTATCTGTGGTAGTGTGGGCGAGCAAGCAGTCTTAGGCCTAACACAGAGGAGTACATTTGTTATGCAGACAGTGACTAATAAATGACACACGACTGAAAAGGAGATCCACACCAACTTTAGAAAAATAAGCTTCTTTCAAGATTTATTTTATGACCAAGAAATACGTTAAAAGGCAAGTACGTTTTTCAGGAAAAATGCTTTCCACTTTAAAAAGTGGCCACAGTGGAATTCTCAGGCTGTCCAATGTTAACATGTGGGCACACCTCTCCTCCTAACTCGGTTTTCCCGTTGATTCTCCAGCCCAAAGTGGGGCTCAGAACTGGTAAGAGCAAGTTGCTGGGGGCAGCAAAAGGCAGGGGCAGCTTACTAAGGGGGCAGGCCTTTGAACCTTCCCCTTCATGGACCGAGCCCATCCTGGGGGAGGAGGCATGACACCTCTGCCCAGGATGGGCTTTGTTTCTGGACCCAGAGAGCGGAGCAGAGACCCAGGGGTCCAGAAGCCTGTCTAGAGGTGGCAAATGGCGGGTAGCCATTCAGTTACCACACCAGGGCTGGTCTTTTTTCAGGGGGATTCTCTAAGATGCCCTCTGAGTGCCTTTTACATTAGATTCCACAATAGCATCAGTGTGGGTTTAATGTGCAGAGTAGTTTGGTACCAAACTTCCCAGTTTTCAGTGAAGCCATTTTGGAGCTGTGGAGTTCGTAATGACCAACTCCCAAACCATATTCTCTTTATGGCTTTACTGTACTTACAATGTCTATGAATGGACTTAGACACTGTAGGGGTACAGTGCTCATGCACTTGTACCCTCACCTGTGGTCTAGTGCACCCTGCCAGAGGGGTGGCTTACCTAGGCCACAGGCAGTGGATTGCAGGCATGGCACACTGGGATGTATGCCATGTCGACTCTTTACTTTTCTCTGCACCAAAACACGCAGTATGCAATGGCAGTGTGTGCGTGTTAAGGTACAGGGTCACTAAGGGTGGCACAACAGGTGTTGCAGCCCTTAAAGGCCCTCCCTGGTCAGTGCCCTTGGTACCTTTTACAAGGGGCTTCCCTGTGGTCAGAGATGTGCCAACTGTGGGGTACAGTTTTAGGAAAGAACACAGGCCCTGGGAACCTAATTGGCAGGGACCCAGGGCACATCATGTTAAGTTGCATCAGATGTCAGGCAAAAAGTGAGGGATAACCATGCAAAAAGGGGCACTTTCCTACACAAGGTACTCAGATACTTGGCTGCCCCTAATCTGTTAATCAACTCATCTGCTGCTCTAGGAATTGGATGTGCATCGGTTTTTGTCACAGCATTGAGACCCCTCTAGTCCACACAAAACCTCATGTCTTTCTTTTCACCCTTGGAGTGAGGTCTGGAGACTAACAAAATTGGGCTGGCCCCGGGGCTCTCTGAGGGTTCAATGACGACCAATTCCAGAATCTTGCTTACTTCAGCTTGGATGCTCTCTCTGACATGATCAGACTGCCTGTAAATTTTGTTTTTGACAGGTAGGCTGTAACCAGTGTCCACATCATGGTTACAAATAACCAAAAAGGAGTCCCTCCTGGGAGAGCAGAACGAAGAAAAAGATGACTTCAACCTTATTGTAGGAAGGACAGAAACTTTCTTTGTAAATAACCCTCACCCATCAGTTACCCCATGGTAGCATGCTTCATCATGGGGTTCTTCCCTAACCTTCTACGGAAAGGGGCTTGCTGCTACCAGCGAAGACGCAGGAGAACTAGTTGCATGATGTTCCTATACACCTATGTTGGCTGATTGGATATTGGAGTGGGTTTACTTATATACACAAAAAGGAGATTAAAAATATCTAACTTAAGGGATAAAAATTGTTTATTCACTCCCCTAGTTGATATGATAAAAAAATGGGGATGTCGGGAAATGCTAAAGGTATATGAGCCACCGTTTCCCTGGTCTACTAGTTTCAAGCCCTATCCCAAGGCTTTTCTTCAGGACCAAAAGGGGGAATGCTCCCTCTCCTCGAGTCACACAATGAGTATGAATGAACAAAATGAACATAAATGAAGTCATACAACACCTAATTGGTCTGTTCAAATTTTAAAAATCCTACAAAGTTTGGGGGAGAGAGAAAATGCAAAACTTAGCAGAAACTGGCACGCATTGCAGACTGGAGGTGGTAGTCCAGCGCCCCAGAAGAAGCTTGATCCTTTGGAGGAGCAGGTGTCCACGGTCATCTGTGAGGAGTCGGTGGTTGGAGTAGCGGACAGGACAGTGCTGAATATGACCAACTACATTAGCAACAGGGTAAGAACCAACAAGGAACTGGGGGAGGGGGTTAGACTATGTTATGTTGTCCAGTCCAGGCACCTATGCCTCAGTGCTCTCCCAAACTGTGTGCAGGTCAAACAGTAGCCACCTAGGTACTCTATGCGTAGAAATAATAACAATTGAAGAGTCCTGTGTTTTGCCCAAATGTTTGCATAGGGCAGTGTTGCAAGTGTCACAGTTGGCCTATATTAACACACATTGTAAGAGCAGCCATGTGCATTGTTTTCAAGATACTGCACTTTCCTGTAGTAACTACATGTGCTGGGGCACATATAGCAGAGGTACACCAATGCTGGAATCCCTGCACCAGTTCAATAGGCACCTGTGTAAGTCCTACAAAGCTGATTGTGCACCAGCAGAAAGGAAAGAACAGGGATGTGTTCTACTGACCTACACACAGCGCAAACCTGCACTTCCCTATTCACACAGTTTGGGCCAGCCTAATCCTTTCTTGTGCTGTGCAGCACACTACAGATATTTTTAATGATGCCCCTCCATCACACCTGGGCCAATGCGCATCAAGCAAGGCAGGTATACATAGCATAAAAATGGTATCTCACAGGATCAACTACACACCTGAGGGATAGAGGAGCTGTGGGCCATGGATAGTACCTACATATGGGGACATGGACATTGTCACTTCAAAACTCAGCTAGAGCAAACCAGTTGGTACACAGCTGTCCTTCTATGTATACTCGGACTACACATTGGTCAGCTGTCATGGAAGGGTCTACCTGAACATCTCTCCTCTCCTCAGAAAAGACAGGGTGTGGGGATGAATGCAACCTAAGTACACACGTGGAACATGGGCCATAGGTAAAGTCAAAAGGGGCAGGGCGTAAATGCATACATATTGGCTATGCCTGTGCACACCCCTGCGCTGCTGCAACATTTCAGCTGTGCGCCAAAGCAGCCCTCCTTGCGCCCTGGCTTAAAGTTGTCTGTGTTACTGCTTGTCTTTTCATCGTTGCCAGTGCAGGGGAAAACACAAGGGGGGGCACACCCATTCTGAGTATGGTGCTGCCCTGTGTATGTGAAATTATGCTGGGTTGCATAGATAACGTGCCAACTGCGCAGTGTTTTGTTTATATTTTGTGAAAAGGCCCCTTGGTAGGTACATCTCACCATCCCCAAAACTTTATCATCTGGGGTGCTGCATGACACGTCACCCTGTAACAGCTTGCGATGTCAGCCTGTTGGAGGTAGCCACACATATGATGTAAGTGGTGTAGGTTCAGGATCATCACCTTATGATCATGGTCCCATCACTGTGTGGCAGTAACTCGGTTGTAAGGACCTTTTTCTGAAATGGCCAGATGGGTCAATGCGCACATACAAGTGTGTGGAAGAAATCTGAGATGTCTGGCACCCTGCAGATGACCAACTCTGCACATGATGAAATAGTAAGAAAGGAATCACTGACGTTCATCATACTAGTATAGGCCTCATCCACTTAGTGTTGGCACACAGTGGAAATGATCATAGTCCAGAACTCCTTCAATGTAACATTTATGAACAGTGCTATCTGCCATCCACAGCCTAGTGTAACAGGTGTCCCATGTATCACAGGAGAATGGAAAGTGTCATGTCATGCACTTTGAATGTCAACTGCTTCAAAACATGTCAACATGTAGCAGACCGCAACAATAGTATTTACCCCTTCCATTGCAGAGGATGAACCTTTACCTCCTTGTTACCACCCTGTCCCAGACATCACCGATGATGAGATGACAACCTACCAATTATCGATGATGACACCCTCCAAGACCTCCTGGACTGCATAGGAACATCATCTCCGGACCCAAAGAGGGTCAGCAGCGTCATGGCATCTCCACATAACACACCAAATAACCAACAGGCACCACTTACCTACTCAACTCCACAAAATCGAGGTCACCTTACGATCCCTGTCCCCCCACCATACTCAAACAGATTTTGGTCCCATTTGCTTCCTACCTTACTAATATCTTTAACGGGATGTTTAGCCTTGGGACCTTTCCTGATTTGTGGAAAAAGGCCTCCATCCTGCCACTCCTTAAGAAATCTAACCTAGACCCTGATAATCCAGCTATCGTCCTATTTCAAGACTACCTCTGCCAGCAAAAATAGTGGAAAAACTTATTAATTCACAACTGACACAGTTTATTTAGGACAATCAGTTACTGGATCCCGCCTAATTTGGCTTTAGGGCCAATCACAGTACAGAGACGGCGCTAATAAAGACCACAGATGAATTAAGAATCATCTTGAATAAAGGAGGCTCTGCAGCACTTATCCTCCTTGACCTGTCGGCAGCGTTCGACGCGGTTGATCATGCCACCCACGTTGGTCGCCTCAAAAAACTGGGCATCACTGACAAGGCTCTTGCCTTACTCCAATCATTTCTAACGGACAGGGAGCACTCAGTCATGCTGGAGAATTTCACATCCAAGTCCTTCTCTCTTCCATGCAGGGTCCCTCAAGGATCTTCTCTGAGTCCCTTACTCCTCAATATTTATGTTATCGAATTGGCCTCCCTGATTACATCCTTCGGGTTCTCTCCTACCTCATATGCGGACAACACGCAGATTGTTGTCCACCTCCAACAATGTGGAAGTCACCATTTCACAACTGTATGAGGGCTGTCAGCAGCTGGATGGGTAAGCACTGTCTCAAACTGAATTCGGAGAAAACTGAGGTCATTCTTCTCGGTAACAAACCACATTTCTGGAGCCCATAGTGCTGGCCAACAGAATGAGAAACTCTCCCTATTCCAGTCCAACAAGCAAAAAATCTATGCATAACTATTGATGACAAGCTGAATTTCAACAAGCATATCAGTTCAGTTGTCTCCTCCAGTTTCGATACATTGAGAATTATCAATAAGATTCTTCCTTTCATCCCTCTTACCTCTAAGTAAGGATATGACTGTTTTTCTATTCTCACGAAACTGGACTATTGTAACGGACTGTATGTTAAGCTCCAAAAACAGTACGTGAAGAAATTACAGAGCGTGCAAAATGCGGCAGCAAGACTTATTCTTGATCTGCCCAGGTTCCATCCTGTCTCAGCTTCCATTAAGAGACTTCACTTGCTTTCAGTGAATAACCAAATCAAATTCAAGGCTCTATGCCTTACCTATAAGGCCTTACATAACTCAGGTCCTTGTTACCTTAAACAATCCCTTTCTTGGTACATACCCAGCAGAGACCTACGATCTAAAAATTCCTTGATGGTCTCCCGCTCCATTTTCAAGAGACTCAAATGGGGGGCGGTTGCTTCTCCTCCGAAGCCCGAGCACTCTGGAATAGTCTGCCTATAAATATCAAATATCAAAGCAGCTCCCACAATACTGAGTTTTAGGAAACTACTAGGCATTGAAAAGCCAAGTTTTTAGCACTCTCCTGCTCTTGCCAATACTGCCATACCCAATTAGCGCCAAGACACCCTTGGGTATTCGCGTGCTTTATAAATTAATTAACATAACACTTAGCACCACAGCCACACCCCTGGACTCACAGGCCCCACAGATCACCTTCCAATGGACTGTGGTAGGAGTCCAGCGGGAGTTGGCAGATCAGGTGTGGGCGGGGATGGAGACCCTGGCAGCCACACTAGAGGGTGTCTGAGGGTGCCTCACTCCCAATAGGGACAACTCTGCTGCGATCAGAGTCACATAATCTCTGCTCCGTCGCTTCGAACACTCCCTGGCTGACATCGCTGGTGTCATGCGGCAGAGGCATCAACAAATTGCTGTCAAAGTGGCACCAGTGATGTGGCCAAAGAGCTGGGAGCAATCCGAAATATCTTGGAGGCAATGGAGCGGAAGCAGGAAACTCACATGGCTGCCTACCACTGCGACATTGCTGCTGTGTTGCAAAACCAGCAGATCCTTCTCGCTGCAGTGATGCCTCATGTTCTGGCACAGATGAATGCTGCTGCAGGAACAGCATCCACATCTTCCGCTCCTGATGTGTCTGTACCTCCCTCACCTGCCACAACTACAAAAACAATCTCACAGGAGACACCACACACATCAGAGGAGGAAGATGTGGACGGTACCTCTTTACAAAGAAAACGTATGCAGTAGCATTCATCTGTGTCAGCTGTCCAGTTTTTGCTTAGCCCTGTGCTCACCAACATGCCTAGGAACATCTGCTATCACTGTCCTCAACTTGACTTTGGCAGTCCTCAATTGTCCAAGGTGAACAGGGCAATGTGGCCTATCCTCCCCAATGACACTGCAGACATCCTCCTGACTGATATTTTCCAAATCCTCAACAAGTCCCATCACATGTTCCCCACAAGGACTCTGCCTGGACATCCACTGGCTCTATACATCTTTTGGGGGTTGTCATCCTGTGAACTGTCCCTGTGCAACCAAATAAAATTTGCATGTGTAAATAAATGCATCATTAATAACTAGTTGTGTGTTTTCTGTCAGGACAAGCGTGAACATTGGCTAGTCTTTGTGGCAACTACATCAAATACTGTGAAAAGGGATATTATTGTGTCTGCAGACTCTGGGACAATGCTAGGCAGTGAGAATTCACATATTGTGTGAAGCACCGAATGTGTCTTTTGTATTGTGTGCATACTCAAGGTGTGCAACTGGGGTCATGCAGTCAATGTGAAGGGAGATAACATTCAACCCTCGAGTGTCATGTCCATCTATGGTAACTAATAAAACATACCTCATTATGTTGTCAAGTACATTTAGCAAGTGTATGAGGTAGCGATCAATGTATCAACCCACATACCAAATATATATGCTAAAGTCATAGGGCACAACATCCCTCAAAGACATGTTGCATTTGAAACGCACATTAATCTTGTACTTGGCAGCATACTTAGCACTCTGTCATGCAATGAGAAAAGGCACATATCCTGACCAACATTGTTTGAATATCAAATCTTGTGAATTCATGGACAGTATGACAGATCCCTGTCCACAGATCAGGAAACCACTCATACTTGCTGTCCAACACTAAAAGTTAAAATAACTGAAAATATCCTGCATCAGCTGAGCTCAATAGATCACTGATACACCGTAAACAATACTTACACCTTCATGTAACAAATTAGTAAAAGTATTTTAGATAGAAAACTAAATCTATGACTATCTAACCTACGCTACAGACCTATCCTGACCTAAATTATACTACCTTATTCTATCTACACCTATCACTACCCTAACTTAGATATGTACTGTCTTAAGATGTGACTTAAGGGGGGTGGGGGTTTGATGTTTAAAATGTTGTGTTAAGTGTATAGGTTAAGAAAAGCTAACTATACCTAAACATAAACTACCTAAACATTTGACCTAAACAAATATATATATTATTTGTTTTTTTAAATTGTTAATTTTTTTGTTTTTTACATTTTTTACATGAAACGCACATCACCCCCAACCCAAAGTAATCCCATATCACAACAAAAAAAAAAACAGCATTATGAAACCCCTATGTACACTAACTTAACACTATACTAAACCTACGCTAATCTGTCCTATCCCCCAACATCAACAAGTTGTCTCTCCAACAGGCTGAAATCGGTGGATGAGACATGGTATCCTCTAACGTTTGCCCTGCCCCACTGCTTGTTTTATGTGCTGTAGCAAGGACAGGGCCTGGCCCACTTTGTTCTCAACCACTGCCAACCGTACCTTTATGTCTGAAATCTCCTTTTGCATGACCTGCTCAAAATTGCCCTGCCCTCCTGTGGGCTGTTGTGTGAGTGGCACTGTCAGTGATGGTCCACTCAGATGTGCCAGAAATTGGTGCCTGTGATGGTCCTGGTGTAGCATGTGATTGGCTGGGCACACTTGCTCTGCTGGTTGTAGGTGGTCCCCTGGGGAATATAGACCACCTCCCCTGTACCTTTTCCCTCAGGTACCGACGCCCCATGGCGCAGTATGAATTGGTAACCCGTTTTAAGTGCTGGTAGCGCACCTTTCTCTTCTTAAACTTTTGCCACAGACAACATGAACCCAGAGGGGCTTCAGGAGTTTGTCAAATATCAGTCATAGGCTGACTAGGTACACATAACAAATTAAGTTATTTTCATAATATCAATTACAACTATGTCAGTTGCCCGAATAGCCAACATACACCTTGCTGCTTTGATTGACTGCACACACATACATCAGATATGATAGATGTAGGTAAGGGCCCATTTGCAAAGGTAACAATGTATAGACTGTGCTATACCAACACCGTAGGCAGAAGTGATGATGACCATCTCCATACAGGGTATGTATAGAAACATAATTGTTTCTGTACCAATGGATTGGTGAACAATTTTAGAATGACTGTGAATTGCTATGCCTTGGCCATCCAGCACAGGCCGTCATGGACAAGGCATTTTACACTATCAGATGTGACATGGCTTGACAGCACATTACTTGCATCACAATATTTTTGATTTGATGGGACAAGGAGTTAATTCGGGATATATTTCTTCCTATACAGATAACCTTGTAAGCATGAAATGTTACAATGGATGCAGGGGAGAGGAGTTGGCCTAACGGCTCGGGCGGTCGACCTCGAATCTGGGGAACTGGGTTCGAGTCTCGGCAATGACGCTGAACATCCTGTGATTCTGGGCAAATCACTTAATCTCCCCGTGCCTAACAAAAAAAAATAAAAAATGAATGTGTCCTCATGTAATGCAACTGGTGCTATGTAAAGCGCTCTGATACCCAATTCGGGTCAAGTTCGCGCTATATAAAACTCTTGTAAGAAAGAAAATGTACACCACATCATACAGTGGCATGTAAACAATTCCATATTTGACATGATGCCACGCTACGGTGGACAACACCAACACTGTACACATGTTTTCACATGTGCAGTTGACATACATACTGTTGCAATCACACCCTCTTCATGATTTCTTCTACAATTACCACATGCATTGGCATTGTCAGACACTTGAAAAAATGCACAGCTCACACACAACTTTCATCTTGTCATTTCAAAATAGCCAACTTTTACTCATCAATACTAGTCAGAAGGTGATACACACCCAAGAGGTGGCCACATCTATTCATTACCTATTCCACCTCTTTAAGAAGTCAATTTGTGAGTAGGTTGCACAATGAAGCAGGCAATTCCATACACATCTGACATGACACTCACCCCTCGCAACACGCTTATTACTCAGATGAAGACACTCATCTGTAAAGTTTGGGTTGCTGACGTTGGCCATCTCAGCATAGGTATAAGGGGGGTGGGGGGGTCCATCGACAAGACATATCTGAAAGAGACGATTAGTTATAGATTCCTTACCTTAGAATTACCCCCAGGCGTCAGACTGGATCCAGAGAACTTTTTCTTAGCAGTACCCTTGCGCATCGGTAGGTAGTGTCGGCAGTGGCGGTGCGTCCATTAGGGCGCTTGGGCGTTGCCCCACTAATTAATTAGAGGCACTCAAACAAGCCGCGCGCGCCGTCACTCACTCACATTTTCGCCGAGGCAGTCGGCTCAGAAGGGGGCGGGGCAGCAGGAGTTCAGTGCGTGCAAGTGCTGATGACATCGATAATCAGGTGGTCGGCGGAGCGCAGAACAAGAGTGCGCATGTTCTGTTTAGGGCTGAAAAATTTTGCGATCAGCCCGAACATGCGCACTAGGCTGCTCATTTGAAGAGCGAGGGTTGTTCCATGCCGCAGCCCTCGGTCTCCTAATGAGCGGCAAGTATCACTGCTCAAGCCAATCCTGGCGCTGCTGGAGCAGCATCTGGATTGGCTGAGACATACGCGGTACTTGCCAGCCAGCCAGGAGCGAGGGTGGTGACGTCGGAGCCTCCTCGAGTCAGAGTCAGACTCGTGTTCACAGGGGCAGTTTGTGCTGCTTATTACGGGCCTGCCCTGCCACGCGGTACCCCGGAACTGGTCAGGTAAGTTTATTTATTTTTTGTTTTACCCGAGCCACCCCCCCCCCTGTATTGCGAGCCGCGACTGAGTGAGACATTGTGCAAGTGTATTACAAAGGGGTACAGACTGACCTCTAGGGAACGATAACTTACTGACTAAGCCGGCAGTGTGAGCGAGACCTGCATAGCACAATAACACCAAGTGAATGGCCTCTAGGCACTCCCTGATGAACCGAAAGGTTCCGTGATGTACATAGCAGTTTAATACCGGCTTCAATGTGCTTCCGATTTGAGCAGCTCGGGGCACCGAGGCTCACAGCGCGTGCCGCAATCGCCCGTGATTTGCAGACGGCCAGTCAGGATCATAACTCTGAACTCCTCCTGGCTCCAAAGCCCCAGCCCAGGTACCAGGTCACTGCCAGCTGTCGGGCAACCAGACCAGGGGAGGAGCTGAAGGGGCCGGGGGGGATGGGGGGGGACTTGAGGAAGAATGCACAGGTAGACGCAAGAACTGAGGCGCAGTCCCAGAATCTGTTTAAAGGTATAGAGTTAGATCCATAACCTCGGAGAGAAACAAGAACACACCCCATTGAGCCTCTCGGGTCTACCAACAGAGACCCCCACCTCCCTCCACACACATCTACATGAGATCCGATCATTGCACCGCACAAAAGCCATACCCGTTCTAATCCCACCGGGGTGTCCAGCGCCAGTCAATCCCAGCTAAACTCACGCCCGGTGAGTATGGACACAGCCCCATGACAGAAATGATCATGCGCTGTCCGTCTTTCTGTGTCCATTCTTCCTTCCGTGTGTCCGTCCATCTGTTTATCTCAACTCCCATCCAGCTGTTTACATGTCTATCCATCCCAGGCTGCGCACTTCAATTAACCCCGTGCATAAAGGGCCTGGGAGGTACAGAACAGCAGGCAGGCCAGGTGTCCACTAAAATAAACGTAGATGATATTAGAAGTGCAGAGCAAATTATACAGCCTGCCAAAAAGGAGCCTAAAATGTACGTTCATCAGGGGCTTGGCGAAGTTGGTGGCCCTCTGTAAAACGTGGCCCTCTGTAAAACGGGCGTAAGTGAGTGGGACACACAAAAGTTTAATTTAAGAGGTTATCTCAAAGAAACTGCAGAGAAATGCTGCTTGACAGACTCGAGCAATACTGACTGCAATACCGAAAATATTTTAAATAAAACATCGGCGTTTCCCCCATCGCCATCCTAGTGGAGGAATAAACCGGGAACAGAGGTGCTGAGTAAAGGGGGCCAATAAAATCAATAAGGTGAATGCTCTAGCTGGTGTCTGTCACACATTTACAACTACTGTGGGTGCTGAACAGCAACTGAATTGAAAAGTAATACTAACATGTGCAGTATCAAGGGGTACCTGCTGTTCTGCCAGTTAGACAGTGTGCACACACAGGACTGAGTGGCAGGGTTTAACGTTACATCCCCAGCTGCCTCTTTTGAACAGAAGAGCAAAGTTCAAGTCTCGGCGTTAGCTCAACCATCCTGTGACTCTGGGCAAGTCAATTAATGACCCTGTGCTTGAAAAATAAATCAGGCCTCTTTCAATGTAATGTGTTCTTTTAAAGTGCTCCAATACCTTCAGATCAAGAATGTGCAGTATAGAACTGTAAATATATGTATATTATATTATATATTGTTATATATGTGCATGCAGATATGGTAGGTTAATGTAGGTGGGTAGGCCCTGTGAATGTTCTGTTCCTGAACATAAACCACAGCGCAGAATTTCTCATGAAGATACATGTGCAATGTGCAGTTTGTAAAGAAATGTCACAGCAGAACTGCTCTGACAAGGCCAAAGAAAGCCTATGCCAAATGTCTTTGTTGGTTGTGTTCCTGTTCAGAGGGGTTGTGATATGGTTAAGTTCGCTGGAGTGCAAACAGGACAAAGCAAATAGAGTGGGGATAATACTAGCCTTGTTTGCTTTTAAAATAACCCTTGTCAGTTTTTGTTAAACCAGAGATCAGTACTTTCTAAACAAAAAGTGGCGTCTTTCAAGATGTCCTGCATTAAAGCAAGTTAATGATGCAGAAAAACCATCTAAACATGACCATTAAAAACCTTAGTTGTGGCACTGCACAGTTGCACACTAGAGTAAACTGCTGAACATATTTAATGCACTAAGGTACGAGGCAGTCTTTAATGCTTTTAAATAATGTAATAATTCAAGACTACAGGTTTAGAATTGTTTTATAAACCTTGTTGTCTCACAAAATTCTTTATTGAAATTAGCTTTAATATGCCCCATTTGCAAAAAATTTCTCACAGGGAGAAATCCACTTAATTCCCCTCACTATAGTCGAGCTTGCTCGCTTCACTTGTTACGTAAAACTCATCCCTGACTTTTACGCCCCACTACTTTGAAAAATCACCAGCCGCCACTGAGTGTCGGTGGACTCCACATCCCTCGTTGGCATCGTGGTCGCAGGGATGATGTTGCGGTGTCTACTTAGACGCGGCCCCTGCGCACTGACGTCAGTTCTTTCTTTTTCCGCGCCAGCCAGCGCAGATCCGGAGAGAGCGTGCTCCTTAGTCACTTTTTGACTAAACCCTTTTTTTTACTTTTGTCGACCTCTTTTTTGAGTCTTCTACTCCAGGTAGCACGAGGGATGTCCCATCGTCGGACCGGCTTCAAGCCCTGTGACTCCTGTCACAAGTTGGTGTCGGTCACCTCGCATGCCTTTGGTGCCTGGAGTGCGACCACGATCCGAAGTCGTGCTCCGACTGCCGGGCCATGAACCCGAAGTCTTTGCGGGAGCGGTCCCGAAAGCTTTTGGAGGCCCGGCAGTCCGCTCCGTGCCGCTCGAGGTCCCCGTCGAGAGGAAAGTAGCGGGACTGGTCGCAGAGTCATCACCATTCCTCTTCGAAGTCTTCGCACTCTTCCGGAAAGTCGAAGCACAAAAAGAAGGCGAAGAAGCATCGTCGCTCTTCGCCTTCTCCCCGTCCATCAGCCGATGCGACGTGGGACCCAGAGTGTCGTCGCTCTCCGGCTCCTTCCTCGGAGCCCGCTGGGACAGCTCCGCGCTTCCCTCCCTTTCCAGGAGCCGGAGCGTCCCCTGTCCAGCTTTGTCAATTTTACGAAGCGCTGCACAGCATTTTTCAGCAGCCCGACTGCGCGGGCGTGCCTTTGGGCCCTACGGACTCGGCTGGGGGCCCTAGGCCTTTGATGCTGGCGGCTCCTGCCCAGGCGCTGGAAGGCCCCTAAGGATTCAGCCTGGATTAGGATTGGTGCGGGTCGACCCCACGGTTCCTTCCCCAGCGCCGATTCCAGTGACGACGCCCCAATGCCGGTTGTGCCCCCAACCAGCGTCGACCCCAGCCTCACCACCGACGTGGACAAGGTGCCGGACCGACTTCGGTACCGGCACCTGAGGGTACTTTTGTACCGCTGTTCATCCCTTTCGTTCCCTACCGCCCTGAGTGGCAGCCAGAGGAGGGTGAGGAGGACTGGGAGGGGTCTATTGACCCTCTAGCAGACCAACTTGAGGAGCTGGACTGGCGAGAGGAGTTGGGTGATGCCAGTGGTCTGGATACTTCCCCAGACCTTGGTATGCTTTCTCCCCCCTACCGTGGCTGCGGAGGAGGGAGCCACCCATGCTGTGGTGTTGCGTAGGGCGGCTGAGGCCTAGGGCCTTGAGCTTCCTACGGTGGCTGTCAGGACTAACCTCCTGACTGAGGTGCTTCAGCCGGCAGCAGCATCTTCGGAGCTGCTGCTGCCTTTTAATGAGGCCCTCACTGACATCCTTCTGGGCACTTGGTCCAAGCCCAGCACAGGGGCTCCTGTGGACAGTATGATTGCCCGATGCCAGCACCTGGCCCCGGGCGACCCACTTTTCCCCTCCCAGCACCCTACACCTGAAAGCTTGGTGGTCATAGCCTAATCCACAAAAGGCGCATTCCCTGCTGCTCCCCAGATAGGGAATCGAAGAAGCTGGACCATCTTGGGAAGAAGATGTTTTCTTCCGCCAGCTTAGGACTGCGGTTGGTGAACACCACATGTGTCTTGGGCCGTTGTGCAACCGTATCCCACACCGTGTGTGTAAGTGCTGCCGCAGTGCACAGAGGAGGCCCGGGCCATGCTCACCCGCGCTGTTGCTGAGGGTCGAGGCGCAGCAAAGTTCACTAACCGGTGTGGGCTGGATACCACCGACTCGCTGGGTAGAACGGTTTCCACGTTGGTAGCCCTGAGGTGCTATGCCTGGCTGAGAACATCTGGCTTCTCTGGGGATGTCCAATTTACACTTTTGGACATGCCCTTTGAAGGCCGTCGCCTGTTTTGTGACCAGGCGGACAACACGCTCGAGCGTTTCAAGGACTCTGCGGCCAGACCTTTGGGCCTCGCGACAATTTTTCGCCCCATGCAGTCTGCCTTTCGCCCCTTTAGTGGCTACGGAAGGGGTGCCTCACCACGTTCCACCCAGAGCCACGAGGCTGCACCAGCTACCCAGCCTCTGCGTGGTCGGGGATGTGGGACCCAGCATCGTGGGTCTGGGGCCCAGAGGATGGGCCAGTCCACCAAAGTCCCCCCTGCAGCAGCCTCCAAACCTTCCTAGTCCGACCTTCCAGGGTCACCAGTTGCCAGTGGGCGGCAGGATCTGCCATCACCTCCCCCACTGGCACATCATCACATCGGACAGGTGGGTTTTGCAGATAGTCCAAACGGGCTACCCCTCCCCTTTGAGACTACCCCTCCCTCCATGCCACCAACATTCCATTACACTGACTGCCGACCGGACGATAATAACAGGACTGTGTCCCCAGAGATACAACCATCAGGCACTTATCATGGTAGCCTTTAAAATTTAAATACTTGTGCGTTGACAGCAGGAAATTTGAAATATCTCAGATCAAGGGCTCTTCATTGCCTCTGTGTTCCTGCGTCTTCTTCACATCACCATTTGCCCTGAAGAAGTTCATTTTATGTATGAACGAAACGCGTTGGCTGGAATTTGCACATTTTGATATTGAAAATAAAGGATTGATAAACCACTATACAAAATGAACATTTGGATTTATTGAAGAAAACTCTTTGGTAGTGCACTGCTCCACTATTTTCACAACATTCCATTACATGTCCGAGGATCATTGGGCCCTTCTCCGTCAGGAAGTCACGGCTCTCTTGGCCAAGGGAGCTATCGAACGCATCCCTGTGCCAGAAGTAGGTCGTGGTTGCTACTCCCACTACTTCTTGGTACCCAAGAAGGACAAAGGCCTGCGTCCTATCTTGGACCTCAGGGACGTCAACTCCTTCCTCGGGAAGGAGAAGTTCAAGATGTTAACCTTGGCTCAGGTCTTGTCTGCCCTCAACCCTGGAGACTGGATTTGGACTTGCAGGACGCTTATTTTCACATCCCCGTCTTGCCTGCCCACCGGCGCTACTTACGGTTCATGGTAGGCCACGAGCATTTTCAGTTTACCGTGCTCCCCTTTGGCCTTACCAGCGCCCCTCGGGTGTTCACGAAAGTGATGGCGGTGGTGGCAGCTCATCTGCACAGATCAGGGGTTCCACTCTTCCCCTATCTCGATGACTGGCTGTTGAAGGCGGGCTCACCCCAAGCTGTCGGTGGGGTTCACAGTCAACGTGCCGAAGTCGCACCAGATTCCCTCCCAGAAGCTCCTTTTCATCGGAGCGGTTCTGGACACAGCGCAGTTTCGGGTCTATCCTCCAGAGTTGCGAGTCCGGGATATTTGGGCTATGATACCGATGTTTCAGCCTCTATCCCGGATTTCGGTGAGCCTGAGGCTACTGGGCCTCATGGCCTCCTGCATCCTGCTGGTGGATCATGCCAGATGGCATATGCGGGCTCTGCAATGGGACCTGAAGTTCCAGTGGGCGCAGCACCAGGGGAATCTTTCTGATGTCGTTCAGATCTCGGAGGGGACTGCAAGTCAGTTGCAGTGGTGGCTTACAAACCAGGATTGGGTCAACAGCAGATCCCTCTCCCTTCCCCAACCAGAGTTCACAGTAGTGATGGATGAGTCACTCCTGGGATGGGGCGGCCACATGGTAGAGGCGGAGATCAGGGGTCTCTAGTCTCCGGCGGAGTCCAGGCTCCACATCAACCTTCTGGAGCTCCGGGCGATTCGTCTTGCACTAAAGGCATTCCTTCCTTCTGTCAAAGGAAGAATGGTGCATGTGTTCACGGGCAACACCACCGCCATGTGGTACTGCAACAAGCAGGGCGGGTTGGGGTCATGGACCCCATGTCAAGAGGTTCTTCGCCTTTGGACATGGTTGAAACATAAGGGTGGTACAACACCTGGCAGGTTCCCTGAACGCCAGGGCGGACGAACTCAGTCTCCAGTGCATGATGGATCATGAATGGCGTCTTCACTCGGAGGTGGTGCAAGGTCTCTTTCAACAGTGGGAAGAGCCTTGGTTAGATCTATTCACCACCGAAGAGAACGCGCAGTGTCAGCAGTTCTGCGCGTTAGAGTTTCCAAGGCGGCTCTCGCTCAGCGGCGCTTTTCGTCGCGAGTGAAGTAGCGGCCTCCTGTACACCTTTCCGCCTGAACCACTTCTGCCCAGAGTGCTGAAGAAGATCAAGCGTGACCAGGCCCAAGTCATTCTTGTGGCTCCGGACTGGGCACGAAGAGTCTGGTACCCCGAGCTCTTTAGCATGGCCATCGATCCTCCGATCAGACTGCCTCTTCGGGAGGATCTTCTGTCGCAGCAGCAGGGGACGGTCCTCCAACCAAAACCTGTCCAGTCTCCACCTCCTTGCGTGGAGATTGAGCGGCGACAATTGACAGCTTTCGACCTTCCTCCTGAAGTCTGTAATGTCATCTTGGCAGTCAGGTGTCCCTCCACTAAAACGGTATACGCCTGTAGATGGAACAAATTTGTGGCACGGTGCACAGCAAAGGCTGTGGATCCCTTTTCTGCCCCTCTTTTAGAGGTTCTCCTCTTCATTCTTTCTTTGGTCCAGCAGGGCTCTGCTCTGGGCACTCTTAAAGGCTATCTTTCGGCCATTTCGGCCTTTCTTCGCCTTCCTGATCAGCCTTCTCTTTTCAAGTCCCCTATTGCTAACAGATTTCTGAAGGGCATTACTCATCTCTTTCCTCCTTCTCCTTTTGTAATGCCCCAGTGGGACTTGAATCTTGTCCTCACTTATCTTGTGTGCTCCCTTTGAGCCCCTACATAATTATCCTCTTCGCCTCCTTACTTTGAAGACGGCTTTCTTTCTTGCCATCACCTCTGCTCGCAGGGTGAGTGAGCTTCAGGCCTTATCTTCCAGACCTCCCTTTCTTGCTGTCCATCTGGACAAAGTAGTCCTCCGTAATAGGCCCTCTTTTCTGGCCAAAGTGGTTACCTCTTTCCAAATAGGTCAGACCATCACATTGCCCACCTTCTTCCTGCCTCTGCACCCTTCCAAAGAGGAGGAGAGACTACACCGTCTGGACCCAAAACGTGTGCTGTCTTTCTACCTTGACCGCACTAAAGACTTCCGGGTGGACGATCAACTCTTCGTGAGTTATGTGGCCGCCA
This sequence comes from Calotriton arnoldi, assembly GCA_963921515.1. Lineage (NCBI taxonomy): Eukaryota > Metazoa > Chordata > Amphibia > Caudata > Salamandridae > Calotriton > Calotriton arnoldi. Next base: position 901,759 of record CAWUFW010005548.1, on the reverse strand, counting down.
AGAAAGGTCGGGCAGTGCACAAACGTACGATCTCTTGATGGGTCGTCCTATGCATTAAGATCTGTTATTCTTTGGCTAAAAAGGAACCTCCAGTAGGACTGAACGCCCACTCTACCAGGGCAATGGCAGCCACTACTGCTTTGGGATGTGGAGTTCCGCTGGTTGACATCTGCCAGGCAGCCACGTGGGCATCCTTGCACACGTTTACTAAGCATTACTGCCTGGACAGCCAAGTCCGGAGAGACGGCTTTTTCGACCGTTCTGTTCTCCAGGACTTCCTGGTATGAACTTAGTTCTCAGACCCACCTCCGGGGTTGGCATTGCTGGGGTATCTATACTAAGGTAAGGAATCTATAACTAATAGTCTCTTTCAGATGAACAAGTTACATTGTTACCGAAGGTAAGTATCTGTAAGAGACATATATTAGTTATAGATTCCTTACTGCCCCACCCATCCTCCCCGTTCTGCAAACTGACTTCTAAGGATAGGGACTCCCTTGCAGGGCCCTAGTTTTGTGCACCAGTGGTCAGTGTCTTACATGGCTCTGCGCTTCTGGCGTGGAAAGTTGTGTCAGAACTGACGTCATCCCGGTGACCACGACGCCAACGACGGACATGGAGTCGACCAATGTCACGTACTGATGCGCAGGGGTACTGCTATGAAAAAATGTCTCCGGATCCAGTCTGACGCCTGGGGGTACATCTAAGGTAAGGAATCTATAACTAATATATGTCTCTTACAGATACATCGTTACCGAAGGTCAGGAACTTGTTCAACATGTACAGAACATTTTCAAACTGTTTTACACATATATGGAAAGCAAGTACACCACATTACATATGCAACACTATTGGCCATGTGGCCTATCAGGTTGTAAGTGGTCAGATAACACGTTTACATGTCTGGATGAGACACATTTGTTAGGATGGTTCAGTCATACATACATACAGGTGATACTCTTTGACCTGCACCTGTTGGAAGATGCTGTACACCTACACAAGGGTGTGCTAAATGGCCAAGTCAGCTCCATGTGTGTAGGTAGGTTGCGATGCCTATCTGCACAATTCACATACATATTCAGGTAATGGTTTCAGGAGGCACTCTGATTGTATGTGAACACCATCCATTAATCAATCAATCAGGGGTTTATAAAGCACGCTACTCACCCGTGAGGGTCTCAAGACGCTGGGAGGGGGGTGCAGCTCCGGATCAGTCGAAGAGCCAGGTCTTGAGGCTCTTCCTGAAGGTGTGCAGGGTGGGGGAGCGTCTGATGTTGACTGGGAGCTCGTTCCAAGTCTTTGATGCGACATAGGAGAAGGCTCTTCCGCCTGCTCTGGTTCTGCGGATGCGTGGGGTCTCTGCCAGGGCGAGGTTGGCGGAGCGGAGGTTCCTTTTGGGTACGTAGTAGGAGACTCTTTCGTTGAGGTATTTGGGTCCGATGTTGTGGAGGGATTTGTAGGCGTGGGCAAGTAGCTTGAAGGTTACTCTCTTCTCGATGGGGAGCCAGTGGAGGTCTCGTAGGTGCTGGGTCATGTGCTCGTGTCGCGGGGTTCCAAGGACGATTCTGGCTGCAGTGTTTTGGATGGTTTGGAGCTTGTGTAGCAGGGTTTTGTTGATTACGGCGTAGAGGGCGTTGCCGTAGTCCAGTCTGCTGGTTATGTGTGCGTGGGTGACGGTCTTCCTGCATTCGGGGGGATCCACTTGAAGGCGGATGATGTGGAGGGTGTTGAAGCAGGTGGAGGCGACGGCGTTGATCTGGCGGGTCAGGGTGAGGGAGGAGTCTAGAATGATGCCGAGGTTCTGGGCGTGGTCCGTCGGGTGGGTGGGTTTCCAAGGGCAGGGGGCCACCAGGAGCTGTCCCACGTGGTGGGTGAGAGGACGAGGACCTCTGTCTTCTCCGAGTTCAGTTTTAGGCAGCTGTTGCTCATCCAGGCTGCGACGTCTTTCATTCCTTCTTGGAAGCTGAGTCTGGTGTATTAGGGGTTCTTCGTGAGAGAGAGGATGAGCTGGGTGTCGTCGGCGTAAGATACTATGCTGAGCCCGTGCTGTCTGACGATGGCGGCGAGGGGGGCCATGTAGATGTTGAAGAGTGTGGGGCTAAGCGAAGATTCTTGGGGTACTCCACAGTTGATCTCTGTAGGTTCGGAGAGGAAGGGAGGGAGTCTGATCCTTTGGGTTCTGCCGGAGAGAAAGGAGCAGATCCAGTCGATGGCGGTTCCTCATATACCGGCATCGTGGAGTCTGGCTGCGAGAGTGCGGTGTGAGACGGTGTCGAAGGCTGCGGAGAGGTCTAGTAGGATGAGGGGCGCAGTGTGGCCCTGGTCGAGTAGCATGCGGATGTCGTCGGTGGCGGCGAGGAGGGCGGTCTCGGTGCTGTGGTTGCTGCGAAAACCGGACTGGGAGGAGTCGAGGAGGGCGTTTTCTTCAATGAAGGTGGTCAGCTGGGCATTGATGAATCTCTCAGTGACTTTGGCTGCAAAGGGAAGGAGAGAGATGGGCCGGTAGTTTTTCAGGTCTGTCGGGTCGGCCGAGAGTTTCTTGAGGAGTGGCTTGACCTCTGCCCGCTTCCAGTCGTCGTGGAAGATGCCAGATTCGAGGGAGGCGTTGATGGTCCGGCCCAGTTCTGGTGCTATGGTGGCGGCGGCTCTGTGGTAGATGTGCAGTGGGCAGGGGTCCGTGGGGGCTCCTGAGTGGGTGTTCTTCATGTTCGTGGAGGTGTCTTCGGTGGTGGCAGGTTTCCAGGTGGTGATGGTCGGCTGATTGTCGGTGATGTGGCGGGGGTGGTGTCTGGAGTCTGTTCGCTGAAGTTGTCGTAGAGGGCCTTGATTTTCAGGTGGAAGTAGGAGCTGAGCTTGTTGCAGAGGTCCTGAGATGGTGTGACGTCCGTGGCTTCGCTGGGGGGTTTGGTGAACTGCTGTATGACGTTGAAGAGTTCTTTTGCGTTACTTGAGTTGGTGTGGATTTTGTTCTTGATAAAGGTCCGCTTGGTGGCTCTTATACGCTGGTGGTATTCATTCATGGCGTTCCTGTAGTTGTTTTGGTCTTCGGTGGTTTTCTTGTTCCACCAGAGTTTCTCAAGGCGTTTGCAGGAGCGCCTGGCTTCTTGGAGGTCGGTGGTGAACCAGGCGGCCTTCAGGGGGCGTTGTTTGGTAGGGTGGCGCAGCTGGAGATCCAGCGGTGTAGTTCTTTGGCTGCGGAGGGGAGGTCGTGGAGGAGGGTGGTGTTGAGGTGTTCCTCTGTGATCTTGCTCCAGTTCCTTCGTGGCGGGCATGGGGCGGGTTTGGGTGCGGTGGTAGTGTTGAAGGTGAAGTGTACGCAGTGGTGGTCTGTTCAGAGGGGCTGCGTGGTGTTGTTGAAGTGGATGTTTGTCCCTCCTGGGAAGATGGGGTCGAGGGTGTGTCCGGCTCTGTGGGTGGGGGTGGTGACGAGCTGCTTCAGTCTGAGGTTGGTGAGGAGGGTGGTGGAGTCGGGGTCGCTGCAGTTGTCGAGGTGGAAGTTCAGGTCTCCGATGAGGATGTAGTCCATGGAGGCGATGGCGTGGGGTGCGATGAGGTCGGCAATGGTGGTGGCGGAAGAGGCGCGAGGCCCGGGGGAGGTCTGTAGACGAGGGCTCCGCGCAGCGTGGTTCTGGGGCTGGTATGGATCTGGAAGTGGAGGTGCTCTGTGTTGGAGAGGGGGTCGCTCCTGCTGGAGGTGGAGAGTTGGAGGGAGCTCTTGTGTGCGATGGCGAGTCCTCCTCCTGGGCGGTGGGGGCGCTCTTTTCTTTGGATCTTGTATCCGTCGGGGATGGCGGTGGCGATGTCGGGGGCGGAGGTGGCTTTGTTCCATGTTTCCGTGAAAAAGGCGACGTCTGGCCAGAGGGTGTTGAGCAGGTCCCAGATCTCTGTAATTAGCCTACATATATTTGTACTCGTACTTACTGGTCCACATAGTAACTTGTATAACAACATAACCTCAGCAGCACTGACACGGATGTCTGGAAATAATGTTGAGTAGTCTACCTAAGCCTAGTGCAACTTATAACTACTAGGCATTAGCTAACAGAGTAAGCCATGGCAGACATCAAATATGCTAGCCAAATCCGAGGTGGTATGCCAAGGATCATCAAAGGCACATCACTATGTTGCCCCTTCACAAGACACTCACTCAGCCACAGGATACCTTTGCACGTTGTATGATGGTAAATGACAGCTGTGCAAGGGCCTTGTACGACACTCCCTTTATGTAAGGAATTGTTAAGGTAATTCACATTTAAAACTGGAAATGACACATGCCTGTAGCAGGACTAGCTTCTTTGGAACACATGTGCAGTGCCAGCCATTTAATCACACGAAGGGGCATAGTTGCAAGAAAGTGGCGGTGCACTGTGTTGCACCTAGATTGTTAAAGCTGTGCTCCGACAAGGGATGCGCCTTATTTACAAGGAAGTGTTGCACCCCTGTATTATCCTAGCACAGGCTCAAATAAAGCTGCATAGTGTCAGCGCTGGCACCCTAGCACCATTTTGCTAGGGTGCCTGCGCTGCAGGGGCACCTTCCTGCACAAAATAAATATGTGCAGGGAATTTGCTATATCTATGTGTGTAGCAGAAAGCAGCACATGTGGAAATATCAAAATACGAGGAGAAATATAAAATTTCTCCTGGTATCGCCTGCTTAAGAACAGGTATTTCCTGGTGGTTTTTTGGGCACAGCCCCATATCTTGTAAATATGGGGCAGCATCGTACAGCAATGGGTGTTGCAGTGGAACACCCACTGCAACACACATTGCACACCACTTTCACACTTAGTGCTGTGTGAGTAGGGGCATCATTTACAAGCTGGCATTAATCCAAATTAAGTGGAGTGACACCCCCCTGTAAATAAGTTGAAGGAGTGAACTCCACCAGAACATCTTCAAAAAAGTGATGTTCTGATGGCGTTAACTCCTTGTAAATTTGCCTCGAAGTTTCAGGACATGCATGGCAATGCATATCAACGCCATGCTTACCAGGACGAATTTCTCTCACCTATGGTAAAAGTGACAATAGTGATGGTCACACTATCACAGAAACCACTGGTGCACACAATGGACAAATACCATTGCTATGGTGCATTACCATTTTTCATTTGCATAAGACAATTCATTACAAAACATCCTTGTGACCCTACTTCATCGTCCCTATAGTTTGAAAATGTAACATGAGGCACATCACATTGCAGTAACAATTATGTACTTACGTGTTGGTCCATCAACTACAATGCCCACAAACTCCAGCAGGGCTGACTCCCTGCCCACAGCATCTTGCCGGCGATGTTTCAATGTTGGGATCTCCCGGTCCACATTATGTACCCTCAATATCTGCTGGATATTCTCCCATCTTCTCTTGCGTGCCATCGCAGGGGTACCCCTGAATCACTCGTCCAACAGCTTCCAGCATTTCTGGCAGGTAGTGCACCACCAGCCACAGAAAAGTGCCAAACTCCTTGGAGTTCATGGGCCTCATGCGCCTCGGTCCCGGCATTATCCCACCACTTATTGATTGATAAATGAAACCCCACTAAACCCCCTAAAACCCAAAATACAAAACTACCCCAAAAGACAAACTCCCAAGTCTTGCCAATACACTTGACAATAGAATTCACAAAATACATACACCAATGGACAAAATACACACGCCGGGGACAACAGACACATCACACCAACTCTACAAACTCCAAAATATACTCTCCTGCTCTAAACACACCACCACACCCAAGCACAAACAGATGAACTGTGAGTAAAAGTGAAAATGAAAGTAACTTTACAGTTCCTGGTTTCCTGCTTGCAATATCCATTACATCACTTCCTTTGCTCCATTACTTCATTTCCTGTGTGAATGCGGGACGTTTTCAGGCTATGCGTGATATTTTATGACGCTAGTGAAATTTACCTATATTGCACTAGGGGAATTGCTATATTTAACACAGTAGATTTTACGCGACTGCAACAGTGTGTCATTTTTTTGGTATGTGGCGGGTAAAAAGTTTCCCGCCTAATGGATCTAGCGTGTTGTTTTTTTTTACGCATGTGAAAAAATGTGTACTTTTTTTTCTTCTTGCGTTCTATCAATGTTCCTATTGACAGTGAATGTTGTGTTCTATGTGATGTGTATTGTTGTACTGTTGCCACTGTTGGCTCATGTGTGTATTGTGTGTAAATAATCATACACGTGTTAGCATGAATCAATTTTAGAACCTTGACATGGATGATCCCAAACACATTGGTTAAATGTTTGCACACTTTTCCATGAGTGACTGTTATTTTATGCCTACCAATTACTATGTATGTGGTTCCATATTTGATGCAAGTGTCAGCCTATGCAATGGCCACACTGTAATACATGTACGAAAACTCTGTGCAAAGGCAAATAGGCACATGTAGCACATTGGAGGCCTTTGGTAGTAGTCTAGAGGTGTAAGTGTCCGACTATTGCCTGCACATACTTGCAACCCTCACATATCCCAATTCATACACCCCCCTTGCATGAGTACCATACGCATCCAAAGGCCATAGCCCACACAACAGTGACATTGTGGACATTTGTGGGTACCAAGACCATAATTATTGGCGATTGTGGTATGGTTTATCATCATGCATGCCTTGGTTTGTTCTTGTACCTTTTGATGACATTATGCCCACTTACATGTCTCCATATCTACAGTATGCAACAAGACCGTGTATCTTGTGCATTGCATTGGGAGTACAGATGCAAAGCCGTGGCATATGCAACGTTTGATAGTTCGGTATTTAGCTCCATTAAGATGGACGAACGCTTATTGTGACATGTCTAAAAACAATTGTGAATGGCATAAGTTGACTGTAGTTGTGCGAGTGTGTTCCCATGCACTTCCTATGTGGAATACTGCAATGTACTTCTAATAAAGTGGACTCTACTGGTAAGCACAAGTATGAGACCAAACACATGGCAAGCATCAGAAGTGGCACACCCACAGTTGGTGCCCACCATCTATGTGACGACACCAAGATTATAGTGGCTCCCAATGGTGCCCCATCTGCATCTTGTGGTTGCCATGCGCTAAATATTTTCTGGTACCGGAAGATGCTATAGTTTGTATCATATACTGTGCTAGATGACTAGTCTGTGTGACAGGGGAGTCTTTGGCAGTTTGAAGAGGAAGGGGGCAGACCACATGTCCCAAGCAGCACTGCGGCAGCAGCCGCAGCCCTACGCCGCACTGTCACGTCCGCGCCTGGAGGCACAGTTGAAATTGGACTGCGGGCTCCCGCAGCGCGGGATTCTGGCAGTTGGAGGAGGAAGGGGGCAGACCACATGCCCAAAGCAGCACCGTAGCCCTACGCTGCACCGTCGCGTCCACACCTGGAGGCACAGTTGAAATTGGACGGCGGGCTCCCGCAGCGCAGGAGTCTTTGGCAGTTTGAGGAGGAAGGGGGCAGACCACACACCCCAACCAGCACTACGGCAGCAGCTGCAGTCCTACACTGCACCATCACGTCCGCACCTGGAGGCGCAGTTGAAATTGGATGGCGGGCTCCCGCAGCGCAGGACGCGTGCCCGGGCGAAGACCGGGCCAAGAGCGGGCCTGTCTGCACCCATCCGGGTCTGGCTGGGCTGGGCCTACCCTCTTGGCTGGTTGATTTGGGATCAAGTTTAGTATATGTGCCGTCGGACAGTCCTCCCCAAAGCCAGCTTGTTTGTATGGTAGGCTCAGGACATGCAGTGAGTAACTTTATTGATTTGTGACTATCCCTCTTTACTTGCTGTGGACTTGAGTGAGCTGTCATAGCCCTGTTTTGTGCTGTGCTTTGAAACTTGTTTTATAGCCACTGATACAGCCACCGTCATGGGAAAGAGGAAGGCACAACCCTCGACACCCTCGGGCAGCCTTTTATCACCATTGACTCGTTCTTGGCAAAAGTTGTGGGGGCCATCTCCAAGGAGATAGATCAGGCGGAGAGGCGGCTCTCAGTTGATACAGGAAACACGGTCCCTTGGCTATCAACTGATATATTAGCAAATCCCAATGGCCAGGATTTGGCCACTCCCTCCTCTAATCTAACCACATTGCTACCAAATCCTGCTGTATCAGTGACACTTCCTCCTGAGCCATCATCTCCCAGGCTCCTACCATCTTCTTCTCCAACTACAAAAGTGGCGAGTTCTCCTGCCCCCAAACGGAAAAGGAAGGTTAAGAAGGCAGTCGAAGTTCCTATGGTTACACGCCAGGGACAGGCGAGCATACAGACTAGGATTAGTGCGGAGGAAATGCTGACCCACCCGGCTCCAGTTTTACATAAAATCACTGCGACTTTTTCTGACTTATTATCCCCTCTTTGGACCAGATCGGACAATTTGGAGACAGCCTCTAGGGACTTGTCAAGTAAAATGGACAATTTTTTAACTTCTCTGGTCAAGTCCCCTCAATATTTACAGCCACAGCTCCTTACCACAGCTGCTCCAATGTCCTTAGTTAATCCCCCAAGCAGTGGTTGTAATTTGCATGCAAGTTACGTCTTAAAGTCTAGGGTGGTATTGGCTCAGACTACCCCTCTAGGTACCAGGATCCTCCGTGATAATGTTGATGGTTTGCCCCATGCTGATCGGTTCACTTTGGACCCACACATGGTAGATGCCCCTGCACAGGGGAGCAAATACATAAGGCCTCCCAGCTCTCAGTGATTGACCTCCCCCCGGCATGTGCCCCTTACACCGTTGTATTGTCTGGGGTACCTGGACTCTCTATTTATAAGGGGGAATCCACTGTTCCATTAATTAATAAAGTTTCACATTGGTTAGCCCTACACTTTGTCTTGATGATCCCTGATGGTGTAACCATTTTGATGGCGCGGAGGGTAGCTTGGATAGGGCTCTCAATAATGCAGTCTCCACCAAAGATTTTCCTTATTTCTGAGTTGACACGGAAAATTCTACATGGAACTTCTAAATCATTTTCCCAGACTCATGCATCAAATTATTCCAGCTGGGCTTTTTTTATAGACCTCCGTTGAGCAACCTAATTGTCGAGCATCAAATGATGGGTGGGTCTGATGAATGTAGAATAGGGCTGCTTCAGCCACTCACAAATTCCTATGCTCCCCTAGCGGACCTTAATGACTTAGATTGACATCACGAGGTAAAGGTTACACTTACCTGGTCACCCCATCATTTAGGTCCTTCTCGTCAGTGCGCAGAGGTGGGCGGTGTTTTACCGGCTACAAGCCAGATTGAGCTTTTGCCAGATCCCCCTCTTTGCGAGACCCCTTTAGCTATCTCCCATTCTCGGGGGACCCTTCACTTGCCCCCTTTTATTTTATCTCTTCCTGATAGCACTAATTCTAAGCCTGAAACTGAATCAAGACTTATCTCTTGGAATGTGGCAGGTTTGTCCTTAAATGACCTGATGTACAATAACCAACTATCATCAGTGAACTTGAATATTATTTGTTTACAAGAGACCTGGGAGTCAAAGAATAAATTCTTCCTGGAAGGGTGTAAGACTATTTTCTGCCCAGCGGCAGAATCGAATATGGGCAGAGCAAGAGGGGGGGCCTCATTATTTTTGTTGATCTTGAGCTTTGTAACGCTTTAAAGATTATGAAGTGGGAATCTCAGGTGTTACAGAGTATAAAATTGTGCATGGGGATAGCTTTTCTACTGGTAATAATTAACTTTTATAACGCAAATAGGGGGACGGGCCGGCCCTCTTATTTTAATGCCTTAAATAGTGCCTTAGACTCCTTGAAGGGGGAGAATTTTGGGCATGAGAACCTCATGATGGTCGGAATTGCCACCTGTGCCCATATTTTGTAAATAGTCTTCCTAATGCACAGCCCTGTCCGGTATCAGATGATCTGCATATTGAGCACACCACAGAAGGGGAGGAGTTAAATAATTTTTTATGTAGTCATAACCTGGTATTTACCTTAGATCATTTGTTTACCAGGTCTATTCCTCAATTGCCACCAACATACAAAGGGCGGGGTTCTGCCACTATTATAGATTTTATCTTTGTGACAGCTCCCTTGGGTGGGCTACTTGCTTCTTTTAATATAGAATATAGCCCTTTTAGCGATCACAATCCTCTGACACTTTCCATGATAGGGGTGGGAAATCACCCGACAGGCCCCCGAAAGTCCCAGGCACTTTTAATCCCCAAGGACCAGGGTAGGTGTCTATGCTGGTCGCAAATAGATGTCAAGGCCTTTAATCACACACATCTCTTGCTGGCAGGTGGAAAAGAGGCTATGTGCTTGGATCCCTTAATCCATATTTAGGAAATTTTAAGCTTGTTTGCCTCCATCACTCGGGTAGTTTCCAGCCTTTTATCTACACAGTGGCGGGGCGTGGCCTGGCCTCCCCTTCATGGTTTGATCTCAAGTGTTCACAGGCCCTAAGGCAGCTGAAGAAAGCTTTGAAACCGGTCCCCCAGGATAGGGCTAATATGTCTCTTTGTGTCAGATCCCATCTGCGCGGCAACCGCGCCCGTGTAAACTCTGCCATCGGGAGCGTTTGAACTACACTTCCCATCAGGCTATGCGGGCGGAGGCGCGGGCGTCCTTCACGCGACCTGCTTTTCCGCGATATATACTGTTTCCGGGGCTGAGAACGCTGCCGATTATTCGTTTGTCTACGCAGCGGTCCTATGAGAGCTGGTCCGGTAAGGGTGTCTCTGACACCGTGATCTTTCTCGTTTCCTTTCGAGAAAGCTTGTGTATTCTCTCTCTCTCTCTCTCTCTCTCTCTCTCTCTCTCTCTCTCTCTCTCTCTCTCTCTCTCTCTCTCTCTCTCTCTCTCTCTCTCTCTCTCTCTCTCTCTCTCTCTCTCGGCTCGTTGGATTACTGAGTGGCATATCTTTGCTGATTGTTCTCCCTGCTGTTGGCTGGTCATTAACTTGATCCTTGCAGACGGGGAGAGTTGTTTTGGTGCTCCGTGCTTTCCTCTGTTTGGTGGTCTCGGCTGAGACCTTGCAGAGGAGAGAATTATCATTTACGGAACACACCTCTGTCTGTGGCCTTCCCTCTGTCGGAGAGGAGCTTTTCTGCACTTAAAGGTGCTGGTCTACTCGAAAGCGGAGTGATTTGAACTCCATAACTCTGGGTTATTTTGAGGTTCATGAGTATGGATATATCATGATATTCCGGAAGGCAGCAACTGATAACATTTGAGCTGTACTTCTATTTCTGCTACGAACCTGCCATCCGTATTGTATTGAGGAGTTCTGTACAACGTATGACCTTAAGGAATCTGTTACTTATATGTTACCTTCATACATTTTTGTTTGTGCTTTTGTTATACTGTAACAGGGGATCTGAAGTGGGAGTGCGTGAGGATTCACGAACACCACCCCTGTGATACATGGTGTAACAAAGAATGGGGTATCTGTACAGCCACTAAGAGTCATTTACAAGTCTCCCTTATCAATAGTATATTTACGTTCTTTCTCTCTTCCATGTACTTATTCCTAGCACTTCTATACTAGTACCAATGGTGAAGAACCAACCTACCTTTCCTTACAGTTATTTTCATTTACAGGTAGGACTCTTACTCACTAGAAAAGAAAGGGAAAGTTGTTGTACACAGAGATGGTACCACAGACGAGTTCATATCAGTAATAGTGTGTTTTCTTTGCAGGTCTCCCTCCCGGCTGATCCCATCCTTTCCTTCCCCCGCTTAATCACTTCAACAGTCTATGATTTTATATCTGTTAGACTTGAAGCGATTGGGAGGTGGACCCATTAGAGCATCAAACCAACCCCAAGGACTGCCTACGGATTACACTTTGCTGCCGTCTCTATTAAGGAGAGGATGTAGCCTTACGGCTAGAGCGGTCGACCTTGAAGCTGGGGAACCTGGTTCAAGTCTCGGCAATGACGCTCAACATCCTGTGATTCTGGGCAAATCACTTAATCTCCCTGTGCCTAACAAAAATGAATGTGTCCATCTGTAGCAAAACTGGTGCTCATGTAAAGTGCTCTGATACCCGATGTCTCAAGTCTAGTTTGCGCTATATAAAACTTAAAAAAGAGGCCTTGAAAGATAGTAGGCTCCAATTACAGAAACAGGCATGGGAGGATTTAATCAAAGCGGGTGATTTGAGGGATTCAACAATATTTTGGAAGATTAATAGCCCCTGCTTTGCGGAGCCAGTTAGATCTACCGCGTGCCATCATATCACTCCAGATAAGTGGGTTTCCCATTTTGAAAGTGTATATAATGCAGGCCTCCCGGATGATCCCTACATAAATATAATTCCCAGCCTCACTGTTACACCAGTTAGCGTTTCCCCGGAGGCGGTATACACGAGCATTGAGTTGTTGTCGCAGAATAAGCCATTGGATCTTTTTCGTGATAATATTGAGGTGTGGGCCCCGATTTTGACCCAAGTATTAAATGCGGCAGCCCTGAAAGGGACGTTGCCCTCCTGGTCCACTGCTACTATTTGTCCTCCTTTTTAAAAATAGGTATAAGATAATCCGCAATCTTATTGCCCGATTTCCCTTATTGACGCCGTAGTTAAGGTGTTGGGTCGGGTTCTTTTATCTAGACCAGGGGTCTCCAACCTTTTCTGTAGTGAGAGCTACTTCTGATCAGTGAAAATCGTTGTGAGCTACTAAAGGCCAAGCAACTCACGCATTTTTCTGAGACACTCCCCACACCCAGCTTCATTGACCTTAAGCCTAATTTCTTCAGAGCCCATACAGTGGTTTGAACAAAATACTTAGAGTTCTCTCAAAACACTGATAGGAATGATTTTGGATTTGTGTTTTCACCACGCTCCAACACCTTTCAATCGATAGCTGTCACTGAAATAATCATTGTAATGCAGTTCAATTAGCAAATATACAAGGAAGTCAATCTTACCTTCAATGTGGAGCTGTGTGATGTCATCTAATACTGTGTAATCTGGAAGCCAATTCTGAAGAAGCCATTATAATAGTGTAGTAGTCACAGTGTGTGGCAGTCAGCCCGTGCAAAGCTTTGCTGAATCACCAATACAGATGGATTCAAAGAGGTATTACTCGTCGATTGCAGCTGCAACAAGATGGCTGTGCTTTTCAATGTCCAGATTAGCTGAACTTCAGCTGTGTTTTATGCAGCTATTTGGACCGGACTGGAGCATGAAAGAAAGTACTGAATTTGTCCTCTTCTCTGGATTACTTGAAAGGTTAAGTTTTGACTTTAATGTTTTTTATGGCACCAGTCATGTGGGCAATTATATTCTCATTGCTCCCTTTACTGTTTTTTGGTATCCGTAAACCAGGCCTGCAGTACACATTGCTTTGTTCTTGTTCAACTAATAAAAGAACTTTTGAAAGATGCTGAAGATTCTTCTCTATAGCTATCTTTTTTTCTTGATGTCAATAAACCAGGCCTCCAGCAAACACTGCTTTGTTCTTATCTTGTGCAGCAAATAAAAATGTGGAAAGATGCTGAAGATTCTTCTCTCCAGCTACTTTTTCTTGGTGTTAGTAAAGCAGGCCTGCAGTACACATTTCTTTGTTTCTGTTCAACAAAAAAAAGCTTTCTAAGATGCTGAAAATTCTTCTCTGCAGCAACTTTTTCCTTGGTGTGGATTTCACCAATAACTGAATGTGTATTCATTGAAACTGCATACAAACCATTTCAGTGAGAGACTTGACACTGCCTGGTGTCCACCAATCCCCTGTAATCTTGGGTATAGCCTGAGAGGTCAACTCTAATGGAGCCATTCAAATGTTCGTCAGTCAGATGTGTTCGAAACTTATCTTTGTGAATTAGTGTTTTCTGATATGAACTTTGTCAAATCTAAGTAGAGCCAAACAGGGAAAAAAGTTTCATTGCAGCTGTGTGGATGTTCTTATACTTTTCAGCATCCACAAAACTTTAGAAATTAATGTCAGATTGCCTTGCTTTCAATTCAATGTCATTTTGAAGTGTGACAATCTCCATTTCCATGGTGGCAGAGTCAAGGTGGAGAAGCGCACTAATTTTCTCAGAAATTTCACTAACATCCACTTCCATGAAGGGGTTTGAAGTAAACATCACACAGGGCTCCAGTTGCTCAAGATCACTAAATCTGTCACAGAACTCTTGATTAACCCTCATCAAGAGGCTACTGTATTTTTGTATGTCCAGGAGCCCAGCCTCTGCTTTATTTTCTGAAAGGATTTGGAGCAAGGGGAAGTGCTGCATCTTTCTGTACATGCTGTATAAAAAGGTTAAGTTTTGATTTGAATGTTTTCACAGAACTAATCATGTTGGCAATTGTCTTGTTTTTTCCTTGTAATTCGCAGTTCAAGACACTTAATTTTTCTGTCACATCTGTCAAAAATACTAAATCGAGCAACCACTCAGTGTTTGATAACTCTGTGGTATCTTTGTTTCTAGACTCCATGAAAGCTTTTACTGCATACTCAAATCCGATGGCTTAGCAGGGGAAAAATACTGCGCAGATTCCTTTTGCTATTGCCAGAAGTCAAAGGTCACCATACTCGGCTGATAATTCTTCAAGGAACAATTTGAAGGTTTGGTGTTGCTTGGCCTTAGCACAAATTGAATTAATAATTTTAACAACAGGAGTCATAACATGATTAAACCCTATTACCTTGGTACATATTGCCTGTTGATGTATAATGCAATGGTAGTTCAATAATGCAGGGACATCTGGATCTGCTTTGCAATTGGCAATGAAGCCAGAATGACGCCCTATCATTGCGGGTGCGCCATCAGTTGTTATTGCCACTAACTTTTTCAATGGGACATTTTGTTTCACAAAATAATTCTTCACCTCATTGTGGATGTCAGCTCCTCTAGTTGTGGTTTTCAGAGGCAATAAAGTTAAAAAAAAAAACTCCTCTTTATCAGTGAAATCTTCAAAAACCATTCTAACGAACATTGCCAACTGTGCAATATCGCTTGCATCAACGGATTCATCACACTGAATTGAAAAATATTTACATGTCTTTAAATCCCTGTGAGAAGTTGGCCTGGTATATGATGTCCACTAATGTAAGTGTGCACCTTGCACCAGTCCAGACAACCCTTATGGTGATTTAAGAGGTCTCAGACAACCTTAGAAAGCTATCCAAGTGGTAGGTGTGGAGAGCAGCCTTCAGACTTAGTCTTGAAGGAGTGTAAAGCAGATTGTTGAACCAAAATGCAATCTTATAGTATAGATTAAATGAAAAAGGAACCACACAAAGTATTTATAAAAATATATATTTATTGTATAACACTATCTAGTACGTTACAGTATCTCCTACATGGAGATGGACACAAAGCACACAATACCTTAGCAAAGAAATCACAGTAAATAGCACTAATACACAGTGGGCCCCGGTGGGGGGGGCCAAACCATATACTAAGAAAGTAGTATAAGAACCACGACTCGAGTCAGGACAATGTCCAGAGAACGTAGAATTGCTGGGGACCCACAGAACCACCCAAGGTAAATAGATAAGGAACCCAAGGTGTGCAGTGTGTGAACACGACCGCATGCTCCGTACAAGTCTATGTGCAAGTCGCGATTGGAATTTTAAAGGTTAGGGACTCTTCCCAGTGGACCCTGAAGAAACCTCTTGGAAGACAGAAGGTTGGAGAGCCACCCCACCCGTGGATACCATGGTACCCAAGTTACCTATCCCAGGGAAGCTGGGTGCATAGGTGTGAAGTGGCGTTGTAAACCGCCGTCAAACCCAATGGAGGACTTCAGGAAAGTGCTGCTGCTGGAAGGGGTGAAAGTGTTCAGAGGAATCCAAACGTGGATTCTTGATGAGAAGTACCTGAAAGCAAAGGGTACAGTGTCTGTCACTCAGGAGTGACCAGGAGACTTGGAAGACGGATGCCCTCCGGTGTCGAGTGCTTCAGGAAGGAGACGGTGACCTTGGCTCTGCAGCTGTGAGGACCAGGCGATGCTGAGGAGGACCAGGACATGGATACAAGCTGTCCCATGAAGGATGTCGAGTGCTGAGGGATCGGTGTCCGGCGGGAGTACCACCAAGCCTTGGCAAATGCAACTCACGCAGGAAATCAAGAAGGTGCACGGTTGGGACAAACAAGGTCCAGGAGACTCACCACAAGCAGGGGAGTCAGGGCAGGCCCCAAGCAATCAGGGGAGGCCAAGGTAAACAAAGATGACCCTCAATAGGACCCACAGGCTGGAGGCACAGGGATCGCAAGAGGATCTCGAGCAGCTCACCAAAAGGAGCAGGCCACGGTGGCCACGAGCGGTGTGGCTGAAGATCTTGGTGGAAGAAGTTGCCAGAGGTTGGGGGCTACTTGGAGCCTAATGCACTTGTTGCAAAGTTGCCAACAAGCATATGAACTTGCAAAAGCATGCGGTGCACAGGGGTTCGGTTAATGCTGCCCCCACGAGGGATTCTGACCTCAGACTTGGTGAGAGGGCAGCTCGGGCCTCGGGAGATGTAGATAACTACCACCTGTGTTGTTGAACCCTTCGGAGCCGCAGGAACTCAGGATCAGCAGACCGGTCAGCAGTGTTGAGGTGCCTGCAAATGCAGGGAAGTGACTCCTTCACTTCAATGGAGATTATCTTCAAGTGTCTTGGATGCTCCACAGGTCCTGCACGGATCCTGTTTGGTGCACAGGGAGATGAAAGTCAGGCCCAAACGAAGTCCAGAGTGCCCAGACGGTAGAAGTCCAGTGGTTTCAGTTTTGAATCTTGTCTACTACGAATCTAGTGACGTACACCCAGGTAAGCCCTTAAGTATCCTAAGGAGAGGGTTGGGAAGATTCAGGGGATCCTCCCAGGGGAGGGTCTGGACAGGGGGAGGATACTCCCATGTCCTTTGTCCAGTTTCGCCCCAGAGCGGGAGCCAATGGCTCCCAGGACTGGTTTGAACTGGACTATGCACAGGGACACCAAATGTGCCCCTCATGCAGACTTCCAGGCGCTGGCAAGCGCACCCACCCAGCCCTAAAACACTAAATCCTATCTGGGAGGTGGTCATACCTCCCTGTGACAGGATTCCTATTGTTCTGCCTTCCCCTGCTTGAGCTTGGCTCAGAAGCAGGAGGGCAGAAATGTGTCTCTGGTCGGCAGCAACCATTTTGTGCTGTACGGGACTAGAAGGCTAGTACCGGGAACACCAAGAGCCTAACAGAGGGCTCTTCCAGTGCTTGGAATCATACCTCCCACACCGTTTACGGTGTGGGGGTATAATTCCAACATGTGTGATACCAAACATGATAGGATTCGTTGCAGCCGTTTTCGAGATGGCCATCGTGCGGTCATGTGATGCCCCTCTATATAGTATATGGCTGCTTCACTGACAACCCAGGAGAATGGACTCCGTAGACTGCAGGGGTGTCCTGCACATGCAGGGGCACCCTCTCGCTTAGAACCAAGCACCCTGCCCTCAGGATTGTAAAGGCATGCACCAACTTACACGGACTGCAATGGCAGGTCTGTAGTTCCATTTTGAATGGTCTCTCATGGGCAGCATAATACATGCTGCAGCCAATGGGAGACCTCTGGGGTACCTATGCCCTGGATACATGGGTACCATATACTAGGGACTGACAAGGGTACCCCAGTATCCAATCTGGGATGTGCCTAAGTACTGAACACAACAGTTTAGGGAGAAAGCAGATAGACTGGGGTCCTGATTAGCCGGATCCCAGTCAGACTAGTCAAAAACCAGCTTAGCACCAGGCAAAAAGTGGGGGTAAACAAGCAGAAGGATCCTACCTTCCTACAATACCGCTCTAGCTGCTCTATCATGTTGCCCAAATAATGCAGAAACCCTTCTTGCCATAGTATTCGAACCTAACTGCACATCTGAAATGGCAGACAATTTCAGGGCTATTTTGGAAGTCTTTGAATAAGGACTCTGCCATTAGAAGCATTGCTTCCTTCACAATGGCTCCATCCGAAAATGTTGCTTTGTGCTTGATCAAGTGATGAGTAACTTTGAAAGATGCTTCAGTTGCGGCAGTGGCTTTCTTTGATGGCTTTGTAAAAAAAATATTGCTGTGTCTGCAATGAAGATTTCAGTTCATTTACTTTTTGTGACCTCAGGCTACTTCCTTTAGGGAACTTCCTCTCAAAATGCATGTGCATTGTTGAAAAATGCCTCTCAACATTGCATTTTTTTCCCACTGCAACATTTGCTCCACAGATCAAACATACACAGTTATCTTTAATTTGTGTAAATAAAAAGGTATTCTCCCACTCTTGGTTGGAAGTAGTATGTCTTACTGCTCTTTGGCCTTTTGGAGGGACCTGGCTCTTCATACATGATTGTAGTTGTTAAGGCTGTAAGCAAGAGTAGAAATGTTGGTGAAGTCAACATCCAATCCCAACAGGTAAGAGTACCATGTGTACACCTTTAATTATGTTATTTCGGGCCATTTGGGATTAATTTACAAGCATGGCTGCTAAACAGCACCGTTGGAAAATGAGATAACTAACTCACACTAGCTATGTTTAATTATGAACACTGGATGACTGCTTTTCACAAATGACCCTACATTCGATTCATCATGACCTAAGAAGAGCCAAAAACTATGAGTTGTGTGGACTCGGAGTTTAGCCGAATTCTGTAAATAGGAAGAGGACTACAATATCCCACACAAAACACCCAATTCACAAAGGTGAACGTTTGCTACAAATGTAGGAGTACAAAATATTTGCAAAACACTGGATTCCTTTAGAATTAGGACAAGTTTTCAAAACTACTCCGGATAATGATCTTCCATGACAGCAGCCGATTTGATGACATAAGCCTGGGACCTCTCGTCTACGGCAACTGGAATCACCCACATTTCAAACCTATCAACTTCCTAGACTAGAATATTCAGTCTCCATTTCCTTGGGATCACCCTCTTAACTCAAAAATGCAGGTGAAGGCATGCATTTAACAAGTCAACACGTACTCAAGACAAGTAAAACTTCTGAAAAATCATTACAATAAGTGCATGCTCTTTTTTTGCTACTTCACATGAAAGCACAGTTACAAGAAAATATGTCGTGGACCTGTCCCAAAACCTAACTGAGGTTTAAACCAAATAGTTCTTCATTGGGTGAGGTGTTACCTATGGCTGCCATATGCAAACTCCATATTGCACACAGCTGACTGAGGCAGGGAAAAACTGATTATATATCCTATTATATACTTAGGACTGAAAATGTCTCAGTATCAGGATGACCAATTGTTCTTCGACTGGCCCTTTTGCGAAGAGTCAGGTCAAGGAGCACTGCTGCTCTGAATGGCCCCTGTGCTCTACTAGTTTCTTAACTTCTTCATCAATCTGCCACAGGCCACAACTCACCCTGTGAAGTACTGAAGGTGGCCAAGCCATTGCTAGGGAGAAGGAGGTACCTATTGGCTGAACTGTACAACACGAAACCAGAAAACCTGGGATCAATTCTGGTTCCCCTCTTCAACAAACTCTGTGATCCTGACCTTGTGGTAAGGCTGCTATGCAGACTACTACAATCACCTGAAATACCAATGGGACCTATAGAGCTGTTCAAAGCTGTCAGTAGACTGAATATCATAACATAATAAAATGAACTGTACATCTGTCTCACACCTCATCCACCACATTGCTACTCGCTGCGTCCCATAACATGATATAACCCAGGCCTGATATAACCGCACCTTGATGTTCATCAGGGAAGACCATGAAACACTTCCCACTTAGGATCACAAACCAAAGTAAACAGTTCCAACCACCCACCCTACACATGCCATAGCTTGCTGACCATGTAGGTAAGTGCTTCAGTGCCATACATTGGATTAGTAAGCACTAGAATAGATAATAAAGAAAGGGAGACACGCGCTAACCTCCTCGTGGTGGTTTGCCCTGGCGCGGTAACTAGTGTGTTCCATATGTGCTCCTTTAACCCTTTTAAAAACACTATTTTTATTCACTGTCACTAAAGTCCTGTGTTGCGCTGATCTTAGCTTTTATAGTTGTGTGTCATAAATTGTGCTGATATTAGCTTTCAAAACTGTGTGTCTTCAATCACGCTGACATTAGCTTTTTAAACTTTGGTTTTAATTTGCTCTGACCTGTTTGTTCTAAAGTGCCCTGACCTTGCGTAGGTCGGTCTCCTCGCATCCTCACTTCCTTCCCGGCACTTCCGCTGCGGTAGGCGGTCCAGTGGGCAGGGGGACGATCAGCTGCTGCACAGCAGGGCTGATCGGTGGGGGGAGGAGTTAACCCTATATCTGGCATGCTGGAGCAAGCGCGCAAGGTGAGAGACACGCGCTAACCTCCTCGTGGTGGTTTGCTCTGGCGCGGTAACTAGTGTGTTCCATATGTGCTCCTTTAACCCTTTTAAAAACACTATTTTTATTCACTGTCACTAAAGTCCTGTGTTGCGCTGATCTTAGCTTTTATAGTTGCGTGTCATAAATTGTGCTGATATTAGCTTTTAAAACTGTGTGTCTTCAATCACGCTGACATTAGCTTTTTAAACTGTGGTTTTAATTTGCTCTGACCTGTTTGTTCTAAAGTGCCCTGATCTTGCGTAGGTCGGTCTCCTCGCATCCTCACTTCCTTCCCGGCACTTCCGCTGCGGTAGGCGGTCCAGTGGGCAGGGGGACGATCAGCTGCTGCACAGCAGGGCTGATCGGTGGGGGGAGGTGTTAACCCTATATCCGGCATGCTGGAGCATGCGCGCAAGGTGAGAGACACACGCTAACCTCCTCGTGGTTGTTTGCCCTGGCGCGGTAACTAGTGTGTTCCATATGTGCTCCTTTAACCCTTTTAAAAACACTATTTTTATTCACTGTCACTAAAGTCCTGTGTTGCGCTGATCTTAGCTTTTATAGTTGCGTGTCATAAATTGTGCTGATATTAGCTTTTAAAACTGTGTGTCTTTAAAAAGCTAATGTCAGCGTGATTGAACTGTGGTTTTAATTTGCTCTGACCTGTTTGTTCTAAAGTGCCCTGACCTTGCGTAGGTCGGTCTCCTCGCATCCTCACTTCCTTCCCGGCACTTCCGCTGCGGTAGGCGGTCCAGTGGGCAGGGGGATGATCAGCTGCTGCACAGCAGGGCTGATCGGTGGGGGGGGGAGTTAACCCTATATCTGGCATGCTGGAGCATGCGCGCAGCGCGCGGGCGCCGCTGGTGAGCCGAAGGCGCGCCTAAGGCAAGCCCATCTGCGCCCGTCCAAGCACGGCCCGGACCAGGGGCCAAAACCCCTGGTCCGCACATCATATATACGGCAGAACAAATCTTGGCCTTAGCCCCTGGGTCTGCCTACCTAAATAACAATGTAGCAGACATCCTAAGAGCGGAAGGCTTATTGTCCAGTTCATATGTAGCGGGTTAAGTAGGTGCCACACACCACCCCCTTAGTCAGGGAAAGCCTGCTAGCCCACATGAACTACGGGTAGCAGTTCTAAATACCCGCTCTCTGCAGAAACACAACTTGGAGGTTTTTTCACTCCTCCAGGACAACTCCATAGACATCCTGGGGCTCACGGAAACATGGCTTAAAGATTCCTCAATACCAGATATGACAGCATCCCTGCCCCCAGACTACACAGCCCTATGGCATAACAGAACGGGAGACACGAGAAGTGGGGGGGTTGCTTTGTTATATAACAAACAACTGGCGTTAAACACAATAGTCACCGATAACATCGAGGGCGTAGACATCTTGGGAGCTAAGATTCTCTTCAAGACATCCTGCTTAGTCCTAGTGGTGGTCTACCGCCCCCCTCAAACCTCTACCAAATTCCTTGAGCGCTTTACAGAGTTAGTGAGCGACCTCCGTTCCCGGTACCAAAACCTCATGGTAATAGGAGATTTCAACCTACACTGTAACCTAGTACCCAGAGATACTCATGCCATACAATTGGAAGAGGCTCTGACTACCCTGGAACTTAGACAACTTATTAAGGCCCCCACCCATGATAAAGGTCACACCCTCGACCTAGTCTGGACCACCGACCCCTCTGTCAGCCTAGCAGATATCCGTCCCTGCGCCTGGTCCGACCACTTCCTGATCAGGTGCGTAATCCCTCTTGCAGGCAGGACTCCCTCTTCCCCCCCCCCAGAATGGAAAGTCTTACGCGGGTGGAAGAAAATAAAAGAAGATGTTCTGTTACAATCCTGCGTAACTCAGCTCCAAAAAACCCAGTGCAGGGTACCCTTGACCAGGAAAGCGAGTCCCTCGTACTTAGGATGAGGAATGCCATTGACAAAGTTGCTCCCGCTTGTAGAGAGAGAGTGAGGCGCACAAAAGCAAAGGGGTGCCCTGGTTCAATGTGGCACTCAGAGAGGAAAAACAAACGCTACGTCGGTTTGAGAGAGCTTGGCGTAAAACATACGACCCAGGTGCTCTCGCCGAATACAAAGCTAAGTTTGCCACCTACAAAAAAGCCATCATAGCCAGAAAGGCGGAATACTATGAATCCAGGATCTTGGCCGCCGAGAATAAACAGAAGGAGACTTTTCGGATCATAACAGAGCTAAGACAGTCACCTGAACAGAGTGCCCTAGGTTGTCCCACAGACTGCAATAAATTTCAGACTTACTTTCTGCACAAAGTCAAAGACCTCCTGGCAGTCATCCACCAAACCCCTGCTGTCCATATCCCTCCTGTGGCGGCTCCTACGCTTCCTGCCTACGATACACCCCTTTTATCCTTCCCTGAACTAAATCACGACTCTCTGCGCCCCCTCATGGCACGGACCAAATCAGGTTCACCTGCGGACCCCTGTCCACCTATGGTGTTTCGCATGGCACTTCCCGTGGTGGAGAATGAGGTCCTCAATTTACTAAATCGATCTCTTAAAACCGGCCTTGTCCCAACCAGTTTTAAAGAGGCTAGAGTTAGACCCCTACTGAAAAAACCTGGGGCTGACGCAACAAATCTTAAAAACTTTAGGCCTATCTCTCAGCTCCCTCTCCTGACAAAGGTGCTGGAGCAACATGTGCTGAAAACCCTCACCCACCACTTAGAGAGCAATTAGCTCCTTCACACAAAACAGGCTGGTTTTAGGGCTCACCACAGCACAGAGCTAGTGATGATGGCAGTTCTGGATGAACTCAGGCTGATGTCAGATACCAAAAAACCATGTGCCTTGGTTCTGCTAGACCTGTCCGCGGCATTTGATACGGTCAACCATGGCCTACTCTTGTCGCGGATGGGGGAACTAGGAGTTCAGGGGGTAGCACTCCAATGGCTCACCTCCTACTTATCAGACCGATCGCAAAGGATCCAACTTGCTGACCAGGTTTCTGATTCTGGTGGGCTGACGTGCGGCGTCCCTCAGGGATCGGCACTGTCTCCCCTCCTCTTCAACGCCTACCTCTACCCCCTGGTGGCGGATTTATCTGGTATGGAGTGCCAAGTCTTTAACTACGCAGATGACACCCAAATCATCATCCAGATTGCTAACTCCCCCTCGGCCCATGTTCGAATACAGAACATCCTGAAGTTCACAATAAACTGGATGACAGCTAACTCCCTCAAAATTAATCCCGATAAAACTGAGGTTTTGGCTGTCACCACAGATACTAATCCCTGGAGTGACCGATTCTGGCCTCAAGAGCTGGGCCCCACTCCAAAGCCAGCCCCAGTTGTAAAGAGTCTGGGGATAAAATTAGACGCCAAACTCTCCATGTCCCACCAAGTTTCTGCCGTGGTGGGAACATGCGTGGGGCTGCTAAGACTGCTACGCAAACTTGCCCCCCTTCTGTCGTTCACAGCACTCCGCATGGCAGCGACTGCACTGATTATCTCTCGTTTAGACTACGGGAATTCACTGTATGTTGGCCTTCCAGAGAAGCAGCTAACAAAACTCCAGGTAGTCATGAACGACGCTGCCAGACTGATTTTCAGGCTCCCTAGGAGGGCCCATGCTACCGCGCTACTACAGCAGCTACATTGGCTCCCAGTGAAGCAGAGAACCAGATTCAAGGGGCTATGTATAGCCCATAAAGCAATCCATGGACAGGCCCCAGCATATATTAAAGAACGCTTGGTAACCTAAGTACCAGGGCGCTCCCTTCGGTCTTCAGATGCTGGGTTACTATCCTGCGCTCGCTTCCTGAGCTCCTCTAAGGGGGGCAGAGCTTTCTCCACATTGATCCCCCAGTTCTGGAATAAGTTGCCGGAAGGCCTCCGCAAAGAACCAGCACTTCTCCCTTTTAGGAAAAAATTAAAAACCATCCTTTTCACAGAAGCCTGGGGCACAATCTTGGCCTAGTTAGGGCGCACTACCCAGTAGAGTTGCTATGGTGCCTTTTCTCACAGCGCTTAGAGACCAGTTGGTGATATGCGCTTTAGAAGCTCCAATTAACATAACATAACAGGGGAAGCCTTCTGTTGCAGCATTTTATCAAATAAAGTAAACAAAGGGAGAAAAGTTATGTTACAAATAAATACATATGGTTTTCTTTAACGCTTGGGCCTTTGCAGACTATTAAAACAGCAACAAAAGGCCGATATTTGTAAAGGTGGCAACCCTAGTTTCACTATAAAGCACTTGACTCAATTTTAACACATGCTTCAACTCTGCAAAGTCCATTTTCAGAAAATGCATAGTTCTTCACTCTGTTAAGCAGCACACTGTCTGCTAAGCCTTGCACTCTCTGCCCAGCCTTCTACTTCCAGTAATCCAACTACACTCTCTTGGCAGCTTTTTATTTAATCAAAATGTAGTCTAGGTACAATGGTTTACTTTGCAGTCAAGTTTTCATTTAACTCAATTATGTTCTCACACTTCGTGCTGCACTGCACAGATTTCAGATGCCAGCATTCTCTCTGCATCGTCCTGTCCTACACTAAGCACATCCCCATTTTCTCAAAAGCCAATCACCAACAGTACAGCTGCCCACTGTGCCCAATCGCTATATACCTCTAAGGCACACAGGTGTCAACCTCTTCCAAAAAGTTTTTTTCTGAATGTGCGTGCATCAATCTGTCTGTGACTCTGTGTACAATCCTAGCCATGGTGCTGCACCTGCTCGAAATGTTGAGGGCCGCCAGTGCATATTTGAATGTATTTTACTTGTCTTCTACATCTCAAAGACCATTCTACTCAACCTGTTAATTTTTTGGCTCGCCCACCTCTAACAAAATGTCTCATGGGTCTCCTACCTACATAAACTCATTCCAGAGAGCTGGTGACTTACTACAAAAGTAGGAGATTGAGAAGTAAAATGTATTTTCCCTTCTGACATTCTCCCTTTCTGTGGCATGAATTTTGCAGTTTTGCAGTCTGATGGGTTTTGTCTAGTTCTTCTCTGCGTTTTAAATCCCAAAGGGACTCTGTCTTTGAATGGTGACAATGCCCTGCTTCTGCCTGTTGACACATGTG
The DNA here is from genome assembly GCA_963921515.1 of Calotriton arnoldi. Taxonomy (NCBI): domain Eukaryota; kingdom Metazoa; phylum Chordata; class Amphibia; order Caudata; family Salamandridae; genus Calotriton; species Calotriton arnoldi. Next base: position 876,470 of record CAWUFW010005548.1, on the reverse strand, counting down.
TAGCAGAAGGGACATTCGAAAGGAAGAGGGACAGACCTTCATTTTTCAAAAACATGTACTTTCAGTAATGCTGAAAGTGCAAGTACTGTTCTAGTTGGCCCCAGTCTGACCTTCATTTTCAAAGTGCACCTCATGCACTGAGCCGCATTTTTGTATTTAAAATGTGAGGCCCTTTGATTTCAACCTCGGCTGCCACTGCGCTTTACTATTGAATGATGATTTAAAGCGCGGTGGCACCCGACGTTAGAATCCATGATCCTTGCATGCTCTGAACTGCTTTCACTCTGCTACAACGCACTATATATTAGCCTTTGTGTAGTAATCAGTGAAAGGCTTTCACTGATTACTACACTGTGCTATATATTTGCCTTTGAATGACTGTGAAAGCAGTTCAGTGCAGGCAAGCACCTTGAATTTTTGTGTTGGCTGCCACTGTGCTTTTTTATTAAAGGCAGGAAGATTTAAAATGCGGTAGCCAGGGCCGGCTTTAGCTCTGGTGGCGCCCAGTGCGACAATGCTTCTTGACGCCCCCGTGACCACCTCCGCCTTGGATTACTTCATAACCATCCTTTGACAGTGCCCCTCGAGGCTCTATAACTACTCTCTCAGATGCATTTAATTAGTTTTATAGCGCCACTCCTACCAGTGTAAGGTGTCAGAACACTTTACATCACACAGATTACACAGAGACTATCATAAGTGTGTAAATCAGTGTATAGGAAATGTTACATAAGACAGAGGACAAAAAGGTATAGGAGTCACAGGTCATCTATACTGGTAGGCAGGATAGTTTAAGAGTGCTTGGTCAGGAGAGGCAGAAACGAACAAGTTACTTACCTTCGGTAACGATATATCTGTAAGAAACATTAGTTAGTTATAGATTCCTTACCTTAGAATTACCCCCAGGCATCAGACTGGATCCGGAAAGTTTTTTCGTCAGCAGTACCTCTGCGCGTCGGAAGGTGGCGTTGGTCGGCTCCGCGTCCATCGTTGGCGCCGTGGTCACCGGGATGACGTCGCGGTAGCTACTTAGATGCCGCCCTCGTGCGCTGACGTCAGTTCTGTACACGACTTTCCGCGCCGGAAACGCAGAGCCATGCAAGACATTGACCACTGGTGCACAAAACTAGGGCCCTGAAAGGATATCCGTAACCCTAGAAATCAGTTCGCAGAACGGGGAGGATGGGTGGTGCGGTAAGGAATCTATAACTAACTAATGTTTCTTACAGATATATCGTTACCGAAGGTAAGTAACTTGTTCATCTGAAAGAAACACGTTAGTTATAGATTCCTTACCTTAGACTAGATACCCCAGCAATACCAACCCCGGAGGTTGGTCTGCGAACCAAGATCACACCAGAAAGTCCTGGAGAACAGAACGGCCAAAGAAGCCGTCTCTCCGGACTTGATTGTCAAGGCAGTAGTGTTTGGTAAAGGTGTGCAACGAAGCCCACGTAGCTGCCTGACAAATTTCATTCAGAGGAACTCCACATCCCAAAGCAGCAGTTGCTGCCGTCGCCCTGGTGGAATGGGCGCGCAGCCCTACTGGAGGCTCCTTCTTTGCCAGAGAATAACAGGCTTTGATACACAAAACGACCCATCAGGAGATAGTCCGCTTGTGTACGGCCTGACCTTTATTGGCGCCCACGTAGCCAACAAAGAGCTGGTCATCCACCCGGAACTGTTTGGTGCGATCCAGATAAAAGGAAAGCGCACGTTTTGGGTCCAGACGGTGGAGCCTCTCTGCCCACCTTCTTTCTGCCTCCACATCCTTCGAAAGAGGAAAAGTGATGGTCTGCCCGATGTGAAGGGTAGTGACAACCTTGGGCAGGAAGGATGGATGAGTCCTGAGAACTGCCTTGTCCAGATGGACAGACAGGAAAGGAGGCTTGGATGAAAGGGCCTGGAGCTCACTCACTCTTCTGGCAGATGTGATGGCTACCAGGAATGCAGTTTTAAGCATCAGAAGCCTCAAAGGACAGTTGTGTAGCGGCTCAAAGGGAGCGCACATTAAATAGGTTAAAACCAGATTCACTGAGGCATAACGAAGGGAATAGGAGGAAAGAGATGAGTTATGCCTTTCAAGAAACGATTAACAACCGGGGACTTGAAAAGAGAAGGCTGATCTGGAAGCCGAAGGAAGGCAGAGATGGCCGAGAGATAGCCCTTGATAGTGCCCAGAGCAGAGCCCTGCTGGGCCAAAGAAAGGGGAAACAAGAGAACCTCAGAAAGAGGGGCAGAGAGAGGACCCACAGCCTTTGCTGTGCACCATGCCACAAATTTGTTCCACCGGCAGGCGTATACCGTCTTAGTGGAGGGACGCCTGGCTGCCAAGATTACGTCACAAACTTCGGGAGGCAGGTCAAAAGACATCAGCTGCCGCCGCTCAATCTCCATGCAAGGAGGTGGAGGCTGGACAGGTTCGGGTGGAGGACCGTCCCCTGTTGCTGCGACAGAAGATCCTCCCGAAGAGGCAGACGGGTCGGAGGATCGATGGCCATGTTGAGCAGCTCGGGATACCAGACTCTTCGTGCCCAATCCAGAGCCACAAGAATGACTTGGGCCCGGTCGCGCCTGATCTTCAGCCCTCTGGGCAGAACTGGTATAGGCGGAAAGGCGTACAACAGACCGCAACTCCACTCACGACGAAAAGCGTCGCCTAGCGAGTGCCGCCTTGGAAATTCCAACGCGCAGAATTGCTGACATTGCGCGTTCTCTTCGGTGGCGAATAGATCTAACCAAGGCTCTCCCCAGTGTCGAAAGAGACCTTGCACCACCTCCGAGTGAAGATGCCATTCGTGATCCAGCATGCACCTGCGGCTGAGTTCGTCCGCCCTGGCGTTCAGGGAACCCGCCAGGTGTTGAACCACCAGGGATATGCCCTGATGTTCCAGCCATGTCCAGAGGCGGAGGGCCTCCTGACATAGGGTCCACGACCCCACCCGCCCTGTTTGTTGCAGTACCACATGGCAGTGGTGTTGTCCGTGAACACCTGCACTACTCTTCCCCGGACAGAGGGAAGGAATGCCTCGAGTGCAAGACAAATCGCCCGGAGCGCCAGAAGGTTGATGTGGAGCCCGGACTCCGCCGGAGACCAGAGTCCTCTGATCTCCGCCTCTCCAATGTGGCCGCCCCATCCCAGAAGGGATGCGTCCGTCACCACCGTGTGCTCTGGTTGTGGAAGGGAGAGAGATCTGCCGTTGACCCAATCCTGGTTCGTGAGCCACCACTGCAACTGTCAAGCAGTGCCCTCCGAGATCTGGACGCAATCGGACAGATTCCCCTGATGCTGCGCCCACTGGAACTTCAGGTCCCACTGCAGAGCCCACATATGCCACCTGGCATGATCGACCAGCAGGATGCAGGAGGCCATGAGGCCCAGCAGCCTCAGGGTCATCCGGACCGAAACCCAGGATAGAGCCTGAAAGATTGGAATCATAGCCCGAATATCCCGGACTCGCTGTTCGGGAGGATAAACCCGAAACCGCGTCGTGTCCAGAACCGCTCCGATGAAGAGGAGCTTCTGAGAGGGAATCAGGTGTGACTTCAGCACGTTGATGGAGAACCCCAGTGAATGCAGGAGGTCGGCCGTAGTCTGGAGGTGGGAGACGATTGCCTGGGACGAGCCCGCCTTCAACAGCCAGTCGTCGAAATAGGGGAAGACTGGAACCTCTGATCTGCGCAGATGAGCTGCGACCACCGCCATCACTTTCGTGAACACCCGAGGGGCGCTGGTAAGGCCAAAGGGGAGCACAGTAAACTGAAAATTCTCGTGGCCTACCGTGAACCGCAGGTAACGCCGGTGGGCTGACAGGACGGGGATGTGAAAGTAAGCGTCCTGCAAGTCCAACGCTACCATCCAGTCTCCAGGGTTGAGGGCAGACAAGACCTGAGCGAGCGTCAACATGTTGAACTTCTCATTCCGGAGGAAGCGGTTGACGTCCCTGAGATCCAAGATAGGACGCAGGCCCTTGTCCTTCTTGGGTACAGAAAGTAGTGGGAATAGCAACCACGACCTACTTCTGGGACAGGAACGCGCTCGATGGCTCCCTTGGCCAACAGTGCCAAAACTTCCTGTTGGAGAAGTGCCAGGTGATCCTCCGACAGGCGGTGGTATTGAGGTGGCATGGCTGGAGGGGTAGCCTCGAAGGGGAGGGAGTAGCCCCTTCGGACTATTTGCAAAACCCACCTGTCCGACGTGATGGTGCGCCAGTGGGGGAGGTGATGGCGTATCCTGCCGCCTACTGGCGTTTGATGGGCCTGAAAAGTCGGACTAGGAAGGTTTGGAGGCTGCTGCAGAGGGAGGGGGGGGTTCGTGGACTGGCCCCCTGAACCACGGCGTTGGTTCCCACGTCCCCGGCCGCTCGAAGGTTGGGTAACTTGCTGCGGCCTGTGGCTTTGGGCGGGATGTAGTGGGGCTCCCCTTCCGTAGCCACGAAAGGGGCGAAAAGCAGACTGTGCTGGGCGGCTGGAGAGGCCCAGGGACTTGGCCGTAGCCCGTGAGTCCTTGAAATGTTCTAGAGCGTTGTCCGCTTTGTCGCCAAAAAGATGACGGCCATCAAAAGGCATGTCCATCAAGGTGTTCTGGACATCCCCCAAAAAGTCAGTCGATCTCATCCAGGTGTAGCGACGAAGGGCTACCGACGTTGAAATTGTCCTGCCCAGAGAGTCGGCGTTATCCAGCCCACAACGGATGGTAAACTTCGCCGCATCCCTCCCGGCGGCAATAGCCTGGGAGAGCACTGTCTGGGCCTCCTCCGGACACTGAGGCAGCACTTGCGCAACCGAGTCCCACACAGAGTGGGAATAACGGCCCAAGAGACATGCGGTGTTTACCGACCGCAGTCCTAAGCTGGCGGAAGAGAAAATCTTCTTCCCAAGATGGTCCAGCTTCTTGGATTCCCTTTCCGGGGGAGCGGTAGGGAATGCGCTCTTAGAAGTGGAGGCTTGGACCACCAAGCTCTCCGGGGTGGGGTGTTGGGAGAGGAAAGTGGGGTCACCCGGAGCTGGGCGGTGGCGTCGGGCAATCATCTTACCCACCGGAGCCCCCGTGCTGGGCCTGGACTACGTGCCCAAAAGGACGTCGGTAAGGGCCTCATTAAACTGCAGCAGGGGCTCTGAAGAGCTTGCAGCCGGTTGAAGCCCCTCTGTCAGGAGGTTAGTCCTGACCGCCACTGTAGGAAGCTCGAGGTTGAGGGCCTCGGCCGCCCTACGCAACACCACTGCGTATGACGCTCCCTCCTCTGTAGCCACGGAAGGAGGAGACAACATGCCAAGGTCAGGGGAAGTATCAAGACCACTGGCATCCCAAAACCCCACTCTGCGCCGGATCCGGCGTCGGGCGACGACGGTCCGGCTCTGGGTCCACCTCGGGATGGAGACCGGGGTCGACGCCGGCCGGGGACACGACCGATATCGGTTGTGGTGCCGGAGAAGTGGCGCCGGTGGAGGTGTAATGAGGTCAACCGGCGCCGATCCGGATCCAGGCCTGTATCCACTGGAGGCCTGCGGCGCCGTGGCCGGAGCAGACAGCGAAGAAGGCCTAGGCCCCCCAACCGAGTCCGCGGGACCCAAAGGCGAGCCGGCGGGTTCGGGTCGCCCGAAGATGGCATGCATCGCTTCGTAAAATTTACGAAGTTGGGCGGGAGTCGTTCCGGGTCCCGGGAAGGGGGGGAAACTCTGATTCGACTCCTCGGGCTCCGCATGCGGAGCCACGGGAGGGGCACCGCCCGCATCCCTCGTTGCGTCAGCCGACCGACGGGGAGAAGTCGAAGAGCGACCATGCTTCTTCGACTTCTTTTTGTGCTTTGACTTACCCGACCCTGAGTGCAAAGACTTTGATGACTTGGACGAGTGGTGATGGCTCCGCGACCGGTCCCTCGACCTCCCTCGCAACCGGGACCTCGAACGGTGTGGAGCCGACTGCCGGCGCTCAAGCAGCTTTCAGGACTGCTCCCGCAAAGCCTTCGGCGCCATCGACCGGCAGTCGGAGCACGACTTGGGGTCGTGGTCGCGCTCCAGGCAAAAGAGGCACACGCAATGCGGATCCGTAACCGATATCAGCTGGTTACAGGAACTGCAGGCCTTGAAGCTGGGCATCCCTCGTGCACCATGAGTCGTAGACTCAAAACAGACGTCGACAAAAGTCGCTCAAAAAAGTCAGTCAAAAAGTGACTGGAGGTACCGCTCTCTCCGGATCTGCGCTGGCTGGCGCGAAAAAGGAAAGAACTGACGTCCGCGCGCAAGGGCGGCGTCTAAGTAGCTACTGCGACGTCATCCCGGCGAGCACAACGCCAACGACGGACGCGGAGCCGACCGAAACCACCTTCCGACGCGCAGAGGTACTGCTGATGAAAAAACTTTCCAGATCCAGTCTGACGCCTGGGGGTAATTCTAAGGTAAGGAATCTATAACTAACGTGTTTCTTTCAGATATAGAATTTAAAACCTAACACCATGGTTGGGGGGGTTCCCTTTAAGAATAAGAATTGATTTCTACCCAAATGAACCTATTTTGAAACATTAGGATAATGAAAAACTGGGGGGAAATCATAACAGTCCAGACTCGAGTCCAGCCTATACCTTGCAGTTTTCGTGCAGCTCTTTGATAAGTTACTTGCTCAGTGTTCTACATTAAGATTTTAACTCATAAAGAGCTAGAATCAATATGGTCTCTCTGATAAAAGTAGTAACCCACTGTGACTGACCTATTTACATTACGTTATAACCACTTTGTGATCTGCACGTTCTTTGCAGCAGGCATATTAACCCTCTGTGCTGCCTTATGATGCGTAAAAACTTCCATTACAGATTACACAAACCTCCGATCTCTCTCTCTCTCTTTCCAGGAAGTACATTCATCACCGCAGTCAATTTGACATTTTTATTGTTGGCTGAAATTTTCTGGAGGCCAGGAACGCAGCAGCAGGTGCTTTTCCATAATATTGGCGCCCTGACACGAAGTCAGCACCCGGTGGCACCAGTCGCGGTTACCCTAGAGCCGTCCCTGGCGGTAGCAGCCCAGTGCATGCAAGGACTTTGCTTTATTACTGTTAAGGCACATGTAAAGCGCGTTGGCGGCCGATATTAAAATCGCAGTGGCAGCCGACGTTCGAATTAAAAGGTCCTTGCCTGCATTGAACTGCTTTCACTCTACTACACCGCGCAATATATTTGCCTTTGTGTAGTAATCAGTGAAAGGCTTTTACTGATTACTACACTGCGCTATATATTTGCCTTTGCATGACTGTGAAAGCAGTTCAGTGCAGGCAAGCACCTTGGATTTATCATTGGCTGCCACCGTGGTAGCGGTCAGTGCCTGCCCTGCAAGGACCTTTGGTTTTAACATCGGCTGCCACCGTGCTTTACATCTGCATTAAGGAATAAATCGCGGTGGCAGCCGACGTTAAAATCAAAGGTCCTTGCCTGCACGGAGCCGCTTTCACTGACTACTACGCGAAGGCAAATGAAAGCGTGGAAGTCAGTGAAAGCGGATTAGTGTAGGCAAGGCAAGGACCTTACATTTAACATCGGCTGCCACTGCGGTAGAGGCCCAGTGTCTGAAAGGACTTTGATTTTAACGTTGGCTGCCACTGCGCTTTAAATCTGTCTTCAGTAATAAAGTGCAGTGGCAGGCAACGTTAAAATTAAAAGGGCCTTGCATGTACTGAGTCGATTTTACCCACTCTGCTAATGCTCGGCCAGGGGCCCACTTACCACGCAGCTGTTCCGGGAGGACCGAATGGAAAATAAATACGAAGCGTGGTGCCAGCCTGGAAAAGACAGGTGCCGCGTGACTTCAGGAAGAACATTACGTTCTTCAGCCCGCCCCAGCTAAGCTCACTTCAGCCAATCTGAGTAGCTGGTTTGACAGCTATCTGCCCTTGCCCGCCCTCACACAAAGACAATGAAGGGATACAAAATAAAATGCTTAAATGGCGTCTTAATAATTAGAGCAGGCGCCAGCTACTCCCAGAGGGTCGGCGAGCTACCGGTAGCTTGCGATCAACCGGTTGGAGACCCCTGATCTAGACTCTCCTTGTGGGCTAATGATAATCAGATCTTATCGGACGTCCAATTTGGCTTTCGCCTAGGCATTTCAACTATGGACCAATGCCTTAACCTTTATCTTTTAATAACCAAATATACAGTGACACAACCGGGTGATTTGTTTCTAGCTTTTATGGACCTTACGTCCACTTTCGATCGAGTTAATATAAATCGAGAATAAAAGAGGGGCTAAGATGCAGCCTTGACGCCCCCGCCCCCCGAGTGCAGTTAAAATGATTGGTGAGGGCCCCCTCTTGAGAAAATCTAACTGCCGCCGTCATGTGAGTGTGAAGAGACATGAGTAGTGACACAATAGGGGGGGTCAACTCCCAAGGAAATCAATATAACCCACACTGTACTCATCAATTATGCATGGCTCTCTAGGAATACACCACCTGCATAATATGTATGTACAAAGTTCACCCCTGACTTCTTCCTCAAGTCTAACAAGGGCCACTACAAACCATACGAAGCAACTAGAGTCTTCAGGGTATAAATACACCACATCTTACCCCGGTAAGACAGAGGGAACCGAGACTTCCATGCTGACACACTGACCAGAGATGCTGAGGCTCCTGCATGCAGTCGCTCCAGCTGACAGTGGTCTGACACAGCCCTTGCGGGGTGTCCTACTCGAGACCAGGACGGGGTCCCACACTCTCTCTATTCAGGTATGGGGGTTCGACTAAATCCTAGAAGGATTCTTGGCTCTTAGGCTTTTAGACCTACAAATATGCTAGGTACACTCGGGTACATCTAGTTAGGCATCGTAGGAGTACGCGCACTTTCATAATGCTTTTATATTCATGTATGTATTCATGATTATTGCAATATGGTAGAACTGTTCTATCCCTTTGCTTTTATCGTACTGCTGATAATATATCTCTGCTATTGTCTGCTGGTTTCTGCAGCACATATATTTTACACTAGAATAACAGTTAACTGTTCAATAAATACTTATTGAAACGCCCAGTTTATTCTGTGTAACTCTCTGAGCCAAACCGAATAAGTAAGCACGAGTGACTGAGCGAAAGGTAGTACATTGTTTCCACGAATCTGCGGAATTAGGGTTGTCATGATCTAAGGTTGCCAGAAACTAATCTCTCCCCGATAAGAGGAGATTCTAGTGGCACTGTGAGCTAGCTAATGCAAATCAGGCTAACATATGCGGTGGGTGTGCACAGAATCAGTCAGTCACCAAGCCCATGGGTACTATAGGAACTACACGGCACTTGCTTTGATTAATGGTCTTGAAGCTGCCCTTTTGGCTCTTCAGTCGGATTACCCCAAAGTGGGCAGGATATCTTTGCCAGTTTTACTTTATGCCGACGATGCGGTGCTTATGGCCCATATGGCTCGGGGCTTGCAAGTTTTAATAGATGGGTTTGTTGCTTTTATGGACAGGCTGGACTTGTCTGTTAATTTTACTGTCTTATGTCCTAGTTGCGGGTCCCCGGGGTCTTCGGTCGAAAACCTTTGCTAGGATGTGCCGTCCAGCTTTAAAGGTTCCGGTTTTTCCCTACCTGGGAGTGTTAATCGATGACCAACTACAGTGGAGATAGCTTCTAGAGGGGAAGCTGAGTGATATGAATAAATCTATGGGTGCTATTACCAGTTTTGCCAGTAGATTGGACTGGTACAATTTCACGATGACCTCAGGTGCCCATGATCCCAAAGGCATCTCAAAGGTTTTATATGGCAGTGAAATATGGGGGTATGTTCCTGCACACAAGTTTCAGGTGGCTGAAAATAAGTTTTTGCATTGGATTCTGCATGTTCCCCACGGCACGCCAGCTTGGTCAGTGCACGAAGAGTTAGGGGTCTATATCTTGGGTGGATAAAGTGTCAATTAAACCTTTATTGTGCTGGATAAAGATATGGACAAGTGAAAATAAGGGCTTAAATCGTAGGATTCTTTCAGACTGCCTTTCTCTGGAGCATGGTAACAAAATCCCTTGGCTACGTTATGTAAAGGAGTCTTTTCATGCTCTAGGGAGACCAGACATTTTTCTTGCACATGATTCTATAAGCCCCAGGGATGTTAATATTATAAAAGACTTGCATCCTAAATATTCTTCTGCTCATCGTGAAATTATTGAGCTCATAAGATAAGCCCTCACTGAAGGCTTTCTGTTAAAGTCAGTCTTGGGTATGGAACATTCTTTTCTTCCTTACTAGTGCTCATAACAGATTTTTAATCACTCGTTTTAGATTTAATTATCTTCATTTTCTTTTAGCATCCCTGGCAGGTTTTTTTCCCCGCCAAATCAAAGAGGACCCTGTGGCTGCGATACTAGATCTCCACAGGACACGCTACACTTTGCCTTCTTGGCAAGGAAAAGAATTTGCACAATAGTACAATTTCTCCGTCCCCTTTTAAAGAGTCTGAAGTTTAGGCGTGCCAGAGTGGCACTTTCGTATTTACAGCTGTTGCCAAATGCTTTTACCCTATGTGCAGTGACAAGCTTTTTGCAGGCTGCTTACAGATCTAGGCTTTCCAGCCCTGATTGAACTGTGTTCGGCCTGCGCTCACGTGGTACCTTCTAGATTTATGGTGCGTACTGTTTATGAATTTGAGTTTTTAAAATTTATTCTCAACTTTTTTAAAACGGGTTGTGAAATAGGTTAAAATATTAAATAAAACTATGATGTGTATCTTTTATGGTCGCTTTTGCTTCTGAATAAAGAAATAATTATTATGTCTGTCACACAGACTATGATAATAAGTGGAACTAATATTGTATGCCAGAAGAGTAGTGTGCAAATAGGATAAAAATTTACAAGGTGTTAGTGTGGTGAATGTTTATTTATAGGCAGAGCCACATTTGTCACTATACGACATTTTTTGGGATTCATTTTGTTAAATGTTAGAGAAGAAATGAGTGATATTATCCCTCCGCCTTGATGCTGCTGATGACTTTCCAGGCTGCATAGGCTCCTCTTCTCCTTCCTCTACATCATCTGGCATTTCTGGTTCCACATTGTCCTCTGGCAAAGGCACATTTGTCCTCACACATCTTGGTGTGCTGCATCCTGCACAACATATGATCTTACATACCATAGGTGGGGAGTATAGTAATCAACCTCCAGATTCATCAAGACAGAGGAACCCAGATTTGAGAACACCAAAGGTTCGCTCCACAATAGCCCTGGTGTGGCCGAGAGCTTGACTGTATGTCATCTGTGCTTGGTTTTGGGGATACTTCACCAGTATCATTACCCACGGCATTAGTGCATACCCTTGGTCAGCTGAGAGAAAGGAAATAGGTGTTACATTAGTTAGCACTCTTATTACTCACCCTCATCATATTAGTCACCATTGTGGACTGTGTCCAGCTTTCTACATTGTCATTGCTTGTAAATTACTTGTATGTCAGTGACACATTAAGCTTGCACACAGTCACAATTGTTAATGGCAGACACACTACAACACAGCTGAATGTCAAGAAATGAAGGCATCACAGAGGACACCACACTTGTCTAAGTGTTAATGCCTTGTAGGTTTTGATTAGTCACCAATTACAATATTTTCTTTGACATTTATTGGGCAATTGCCTGTCAAGCTTTTATTGTGTTGATGTATAGGTAGCATGCCAAAATCTAACCCTTTATCTTTCCAATTACATGACAAATAGCTTTTGCTGCAACAGCTACTGACGTGTGCCAGAAGGAAAATACTCCATTTTTGATTGCATCTACCTTTTTCTATATGTCGGGTATGGAAATGAAAGTGGATGTATGTGAACATGTGACAAGTTAATTAACTTCTGTATACTGTCCACACAGTGGACTATGTGCACCACCATGTGTTAGTATATGTGTTGTTCAACTATTCTGTTCAACATCACAAGTAGACTGCATACACTATAATGCAAGACATATTGGGAACAGTGTAGGCCATAGATTTGACATTAAGCAGTATCCATTCATTGTGTCTGCGCTGGTAGAAGCAGTGCAGCTTTTCTCTTTGACACTCACGATATGTCCCTGGATATGTTGTTAGCTGTCATAGGGGATATATTTTGTGCATGAGGGATCACCTTGCTGCACAGTCTGGGACCTTGGACGAGAGCTGTAGTGATTTTTGCAAAACACTTTTTTTTTTTACTTTTTACATGTTGTACACACTAGATGTGATGTGTGTCTATGATTTGTGATGTGATGCTGCATTGTTGAGGATAACTATTGCAGTGTTTATGTATGGCCATGTTTCTCAATCTCACAGAAGTATGATATGTCTTCTCTCCTCTTGCCCATGGGAATGACTTGTAGTACACAGTTATTGCTTAAGTAAGGCGTTCCCTGTGTGAAGTCTATTTGTGCCTAATCATTAAGATGTAGTGTTATGTACCCATCCAATTTTTGCTACGACACTCACGTAAGTCCTCGTGGTGTTTTTCTGCGTACATTGCTTTGGATGCAGGTTAGCTCAGCCTTTTCCACACTCATCAAAGTTGTGGAATGTGCATTTCTTTGACATACAGCACATCCATGGGATTCTACGTTCAATGCATTACATAATGGTGTGTAGTGGGAAAACCACCACCCAACATTGCACCATGGTGCACGTGTCAGTTTGTTGTCCGGACATAACGTTATGTTTTGAGTAACATATTCCAAGTACCATTATCATAATATCTGTGCTATTCACACATGATTTTGTTCAGCAATCTGTAGCACACATTGGGAAGTGGGAAATAGTCCTGTGCTTATGTATTCTCTTCTTTGGTCCCCTAGGGTGGCACACCACTTACACACATCCTACTTACAGGGACTATGTGGCAGTGTGCAAGATTGTTATTGTCTACATTTTATTGGCTGGGAAGAAGCACCACATTGTCCATGGAATACATTGTTGACATTAGAAGAATTAATTATGTACTTTGTAGTGGCCTACCTTACTTCATACCTATTAGGCCTTGCAATGTTATGCAGACATATTTCCCATAAACATTTTGACATGATATGGGCATGAGCTCCACCATAGCATCATGATAGATGACAGACCCTCATCCCATTATACTTGTTCATATGGAGCACATTGGCTTAGTAAGTGTCAACATGTGTGACTTATTAACTGGTAAATGTGTTGAATATATAGTTAACAAGGGAAAAGTAGAATTCCACTGTGCGACTTGTTAACTATATGGTCTACTTTTCCCATATTAACTGGTAAATGTGTTGAATTCCACTGTGCATTTATAGTCACTGTGGCCACATGTACAAGACCGATTTGTCAATGTTTTCCTACATGATTGAGTGCCATTCCCATAGGTCCCATTCTGGAAAAGCTGATTTATGGCAGATTGCCAAAAGATGTAGGAGTCATGCGTACTGCCAGGGTACTTTGCAAGTAAATTGCGATTCTCACATTAACATGACTAGAGAGCATGAGACAGCAACAATCTGCCTCTTTTAAATGCGGCTCCAAGCAGATAAGTTGACTCTTACTTCTTCTTATTTTATTGTATTTATCTTGTTTTAATCCTTTACTTTTCAGGGTGTGTTTCTGGTGTGGCATACCCCCACCCCTCCCACACACCTCATCCCTACCGATCTCCAATTTATGGAGATTTCCTCATTTCCCATTCCTTTTCATGAGTGTATGTATATATATTGCCTTTATTCGTACCTTTTACGCCGCCTTTACAGCGTTATATTTATTTTGTATACTTTTCGGTCTACCGACCTCCTTGCTCCCCTTCCGCGGGTCTTCTGCCTGGTATAACCCCGTCGCGGTTCATTCCTTCCCTGCAAGGCCTTCGGGCCTTCATTCCTCGGTGTTCTCCATTTTTGAACACAGCTCTCGCGTAGAACAGAGGGAAGTACATCGGCAACGGGAGCGCGACGTCCTCCCGTTGCCTAGTGTCATTCCTCTTCTCCCTCCGGCCTCCAGCTGATCGCGAAGCCGATCGGGCTCGAGGCCGGAGGGTTACCATGGCGATCTTATCCAGCTGATCGCTCAAGCGCATTTATATCGTTGCACAAAGGCTTTTCTCATCGACGCTCAACCGCAAGTCTCCCACTCATTTATTCTATGTTTTCTGGCATAAAAAAAAAAGGGGGGATTAATATTTTACATCTTCATTATCTCTACCATGTGGCTATTTTACAATATTAACGCCATTATACCCTATCAAGGGGTTATTTTACAATATTAAGGACATTTTATCCTTTGTTGGCATATTTTATAAACCTTGCCTCCTTTCTTAAATTTATTTACTATCCGGATTTAACTCCCTGTTGAGTTTTTTCTCTCTGACATATTATGTCTGATTCAGACTCTGATGAGGCTTCTGCCCCTACCCCCAACTTAGACAATGAAGCATTTAAGAAAATGCTCCACATGGAAATGAAATCTTGTATGATAGAAAGCTTATCTCAGATAATGGCATCTAAACGACCACTCCCAGAGGATGAAACTACTGAGTCTACAATACCCCATTCTCAGAATGACTCAGGATTAAGGGGGGAAAAGATTAAGAAAAAATAAAAATGTTGAAAAGAGCAACATGGGAGGTCTTGGCACCTCATCTATTCAGGGAGGTATTAGCACCTCAACGAACAATGGAGGTCCTCGCACCTCAAACCCCCAAGGTGTCCTTGGCGGCACAAAAAATCTGGGTGTCCATGGCGGCACAAAGTATCATAAAGCTCTTTATAACATGGGAGACGACGATTCTAATGATTCCTCTGACTTTCTGGACGAATATGTCTTCGATCTTAACGATTTCGATCAGGAATTTGACGACTTGGGAGAGGATCTCCCATCATCCTCTAAGAATACTATTCTTAACCCCTTAGGAGAGGAAATGTTCTCCCCATTAAATTTAAAACACCCAAGAAGTTCTGAATGGTCTCCGCAAGACCACGTTGCTAAGTCTATTAAAAAATGGATTAGAAACCTCTTGGAGAGAGAAAAACGTAACATTCTTAGAGCTGAATGCTCAAGACCCTCTGTTGAGGATAAGACATGCTATACCCCTAACCTGGACCCAGAACTAATCAAGTTTCTCTTCAAACTTGGGCGTGACCCAAGAAAAGGCATGGAAAAATCCCTCAAAGGGTGTCAGGATCGTCTCCTGGATGTTCTGGGTCCGCTAGCCAGAATTCTGGATTCCGCAGAAGAGAGCCATATTAACAGTACTCACCTTGATGCCGAAATGATTAGGGGCTGGAGCCAGAGGGCTATCATCCTTCTGGGTAACGCTAATGCGAGCATGAACGCAGAGAGACGTAGAATCGTCCTTACCAAGATAAACCCGAAATTAAGCAATCTAGCCGATAAAGAACCCTCACAAAGCCCTAAAGGGCTGCTCTTTGGCGAAAACCTCATCAAAATCTCTGGGCAAATACGTTTCCACCTTTACCGCCCTTGATAAAGCACAACAAAACATGCGAAAGGTGTTTAATACCAACCTTTTTAGACGGGCCGGAAGACGGGGCCTCTCTTCCGGCCGCTTTAATCAAAGGCCCTATCCCAGAGGCAGTGGCTACGGTAGAGGATACCAACAATTCAATGTACCTCAGTTCTACCCTCAACGAGGTAGAGGTCAACGAGGCAGAGGATTTAGATCACGTGGAACACCTAACTCCAACACCCCTTCAGGTGAGTACTCTCCCTTCTCCTTCTTTCCCCTTAAAAGTGGGCGGCAGACTCAAACATTTTTACACAAATGGAAGTTGATTACTCAAGACACTTGCGTCTTAAACACTGTAAAAGGTTTTATGATAGATTTCTCACATACACCCGTTCAGACCTCATTCCCGAGGGAACTTCCCTTAACTCTAGATCAACAAAAAATTGTAGAGGAAGAGATTTCCTCCATGATTCAGAAAGGTGCGATAATAGAGGTTCCCCTGGAAGAACTAAAATTCATAAGCAACCTTTTTCTGGTAAAAAAAAAAAAAGGACAAGGGTTGGAGACCTGTTATAAACTTAAGAGATCTGAACACGTTTTTGACTTACAGACTTTTCAAGATGGAGGGCATCCATCTTCTGAGGGATTTACTTTTAGAGGGAGACTGGCTAGTCAAACTAGATCTGAAGGATGCCTACTTCACCATCCCTATGGCAGAAATTCACCAACCCTTCCTCCAATTTCTCTGGAAAAATCACTTATACCAATTTCAAGCACTCCCCTTCGGTCTCTCTTCCGCCCCTTGGTGCTTCACCAAGGTCATGAGATCTGTTGTCTCATACCTAAGACTAAGAGACGTTTGTTTAATCATTTACTTAGACGACATTCTTATTATGTCCCAAGTCCCCTCTCAATTAGTCCGAGAACTGAGTTCTGTGATGGATCTTCTAGAGGGTCTAGGATTCATCATAAACAAAGAAAAGTAATTTCTGACTCCTTCCAGGTCCCTGGAATTTTTAGGTTTCACAGTAGACACGGTACGGTGCCTTCTTCTACTTCCCTCAAAGAAAGTTTCAAAAATCAGAAAAGAAATAAGGCACGTCCTAAAACGTCAGGACCTATCTCTGAGAGAACTAGCCAGACTTTTAGGCCTACTCTCCTCTTCCATCCAAGCCATCTTTCCCGGTCCCCTCAATTATCGGGCCCTCCAGAGGGTCAAGACAAGAGCCTTAAGATCTGGCCTCTGGTACGGAGATCGGATTTGCCTAGATCACGAAGCCCAATCGGAATTAGCCTGGTGGCTGAAGAACCTGGACGCGTGGAACGGGAAGGCAATCTTTGGTTCAAAACCAGAGTTTATTTTGGAATCGGATGCGAGCCTTCATGGCTGGGGAGCTTGCCTTCTCAATCAAAACACTGGTGGTGTCTGATCACGAGAGGAATCTCTTCACCACATAAACTATCTAGAACTAACAGCTGGTCTTTATGCCCTCATGAGTTTCAAACACTCTCTTCAGGGGAGGTCAGTCATTCTAAAGATGGACAACATGTCAGCGGTAGCTTATATAAACCGCTTGGGGGGCACCAAATCCGCAGATCTGTCCAATCTAGCCAAGAAACTTTGGATGTTCTGTCTGGAACACAAAATCTCCCTCAAAGCGGAATACCTCCCGGGGAAGTCGTACATCTCTGCAGACTGGAACTCAAGGTTCCTTCTAGATTACAGCGATTGGAAACTGAATGTTTCCGTATTCAGTACCCTAAACAAGATCTGGGGCCCTTTAGAGATAGACTTGTTTGCAAGCAGACTGTCCTTTCAACTGGAGAACTACTTCAGCTGGATGCCCGACCCGGGTGCTCTGGCAGTCAACGCCTTTCTTCAATCTTGGAAAGAAACCAAAGTGTATGCTTTCCCTCCCTTTGCCATGATTCAGAAGGTTCTGCAGAAAGTGAGGCAAGATCAGTGCTGCCTTGTCCTAATAACTCCCTTTTGGCCATCTCAAGCATGGTTCCCCACCATTCTAGAACTGGCTTGCAACCTCCCCTTCTTAATTCCTTCCCTAGAGGATCTTCTTACAGACGTAGACGGAGGAATTCACCCCCTAATTCAGAACAGGACTTTAACCCTTCTTGCCTGGAAAGTGTCAGGCGATCCAATGAAATCTCAGGCCTTTCGACGACGGCTGCAACTCTCCTCAGAGAATCTTGGGCACCAGGCACGCACTACAGATATAACAACATCTGGAAATTCTGGGTTCGTTGGTGCTTGGAAAGGAACCTGGATTCCTTGGAGGCCCCTATTGTTGACATAGTAAACCAGCATATCGACTGCTCTACCAAATATGTAGTGTATGCAATTATATGTGATTGCACTAAGATATACATTGCCAGTACCATAAGATGTCTAAGAGAACGCATGTCCGAACACTTTAGAGCTCTGAGGAATCGAGACCTACGGTATCCTATAGTGACTCATGCATTAGAGTGTCAAATCCAAAGTGCAAAATTATCCTTTACTTTTCATGGTATTGAATCGATCCCAAATGACATCAGGGGTGGAAATAGAGAGCTTAGATTACGCCAACGGGAAGCACGCTGGATTTTAAAATTACATGCGGTTGGGCAAGGCATTAATATTGATTCAGAACTTCAGTACTTTCTTGGCACCTAGATTCAGCCCCGCAGATGAGGTGTACCTTATGTTCATATTCAATATATCTGCTGTATAGATGAAAAGCAACTTCTGGAAATTTGCCACATGACATTTGTTTGAAAATGTAATTATGTTACAATTGTACTGTTTATATTCGAGCTGTCCTTTATTGATAGAATGTCTGCACTTATCCCATATTTGTACCATATGTTTGTCAGTATTATATCCATACGAATCTGAAAAGAGAACTTTATGTGGGTAATCTGATGAGAAAACACTGATGTGGAGATTTGTACAAATGTTAGTTATGGTCTTGGGGATTGGAGTAGGAATTATGTTACATTTCTCCTCTTATTTATATCGTTCACCCCCTCACTTTCCTCACTATATTAGTGTCATAGCACCTAATTCTTTTCTCGTCCGCCTTGGACGTATATAGTAGACGTTTTCTGTTACGGTTTCTTTGTAATCACTGAAAGAGACACAGTATGCTCAGTATTGGCACTAGTATCTTAATTAGAGATTGCTCGTTACTATCGATCTGGGGTCCGGTATAAGAATTAAAAAGCACGTAATCAATCTGGGGGATTATTCCTGAACGGTTGCTGTTATTTCTGCGTATGCATGCACCTATTAGGGACAGCTGGTATCGTGTACGCTGGACTTAAAAGGAATTATTTTAACTAGCGATTGCTCGTTACTATGGATTTGGGTTCCTGTAAAAGAAATACGAAAGCAATTTCACAACCTTGGTGACTATTTTCTAAAAGGTTGTTGTTATTTCCGCATATGCACGCACATATTAGGGATAGTTGGTGCCATTGACACAGACTTAAAAAGTTTTTGTTTTCATCCTCTACTTTAAAATGGCGCTTTGTTCGCTCGTTTGTTGACGACGACACGTAAACAGTCCGTCGTTTGTGCACAGTAGTGAGTCTATATATATATATATATATAGACATTTCAAGATGGCGCCTGTGCTGAACGCCGACTTCTAGACGGAGTACTCTCCGTGAAATGGATATTTCTTCTCTTCTTTTTACGGTAAGACCGGGATGGATTTGTGGTTAGATTTTTAGGTTTTTCTTTTTTGTTTTAAACTTTAGGATTTATAAGGAAGTCTTGGGTGAAAGCCCATATAAGACGAAACACGTGTTGGCATTTGTGTGGCTATCAGTTGTGGAAACAAAGAATATAAAAACTGAAATACTCATCTGATTTGAAAAATAAATTGAGAAGAACACTGAAGAAGACCATTGTGGATTTATTGATGGTGCAAATAGGAATATTGCTCAGGACATTTATTTTGTTTGATTTTATGTGTGTGTTGACATTGTCTTCACCCATTTAACAACGTCAGGTGGTCGTTGTTTGATGTCCTTAGGAGCAGTCTAATGGCTGATGGGCTTTGATTTATACCAGGGTAAACCATATTGCGCATTCTAAACCCCACCACCTATTCGTCCCTTGTTTTAGTTAACTTCCTTGTCGAACAATTTGAAAGGGGCCTCAGCTATAGATCTATCAATTGTTATAGATCGGCTATTTCCGCTGGTCACGTCCTAGTCAACGGTAAAACTGTAGGTAAAAATGTGATTATCTGCAGAGTCATGAAAAGCATTCGCTTAAGAAGACCTCCTAAAGCTAAATATGACACCCTTTGGGATGTTAAGCTAATTCTTGATCTCTTCAATCATTGGCCTTCCAGTTCTCTTCTAAACAGAAAAAATCTTTCCATTAAGTTAGCTACTCTCTTATGCCTAATTTCTTATAGGAGGGTTTCCGATATTAAAGCCCTGGAAATTACTAACCGATCTTATAATATGTTTGGTGTCAAATTTGACATTTATAAAAGAACTAAGACTATGTCTGATTCTATTTTTATCCTCGTTTTGACTTATGCCCTAATCTCTGCGTGGTAGACTGCATGAAAGAATACGATCGCAGAATGTTTTCCCTTCGTCCACAAGGTGTCAAGCAATTACTTATTTCCTTTGTGAAACCTCACAAAGGTATAAGCTCCTCCTCTATTGCTAGATGGGTCAAATCCGCTATGAGCCTAGCAGGTATTGATTTAAAGAAATTTCAAGCTCGTTCCCTGAGAGTTGCCATGGCTAGTAAGTCTCTCTGGTCTGGAGGTAAGTTGGATGACGTCCTTAAAGAGGCTGACTGGTCTAATGCCAGTTCTTATGCACGTCATTATTGTAAACTTATTGAACATATGTCTGATGTTGGTTTACAAAGCTACCAACATGCATAATGTAGCCTCCGGTCTTGTAATGAAATTGTGATTCTCACATTAACATGACTAGAGAATCTGGATTTCATTAAAGACACGGAGGCTGACATTATCCCTCCCTTCCCACCCCTTGGTGGTATTTCAATGAGTAATGTTCTTTATCACATTTTATTGTAATGTTGATTATTAATTATGTACATTGTTCTTTTTGCTTGTTATTCTCTTCACCTTATGCCGTGTTCAGTTTTGTACTCACTTCCTTCTCTTTTCAGGTAATCCTTAATTGCTGGTTGTATCACCTTATCACCTCTGGAGTCCTTTCTTCGTTCTTCCTACGTTTTTTTTTTCTACTGGATCATCTGAAGATTGTCCTGAAGTTTTTCTTCTGACGTCTCAAGTTTGATGAACTTATCTTATTCCACATTTAAAAGAGGCAGATTGTTGCTGTCTCATGCCCTTTATGTGTTACCTTTATTCTTCTTTGGAACTTTACTATTGTGATGTATGCGGCTGCTTGGACTGCATTAAAGGAATAATGCATAATGTCAGCCTCCGGTCTTGTAATGAAATTTATGAAGAGGCCCAGATGGTCCACAATTGCCTGCACATTCATTGAATAGGTGTGCTTCCTGTTGCGGTATATATGTGATATTTCTGCAGGAGGCACAAGTTGTGTTGGGGGCAATGGACTGCACACATGTACAAGTGGGAATCCTGCAATGGCTTAAAAGCCTTGCTTGTTGTCCTGTTGTTGCTGCACTGTGTTGGGGAAGTATAGGTACTGTGGTGTGAGGCTTATGATAACATCCAGGATGGTGGGGAGGAACCTGGAGAAGGATGCATGGGATGGCAGAGGTGGGTT
Source organism: Calotriton arnoldi (assembly GCA_963921515.1). Classification (NCBI taxonomy): domain Eukaryota; kingdom Metazoa; phylum Chordata; class Amphibia; order Caudata; family Salamandridae; genus Calotriton; species Calotriton arnoldi. The sequence continues at coordinate 855,307 of CAWUFW010005548.1, read as the reverse complement.
GGAAAGTTCCTGACGCCAGCATGTGCAGGACAGCGGAGGGATGTTGGCGCAGCACTGGGATGTGGGCTGCAGCCTTGGTGCAATCTGGTTCAGGAGGCGGACAATGGACCCCCTCTTGAGCCTGTAATGAGCTATGACCTCCTCTTCCCTGAGGTCAATGAGGGTGATCCTCTGACGGTATGTACGGTCCCTTCTCCTGTGTTGCCTCTGTGGTGGTGGTAGTGGTCTCCTTGGTGCTTATAAATCGAGTCCTCTTATTAGTCAAATAATTAATATATTTTATTTAGCAAAAGGATTTTTTTGTACAAATTCATATGACACACAAAATTAAAAAACACAAATATTCAAAAGCATTAAAACGCAATGATAAAATATCGCTAAAAGGAGAAAATATAAAGACACTACACTATGTCTTCTACGTGTTAATTCGACCATACATATAGACAGCATAGAGCATGGATCCAAATTCCCTGTCTGTAATGTATGCTGACTCTTGCCAAATTTAACACAACTTCTATTGTGGCGTCGACGCGTTTCAGTGGTACATTCGTAATAGGACCACCTTCTTCAGGACATTTTTTTTTCCTCTCCTCTTATATTAAAAATAATCAACTTTATCACAAACCGGTGCAACTGCACTCAGTAAACAATTTTATCACGGGTCCCTTCCACAGATGGTTAAGGTTGTGTAACGCTTTTCACAACATCAGTGCAACCGCACTCAGTGTTAAAATTTTCAGATCCTTTCAACTAGTAGATGAAGTTGAATGACATTTTTCATAAAATCTTAGGGAAGTTCACTCTGATTCTCAATCAGTCGCGTTTCTATTAACGGGTATCTGAGTTTTCCCGTAGGTCTTCACGAAAGGGTACCTTGTTCGTGGCTCTTAATTCCGACGAACCCGCGTTCCCTCGTGTTGAATCTCGATCGTAGTTCGTGAGGAAATCTACTAGTTGAAAGGATCTGAAAATTTTAACACCGAGTGCGGTTGCACTGATGTTGTGAAAAACGTTACACAACCTTAACCATCTGTGGAAGGGACCCGTGATAAAATTGTTTACTGAGTGCAGTTGCACCGGTTTGTGATAAAGTTGATTATTTTTAATATAAGAGGAGAGGAAAAAATAAATGTCCTGAAGAAGGTGGTCCTATTACGAATGTACCACTGAAACGCGTCGACGCCCACAATAGAAGTTGTGTTAAATTTGGCAAGAGTCAGCATTACATTACAGACAGGGAATTTGGATCCATGCTCTATGCTGTCTATATGTATGGTCGAATTAACACGTAGAAGACATAGTGTAGTGTCTTTATATTTTCTCCTTTTTAGCGATATTTTTATCATTGCGTTTTTAATGCTTTTGAATATTTGTGTTTTTTAATTTTGTGTCATATGAATTTGTACAAAAAATCCTTTTGCTAAATAAAATATATTAATTATTTGACTAATAAGAGGACTCGATTTATAAGTGCCTTAATTGTTGAGAAGTATGAGATGTGTGGAGTATTAGTATGGTTGGAGTATAAATTGTTGAGTTTAGGTCCCATCCAAAGGGAACATTTCTTTTAACTTGACAGTTACTGGGTGCTCTATCCCTTTGGATTTTAGAGCCCCTCTCCTTGATTTCAAAGTAATCATTCTTCCCCAAGAGCCTCCAACCCCGCCCACCATGGAAAACTACCGGCCTGGGCCGAACATGAACAAAGGAGGCACAGGGAGATGAGCTACCACCTGCCAGATGGGTACATGTTATCAGAGACCCAAGGCCACTGCGCTGGGTCTCAGCATCTCCTAACATGGGAGCAGAACTACACACTTAGATAGGTATGCGAGAGCAGAATGGCCTCCTCATTAACAAGTCGGGAAACAGCCTTGGACAGAAAGAAAAATAATAACGAAATACAGTGTTCTGCTGAGGCAAGCAATACGAGCAATGAGGCCTAACCCAGGCACAGTCTAAGCAGCCTAATAAGGATTACAAAATGCAAAATGGAGTCACACTCGCTAACTGAAAACTGCACATTACGGGGATAACTCAGTGGGTTGCATAGCGTGAATACAAATTGCATCTATTTAGCCACACATTGCTAACCTAATATAACGTGAAAAGAGTGCGTTGCAGGGATGGGAATTTGAAACCTAACAGACCCTCCTTTTAGCATGGGTGGCTAAATGCTTTATTCGCTATCCGGTAGGGTCTTTACAATTCTAAGGGGGAGGAAGGAATTGCATAGTCACTCAGGTAACGAGGGAAAAACAAGCAACACATGAGCATTGAAATCATCTAATACTCAAAGATGCCCTCGTCTATGAGCATCATATCCTGAATTTCCTGCATCATCATAACAGAAATGTTGTTATCACTCCTTGGCAATGTTGGGGTAGGGGTAAGTTTACTCATACAATAGGTGCAACAGGCTGGAAGGCAATTAATGCATAGGCAACAGGTAAAGATAACTCCTGCGATGGCTATTAGGGCAAGTAATATCTTCCAACCCCATGATGTCATCAGACCCCAGAGCCACCCTGTGAGAGACCATGTACCATTATCCTGATGGATATCTGAGGCAAGTCTGTGTAATTTCTGTATTGCGGAATACACAGTAGGGGCACTATCAGGGATGTACACACAGCAGCTGCTGCCGATGACGCGACAGGCTCCACCCCTATCAGCCAGGATGACGTCTAAAACCATCCGATTTTAAAGAGAAACGAGCCTCGTAGCCTGGAGCTTAACTGTAATATTAGTCAGAATACCGGCAGTAGTATTAATAACTCCCTCAACTACTCTAGCAAGGCGACGAATATTACGACTATTGAACATGGGACCCCAGAACGGCATAATGCCCTTCATTAGGTCAGTAAATTGCTGCAAGGATGTATCTGTCTGATCAATATCACCTGGATTGACAACTCTCCTAACTCGGTGTACCTGGAGATCTCGACGCTGTAGTCTATGATCCATGTGGTAATTGGACGGTGCAAGGTAAACGGGAGGCAAGAGAAAGGAAACATAACACCGGCCAGACCACCCTCTCGGAAGCCATGTATAAGCCTGTTCCCCACAGATGAAGTATACATTCGGAGGTGTAGGCAAAGGTGGCTGCTAGTAGTGTTCAATCGGTATGTGTAGTTACAATGACTCTGTCCTACTGAAATGTTCCCTATTCCTTCAACACAGAAACTAGCTGTTGCATTGATCACAGGGACAGGCATGGCTTTGTCTTCAGTGATATTGCGCTCCTGGAAACATTTAGGGGCATATTCACAAGAACGTGCGCTAAACATCCCCCAAAAATGTTAACGCAACTTTACACATCGCAGTCCATCGCGGGAAAATAACCCTGTGTTAACGTGGAATTCACAACACGGCGGTACCATGCGATAGCCTCCAGAAACCGCAGCCAAAGTCCGCAATACAACCACCGCGACGGCGATAAAAACACAAACCCCAATGCGTGAAAAGACGCGAAGTGCCCAAACGCGATAAGAAAACAGTGATAACCAGCGAGAGGCCAGCAATACCCACGCGTAATGCGGGAAAAAGCACAAGAACAGCATACGGAAAATGCCACTAAAAAGGAAATCAACTGCGGAGTACCACGGATGCACCCGACCGACTGCAGAGGACAACATGAACCCCACAATCCCCACGGAGGAACACCCAGGAATCCAGGGCTCGTGGAAGGGCAATGAGAGGAGGAAGAGGAAGACGGGGTACAGTCCCCAGGAAAACCCGATTATTGCCACGGATGAGATAGAACACCACCACCAACTGTACGTCACCTCCAACGTGTCATTGGCAACAAAGAGGCAAAGATGGCACACCCTCTCGGACCATGTGAATGCCGTCCTAGCGCCGAGGAGGACAATGGAAGAGGACAAGAGGCGCAGGACTGATGTGAATGGCAAAACCAAGCAGAAACTCGCTGCCAACACGAAAACAGCAACGCACCTCGGAGGAGGGGGGCCAGCAGAACACCAGGAGCTGAATGACATGGAGAAGATGGTGGCCACAGTCACCAGTCGGGAGACGGTGACAGGAGTTGGGGATCTGGACACTGCCCAACATGACCCAACACCACATCAACAGGGGGCGTACCGACCAGGGAGTGGGGGGACGGGGGGAGATGGGCACAATGGCACACATGCACAATCAACCAGAGCACACTGCACACCCACAATGACTCAGGACCATGTCCCTGATCCCACGGGAACACCTCAGCACACACACAAACACCAAGTAGTCCCATGTACACCATGTGCCCAAAGGGTCACCCACCCAACACAAGAAACAATCACACAACCAACACATCCACACGTGCGAAACACAGCAAACATGCACATACGTCAGCCACACTGACAATGCAAGAGACACCACATGACGAGTAGCTTGGCTGCAGGCCAATCATCATGACAATGTACACGGCACGACACTGAGGTGGCTGAGTGCAGACCACAACCGAAAAGGAGCAGGTCACACTCGGACACAACCACCTGCACAAACAACCCCTGACGTCAACGACACATCTGCAGACAAACCATGCCCAAGAGCCACAACTCGACAAAGAGCACAAGTTACCCAAGTCTGCAACATCTTAGCACTGTGGAAGCACAGAACTGAAAGGCACACCGCATGAAAGGGATAAGTGGCAGCCAAACCAGAGCCGCAGGAGCGACTCACCCACCGTGCAGCATACGCACATAATGATAAGTGCACCTCGACATTGACAACATCCTGGTACAAACAGCAACACCTCCACAACAGAACACTGGCCATGTTGTGCACATATGCAGCACCAGTTGTGTCCTATCACATCTGGCACAGCAGGAAACTGTGATATGACAATGTACAAGTATAACCTGAAACCTGCAAATAATTTTTATTCAGACATGCTGTGCTTGTGGACATTTTGTACTGTCCCATGATTGCCAGGGACGGCCACAATGTGACGTGCTCATGAGAAGAAATTGGCAATGATGTTGTTCCTACGGGCCATTCCTGCCGTAGCTGCAGTGGGATGTGGGCCAGCTGCCCCATCGTCCTCATCATCGTCCGGTACTTCTGGAACTTGGATCCATGGGGCATTGGTGCACAACATCTGTGTACCCAACACACAACATGCAACGATCATCTTGCATAAGATGTCTGGGCTGTACAGGAGCTTTCCACCTGTGCCGTCCAGGCACCTGAAACGTGACTTCAACACGCCAAATGTGCATTCAACGATGCCCCTGGTGCGTATGTGGGCCGCATTGTACTGCCTCTGGGCGGGTGTGTTCGGGTCTCGGAGGGGTGTCATCATCCAAGGGCAGAGTGCATATCCTTGATCACCTGTGACAGTGCAGAGAGAAAAGAGTCAATACTTGGTTCGGCATGATGTGATGGCAGGCCCACTAGTCCAGTGACGCATGTGCTGGCTGTGTGTGGGGTGAGTGTAAGCCAGCCCTCAGGGAGTAGCTGGTGCTGGCAACAACTCCAACAGTCATCAGGCACTCAGAAATGCAATGTCCGAACAACAAGGCAGCATGACTTGAGTCGCACAGAGTTAGTGGCCCCGGATGCACAGCGGCCGACACGGGCCTACCGCCACGGGACGCTGACTTGCGGGAGACTGGGGTAGGGTCATGAGGGCAGAGCAGGGTCTCGTATGTATCAGAGGTGGTTTCCATGGAGTGTCTCGGGGGAGAATGGGAGGTGTACCCCCAGGGCAGGATGCAGAGGGCACATGCCAGCTGTGTCTGGCAACATGGCGGATATGAATGCCACAGACTCATGCCAAACATCAAGTCCGTACCTGCCCGTTGCTGATGACAACCCCCAGGCCACAGGCTCAGACACCAACAATGTTCGGCCGGAGGCTGACAGTCACTCACGGCGCACAGGGTTAGTGGCACCAGGTCAGTCCTTGCTACTGGTTGACCTCCTCCGTAACAGTGATCCGTGTTTCCACCGGACTGAGATGCATCTTCCTCTCACTCCTCACCCTGCGTACACTGGCATGGACTCTGCCATTGATTAATGATGACTCAGTTCAAGATGTGGGACATACTGGACTGCAGTGTAGCCCGGCTGCAGCGGTGGAGTATGTCAACGAATGAGGACTCATGGGGGCCTGTGTCACGGAGGACAGCGATGGCCTGAGGAGGCTGCCAAAGTCGCGGGCATGGGTCTTGGAGCTAGCACCGGCACGTGGTGGGCCCTCTTTGTAACACGACGGTGTCGGCAGGTGAGCAGTGTGGCCTTGGAGCGCTGGGGCGGGCAGGCCTGGTCTGGGTATCGGCGTCCTGGGGTGCAGCAGGCGCACAGGCTCGCAGGCCCTGCTGCTCACGGCATCGTCCTCGTGGCAGACTGAGAGGCGCCACCCTGGCAGTGACGTTGGCCTTTCCGGGAGAGCACCACGCTATGCGCCACGGGGTTTTTTGTCCATACCCCTGCGCAGGCCTGGCGTAATCCGGGCCAACCCACTACGCTCACGCACACAGGGGGGGACGCAGCGAGCGACATTTCCGCGATCTGACCCACGGACTGGGGTGACATGGTTGCGTCCACTGTTAACTACTCTCCAGACACGAGCAGTTGATGTCTGCATCTGTGGTTTGCATACCCAGGTCTGTCCAGCACATTCACGCCTCACTTGTCGTTGTGTACATTCCCATTCATGGGTCACTTGCATCCTTCGCACATGCCTGCTTTCCGCATCTCCACAAGTTCAGCTGTTGTGTGGCTGTGGTGCCATGATATAGCTGGATTGTGTACATGGGAAGCCCAGGATCCCAATGGAGTTGTGTTGTCGTGTCTGGTAGGTGGGCATGTTGATTGACATGTTGTATGTGGTTTGGTCACGTGTGCATTCCCACAGTTGTGCGTTGTGTGATGGTGGCTTTGAGGTGTGTGGTGTGTAGATTTGGTACTTACCAACGAGCAATCCAGTTCCATATGTGCCATCCTGGAAGCGCTGGTTGATGATGGACTGTCGGAAGATGTAGGAATCGTGCACACTGCCTGGGTAGTTTGCGACGACATTGGTGAACATTCCCCGGTGGTCCACTATTTCCTGCACATTGATGGAATGCGTGTGCTTTCTGATGCGGTAGTGGTGTGCAGTATCCGCAGGGGGCACAAGTGGGACATGTGTGCAGTCAATGGCCCCCAACACGTGTGGGAAGCTAGCAATGGCGTAGAAGCCTTGCTTGGTATCCAGCTGTTCCTGCGCAGTGTGGGGGAAGTGAAGGTACTGGGGTATGAAGCTGATGATGGCATCCAGGACAGGTGTGATGAACTTTGATAGGGCTGGCTGTGAGACTCCTCCGACTCTGGCAGTTGTTGGTTGGAAGGTACCAGAGGCCAACAGGTGCAGCACAGCCAGCAGCTTTGTCTGCGGAGGGATGTTGGTGCTCCGCTGTGTTGGGACCGTCAACCTGTGGGCGATGTGGGTCATGATGCGGAGGATGGTTGTCCTTTTGAGCCTGTAGTGGGCAATGACTTCCTCGGGCGTTAGGTCGGTGAGACTGGTGCGTTTTCGGTAGGTCCGCTGTCTTACTCTGCGCTGCCTCTGTGGTGGTCCGGGGGGGGGTGCGGGTCCGGGTCCTGGGGGTGGTGGCGGTCCTGTGGGTGGTGGCGGTGGGTGTTGTGGCCCTGTTGGGGCTCCGAGCTGCATGATGAGTAGCTCCATGGCGTGGGTTGTTCTTCGGGTGTGGCTGTGTGCGGGGCTCCGTTGCCTGCTGCAGGTAGTCGTCCTGCTTTACACCAGCAAGAGGCAGGTGTTAAATACCTGCTGCTACCACGGCTTATCGCGTGGTTTTGACTCGCATCGCAGATCTGGCAGTTCGTTGTGAAAGTGGTTTAGTGGTGTTTGTGTGTTTTTGCACGGTAACGCATACTCTGCATCTCATTAGGGTTAGTTGGTGGTGTCACCCGTGGAGATAAATTTGGGGGAAGTTATCACGGGAATACTGGCGATGTCTGCAGTTTGCACACGCTTGTGAATGGGGCGTTAAATCTATCGCCACTTTTGTTGCGTTAAGGTGGCGATAAATCGGCGATGAGTCCTTGTGAATATGCCCCTCAAAGTATTCAGTGACATTAAATCCTTGGAAATCTAGCATTTCATTTCGTAACTAGGTGACATTTTCGTGAGCTTCGAATACATTCATACAAGCATCTGGGTGCAGGGTACCCTCCTTGTCATATGCCCCGGGTGTATATCCCTGGTGTACCACTATATACTCCAATACTGCTTCGTAGTCTGCCTGTACCATTTTCATAATGTCAGCATGATAATGCATGTTTACCATAGAGAGCAGTTGGAACCAGGCTTCGCAGCTACCCAAATACGACAGGGGCAATGACACTAGCAAATCATTTTTATGCATAACGGAGGGAAGTAGCCCACACACCCATCAATTCGTGGCATTAGTAGTACTGTGTAGCTGATGAAGCATCTGAACAAAAGCATTTTGTGCATAAGTCTGTCTATGTCTCTCCTTATGTGGGGCCAATGTGACAAACAAGTGCTCTGCTGGAACCGGGGTAGTTCCTATCAAGGTGTGCAAGGGATGTTGTTCCTCTAAGTACCAAACCACCCCAAATACGACCATCAGAGAAAGCAAAATTATTACAACAAACACTATTTTACTCTTAGTGGACCAAGAGGACCAAACAGGACCATCTGGAGTGGGACGTGGAGCCGCAAAGGGCTGCTCCTCATCAGGGATAGGACGACCAAAGTGATACATTTGGAGAACTTCAAGGGCAACTTATAGGTGTCAAAAGGGAAAGAAAAATTCACGGGCTAGAGCCACTATTGCAACAACAGTACCAGAGGGCACAAATCACCCAGCGTCTGTTTAGAGCCTCGCTGGCAAGCTCCTATTGTTCATCAACGACGGTGCTATGAAGCACTCCCACGGAGGAGCTGCACAATCGCAGCCCTTGCAGCAAAACAAATCCTTCTTCTTTCAGGATAGGGCACCCGCCCTCCTGGGCAAATGCCCTCATCTATCCTGTCCAGTGTCCAAGGCAGTGCACCAGTGTTGTTCACCCTAGTCTAATACAGGCACCTTAGGCACAGCACCTGCGTTCTAAGCTCAAGTCCTTCCCTAACTCATAGACTGTTCGGCTGGTGCACCGTCCTTCTTTCGGGGCCTCAGATTGTACTTCGTTACTCCAGGCACTATTTCATCAACAAAAAGGGGCAGAAACTCAGGATCAGATGGGCATCGAGACTCAGATTCCAGTATGTTAGAGACGGTGTTATCCGGGGCGGCCCTTATCTCTGGTGGGATCGCCTCAGACAGAACTGCATCACTTTCTTCGTCCATCTGCGCCCACCTCACCCGGGCGTCAGAGAAGGGAACGAAGCGTGGCACCTTCTCACACTCCTGATCACTGATGCCTTCGTTGACCCACGGTCGTGCGGGAGAGGCACCCGTTTCACATGAGATGTAAGGATCCAGTGCTTTCTGCCGTCTACAGGTAGTCTACAAGCAGGGGGTACTCTATCTCGGAAAAGCGCTTGGGTCTGGGGACACCCCAAACATTAGCCGGGCGTCCGAAGACCACCTCATACGGCGACAACCCTGTTCTAGAATGCCCTGTCGCTCTGGTAGATAATAAAGCCAAGGGTAACGCATCTGGCCATCGCAGTCCTGTGCTTTCTTGAATCTTTGCTAGCTTCAGTTTGAGAGTACCATTGTACTTCTCAACCAGACCTGCTGACTGGGGGTGATTCGCTGCATGAAACTTCTGCTTAATATGAAAACCTGTGCACACCAATTCAATGACTTTTGCATTGAAGTGACTTCCGTTGTCACTCCAGATCATGCTTGGCAACCCATAGCGCAGGAAGTACTCTTTTAGAAGTGCCGTCGCCATAGCTGTATTCTCTTTAGTGGGGTAAGCCTCAATCCATTTACTGAATGCGCAGATCACTACTAGCACATACTTTAGGTTATTAACTCGTTCCATTTCGATTAAATCCATCTGAAGAACCTCGAAAGGGAAGGAAGGCGGTGCAAAGTTACCAGCGGGTGTAGGGGTACCTTTCCTGGGGTTATGCTTCATACAAATGATGCAATGCTTCACTAGGTGCGTGGCTGTCTTAGCGATATTATCATTCTGCCATACTGGGTCCAGCAACTTGCATATTCCTTTGGCACTAATGTGCGCCGGGCCGCGGGCCATGGTAACAACAGGGAGCACATATGAATTAGGCAGCAACCATCGTTGCTTCCCTGACAAGTCAGTCCAACACCCATCCTCATCCAAGCGACCTGTTCTCTCCTCCCACATCGCTAATTCATCTAAAGTCGCCTCACCCTGGATTTCCTGACATTCTCCAATGTGTCCTCGAACATTCCATTGTCTGGGACCCACCTAGCGGGACCTGCCACCAACATCTTTGTCATCTTTGATCGAGCTGTCTCCTTAGCTGTCTGGTCTGCGAAAGCATTTCCCCTCCCAACATCATCTGTAATAGCAGTAGTGAAATGTAGCGCTCATAAGGCTAACTTACTGGGAAGTGTCAATGCGGACAGCAATCTATGTATCAATGGCCCGTTCTGAATCCGCAGTCCGTGCGAAGTCAAGAACCCTCTCTCCGTCCAGAGGCGCCCAAAATTATGGGCCCCCCCCAAAGGCGTACTGGCTGTCGGTGTAGATATTAACAGCCAGTCCCTCACTCAACTCACAAGCCCTGAGGAGGGCAACGAACTCTGGAGCTTGGGCCGATTGGTGTGGGATACGGGATGTCTCAACTACAGTGTGTAACGTTGTGATTGCATAGGCTGCAGTGGTGGTGCCATCTGGTAATTTATGTCGATGGCTCTTGTTTCATAGTTCCCCTTGGGGGTCAGATAAGGGAACGTCAGTCAGGTCTACCCGTCCCTTCGTTTCTTCCTCAGTCCGAAATAAACAATCATGGACATCATTGTCCTTTTCTTCCGAAGGGAGGGGTAGTAACATGGCTGGGTTCAGAGTAGCACATCTTTTGATGGTAATGTGCGGAGCAAACAGGGTCAATTCATAGCCAGTTAGACGCGCACTAGTAAGGTGCTGCGTCTTTGTCTTATTCAATAGCGTATCCACAGCATGAGGTACCATGACTGTGAGGTCCGTATCAAGGACGGGCCCTGTCGATTGTCTGAGAGCGGCGGTGGCAGTTTCTATCAGACAGCTCGGGAGCGCTCTGGCGACAATATCAAGCATGGCAGAGAAGTAGGCGCAGGGTCTCTGCTTACCACCGAAACCCTGTGTTAGAACCGAAAGTGCACAACCTTCCACCTCATGCACATAAAGCACAAAAGGCTTCTGGTAATCAGGAGTACCAAGCACAGGAGCAGAACAAAGCGCAGTCTTTAATTGCTCAAAAGCTTGCTGGCATGCAGGTGTCCAAGGCAGGGGTTCATGCACATCTTTGGTGGTCAGGTAAAGAAGGGGCTTTGTTAGTAGGGAATAGTTAGGGATCCAGTGCCGACAATACGATGTTATCCCTATAAACGTGCGTACCTCGCGTTGGGTTTAAGGGACAGACATGTTAGTAATGGCAGCTATGCGTTCAGGTGTTAGTCTGCGACCCTCCTTCGATAGTAGGTGACCTAAATAGGTGACCTCCTGTCGACAATATTGGAATTTGGAAAGGGACACCTTGTGTCCATGATGCGCCAGATGCAACAATAATTTAACTGTGGCGTCTTTACAACCATCCTCATTGTCCGAGGCCACAAGGAGGTCGTCAACGTACTGCAACAGCACATTACTAGGGGGAAGCTCCAAAGAATCCAATTGAGCTTTCAAAGCTTGGCTATAAATACTAGGGCTTTCAGTATAGCCTTGTGGAGCACGACAGAATCTAAAGCTTCGACCGGCTATTGCGAATCCAAACAGATATCTGCTATCTGTATGGATTGGTATGCTGAAGAAAGCATTTTTCAAGTCAATTACAGAGAAATATTTTGCTGATGGGGGAATCATTGTTAAGATCGCTGTAATGTCCGGAACCACAGGGTATTGGGGAACTAAGACCTCAGAGAGGTTAATAAGATCGATCACAAAATGGTAAATGTCGGGGTGGGCATCAGAAGAATCCAAGGGTGCCTTTTTAAGAATAGGAAGTATAGGGCTATTACACACATTCGCCACAGTCTCTTCAACCACGCCAGACGTAATCAAATCCTGTATTATTTGCAATAGAGCCTTTTCACCTGCCTGGGATATCTTGTACTGGGGAATACGTGGCAATTTAGCATTGTCTGTGACCTGTATAGAAACTGGTGGGATCTGGAGTAACCCCACATCCCTGTCTCCTGTAGCCCATAACGTGCGTGGCACATCTTTGAACTCAGCTGGAAGGGGGGCATCCTTTGCAAAGCACTGTTTGGCACGTGCTACCTGCGGTCCGATAGTCATATAAACACCGTCTGGAGAACAAAAAATTGTCGCATGCACCCGTTTTAACAAATCAAGCCCTAACAAGTTTTCTCCACAATTTGACGTCAGTAAAAATGGTGAATCAACCGTAAAGGGGCCAATAGTCAAAGCAAGAGGCTTGGAAATGGGGCTAATGACCGGCATGCCTGAGAAACCCACCGACACATTGTTTTGGCCAGACAGAGCTGCCCCCGGGACCAGTGAACGGGAAACGGAGCCATTCATAGCCCCTGTATCAACTAAAAAATTCATTAGTACCCTGTAAATCAGCAGTGACATAAGGTCCATGCTGATCTATAGGTACAGGAACTGGTCCCTCGGCTGTCCTAGCTGTGAGACAACCCCGTCACTTCGTCCATGTCATAATCGTCATGGTAGTACTGCCGTCCTCTGGGGTCGTCAAAATAATTCCCGCTCTGCCTATTGTATGATGTCTCCTCTGACTGCATCCACCCTCTACTTCCTGTTCCTCATCCGCGTCCTCGAATACCTCGACCCCTCGGGGCCTCACCTTTCTGTAACAACTCCGGACACTCATTCCGCCAATGTCCCTCCTGCTTGCAGTACGCACATTGATTGAGCCCGAGGGGCGCGTTTGAAGCACCACCCCTGCCAGACCGGGGCGGCCGTTGGGCCGAACCCGAACCTCTACCTCGTCCATTTCCCCTCGCAACTTGCTGCATCAGTACCCTCGTCTTCAAATCCTTTGACTTTTTCTCCACCCTTTCCTTGTCCTCATTCTCTCTATGTTCATAATATTGTGCCATACTCAATATCACTGACGGGGATGATGTCGTCCAAGTACTTTCCAAAGCCTGCAACCGTGTTGCAATCTCGGGAAGCAAGTTAGTGACAAATCTGTTGACAAATAAACGAACACCACCCTCCTGTGACAGGTCCTGTCCACTAAAGTCTAAAAACACCCCTTCAAATCTGGTAAAGAAATCCGACACACACTCATCCTTCTTCTGGCGACACGCAGTCAACTTATCCCGCCAAAGAGAGTGGATTGGGATAAGTGAGTGCATGTATGTGATAATACGCCCTGGTAAAGTGAGGATCTCCGCTTTCGGCTTGTCGCCGGGCTTACGCTCCTTATCCCAAGCCCTGATCTCATCCCACGTTCCCCCCAACTCTAGTGCATGATCCTGCGTATGGACCTGCCTCCATATATCCACCGGTACCAACAGGCTGAAAAACAACTCTATGTCAGCTAGCGTCATTACTGTGGAGGAGGCCGCCTCCGTCAATTCTTTATAATATGCAGTAGGGTTTTTCCGGGGGTCGGGCAGCTGGCTCTTTAAGGATCGGACCTCACTCCTCTTCCAAGGAGTATAGATCCACTGTTCCTGAAACCGAGCATCGACCCGTGGTCTAATCACAGCATTGGTGGAATCGCGCAGTTCTGGAATTTCAGGGTGGTAAATGGGATGAACTTCCCTCATGGGATGCTGTGTCCCCATTGTCGGAACCTTCTGGAGCAATCTACCTCGGTAACCCACTAGTGTCGTTATATTGCTAAAAACCTCATTGGGAGCCATACCTGCAGCATATACCCTATCCTGTATGTCATATATTATTTGTGGTGCAACACCTTGAAAACACTGGTCCCACAACTCTATCAGCATCGCTGACGTGTTTAAGGGCATGCTGCTGTATAAACAGCTCGTAATCTTTCATCACACTCCGCATATCCTCCACGCTATAGATCGGGTGCCGAGCCCACTGAGCTGCTTGATTCGCCACCATTTTCTTTTCCTCATCACCCACTGCAGAACGCACCAACACTTTATCCATTCGATCTCGCGCTGCTGCCCAGTTCACATCATGCACTCCACGCGCAGGAGTTTCGACATTCAACTGCGCCTGGTGTGTCACACTCACGGGGGAAGGAACAGACGCAGAGACAGGTACCATCATGTAGGGAGACAGGGTGGTAGGGGTGAAAGGGGGAGTAGCAGTCGACACAGAACTGATAGACTGGGCAGGGGAGATAACAGCACCCGCCCCGGTGACTGGGGTGAGTAGAAGAGAAGCAAGAGGGGCCGGGGCTGAAGCGGTAGCACTAGAAACAGGAATGCTAGAAGGGGCGGCACTAGAGGCCAAGGACTGAGAGGTTGGACTGCCGGGTATATCTGTTCAGGGGCATAAGGAGGAGGAGGACGAGAATCCAATAGCTCTTCGACAAAATCATCACCTTCCTCTCTAGTAACATAGAAAGTTTAGGTTACAGACAGAGAAGGGTATAGAATGTGCAGATAGCACTTATCTATCTTTCCTCTTTCATAGGCTACTGCTTTCTGTGTTATAGTTTGCGTCTGCCTATTCCGGGCCTCTTTCTCTGCTCTCAATCGTCACTGCTTTGCTTCTTTCTGCCATACTCTCAGAGAATCAAACATCGACTGTCTGCTCCTTCTAGCGAACAACTTGTCCTGCAAGAAGTTCAATTTCTGTTCATCAAACGAGCCAGTAACCGGCCACTGTAACTCAGCATTGTCCCTCGTATATTTATGCCACAATGTGTTAAACATAACAGGGCCAATACCATGTTTAACGTATACGTCAAAATTTGGAGAACCCTCCGGAGGTGCAGGCTGGCTCTCTTCCAATCGAGCATCAGTAGAACAACATCGACATTGAAAACACCCCAATTTGCTGAAACAAGGCATCTTAATATGACACACGTGCACTGTCCCTAACGGACAAGTATAACACCAACAATCAGCAAACAAAGACAAGATAAAGTAACAGATATTAGTCACGAACCAAACCAAAACGGTCCAGGGACCACTCCCTACTGTCCAGGGACTGTATCAAATTCAAGAAGACAGGCTCCAGCCCCAGACCTTTTCAAGCATTAGCCAAATTACCAGTTGGTCTGGCAGATTGTTCGCAGGCAATCCCGGGCCTTTTCAAGCACGAGCCAAGTTTCCAGGCGGTCCGGTGAACTGCTCGCAAACACTCTGTGCCTTTTTCAAGGGTCCGCAGACCCACCAAGTTCAAGACAAGACAGTCCAGAGACCGTACCAAGACACAGCCCGTCGACTCGTGTCGTTCAAGCAAGGCAGTTCAACAACTGCAGACAACAGTCCGGAAACTGTATCAAGACACAGCCCGCAGGCTCGTGCCATCCAAGAATGGCACCATTTTTCCAAGACTCAAATCACTCACCTGGTGCACACAGGTTGAGTCAAGTTATTCTCCACTGCCGACTCTTCGGACCAAACGGTCAACTCCAAGGTTTCGCCTTCTCAGGACCCCAGCTGGTGACCACTTGACAAGGGGGCGCCCGATCAGCCGGGCGGGGCAGCTGCGAGAACCAAGCTCGGTCTTGTGTGGGGTACCCCGATCCGCCTGACCAACCAAACGCACCCCCGACCCTACAACCCGATTACGGGCGAGTCGGATCACCTTGTGGGGTCCCTGTTCGGGCACCAACTGAAGGAAGTGGCCCTCTAGGGCCACTCGGATTTTCTCACAACCACCTACTATGCCTTCCCAAGAATGAAGAGTCAGTCAGACAGTAGAGAATGCAAACTTACATTTATTTGCAATGCTCTGGAGAGGAGTCCATCATGACCTGCACCCTAAGATGTCTGCTGAGGGACTGACTCCCCAACAGTCTACAGTGAGTAATCTTTCTTCCCCAAGAGCCTCCAACCCCGCCCACCATGGAAAACTACCGGCCTGGGCCGAACATGAACAAAGGAGGCACAGGGAGATGAGCTACCACCTGCCAGATGGGTACATGTTATCAGAGACCCAAGGCCACTGCGCTGGGTCTCAGCGTCTCCTAACGTGGGAGCAGAACTACACACTTAGATAGGTATGCGAGAGCAGAATGGCCTCCTCATTAGCAAGTCGGGAAACAGCCTTGGACAGAAAGAAAAATAATAACGAAATACAGTGTTCTGCTGAGGCAAGCAATACGAGCAATGAGGCCTAACCCAGGCACAGTCTAAGCAGACTAATAAGGATTACGAAATGCAAAATGGAGTCACACTCGCTAACTGAAAACTGCACATTACGGGGATAACTCAGTGGGTTTCATTCTTGAGTTATGTCCCAAGACGAATCTGAGCACCCACCCACCGTTAAGTCCTGAAGGAAGTGACCCGATTAGGGCCACCGGGTCACTCGCGGCCACCTCTCAGCCTGTTAGGTTTCAAATTCCATCCCTGCAACGCACTCTTTTCACGTTATATTAGGTTAGCACTGTGTGGCTAAATAGATGCCATTTGTATTCACGCTATGCAACTATGTCACTCTTCGACCGTCTGGACACTTGCACTTCGTTGGACTTTGCCTGGAACCGAGACTTGCAGAACAGCGAGACCAGGAGCATCAGGAATCTTCCTTTGTGCAGTCTTCTTCGTTGTCTGCGTTTCTTCCTGGTTCTTCGACAGACCTGGGGGCATCAAGGACTCCTGAAGTAATCTCCCTTGGAGTGCAGGAGGCACTCCCCTGCATCTGCAGGCACTGCAACGAAGCTGACCGGTCTGCTGCTTCTGTTGTGTTGCTGAGCCTTGGGAAGTCCGTAGTACAAGTGGTGGTTCTGCAACTCCCTTGAGGCTTGACCTGTCCTCTTCAA
Source organism: Calotriton arnoldi (assembly GCA_963921515.1). Taxonomy (NCBI): domain Eukaryota; kingdom Metazoa; phylum Chordata; class Amphibia; order Caudata; family Salamandridae; genus Calotriton; species Calotriton arnoldi. Next base: position 838,284 of record CAWUFW010005548.1, on the reverse strand, counting down.
TTATGAAGCCAGTTTTCCTCGTTGGAACTACTGGGACCGAACCCCTTGTCAACTGCGTTGATTTGCCGTTGCCAAGGCTTGTTGGCTCTCCACTCAAGAGATCTTCAGGCTACAAGAAGCTCCAGCATCTTTTCCTGCCAAGTACAGCATCCTCTACACCGTGGGCCTTCTTTCTAGGTGAGCTACTCTAGGTCCTCTTGCGTCTCCTGTGCCTTTGGCCTGTCGGTCCTCCTGAGGGTTTTCTACTGCTTCAGTGGGCTCCCAAGCTTGATTGGGGTCTGCTCTGACTCTTCTGCTGTTGGTGAGACCCTTGGACCTTGCGGGTCCCAACGTTGCTCCTTCTTCGTTCTCCATGCCAGTTGCAGCTACCAAGGCTTGTTGGTGCTCCCGCCAGACACCGACCACCTAGTCACTGACATATGAAGTGGGGCAGCTTGTGCACGGCTCCTGGTCTTCCTCAGCATCGCCTGGTCCTCACAGTTGCAACGACAAGGTCACTTTCTACTCTTCTGAACCTCCCGACATCAATGGGCATTGTGTCTTTATGCCACTCTGACGTGACCAGGAGGCACGGACTCCGTCTCCTCTGCTTGCAGGTTCTTCCATAATCCACCCTAGGAAGAAAATGCCTCTGGAGAAGTTCAGGAAGAAGTCCTATGGAACCCAAGTCTTCCATTGTCATCTATGGAGGTTACCGACGTCTCTTCACCCCTGCCTTCCCTGGAGTAGGTAACCTGGTTACTGGGGCATCTACGGGTGGGGTGGTTCTCCAACCTTCTGACCTCCAAGGGAATTCTTCGGGGTCCTTTAGGAATGGTCCTTCTTCTGTAAAACTGCAACAGCGACTTCTCCATTGACTTCCACTGGTCACGCGGCTGTGTTCCCACTCTGCACATAGCCTCTGTGGGGTTCCTGGGTGCTTATCTTGGGTGGTTCCTTGTGTCCCCAGCTCCTCTGGTTCAAGTCCCGTGCTCCTTTGCAGTTTGCAGAACCACACAGTGAGTGTTGTGAAATAAATAGAGTTTAGGTTAAATGAAAAAGAAGTATTTTTATATAAACACTAAGAATAAACTGGTAAAACAATATGCTCAACACTCCAAGATAAGCCTGAAGGCTGCTCTCCACACCTACCACTTTGATAACCATAGAATGTTCTCAGGGTCTGGGGGAGCCAACTAAATACTAGTGTTAGTAGGTATAGACACCCCAGGTGAGAGACCCATTGGTCCCTACCTGTTACTCCCCTGTAACGCCCCTATTATGCTACCCTCCTGTGGGAGGGGGGCATAGTCCTACCCCTGATTGGATAAGTCCTACCATTTTCAAGATGGTGGGTACTGAACAATTTGCTTAACTTCGCCAACTTTATCCCTCAGGTGCTGGAGGCGAAGGGGGGAACACCACCTATTCTATCTTGGACTTCCCACCGGTTCTCCTGCCAAAAGTGGGGGTTTGAACCGGGGCTGCCATCTGCTGCTATCAGCAGAGGCTGGGGTCACATTGCAAAGGTGGCAAGGCCTTTGAAACTCTCCTCTCGAGCACTGTGCCCATCCTGGGGGATGAGGTGTGACAGCTTTACCCAGGATGTGCTTGGTTTCTGGCCTCAGGCATGTTTCTGGACCCCTGGGTCGAGAGCCCCTGCTCTATGACTGGAGGTGGCAGGCTGCCTAAAGCCAGAGACCACACCAGGGTTGGTAGGTTTCCAGGGGGCACCTCTGGGTTGCCCTCTGGTACCAAAAAAACTCTCAATAAACCCACACTGATGCCAGTATGGGATTAATTGAAACATGTACACAAACACTCCTGTGTTCAGTGAAGCCATAATGGTGCTCGGGAACTCGAGTTGTGTTTCCAGCCCATGTACTCTCAATGGCTTCACTGACACAATATTTAAGAATAGACTAGGGTGCACTATATCTCAGCTATTGCAGGGGCATATCTGCTCATGTAGATATGACCACACCTCTCTTAGGACTTGTAAGGCCTGCTAGAGGGGTGACTTACCTACACCTTTGCCTGTGTACCATGCCCAGCAGCACTGCCCGTGTTGTTTTTGTCTGTACCAAGGCATGCATGCTGCAGTGGCAGTTTGCATGACCTAAGTGTGGGGTCTCTAGAGGGATCTTTTCATTCCAAATGCCCTATGTACCAGGTTACCATTTACTAAGGACTTACAGGGGTCCTGAAGTGCCAATCATGGTACAGTTTTAGGGAAGGAGCACTGGCATAGGGGACCTGGTTGGCAGGGACCCTGTGCACTTACAATCAAAACCACATCATTTTCCAGGCACAAAGTGGGGGGATAACAGTGTCAGGAAGTGCCTCTTTTGACATGGTCACAGCCCTTGGAACCATTTCCTCTGAACGAGCCTCGTTTGAACTCCCTGCTACCCCTTGGGTGATAACCCAGTTGCTGCGGGATGGTAAGACAGGGTTTAGTCTGGGAAGGTGGCTTTGGAGCTGCCTATTGAATGTTGCCTACGAAAGGATCCCCCTACTCGAAGGAACCTGAAAGGCATCCAGCGCCTTGCAAGCTTCTGTGCTCTTCTGTTCGGACCGCAGGTTCACACCATTCTTGAGAAGATCAAGATGTTTACCGTTGAAAGGCAGGTTGACTGGCTTTGAGCCAGAGGTGCAACAGAACCTAGACACATGGAGCCAAGAAAAGTGTTGAAGGATGACTGAGGTGTTGCCCCACTGGCTGCCGTATCCGCTGCGTCCAGTACACACCTGATGGTTGCATTGGAAATAACCTTGCCTTTGTCAAATAGTTCTTCCCCTCACTTGCGATACTGATCAGGGAGATGTGGAAGGAGCCCCTCCATCTCCTCCCAATGGGTCTTGGCGCCTTCAAAGCCAGCTTCATCTCGAGGCTGAAGGTTCAGCCCCGACATGTGTCCTCAGGCTCGAGGCTCTTCGAAGCAAGACATTGGAGCCAAGAAAAGTGCCTTCTGCGTCGACTTTGGCAGAAGAGCAGTGGCACACCAGGATGATGGCGTTGACGATGCACCAATGTTTGGCCACACCCACTGCTACTCTTTTACCCGCAGCACTGATCCATTTGCTCTCCTTGCCAGGAGGTGGAGTATCCACAGTGGCCTGGGCTGCTGCCCTCTTTCTAGCAGAAGTAACAACTAAGGAGTCGGATGGGACATGACCCCAGATATAAGCTGGCACCCTCACCACGCACCGAAAAGAAATATAGAGCGGGTCTATAACCACCCAAGCTTTCACTGGCTCCTTTCAGGGGTGGATTTAATCATTCCCTTGTCCAGTATTGCCCCATGCTCATCTCTACCTTTTGGTAGGGAGCTACGCATTGCATGATGCTGTGGTGTCATCTGGTGGGGAGGTCCTGACTTTGACCGAAATGTTCTATGCCAGGGTCTGAGGGTCTATATTGTAATCCTCCTAAAGTTTCCATGAGGTACCTATGTAGACTGGGGCAAAGTCCTCAGCCGAGTAATAAGGGCTAAGTAAGACTGCCAGTATTGAAGTACAAGTTTGGGGACCCCTGTGGCTGCATAGGAGATGAGGAAGATGGAGGTGGTGGTAGAGTAGGTGGAGCAGGTGAAGGAGGAGGAGGAGTGGAGGCTTTATCTTGGGCCTCTTGGCAGGCACGAGGGGCACAGGTGTGTCCAATGGCATAGCCTTCTCAAAGGCAAGCTTGCATTTCTTTGGCAGGGTCTTTGCACAGGCAAGATCTCTGCCTTAGAGAAGGAGGAGGATGATCTTCCTCTGCCTTTCATTCAGCTCCTACTCAAACCTCCCGAGAATCAGGTGTTTCTCAACGTCGAGAGTGAATCCTGGATCCGAAGTTGGTGTTGGCGCCGATGGTGCTTTCAGCCTCAAGACAAAGCTAGATTCGAAGGTTCAGCACAGACAGGTTGAGGATCGAGGCTCTTGGAAGAGTCTTTTCTTGGCTCCAAGGCCTTGCTTCCGTTTTGACCAGTGCTGAAGGGTGGTGGGGCACCGGAAGATGACAGCGGCTTCGGCATGAGGCTCGATGCCCCACCCCCCGAGATGCGGTGCTTGGCTCCGATGTGTGGCTATTGTGTGAGTACAGTTGATATGCTCAAAACTCACAAAGGTATGGTCTTGAGGCGTGTATTGGAGCCAACCGAGGGGATGGAGTATTTTCGGGAGCCTCCTCTTCAACATAGCAGAGTCGGGTGAGGAGGAACTCATGGAGGAAGGAGACGATGAACTGAGGACTTGGCTGATGTGCTGGTAGATGTGGTGATTTGCTCAATGTTTCTTCCTCTTCCTATGTTCTGAGGGGAACGGCCTCACTGAAGATATATGGCGTCTTAGCAGAAGATTTGCTGTGGGACCACTGTCGGTCTTGGCGCTGGTACAGTTTTCTTGCGGCAAAACGCTGATTAACAGTCAAAGTAGTTTGCAGACGGCATAGAAGTTAGCCCAGTGGTACTTAGAGTGGCACTGCAGGCATCTCTTGAAGGACATCCGTTCCATTACCTGCGAAGGGTAGTCCGGAGCACACAATGTATTAGCCATACCAAGGCAGAAGAATGAATATGCTGACCAATCACCAAAACTGCTTCATCTACAGAGGATAGAATCTTGGGCATTGGCAGGCACCTTCTGTGATCTGTGGGTGGAAGATGCTGAAAGATCAGGTGAGATTTGAGTCATAAACTAGACTATGGGGATAGAAGAGAGAGTTGCTCCTCATGTTCCCTGCCAGAAGAGGATGTAACATTTGCTTAGCTATTAAAGTTCCAGTTTACATGAGACCTATTGAGCAAAATGATGATGGTGAGAGTCAGACAGTGGCTTGGATGCGAGGTTCTGTAGAACAGATTACTAGAGGTTCTGTGGAACTGATCAGTGGAAGTGGAGACTTGTGGCTAAGAATCCCTCCCCCACTCATATCTAGAGCCTACAGCAAGGGTCAAAAAGCCCATTAAAATAGAAAAACACCAAATCATTTAACTCATTTTTATATGCAACCATTTCTATTCTATTTACATCATTAGATTAACTTAAAAATGTAAACATTGAGAAAAAATAATAAGATAACCTAGACAACAAATTGTGAGCTATCATATAACTTCATCTAAGGCACTGTACACAACATGACCAAGAGTAAAAGGTTGGAGTGAAAAGGATATTACTTTCCCTGTAAGCATCTGTTCTTGGCATGTAGTGCTGTAGATTCACATGCTTTGCATATGTCTGCCATCTAGTGTAGGGCTCGAATTATTACAAGTTGTTTTTGTTCCAAGAAGTTTTTTTCGAGTCACAAGGCTGTGTGACTCCTCTTGACCATGCGCAGTATATCCATCGACACCATCTTCAGATTGTAAACCAAAGCACTCAAGCATGGTATTGTGATAAAAATACACTGTCCAAGCAATAAGGACTAGTAAGGAGCACTGATGAAGCGGGACAGCTGTAGATGAGTCCAAGAAGATGCTTACGTTACTACAATTGTGGAAAAAAGGTGACCAAAAAGAATCCACTCTTATGGATACCAAACCTTAGTCTCGTTTCCTTCTTTTACTTTACTTTTCTTAGTTGAATGTAGTGCCATTACCACCCGCCTTTATACAAAGTGTACTCTTCATGTGAAACAACTGAGACCATTCCACGATCTATTCCTGGATTACACCATCTCCATAGGAACCGTTGACTACTTGCGTTCTCATAAGGTGGGGTCATATCGTGATCTAAGGTGCTATGCTGTTCTGGCATCCTCAGTCTAGTCAGTGAAGAAAGAAACAGAAAGACCTGAGAAAATCCCCATGGGTAAACATTTGAAAAGGATCTCTAGTAGTTTCTATTACACCTTACTTGGCTACATGTTGCAACTAGAAAATCGTACTACTTTCTTGACTGTACATGGGTGTTTCAAACATAAGGTTCTTTTTAGTCACCCTTTTTTCCACAGTCGGACTCATCTATAGCTGTTCCGCTTCGTTAGTACAAGAAGGGGCATATTCTCAAGGAGCTATCGCCGAGTTAACGGCACTTTAACGCAGCCAAAGTTGCGATAAATTCATCGCCCCATTCACAAGCTGGTATCAACAGCCCATAACACCAGTTTACCCACGATAGCAGCCGCAAAACATCGCCACAGATGACCCCCGCAACTTATCGCTAATGAGATGCAGAGTAGGCGTTCCCGTGCAAAAAGCCGCGAAAACACCACTCTGCAACATTCTCAACGACCAGCCAGATCGGCGATAAGACCACAAAACAGGCGATAAGGCGCGTTAGCAGCAGGAAACTGCACCAGGTCAGAGCAGGTGTTAAAGTCGGACCACAGCCTGCACCACAAAATGGAGCCCAGCCCAGAGCCACACCTGAAGGGCAACAGATGCCATGGAGCCACTGATCATGCAGCTCGGAGCCCAAACAGGGCCACAACACCCACCTCCACCACCCCCAGGACCCCCCCCTTCCCGGGCCCACCCCCGGCCAAAGACATGCCACATCAACCACACGGAATCATGTACCAAATAATCCGCCTGATGTCGCACAATCACATTTGGTGTCATCACAAAAATGAGCATCACACATACACCTTCGATGTAACAAATGAAAATGTATTCAAAGAAACACAGAACAGAAATGAAGACACATGGCAGCTCCCCTCGGGACAATCCGTAGGTCACAGCCTGCAAGACAAAAATTCATGATGAGAAGCTGTGTCTTGCACACATCAAAGGACAGAGAGAGAGCGAAGAGAGAGAGAGAGAGAGAAAGAGAGGAGCGAGAGAAGACGGACAGAGAGGGGGAGCGAGAGAAAGACGGACAGAGAGGGGGAGCGAGAGAAAGACGGACAGAGAGGGAGCGAGAGAAAGGCAGACAGAGAGGGGAGCGAGAGAAAGACGGACAGAGAGGGGAGCGAGAGAAAGATGGACTTAGAGGGGGAGCGAGACACAGATAACAGAAGAGATGGACAGGGAGAGAGAGTGCCGACAATGCGCACCCAGGCCACACTGCTCACCTGCTGCCACCAGTGTGTCTCCAACCACGTGCCGGTATGTAGTGCAGTTCACCAGGTCGCACATCTGAAACAGATCCGTCATCTGAAACAGAGTCCAGATACATGAATGGCAAAGTACATACAATTGCACAAGACATCATCGCCTGTCCGCCCCTGCGCACCCAGGCAGATGCACCCCAGCCCCTCCCGCCGCCCAGCGGTGCATGCCCGCTCCTGCGCACCCAGGCAGATGCACCCCAGCCCCTCCCGCCACCCAGCGGTGCATGACCGGCCCTGCGCACCCAGGTCTCACTGCTCACCTTCCACCCTTGGCGTGTAGCAATGAGGGCCCACCACTTGCCGCTGCAAGCCACATGCCCGGGGCCCTCGGACATGGCACCCTCCACATCATGCAGCCCCGCTCCGCAGGCCACCAGGTCTCACATATGATTCTGGGTCTTGATTTCGCCATGGCAGAGGACATACCAGTGCACCCGGCATCATTGCAGGCTGCACACCCGCTCAGCCCTTGATGTGCCACTAACTCTGTGATCCGGGATGTGGCAACAGGTGGCGGTAGGCCCGTGCTGCCCGCTGGCTCTGGCCTACACTGCGGTCCAGCAGGGCACACAAATCCTGAGCAGTCCGGACCGCCGGGACGGGGCATCATCGCAGGCGGCACACACGCTCAGCACTGGGTGCACTGAGGTAGGGGCACCTTAAAAGTCACCGTCCCGTGGCGGTGTGCCTGTGCTGGCCGCAATGTATCCGGTGCCACCAAGTCTGTGTCCCAAAGTCATGGACCCTGTATGATTGGGTATCGTGTTGCAGACGCCAACATGTCACCTCCGATCCTGGGGAATGTGATGTCGCAGGGCCAGAGGCCCTCATGCCTACATTGACACCACACGGATGCACCCAGATAGAGAGTGGAAATGGCGTCAAGCACGTGCGCCCGGCCCTTTTTATTGGCAGGGTCACATGTCCTGTGACGCGTGTGCTGGATGGGTGTGGTGTGGGTGTAAACCAGCTGTGAGGGAGTGGCTGTGGCATGCTGACAACTAGACCTGTGAGCAGCAGATCACTACAGGAAAGACATGGGACATGTAGCGTTGCCGTCCCCCCCTGTGAGCGTAAGCGGAGTGGGCTGGCCTGGTGTATGCCAGTCCAGCGTAAGGGTGTGTAAATGACCCCGGGGCCCTGGGCGTGGTTCCTTACTGGGCTGGACAAGGAAGTAACTCATGCGTGTGTCCCTGTTGTTGTGTCAGCGCCACTCGGACCGCATTCGGCAAAGTGTCACCCTGTGACCCCTGTTCTACGACATGAGCCACATGGACGTAAGAGGAGTCCAGTGAGCCTACATTCATCCATACTTCCACACTTGAAAGACCATAGACATGACACATCTGTGTGAATATGAATGTTTAATGCACATTCAGTGGAGTGTTGCATCTGGAGCAGTACAGGGCTATGCAATCCCCACATGACGATGTTGTCCCGTGGAGGGCCAGCCAGGGTCCTCCAGGGAATGACAAGTCCAAAGGAAGAGGAAGAGTTCAGTCCGCAGTCTGATCGCCATTGACACAGCAATCAAACAGCAAATGGCAGTCCATGTCGAGGTCCAAGGTGAGTGTCGCAGAGTGCATCGGGGGACAGTGGAAGGTGATGATGCAGAGGGCAGTACCAAGCTGAAGCCGGACCTATGGCTGAGATGCATGCTGCTGCGTCCTTCTTACCACGAGGGCAGAATCATCCGCATCTTCGTCCTCTGCTGTTTGATGTGCCTCACGTGTGGGTGGTGGTGTTCTGTCTCCAGCACTGTGTGGCAGTGACACATCAGGAGGCGGAGATGTGGATGGAGTGGTGGCAGCAGCATGCATCCGCGCCAGGCCTGGTGGCAGCAATGCCATGAGGACGGTCCTGAGGTCATTGAGGAACCCAGCTACCTCTCGCTGGTGCGCAGCCGTGGCAGCCGCTCGTTCCGCATTCGCCCGCTCCATGGTCTCCATTAACCTTTGCATGTTTCCCAACTCCCGTGTGACATCGCTAGAGCCACTCTGACTGGACAGTTGTTCTGTTCTCTGAGTCAGGGCTCCAGCGATGTCAGCCATGGTCCGTTGGGGAGCATGGAGCGGACTGTGGGTGTCCGTTAGGGACCGTGAGTGGTCCCTGATGGGACTTAAACTAGATGCCATACGTGGGTGTCTGTCTGCCATGCGGTCGAAGCCCACCCGTACCTGTTCAGCCAGATTCTCCTGGCACCCCAAGACACGGCGTTGGGAGGCCATGTGTTCTTCGTGGGGGTCCTGGGGGGCAGCCGTGGTGGTGGGTGCTGCCTGCTGTGTGGTCTGTGCAGGGGGTGGGGTCTCCTCGTAGCAGCTGGCCTGCCCAGCTCCTGGAAGTGGGCTGCGTAGGCTGTCCACGAACAGTTGGAGGGCGTCCGAAGCTGTGGTGGTCCTCTTCGTCATCAGAGAAGAGAGGGTCGGGCTGCTCTGCAGGAGGTGTTGATTCTCCCTCTGTTAAACTGCATCTCCCCTTCACATTGTATGAAAACATGTACAATGCGACAACATACATGTGGACACATTGCAGACAGGCAGCTCCTCCCAAACAGCCACAATGTACCCAGTCATGCTATTTGATGGGGGACAGTGGACATTTCGACAACAGACGTGTGTGTGTTTGTACTTGTACATTATCAACTCACATTTCCCTGCAATGCCAAATGTGATTGGCCAGTGTCTGCACCCAAGCGGCACCAGTTGTGTCCTGTGTTCTGTTGTAGGTGTTTTGCGGATTGTGTCACATCGTTGTCAATGTTGATGTGCTCTGCATGTGATGTGTGTGCTGCATTTTGGGGGAGTCGCCCCTGCAGCTCTGATTTTGCTGCCCCTTATCCCTTTCATGCGGTGTGCCTTTGACTTCTGTGCTTGTACAGTGCTGACATGTTGCATACTTGGGTACATTGGTCTCTTGGTGGGAGTTGGTGGTCTGGGGCATGGTTTGTCCGCAGATGTGCTCTACCTAATTGTGCATGTGTGCCATTTTGCCCATCTCCCCCCGTCCCCCCAGGCCCTGGTCGTTACTCACCCTGTTGCTGTTGTGTCCAGTCCTGTTGAGCAGTGTCCGGTCCCCCGACTCCTGCCACCGCCTCCCCACTGATGACTGTGGACACCATTTCCTCCATGTCGTCCAGCTCCTCCTGTGGCACTGGGCTCCCACCTCCAGTCTGCATTGCTGCCTTCCGGTTGTTGGCGAGTTTCAGCTTGGTTTTGCGCTTGACATCATTCCAGCACCTCTTGACCTCGTCCATTGTCCTCTTCAGCACTCCGACTGCATTCACCTTGTCTACGATGGACTGCCATAGTCCATTTTTTGTTGCCAATGACACAGTGGAGGTGATGAACAGTTGTTGATGGTGTTCCATCACCTCCGTTATCAGGATCCTGTTTTCCTGCGGACTGAACCGCTTCTTCCTACTCTTCTTGTCCTTGCCCTTCCCTGACCCCGAAATCCCAGGCTGGTCCTCCGGGGGGCTTGTGGGGTTCTGGTTCTCCTCCGTACTTGCTCCGGCAACATCCATTGTGCTTCGCTGTTGTTTGGCATTTGTCTGTTTTTTTTCTACTTTTATGGTGATTGTTCCCGCCTGACGCGTGTGAATTGCAGGCCTGTAGCTGGTTTTCACAGATTTTTGTATTGCGATTGGCCTCATCGCAGCTTTTTTTGCGTTCGTGTTTCGCATTTTTGCGGCGTGGCGTTGATTTTAACGCGGTCAGTTGACGCGTTATCTGGGGACTATCGCATGGTACCGCCGTGTTGTGAATACTTGGTTAACACGGCGTAAATTTCCTGCGATAGACTGCGATGTTGGAGCTTGCGTTAAGTAACTTTTGCGATGGTTTTCACACGTTCTTGAGAATATGCCTCGAAGATGCTTACATCATCTTTTCACTGTTCTCCTTTTTCTTCACTGAAATGGTTAATTATTATCTTATGTTGTTGCTCTTTGTTGAAAATTCTTGCTACCTTGAAAAAGTCATGAAGTGACGAAACGTGTTGGCTGTTCATCCACAAAGAATACAAAGTTGTATGATTCAACAGATATTCTTCTCAATCGGATGCTATACATCATAATACACAGCAACAGTGCTATTTACTAGTCCTTATTGCTTGGACAGTGCATTTTTCTCACAATACTAGGTTAGAGTGCTTTGGTTTACAAATATTGTATGATTTGACCGACTAGTTCGGTGGTGCTATAATGGTTTGGACACCTTACTAACAATGGTGTCTGGATCTTTCCAGTCTGGCATTAATCTGTATACCCTGCATTTCAAATTACTTACCCACTACACATTTATCAAATGATGTGCGATATTTGAAACCACTACTACCCATTACTATTTTGCTTTACCATCTTCAGATTGTTTTTGCCGTGGGTAGGTGAGAATGTAAAAATGCTGTATATGTAAGCAATGAGATGTCCATGCATTAAGAAATAAAGTGATGAACTACAACCTACACAAGATTTATTGGGGAGGAGGGTTGGCATGTAGTGCTGTAGATTCACATGCGCCAAGAAGAGATGCTTACACGGTAAGTAACAATCTGTTCGAGGCATGTGTGCTGTAGATACGCATGCTTTGCATAGACTGTAAAGCAGTCCCTCTCCCTAGGTAGTGGTTATCTTTTGGGGGTTAAAGTTGTTTGCATGACAAGCCAATGTTGGTCAGGCAGTACTTAAGACTCTTTTTCAAATAGATCCACACAATGTTTTGTGAAGGTGTGTGGAGTAGACCAGACCTTTACAAATATCAGCAATAGGAATGTCCATAAGAAAGCCATGAAAGCTCCATTTTTCTAGTGGAGTGGGCCTTTGGGGGAACAGGTAAAAGTTGTTTTGCTTTTGCATAGCATATTTATATGCATTTATTTATCTATCTTGAAATGCCTGATTTTGAAATTGCACCTCCTCGTATGGCAAAGGCAACAAACAATTGTTTTGTTTTTCAAAATGATTTAGTCCTGTCAATGTAATGTATTAGTACCTTTTTCACATCTAGAGTGTGTAATGCCCTTTCTGCAACTGTGTCATGTTGCGGCGAAAAAAACAGGTAAATCAATGGATTGATATGAAAATTAGAATTAACCCAAAATTCCTACCAAAAGTGGTTTCCAAGTACTACTCTGTCCCGAAGTAGTTGAAAGAAAGGCTCTTCGAGAGTTAAAGCCTGAATTTCACCGACTCTTCTAAGGGAAGTAACAGAGATTAAAAAAGCAAGTTTCCATGAAAGGTACTGCAATTGACAAGAGAGTAATGGTTCAAAAGGAGGACCCATTAATCTTATTAGAATTCCACCTGCCCCAGCATGAAACTTAAAAGCATAATTCCTCTTAGGACAATGTTTAAGTCCCTCCATAAAGGCTTTGATAACTGGAATTTTTAACACAGGAATGTGTTGTGTACATCTGTTATGTTATAATATTTGTATAGCGCATGGCTGCCCCAACATTGGGGCGTCCCAGCGCTGACGTTGAACACGTACTGAGGAGACAAAGAGAAAATTAACAGTGGGGGAAAAAAGCCAGGTCTTCACCAGCCTTCTGAAGGTCAGGTGGTCATGGTTGCTGCGGATGTGGAGAGGGAGGGAGTTCCATAGGGCGACCACCTGCTCTGGCCCTCCGTATCCGAGGGACTCTGGCCAGGAGCAGATCTGCCGAGCGCAGCGCTCGTGTGGGTACATAGTAGGAGCATAAATCACTCAAGATTCCTGGGCCGATGCCTGAGAGGATCTTATGAGTGATACACAGCGTTTTGAAACGTACTCTCTGCCGCCTACACTGGCTGCTCTCCCTAAATACTGTCATGTCTCCAACCTCCTTTGTTCTAGGGGTAAAGATAGCGCGGGCAGCAGTGTTCTGAAAGCGTTGCAACCTTTTGATCACGGATTTGTTAGATCCCAGAAGTAGCACGTTGCAATAATCCAATCTAGCCAGGATGGATGAGTGGATGATCAGCTGCCGGGTTTGAGAGTCTAAGAGACCTAGTATTGGCTTTAGGCCACGCAGCAGTCCAAAACATTTCCCTGCCACTGATTTGGCGTAGGCCTCAAAGGTGAGATCTTTGTCCACTATTATTCGTAAGTTCTTCACCACAGGTTTGGGTATGGGAGGCACCCCAAGAGCAGGAGGCCACCACTGATTGCCCCAGAGATGGGAATCCCTGCCTAACAGAAGGATCTCCGAGTGGATGGCTGCTAATCATTTGCAAAATTCAAAAAGGATCTAACGGCCATCTCGGATTTGGCTGAATTTAGCTGCAGAGTCCTGGCTGGGATTGTTGGAAAAGGTGATCACCAGCTGGGTGTCATCTGCGTATGACACCAGGGAGATGCCCCGGGCTTTGGCCAGCAGAGCCAATGGTCTAACGTAGACGTTAAATAAGGTAGGGCTCAATGCTGACCCCTGGGGAACACCACAGCATAATGGGTGTATATGGGACGAAAAAGGAGGGGCAATTACTTGGAAGGTCCGACCGGCCAAAAAGGACGCAAACCAGGAGAGGGCTTCGTCATCGACACCGATCTACGCCAGGAGATTGACACGGTCTCCCACGAGATCCTGCTCCAAGGCCGCACTCGGATCCAGCAGAATTAATGCTGTAGTTCTGCCTGCATCCAAGGAGGTCCGTAGCCGTTCAATGACCGCCAGCAGAGCGGACTCGGTACTGTGCCAAGGACGGAACCCATTTTGAGATGTGTCTGGTACTGAGTTCACTTCCAGGTAATGCGTTAGGATCGTATTGACGTGGGATTCCATGATTTTAGATGGGAACGGGAGAAGCGAGATGGGTCGGAATTTTTCCGGTTTGGACACATCTAATGTTGGCTTTTTCAGTAGAGGGACTACCTTGGTGTGCTTCCAGGACTTGGGGATCACTGCTGAGGCTAGGGATAGATTAATCAGCTCCAAGCACTCAGGCAGGAGACACTGTTGGAATTTTCTAAAAGAATCTGGTTTCATGGGGTCGTCTGGAGACACTGATTTTACTTTGACAAACAGAGCTTCCATAGCTTTAAGAGAAATAGGAGGGAGCGAGGCGAGAGAATAGGTCTCAGAGCCCGCGGACACATTCCTCCCCGTGCCACGGAAGGTGTCACCTGGGTGGAAACTACTATAGATACGTTTCACCTTCTCCATAAAGAATTTGGCCAGTACTTCGCATTGCAGACTAGGGGATATGATACTGTCCGAAGCAGAGGGGAGCTTTACCAGGTCCTTTAAAAGAGAGAATATGGTTTTAGTAGGGTTACTACTTACCCTAGTCTTGCGGACCAATTTATGGTATGCCTTGATTGCGCTTCTGTACTGTGCTTTAGCCAGAGGGTTATAGGACCACCTCCAGGCTCACTCTGACCCTAGCCATGAAGAATTGCAAGGTCCTAAAGACTCATTAAACCAAACGTTAGCCAGTGCGCTTTTTGGATGGTTGAGTTTAAACGGGATACAGGTGTCCAAAGCTTGGGTAACCCACCCCCGAAAGAGCACACTAGCCTCTTCAATATTAGCGGACCTTTCTAGGGGCTGAGTGCTTAAGGCCGCAAGGAAGGCGGCATGGTCCAGTTTATGCCAGGGGCGTTTGAGTGTGAATGTTGCACAGCGACTGTAGTTTGGGGGCAGCTAGCGATAGCCGCATAGAAATGAGAGAGTGATCTGTCCAGGGCATAGGAAGGGGTGCCTGCACCTCCAGGAACTGGAGATTTGAGAAGATCAGGTCAAGGAGATGGCCTGCAATGTGAGTTGATCCCGGGACCAATTGGACCATTTGGCATACTGCCATGTCCCCAAGAAAGTTGAAAATGTCAGGGGTCTCCTGCAACTCTGGGTGAAGATTCAGGTCACCTATAACGTTGAAGTTGGCTGTCTGAAGAGCTAATGTAGTAATAGCATTGTCCAGGGCTTCTCTAAAAGTTTTTGATGGGCCCGGTGGGCGGTAGATAAGTAGCCCAGAAAGAGTGAAGTTAGCTGTCAGCGCAACTTTAAAGAGTGCGCTTTCACAGTCAGGAATGTCTTTGGGGACAAGGCTACAGGTATAAGCTGCTTTGTGTATAATTGCAATACGTCCCCCTCTCCCCACCGCTCTGTTCAGGCTGCTCATTACATATCCGGCGGGGAGGGCCAGGGCTGGTATGGTCACAGAGTCCTCGGAGAGCCATGTCTCCGTTAAGAATAAAACCTCTGGGGACCGTTCCTGTAGGAGATCGAACACCTCACACTATTTTTAGCCTAAACTGCCGCTCCCTGACTGTCTCCAACGCTAAGACTTAGTGTAATGTTTAGAGTCTGTGGAGTGCAAGTGAGGGCTAACCCCAAAGGTGCACGGACTGCAATGAGTGGGGAAACCTCCGGGCCCCGCTGTGTTCCCCACATGCCACCTCACCTTGTAGAGCGACCAAAGCTTCACGTGAATAAACTCGTCTGTGAGACAAGGGTGGAGCAGAGTGCTTGGTTCCTGGCGACGTCCCGACGTGGACGGGCTTGCCTTTGACGCGTCCGCGCTGTGGCGTGCATTAAATGCCTGGGGGGCTATTGCTATAGGAAACAATGGTCCTAGACTGCTTTGACTAATGAAATGTCTTTCATAACTATATGTACCTGATGCCCTTTAATGATACAAATGCCAACTCTGAATTGTAACTTCAATGTACCACCATTTTCTTTAAAATGCAAACAAGTATATCCTCGAAAAACACAAAGGCACAAAATATAGCTCCAAAGGTGACCGTTTATTATTTAGTTATTTTTATAACAGATCACCATATTCAATGCTCCAAATAGAGAAAGAGGTTGCTCCAAGGGGAGTGTGAAAAAGAAAAGTGCTCGTGTGGTAGGATAGATATAAAGGAGGGGAATCCAACAGGTAAATTCAATAACCAATCAATTATACATTGAGGTATCCTTGGTAAAACTGGTCGTGGTTCATAGTAGCACCAGTTTTACAGATAGGCCTGTCCCTTATGGATTTACACATATTCATTTCATGATTTTCTGATGGCGCACAGAGAACATTCATCTGTGAAAAGGCAGGGCTGGGATGATGTCAGGTACAGGCCCACTGGGGGAAATTGTCGACGTTTCGACCCTGGTGCAATGAGGGTAAATTATATTCTCTGCAGGCGGGTCTTCCTCAGGACGGAGGGAGGGGGGGCAACCTAGGGTGAGGTACAGTCCGGATACAGCCCCTCAAATGGCGGTCCGCAATGAATTTGCGGCGTGGTAAGGGTTAATTCCTGAAAGTAAAGGCTGCAGTGTTGAAGAAATCAATCACGGGTGAAAAATCGCCGACAGCATCTCATAAAGAAGTTTTCACGCAGCCTGGGGGATTCCAGCTGGCCTCCTCGAGTCAGCTCTATATGTACCTGATGACCTTTGAAGTTACAATTCAGTTATGAAAGACATTTCATTAGTCAAAGAAGTCTAGGACCATTGTTTCCTATACCAATCGTCACCCAGGTCCTTGACAATTGTGGGTTACCCCTATTGCGGCATATCTGCAAAATAATGATATAGAACAGGGGTCTCCAACCTTTTCTGTAGAGAGAGCTACTTCTAATCAGTGAAAATCATTGTGAGCTACTAAAGGACAAGCAACTGCCGCCCACTGCTTACCATTGGGTTCTCCCCTGTAGCATGGCCCAATTACTTGCATTACTTGCATCCTTCCACTGTTTGCGCTTTTGAAACTTTTAAAATCTTTTTGAAGCATTCCATAAGAGTGTGTGTCTCTGCAGGCCTTCTCCCGCATTTGCTTTTCTCCCTTTGGCGTGTTGCTTTCTCTTACCCTTGTACTTTAGTCTCCCTCTGTGGTGTTGGATGCCCTCTCCCACTGTTGGTGTTGTTGCTTGCCCCTTCCCATTGTCAATGTTGTTGCTTGCCACATCCGCTGCCTGTGTTGTTGCTTGCCTCCTACCCTCTCCATGTTGTTGCTTACCCCTAAAGTGTTGTTCACTGTCTCCATTCGCTGTCAATATTGTTGTCTGACCCCTCCCTGTACCCTTCAATTTGTTGCTTGCCCCTCTGTCGTTGGTTGCCCCTACCCCCTGTCAGTCTTGTTGCTTGTCCCTCCTGCCCTCCTCCAGCTGTCCATCTTGTTGCTTACCCTCTCATGCTGTTCGTCGTATTGCTTGGGATAAGCATTCGTTGTTTGTGTTTCCCCTATTTCCACCTCCCATAACAAATAAAAGCACTATGGGCCAGATGTATGACCCGTTTTGCATGCGCAAACGGGTTTACGATCCGCTTGCGCATGCAAAAACCTTATGGGCCATGTACAAAGCCTATTTAGCGAGTCGCAATTTATTTGCGACTCGCTAAATAGGTTTTGCGACTCGCTATTAGGAAGGGGCGTGTCCTTCCTAATAGCGACCGCAAAGCCATGTACCAATGTTTTGCGACCGCAATTGCGGTCGCAAAATACTCGCAAATTACCACCCTCTTCAAGAGGGTGGTAATGGAGTTGCAAATGGGAAGGGGTCCCCAGGGGACCCCTTCCCCTTTGTGACTGGCTCAGAAAATATTTTTTAAGGGCAGGCAGTGGTCCCAGGGACCACTACCTGCCCTCAAAAAATTAAACGAAAACTTTTCAGATTTTTTTTTTTTTAAATGCATCCCCTTTTTCATTTAAGGAAAACGGGCTGCATTAAAAAAACAAAAACCTGCTTTATTTAAAAGCAGTCCCAGACATGGTCTGCTGAGCCCAGCAGGCCACAATACCTGGGAGGGCCTGCCATTCCCAATGGGGTCGCAAATTGCGAGTGCCTCATTAATATTCATGAGCCTCGCATTTTGCGACCCCATTGGGAATCGCTAACAGTGTCTCTAACACAGTTGTACATCCCAATTTGCGACTCGCAAATTGCGAGTCGCAATTGCGATGCAATTTGCGAGTCGCAAATTGGGTGGTCGTACATCTGGCCCCAAGACTTTGTAAGCCCTGGCCGAGTCATAATACTTTTAAAATTTAATTTAAAAAAAAAAAAAACTTTCATTCCTCCCTCCCCTCGTTGTTGCTATCCCCCACTCGCCCCATTGTCATTGCTTGTCCCCTACCACCTTCCATAACAACAAAAAGTGCTATATACGCAGACACCGCTGGCAGAGTCATAGCACATTTTTTCTCCAGCACTCTCCTGCCTTCGGACATGCCTCCTGCCCCACTCTCCACTTATGCTTGGATTTCACCCAAGTCAGATTATTAGCAAAATGAGTTTAGAATCAGGTACAGTGGCTCTAAATGAGAATGAATCACTTGTTTATCCTGAAAAGGCGGTTACGATCGCGCCTCTCGTGGATTGAAAGTCATGAACCCTGATCCATTTTTAAAGGAAATGAGCAACTGGGCCACTGGCTAGTAGAGCATATCTCCAGGTGTGCACTGTTAATGTAAGCAGAGAAGCTGTGGCCAAAACACAGGCCTTAGGGTACAATTGCTGACATCCTGCCAAAAGACCTCCCATTCTATTGTCCTGTTTCATACAGAGGTGTCCGAAGCATTTATTGTTCTTGACGCAGCTAGCACAATTTCTCCGGCGCTTTCAATTCATATGATGTGTGCTTTTTAACATTTCCTTAGATTTGAAATCTTGAATTACTGATAAATATGAAAAACTTATTTCATGCCCCTTAGATCGTGTGTCACGCTAACTTGTGGGGTAGCGGCACACTTACAAATGGTGTGCCTTCTGAGCACTAGTGGTGCCCTCGCTCAAGCGTCATCAGTCACATGTACACTTCCTCTGGCAAAATTTCCCAAAATCAAGAAAAGTGTCTTGGTGTCTTCAAATCTAATTTTTGTAAATTGTAGACTTGTGTTTGAATGACAGCTTTACACTTAAACAATAATTGTGAGATTATGGGCAAATTCCAGTACTTCCCTATTCATTCAAATGTAAATGTACATACCCTGCAGGTGCACAGTGCAATTATATTATGTGAAAATAATTTGGCAGGCTCCTGTGCAGTACTGTTCTAATTGCATGTCTCTACTCTCTACTGGACTGCACCCGTCCACACGCACTAAGTGTATAAAACACACCCAGGCTTAAAATGTTCCTGTTGCAAATAATGCTGTGTCATGTACAGTGCCCTTGTAGCCTAGTAGGACACTTCAATTGGCTGAGGTTCCGCCCCCAAATCTACTGGAACAGGTTTGAATTCCAGCATGGCCTACTTTGCCTGTCATCTTTAAAAGGTCCATAGCATGTTTTGTCCTGTAACCATAACTTCTGTCATTCAAGTGCCTGGAGGCGGTCTGTTCATGGAGTCATCCAAATGAATAGCCATGCAGTTCTTCATTTTATCTACATGTATTCTGAGAGCGTTTTGTCCTAGCATTCACTAAGTTTTCGGAATGTGTGGCACTAAAGAATTATCCTCTGTTTTAGAACGCAGTTTCATTTGATAGATCTCAGTGTGGCACTAATAGTGTTGTGTTTGCGAGTCTAGATGTCAAATTGCCGCTGTTTGCATTGGTACATGCTACAGACGACATAAAAATCAAGAGTCACTCCAACATTTGCTCAGAGTCAAACAAAACCATCAACACCTCCTGCTACTGTTGTTTTTAAAACCTTGCAAGGCATGATCTGGTCGAGACCAGGGTGTTTAAGGTGGCTCTCAATAACAGTATCAGTCAGAGGGCAGCAGCAGCTTACTTGGAAGGCCAGAGAGAAAGCTTAGTGCAGCCCTGCCTTAAAGGTGCTGAACGCAAACAGCTGGAAGATGCAAGCTGTAATCAAAGTAGCATTTCACAGGGATACTTTTGTTTTTTATTTTTTAAATAAACAAAGTTCTGCTCGCATTTCACCCATCATCTCAACACTGAAACAATAAAACAGCATTTCACATGGATTTCTTTTTAAATAAAGGTGCTGAACGTTGTGGTTGGAAGCTACAACAAAGCTAACCGAAGGCTTGGGCTTTAAAATAAGGCTCCGGTGTCAAGGCTGCCACTCCGGCTATACTGGACACAGAGGACTGAAGTGCCATGCCGGGCAGTTGAAGGGACGCGGCGTAGCACTTGGTGGGCACTCTACTACTGCTCATGCCAAGCTTTTGGCACTCATGTCACCTACCCGCCCTGTCCCAGCCAAATTCATTTTAGCCTATGTGAGCAGCTGGTTTAGGTGAATGCGGGCAAGTGCCTCAAGAGGCCTGAAATTAAGACACTAATAAAGCCTTGTTTACTTTTAATGCATGTCATCAAAGGGCACTAAAATAGATGTTGGTGCCTCGAGCTACTCACAGGGTATCGGAGAGCTACTGGTAGCTCGCGATCTACTGGTTGGAGACCCCTGGTATAGAAGTATATGCCAACCCTGCAGTTTGTAAATGCAACAGGTACAAAATAATTGTATGAACCTTCGCCTGAAGAGGTTCGACTTCTTGATTATGGCAGAACATAACAAATATTTTCCATTACATTGAATATTCTCAAAGAGGCTCGTAAACCAACTAAAAGGCATACATGCTTGAGGCAAATTTCAGTATCCGAATTCTAAGACTTCAGGAGCCAAATTGCAAGACTCCGTTCCAATAGTGTTCTGTGTGAGTAGTTCCACACGAGAAGCTTTAAAACATCCCTATCCCAAAGAAAAGTCTTAAGGTCCGGGTTGAGGTAGTGTTGAAAACGTATAGGGGCATATTCTCAAGGACTCATCGCCGAGTTGACAGCACTTTAGCGCAGCAAAAGTGGCGAAAGAATTATCGCCCCATTCACAAGCTGGTGCAAACTCCCCACATCGCCAGTATACCAGCGATAGCTGCCGCAAAAAACATCGCCACGGATGAGAGCGACAACTAACGCTAATGATATGGAGAGTAGGCGTTCCCGTGCAAAAACACACGAAAACACCACTTCGCGATATTCTCAACGACCAGCCAGATCTGCGATGCGACCCAAAAACAGGCGATAAGGCGCGTTAGCAGCAGGGATTGAACACCTGCCTTCTGCTGGTGCTAAGCAGGACGACTACCTGCAGTATGAAAGGGAGCCCAGCCCAGAGCCACATCTGAAGACCCACAGATGCCATGGAGACAATGAACATGCAGCCCGGAGACCCAAGAGGGCCACAACACCCACCGCCACCACCCCCAGGACCACCCCCCCCCCCCGGACTACCACCGAGGTAGCGTAGGACAAGACAGCGGAGCTTCCGAAAACTGCATGGTTCCCACCTCTCCCCACATTCTGCACTTGTGTGGCTGAGGGGCCAAGTATGTGTGAAGGAGGCAACTCACCCATGAAGAAGAATGTACACAATGCCAAGTGTGGCGGTGATGTGCTGGACAGACCACAGAATGCAGAGCACAGACATGTCCATGTGGACATACACTTCTGGTGTGTGTAGTGTTGTGGACAGTGGACGCAACCATGTCACCTCAGGCAGTGGGGAAGACTTTGGACATGTAGCTGTGCCGTACCCCCCTGTAAGCGTAAGCGCAGTGGGCTGGGCTCGCGTATGCCACTCCAGCGTAGGAGTGCTGATAAAAAGGCCGGGGCCCTGGGCGTGGTTCTCTTCCGTGATGGGCAACGCGTCTGCCAGGGCGGTGCACCTCACCCTGCCACGAGTCCGCCGCCGTGACCTCCAGACTCCGCGACACAGGCCCCCAGCGCATCCAGTGGCACAGCAACACGGAGTCATGTGTGTGCTGGATACTGCCTTAGTCCTACACTGCGGTCAGCAGGTCCCACAATTCAAATCGTGCCACATTTCTGTCAATGGAGGAAACCACTAGTCAACAGACATTGCCCCCAGTGCGGCCCGCCCGGACGACGCATCGTCGTTGGCTGTGCACCTGCTGAGCGCTCCAGGTGCCACTGACCCTGTGCAACACAAGCCGACGCCACATGGCTGTGTGCCCTTGCTGACCGCTGCCTCCGGCCTACACTGCGGTCAGCAGGGCTCGCAAACCAAATCCAATCCTGACCTGCAAGGACACGCCATCATCGCTGGCTGCACACCCGCCACCACCACCAGGACCACCTCCAACCAACAACTGCCAGAGTCGGAGGAGTCTTACAGCCAGCCTTTCTAAGTTGCTCACACCTGTCTTGGATGCCATTATCAGCTTGATACCCTGCTCAGCTCTTCAGGTGCCACTAACTCAGTGCACCACAACACATGGACCCTTCATGATTGTTGCGTCCGCTGTCCACAGCACAAAACTCAATGTCACCTCAGGCAGTGGGGAAGACCTGGGACGATGATGATGAAGATGAGGCAGGTGTACCCCACTGCAGCAGGAATATCCCGAAGGGACCAAATCATTAACAATTCCTTCACATGAGCACGCTCAGCTCTGGTGCCCCTGCCTCAGTGCACTGCAAGTCATGGACCCTTTATGATTGAGTCTGTGTGTGTGATCCAATGATCACTGTTCTAGTTGTTGCCAGCACCAACCACTCCCTGAGGGCTGGCTCACACTCACCCCACACTCATCCAGCACAGGCGTCACTGGACATGTGACCCTGGTAATAAAAAGTGGCCGGGCGCACGTGCCCGTAGCCAGTTCAACTATCTATCTAAGTGTGTCCGTGTGGTCATTATGTATGCATGATGGGCCAGGGCCCTACCACATTACATTGTGCTGTGGACAGCGGACGCAACCATGTCACCTCAGGCAGTGGGTACGACCTTGGACACGTAGCTTTGTCGTCCCCCCCTGTAAGCGGAGTGGGCTGGGCCGGCGTACGCCAAGCAAGCGTAGGGGTGTGAAGGATTTCCCCGGGGCTCTGGGCGTGGTTCAGTTCTGGCCTGGACAAGGAAGTAACTAATGAGTGTGTCACTGTTGTAGTGTCGGCGCCACCCAGTCCGCAATCGACAATGTTGCAATGTAGCATGCACCCGAAGGGCGGGCTCGCACGAACGGGGAAATGAAGGAGCGCAAGACCGCTCGGGGTCTTGGCTCATACATGCCAAGTGTTGTGTGTATCTGTATGCCGCAGCATTAGCCAAATGCCTAGCCTTAATCGCAGCACGAGTTCAGCCAGGCATGTACTCTACGTCTGTGTCCGCCCTATCCTTCCCACAGGCCTACACTCACGTGGCCGGCCACCTCCAACGGCCAACATCACAGTGTCGGTGTCAGGCTTGTGGACATGCGCAGACAGGCATGACAATGGTGTGCCGTAGGAGTTCCAGTGATGCAACCGCGCAGCACACACAAGTAAATAGGCTCGGGGGAGGGAGGAGCAGCTGTGAGGCAACGTTACACACAGTGATGCCGCTCATTTGCCACATGCAAGACATGTCGAACATGAATCCCAAAGTCGCACACATCCCACCCAACAAGCCACTTCACAGGTCCTGAATGCAAGCAGATGAGAAACTAACATTAGGGATGAATGCTCCTTTGTCTGAACTATCAGGTGGAAGCACATCTGCACCTCCGACCTCGGAATTGCATGTGCCCGTCACCCCCTGACAGATACTATAGCAGCTGATGACTCCCACACTACGCACAGCCCGACGAAAGACCAACGTATACACACCCCACACACAGAAGTCCTTGCTCGAAGTTATCTTGCATGGAATGGCCTTCACACTTACTCCCACATTAACCCAGGCGTACAACCGTTGCACACTAAAACAACTCATTGCTCCAAGCTGTGGCATTTCATCCACAGAACTGGCGCAGGTCAGAACAGTGCCGCTTCAACCAGAGCCACCAACGCAATGGCAGACCATCCCAGACACTTGCACAACCCCTGTCACGTGGAACTGTACCGTGCACGTATGCTGCATTTACTGGGGGCACTGCCATTGGTAGTGCTGCGGATCAGTTACAGGCTGAGCTTCCGCCTTGCCAACGTCACCTGCGTGCAGCCTGTGTTGCATTGTCGCTCGTGCATATTCGAGTGGTCCATGGATGTCTGCCTATCCAACAGGACGGTAGCCGAACTGGATTTCGACATGTGTGTGCGCCCCCTGTTGGGTGTCACGGTGAGACTCATGGTCGTGGGCAGTCTATGGGATGCCTGGATACTTGGCATACATGCTGGCAGCTGCACCTGGGAGATTGCAGAACTCCTCGTGTGCAGTGAGCAAATTGAGCCGCTCCCCTATTGGGCTGTAGTGCTAATTGGTGAAAGGGGGTGGACGCAGCACATCTGTCCGGACCTGCTAATGGTTAGCCTCTCCGTCCTGTTCGATGAAGTCGACGACGACCTCATGTTGGAAATGATTGCCTACTGAAGCTGCACTAGCTTTCATGGACGTATAACTACGTACCTGCAGACACAACAGTTTGGAACACATTGCACATGTCCCGACACCTTGTTGGAACTTGGGGTTCTGGTCACATCTCCCACGACGACAGTGGACATGGCTGCATTCGCCTGGACTCCGAATACATGAGCGGACAACAACGCGGGTAAACACACACCTGTGAATGGTGCGGCACTCTCCCGGAGTGGACAGCGGCGCTTGGCAACGTTCCACGTTCTGACATAACATGCAGACCAATGCAGCAGTGTGGCACTTATCTTGGCCATGCTGACACGCATATGCTAATAGAGTCTACGCACCTTCACTTGTATTCAACTGTGATGAGTGTTGATTTGCATGACAATGTGTGTCTCACTGCCTATCTGGGTCATGGCCATACATGCATTACTACACCATCAGGGATGTGGGGTTGTACTGGTACATTATCATATCATAGTTTCCTGCTATGCCACATGCGAATGGCCATTTTCCACACACAAGTGGCAGCAGTTGTGTCCTCTGGTCTGTTGTGCTGGTGTTGCTGTTCGTTTGACATTGTTGTAAATGTTGAGGTGCTCTGATTCTTGTGTGTGTGTGCTGCATTGTAGGTCAATTGCCCCTTCAGCTCTGATTTGGCTGGCCCTTATCCCTTTCAGGCGGTGTGGCTTTCACTTCTGTGCTTATGCAGTGCTGTGATGTTGCAGACTTGGGTAACTTGAGCTCTTGGTTGGTGTTGTGACTCTTGGCCATGGTTTGTCCGCAGATGTGCTCTACTTAATTGTGCATGTGTGCCATTGTGCCCATCTCCCCCGTCACCCCAGTCCCTGGTGGTTACTCACCCTGTTGCTGTTGTGTCGGGTCATGTTGAGCAGTGTCCGGTCCCCCAACTCCTGCCACCGTCTCCCCACTGATGACTGTGGACACCATTTCCTCCATCTCATCCAGCTCCTCCTGTGGCGCTGGACTCCCACCTCCAGTCTGCATTGCTGCCTTCTGGTTGTCTGCGAGTTTCTGCTTGGTCTTGCGTTTCAAATCATTCCAGCGCCTCTTGACCTCGTCCATTGTCCTCCTCAGCACTCCGACTGCATTCACCTTGTCCAGGATGGACTGCCATATTGTATTTTTTGTTGCCAATGACACAGAACACCATCAACAACTGTACGTCACCTCCACTATCACCTCCGTGATCAGGATCCTGTTTTCCTGCGGACTGAACCGCGTGTTCCTCTTCTTCTCCCTGCCTTTCCCTGACCCCGAGGTCCCAGGCTGGTCCTCCGTGGGGCTTGTGGGGTTCTGGTTGTCCTCTGTGCTTGCTCCGGCTACCTCCATGGTGCTTCGCAGTTGTTTGTGTTTTGTTTTGCCGCTTTTATTGTGCTTTTTGCAGCCTGACTTGTGGGACTTGCAGGCCTGGCGCTGCTTCTCGCTGGATTTGTTATCGCGGTTGGGCACATCGCAACTTTTTTCACGTTCGGGTTGGGATTTTTATCGCTGTCCCGGTAGTACCCCGATAACGCGGCAAATGTCCGCGATAACACTATTGCATGTTACCGCCGTGTTGTGAATGCCACGTTAACACGGGGTTATTTTCCCGCGATATGAGAACTTGCGTTAACCTATTTTGGCGATGATTATCGCACGTTCTTGAGAATATCCCCCATAGTTTCTTACCTGTCGGTGTAGTTTTGCAGCTTGAAGAATTTTCAGGATTCACATGCTGTGCATTATTCCGCTATCTAGTGGTTGGGTCCGGAATTGTTGTATTTGTCCTCTTTTTTTTTTTGGTGGGCATCGACTTACCACCATTTGGTGTCCTCTTGTGACGTCGAAGTGCTTCCTCCGGAAGCTCCCACCATTGGTCGCGATCTTCGGATATTTTTTTTCTTGTCTCATCCTTCCTAGTGGAGAAGGGTGAGTTCGCTAGGGAATCCAGAATATTCTTCAAGCTGCAAACTACACTGACAGATAAAAAACTCTACGTTTTGCAACGTGAATCTTTTCTGGATTCACATGCTGTGCATAGACTTTGTAGCAGTTTGCTAGTCTTGTGGTGGCTGGGTGGAAGATGAGCGCTGGTTTGTGAATAGATGTCTTAAGACCTTTTGTCCTACCTGTGCTTCTTTATTCCTCTGAATGTCCACATAGTAATGTTTTGTGAACATGTGCACTGAAGACCATGTTGCTGCTAGGCAAATGTCTTGAACTGGGGTATTGGCCAGAAAAGCGGCTGTTGCTCCTTTCTTTCTTGATGAGTGAGCCCGCGGGGCTCCTTGTAATGTCTGTACAGCTTGTCTGTGGCACAATTGCGAGATGGATTGCACAAGCCATACAGTTGTATTTTTTGTTATCTGGGAAGACCAGTAGCCAAAAACAAAGAATTGTTTTTATTTTCTGTATTCTTTGGTTAACAGTTATTTCTATGTAATACATGCACACTCTTGACGCTAGAAGAGCAGTCATCGCTCTCTCTGCTTGTGTCTTTTGTTTTTGGAAGAAACTTGGTATTTGTATAGTTTGGTTTATGTGGAATTTTGATACCACTTTTGGCATAAAATGCGGATCTGTTCTCATGACAATCCTCATGTATTTGCAAGCACTAACACTACAGGAACACTACTTCCAATTAACGAACTCTTTAGTAGCAATAACATCACTACGCAAAGGCCGTCTTTAGTTTGAGCATTTGTGGCGTTGCCTTGTGTAGTGGCTCGAATGGTGCTTTCATCAGCTGAGCGAGTACTATATTTAGGTTCCATGTGGGTGCAGGCCGCGTTTTTGGTGGTGCGATTCTTTTTGCTCCTTCTAGGAATCTTTTTACCACGTGAGAAGTGAAGAAACTCTTCCTGGTTTGCCCTCTTGTATATGCTACAATTGCTGCTAAGTGAACCATCAGTGATGTGTAGGTTAGTTTACTATGTAGTAAATGTGTCAAGTACTTCAGAACTGTTTTTTCCCTTGTGATCTTTTTTGAAAGACGTTCTTTCAGGCACCATTGAGAGAACTGCCATTGCGCTTTCTGGTAATCTTAGTATCTTTTCCATTTTGCTGTGTAACATTTTCTTGTGATTGGCTTTCTTGCTTCTCTTAGAATTTGCACACCTCTGTCCTCAGGAGCCATGCAGCAAGGCTTAGCTCTCGGGTTCTGGGAAGTACTTTTCCTTCTTGCATTGCCAAAAGGCAAGACCTACTAACAATTTGAGAACCATGGACAAAATCTCAGGGAACAGAGATAATGGAAATGATTGATTCTCATTGCACCACAATGGGCGAGACATTGTCATGTGGCTGATTTTTCGTTTGTTGATCACTCTGTGGAGAAGTGGAATCGCAGAAAAAAGCGTGAGCAAATATCCCTGACCAGTCTATCCATAGCGTATTTCCCAGGGACTGATTGCAAGGTTGCCTGGATGCGAAGCGTTGGTATTTTGCATTGTGGGGTGTTGCAAAGAGGTAGATTGCGGAGGTCCCCATTTGCTCAAACGGAACTCCAGAACCGTCGTCATCCCACGAATGGGAATTGAATCAGTCTGTCTGCTTCTACATTGTCCTTGCTTGGCAGGTGTATTGCTATTATGTTTATCTCAGCAACTTTGGTTGTGGGCAATTCCAAGGAACACAGCTCTACAAAAAGATATGGTGGTTGTGTTGTCTGTGTGTTTTACATAAACATGCAAGGAGGAACACCGTGTTAATACAGTCTTTAGCACTCTCAACTCTGTTTTTAACTCGAAGGCCTTTAAGAAACAGAGGGGTATATTCACAAGAACATGTGATAATTACCGCAAGAGTAGCGCAACGCAACTTTCAGCATCGCAGCCTATCGCGGGAAAATAACCCAGTGACAACGTGGAATTCACAACACGGCGGTAGCATGCGATAGTTGGCCGACACCGCGGCCAATGCTCGCGATACAACCACCTCGACGGAGATAAAAACACAAACCACAACGCGATAAAAGCTGCGATGGGCCAAAGCGCGATAAGAAAACCGTGACAACCAGCGCAAGGGCAGCAATACTCACGCGCAATGCGGGAAAAAGCACAAGAACAGCATACGGAAAATGCCACAGAACAAAATACATCAACAGCGGAGTACCACGGATGCACCCTGGCCAACTGCAGAGGACAACATGCACACCACAACATCCAAGCACCGTGGAAGAACAGAACCTACAGGCACACCGCATGAAAGAGACCAGTGGCAGACAAATCAGAGCCGCAGGAGCGACACACCCACCGTGCAGCATACGCACATAAGCAGAAGTGCACCTCGACATTGACAACATCCCGGTACAAACAGCAACACCTCCACAACTGAACACAGGACACAACTGGTTCGGAAAATGTGCACAACCTGACAAATCACATCTGAAACCCCAGGGATATGTAACCTGACAATGTACAATTCCAACCTGTAACCTGCAAATATGTTTTATTCACACATGCAGTGCAATTGGACATCTACTACTGTCCCATGAATGCCACGGACGGTCACAATGTGACGTGCTCATGAGAAGTAAGTGTCAATGATGGAGTCCCTACGGGCCATTTCTGCCGCAGCTGCAGTGGGATGTGGGCCACCTGCCCCATCACCACCATCATCGTCCGGTACATCTGGAACTGGGATCCATGGGGCCCTGGTGCGAACACAGATGTTGTGCAACACACAACATGCAACGATCATCTTGCACACGACGTCCGGGCTGTACAGGAGCTTCCCACCAGTGCCGTCCAGGCACCTGAAACGTGACTTCAACACGCCAAATGTGCGTTCAACGATGCCCCTGGTGCGTATGTGGGCCGCATTGTACTGCCTCTGGGCGGGTGTGTTCGGGTCCCGGAGGGGTGTCATCATCCAAGGGCAGAGTGCATATCCTTGATCACCTGTGACAGTGCAGGGAGAAAAGAGTCAATACTTGGTTCGGCAGGATGTGATGGCAGGCCCACCAATTCAGTGACGCCTGTGCTGGCTGTGTGGGGTGAGTGTAAGCCAGCCCTCGGTGTAGTTGCCAGCACCAGCTACTCCCTAACACTCATCCCCCCTTGTAGTTCTGACATTGCATGTCTGTGAGCCTGATGACTCGAGTCGCACAGGGCTAGTCGCCCCGGATGCACAGCGGCCGACACGGGCCCACCGCCACGGGACGCTGACCTGCGGGAGACTGCTCTGCCCTCATGACCCTACCCCAGTGCCTCACATGTGTCATGGCTGCATTCCGCATCTCCACACGTTCAGCTGTTGTGTGGCTGTGGTGCCATGTGAAGTCTGTATTGGGTGCAGGGGTAGCCCAGAATGACCATGCAGTGGTGTAGTCGTGTCTGGTAGGTGGTCGTGTAGTTTGACATGTCGGATGTGGTTTGGTCACGTGTGCATCCCCACAGTTGTGCTTTGGTGGCTGTGGGATGTGTGGTGTGTTGATTTGGTACTTACCAACGAGCAGTCCCGTTCCATATGTGCCATCCTGGAAGCACTGGTTGATGATGGACTGTCGGAAGATGAAGGAATCATGCACACTGCCTGGGTAGTTGGCGACGACATTGGTGAAGAGTCCCCGGTGGTCCACTATTGCCTGCACATTGATGGAATGCGTGTGCTTCCTGTTGCGGTAGTGGTGTGCAGAATCCGCAGGGGGCACAAGTGGGACATGTGTGCAGTCGATTGCCCCCAACACGGCCGGGAATCCGGCTATGGCGTAGAAGCCTTGCTTAGTCTCCAGCTGTTCCTGCGCAGTGTTGGGAAAGTGAAGGTACTGGGGTATGAAGCTGATGATGGCATCCAGGACAGGTGTGATGAACTTTGATAGGGCTGGCTGTGAGACCCCTCCGACTCTGGCAGTTGTTGGTTGGAAGGTACCAGAGGCCAACAGGTGCAGCACTGCCAGCAGCTTTGTCTGTGGAGGGATGTTTGTTCTCCGCTATGTTGGGACCGTCAGCCTGTTGGCGATGTGGGTCATGATGCGTAGGATGGTTGTCCTTTTGAGCCTGTAGTGGGCAATGACTTCCGCGGGCGTTAGGTCTGTGAGAGTGGTGCGTTTTCGGTAGGACCGCTGTCTTACTCAAATCAAATCAAAACAGCTTTATTCGGTGACAATGAAACAAACACCATAAAAGCATACTATTACACATGTATCTAAAAAGTACTTTCTTACAATTTGTCAGAGGCAATACTTAATACTAAAGATGATATTTACAAATGTGGGCTTCATGGGGAGGATAACATGATAAAATAGTAAGTACATTATTTTCCGAGGTTTTTAAAAAAATACAGGCTACCACAATTCATACGATAAAGTGCAAGTGCAGAAAGTGCAGGAAGGTACAATTTAAAAGAAATAATGTTATGCGTCTTCTTTTTCATACAGCAATGTTTCCAAAAAGGCGTAGTCTTTTCTTTTTCTAATCGATTGTTGTATGAAGCGAATAACTGAGCCGATGATTTTCATAGTGTCCAGACTACATATAAAGTTAAACGCATCCTTATAGTTAAAAAGCATATTTTTTAAAAAGAGAGGTTTTAAAATGGTTTTCCGGATACCCATATAAAAAGGAAAAAAAGGATAAAATGCAAGGTGGACTGTAAGATTTTACCGTCACACGGGCAGGGTGGCAATATTCGTTGCCATTTCTCTGTACTTGGAAATGCAATTAGATAATGTAAGGTGCCCATCCTTAACCTGGTGAGGTAAAATCTGTGCTGAATATTCCGAACCAAAATTAGGTATAACTGGGTACCCCTCATGTATGGACGTTCACAATAAGCTACCACAGTCTGTTTTTTGTTAGCCACCCTTTCCCTTTTGTAGTCTGCAGTGGTTATATATCTTAATTTCAGTTCGCTTTTACTATATTCCTGTATACATAGGGGGTTATCTGTATTTACTTTGCATTTCATCAAAAGATTAAAAATGTGCCCTAGCCATGGTATTTTCATACTATGTTCTAGAGCTAGACAGTCTATAATTAAATCCTTAGAAAATTGTGTTTCTTCCTTCGTCCATATGCCATGCCAGAGGGTAAGACCAGCCATATTAATAGCATCATTTATATATGGGACGGACAGTTCTTTATGAACAATGATGTTTGCAGTTGCACTGGGAACAGCCAATAATCTTTTTAAAAACTTGTTTTTCATCAGTTTGTAGGAATGTCGTATTTGCTCTCCCCATATTGCGGCTCCATAATTAACAGCTGGGACACACTTACTCCTATACAAGGTTAAAATTTCTCGTATCGGTTTGTTCCCTAATTTTGCCGCAAATCTAAATATTCCCTCAGTCGTTTTTAAAAATTTCATTTTGCATAATTCAATATGTGATTTCCATGTACCGTTATTACAAAATAACATCCCCAAGTATGAAAATGTTGGGACTCTATTTATAAAAACCCCTCCCACATGATGCTGTCTACACTCTTGTCTCTTCCCCCCGCATGACATTACAAATGTTTTCTTTAGATTCAGCTGCAAGTCTATGTCATTCATGTATTGGGCAAAATTTTCCATTAGACATTGCAGGCCATTTGCAGTTCTAGACATTAGGACAGCGTCGTCTGCGTATAATAAAACGGGGGTGGGGCGTGTTCCAACTTTCGGGGCGTCTACAACCAATTTTTGCAAAAACGAGTCCACGTTATTTATATACAATGAAAATAAAAGGGGAGCTAATACGCATCCCTGTCTGATACCACGCTTTACCACAAAGTCAGGCGTACATTCCCCTGATTTTCCATAGCGTACCCTTGAGGTTAAATATGCATAAATTTGTGATAAAAATAAGATTATTTCTGTGGGAGCACCAAGCCCTTTTAAAATTTGCTATAATTTTTGATGATTGACTAAGTCAAAGGCACTGGTGAGGTCTACAAAACATAGATGAAGTATCCCCTCCTTAGCTATTGTGTACTTCCCAATTAACAACTCTAGGTTTAAACATTGCTCTACCGTCCCAATACCCCTTCTGAAACCGTACTGCGCCTCTGTTAGTATATTTTTTTCACTAGCCCAAGCTTCGAGCCTCTCCAGCATGATTCGGCCCATAATCTTGGAAGAGGAATCAAGAAGGGATATTGGGCGGTAGCAA
Source organism: Calotriton arnoldi (assembly GCA_963921515.1). Lineage (NCBI taxonomy): Eukaryota > Metazoa > Chordata > Amphibia > Caudata > Salamandridae > Calotriton > Calotriton arnoldi. The sequence continues at coordinate 805,988 of CAWUFW010005548.1, read as the reverse complement.
TTTGCCTTTTCCCTGTCCCCTTTTTTAAAAATGGGTACAATAATACTTTCAACCCATGTGGCTGGTAATACTCCTCCCAAAGCAGCATTAAAAACTTTCATTAATATTGGTATCCAGAATTCCAAATCATACTTAAAAACATCTATCGGCACCCCATCTGAGCCTGCTGCTTTCCCATTTGCACTTTTTTGGAGTGCTGATTTTATTTCCTCTGATGTGATTGGTGATGTTTTCACTGGGTTTACCTTTATAAATTTTTCTTTTTCAAATCAATCATATCTATTCCTTCTGGGTTAAAAATACTCTTAAAATGTAGCACCCAGTCTTCTGGTGGTACTACAGTATCGATCCTCACCACGTTATTATCTTTAAAATATGGATGATTTATTATCTTCCAGAAGAGGGCTGAATCTTTCAGCTCTACTGCCTGGTTTAATTTCTCCCAGGCCTCCTCACGGATCTCCCTTTTTCTTATTTCCAATGTCTTTTTATACTCTTTCCTTACAGCATTGATTTTTTGTGGGTCTCTAAGTTTTTGTTTAAGCACAAGTTTCAGCTCCCCATTTAGCCTTGTACATTCATGGTTAAACCATCTTGGAGTTAGACCACACAACTTTTTCCTTCTTTTAGATTTTAGGTCACCTGCAATTTCTTTGGTGATATTGGCGAAAGCAGCTATGACAGCTGTTTGCGTAGAGGAACCATCCAGACAGATTTCTAATTCTTTTTGTGTTTTCCCTTTGAGGGTTTCCATGAATGAAGATGGATTAACACCTGTCCATTTTATTGAGACGCCATTATTTCCTTGGGTGTCGATATCAACATCTGCATTCTTGCCCCTTAGTTTTGTTAACAAGTTTACCTTTAATTTCACGCTTAGGGAATGATGGTCACTAACCATTCTAATATTTATCTAAACATTCTCAACCAAATCGTTACCATTTGAAGATATTATGATATGGTCTATGTTTGAAGATGACCTTGTTCCCACAAAGGTATACATATTTTCTTCACCATCTGGTATGATCGGTTCCAAAATTATTAGATCATATTTATGCATTGCATTATTGATGGCTTCTCCATATCTATCATGGTGGAAATGTGGGATCTTGTCACCAAAATCGTCACAATACCCACAAGGCTCACCAGCTTCAAAATCACATTTAACACAATTAAAATCCCCTGCCCAAATTAAAACGTAAGTCCCTACAATTCCCTTCACGAATTGGTCCAAATCCTCTTCTAATAGATTAATTACGGTGCTCCTTGTGTTATCAAAAATATTGTTATAGAAGTTTATTATGACAAAAGTCTGGTTTTCATTGGAATAAATATGTAAAAACAGGAAAACCTTCACTGAATCACAATATTACCAAACGGTCAGAGGGGAGGCAACTGGAATTAAGGTAGCCAGACCTCCCTTCGCCCTTCCCTTTCTTGATGGTATTGCATTAGTGCAAATACTTTGGTACCCATTTACATAAAAAGGTTCAGGGCACCAAGTTTCTTGTAGTAGTACAACACCAGAACCCTCCAACATTTGTTGCCAGTTAACGTCATAGATTTTATTTTTAATACCAGCTGTGTTCCATGTCATAATTTTTAGACTTTTGCTCAGGGATATTCCAGAATCAACTATCAGCAAGTTATCGGGGCTATTACTATAATCATGCTGAAGTACATCCTCTATCTCTATATGGCGAGGTTCTGTTAAGTTAACCTTATCTACATTTGTTTTAGGATTACCATTTTCCATGTTTGTACTTGTGGTACAATGATGGACAATTTCCTCCATATTAGAGGGGATGCATAAGTTCATCCCCTTCACTTCGGCCACCCCTAGCGACAGCTGAGGCGAAAAAACGGTCAAACAATCATGATGTCGCCGTGTGTCTAACTGATATTTATCACACTGTTTTAAGTCATTTCCCAATGTGTTCCTAAGATTGACTTTAAATGCCGCATTTTGGGACACCTTTAGTCTATTTATTGACTGTAGACTATCACCTGCGGTAGAGACCGAAAAGAGTTGGAAACCTCTACTCTCTATTTGATTTGATGGTACTACCTGTGCACTATCCCCAGTGGACGTAGCTATTGAGGATTGACTCACGCTGCTCTCAATATGATGCAGTTGTGCTAGCTGTAGTCAATCGCAGGCTTCTAAATCAGAAAGAGGGGCAAATCTATTTTCACAACTTAGGTTATATGCCATGGGTGGACCTCTTGGGGCTACCCAGGTCTGTTTCTCCAGCATCGGACGTTGTAAATTGGTCTCTGATAATTTTAGGAGAGTTGGCCTGTAAAAGAAGCCCAGTGGTAGCACAATGATATTGTTGGGATTTCTGTCAAAGTCGGTACACAGGATATCCAAAAGAAGTTTTACAATAAAACCATTATTAAAGTTTAGGACTACACAGTCTCTCCCCTTTACTTTCCTTGTAGGCCCTATCCAGGTTACTCTCCTGGCCATAATCAATTGCCTTTGAATATCCCCATCCCAAACCCCCACCCCCCTCAACTTTTGGTCCACCCAGTGCATAGCTTTGATCATTAGCTGAGCTGTGGATTCAACCTGGCCCTCCCGCAATAATGGCACATTTCCCAGTACCACCACCAAGGGGGCAGCCGCCCGGTGGAAGGTGCAGAGTCAAAGTCTGAGTACCAGTATTTGGTGTGCCTCGGTCAGGTCTTTCAAACTTCCTATTTACCCCCGAGCGTCCCTGCCCCAGAGGTATTATACTCTGCCCAGTAGTTGCACTATCATTATTAGCAATTGGAGGATTATTTACGTCGGCCAATTTATTTAGTTTGTTGGCGTCAGTTGGGCTCGTAAGAATTTGGGCAAATTTGCCGGATGTATCAGCTGCAATATCAGTTTCATCCATAGTCTTGGCTGAATTAATATCTGAAGAGAGTGCCAAGCTTTGGGGTGCAGACTTCATCCTTGTTGGTATAGTTGGATTAGAAATGAGCGCCCGTTTACTTATCTCTTGGTTAATGTCTTCAGGGGTCTGAACAATTTCATTTGGCAGAGGGAGGGACCTGCTTTTGATTAATAATGCCTCTATAGTACGAAAATTTGATTTAGCCTGCGATTCAAGACCATTTATTTTATCTTCAATCTGGGCCAATCTCAAGATGATGGGGTTTAACATAGTAAAGACCAAGGTTTCCAGCCTCTGCCACAAAGCTTCGTCTGGGGGCAGGCAGAATGCTTGGGTGATGTCAGTATTCGGTACTTCCGCAAGACTTGGGGCTCTTGTATCGTAGGCGGCTGTCTCATCCCCCCCTCTTCTAGACTGCTTTGCAGATTTTGCAGGTTTCGGTCTCTGCGGGCCCCCCCCCTCTTCCTCTTCACAACGGGGTCAGGAATTGGTCCCAAGCTCAAGGTTTTAGTCACTCCTGATGCTCTGGTTGAGATTCTTTGGGTGGTACAGATTGGCTCTAGCTAAGACACAGGCTCGCAAGGTATCGAGCCAATGAGTATTTCGGGGACTGTTACATCAGTTGCTATTTCGCTCACTAGATCAATACTGAGTCCGCAATCCTGAGTAGTTAGGGCAGCCATACCCCCCAGCGAGGAACTTTTATTAGAGAAAGGTTCCAGAGACAGGCGCCGTTCCGTCCTCACTATCTCATGCTCAAGTACGGAGGTAGCCCTAATCAGAAATTGGTCAAGTGTCCCCACAATACTCCCGCCCGGCTGCACGCCTTTTCTCTTCCCCTCTCGTTTGTTCATCTTGATATTATATCACTATGACAGGTGTATAAACGAACAAGGGGTCGGGGCTGATGACTCAAAGATCTTAGGGGTGAGGTATAGGTGATATATAGATAAAAGAACCATCCACTGTACCTTCTTTCGATACAAATCTCCGGGGGGGGGGGCCCAGCCCGGACTCCTCTGGTCTGTGACGGGCACGGACGGGCCCGCCCTTGGCCCGGGCTTCGCGCTGCCAAGCTGTTATACTATCAGGACTTCTCCAGAAGTGTTGCTGCCGTCACAGTGTTGAAGGATCAACAAAAAATAAGCACAGAACCGCTGCGCTGTTTCCCCGCTGACTCAAGCGTGGGTGGGTCTGCAAGCAGGACCTAAACCTAGTTGGGCCGTTTTCCCAGATCCGCTCCGAACTTACACCAGCTGTGCTCGCTGCCCTCCAAACCCCTCGAGCCGCCAAACCAGCCCAGCCACGCGGGTCACAAACTCGCGGGCTGGCGTCTTCACGGCAATTCCAGCGGGGGTCCGGCAGGGGTCAAAATCTAGTTTTCCTTTTATGGGGGAAGTCCACCGCAAGCCCCCCCCCGGCGGCGACAGGGAGCAACGGATCGGCGGGTCAGCGGAGAATTGAAGAGCGGAGAGCCACGGCAGCCCTCTCTCCTTGCAGCCTCACGCTGTGCGTCCTCACTCCGCTGCTGCTGCTGTGCAACTGCCAAAACCCGGACCTGCTTCACTGCGGCGCTCCGGAACAGCAGCCTGCAATTTGATCTTACTCTACGCTGCCTCTGTGGTGGTCCGGGGGGGTGCGTGTCCGGGTCCTGGGGGTGGTGGCGGTGGGTGTTGTGGCCCTGTTGGGGCTCCGAGCTGAATGATGAGTAGCTCCATGGTGCCGTTTGTTCTTCGGGTATGGCTGTGTGCGGGGCTCCGTTGCCTACTGCAGGTAGACGTCCATCTTTACACCTGCTTGAGGCAGGTGTTAAGCCGCGGTAGCCGCAGGTATTTATCGCCTGTTTTTGGTTCGCTTCGCAGTTCTGTCAGTTCGTTGTGAAAGTGGTGGTGTTGTTTTCTCGTGTGTTTTTGCATGGGAACGCCTACTCTGCCCCAAAATCTAACACCACGGCGGACACCACCAACTAACCCTAATGAGATGCAGTTATCGCGGGAATACTGGCGTTGTCTGCAGTTTGCACCAGCTTGTGAATGGGGTGTTCGATTTATCTCCACCTTAACGCAACAAAAGTGGAGATAGATTTGAGTTGAATCCTTGTGAATATGCCCCAGAGTTCCTAGCCTTTAAGATATTTATGTGCTTTACAGCATCCTGCTGTGTCCAGTCCCCTTACTTTGAGGTTGTTCATGTGCGCTCCCCATCCTATGTGGGAAGCATCTGTCGTTATGGTCACTGCCTTGTGCTACGTTTGTTGGAGTTGGTTGTGTGAAAAGTCAGCATGGTGGAACAAGACAACCTCTGGACCTTCCCAACTTCCTGTTGCTTGTGACCATTGCGCTTGAAGCCATTCCTGGAATGGTCTCATGTGCAAGCGAATGTTGGGAATCAAATGAATGCATGAAGCCATCATTCCTAGCAGCTTCCCCACTGTCCTCACTGTCACATCGATACCAGAGGGGGCAAGCTCTGTCTCCTTTAGCAGGGCTAATATTCTCTTCTTGCTTAGGAGCAGAATTAAATACAATATCGGGGAAGGTGTTCCCAAGAACACTTTTTCTTATTCTGGCTCTAGAGAAGACTTGTCCCATTGTACGGAAAAACGGAGTTGAACTAGTGTCTGTATCACTTGCTGTATATGTTATGTGCGGAGACTGTACGAGCTTGCTCTCACTAAGCAGTCGTCTAGGTACGGGTATACATGGATTCCTTGCCTTCTTAGATGTGCGGCTACTGCAGCTAGGCACTTTGTTTGCATTCGTACTAAAATCAGCACCAAGAGAGTTCACACTTAAGATTTGTGGACAACAAAAAAACACTACCAATTCATAGTTCTTTGTGTCTTTTGTTCATGGGAATGTGCAAGTAGGCATCTTTTAAGTCTATGGTGGCCATGTAGTCACCTTTTTGCAACTGAGGGATCACCTCTTGCAGAGTTGTCATTTTGAACCTTTGAGTTCTTATGAATTTGTTGAGAAATCTTAGACGGAACACTGCGTCCAATGTTGGACCTATTTTTGGAATTAGAAAGTACGTGAAGTAAATGGCTTGTAGTTCTTGTACCTCTTGGAGTAACTAAGGCAAAGATGCAAAAGAACAGGTACCATTCAAGGAAAGGAACAGAGATAATTATCTCTTTGAATGTATCTTCTTGTTTGGTCTTTTGTTTGGAGGTTGTTTGCTTAACTCTATGCAGTAACCGTACTGTATTATGTTTAAGATCCATTTGTCTGAAGTGATCTCTCTCCACTTGTAGAGGAAGTACTTTAATCTGCCTCCTACTGGTGTAGTATGCTGTAGGAACGGCTTGTCTTGTTGGGCGCACACTCCGTGATGTTCTTGGAGTGTGTGCACGACTTTGACTGTTTATAGGATGTTGTTTTTCTAATGATTGCATTCTCTTTGTTGTAGTTGGAGCTCCCCCTCTTTGCGGAAGGCCTCTTCCCCGGGGGCGTCCTCAAAAGGATTGTCTTCCTTGCTGGTATTGCCAAATTTGTTGCTGCCCTTGGCTTACTCCTTGGTAAGTTTGTTGATATGTTTGATGCGAGGTTGTAGGTTGATGGTGATCCTGAATGGCGGGGCAGGTAATAGGCTGTGAGAGAAGAGGCGTTATAACTCCCTCTTCCTGACCGCAGTGATTCGCCAGCGAGGCCAACCCTTACGATTAGAGGTGTTGGGATTAAGGAACACGATTGATACGTTCCTTCCAGCGCTAAGACGCATTAGACCTTATTGTAGGTATGGTGGGTTTATAGGGTGTCTTTCCCTGAGTCCCACTTTCTTTTCTTTACTTCACGCACTGATGAAGCGCACTAGGATCCATTAGGGACCCGCACGATGCGCAAAACATGTTGACCACATTGCACCTTTTATTCACTTTCACGGATTGGGAGCATACTTGTCCCTCCGCAATATTTGCTTAAAGGAGAGGCTCCTATCCATAGATTTTTAACCTTATCTTCCGGACCCCTGAATTAAACTTGTTTTTAGGCCCACACACCCGCATGCACGAGTGTGAATGAATAAAAATACCTTCACGGTACCCAAAAACAACTGCAGCACCTCCTTCAAAAGATCTCCGATAAAGAGCCCTCTCGCGGGGCCCGTGGGGGACAGCAGCGCCACCCCCATGAGGAGCGAAGCCCGATGATGAAGCATGACACTCGCAAGGGTGTGTGAGGGCACTAATTCCTAAAGGAGGAATTCCCCCATCCTCATCTATACCCAACTTGAGCTACTTCTGGAGACCACACAGACATTGCTTTTCAACCATAATAGGTTGCCTAAACATTTTCTTATAGGAACAGTTACCTACCAGTGAGTATCATGTAGGTTGATGGTGACCTCTTCCCGCTGGTCTCCTTGAGGGTGTGCCTTTACGCATGCCTCTGAATTGTAGAGCATCCATGGATCTTGCTGTTTCATTAGCCTTTTTCAATTGGTTCAGCTTGTCATCCATGACGCTTCCAAACAATTGTACTCCATTCAACGGTGAGTTCAGTATATGGTTCTGCAATTCTGGTTTGAAACCCGAGATTCGTAGCCATGCGTGCCTTCTTTCGGTGATGCAATCATCATTTGTCTGCTCGATGTTTCTGCAGCATGTAGGGCTGATTTTAAGCATGTGTTAGCAATTTTCTTTCATTCTTCCACTATGTGGCTTGCCCTTTTTTGGAATTGGTAGGAGAGCTACTAAAGCACCTACCAGAACACTGTTGGTATGCATGCCTGTTGAGTAATGCAAATCAATGGCGCATAGCAAATTCGAATGCATCACTTCTCTCGACCTTTCTCCCCATAAGGTCCATCCTTTTGCTTTCTTTGTCTGGTGGTGGACCCATGGTGTGTGGAACATTAGCCCTTTTCCTAGCAGTGGATGTTATAATGGAGTCCGCTGCCACTGACCCCTTGATGTAATTCGGGTCTTTTGAGGAATGTTTGTATTTTTTCTCCCCTCTTGGAGTGACTGCTTTACATGTGGCAGGCTCTTTAAATGCTTCTTTCCCTTGATGTAATACACTAGGCAGAATAGAGAGGAATTGGCTCATTGATTGAGTAGGCATCAAAGTCTCTAGTAGAAAACATGGAGTACAACTGGAGGAAGAAAACCCCCAATCATAAGTATCTGCTGCCTTTTTGATGACCTGGTTATACATACAAATATCTTTCGAGGCCATCACCACCAGATGACATGACGCCAACTCCCCAGAAGATTAAATAAAACAATTGGTTCTGTCGGGATTTTACAATTGCTTAGGATAGAACAAGCACTTATTTATAATGCACATAAGAATAATTCTCACAAAAGTAATTCATGAGAGAAAGAGAAAAAGGAAACACACACCAGAATAAAATTCAATAGTATATTCAAAATGAGTATTAAATACTAGAGACTGTCACAAATACAAATTCAATTGCAACAAAGACAATAAGTGACCGTGGTGAACAAGTGACATACGTGTATTCGTCATGTATATAGTGTACTGTCTATATTATTAATCACTATGAGATATTCAAAAAAGCACTGTGTCTCTTCTTTTCCCACCTTTCTATCTATTTATACACACGTACTACAAGATCCATTAACGAATTAAATCCTGATCATGAAGACTGGTAGGACACATAGAGCATGTTGACGTTTCGACCCTGTAAACAGCGCAAAAAATGAAGTGCATCAGAGCGGGTCTTCCTCAGGACTACGAAGGGGGGGGGGGGGGGGTTGTTGGACAGCCAAAACGCAGAAACCTCAGTAGATGAAATCAGAGTGGAGTGCTAAGACTGCACCGCTGTGTAAAATTAGAATTAGCAAGGAGGTCTCCACCAGCCAGTTGGAGCCTCTTATATAGCTTTAAAAGACTTCCACCATCCGGTTGGAGTCTTGTGAAATACGCCTAAAAGAGGCTCCAACTGGCTGGTGGAGACCTCCTTGCTAATTCTAATTTTACACAGCGGTGCAGTCTTAGCACTCCACTCTGACTTCATCTACTGAGGTTTCTGCGTTTTGGCTGTCCAACAACCGCCCCCCCTTTAATGGATCTTGTAGTACATGTGTATAAATAGATAGGGGGGAAAAGAGACACAGTGCTTTTTTGAATTCTTGTCCTTTCTATCTCACGTGTATTCGTCATGTATATAGTGTACTGTCTATATTATTAATCACTATATGTCACTTGTTCACCACGGTCACTTATTGTCTTTGTTGCAATTGAATTTGTATTTGTGACAGTCTCTAGTATTTAATACTCATTTTAAATATACTATTGAATTTTATTCTGGTGTGTGTTTCTTTTTTCTCTCATGAATTACTTTTGTGAGAATTATTCTTATGTGCATTATAAATAAGTGCTTGCTCTATCCTAAGCAATTGTAAAATCCCGACAGAACCAATTGTTTTATTTAATCTTGATACCCAGGTTCTTAGGGACACCGGTTCGCCCCATTATCTTTAATACTAACTCCCCAGAAGAGGCGGTGGATACGAGATCTTGCCATTTTAGGTCCTGAACCTCCGAGGTTGACGAGCCCACATAAGTTTGTTCCTTGTCGTCTTCTTCGAAGAACTCTTCTTCTTCTTGCTCGTCGAGCGGTTCGGGTGTCTTTGGAGGCTGTAACTCTTCGACGCTCTTTTCCACTTCCGTGGAAGATTTCAGCAGTATATTGAATTGCTTCAAGCTTTCGTTGAACTCTTTTTTCCCGTTGCAAAATGCTTGCCATTTCTGCCTCTAGCCTCTTTTTCTTCTTCTCTATCTCGGACGCGCGAGTTTCGGCGTCGAGATCTTCTGCCTTCCTTTTCCTGCTTGATGACGCCGACACGGCAGTCGAAGGCTTTTTGACCTCGCTTCGACGCCGAAGCGTCTTTTTCTTGAGCGTCTTTTGACGTCGTTGATTTTTCGAGGGTTTTCGGCAGATCCTTAGACAAGGACTCCAGAACGGCGGAGTGTTTGGACGCAACTGCAGACGAGTCACAAAAAACAAAGACAGACTCAAGGGCCTCAAAGTCTTCTTTTCGACAACTACGACTGGGACGTCTCTGTCCTCGTCAACTTCTGGCCCTTCGGCGACACTGTCCTCTTCTTCGCTGGCGAGGCCCAGGTCTCGTAGCGATGGTGGTGCGCCTTGCCCCTGCATGTTGTAGTTGGCTCTTCTCTGTCTCTCTTGTACCCTCGAAGTCTTTGGGGTGAAAGCCGAGCACGCGTTGCAATCGTCACTTCGGTGATCCAGTGGCAAGCAAAGTTTGCAGATTGGATGCTGGTCCTTTTGTGCGTACTTGTGATGACAATTCTTGCAGAATTTGAATGGTGTCCATTACCTCGTACAGGGAGCCCCCTGTATGCGCATTCTCAGTTTGTCGTTGAAGGCTGTTTTCACCTTTCAGCGCACTCCGGTCCCTCAATTCCAAGTCCGGTATGTCGAATCCTTGTATCGTCTTTTATAAGTTTTTCCTTTCTTTTTGTTAATTCTTTTCTTTAAATATCAGGAGCTCTTTCCGTATCGATCCAGACCCAACGGCGGAAAAAAAGAATCTGAAGATGGCGACCAAAGGTGGGAGCTTCCGGAGGAAGCACGTCGACGTCACAAGAGGACACCAAATGGTGGTATGTCGACACCCACCAACAACAAAAAAAAGGACAAATACAACTATTCCGGACCCAACCACTAGATGGCAGAATAATGCACAGCATGTGAATCCAGAAAAGATTCATGCTGCAAAACCATGGTTGTCGAGCCCATGTTGGAGCTGTTAGTACCATGGCGAGAGATAATGGTCAGGAAACTCAGACAAACAACAGAAGTAGTGGGAGTGGTGGAAAAGCAAATGCAAATTTCCCTGACCAGTTCATCAAGAGAGCATTGCCTTTGCAAGCAAGTATCCACACCATTAATCCAAAGTGTGGGCATTTTGCATTTTCTTTTGTTGCAAACCGGTCTATTTCTGGAAACCCCCACTTGTGAAAGTATGGATGATGAACATTGGGGTGAATCTCCCATTCGTGGACTTGTCCTTAGTTAAAACTTTCCAAACAGAACCCAACAACTTTGTGTTGTAGGTGAGGTAGGAAGGCTTTGACTGCTAGATGAACAACTTCCAGCTCTAGGTGACTGATATGGAGATTCTTGTGTTTAGAATCCCATATTCCCTGAATAGTGAGGTTGTGGAGATGCTTGCCTAACAGGTTGGGGAACACATCTGTTGTTAGAATTATGTGGGGAGTTGGGATCTGAAAAGGCGCCCTTTGGATAGATTCTGTGGATCCCACCATTGCAAAGTGTGATGTGTGCGGCTGTCTACCAACAAGAGATATTAAGTTGTCCCAGTGATTAGTCTGGCATGTGGGACTCTCTCAACAATAGACATTGTTGTAAAGGTCTCATATTTGAGTCCATGTGAATACAGGATGCCATCATGCCCAAATGTCTGCTGAATTAAATACCTGCCAAAATATTTCTCAGTATCAAACAGAATACACAATATAGTAACATTGACTTCCTATTTGTGTTGAGCATAGCCCCTAGTTACCACTAACACTAACTTTGTGTTTGGGTATGCTGAGTAACGGCTTGTAGTAGATGAGACTTTTGTAGGTTGATGGTACAGCCTAGTTGATGTAGCAAATTTATGGTTTGTTAAGTGTTTTGGTAGCAAAACTCGAAGTTGTTTTCTTTGATTAGCTAGTTGTCTAGACATGGGAAGACATGAATAGCAGTAGTAGCAGCACACCTGCTCAGACAAAATAAACATTTTGAGAATGCTATTGGTGAAGTGGTAATCCCAAAGGGAAGAGCGTTGAACTGATAATGCTTCCCTTGAAAGAGAAATCTGAGGTATTTCCCGTGTGCAGGATGAATTGGTATATGGAAATAGGCATCCTTTAGATCTAAAGCCGCCATGATGTCCCCTTTTTGTAATAATGGAATGATCTCTTGGAGAGTGACCATATGGAAGTGTTCTGATATGATGTAATGATTTAATGGTCTGAGATTGAGAATGGGCCAGACGAATCCATCTTTTTGGGGGATAAGGAACTATAGTGACTATACTCCTGTTCCCTGAAATTGTGAGGTGAGATATTTGAACAGCTCTATTACAAATGGGAGCAATAGACCCTCACAGCAAACACAAATCCTTCTGCAAAAAGAGATGATGTTGTGTAGATAATTTGAGGAGTCGTTATGCGCTCCAGACAATAACCTTGTTGGAATTCAATCACAACAGACCAATGGGTCTTGCACATTGCAACAATTTCTCAACAATTGGATAGATTACCCCCGACAGGTGTTATGGGGGAATGGTAAGGAAGTACTTGCTTGTTTTTGGCATTTGAGGAACGGGTATGGTTTCGTCTGCCTTTAAAATTGTTTCCTCTATAAGAACCTCTGGGTCACAATACAAAAATCTGGGACGAACCTCTGTAGAATGTTCTTGGTATAGAGTTATCTGTGGTAGCTGTTTTGACACCTTGTTTATAATTTGGCCTATACAAATTAACACCTATAGTGGTTCTTTTCAAAGCTCCCATTGATTTTGCTACCTCAGTGTCCTTTTTTGAACCGGAGATTTAGTATCTCCTGCTGTACTTCAGGCTTAAATCCTGATACCCTTAACCATGCGTGCCTGCGTATTAGTAGAATTGTTGGTAATAACACCAGTATCCTATTAATACCTCTAGCCACGGTGTTGACTGCATCTAGTGCACATTTAAGTTTACCTTCATTTATTTCTTGACCCCTTTTTCTATGCTCCTCTGGGAGGTGCTGGAGGATCCCCCCCCCATTTCGGCCCAGTGGGCCCTGTCATACCTTGCTAACAAAGCCTGGCTATTGGCTATACGTCAATGATTAGCTGCTTGTGCCGCAACTCTTTTACCAGAGGCATCTATGAGCTTGGACTCTTTTTCTGGAACTGGTGCATCTCCAGTTGTTTGGGAGTTAGCTCTATTCCTTGCATTTGACACCACTAAAGAGCCCGGGGCTAGAAGACCTAAAAAAAAAAAAAAAAGGGGGTCTTTGAAGGTGCTGCCTTGTACTTTTTGTCAATGCATGTAGTAATTATCCTTGCTTTGACTGGTTCTTTAAAAATGTCATCCGAATGACGTTCCCCTCTCTGTGCATTAGACAAAGGTAAGGCACAATACTTACCATTACTCAAAGTCTCGAACAGAAAATCCTGCTCTATTGAGTCCTTATATAGAGGTACTAGATGGAATGTGGCTACACATGCTATTAGGTCATCAGGTGGTGATGGGCGAGTGGGAAATAAATCAGGGTCAGTGTCTGCTTGGGGCTCAATATCGTAATCATCCCGAGGATCCCCTGGTTGTGTATCATCTGGGATGTCCTGATCTTCCTCTACCACAATTTTCTGAGGCAGGTAACAAATCCCCATAATCTATAGTAGAGTAGGTGGTGGAGTAGGTGTTTGTGGTATTGGTGAAGTGGGCATAGGAATGTGCAATGGGCTAGTTGCAGCATCCTTTCTCTTCACAGTCTGCACCGGAATTTCCAATCCCTCTTCAAAACACAACCACCAAAAAAGACTTCCACAAAGCAGTTGAATCCTTATTTTCTTTCCAGGCTGATTTGCAGTCTTTTTTGTTTCAGGTTGAGCTTTTGATGAAATTGCTCGAGGATTGGCTCTAGAGGAGATTTCAAACCGCAAAAATTAAGAATATTGGTGGTGGAAGCTTTGTTTTCGACAAAGGAATATTTGGTTCCGAAAAATGGAGTCTTGATCTTTGGTCTCGGCACCGAAACAAAGGTGTTGTGGTCTCGGATGGAAATGAGGTGGAGGACCCTGCAGTAGGCTGAACTTTCGGAGCAGAGCCACAGGGTCTGGCTTCCAAGTTTTTTTGTCGGTGCGCGCCATGGCTTGTCTGCAGTGGCGGCCTGTGAGCAGGTTTTTCGGTGGAAACCAATGGCTTGGGGTCAGGGGTAGAAGTACTCACTGTCCGTTGCTTCTGCGCTGGCTGAAGAATGGTAGAGTCCGAGTCTCAATCCGAGGATGACTCGATCATGGATGGAAAGTGATTCCTCCTGCGCAGCTGAAGCTGCCTCTTCCTCTTTTTGTCAACCAAAGAGGTCCGGGACATCGTCTGCTTGTTTGCGCTGCATTTTCTGTCGTCTCAACGTGGGTTCCAAAGAGTCTTTTTGGACCGAAAGTATTTGCAGGCCTCACAGGTGTCTTCTCGATGCTCGGGCGAGAGGCATAAGTTACACCCTCACATCGACGAACACCCTGTTTGTATGGAGTGACACTTGGAACACGCTCCATCCCGTTTCTGTCCGATTAGCCTGTCAATTTCAGAGAGCATTGGAAATGAAAAAGTTTTGCTCATCCGGGCGCGGTCTGTGGGCCAAGGAAGCGAACCGAAGACCTGCTACGGAAAGGGTGTATGGGAAGCAAAAGTATACCGATCGAAACAATACCATTGAAAGATATAAAGGGACCGAAGGGAGCCCGAAGGAGTCTCGAACTGGAGAGTGAGATACATCTGAACACCTCAGCAGAAAAAAACAATCTGAAGATGGCGTCGATGACCATGCGCAGTATTACCAAGAGGAGGAGTCAGACAGCCTTGTGACTTGAAGAAAACTTCTTGGAACAAAAACAACTTGTAATCATCCGAGTCCAACACTAGATGGCGGACTTATGCAAGCATGTGTATCTACAGCACACATGACTCACATTGAGGATCCCTAGTGTCATTATGGCAGATTTGCTAATCCAAGAAGAAACATTGGGGCATATTCACAAGAACGTGTGATAACCACCGCAAGTTTAGCTTAACGCAACTTCTCACATAGCAGTCCATCGCGGGAAAACAACGCTGTGTTAACGTAGCATTCTCAACCTGGCGTCACCACGCAATAGTCCCATGATAACGCGTCAAATGACCGCGTTAAAAACAACGCGACGCCGAAAAAATGAGAAACACCAACGCGAATAAAGTTGCTATGAGGCCAACCACGAAAAAACAGCGACAACCAGCGACAGGCCTGCAATCCCCACGCGTCTGGCGGGAAAATGCACCATAAAAGCTGAACAAGAAAAACACACCATAAACAAATCAAACTGCGCAGCAACATGGATGCACCCGGAACGAGTGCCCAGGTCAACGCGAACCCCACAAGCCCCACAGACCACCAGCAATGAACCTCGGGGTCGGGGAAGGCCAAGGAGAAGAGGAAGACGGGGTACAGTCCGCAGGAAAACCCGATCGTCGTCACGGAGGTGACAGAGCACCAACAACAACTGTCCGTCACCAACACCGTGTCATTGGCAATACAGACGGAAAAATGGCATCCCATCGTGAATGCAGTCGGAGTGTCGAGGAGGCCAAGATGCGCCGGCACGATGTGAAAATCCAAACCAAGCAGAAACCCCCTGCCAACAGGAAGGCAGCAGCGGCGAATGGAGGTGGGAGTCCTGCGCCACAGGTGGAGCTGGAGCAAATGGCGCCCACAGTCATCAGTGTGGAGACGGTGCAAGGAGTCGGGAGTCCGGACACTGCTTGACATGACCTGACACAACAGCAACAGGGTGAGTAACGAACAGGGACTGTGGGGATGGGCACAATGGCACACATGCACAACGACGTGTAGCACACCGCACACCCACAATAACCCTGGGTCATGTCCCTGATCCCCGTGGCACACTGCAGCACACATACAAACATCAAGTAGGCCCCCGTTCACCATGTGCCCAAAGGGGTCCCACCCCACACATCACCAATTACACAACACACACATGCACCCGTGCGAAACACAGCAAAGATGCGTATGTGAGAGCCACACTGACAATGCAAGTGACACCACATGACCAGCAGCATGGCTGGAGTACAATCACCATGACACTGTGCACGCCACGAGACTGAGGTGACAGTGTGACCTGCTCCTTTCCGGATGTGGTCCACACTCAGACACATCCACCTGCACAAACAACCACTGACATCAACAACACATCTGCAGACAAACAATGCACAAGAGTACAAAAACCGTCCAAGAACACAAATGACCCAAGTCGCCAACATCACAGCACCTCAAAAGCACAAAAGCCAAAGGTACACCGCCTCCAAGGGATGAGGGGCAGCAAAATCACAGCTGCACGTGCGACTCCCACACAAAGCAGCACACACACATAGCAATTACAGCACACCCACATGGACGACAATGTGGTACACAGCCCAACACCTACACTGCAGAACAGAGAACACAACTGGGTCCGCCTGTGCGTAGAAAATGGCCAATCACATCTGACATAGCAGGAAACTGTGAGATGCAAATGTACGTGTACAACCTCACCTACGTCATGTAGTCCAAATGTCCACTGTCCCGCATCAAATAGTCCGCCCCTCCCAAACAGTCACAATGTACATTGTCATGAGGTCTGAATGTCAACTTGAACAATGCGGCAACATACATGCCAACACAATGTCAACAAGCATCTCCCCTTCACATTGCAGAGGGACAAACAACACCTCCAGCAGAGGAGACCAGACAACTCTGCCTAAGATGTCCATGGACTGTTGTGGGGCGTAGGTGTCGGAAGTGTGGTGGTCCTCTTCAGCATCACTGTAATCGACCTCCAGGAGCAGGGCAGCACCGCTGCATCGAGGATACCCCACCCCCTGCAGACAACACAGCTGGACGCACCCACCACCCCGGCTGGCTCCCAGCAGCCCACCCAAGCACACATCGCATTCCAAGGCCAGGTGTCAGACTGCCAGAAGGGGGTGGCCGAACATGTGTGGGTGGGGTACTACCTCATGGAAGCCGAACCAGATCACATACGTGGGTGTCTAAGTCCCATCAGGGCCCACCAACACTCCCCAACGGAGACCCACACTGCGACAGAGACACATGCCTTTGCACATTTCCAGTACTGAACCACACCCAGGGCCACGGGATGATCATCCACACCCCCATGCCGGACTGGCGTACGCCGGCCCAGTTCACTCCTTTTACGTATTGAGTGGGGGACGACAAAGCTACATGTGCAATGTCCCACCAGCTGCCTGCGGTGACATGGCTGCGTCCTCTGTACACGGCACAATGTGATGTTGTAGTGCCCGGGGCACAAATGCATACATCATGAGCACACGGACACACACAGATAGTTAGTTGAACTGGCCACGTGCGCTCGACACCTTTATTGGCATGGTCACATGTACAGTGACGCATGTGCTGGATGTGTGTGGGGTGAGTGTAAGCCAGCCCTCATGGAGTCGTTGGTGCTGGCAACAACTTGAACAGTGATCACAATTGAAGCAGAAACATAAAACACCAGCACAACAGAAACAACTGTGAAGCATCATGGGTGAACACTGTACTCCCTCCGGCTACCACCAACATGCAAGCAGAATGTTCCATGATTTGTGGTGCACTGAGTTAGTGGCACCTGAAGAGCTGAGCAGGGTATCAAGCTGATGATGGCCCCCACGACAGGTGGGAGCAACTCAGTCAGGTGCCAGAGTCGTAAGTGTCTTACTGCCAGTCAGTCGTTTGGAGTTGGTCCTGGCGGTGGTGGCGTGTGCATCCTGCGGTGATGCGACGTCCGGGCAGGTCAGGACTCGATTTGATGTGTGAGCCAAGGTGGACCGCAGTTGAGGCCGGAGGCAGCGGACAGCGCAGGGCCACAGACACATGGCGTTGATGACCCACAGACCATCGACCCAGAGGCCATCCAACATGCCATCAGACTGTGCAGCTCAAACCATGGCCCCAGAGTTAGTGCATCCGGGGCCACTGTGGACGGCACAGGCACACCGCCACTGGACGGTGACTTGCGGTGCAGTGAGATAGGGCCACGCGAGGTGAGCGGGTCCTCGTCGATGTCGAAGGTGAATGCAGCGGAGGTTTGTGGGGGACAGTGGAAGGTGTCCTCCAGGGCATGATGCAGAGGGCAGGAGCCGGCCGGAAGCGGCAAATGGAGAAGTGGAATGCTATAGCCTCCGTTTGGCCACATAGTCAGTATCACCGACATGATGATGAAGACAACCCCCAGTCCATGGACTCAGTCACCAACAAATCTCAAGAAGAAAGTTTCCATGGTTGTCGGGGAACAGACTTAGTGGCCCCGGAGCTGAAAGGGGATGCAGTCTGCGACGAGGCCAGTACAATGATAGTCATGATTCATTTATGGCAGACCTGATGAGTTCCCAATGTGTGCCCTACTCGACCGATGTGTAGTCCGGAGGCAGCGGCCAGCGCGGGCCAACCGCTGTTCAGCAAGCTCCTCCTGGAATACTGACACACGGCGTTGAAATGGCATGTGGGGATGACTCGTGGTTGACGGAGGCAGTAGCGACAGAGCTGAGCGGGTGTTAGGACACGGCATCGTCGCTGGCTAGTCTGGTACGGACTGGCATGGATTTGTGTGGGGCCTGCAGGACCGCAGTGTAGGCACGAGGCAGCGGTCAGCAGGGGCCCACAGCCACGTGTCGTTGGCCCGCGATGCACAGGGTTGGTGACACCAGGGCAGTTGTCGGCAGTGTTCAGACACCTCCGTAACAATGGTCCTTTTCTCCTCCGGACTGAACTGAGTCTTCCTCTTACTCGTCTCCCCGCGTACAATGATACGGATCAGTTCAACATGTGTGGAGTACATGAGTTCTGCATGGCGACCTACTCGTCCGCAGTGTAGTCCGAAGGCGTAGTCATCAGGGGCCCACAGACACCAATTCTGTGCATAGCATCCCAACCACACGTGTCACCACATCGAAGGGAGTATAGTGATATAAACGCTGCCATAAAGTGTGTACTCTGCCATAGCATAATCAAGACTCCGTTCCAAATGTGTGACCTACTTGGGCGTAGTATAGGCCCGAGGCAGCGGTGGAGTACGTCAACGAAAAAGGAATAAAGCGGGCCTGTGTCGCGGAGGCCGTGATGGTCTGAGGAGGCTGCGAAGGTCGCGGGCCTCGGGCTTGGAGCTTGCGCCGGCACGTGGTGGGCCCTCTTTGCTCACCTGCCGACACCGGCGTGTGTCAGTGAGGCCTGGCTGCGCAGGGGCGGGCATGACGGGTCCGGGGTGCAGCAGGCGCACAGGATCGCAGGTCACACCGCTCACGGCGACGGCCTTGTGGCCGGGTGGTGAGGCGCCGCCCTGGCAGGCGCGTTGGGCATTCCGGAAGAGAACCACGCCCAGTGCTACGTGCTTTTTATTCACACCCCTGCGCTGGCCTGGCGTACGCCGGGCCAGCCCACTGCGCACACGCTTACAGGGGGGACGTCACAAGCTACATTTCCGCGATCTTCCCCAATGGCTGGGGTGACATGGTTGCGTCCACTGTCCACTACACTCCAAACACCAGCAGTGCATGTAGACATTGCAGTATGCAGACCACAGACACAGCCGTCTGTCCAGCACATCTCCGCCACACTTGGCATTGTGTACATACTCCTTCATGGGTCACTTGCCTCCTTCGCACATGCCTGGTTCCCACCTCTCCCCACATTCCGGTATTGTGTGGCTGAGGTGCCATGCCGTTGATGGCTCATGTACATGGCTAACCAAGGTTGCCACAGTAAGTTGTGCTGTCGTGTCTGGTGGGGGGGCATGTTGTATGTGATTTTGTGACGTGTGCAGTACCAGTTGTGAGTTACATGATTGTGGGGTTGAGGTGTGTGGTGTGTTCATTTGGTACTTGCGAACGGGCAGTGCATTCCCATGGGTGCCATCCTGGAAGCGCTGGTTGATGTTGGACTGTCGGAAGATGAAGGGATCATGCACACTGCCTGGGTAGTTGGCCATGACATTGGTGAGGAGTCCCCTGTGGTCCACTATTGCCTGCACGTTGATGGGATGCGTGTGCTTTCTGTTGGGGTATTGTGTGCGGTGTTGGCAGGGGGCACAAGTGGGACAAGTGTGCAGTCGATTGCCCGCGACAGGTGCAGGGATCCAGCTATGGCGTATAGTCCTTGCTTGGTCTCCAGCTGTTCCTGCGCATTGTGGGGGACGTATGGGTGCTGGGGTCCCTAGCTGGTGAGGGTATCCAGGACAGGTGTGAGGAACTTGGATGGGGCTGGCTGTGAGACTCCTCCGACTCGGGCGGTTGTTGTTTGGAAGGATGCCAGAGGCCAACAGGTGCAGCACAGCCATCAGCTTGGTCTACGGAGGGATGTTGGTTGCCCGCTGTGTTGGTACCGTCAGCCTGTGGGCAATGATGTTCAAGATGTGGAGGATGGTTGTCCTTTTGGGCCTGTAGTGGGCATTGGCATTGTCTGGTGTTAGGTCTGTGGGGCTGGTGCATTTCCTGAAGGTCCGCTGTCTGTCTGCGCTGCCTCTGTGGTGGTCCGGGGGGGGGGGGGGTGGGGGGTGGTGGGTGTTGTTGCCCTCTTGGGGCTCCGGGGTGCATGGTGAGTAGCTCCATGGCATCTGTTGTTCTTCAGGTGTGGCTGTGGGCTGGGCTCCCTTTTCTTGTGCAGGTTGACGTCCGACTTTAACACCTGCTCTGACCTGGTGCAATTTCCTGCTGGTAACGTGCCGTATCGCCTGTTTTGTGTTCCTATCGCCGATGTGGCTGGTCGTTGAGAATATTGCGTTGTGGTGTTGTCGCGGGTTTTTGCTCGGGAACGCCTACTCTGCATCTCATTAGCGTTAGTTGCCGGGGTCATCTGTGGCGATGTTTTTTGCGACTGCTTTCGCAGGAAAACTGGTGTTATGGGCTGTTAGCACCAGCTTGTGAATGGGGCGATAAATTTAGCATGACTTTGGATGCGTTAAAGTGCCGATAACTCGGCGATGGCTCCTTGAGAATATGCCCCATTGTATTTCAAAATATGACCACCTCACTAACCCATACACAACCCTACCCCAGAATTCCCTCTGTCCATACTGGAAATAATCTCTATCCATCACCCTTGATCTTGCACTACAGTTATGCAACTTTCCCAAAAATGTTGCTGGTTTCCTCATATGTCTTCCCTCCAAGTTTCCTCTGAAACACAGTGCTCCCATTGTGGAACAAACTCCAGACCATCTGCTGCTCTCCAAAGGATTGTGCTATTCATTGTCACATCCCTGCCAGTCAGAGCTCCCATGAGGCCACCACAGAACGCTTTGTCTGTAGTAATCTGACAACCAAAGCATCCACAGGTGGAAGGGACTGTCACTACCTCCATTACGTAAAATATCTCTCCTCCTATTTGTAGAGGACTGCCTCAATATCCCTCTCCTTCAATCTTCCCTCTATTCTCCTTGGTTCTGAGCTTCTTCAATACCAAAGTCTAAAAGAATGCACACACCGTTTTAGGACAGCGAGAGCTCTAGCTGAAATACTAAATAACAGCCCCCACCAGTGTTGGACTGTGGAAGTGGCTAAGTGTCTTTCTTGCTCCACTGCTCACTATTAACCATGCTGGCAGCGTTGTCGTTATTCCTCCCCAACCCAAAGATCCATGTATCTAATGATTGTCCACTGTGGCATGTCTTTGAAATAGCGGTGGCCTTCAAAAGGCCAAAACAGTGAGAAGCTGCCTCCAGAGGCTCTCTTGGGGTAACTCTTTTGCAGCATGGATCTGTTAGAGATTGGGTTTGTACTCCAAAACATGATACCACTTTCCCGAATCCAACCACCAAGATGCAAAACACAGAGTGTCAGAGAAGGAACTGTTTTTAACCAGAAGTGAATATTATTGATAGGAAGCCCTGAATCTCTACCTTCTACATTCAGATTATTTTGCTTAGCATCATGCTGGTCTTCGGTGTGCATTGAGTTTCCTGGCATCCATGTCAATAAGTAGGCACTAATGGCAAATTCCACAATGCATATTTTATTAAAATAATGTATATAGACTTTCATGGGCTCTTTTATGAAATTCACACTAGCATCTAGGCTGAGAGAAAAGGTTTGGTGGATGCTCCAAACATGGATACTGCCCATGTCATCACAATATTAGGTGTCCTATTCAGCTCCAAACCTTTTTGCCTTCCTACATATTAAAACCTATGTAAATGACAAATTTACTCATGCACTTATGTTTGACATTTGAATCTATTCACTTTCAGGCTTTGAGTCCAACATTGCCATGATGGCAGCACAAAAATCTTTAAACTCAAACTCAGTTTCTAAAGTGCAATAATAGAGGACAAGATAACTGGCCAAGATTTATAGAAACCATTCACTGCCATATATTGTGCTGCAAGTGTAGCGGGATTGACTATCCACATGCCTACAGCTGACAGGCATTTTGTCCCATCCATCTGAGTGAACAGAATTTATCAAGTAGAAGAAATAAAGGAAAGCAAAAGCCATAATCAAGTTAGACAGGATCCACCAAGACTCTAACCTCTGTGGTTAGATCCTGAGA
Source organism: Calotriton arnoldi (assembly GCA_963921515.1). Classification (NCBI taxonomy): domain Eukaryota; kingdom Metazoa; phylum Chordata; class Amphibia; order Caudata; family Salamandridae; genus Calotriton; species Calotriton arnoldi. The sequence goes on along the minus strand of CAWUFW010005548.1, from coordinate 783,792 downwards.
GCCAGATCACTAGGCAGCTGCCAAAGTATTAGTTCAACCACCGTTCTTCGCTACAAGTACCAGACCTAAGCATGAGATAGCGGATACTGCAGACAGTACACCTTTGCCATAGAAGTGGATGTGCCAGAAAAAAACAACAGAAAACCAAGACACATATTGCAAATGCAATAGGAAATGCCTGTAGAAATAATGCTTTTGAATGCCTTAACTGCATCGCTTTCTGCACACACATGATGGCAACACCAATCCTCAGAGCCATTATAGTCCTAGATAAAAACAGGGCATGAACAATATTGAGGCTGTGCTTTTTACAATCTAGTAAAAGTGGGACATCACAGATTTGTAAGGGAATAATTGCATCTAGGAACTAACTGAATTGGAAAAATCAATCCTAGATCATAGTACTCCAGTATGGAGGCACAGTTCTTTTTTGACAGAGCAATGCAACATCTTGAATGCTCGAGGGGGTCAACAAATTGGAATGACATTTGGGAGAACTATATTCAGTGTGTGATAACCCTCCACCCCCAACTTGGCTGTAAATGTAATGAAAGCAAATTTTATTTTTTCCTGAAAAACACATTTCTTGGATCCATTATAGACATTCAAAAATGGAGTAACTGATCTACTTTATGACAAAAATACAATATTGCTTTACGATCAATCATGGTTTTGCACTTTTTTTCCTTACAATGAAGTCGTATTTATAATTTCTAGTGACCTCAGCAGAAAGATTCCGTGAGCTGCAAGCCCAATGCACAAATAACTGTTCGCACTCTTTCCCAGAGACAAGGTGGTGCAACAACTACATGCCGTCTTGTCTAAGGCAACACCAGTCAATTTCAACATCAGTCAATGTTTATCCTTGTATCATTTGTCCATTTTGATTTACCTGTTGAGTGCCCTATATGCATTGGAGCAACAGGAGCCTTAATATAGCAACGTAGCAGGTTAAGGTTGCTAGGGGTACGAGACAGTTGGCTGTTCCCATAGTGATACCGTCTAACCACAATGACATGCTTGGCTTTTATATATACTTGCACCACAAAGCTATCAGATTTCACTACAATTTTTATGTACTTGAAGCCCGGTCCACTCTCCGCCCATATTTGTCATTGGCTTGTGTCATTGTCCTTCGTAAATGCTGGCTTCTGATTCGTTATTAGGCATGTTAGTCCCTCCTTAGTACCGCCTTGTCTTCATTTGTAATCTCCCATGATCCTGGCCCTTGTACCATGTAACAACCGAAGTAAGTCTTCTTTAGTCTGTAAGCACTATTTTCTTTAATGAGTTTCTCTTACTGCAGGAGGGTCTCTCAAGCCGGTGGTCACAACTGCGCACTGTTTATTTAACTCGTATCAAATGGGGAGCTCTTCAGGGGCTACGTGAGACAGAAGGGAGCAACTCTGCAATGCCTTCAAGCATTTACAATGCAATAAACTCTAGCAAATGCGAGACCTAAGCTATTGGCATAGTAAATGACAATGCCTTATGTTTTGGTTTTTAAAACATAAATAAAAGGCAGTGTCATATATAATGCCAATAGCTCAAACTCTTGTAAATGCGAGACCTATTGCATTGCAGATGCTTGTTCTAGCAAGCCATTGCCTACAAACCCTGACTCCCAAGAGAGGAGATGGGAGAGTTCTTGTGAGAAACATTCCAGTTGGCAAAAAAAGCAGTGTCACTACATACATATGTACAAATTGTTTCAAGACACGCCACATGGCATTCAAATACAAAGAGCAGTATCAGAATACAATCTAAGCAGGAGCATGAAACCAATTCAAATTAGGTGCCTGTACCATTATTCATCACCTGTTTGGCAGACCTTGTTCCTCCTTTCAAATACTGTGATATTTTGAGAAATGTGTGCTGCACAAGATGTTGCACTGGTTATGTAGCATGGAATTTGTTGTTAATGTCATGGAGAGGCTGCGGTATCAAGATAGATTATTTTGTTATGCCTTTACAGTTCAGAGAAGCTTGTTGTTACTACTAAGAGCGGCATCCAACCCTAGAGGATTCTTCCTGTCGGCTTCACGAGCATCTGGTCACTGTCAGTCCCCATGCTAATGTAAAAAGTCTTAATAATCGACCTTTGTGTAACTAGCCCACCTACCTGATGGATACATTTAGAGTAAAGTACATAGGGCATACAAAATTGTAATCACTAATTTAAAGGTGCACAAGAAACCTTACAGTTCAGTATTGTCCTCCCACACTGGGAATGTCTGGTCACTTGCTTCCAAAAATAGGTCTGGCATAGTGCATTTTCCTTTCCTGTCTGCACTCTTCCCCAACCCAAAGCCTCCATCCAGTCAGACTCACTTCTCTGTAAATTTACTCAAATGGCACATAAGGAGAACAGAGGTACTGTGCTGCCAACTGACTTTCTGGGGACAGGTGAAGAATGAAGCAGAACAGCAGCTCTGCAAAACTGCAAGGCACCAGGTGAAGAACAAATAATGCTGACGGGTAAATAAGTCTGGTGCTGAACACCAAACAAGATTTGCACCCTTAGGACAAGCCACAGTTACAGACAACTCCGTCATAAGCTAGAGCGACCTCAACATCATCCCCTTCAAGATCTACACACCTATATATGACAAAACTTCAAAAACAACCAACAACAACCAACACTTGTAAACACAATGAAAAAAACTAGACGTCCAACAACTCAACACCCACCTTGAAAAAAAACCCAATAAACTTCAGCCAAAATACATACACACCTTCTACAACTGGATCTTCACTACACTGGACAAACATATACCAACAGAAAACACATCCAGAGCAGATCACATGTTTTCATTCTTTTGCTGTTATCATTAACCCAACTCCACATACTACAACACAAATGGAGATAATCAGGAGATGAAACAGGGCAAAAGCATGCTACAGCACAATAGTATTGTAACAGAGCCTACAAAAGAACCATCAGAACCAAAAAAAAGGCACCACTGCTCCACGCGCATAACTGAAGTAGCCTTTCCATATAGCTCCATAAAAGTCAGTCTAACAGAATTCTACAATTTAGAGTACCTAAACTCAAACATCATGATCACAAGATTTCTGTGACAAAATATCCAATAAATTGATCTCAAACAATACAAAGATTGAAAATTGCATTGTTGTAGAGTTGTCCGCACTCTTCTTCGTGTATGACCTAACCATCACAGAAAGAGACGCCTATTTCCACCCATCAATTCATACTTTTAATACCCTGTCACAAAAAGATTTCCTTGATATTATCATTTCAGCCAGACCATCAGGGTCACCATCAGACCCAGCACCGACAAGAATCTTTAAAGATATCCTTCGCTTAACCTTTGCACGAGAGGTAGCCAGATGCCTACTCAACAAGTCCCTGGAACTAGGTTCATTCACACCTCAGCTCAAAACCTCCTACATCAGATCTCTCTTCAAGATGAAAAGCCTCGACCCATCTGATCTAGCAAACTACAGGTCCATATCAAATGGACTATTCTTAGGAAACATTTTTCAGAAAGCAGTGTTTACTCAACTCTCTGAATGAGGGGTCTCCAACCTTTTCTGTAGAGAGAGCTACTTCTAATCAGTGAAAATCATTGTGAGCTACTAAAGGACAAGCAACTGCCGCCCACTGCTTACCATTGGGTTCTCCCCTGTAGCATGGCCCAATTACTTGCATTACTTGCATCCTTCCACTGTTTGCGCTTTTGAAACTTTTAAAATCTTTTTTGAAGCATTCCATAAGAGTGTGTGTCTCTGCAGGCCTTCTCCCGCATTTGCTTTTCTCCCCTTTGGCGTGTTGCTTTCTCTTACCCTTGTACTTTAGTCTCCCTCTGTGGTGTTGGATGCCCTCTCCCACTGTTGGTGTTGTTGCTTGCCCCTTCCCATTGTCAATGTTGTTGCTTGCCACATCCGCTGCCTGTGTTGTTGCTTGCCTCCTACCCTCTCCATGTTGTTGCTTACCCCTAAAGTGTTGTTCACTGTCTCCATTCGCTGTCAATATTGTTGTCTGACCCCTCCCTGTACCCTTCAATTTGTTGCTTGCCCCTCTGTCGTTGGTTGCCCCTACCCCATGTCAGTCTTGTTGCTTATCCCTCCTGCCCTCCTCCAGCTGTCCATCTTGTTGCTTACCCTCTCATGCTGTTCGTCGTATTGCTTGGGATAAGCATTCGTTGTTTGTGTTTCCCCTATTTCCACCTCCCATAACAAATAAAAGCACTATGGGCCAGATGTATGACCCGTTTTTGCATGCGCAAACGGGTTTACGACCCGTTTGCGCATGCAAAAACCTTATGGGCCATGTACAAAGCCTATTTAGCGAGTCGCAATTTATTTGCGACTGCGCTAAATCAGATTTTGCGACTCGCTATTAGGAAGGGGCGTTTCCTTCCTAATAGCGACCATAAAGCCATGTACCAATGTTTTGCGACCGCAATTGCGGTCATAAAACACTTCATAAATTACCACCCTCTTCAAGAGGGTGGTAATGGAGTTGCAAATGGGAAGGGGTCCCAGGGGACCCCTTCCCCTTGTGACTGGCTCAGAAAATATTTTTAAGGGCAGGCAGTGGTCCCAGGGACCACTACCTGCCCTCAAAAATTAAGCGAAAACTTTTCACATTTTTTTTTTTAAATGCATCCCCTTTTTCATTTAAGGAAAACGGGCTGCATTAAAAAAACAAAAGCCTGCTTTATTTAAAAGCAGTCCCAGACATGGTGGTCTGCTGAGCTCAGCAGGCCACCATACCTGGGAGGGCCTGCCATTCCCAATGGGGTCGCAAATTGCAGTGGCTCATTAATATTCATGAGCCTCGCATTTTGCGACCCCATTGAGAATCGCTAACAGTGTCTCTAACACAGTTGTACATCCCAATTTGCGACTCGCAAATTGCGAGTGCTAATTGCGATGCAATTTGCGAGTCGCAAATTGGGTGGTCGTACATCTGGCCCCAAGACTTTGTAAGCCCTGGCCGAGTCATAATACTTTTAAAATTTAATTTAAAAAAAAAAAAAAACTTTCATTCCTCCCTCCCCTCGTTGTTGCTATCCCCCACTCGCCCCATTGTCATTGCTTGTCCCCTACCACCTTCCATAACAACAAAAAGTGCTATATACGCAGACACCGCTGGCAGAGTCATAGCACATTTTTTCTCCAGCACTCTCCTGCCTTCGGACATGCCTCCTGCCCCACTCTCCACTTATGCTTGGATTTCACCCAAGTCAGATTATTAGCAAAATGAGTTTAGAATCAGGTACAGTGGCTCTAAATGAGAATGAATCACTTGTTTATGCTGAAAAGGCAGGTTACGATCGCGCCTCTCGTGGATTGAAAGTCATGAACCCTGATCCATTTTTAAAGGAAATGAGCAACTGGGCCACTGGCTAGTAGAGCATATCTCCAGGTGTGCACTGTTAATGTAAGCAGAGAAGCTGTGGCCAAAACACAGGCTTTAGGGTACAATTGCTGACATCCTGCCAAAAGACCTCCCATTCTATTGTCCTGTTTCATACAGAGGTGTCCGAAGCATTTATTGTTCTTGACGCAGCTAGCACAATTTCTCCGGCGCTTTCAATTCATATGATGTGTGCTTTTTAACATTTCCTTAGATTTGAAATCTTGAATTACTGATAAATATGAAAAACTTATTTCATGCCCCTTAGATCGTGTGTCACGCTAACTTGTGGGGTAGAGGCACACTTACAAATGGTGTGCCTTCTGAGCACTAGTGGTGCCCCTCGCTCAAGCGTCATCAGTCACATGTACACTTCCTCTGGCAAAATTTCCCAAAATCAAGAAAAGTGTCTTGGTGTCTTCAAATCTAATTTTTGTAAATTGTAGACTTGTGTTTGAATGACAGCTTTACACTTAAACAATAATTGTGAGATTATGGGCAAATTCCAGTACTTCCCTATTCATTCAAATGTAAATGTACATACCCTGCAGGTGCACAGTGCAATTATATTATGTGAAAATAATTTGGCAGGCTCCTGTGCAGTACTGTTCTAATTGCATGTCTCTACTGCACCCGTCCACACGCACTAAGTGTATAAAACACACCCAGGCTTAAAATGTTCCTGTTGCAAATAATGCTGTGTCATGTACAGTGCCCTTGTAGCCTAGTAGGACACTTCAATTGGCTGAGGTTCCGCCCCCAAATCTACTGGAACAGGTTTGAATTCCAGCATGGCCTACTTTGCCTGTCATCTTTAAAAGGTCCATAGCATGTTTTGTCCTGTAACCATAACTTCTGTCATTCAAGTGCCTGGAGGCGGTCTGTTCATTGAGTCATCCAAATGAATAGCCATGCAGTTCTTCATTTTATCTACATGTATTCTGAGAGCGTTTTGTCCTAGCATTCACTAAGTTTTCGGAATGTGTGGCACTAAAGAATTATCCTCTGTTTTAGAACGCAGTTTCATTTGATAGATCTCAGTGTGGCACTAATAGTGTTGTGTTTGCGAGTCTAGATGTCAAATTGCCGCTGTTTGCATTGGTACATGCTACAGACGACATAAAAATCAAGAGTCACTCCAACATTTGCTCAGAGTCAAACAAAACCATCAACACCTCCTGCTACTGTTGTTTTTAAAACCTTGCAAGGCATGATCTGGTCGAGACCAGGGTGTTTAAGGTGGCTCTCAATAACAGTATCAGTCAGAGGGCAGCAGCAGCTTACTTGGAAGGCCAGAGAGAAAGCTTAGTGCAGCCCTGCCTTAAAGGTGCTGAACGCAAACAGCTGGAAGATGCAAGCTGTAATCAAAGTAGCATTTCACAGGGATACTTTTGTTTTTATTTTTAAATAAACAAAGTTCTGCTCGCATTTCACCCATCATCTCAACACAAACAATAAAACAGCATTTCACATGGATTTCTTTTTAAATAAAGGTGCTGAACGTTGTGGTTGGAAGCTACAACAAAGCTAACCGAAGGCTTGGGCTTTAAAATAAGGCTCCGGTGTCAAGGCTGCCACTCTGGCTATACTGGACACAGAGGACTGAAGTGCCATGCCGGGCAGTTGAAGGGACGCGGCGTAGCACTTGGTGGGCACTCTAATACTGCTCATGCCAAGCTTTTGGCACTCATGTCACCTACCCGCCCTGTCCCAGCCAAATTCATTTTAGCCTATGTGAGCAGCTGGTTTAGGTGAATGCGGGCAAGTGCCTCAAGAGGCCTGAAATTAAGACACTAATAAAGCCTTGTTTACTTTTAATGCATGTCATCAAAGGGCACTAAAATAGATGTTGGTGCCTCGAGCTACTCACAGGGTATCGGAGAGCTACTGGTAGCTCGCGATCTTCTGGTTGGAGACCCCTGCTCTAAATTAACCAACCATTATGGCTTACTGTCACACCAACAGTCCGGTTTTCAGACCAAGCAGAAGCACAGCGTCCGCCATCATGTCCATCTGCACAGTGGATAAAAACATAGACAGTAGCTGCCTTTTTACTTCTGGATGCTTCAGCTGCATTTGACACTAACATCCCAACTTACTACAAAGGCTTTGAATCTGTGAAATTGCTTTCAAATGGATTGCTTCTTAGCTCACAGACATATATTGCAAAGTGTAGTCTACCTACTCCCATTCATATTACCTCTTCACCCACAACACTGTGGCGTTCCTCAGGGGTCCATCATAAACCCTCTATTATTCAACATCTACCTAACACCTTACAAAATCTGATTTAGTCGTACAACCTCACCTGTTACAACTATGTAGATAACACCCAAATCATTTTAAAAATGGATAGCTCCGAAGACCTCTACAGTTAAACTCGATGACTGCCTTCATGTCATTAACACATTAATCATGAATAACCATCTAAAGCTCAGTATCACAAAGACAGGCAGGAAGTTTTACCATTGTTTCATCTCTACTACCATATGGTCTAAGGAACTTGAAGCCCCTCTGATGACAGCAAGAGAAGTTTGAAACCTAGGAGTAACCATGAATTTCAGACCAATCCTTGATACCTCATACTAACAACGTCACAACCAGTGGCTTCTAAACAATGAAAATGCTATGTCGCATCCTCCCATATCTTGCATACCAAAGCAAACTGCAAGCCATCCTCACACTCGTAATCTCCAAGCTTGACTATGCCAAAAACCAATACCTTGGCACACCCGCAATCATTATACGTAAAATACAACTTATCCAAGATGCTGCTGCAAGGTTTTTTTCTCTGCCTTCACTCAAGAGAGTGCATGACTTCCGTCCTGCAATCGCTACATTGCCCTTCTAGCTATAGGTAGCCAATGTTCAAGTCACTCTGCACTGTTCACAAAGACTCCCGAAGCAAAGGACGGCCAAACCTACAAGTTAAAGCAATATAAACCAAACCGAACACTGCACTCCATGCTTGCATCACTTTCTTTTCATCATACCACCTTATCTCAAGAAATCCATAGGAGGCACTGCTTTTCCAGACCTTTCCAGCTTGTACTGGAAGTCACTAACAGCCAGCATTAGAAGCACCCAGAAGCATATGCACCTCTGAAGACAGTTGAAAACTTCGCTGTAACCTAGATAACAGCACTACCTGCATCCCGGCAATAAAGCCCAGGAAACAGTTGCATCCTCAAGTGCGCTCCTCAGAGTTGTTTCCAGTTTGTGGGTTGTAAGCTACCAGCAAACTGCCTTTATTATGCAGGTAAGCATAAAAGGGCTGATCTAAGGTTTGTCTTGGCATTATATAGTTATGTACTTCCTAATATAATGGTTATGGTTTTAGTATTATTGTGGGCCATAATATGCAGCAGTCAGCAACAAGTTGTAACTTATACCTATTAAATTTACATAATACATGAGGGTTGTCTATCACCAGCACTGTACAGCCAGAAAAAAACGTCTTCACCAAATGAACAGGCATGGGTAACTGATATCAGTCACACGTTAATGAACAATTTTGGAGGACTTTAATACAGACCATTTATTGCAGGTCCCAAATATCTATCCAAACTCCCTTCTGTACATCTCACATATACACTCAGATATGGGATGATAATAAAAATGCCCCTACCAACAGATCTCTCCTCCTGAGCTGGTCTGGTTGGAGGGAGAGAGAAGTGGACAACTATACACAAAATCTCAGATTGGAAAACTCAGTGCAGTAACCAGCTAAGCAGACTATATAATGTGAAATATCATAAAGAACCATCAGAGCTGTTCAAAGCTACCAGAATACTGAAAATCATAAAAATGTGCTTCTGTCTCTTACACTTCATCATCCAACACACTGCTATGTACTGCTTCCCATAACACAATCAGCGTACAGAGGTGGTGATCATGCACCACATGGAAACACTTCCCATATAGGAGCATAACAAAAACAACATCCTTCCAACCACAAACCCTATGTGGTGTAGCATGCTACTCATGCAGACCAGCACGTCAGTGCCCCACATAGGGGTAGTAAGCACTATATAAATGCTGCAATACAGGGGGGGCGTGGCCATGCAGGCAATGGGGTCAGACGTGCTCGGTTAGAGCTTCGTCGCTGACTTGACTCCCCTGCGCCCGCATCACTTATCCTTCACAGCACATCTTCGGGGCTGCTGTATAGCTCCGCCGAGCCCTGACGTGTCCCGCATCACGCTGAGCGGTTGGTGGCCACCGCAACTGCGACGTTCGGCGGGTGCGGCCAGGAGACAAAGGAAGCGTCTGACCAGAAATGCGGTGAGCCCGGCTGCCGCTCACAGGTCACACCAGGTACGAGCCCCGCCCAGTAGGCCGCGGCACCCGAAGGGGGCTGGAAACGCTGTTCTCCCCCGCATTTATCGGCCGTGCTGTCCACGAGCGGACCCTAGGGTCGAATAGGGGCACTGGCGACTTTAATTTCACGGCGACCGACTCCCTTTAGATGAGACCACGCACGGAGTCAACGTGAAAACCGGTTGTAAAATGGCGGACCCGAGGCCCAGTGATCAGCGGTGACCCTACTGCTTGCGCAGCCCCTGGAGGAGCGCTGGGGACACCACCGGGGGCACCCCCAGGCAAGAATCCAATGACAGGGGAGAGGTGTTGGGTGCTAGATGTGGCTGGGGCACATGTAACTAACTGCAGTAGATGAGGGGGGACACTGCCCTGAGGCCTGGTGATTGGAGGTGACTCCTGCTGTATGTGTGGCTATTGGAAGAGCACTAGAGACATCACTGTAGGTTTGGCCCTGAGCGGGGGGTGACTCCAGACAGGGGAGAGGTACTGAATGCGGCTGAGGCATATATAACAGTCTGGGGACGGTGGAGGGGGTCACCGCCTCGACATCTGTGGTGGCCAGGAGTGACCAAGATCGCTGCTCTCCCTATATCGGCGCCTGCTCTCTGCAGCCCCACGTCTACACCGGGCCAGAGTGTTGATCCTGTGTGAGACACCTCTACTGCGAGAGCCCCCCGCCACCACTGGGAGTGGCGCTGAAGTACGAAATCCGAGACACGGGCAACACCGCTAGGATATCGCAGTTGACCCGCGCCCGGATACCTCCCCTGACGACTTACCTCACCCACGACCAGACCTGGGGAAAGGGCCTTGTCCCACCCCCCCCTTTTTGCACCGACACACCGAGGTGGTTGCTGCCACGCGCTCCATAGCACTCCTATGTCACACAGGGGCCGGCCGTGGACTGGCACTGGGGCCCACTGTCCCAACCCCCCCTGACCCGCGCCCAGTCTGACAAGATGCCTGGGGAGGGGACCTCCGACCCGATGTCCAGCAAATTAGACACTGTCCTGGCAGCGGTGGAGAAGTTGGGAGCAACCATGGAACAGACCCGCACCTCCCTTGAAGGCAAGATCGATAAGGTGGCCATTGACTTGAATCACCTGCATGCACACCACCGCAAGCTTGCTGACAGGACGTCCACAATGGAAGCCACTCTGGCGGGAGCTTACCCCACAAACGACAGCTGCAGAGAAATGTTTTACCGAGCTCGCCGCCAGGGTCGACTTCCTCGACCTTCAGCGTCCGCGACGCAATGCTCTGTCGCTACGAAACAATGTACGCGTGGTGGGCCTTCCGGAGGGTACGGAAGGGAAGGACGTGGTGGCCTATGCTGAAACCTGGCTCAGAGATCTGCTGCCAGAAGGGTCACTCTCCCCTCACTGTCATCGAACACGCACACAGAGTGCCGGCCAAGCCCCCACCCCCGGGAGCCAACCCCAGGCCGTTCTTGATACAAGTGATGAACTATCGAGACAGGGACGCCATACTTCAGGAAACTAGGAAAATGCCGGACGTACAAGTGAGTAACCACACAATCATGTTTTTTCCTGACTTCACGGCGCTGGTACAGAGGCAACGCTATTCCTACATGGCGGTGAAGCGCCGGCTACCGCAGCAAGACCGCAAGCATTCCCTGTTATATCTCGCCCGTCTGCGGGTGATTGCGAATGGCAAAACTCACTTCTTTGAAAATCCGGGAGCAGCAGGGGACTGGCTGGACACACGAGACCCCACGGGAGGTGCCCCCTTGGCAGAGGGAACTGATGACACGAACCCCGGTGATCTTTCTGGACGGCGCAGGAAGGGAAGGAGACCCAAAAAGACCCAATTGACCCATAGCCTTGGACCCAATCTCGAACAAATGATCCAGGACCGACGCAATGCCCTTCAGGCGGCTGCCGACATTGGAGGGGCTCCAGGTGAAGTTTCTTCTGCCTCCAGTTTGCAGGAACAGGAAAGTGAAGACAACCTTTCCAATGGCACCCTGAACTCATAGGACTCTGACAATCTTCCGGAGGTAACCCCTCAGACCACGGATGACGTAATGTAGTCTACAGCATTGAACTCTGAGTATGCACTGTCCAGACCCCACCGCTGCCTACGCAAGTATAACTGGACTCTTATTGTTTGTTCATAATGTTGTCCACTTAATTTACATATGCATATCTCCACGAGTTGTGGCGGGAGGGTGTATGGGAGGTGAGGCCCAAGATGGCATGGGTCCGCGATGTATACTGTGTGGTTCCTACATGGGATCGGCCCGTGTGTATCAACATGCGGCCCTGACTTTTGTTTCCTTAGCGGGGTTGGGGAGTCATTATGTTACTGTACTTATTGCCTTGTAGACGCACTCCGCTTGCGTGGGACCCCCCTTGTCACTGACATGTCATTTACTTGTAATGTTTGGATGACTGCTTGTTGCACTCTTGCCCTTTTGGCATTGTATGTTTTAGTTTTAGTCTGTTGTAATTTTATCGTCTGTCACGCACCGGGTCGACATACACTGATCACTGATCTGTTTCCAGTCCAGGGAGGACCTGGCCTGGCAGTTCGGGGTGGACTGTTCCCATTGGGCACAGGGTCAAGACTGATTTGCATATGGCTGGGTTCAAACTGGAATGGCATGGTGAGCAAAAGAACGATGGATTTAGGCCCAGATCTCTGTACTGGGGTGAATGTATGACATTTTTCTGCATTCTGTCCATCAATTGTTCTTTTTGCTATATAGCTAGCCAGTCACAGTCACTGCCTCCGCCCCGCACCCCGTATGGTCCCATGACCCACGAACTCTGCGTGGGCCACGCAATTGCCCTTTCCCGATGCCATGGCTCCCATTAAGATCTGCATGTGGAATGTGAGAGGCATTCACAGTCCTTCCCGTAGATATCTCATCTACTCATACCTTAAACGCCACCACATACAGATCGCTCTTCTTCAGGAAACACACCTGGCAGGGTCTGAAGTAAAACACTTACAGAGAAGATGGCAGGGACAGCTACATTACACCGGTTACTCGGCTTACGCCAGGGGGGCAATAATTTGGGTTAAGCCGGGTACTCCTTTTCGTAGAGAGGACTCTCTTATTGAAACGGAGGGTCATTACGTCGTTGTAAGAGGTAAGTTAGATGGCCAACCTGTTATTGCATCAATATATGCTCCCAATACCGACCAGGCCTCCTTCTTAGCTAACCTATTCGACAGGGTATCTGTCTGGTACGGGGTCCCAATGATTCTGGGTGGTGACTACAACAGTGTGCTGGATGTCCAGCTCGACTGCTCCTTTCCCCCTCTTCCAAGCGCGCCCACGACGGCCCCATGAGGGCACTTAACAGCTGGGCGACACAGTGGCATTTAGTAGACGCATGGAGGCACAGGAACCCGCACGACAGGATATATTCATTCTTCTCTGGGGCCCATGGACTCCATGTCCGCCTTGATCGGATAATGGTGTCCGACGACCTTCTACCTGTCGTCACGGAGCCGCAATATCTTGGGAGGACCCATTCGGATCATAATCCCCACACCTTACAATTGGACTGGAATAATAGCACACCGCCGATCCAGAGATGGCGTTTACAGCGGACACTCTGTTAGATACGACATTTTGGGAATCACTAGGCATGGCCGTGACATAATACTTTATCAGTGGTGACGAGGCAGTGCCTGCGTTTTGCTCAGAGTGGGACGCTTTTAAGACTAGTTGTTTACCCATGCCTGCCTGTGTGCCTAGGCAGTGCCCCCTAATAACAGAGACGGAACTTACTGTCTTGAAAGGGGGGCTGGCAACTCATGAGAGAAGAGCGGTCGAGGGCTCAAACAGGCGACTGTTGAGCAGCAGGGAAGAGCACGCCTGCTTATAGGAAAGACTCCGCTGCCTTAATTACGCGGCGCACTCATCGCGTACACACCATTCAGGTGACAAAGCTGGCAGACTCCTAGCTTGGTTAATCCGTCAAGATGACGCCACCTCACCCGTCACTTCGCTTCGCTCCATGCAGGGCAACATGATGTGTTCCCAACAGGACATACACCGGGAAATTACGTCCCACTACACCACACTATACCAATCGCATACGTTAACTACTCCCGACGATATTCATCTGTATCTAGCAGTCATTGACTTACCGCAGGTTACGCCAGAACAACGACTTGAATTGGACGACCCCCTCTTACTAGACGAAATTAGGGCAAGCATTTGTTCATTAGCGACGGGTAAAACTCCTGCTCCGGACGGCCTACCGGGAGAGTTCTATAAGGTCTACACAGAAACTCTCTGCCCCACCTCAAGACAATTTATGATGCCTCAGTGGCGGATTCCGCCCTTTCTGATACACAGAACGAGGCGTTGTTGATCTCTCTACCTAAGCCAGGCAGAGATCTGGAGGCGCTAGGCTCCTACAGACCGCTGGCACTGCTCAACACGGACTACAAGGTCTTAGCGTCCATTATTGCAGCACGACTGGCCCCACTGGTGCGGTCCTTGGTGCACGCGGATCAGTTCGGCTTTGTCCCCACCAAAAGCACGTCACTGAATATCCGCAGACTCTTCAGGGTGCAACACTATGCGACGGACACTTGGCCCGCTCCAGTTGCTTGGTCCTTGATTTGGAGAAGGCATTTGACTCCCTGGAGTGGCCGCATCTCTTCGAGGTGCTGCGGGGATATGGGCTGGGCGGAAAATTCTTGCATATGGTTGGGTTGCTCTACGCGCGGCCCTCAGTATCCAGATAGGCAATCGGCCCGTCCGGACCCTTACAATCGGATATCAGAGGCACTAGGCAGGGCTGCCCTTTGTCACCACTCCTTTTTTTACTTGCTATGGAACCCCTTGCGACGCACCTTCGCAGAGAGGGGATGGACTGGGGTATTCGGCTGGGAGATGGCTTACATGCAGTCTCTCTATACGCTGACGATATACAACTATATTTGAGGGATCTCCATGACATCCCCCCTACCATTGCCGCTACTCTTCGAGACTTTGAAAGGGTCTCGGGACTCCGGGTGAACTGGGCAAAGTCGGGATTGTACCCCTTTAGGGTCGACACAAGTGACCCTGCAGTCCGTATGAACGATTTTTCTCTCCGCTGGCACCCGTCCACGTTCTGTTACCTTGGCATTTTCGTGTACCGGAACCCCGCCGATATCCTGGAGGGAAACCTAATTAGGGCTATATCAGCCATCAAGGCTCCGATCCAGTTCTGGAAGTCGCTTCCACTGAATGTTATGGGCAGAATCGCCCTGTCCAAGATGGTAGTATTGCCAAAATTATTGTACTACTTTTCCAATCTCCCGGTCTACGTCCCGGCCAGCGTGTTCCGTGACCTTGACCGACTGACCCGGGACCTTATCTAGAACACGGGTCGGCCCCTGTTAGCACTTTGGAAACTGCATGCTCCCACTAGGAAGGGGGGCTTGGCAGTCCCCAACATGGAGTTATATTACCTGGCGGGGCAATTGCAGTGAGTGACTAAATGGTTGGCAGGCCTAGGCCTTGCTGATACGGCCTCCACACAGCCACCGTGGTCCCTCTCTCGGATATACCACTTGTTCCATCCCATTGCTCGTCCGTCGCGCCCCTCACAGATCTGTATTGCCCTACCACACCGCTGCTATAGGAGGAGCCTGTACCTCACCAGGAATACGATCCCTTACGCCCCGCTACTACCACTTCTGGGGACGCCCAGGGGTAGGGCGGGCACTTCTAATGGGGCATTGACGCACTGGCATACAACGGACCTACACACTCTAGGCGATCTCTACGCCAAGGGCTCTTTGATACCGTTCGAGACCCTTTTGGAAGAATATGATTTACCGACAAGTCAATTCCTGCTCCATAATTCCATTACGAGATCACTCTCGGCGGCATGGGGCGACATTATCTCCGAGCCGAAGATGCACCTCCTGCTACAATACCTTCACGTCATGGGAAACGGGTCTCATATTGTACATTGGTTGGCGGAAGCATTACTCACACATACGACACAGCCTCTGGTGGCCCTCCGCACGAAGTGGGAGGCAGACAGGGGGAATCCATGGTCGGATCGTGAATGGGATATAATTTTAGCCACCCCTACGTATATACCACAGAATTCCAGATTTAGGCTCATACAGACATACATTACACACACAGCATACATTTCCCCGGACCAACTGAACAAATATTTTCACATGACCACCTCAGCATGTTCCCGCTGCTTACAGACAAATGCGGACCTCCTTCACATGCTATGGTCCTGTACCTCCCTACATACTTATTGGCAAGATGTCACTGCGGCACTCGCGACATGCACTGACAGAGCACTGCTGCATACATGGGAGGCATGCATCCTGGGCTTCTACCCTAGGCCGAAGAAACATAAGGTTACATCCAGATTTATCGACCTTGGCCTCATAGTAGCGAAAAGGATGATCACTAAAAGATGGAAGCATGCCAACCCTCCCGCTGTTGCCAGCTGGAAAAAATCACTCCTCATATGGGCACGGGCGGAGAGCACGTCACTACACAGGGAGGAAATAGCCGGGCTGCGTAAATACCCTATTGCGCAATTCTGGGACACAATACTCGCAGACCTGTCGCACGCAGAGGGGGAAACCGGGAACAGCTCCCCACAGGCGGATGGCGGGCGTGACACAAACACCGACCCCCAGATACATGACACCCTAGGCATGGAATAGACCGAGTGACGACATGGGAGGAGGAGAGATTTCCAAGGCACATGCGCGTTGGGGAGGGTGAGGCTCGGCTGTTTATCCCCTTGGGCACTAGGGGGACGGGGCAATGAGCTTAATACAGCTTAGATAAGATGGCAGCACACTTCTTCTACATATCCTGGCCCGGGCATGACGATTTGACGATGTTTTGTTCTTGTTTTTTTTTGTTGAATTATATGCACTGTATCAAGTTTGGAAAATAAAGTTGAAGCAACCTGGACAATCCGGTGCAGGCACACGTGAAATGTCATCTGGGCTCATGGACACAGCAATGACGCCAGGTCGAGATGCAGCGAGCGTTCTGTCGCCTGAACGGACATAAATGTGCAATACTTTGGTTGATTACCTCAGATGGAATGTCTGACACTAACGCTCCGCTATTCTTTACCTGTTGCACAGGACTAATATTAGTCATGGTTGGCCACTGTTCCACCAAACTGCAATGTAACCCTCGTACATGTATTGGTCACCTGTCCCTGCCTCATATATGTTTTTTCTTTCTATACCTTTTCTGTTGCCTGCACGTTTGACGAAATGCAAATAAAGATATTCAAAAATAAAATAAAAAATGCTGCAATACAGTACAGCACAATATGCTGCTGCAGTGTAAGTGAGAAACGCTGCCAAGGACCAGGAGAATAGGTTTTTGATGACCAGGCAAGGGATGCATGACTAAAGACAAGGTGGGAATAATGAAGACAAGATAAAGAATGCTGTCAAGCAAAGGCTTCAGCAACCCCAGCTCCGGATTGCCCCTTTTCTACATTTAAGTGCGAGTCCAAACCTTCTTAACGCTAGTTCTGGCGATGCCCAAGCCTTCCCTTTGACTGATGCACCAGCCAGGGCCTTGAACATCCAGTTACTCATTTGCATTAACCCTTTGGTGTTTGATTCATAAACACTTAAGGAAAATAATCAGAGGCTAGATAGAGCAGTCAACAAGCAGAACCTCATGAAAGTAGAATATAGGATTTATTTATTCAATAGTGGGGGTGGCTCCTATATACCTTAAGGAACAAAGTCCCTTCTAAAGTCAGGCCAGTTTAGCATGTTCAGACTGAAATTCCACACAGTATGGTTGTTGGACATGGATGGCAAGTTGGCTAGGCAGCGGATGTGAAACCCCACAACCATGGCATGCGTCTTCCAGCAACACAGATACATGACATCAGGAATAATTCCAGCCCAGCAATTGAGGCAAGAGACGGCAGAGATGCATCCAGCCATGGTGTGTTCCAGAAAGTCCTGGATGAAGCCTTCCCTCTAATATAAGGCTTAGGGCATTATTTATGCTGTATGCCACAACCTCATTATGGGGAGAGCTAGAGCAAGAAAGGAAGCAAGATGTCAAACTGGTCTGAAGAGAGATCTGGCCTGGCCCAGCCTCCATTTCATTAAGGCAAAAAAGTGAGAAAAAAGTATTTTTTTAAGTGGGTGGTGGATGGGTGTCCACTTGGGGAACTGGGTTGAGGGGCAAGTCAAAGGTCATTAGCTCTCAGAAGTTGATCTCCTTTGCAACTGGGGGTAAGTGGGCAACAGAACCCGGACTCCTAGGCTGCACATCGCGCTCCATGAGTCGCTGGATTCGGAAGCTCTCGTAGTGGATGTTATGAGTAATGTCCTTCAAGTCTTGCAAATTAGATCTGTGTGAGGAAACAAGCAGAAAAGAGGCATGAGTAAGGAAGGAGTAGAGTTGGTAATATGAGAGAGACAAAGCAGATAACAGTGAGAGTGGAACAATATGAAGAGCAAAAAAACAGAAGGTAGATGAACAATTCATCTTGAGCAAGAATAGCACTACACCTTTTTACTAAACAGCCCATATGTTTGTTGAAGACTGCTTTCACATGCAAGCAATAGTACCTATATTACTTGTCATTCGGTAATGAGAGGAGTTATGAGAAGGGCTTCATGGGAGTGGAGACACAAAGGAGCTTGTCAGGGGAAGAATGCAACAGCAGCAAATGTAAAGTGGGGTTCTGTACTTGCTGAACCTTCCCACCACTGCTCATCTCAAGCTTCCCATGGGCAGAATCTCAGCAGTACCCTATAGACAGACTATGTGAAGTGTACAGAGTGGGGCTGAAGACTGGTAAGAGATAGCATAATGCATCCCCATATGATGCACAAAATGTTGTGTATTTAAGAGCCATGGGACTCTTCCTACTAAGGAATGTCTTCTTTCTGTGACAGGGGTTTCTGCTTTCCTGTGGGTATTAACCCCCATGGAGCTCTTCCTACTGGAATGTCCTTTCTCAGTGGCAGATGGCCTTTCCCCTCCTGCGGGTATTTACCCAGAAACCCCTGACACCCATAGAGAGAGTGAGAACATCCATGGAGCTCTTCATACTGGAATGCAAACAGCCACAGAGCTCTTCCTACCAGAATGTACTCTCAGTACCCAGAGGAGAGTAGAGACTCTAAGCCACACAGAGAGGCCAGTCTGGTAGGAAGAGCTCCATGGATGTTAAAACCCAAAGGAGACCAGATACCATCACACAGAGCGAAGACCTTCCAATAGGAAGAGCTCCATAGGGGGTAATACCCACAGGAGAGCAGAAACCCCTACCATCGATAGAGAGAGTGAGAACATCCATGGAGCTCTTCATACTGGAATGCAAATATCCGCAGGAGGGGAAAGGCCATCTGGCACAGGGTAGAGACTCTAAGCCACACAAACACTCCTGGAGCTTTTCATTCTGGAATGCCCTTACTCCTGCCACCCACACAGAGAGCATCTGTCCTCCTATGAATAATAAAACTAATAGGGCTCTTCATACTGGATTATCCTCTCTCTGTGATAGGGGGGTCTCAGCACTGCTGTGGATATTAACACACATGGAGTTTTTCCACGTGGAATGCCCTTGCTCTCTCTATGGGTGGCAGAAGTTGTAGGAAAGTGGGTTTCTGTTTCAGTACCCTCCCCCTCCCACTTTTTGCCTGACTGATGGATCTTTGACTGAATGTGCATTGTGTTCCTGATAACCAGGTTCTCAGTGCCTGTGTTCTTTTCCAAAACTGTACCTTTGTTTCCACAATTGGCATACCTCTGGCACACATATACGTCCCTTGTAAAGGTACCAGTAGTACCAAGGGCATTGTGACCAGAGATGGTCTCTTCAGTTGGCACAGTACATGCTGCAGCCCTTAGAGACCCCTCACCAAACACATGCACACTGCCACTGCAGCCTGCGGTTGTGGTGCAGATAAAAGTGAGGAGTCGACCTGGCACATATCCCTGTGCGTCAGGCCTACCAGCGCTGCAAGAGGCATAGGTAAGTAACCCCTACAGCCTTACAGCTCTACAGCAGGTTGCACTATACCTCTTGTGAGGGCATAACTGCATGAGAAGATATGCCCCTAGAGTGTCTAAGTACATTCTTAGACATTACAAGGGAACAGTGATGCCATACTGAGCACATGGAGAAGAAGGGAGCGAACCTGTGCCTGTGGAAAAGGAGGTGGAGAAGGAGGAGGAGCCTGTTAGAGACTATGCTGGCAGACAATAAAAGGAGATTTCCTCCAGAGCAGAAATTGTAGATCCGTCATCAGATTTGAAGGGAGGCACATCATCTCCTGCTGTTGATATTTGTAGGAAGCTGGCTCTGTATTTACTATGCGCACACTATACCTCACTTTGGTAGAGTCCAGTGGAACCCAAAAGGTAGGCAGAGGTAAAGTAGATAGCACCTCACTGCTCGACCTCACTACCACAAATAAAGTGTAAGGCTTTATCAGAGGACAGTGTTAAGCATTTGTTTTACACCCTCAGTCAGCAAATGAATTCACACACCCAAAGACTGAACTGCAGACCAATTGTTTTTGTATAAAGATATTCTTTTAGTTATTTTATTTTCTAGAACCAAGCAAGCCTGGCACAGGTAAGCAATACATACTTTACAGTAGTAATGCAGTTTGTAAACAGTTTGAATTGCAATTGTAAATGTACTTTGATTTGATTACAGTAGTGTTACTGATAATGCAATGCTTTTCAGAATACAGTACATATACTTTGTATAGGGTTTTTAGCAGAATATCATGTACGTTACCTTTTAGATTACTTTTCTTGGACAGTGCAGTATACCTGGATACTGCACTGGGACATTTCCTGTAAACAGGTAAGTAAAAGCGTTTTGGTTATTTAGTTACAGTTTGAAAGGATTTCTTAGATTTTCCGACTCCACACTTAGTCAATGTTATCCTATGGAGGAAAATAGTGTTGTTTTTCTATGAACAGTTTTTATCGGTTAACAAGTAAGTACTTTGTTGTGGGAGTTGGTATTCTGGGGTTAGACTTAGGGGTCCCCCAGGGTCAAGGATGCACTCTTGCTACACCCTCTGCACCCGGCCGCCCTAGTGCTGCTGAGTCCCAATGTTATCTAATGGGGGATAGGGGGCCTCCGGTTGATGGCTGCAGACTAGCAGGCCACTGGGTTGTGGGAGCAAAGCTCCTGTACTTAAGCTCAGGACAAATAGGGGTTTAGGCCAGCACAAAAGATGCACCCTCAGCGGCACTGGGGCAGCCGGGTGCAGAGTGCTGTTTTGGCGTCGGAAGCCCTGTTGCTTTCAATGGGGAGTCTTCGGTTTGCAAAAGCACTGCAGGCTCGGGGATGAAGGTCTTCTGGGTGCGACCACCACTTGGGATGTTGGGGGTTGGTTAGGCACCAACTTACCTCTCCGGCAGTTGAGCCACCCAAGGCCGTGGGGCGTTGGGTGCAGGGGTGCATTTAGGGTCGGATCTTCTTACCAGCTCCTGGTCGCGGTTGGGAGGACCTTCCGGTTTGAGGCTGCAGGCGTCGGCTTGAGTCAGGTCAGGGGTTGCCGGATCTCAGGTCAGGATCGCCGGGGAGACCCTCTTGGTGTTGGGCCACTCGAACTCGGGCCGTGGGCGTCGGGTGCAGAGTGGGGCAAACTCGCAGATCCTTGCGGAGCTGGAGTCTGTTGTTTGAACAAATCCCGTGTTCACGGGAGACAGAGTCTTTGGGATTGAAGGCAGGCAGGTCCTCCGGGTTTCTCGAGGTTGCTGGCTGCAGGACACACCGGGATTTCGCTGGAGCAGGTTCGAGGTGAGGACAGGCCGGTAGGGCTGGGGCCAAGTCAGTGGGCGTCCTCCTCTTGTTAGCTTCGGCACGGCTGTTCGGTCCTTCTTCTGGTTTCTTGTCTGAGGAAGCAAGGTTCAGAGGTGCCCCTAAATACTATATTTAGGGGCGTTACAGGTAGGTAAAAGGTTGGGACCAATGAGTCCCTTCCCTAGGGTGGGTACACCCCCTATTATGCCACCCTCCAGTGGGAGGGGGCATAAACCTTTCCCTGGTTGGCTGAGTCCCACCATCTGCAAGATGGCAGGGACTGAGAGTTGTGCTTCACCTTGCTTCCCTCACCTGAGGGGTGGAGTTGGCAGAGGTGGGCACACCTCTCTTCCTCACTTGTTTTTCCCACTGGTTCTCCCGCCCAGATTGGGGGTCAGAACCAGTGGGGACCAGTTGCTGAAAGCAGCAAGTGGCCTGGGGAAGCTCACAAAGGCCGCAAGCCTTTGAAGCTTCCCCTTCGTGGACCCTGCCCATCCTGGGGGAGGAGGCTTGGCACCTCGTCCCAGGATGTACATTGTTTCAGGCCCCCAAGAGCAGCAGGCTCTCGACCCAGGGGTCCAGAAACATGTCTGGTGGTGGCAGCTGAAAGCAGCCACTCAGCCTGGACACTAGTGGTAGGTGGTTTTTCAGGGGGCATCTCTAAGATGCCCTCTGTGTGCTTTTTTCATTAACTCCCACACTGGCATCAGTGTGGGTTTATTGTGCTGAGAAGTTTGATACCAAACTTCTCAGTTTTCAGTGCAGCCATTATGGTGCTGTGGAGTTCATAATGACAACCTCCCAGCACCATATACTCTTAATGGCAGCACTGCACTTACAATGTCTAAGAATGGACTTAGACACTGTAGGGGTACAGGGCTCATGCACCTGTACCCTCACCACTGGTATAGGGCACCCAGCTAGAGGGGTGGCTGATCTATGCCAGGGCAGTGGGTTGTAGGCATGGCACACAGGGATGTGTGCCATGTCGACTCTTCACTTTGTTCTGCACCAAGACACGCAGCCTGCAAAGGCAGTGTGTGAGTGCAATGGTACAGGGCCTCTAAGGGTGGCACAATAAGTGCTGCAGCCCTTGGAGGTCTTCCCTGGTCACAGTGCCCTGGGTACCTGTGGGACCATTTACCAGGGGCTGACCAGAGATGCCAATTGGGTTTTGTTTTTAATGCAGGTTTAGGGAAAGAACATAGGCCCTGGGCACCTGATTGGCAGGAGCCCAGGGCACACTCAGTCAAAGCACATCAGCAGTTCAGCAAAGAAGTGGGAGCTACCATGCAGAAAGAGGGCATTTTCTCACAATATTGTTGTTGTGAATGGTAATATTGATGACCATAATCATCATCATCAGAATCCTCCTGGTATTTGACATTAAGGTCCGATGGGCTTAAAGCTGCCCCAAAAAGACTATCATCTTCAGATCCCTCTTCCTCATCATCATCTTTCAAAAACTGGGATGGCAAAAGAGACTGCACCTGACTAGGTAAGGTTAAAGCTGGTGTCAATTGAATTTTTAAATTTTATGTTTTTCTTTCCTCGTCGATGGTGTTGGCCGTGAAGCAGCATTCGTCGACGGGCAAGTCTTGGTTAGTCGACGGAATCACCTTCGTCGACGAGGGCTGCTTCTCTTGGTCCGTCGACGGAATTGTCTTCATCGACGACGAACCGTCGGAAACAGGGATCTTCGTCGACAGTAACACCGATGACACTTCCGCCGTTGACGAGGGTCGTCTTGTTGACTGAGTCGTCGACGATGGTGAAGTCAAGGTCCCCGTCGACGAGAGCTGTATCGTCGACGGGTGGACCGTCGTCAGGAATTGGCCTTTTGACGACGATGACAACTTCGAAGAAACAATCTGCTTCGTCAACGATAAAGGGGCATTACCTGTCGGCGATGTCCTCGTCGGCGAAGAAATCGACGCCGAAGACACAGTGACGGTAGTGACTGTAGATACTGTCGATGTGACCAGAATCACTTCAGGAGAGGATATTCTCGTCGACGGAGGTGTCGTCGACGAGCTGCTCATCGGCGGAGCTGAAGTAGGCTTCTTGAAGGTATGCTTCAGCTTCATAGGTGGAGTTGAAGGTTCTAAAGCTGGCTTTTTAGTAAACAAAATCTCCCCGGAGTCAGATGCCGAAAGGGCCCTCGAGGTGGAGAAGAAAAGATGCCTGGAGGCAGATATGGTGGCACTCCTTCAAAGAAAGGAGTTTGACCAGGCGCTAAAGGAGTTCAGGATTTCTACTAAGCGCTCCACTACCACAGAGGCAGAAGAGGATACCCTCGAAGCTCTGACAACCCCCGAACCTCACGAGGAGGACGAAAAGGAACTGGACGTTCCAGAAGAAGAGGAAACAACAGGAACTTTTGAGGAAGAGTGGAATGACCTCAACACAGAAAGCCCTGAAGAAGAGGTCTGTAGCTATCCTCGAAGGCTTTGCCACCAGGCGACATAGCTGCTCGCTTGATGAGCCTGTTGTAGAATGATGATACCTTTGGGGTCCCCTGGAAACATTACCACATTTCACGAAAGGTGCGCAATACCTTCCAATGCAGCCAAGCATTCTGGACCAGGGCAAGGAGGCTTTCAAGGAGCCTGCCTCAGCAAAGGGAGTAACCCCAAGGGTGGAGAAAAAATACAAACCCTCCACAAGGGACCCTAAATACATCCAAGGGAACATGGTGGCTGACTCCATCACTGTTACCACAGCAAGGAGGGGGAGCAACGTTGATTCCTCCACTGGCCCCCCTCCAGAGAGGGAAAGTAAGATAATGGAAATGGTGGGGAGACAGATGGAGAAGGAGGCAGAAACGCAATGGCGCATTGCGAATTCTAATGCCCTCCTCAATAGGTATGGCCACCAACAATGGGACGACATTGATGGATTTTGCCCTCTTTTTATCTTTTTCTGGGAGCTTATTCATTAGTTCTTCATACAGGAGGGAAAAAACATAGCTAAAACCTGTTTGAAATCAGCTCTAGACGCAGCCGATACAGCCAGCAGACAAATGTGCACAGGAAACTTCCATAATCAATAAACCCTTCACAGGAGATGCCCTGTATGGAAGTGAGGTAGATGAATCCCTACAACAAATAAAAAAGGACAATGAGACAGTCAGGGCTATGGGGGCCCTGCAACAGAGGGGCACCTTCAAAAGAGGAGGAGTTACCTCAGAAGACCCACAGGAAGGGGAGGTCTTCTCAACAGGACAACATTAACCACAAGGAAACAGACAGCAGTCTGGATACCAATCCTGGCAGCAGCAACCAAAGCAGTCCTTTCATGGCAGAAGAAGAGCCAGGGGACAACCCTCAAGAGGGGGAGGAGAAAACTCCAAGTGACTTGCCCACAAAGGACAACATCAGTGGGAGGCAGAATAGTGTATACCCACTTCAATCGGAAAACATAACTACAGACAATTGGAATTTAAATGTGGTACCCCACGGCTACTGTATAGAACTAACAAAGAAACCTCCACCAAGGAAGAAAAGGTTCCAAAGAACAGAGCTCTAACAATTGAGGGAGGAAATAAAGGAACTCCTAGAAAAACAAGCAATAAAGAAAGTACCAACAAGGGAACACAACAAGGGAAACTACTCACGATAAGACCGATCTTAGATCTCAGATTCAGAAACAAATTCATTTGCATGCAGCATTTTAAGATGTCAACACTACAAGAAGTAATCCCACAACTACAAAAAGGGGACTTCATGGCAACAATATACCTAAAGGACGCTTATCTGTACATCCCTATGAACCAAGCACATAAGAGATACCTCCGGTTTATCCACAAGGATACCCACTACTAATTCAAGGTCTTGCCCTTCAGAATAAAATCAGCACCAAGAGTTTTCACAAAGTGTCTAGCAGCAGTAGCAGCGTCCTTACAAAGGATAGGAATCCACATCTATCCCTATCTAGACGACGGGCTGGTGAAAACAAGTCCAAGGCAAAGATGTCACACACACGTCTGTCAGGTGATCACAACTCAGCAAGGATTGGGATTTCCATAAACCACAAGAAATCCTCAACAAGACCGGAACAAGAAAAAACCTTCCTAGGAGCAATATTAAACTCCAAGATGTCACGGGCATACCCGACCCAAAGGTGGATACAAGCTATCAAACAGCAAACTCGCCTCTACCAGAAGGGACAGTCTCTGACAGTAAGGACAGTTCTGAAACTCATGGGCATGATAGCATCATGCATTCCCATCATTACCCGGGCATACCTACACATGCACCCTCTACAGGAATGGCTGTGCAACAGTTGGTCACAAACCACAGGGAGTTGGGAGGATCTAGTGGTTGTAACAGGAAGGGTACAGAAGGAGATACAATGGTGGGCATCCAAGAACATAACACTAGGCAGACCTTTCAAATCACCAACTCCCTCAGTGACCATCACAGATGCATCCAACAAGGGTTGGGGAGCACATTCAGGAAACCCGAGTATACGAGGTCAATGGAACGGTGCAGACTCCATAAAACAGATCAACTTCCTAGAGAGGAAGACGCAATTCCTTTACTGCCAGGAACACAAAGCCCAAACAGTCCCAGAATCAATACGGTCTTTCCTCCTGTGCAATGCAGGATCCTTAGGGGGAGGGTTTGGCGAGTGCAAAACAACGAGCATGCGGAGGTCCCTTCAGGACACTAGGAAAAGCGCAAGAACACCAGCAAAAACAAACACCGCCCTAGAAGAGAGGCAGTAGAACATGACTTACTATAGAGATATCTAAGAAAAGAAGGTATAAAATATATAAATAGATAAGTATGAATATATATATATATATATATATATACACACACGTACGTACACTGTATAATAAAATGTGCCTACGAAGGGTACATATAAACCGCCACTACATTGGTCATGGGCCGAAGATGGGACAACCGTGGGCTGGTAGCCTGCCACATGGCCTGGTATAAAAGGGAAGGGATGGGGGACGGGGGCACATAATCCAGAAAACAAAGTGGGCAGCTAGAAAACAACATTCATGACTGAACGGTTACGATCAGGCAGTCGAGAGACAATTGAAAAGAAATCAGCAGGAGAGAAACAACCCCACTAGAATAGAGAAATAACCCTTTTTGCAGTCCTCCATAGTGGTCGAGTTGAACGAGGCCAACACAGGGGAGGCTTAATCAGAGAGCTAGTCCCCATCTTAAAAGAAAGAATAGCAGATGGAGAAGGGACCTGTTTAAAGCAGTGGACAAAAAAAGTAAGAACATAGTATGGGAAGACCAACGTCACACGTGAAGGTCCAACCAAAAGAACCAGTGTAAAGAACTGAAGGAACAGATGGCCTAACAAGCTTGGAGGCCAAAGCAAAAGAATTTCTTGTTTGCATGGAACAACCCGTGCCCAGCCAACAAGCCAGGTAGCCTTGTGAATGAGGATCCGGACGTCACCCAAGATCGTATTTGGTATGCTCATTAGTACAAGGAAAACAAACCCCCAAGGGGTGGAACTGTATCCACACTTACAAGAAGTGAAGGAAACTCCCCGTCAAGAATCCCAAGGGAACACCAAACTCTGCATGAATCAACCCAGAGAGGGTGGCCAAGGAACCCATGTCCGAGAAGAAACAGAAGATGAAAAATAGCAATAAATCCCCAAAAAGGGACAGAAGGCACGTCTGAAGAACAGCCAGGCCAGTATCAGTGCTGTCATGGAGACGTCTCCAATCCAAAAGTGAAAAGCAACAGCAGCTTCGCGCAAGGCAGAAGCAGATTAAAACAGGCCATGCAGAGGCGTAGAAGAGAAAGGGTCGACCGAGTAGGCCACCCATGTCAAAATACGGACAAGGTATGCCCACAAGGAGCCATAGAGAAAAAGGAGAAAGGGCAGGAGCCCGTCTTGCCCCTGAATAGTGAGAACTAGCACAAGAAGTACTAACGCCTGAAGAGAGAAAGAAGGGACACCAACTAGGTCAGGACCAGGCAATGCACCCTAGGCCAAAAACCATGCCCCTTGCCATGTGTTTGCCAGAAAAGAAAGGCACAAGATTGAGTGTTTTTCCACACTAGCCAGGGGGTTCCTTCCTTCCACTCCAACGGGGGGAGGGGGGTGGTGTAGACGGCGAGAAGAACCCCTGTGCACCATCTTCAGACTTGCACCGGTGCACCAAAGCACAGCATGTGGAACCCCCTATAAGGGGTACTATGGTGTCAGAAACATAAGGAAGGAGGAATATCTGTAAGGCATACAGACGAAGTACTCTTTAGGACAGGGAACAAGGCAACAATGCATCCACACAATACCATGAAACAACCCAATGAGAACTTGGGTAGAAAGCAAGAGAACACCAAGCAGCCACCAGTGTACAGACCAAACAGGGCCAGAAAATAAGACGCGCCCCAAAACAACCTGGGACTATAACCTGTCATTGACAGGGTAAGCATGCAAGAAAAGAAAATACATGCCGGCGCACCACACTGGATGCCACTCGGAGGTGACGTGTGAAAGGAAAAAGACAACTGGCACTGCCCTATAATGGCTCACACAGAAAAGAAATAAAGGCGACCATCCCCAGCCAGACTGAGTACAGGGGTGGGGGAGGAGAATAAGAGGACGGTATAGCAATCAGGGATTAAGGTTTCGCTGCATTCCGACTATCCCGAAAACGGCATAAAGTGGAGTCAGCTTGACAGCCAAACTGATATTGATCATCGAAAGGCATGTTCACCAAGGCAGACTGAACAGCCTCAGAGAAACCAGAGGTGCGCAGCCAGGCACGCCTGCGAAAAGTTACCAAAAGGGCCAGGGCTCATCCGACAGAATCTGTGGTATCCATGCCACAACGAATCAGCAATTTAGCCACCTGACGGGCATCCTTAACCAGCGAAGTAAGAGTGTCCCGAGTGTCATCCGAGACAGAGGGGAGAAAGCCTGAGACCGAATCCCACAACAGATAAGAAAAACGGCCCAAAACACAAGCTGTATTAAGGGAAAGCGGAGCTGGTGGCAGAAAAGAGATATCGACCAAGAGCATATAGACTTTTAGACTCCCTGTCTGGAGGGACGTCTGGGATGGAGCTGATGTCGCGGGAGGCTTTAGCAGCCTGAACCACAAAGCTGCGCGGAGTCGGCTGACTGAAAAGGCAGAGCGGGTCACCAGGGGCGCACTGACCTCCTTGGGGATGAGAAGCACACGAGTGGGAGGCTGAGAACCAAAAATGGCTTGGAGGGAGAGATAGTATTCCTTCATCCAAGCCAGAGTCACCTCGGCGCTGGGAAACACCGGAAGGCGAGGGATAGATTCTTGCTCCGACTTCGAAATTGGAGGAATAGGAGACATGTCAAGGACACTGCGTGTACGTGGTAAAGTCGAGGAAGGCTGCGGTTCCGACCGCCTGCGCCATGACTTAACAGACAACAGCGAGGACGAAGGACTTCGGATTGGCCCTCGACCAACGAGGGGGCCTTCGACCACCGCGCCGCTAACAGTGTCATGCAGCGCTCCTGCAATGCAGATGACCGAAGCTGAAGAAATGAGCCGCAAAGTTTGGTCAGGGTGCGCACCGGGACACCACATGCAAATAGTGTGCTTTTTTCATGATATCGTCGAGGTCCTGGAACTATGATGTTGACCAGCATCCTCATCCTGTTTCGTCAACAACGACAAGGTAGGCTAAAAATAGGCAAAGGTACCTCTCCCCGGATCTGCGTGGAGGTGCAGAAAGGAAGAAACTGACGTCAGCGTTTCATGGGAGGGCTTATATGAACTCAGTTGACATCACAACTAGTGGACAACTTTGCGCTTCGGTAGAGGTTGTTGAGCGACTCCGTAACAGAGGCACTGCTGTCGAAATTTTTTCGGATCCAGTCTGGCGCCTGGGGATAATTCAAAGGCAAGAACCTGCAGATAGATGGGTCTATCAGGCCCAACCTGGAGGGAGAATGGCAACCATGCAGAGATTCCACTCCAGGTCCACAACTAAGTATGAGAAAAACTGCTGAGCAATCTTGTTGCTCTGACCTGGGATTAAAGAGAATATTTAACTCCATGTTAAGGAACTGGATTGCACCTTGCTGGAAGGGTGACCTAATTCTTGGCAAGATCTGCCTAAGGCCTAGCTGACTTTAAGGACATGCATGAGAACAGCTCGACAGATTGATTCTCAGCCATATGGTCCCCGTAGCCCAGGAGGAAAGCAAGAAGAGAATCTAGTTTGAGTAGATTATCCATCACCTTCACAGTTCGAGACAGACAAGTCTGAATCATCCCCTCCTAATCCCATAACTGTAGGATGCCTCCATTCTTATTTCTTCAGGCCCAGAGAGACCAGGAGACAGCAGCAGGAGGCAGCTGGTCTTCAAATACACAACATGGAGTCAGGCTGCACTGGCCGGAGGTAGTCTCCAAGATGCAGAACAATTTGAACCATCCTTTAGTCTGTTCATGTTGCCAGTTGAAGCCACAGCTGAGCATGACCCTAATCTGACCAATTTCAAGTGAGGACTGGTGCTGTCAAGTGACTGCTTTAGGTTTAACTTTGTTTTTATTGGCATTCAGCAATAATACAACATACATCTCCAGAGCTCTATACAATGTGTCCACAGAGCGGATCCTGATACGATACCCAATTGTTCTTAATAAGCTATGGACCAATGTCCCCAGAAGCGCCCCTCGGGGCCGAACTTTTGTGTCTCTAGGGTATCCCCATTTCTGGAGAGCCATCTGCAAGTCCTGTCTTACAATGCCATTTATTAGAAAAGAGAAGAAAAAAAAATACCAAAAATGTAGACAACTCCCTACCCACTCCCCCTCCCTCGAACTGGTGTGCGGTTAAGCTAATCAACAATTTGTCCTGTGAACAGACACAGTGGAGCCTCACTAGGACTGCGTGTCAGAGGTCGTGAGGCGGAGTAAACGAAGGTACCGGGGACACATAATCTCATTCATCTCGGTGGACAAGAGGGAAAGTAGCGGCTGCCAAATTTCGTTAAAGCTAGTCATGGAGTTGGTCAGGGAAGCCTGGATGCGTTCCATTCCCAAGATGTACCATAACCTGTGTAGCCACCCCAGATGCGTCGGTTTCACCCGTGTCCCCCAATGCGATAAGATGTTTTGGAGAGCCGCTCTCAATGCTAGCCCCATTTGTTTGCCTCTGCTAGATCTCAGTGGATACGTCAATGGATTCGGCAGCCCCAGCACCACATATGCCGGAAATCGCGGAATCTGTGTGTCGAATTGGCGATCTACATCGTCTAAGATCGCCGACCAGTAGTTCCCCATTTCTTTGCAGTCCCATAACAAGTGTGACAGTGTTCCGTCCTCTCCACAACCACACCAGCAGGTTGGGCTTCGGTCAGGATTCCCCCTATGAAGGCGGACCGCGGTCAAGTACCAATACATGGCTATCTTAACTGCTGTCTCTCTGCTCGCCGTGTTTCGCGCTGTGTGGGCCGCACGATAGTAGATGTCCGACCATTCTTTAGTCGTGAGTTCCCTCCCCAGCTCCCCCGCCCACCGTCTCTGTCCCGCCGTAGGGTCCCTCGGGACCTGAGGGCGTAACATCTCGTAAAGCTCCGAGATCATCTTCTTGTCTGTGTTTTTTGTGTACAGCCATTTTTCAAATTTCGTTAGCTTCCGAGAGACCCCGGGGAGTACTTCCGTGTGGTGTAGCCAATGTCTAATTTCCATGTAGTGGAACCTTTCGGTTTCCGGTAGGCCATATTCTGTCCGAAGATCCCGGAAAGAAAGAATCCCCTCCAGGTCAAACAAATGTCCCGCTGACTTGCACTCAGACTCTCTCCTACGCGGGAATGCTCTTTCATCCGTACCCGGGGAAAACTCCTTGTTATCGAGAATGGGAGGCAGAGGTGAAGGGAAAGAGGATAATCCTTTTCTAACCGCGACTCCCTCCCAAACCCTTAGCAAAGTATGAGTGATAGGTGATCCCCTGAGATTAGGGGGTCTGTCTTCTTTTTTAAGGAATGGGACCTTCCAGAGCGAAAGTTTAGCCAGTGCCCTATCCTGGAACAACCACCTTTTTTCTGATTCAGGTCTGTTCCACTCCACCAAATATCGGAGCTGAGCCGCTCTAAAATACTCAAGGACATTCGGGATCCCCAGGCCCCCCTCATCAGTCCGTAAATTGCCCAATTCTCTCCGTAAGCGGGGTCTCGCTCCCGCCCAAATAAACTGATGAATCGCCTGTTGTATTTTCTGGAGAGCAGCGAGTGGAGGCCCGATCGGCAGTGTCTGGAAGAGGTATAGTGCCTTAGGGAGGGTGGACATCTTGACCGCCGCTACCCTACCCAGTAGGGATAATGGATGGTGTCTCCACTGATGCAGGTCGCGTGCAATTTGAGATGACAGCTTAGAGTAGTTAAGAGTGACCGTCTGAGCCACTGACGGAGCCAGCTCAATGCCTTAATATGGGATGGAGGCCATCACCGGTATACCTTCGTATTTTATTCCCCCAGGTGCAGGCGGCTGTCCAGCCTGGTTCAGCCAGAGGACCATAGACTTCCCGACATTAGCTCGGAAACCCGATACCTGACCGAAGGTCTCTAATTCCCGTAAAAAGGCCGGGACCGATATCGTTGGATTCTCGAGGGAGGCGATAATGTCGTCCGCATAGAGACTCAGTGTGTGTCTCTCTCCCCCGAACGGGATGCCCAGTATTACTGGGTTCTCCCTAATCCTCTGGGCGAGCGGTTCTATGTAGAGGGCAAAAAGAGGCGAAAGCGGGCATCCCTGACGGGTCCCCCTCTGAATCTCAAATGGCTTAGAATCTACCCCATTCACCCTGACGGTCGCTGTTGGTCTGTTATAGCAACTCGCTACCCAAGCTCTAAGCCTCTCCCCGGTGCCAAAATGAGTTAAAACTTTATCTAAAAAATCCCAGTCGACACGATCGAATGCCTTCTCGGCGTCTATCGATAAAAGGAGGGCATCCATATCTGTACGATGAGCCTTATCAATGAGGTGCAGTATGCATTTGGTGTTGTCACTGCTTTGCCGATTTTGGATAAAACCGGACTGGTCAGGCTCAATAATACCCGGCATGTGGGGACCCAACCTCGCTGCTAAAATGCCTGTGAACAGCTTCAGATCTACATTGAGCAACGATATTGGTCGATAGGAACTGCAGAGGGATTTATCTTTGCCTGGTTTTGGTAGTACAGTGATAGAGGCCGCGAGCATGTCCGCTGGGATCGCCCCTGTTCCTGTAAAAGAGTTAAAAAGTTTAGTCAATAGTGGAGCTAAAACTGTGCAGTAGGTTTTATAAAACCCGGCCGAGAACCCGTCCGGTCCCGGGAACTTCAGTGGTTTGAGACGCAAAATCGCTCCAATTACTTCCTCTATGCGTATGGGCGAATCTAACGACTCTGCGTGGGCTGGATCGAGGGTGGTAACATGTGCTCCCTGGAGGTAAGTATCGATTTGGGAGGGTACAGGAGTCTCCCTATGATAAAGCTCCGCGTAAAATGTTTGGAAAGCCTGGGCTATCTCTTTGTCTGCTTCAGCCATGGTCCCCGACGCTTGTCGAATAGAGCTCACCTTCGATTGTAGTGTGCGGGCCCGCAGCCTATTCGCTAGCATACGTCCCGTTCTGTCCCCTCCTATGTAGTAGGAGTGTTTGAGACGAAGCGCTGCATATTCTGCCCTATCTAGGTCCAGCCCTGCCAGCTGGGCACGTGCCGCTTTCAGTTGGCGCCACACCCGCGGCGCTCCTGTCCTACAATGCACCCTCTCCAACTCCAGGACCTGGGTCGTAAGCTCCTCCCGTTTGGTCTTGAGCTCCCGATTGTCGGCCGCAGAGATTGCTATCAGTTCCCCGCGCACCACCGCTTTAAGAGCCCCCCATAATGTGGACATGGAAATGTCGGGGGTATCATTCGTTTCAAGGTAGTCTGTGATGCATTTAAGTACCTGCTCCCTCACCGCTGGCTTGTGTAACAGGCCCTCACGCAATCTCCAGCCCCCCCCCCACCCCCCTCTTACGTGGCTGGGGCACCCACAGGGTTGCTTGGATGGCATCGTGATCAGACAGAGCCGCCGGCGTAATGGAGACGTCCCTCACTAATGTGTTCAGTTCTGTCGTACCCAGCAGGTGGTCCAGACTGGCATATGTATGGTGGGCATGAGAGTAATAGGAGAACTGCGAGGTGCGGGGGTGAGCCTCCCTCCAAATGTCAATGATCCCATTGTCCAGTAACCACTGTCGGCCCTCCGTGGATATTGCCCCTGTCTGAGTATACCGAGAGCTGGATCTGTCTGCGGACGTGTCCATCACTAAATTCAGATCCCCCCTACAATTAGCCAACGTTCTTGTGCACTGAGGACATCTGCTATTGCTACCCTGAGGAACTTCTCCTGTCCGGCATTGGGCACATAAAGGGACCCTACTACCATAGGGGAACCCCCCACCCATAGAGTATGAGCCAACAAGCGTCCCTTGATTTCCGCTACCTTGTCACCCACCCTCCCCGTAAAGCGTCTGCCCACCAGTATAGCTACTCCCGCTTTCTTATCCTGTGTGGAGGAGAAAAACTGTTGGGGAAATGCTCTGGACCTCATCCGATGCCAATCCTTGGATAAGAGGTGAGTATCCTGGAGGAGGCACACATCCGCCCCCGAGTGCTCAAGGTAGGATAGAATCGACTTCCGTTTATTGGGGCTATTCAGGGTGAGAATACGTAACTCTGAGTGTGTCATGGTAAAAGGAAGGGAGTCAGTAATCGCAGCCACCTAAAAACCTTCCCTTGGTATACACCTGTGTCCCTCTCCTTCTGTCCTAGCTTAAAACCCTTTTGTCGTCTAGGCTTGCGTGGACCCACTTGTAGCACACCAGTTCCCCTCCCCCCCCCTCTCTAACCCCAACTGAACTTCCCCAACCCCCCCCCCCCCAAATTGCCTCTGGAAAAAAAAGGGTAAATCGGAGCATCCCGTGGCCTGGCAGGAAAAACCACCCGCCCCCATGCGCCCCCACCCCTTTCTTCATGCTATACTATATCAGTCCCCTCTGCATTCATGAGCTGTCTTGAGACGCTGTGTCTTTAAGGACCGTTTCCAATGCCGCCCGACGTTCCTGTGCCATCGCTGCGAGGTCAGGCCCCATGGGTGATCCCGAAAGGCGCCTCCTTCCCACTGTCTGCCATCGCTCTCGCATCGCCCGCTGGCTGGTGGTGCTCTTCTCATCGGGATCTGGAGCTGGCAAGCTCAGTAACTTACAGGCCTCCTGTAATGATCGAATCTGGTGCAGCCGTCCGTCCCATTTAAATATGATCCGGAAAGGGTAACCCCAAGAATACGTCACTCCTTTGTCGCGCAGATGAGTTGTCACTTCTCGGAAGGCCCGTCTTTTCTGTAATGTGATAGCTGCTAGATCTTGATACAGCGCTATAGCGTGGCCCTGGTGTTGTATTGGTTGTTTGCTCGGGCCTCCCGGAGGATACGTTCCTTGAGGGGGTAGTCTGGCAGGAAGGCAAGGATGTCCGGCGGGGCGCCGGGGCCCTCCTACGGAGCCCAACTCTATGGGCCCCATCAATGCGGATCTCAAAGTCCGGCAACTCCCAGAGGACCTCCCGAAACATGCCCTGCAGGTAGCTGACTATGTCCGTCCCTTCCGCGTTTGATGGAGCCCCCCGCACTCGGACGTTGTTCCGCCTCGAGCGGTTCTCGAGGTCTTCCGTGTGACTCTGGAGGTCGATTTGCTGTTCCTTCAAGCGGATCACTTCCTGCTCGAGTTGCGTTATTTCCTCCTCCCTGGCTTGATCTTGATCCTCAATCGCCGCCACTCGGTCTCCTAGCGTATCTACGTCCCTCCGGATCTCTTGCACTTCCCCTGCCACTTCGCTCTTCAGAGTGTGGAAATCCTCCCGAAGGGTGTTGAAGAGCGACTCTAGGAACTCCCTAGTAATTGGGGCCTCTCTCTCCTCAGTGTTAGAGCTCAACAGCGTTGGTTTAGTAAGCATATCTTTTAAATTACGGTCCTTTTTGGTCCTCTGCGCTGCCATGTTGGCGTCAAGTGGCATAAGGGGGTGCCCTCCCGCGCTGTGGTGCAGGGCTGATTTGGACTCTGGCAGCTCCGGGACCCCGGTGCGGCGGCAGGAGCGCTGACTCCCTATCTTATGCTTCTCTGTGAGCAGTCCTCTTCCCTCGGGAGGCCCACAACACTGTCCCGCTATTTGAAGAGCTAAATGTGTGTTATTCCGGTCAGGGATCCCTTTCAACGTCGGTGGTTCGCACCTCGGGACGCTCAGCTGTGCCGCCCCTCCTGATCCCAGCCGCGAGCCCCGCTCCGCTGGCTTGCTCCGCGTGGCGTCGTGTAGGCCCCTGCTTTGGTGGGACCCCCCAGCACTCTAACGTGAGCGGTAGGGGACCACGTTGGGCGGGTGTTCAGCGCGATCGCCCAACAGAAGATCCGGCCGATGCCTATGTTCCGTGAAGGTGCACCGTGTAGTCCCTCGGCTCCGGACTCCTGCCCTGTGGTCACCCTCTTATGCGGCGCTGGTGTGAGTTAAGCTTGAGATGTTGCCCCGTCTGAGGGCGCCTCCGCGCTCGGGCCTCTCCTCTCTGCGCCTCTCCTTATCCCGTCCCTGCTGGGCTCCTGGTGTTCGCTTCCTCTGGTCACCCACTGCGCCAGTGTACCTCTGATCACGATCTGTAATGCCACCGCCGCTCCACTCCAGCTGCTCTGTGCTGCGATGGACTTCAGCCTTGTCTATGGTGTGCGCCACCCGCTGCTTCCACCTCCATTTCAGGCGCCAGTCAGTTACTCTGGCCGAGGTTTCCTGCCGCGTGGAAATGCGCTATGGCTCCCCTTGTTCCTTCGCTGTTGTCGCTACACGCTCCTCTCCAGCCGCGCAGCACTGTTGTGCTGAGGCTCTGACTGCGTCCAGCTGGAGAGTGCCTCCCAGACCTCCACTGACTGCGCGGGCGGCTGGGCCACACTCCGCCCCTCCGCTCTCATGCACGGGCGCCAGCCGAGCCGTCTGGCCGATGCCTTCCTGTTGCGTGTCGTTCCCCCGCCGGGCTCCCCAGCGTCCCTCTTACCGCGACTCTGGAGGTGCGTGTGTCTGCCCCCGCTCGGCTTTTGGGTCACTGGGTCTCCCGGGGCGAGATCTCCGATGCCGGCGGTGAGCCGATAATGTCCGCGCAGGGCAATACCAGCCGATGTCCCTGGCCGAGGCCCCACTTCCGTCGGCTTCCTCTACTCCGTCTCGGCCCTGCCCTGCCTGCCGCAGGCCTCACGGACTCCTCCGGCCGCTCCTCGGCAGCCGATCTCTGCTTTCACCACTGCTGCGCTTGGCTCGACAAGGTTGCGCCAACTCCGCCACACTCCCCCCGGGAAGTCCGCCTCGGGGGCTCTAATGCAGGCGATCCGCTCCCCTCCGGTGAGACAAAATGGCTCCGGGCGCAATTTCTTCAGCTCCGCGCTATGGCCCCTCGCCGGAGAAGCGGTCTGGATCTCCGTCCCCCAGCAGCGTCCCGCACCGCTTCAAAGCGTCAATCAAGCTGGAGGTACGATTCTCCCTCGGTTGTGCGCTACAGAGGGGAGAAAGAACACACTTTGGGGCAGAATTGGGCACACGGGAGCGGGGAGACGAAGCAATGCACGTCCTACCCGCTCGCCATCTTGGCCACGCCCCCCAAGTGACTGCTTTAGATGTGGATTTCTTGAGGGCACCCAATGTAATGACACGCTTGGGAAGCTGGTCCACTACTTTTATCTAAACTGCCCCAAAACAGACTACTTGAGTCTGTGTATCAGTTAGACTAAAGTGAATTGGACATTATCCCCAACCAGACACTGGTACACGTACATCAGGTCACCAGGACTTCACACCCATAGGCTCTGGGACCATCAAAAGGCTTTTTGTTGGGTTGTATCTTGTTTCTCGTTTGTGCGATTTAGTGCTGTACATATTTGGGTGCCACATTTTCATCTTGATTATGACTATTTTTTTTTTAGATTGGATGCATTTTTGTTGTTTAACCCCTTGTTACCAGAGTGCTACCCAGAGACCAGATTTGGTCCAGAGTCCCTGTAACAGCAGTCCTAGCCGACCTTTGAAACCCTTTGCTCAGAGTTTAGCCTCTTCGAAGAACTAGAGACCAGATTGCCTCGTTATCCCAGAATCGAACCAAATCAAGTCCTATAGGATAACATTGGGGACAAGGCCAATTTTAAGTGAAGTCTTGCACCTAAAGAACCATAAAGACAACTCTCATCAACAGAAGGTACTAGCACCTTCTGCTTTTCATTATAGATATTACTTTTAACGGTTACATTTTACTTAGATGTTGAAGCATCGCCTGCACACTGGTCTTATAAAGTGTTATTTATCAGCTTGGCTATCTACTTGAAGTACACCAATATTGTAACCTTGAAGCACCACTAGTAAACAACAGTATCTATTCCTTCCCACTGTCTGCCATCGCTCTCGCATCGCCCGCTGGCTGGTGGTGCTCTTCTCATCGGGATCTGGAGCTGGCAAGCTCAGTAACTTACAGGCCTCCTGTAATGATCGAATCTGGTGCAGCCGTCCGTCCCATTTAAATATGATCCGGAAAGGGTAACCCCAAGAATACGTCACTCCTTTGTCGCGCAGATGAGTTGTCACTTCTCGGAAGGCCCGTCTTTTCTGTAATGTGATAGCTGCTAGATCTTGATACAGCGCTATAGCGTGGCCCTGGTGTTGTATTGGTTGTTTTGCTCGGGCCTCCCGGAGGATACGTTCCTTGAGGGGGTAGTCTGGCAGGAAGGCAAGGATGTCCGGCGGGGGCGCCGGGGCCCTCCTACGGAGCCCAACTCTATGGGCCCTATCAATGCGGATCTCAAAGTCCGGCAACTCCCAGAGGACCTCCCGAAACATGCCCTGCAGGTAGCTGACTATGTCGTCCCTTCCGCGTTTGATGGAGCCCCCCGCACTCGGACGTTGTTCCGCCTCGAGCGGTTCTCGAGGTCTTCCGTGTGACTCTGGAGGTCGATTTGCTGTTCCTTCAAGCGGATCACTTCCTGCTCGAGTTGCGTTATTTCCTCCTCCCTGGCTTGATCTTGATCCTCAATCGCCGCCACTCGGTCTCCTAGCGTATCTACGTCCCTCCGGATCTCTTGCACTTCCCCTGCCACTTCGCTCTTCAGAGTGTGGAAATCCTCCCGAAGGGTGTTGAAGAGCGACTCTAGGAACTCCTAGTAATTGGGGCCTCTCTCTCCTCAGTGTTAGAGCTCAACAGCGTTGGTTTAGTAAGCATATCTTTTAAATTACGGTCCTTTTGGTCCTCTGCGCTGCCATGTTGGCGTCAAGTGGCATAAGGGGGTGCCCTCCGCGCTGTGGTGCAGGGCTGATTTGGACTCTGGCAGCTCCGGGACCCCGGTGCGGCGGCAGGAGCGCTGACTCCCTATCTTAAGCTTCTCTGTGAGCAGCCCTCTTCCCTCGGGAGGCCCACAACACTGTCCCGCTATTTGAAGAGCTAAATGTGTGTTATTCCGGTCAGGGATCCCTTTCAACGTCGGTGGTTCGCACCTCGGGACGCTCAGCTGTGCCGCCCCTCCTGATCCCAGCCGCGAGCCCCGCTCCGCTGGCTTGCTCCGCGTGGCGTCGTGTAGGCCCCTGCTTTGGTGGGACCCCCAGCACTCTAACGTGAGCGGTAGGGGACCACGTTGGGCGGGTGTTCAGCGCGATCGCCCAACAGAAGATCCGGCCGATGCCTATGTTCCGTGAAGGTGCACCGTGTAGTCCCTCGGCTCCGGACTCCTGCCCTGTGGTCACCCTCTTATGCGGCGCTGGTGTGAGTTAAGCTTGAGATGTTGCCCCGTCTGAGGCGCCTCCGCGCTCGGGCCTCTCCTCTCTGCGCCTCTCCTTATCCCGTCCCTGCTGGGCTCCTGGTGTTCGCTTCCTCTGGTCACCCACTGCGCCAGTGTACCTCTGATCACGATCTGTAATGCCACCGCCGCTCCACTCCAGCTGCTCTGTGCTGCGATGGACTTCAGCCTTGTCTATGGTGTGCGCCACCCGCTGCTTCCACCTCCATTTCAGGCGCCAGTCAGTTACTCTGGCCGAGGTTTCAAAATACTGCTATACAAAATACTGCTAAGTATCCTCTATCACCCCCTCCCCCCAAAAAAAGAAGTTCCCAGAGCTCCTCTCAGTGCCAAACTGCACTTTTCATGTTGCAAATCCCTAACCACATTCATATAATGATGCTGAGCTCCTCTGTGTTGCCCCACCATTGAGAGCAGATCCCCTTACCTTTGGCTGTGCTCTCCCGGGTTGTGCTTCCCCAAGAAACAACCTCTAAATATTTCTGTAATACTTTTCTTATAAAATTATATTTTTGTTTGTACCTTGAAGATGTTTCTTACAGACAGTACTCTGCTAACTCAGAAAAGCTGCCCAACATTTGAGCTAGCAAGCAGACCACCCTTGGGATTTGTGCTTTTTAGAAGCTGAAATACTCCAAATAACTTTGAAACT
The DNA here is from genome assembly GCA_963921515.1 of Calotriton arnoldi. Taxonomy (NCBI): domain Eukaryota; kingdom Metazoa; phylum Chordata; class Amphibia; order Caudata; family Salamandridae; genus Calotriton; species Calotriton arnoldi. The sequence continues at coordinate 743,844 of CAWUFW010005548.1, read as the reverse complement.
CTGCTCTTGACACTTGCTCTATGAAGTAGCATTCACAAGTGAAGGTTTCAAATGTTTCATATGTGGGGTGAGTAGGGGACACCAAAATACACTTGCCTTTCAATTTATTCTTGAACTATCAACTACTGGCCAATATGGTAGTCAAATATCCAAACACATGTTCTGTTTGAAGTCAATTTCACATGTGAGTTACATCAATTACTGTTGCAGGCTTGGCTGCAAATGTTGTAGTCTAGGAAACTAATAACCATTCTCCAAATACCCCACATACAATACCTCAATGGCCTCCTCTAATCCATCCCTTAATTCAAGATGCTTCACAACATTGTTACAAAATCTTGAATGAGATCCAGTTCTGAGCATTTATCTGCCCCCATTTCAGACTCTGCGTCCACCTGGAACTACTGATTAAGTTACTTACCTTTGGTAATGCATTATCTGGTAGAGACAGAATCTAGCACAGATTCCTTATCTTGGAATTCTCCCCAGGCGCCAGACTGGATCCAGAATGTTTTTTTTACAGCAGTACCTCTGCGCATCAGTAGAGGGCGTCAAACGACTCCGTCAACGTCACATCTGGTGGATTACATTGCAGTGAGTCCATATAAGCCCTCCCCAGCGCCAGTTTCTTCTGTGACTATTTTTCGAAGCCAAAAACGCAGTCACCTATAGAAACTGCCGATGGAAACAGTGTGCCAAAAAAGAGACATCTTTGTGTCAAACAATTACGAAGTCCTAAAGAAAGGCATCATAATGGGATCTTGTAGTTAACAAGACAAGCAGTTCGCAGAGTGGGGATGATGGGTGGGTCGGTGGGGAATGTGCGGCAAGATCCTGTCTCTACCAGATATGCGTTACAGAAGGTGAATAACTTATTCATCTGATAAGAGACATCTAGCCGCAGATTCCTTATCTTAGAATTAGATACCCAAGCAACACCATCCCTGGAGGAGGGTCTACAAACTGATCTCACAAAAGATCCCTGAATAAAGTGACCAGGCTGTCTTAAAAATATAGGTGAGGAAATGGAGACGCTCCACCAGCAGAACTGTGGTAAGTTCGTAGGGAGATGAGGTCTGCAAGACGATGAAAAGCATGTGGAAAACATTACCCACAGCAGTGGATAAGAAAGTGTTGGAGAGAATACTCCATACAAACAGCAATACCATGTAGACCTGCCAAAGGTATTCACACCATGACTGGCCAAGGCTAAAAGACCAAGGACAACAGCCCATACCACTGAATTAGCACTCCTGGTCATAGAAACAAATTTGTGAGCTAACCCCATATTGAGAAACACATAGAAATTGTAATCTCAGAGCACATCCACAATATATATATCTATATATATATATATAGAGAGAAAACAAATAAATGCTGCAACAAAAGCATTGCGAGAAAAACTACAACGTTTAGTGGAGACCACTCTCTGTCCGAGAAAACCCTCCTCGAGAGAAGGTAACCCACCGATATGATATAAAATAAAAGCCCAGGAGAAAGGAAAAAAAATGCATAGGGAATGACCAAGTTAAAGTCGTACTAGAGCACCAAGAAAGGCATAGTTAGAAAAGCAGACATGTATGTGGAAGAAGTTCAGCACAACCTTGCTTGTAATAAATACCCATATATATATATGTGAACACATATATATATATATATATATACACATATATACATATATACACACACATAAATATACACACAAGTATATCTATATATATCAGAATACAAAAAAAGTATCATCCTCCCCATTAGGGAAATTAACCTCGGTCTCCCGCAGCAAGCGGGGATACTGACCAGTATAGGAATGAGGAACACCTATAGAATAGAGCTATCCATCGAAAAGATACACATAATTACACATACATTGGCAACAGTGTAGGAAAATGCCCATTTATTGCATGGTTACTCTCTAACTTTTTGCCAGATACTGGATGCTACCTGAGTGTGTGCTGGGACCCTGCTAACCAGGCCCCAGCATCGGTGTTCTTTCCTAAAACTGTTTCCACAATTGGCACACCTCTTGGCCACATGGAAAGTCCCTTGTAAAAGTTACCCCTGGTACCAAGGGCCTTGTGACCAGAGAGGGCCTCTGAGGGTGGCATAATACATGCTGCAGCCCTCAGAGACCCCTCACCTTAACACCCACACACTGCCATTGCAGGCTGCGTGTTTTGGTGAAGACCAAACTGAAGAGTTGACATGGCACACATCCCTCTGTGCCATGCCCACCAACACTGCCTATTGCATGGGTAAGTCATCCCTCTAGATGCCCTAAGGCAGGGTGCCCCATCCCATAGGTGAGGGCATAGCTGCAGGAGCAATATGCCCCTACAGTGTCTGTCCCATTCACAGACATTGTAAGTGCAGTGAAGCCACAATGACTACATGGGCTGGGAGTTTGTCATTACGAACTCTACAGCTCCATGATGGCTTTACCAAAAGCTAGGAAGTTTGGTACCAAACATCTCAGCATAATAAACCCACTCTAATGCCAGTGTTGGATTTATTATAAAATGTACTCGGAGGGCATCTCAGAGATGCCCCCTGAAAAATGACCAACTTCTAGTGTATTGGCTGACTGGTCCCTGCCAGCCAGCCACCACCAGACAGGTTTCTGACATAATGGGGCAAGAGCCTTTGTGCACTCGGAGGTCAGAAACAGAGCCTGCTCTGGGTGGAGGTGCTTCACACCTCCCCCTGGCAGGAACAGCAAGACTTAGCAGTGAGCCTCAAAGGCTCTCACCTTGTGATGTGCTGATTTCGGCAGGTCCAACCAGTAGAGATGTCCGCCCCCCTGTCCAAGCCCCACTTTTGGTGGCAGGACAGGCGGGAAAATTAGTAACAGAGTAGCAGTGTCCACCTTAGCCTGGCACACCCTTAGGGTCGCCAGGAGCTGAGGTGAACGCCTCTCTTAGAAATTCTCCATCTTGGATTGGAGAATTAAGCCCAATAGGAACAGGGATGTGCCCCTCTACCCAGGACAGTAGCCACTGACTACTGCCCCCGACCTCAGTAACGCCCTTAAATTTAGTATTTAAGGGCTCCCGTGAACCTTGTTCCTCAGATTTCACAGCCTACGAAGAAGGACCGAAGAGTCGTGCAGCAGTGGAGAAGACGATGACAACTGACTTGGCCCAAGCCCTACTGGCCTGTCTCCTCCAGCGACCCTGCTCCAAGAAACCGGCGTGGCCCGTAGCCAGCAACCTCCAAGAACCCCGGGGACCTGCTCGGTCTTCAACAAATACTCTTGCCTCCCGTGGACGCCAGATTTGTCCAGCAAGAATATAACACAAGGACTCCGGATCCAGGCGGATCCGCGACACTTGCACCACTCTGCTCCTGATGCCCACGGCCGGAGTCCCGGTGGCCTCTGACCCAGTGAAGTCTCCCTGGCAATTCTGACCTGGGATCCAGCATTGGATGAACTCTCCTGATCTTCCCCATGACGCCTGCCTCAACTCAAAGGGTCCCCCCCAACTGCGACCGGATCTGGTGAAACCAGACACCTAAAGACACCCCTTCACCCGCTGCCGCAGGCCTTGGTGTGCCCAACCGACAGTGTCCTGGCATCCCCCCACTACCCAACTTACCTCTCAATTCGTGGGCTTACTCCAGCCAGCCTTCCGAACCGAGCCTGCAGCTGTTTTCTCCAACCGAGGATCTCCATTGGTTTCTACATGTCACCTGATGCCTACTTTGAACTCTGCACCCGGCCGCCCCTGTGCAGCTGGTGGTTCAGTCTTGGTGCTATTTGGTGGCCCCTCCAGTGCTGACCTCAACCCCCAGGGCCTGTGTCCCTGATCCGCAGATACTTGCGTGCAACCGGTGCCTCTTCAAGGTGCCCCCAGCCTCCATTGGATAACATTGGGTCCCCTGACCTCTGCACCCGGCCGCCCCAGTGCCGCTGGTGGTGCAGTACCTACCTTGGTCCGACCCTTGCAGAGTGTTGACCAAAACCCCTGGAGACTGAACCTCAAAACCGTTTACTTACCTGTAAGTTTTTCACCTGTCTTTCCTCCCATAGGATTGCATTGGCCTCTCACTGTATTGTGGGTGTGATCCTGAATATAAAGTATCTTTCTTTACATTGAAATGTATTTCATACACACGTAAAAATATTGTTTGATGGAATACAAACCTTCTTGCCAATAATAACTTGAAGGTATTGCAATTGAAAAGTCTACTTACCTGTAACTGAGTTCAACTTGGTTCCTAGGAATAAAAGTAACTAAAGTAATATTTTTGTACAAAACATTGGCCTGGAGTTAGTCATTGAGTGTGTGTTCCTGCCCTGATGAGTATGTACACCAAATACATTCTCACTACCCTCTGATAAGCCTAACTGCTAAGCCCAGCTTTCACTAAATTGAGAGTAAGGTATTATCTACTTTATCCTCTGGACAGAGTCCAGTGAGTCCCCAAAGGAACAGCACACTATACCTATTTTGGTATAGTATATACACAGCCAGCTTCCTACAAACAGACCTTAGGTGAGACAACAACGGAGTGAAAATTATAAATATTAAGATATTAGTACCAAGCTGGAAAACCAACATGATACCATACAAGAAGAAAGAGGGAGTAGAAGGCACCACGCACCTCCGAAAATAATAACAATCGCTCATGAAACAACACTACTCACTAACGAGGCTACCACCAGGCGGCTGACAGGAAATCAAAAGAAAGGAGCAGGTGTGAAAACCCTGCTATGAAGGAAATGAAGACCACCACCAGGGTCCATAAAACTGTAAAGTTGAAATAAAGGCCAACATACGGAAGGCCTCGACAGATAACCAATTCAAATCCAATAGACAGAGACATCAGGTAGAGCAAGACCTGACTGAAGCATCAGATAAAAGATGAAGTACATAGTTGTGAAGGGACCAAGTCCCACGAAATGGAAAAGCCGAAAACAATGGATGTCAGTGTGTACAAGCACAACAAGGATCGAGGCCAGTAAAGAATGTCTATCAGAGAAAGGATCTATACATACCAAAACCTTCAGTATACCACAACTTAAAAGGAGAAAAGACCCACATCTTCTAAAGGAAGAGAGGGAGAGAAAGAGAAAAAATAATTCAAGCAGAAGGAATTCACAAAACTAAGGTGGAAATGGTAGAACGAGCCTTTGAGGGTCAGAATCTTTATCAAATCCTCTGAGGAGCAAGAAGAACCTCCAGGAAACAGATGCTAAGGGAGACCAATGCCCCCTTGGAAATTAATCCTCAGACAGAAGGAACCATAATATCGAAGAGACACATGTTCAAGAAGGAAAACTAAAGATGTAAATTAGCCACAACACCGAAAAAAGGGGGTGAGCCAATAAAGTAAGTAAATGCTGTGGCTGTGATCTGAATTGGCAAATAATGCCTATGGGAACAAAGGAACAAGGTAGTCCAAAAAGCGACAAGAAACAACATCCTCTCCAGGGATGAGGCACAGAAAAGGCTTCCAAGGTAGGTGCACTAGACCAGGGTAACCTTGCGGCAGTGGTGGGATATGAACCATTGCATTAGAGGGGTCTCTGATAACCAATGCATCAGCGATCTGCAGCCTAACAAGGAACCTGAAATATCAGCTGCAGGGAGCCTTCTTGCCAATGCATAGCTAGAGCAGAACAATTAGAAGTGCGGACCCAAGTGGAAACACTATCGTAGGCCAGAGCGGAAAATCTACCCAGGCCAAGGATCACGCCACTCTTTTCACTGCTTCCACTATAGATAGAAGGACGCCAGTTAAAGGGAGGAAATGCCCCATGGTGAGGAGAGATGACCCCCTATGATGGTTGTGAGTCTCGGGGGGTTATATTGGGTGCCGGTGCACGGCAAAACGCATAAGCACTATGTTTTCAAAGACAGTATCCGTTATAGGGACTTCAGTTTATCTAAGTGCCAGAAACAGATCCCAAAGTGCCTATAAGGCATACAGAAGATGATCCCTGTAGAACAGGGAACAAGGCAACAGTGCATCCACACTATGTAAGCAAAATACCCTCTATAAAGTAAGAACCTGGGTAGAACTAGCTGCAGAAAGAAACCTGTAATAACAGGCACACATAAGGTCACAAAATATCATCCTAGATAAAGGGAACCATAACTGGTTATCAACAGTATAAGAAGAATAAAAGTACCTGCAGAAGGCAGGACCACCCCACCAGGTGTCACCCGTAGATTGGGAAGGGGATTTGAAAAGAAAAGTCAATGGGCTCCACCCTGGAATGGCTCATATGTGAATCAAAAAGGGACTTCACCCATACAAACCTAGTGCAGAAAAACTAGGGAAGCAGGTGACAGAGTTAAGAGTCTGCTCCAACCTATCTCGGAATCGCCATAAAGCAAAGTCGGAATGTGCACCGACTAAACGGGCACCGACCAAAAGGCATATCCATCAAGGTGGCTTCAACAGCCTCTGAAAAACAAGAGGGGGCTTCAGAGAGAGTGGAGGGAGGGTGTCAGAGCTAGGCAACAATACAGGCATTCTACCCAAAGGCAGGGAGGCGCGGGTGGACTTGCGTATAGACTACTCAACCAAAGAGTGGGAGGAGGCGGGGAAGAGGAAACGCGGAGAAGTCGGGAGATGCCACGACTTTGACTCCCTGCATCTAGACTTACCTCAGGATGTTGATGGAGTGTGACGTCCATGAGAATGGCTCCTAGAATGGGCCCGCAAACGGACAGTGGAGTGAAAAGGAGACTGAGGTTGATGGGAAGTCTTGAAAGGTTGTGACAGCCGTGTGTAGGAAAGTGCCCCTTTGTGCATGGTTGACCCCCACTTTTTGCCAAATGTTGATGCACTTTGACGGAGTGTGCCCTGGGGTCTTGCCAACCAGGTACCCAGGACCTATGTTCTTTTCCTAAACTGCAATGTTGCAAAACCCAATTGGCAACTCTCTGGCCACATGTAAGCCCCTTGTAAAAGGTACCATGGGTACCAAGGGCACTGTGACCAGGGAAAGCCTCTAAGGGCTGCAGCACTTGCCACCCTTAGAGGCCCTGTACCTTTACACACACACATTGCCATAGCAGGCTGCTTGTTTTGGTACAGAACAAAGTGAAGAGTCGACATGGCACACATCCATGTGTGCCATGCCTACAATCCACTACCCTGGCGTAGGTAAGCCACCCCTCTAGCTGGGAGCACTATACCAGTGGTGAGGGTACAGGTGCATGAGCCCGGTACCCCTACAGTGTCTAAGTCAATTCTTAAACTTTGTAAGTGCAGTAATGCCATTAAGAGTATATGGTTCGGGAGGTTGTCATTACGAACTCCACAGCACCATAATGGCCTTACTGAAAACTGGGAAGTTTGGTATCAAGCTTCTCAGCAGATTAAACCCACATTGATGCCAGTGTGGGATTTAATGATAAATGCACTCAGAGGGAATCTTAGAGATGCCCCCTGAAAAACGACCTAACTCTAGTGTCCTGGCTGAGTGGCTGCTGGCCAGTGGCCACTACCAGATATGTTTCTGGACCCCTGGGTCAAGAGCCTGCCACTCTTGGGGTCCTGAAACAAAGCACATCCTGGGTCGAGGTGCCAAGCCTCCTCCCCAGGATAGGCATGGTCCATGAAGGGGAAGCTTCAAAGGCTTGCCGCCTTTGTGAGCTACCCCAGCCATTTGCTGCTCCCAGCAACTGGCCCTCACCGGTTCTGACCCCCCAATTTGGGCGGGAGAATCGGCGTGAAAACCAAGTTAGGAGAGGTGTGCCCACCTTTGCCAACTCCACCCCTGAGGTGGGAGAGGCAAGGTGAAGCACAAGTCTCAGTCCCCGCTATCTTGAAGATGGGGGGACCCCAGCCAACCACAGTGAGGCTTATGCCCCCCTACCACTGGAGGGTGGCATAATAGGGAGTGTACTCACCCCAAGGAAGGGACCCATTGGTCCCGACCTGTACCTACCTGTAACCCCCCCGAAATTTAGTATTTAGGGGCAACGCTGAACCTTGCCTCCTCAGACAAGAAGAAACAAGAAGAAGGACCGAAGAGGCGTGCTGAAAGAAAAAGAGAACAACTGACTTGGGCCCCAGCCCTACCGGCCTGTCCCGACCTCGACCTGCTCCAGCAAAATCCAGGTGTGTCCTGCAGCCAGCAGCACCCCCCAAAACCCACCAACAGACTTTGGCTCCGGCCAAATCCGCGAGTCTGCACATGACGCCCACGGCCTAGGTTCGAGTGGCCCAACACCACAAGGAAGTCTACAGCCGACACCTGCAGCCCCTTTCTGGAGGATCCCCCAGACCCGAGCCGACAAGAAGAATCCGACGCCAAAAGACACCCCTGCACCAGACGTCCCATGGCCTTGGGTGGCCCAACCAACAGTGTCCCGGCATCCCACCACATCCCAACTTACCTCTCCAACCGGTGGTCGCCTCCAGAAGATCTTCGTCCCGAGACTGCAGTGTTTGTTGCAACCGGAGAATCCCCATTGAAAACAACAGGGGACCCAACGCCAAAACAGCACCCTTCAGCCGGCCGCCACTGTGGGTGCACCTTGTGTGCTAAATCAGATCCCCCTTTGCCCTGAGCTTAAGTCCAGGAGCTTTGCTCCCACAACCTTGTGGCCTGCTCGTGAGCAGTCACCAACCGGAGGTCCCTTATCCCGAATTGGATAACATTGGGCATCAGCACTCTGCACCCGGCCGCTCTAGTGCAGCTGAGGGTGCTTTGAGAGTGCATCCTTGACCCTGGGGGAACCCTTGTTCTAATCCCAGAAACCCAACTCACAATACCAAGTACTTACCTGTAAGTCGATAACTTCATTTCCTCCCATAGGACTGCATTGACTGCTTTCCTCTGAAAAATGTTGTATGAAAACAAACTATATATTTACAAAAACTGATTTACTTACCTTGTCTCTAGGACATGTCCCAGTGTGATATCTAGGCATATCACACTGAGTAGAAAAAGTAACTTAAAAAGTAACTGCAAAGTAAATGAAAAGTAATTTCAATTGCTTATGAATAAGTGACTTACCTGTAACCAAACCAATTGCATTCAACTGCATTATTCTTGCAAAGTACTATTTCACTTACCTGTGCCAGGCCTTGCTTGGTTTTAAAAATAAAATACAACAAACTAATATTTTTATACAAAACAAATTGGTCAGAGTTCAGTCTGAGTGTGTGAAATCATTTCTTGCCGGAGTGTGTACAATAAATGCTTAACACCACCCTCTGATAAAGCCTTACTGCTCGCCCACACTACCACAAATAGAGAGTAAGGTATTATCTACCTTTACCTCTGCCTACCTTTGGGGATCCACTGGACGCTGGCTCTGTATATACTATACCAAAGTAAGGTATAGTGTGCACAGCTTCCTACACCGTACCGCTTGGAGCTTCATACGGTGTTCCCTCTGCGCCTTCGGTCAAAGTTGACGACAGGAGTCACACTCCTCTGAGCCATGGTGCTCTCCTAGGCATCACATACAAATAGAACAATGTGCCTTCTACCTCTGTTTTCAAGTTTCAAACCTTGTGGGTCCTGTGGATGGCAAATGTCAGCCACAGACCCTCACTTTGTCAACGAAACGTCGAAGTAGGCTGGAAAACGACCTCAGGAACCACTACCAGATCTGCGTTGAAAGTGCTAAAAAGATGAAACTGGCGTCAACGTGTCAGGGGAGGGCTTATATGGACTCCATTGATGTCACATCTGGTGGACGATGTCACTGCAGAGTCGCTCGAGACACTCTAGCAACGCGCACACGTACTGCTGCAAAAATCCCGGATCCAGTCTGGCACCTGGGGAGAATTCTAAGATCAGGAATCTGTGGCTAGATGTCTCTATCATATCTTTAAATACTGTCACCTGGCAAAGGGGAGCATATTGGCAGCATCAGCGGGACACAGCCAACCAAAAGACTGTGGAATCATGGCAACTGTTGCCTACTGTTTGTGGAGATCCTGCACTACCTACACTTGCCAGGAGAGACCCTTGCTCCAGAGTGTGGAGATGCAGCCACCAAAGATACACAGTAAAATATGGCAACGGACAACATTCTCACTACAGTTCCAACAAGAAAAGTGCCATTACCCCTCCAATACATGATCACTAGAGTCAGGGATTTCCACTCTTGTACCTCTAACCTCGAAGGTTACCACACCGTATTATAGAACTGTGATAAAAATGAAAACAGCATTTTGGCAATCCGGGACTAGCCTGTATTCTCCAGAAGAATCAGTAAAACTTACAAATTGGCTACCATAATAATTGTAAGTGCCTTTGCTCCATTATAGGCCTTCTCAAGCAGGCTTATAATGAGATTAGATACAGCTTGTGAAATGGGCATTATACTTCATAGAGAATGGATGTGACCTAAGCAGTAAAGGAAATATTACTTCAGAATAGTGAATGTGCAGCTTACGTTATCCCAGAAATGTGTGTATCCAAGAAACAATGTGATAAATACATAGTAGTGTGAAGCGACTTTGCTAGCCAAACTTCTTGCATAGTTGATTCCTGTCAAAGTCACTTTTTAATCATTTTGCTTAAAACTACAATCAGAAACAATTTAGCAAGCTTATGCTTTATTTTGTTTAGTTTAAGCAACTGGATTTATTTATTCTACTTGCTCTGAACATCTTGCTGTGTATCTCTTTGTAAACATCCAAAACAGATTTATGTTTATCATAAAAACAAAAAAATCAATTTTGTTCCACTCACAAGTCCTTCAAGCCTGTCCAACCATCTGGTTCAACCAAGCTGTGACCTGTGGGAGAGCTCATCATGTGGCACGGATGTGAGAAACAGGCAGCAACAACTCTCATTTGGACAGTTTAGAAAATGATCTTTCGCTCACTTTGGCCAATGCCACCCCACGGACTTATCAATTCAGAGCACATGGAAGTCAGGTTAGTTGGTAAGATCAGTCAAAAAAGCCTCACTAAAGGGCTTTCTGGGTGAACAGTCCCTTGAAACCACTGATGTCACAGTGCCACAATACTACCATTCAAATGGACAAGTACTTTTATTTAACACTTGACTCTCTGTTTAACTTAACATAACGTTACTATACAGTCTTATTGAGCGCACGGCTACCCAACACCGGGCTTCTCTGCGCTGACAGAAGGAGTTAACTGAACACAAGGTTATCTGAAAGAATGTAATCTGAGAGTTATCTGAAAAGATGGGTTTTTAGCTGCTTCCAAAAACAGATTGTTATTTGATCTGAGCTGAATAGGAAGAGTGTTCCATAGTTGGGTGGCGAGGTAGGCAAAAGAACAACCACCTCCTCTTGCTCTTTTGATTCTGGGAACCGAAAGGGAAAGGTCGTTTGATCTCAGAGCTGAGTAGGGGGTAATGAGATACTTAAGGATGTGTGTGCCTGGTGAATATTTCAACCTATGGGCAATGCATGGGGACTTGAATTCTATTCTTCTTCTAATCAGCAGCCAGTGACGTTGCGCAAGAGCCGGGCGTGCTGAAATAATTTTAGGCACACCTAGTAAGGCTTGTGTCGCTACAGTTTGAGTGACTTACAGATTTTTTATGACATAAGCTGGTCTACCCAAATACAAGAAGTTGCCATAATCCAGGTGTGAGAGAATGAGGCCCTGGACCACTGTCTTCTGACACTTCATGGGAAGCAATTGGAGCGTTTTCCTGAGGGATCTTAGCACCCCTAAACACGTGCCTGCCACCTTCTTTGCCTGGATTCTTTGTCCAAGATGACTCCAAGGCTCTTAACTTCAGGTTTAGGAATGGGGGACTCCACCACAGTAGGGGGCCACAGGAATTGGTCACAAAGCGAGGAGTTGTTTCTAACCACCAACACCTCTGTTTTATCCCAATCAGCTTGGTACGGCTTGCCACCATCCAGCAGGCCACCTGTTCCATGCATGCAATAAAACTGCTCCTTATACCAATTCCACTTCTGAGAAGAGAGACGACAATCTGTGTGTCATCTGCGTAGGATACTATTGTGAAGCCATGGGAGCAGATGATGTCAGAAAGAAGACAAACATATATATTGAAGAACATAGGGCTCAAAGAAGAACCCTGCGGTACTCCACATTCCAACCTATGTGTTTCTGACCAGAAAGGTCCTTCGCTCACATGAAAACTTTTGTTGGCTAATTTACCATCCCTAATGTTGAAAACGTATAGTTTCTTACCTGTCGGTGTAGTTTTGCAGCTTGAAGACTTTCTGGATTCACTATGCTGTGCATTATTCCGCCATCTAGTGGTTGGGTCCGGAATTGTCGTATTTCTTCTTTTTTTTTTTTTTCGTGGCCCAGGTGGGCGTCGACATACCACCATTTGGTGCCTCTTCGTGACGTTGACGCGCTTCCTCCGGAAGCTCCCACCTTTGGTCGCCATTTTCGGATTCTTTTTTTTGGTTCCTGTCCTTTAATAGTCTTCCTCCTGTCTCATCTTTTTGGCGGAGGAGGGTGGGATCACTAGTGAATCCAGAAAGTCTTCAAGCTGCAAAACTACACCGACAGGTAAGAAACTATACGTTTTGCAGCGTGAATCTTTCTGGATTCACTATGCTGTGCATAGACTTTGTAGCGGTTTGCTAGGTTTGTGGTGGCTGGGTGGAAGATGAGCGTTGGTTACTGAATATGTGTTGTAAGACCTTCTGTCCCACTTGTGCTTCCTTGTTCATCTGAATATCTACGCAGTAGTGCTTAGTGAACGTGTGCACTGAGGACCATGTTGCTGCTTGGCAAATGTCTTGAATAGGCGTATTTGCTAGAAACGCAATTGTTGCTCCTTTCTTCCTTGTTGAGTGAGCATGTGTTGCTCCTTGTAATTCTTGCCCTGCCTGTTTGTGGCAGAATTGTATGGTTTGTGCAATCCATCGTGCAATGGTATTTTTGGTAACTGGTCGTCCCAGAAAACTGCTGGCAAAAGACACAAAGAATTGCTTTGTTTTCCTGCATTCTTTTGTTCTTTCTATATAGTGCATTACTGCCCTCCTGGCGTCCAGTGTGTGCAATGCCTTTTCTGTGCTTGTGGTTGGTTTTTGGAAAAAACTTGGTATTTGTATTGTTTGGTTTATGTGGAACCTTGACACCACCTTTGGCATGAAATGTGGGTCAGTCCTCATTATGATCCTGTCATTGTATATTTGTAGGTAGGGCTCTTGAGGTGTTAGCGCTTGTAATTCGCTTACTCTGCGCAGTGATGTGATAGCCACTAGGAAGGCTGTCTTTAGCGTGAGCATACGCAGTGTTGCTTTATGAATAGGCTCAAATGGTGTCTTCATCAATTGAGTCAGCACTACTTTGAGGTTCCAGGCTGGAGGTGGCATTCTGTTTGGCGGTGTGATCCTTTTTGACCCTTCTAGCAACCTCTTTACTACTTGGGAAGTAAAGAAACTTTTCCCTGTTTCTCCTCTTGTGTAAGCCACTATTGCTGCTAAGTGCACTCTTAGTGATGTGTAGCTTAGTTTATTTTTTTTAGTAGATGTGTCAAGTACTTCAGTACTGTTGATTCCTTGGTAATCTTTGTAGTTTCTCCTTAATGCACCATTCGGAGAATCTTTTCCACTTTGCTACGTAGCACTTCCTTGTGGTAGGCCTCCTTGCCTCTCTTAGCACCGCCATTGTGCTTGCTGGTAGTTTGAGGTGTGTAAACTCTAAGTCTTCAGGAGCCATGCTGCTAGGCTGAGGCTCTCTGGCTCTGGGTGTAGCACCCTTCCGTTTTGTATCGTTAACAGGTCCTTTCTTGGGGGGGAACCTGTGTGCAGGTGCTTGTGCCATCTCCATTATCTGTGAGAACCAGGTTTGTCTGGCCCACTGAGGTGCTATCAGTATTAGCGTCATGTTGCTGATTCTGCATTTGTTTAGTACCCTGTGTAGCAGTGGTATCGGTGGAAAAGCGTAGGCAAATGTTCCTGACCAGCTTATCCATAGCGCATTCCCTAGGGACCGTTTGCACGGTTGTCTGGATGCAAAGTTTTGGCATTTTGGTGTGTTGCAAATAGGTCTATTTGCGGAGTTTCCCATTTGTCGAATATCTTCTGGATTTCTTGTTGACTGATTTCCCACTCGTGGGATGCTGATGTCAGTCTGCTGAGCCTGCCTGCTTCCACATTGTCCTTTTCTGGTAGATGTATTGCTAGCAAGTCTAGTTGCCTTGGAATTGCCCATCTCCATATATCTCCTGTGCTAGCACGGATAGTGTCACCGATTGTGTTCCCCCTTGTTTGTTGATGTAGAACATGGTGGTTGTATTGTCTGTTTGGATTAGTACCCTGTGCCCATACAGTTGTTTCTGAAAGGCTTTTAAGGCCAGGAACACTGTCTTCAGCTCTAGGTAGTTGATGTGTTTTATCGCATCCTGTTGTGACCACAATCCCCTTACCTTGAGGGTGTTTGTGTGTGCTCCCCACCCCAGCTGGGAGGCATCTGTTGTGATGGTCACTGTAGGAGTTGGTTGTGTGAATGGTTTCCCTTGTGTTCTGTTCTTCTAGTTCCACCACGCTATTTCTTGATGTACTGCTTGCGTGACAACCACTAGATCTTCCCAACTCCCTGTTGCTGTGACCATTGTTGTTGGATCCATTGTTGGAATGGTCTCATGTGGAGGCGGATATTTGGGACCAAATGTATGCATGACGCCATCATTCCCATCAGTTTGCCCACTGTCCTCATTGTCAGAGCTTGCCCCTTGTGGTAAAGACTTGTCTCCTTCAATATTGCCAATGTTGTTTTCGTGCTCGGAAACACCTTGCCCTGTATGGTGTTGATCTCCGCCCCTAAGAATATCTTCACCTGTTCTGGTTCTATTGATGATTTTCCCCAATGGATTGAAAACCCTAGTTGGACTAGTGTTTGTATGACCTCTTGCATGTGCCGCTTGCATTGGTTGTATGAGCTTGCTTTTACCAGCCAGTCGTCGAGGTATGGGTATACATGTATTCCTTGCCTCCTTAAGTGTGCTGCTACTGCTGCAAGGCATTTTGTGAAAACCATTGGTGCGGATTTGAGTCCGAATGCCAGCACTGTGAACTGGTAGTGAGTCTTGTTGATCATAAATCTTAGTAGATGTTTGTGTTTGTTGTTGATGGGGATGTGTAAGTAAGCGTCTTTTAAGTCGATAGTTGCCATGTAATCCCCTTCCTGTATCTGGGGGATTACCTTCTTGAAGAGATGTCATTTTGAATCTTTGAGTTTTTATGAACTTGTTTAAGAGCCTTAGACCCAGAATTGGTCGTAAGGTTTCGTCCACCTTTGGTATGAGGAAGTAGGTGGAGTAAACCCCCTTGTTGCGTTCCTTGTATGGTACTATTTCTATGGCCCTTTTGTTTAGAAGTTCCTGTACTTCTTGTAGCAAATGAGACCGCTCCTTTGCTGAGTGTACTCTGCTGTTCGGTCTCTTGTTTGGAGGTTGTTTTTCTAGCTCTATACAGTAACCGTATTGTATGAGGTTTAGTATCCATTTGTCTGATGTGATCTTCCTCCACTCCTGGAAGAAGTGTTTTATCCTGCCTCCTACTGGTGTTATATGCTGGAGGAACTGTTGTTCGTTTTGAATTAGTTTTTGTTCTTGTCTTATCCTTTGCTGCACCCCTAGAGATGTTGACTGGGTGTGCGTTGGTCTTACAGCGAAGTCACTTGGATGTGGGTTGTTGACCCCCTCTCTGTCCGTTTCCTCTTCCTCGTGTGCGCCCTCGAAAGGATTGTCCTCGGGGCTGGTACTGCCAGTTCTGCTGCTGCTGTTGGCCCTGGTTACCTCCTTGATAACCCTGTTGGAAGGTTTGGTGTGGTGCCACAGGTTGGTGGCTCCCCCTACCTGCTGGTCTTCTTGAAGGTGTTCCTCTTCTCATTCCTCTGAACTGTAGTGCACCCATGGACCTCGCTGTCTCATTGTCCTTCTTGAGCTGATTGAGTTTTTCGTCACCTGGAGCACCAAAAAGCTGTTCCCCGTTGAAGGGTGTGTTAAGGATGTTGTTTTGCACTTCTGTCTTGAAGCCTGAAATTCTTAGCCAGGCATGCCTTCTCTCTGTTACCCCAAGCATCATCTGCCTGCTGGATGTCTCCGCTGCATCCAGGGCCGACTTCAGACATGTATTAGCCATGTTCTTTCCTTCCTCTACCAGGTGGCTCGCCCTTCTTTGGTATTGCTCTGGCAGATGTTTTAGGAGTTCGCTCACTTCCTCCCAGTGCTGGTATGCGTGCCTGTTGATGAGCGCATTAGAGTTGGTGATGCGCCATTGGATCGCTGCACTCCTTTCCAGTTTCCTCCCCATTAGGTCCATTCTCCTGCTCTCCTTGTCTGGAGGTGGTCCTGTATTTGTGGGTATATTGGCCCTTTTCCTAGCCGTGGATGTTATGATTGAATCCGCTGGTACTGATCCCCTAATATACATAGGGTCCTTAGATGAGTGCTTGTATTTCTTTTCAGTCCTTGGAGTTACTGCTTTACACATAGCAGGTTCCTTGAAGGCCTCCTTCCCCTGGTCCAGCACACTTGGGAGCATGGGTAGGAACTGGCTTCTTGTCTGGGATGGTAACGTCTCCAACAGGAAGCAAGATTGAGGTTTCTCCTCCTCTAGCTGCACTCCATACGTGTCTGCAGCCTTCTTTATGACTTGGTTATAGATTCCTATGTCGTCCGGCGGCGAAGGCCTCGAAGGATAGGATTCTACTCCCTCTTCTGGGGATTCCGCGTCGAGATCCTGCCACTGCAAGTCTTGCGCCTCCGAGGATGTTGAGCCTTGGTAAGTTTGTTCGTCTTCCTCCCCTTCGGCATCGCCGTAATATAAGTCTTCTTCCTCCTGTTCCTCGACTGGTTCTGGTGTCGTCGGTGGTTGAAGGTCCTCGACGCACCTTTGTGCTTCGGTGGAACAGTGAACTGCCTCATCTTCTTATCGAAGTCCCTCCTGCGTTGCAAGATGCTCGCCATTTCGGCCTCGAGACTTTTCTTCTTCTTCATCTCGGACGCGTGGTCGGCATCGAGAGTTTTGGCCTTTCTCTTCGCGGTTGTGGACGAAGTTGTAGCCGCTTTAAACCCTTCATTTTTCGACGTTGAAGAGTCCCTCTCGTGACCGCTCTTCGACGCCTTTGCCTTATCTTGGGTTTTCGCCGTCTGGGAGTCCTTGTCAAAGGAACCGACGGGCTGTTTGTCCTTGGATGCAGTTGCGGTCGTCGAGTGTTTTGACGGCAATGCTCCTTTGGAGGACTTGGACTCACTCTTTCGAGTATCAGTGGAGTGCCTGGGGTTCGATGACTCTTACCTCCTTCGGCGTTTTCTTTTTGACCTCGACGACTGTGGCGTCCTCCGGTCCTTTGGCGATGTTGTCCTCTTCTCCACTGGAGAGCCCCAAATCTCGGAGCAATGGAGGTGTCCCCTGCCTGCTGTAGTTTGCCCTTCTTTGCCTCTCTCTTACTCTGAGGGTCTTCGGTGTGAATGCCGCGCAGGCGTTGCAGTCCTCGCTTCGATGGTCGAGCGGCAGGCAGAGATTGCAAACTGGGTGTTGGTCCTTCTGCGCGTACTTGTAGTGGCAGTTGGCGCAGAATTTAAAGGGTGTTTTGTCCATCACCGTGCCCAGGGAGCCCCCTGTGTACGCATTCTCCGTAGAACGTCGAAGTTCTCGATGTTTTCCTCCTCTTTCATCGTCCCAGTTACCTGACTCGTAGTCCGGTATGTTGCAAGGTGATTTTCGTCGTTTTCCTGCTGTTTTCCGTGGATTCTTCTCTCCAAAGTTCTGGAGCTCCTTCACTGACGGTCCAGACCCAACGGCGGAAAAAAAGAATCTGAAAATGGCGACCAAAGGTGGGAGCTTCCGGAGGAAGCGCGTCGACGTCACGAAGAGGCACCAAATGGTGGTATGTCTATGCCCACCTGGGCCACGGAAAAAAAAAAAAAAAAAAAAGAAGAAAAGAAGAAATACGACAATTCCGGACCCAACCACTAGATGGCGGAATAATGTACAGCATAGTGAATCCAGAAAGATTCACGCTGCAAAACTCCCTTATATTTACGTTCTAGGAATCCACTTAACAATGAGCTCTATGGTCAGTCTTAAAGGGGCAAAAGCATTGGGTGGGCTTGGGAGAGATAACAAGCTTTTGGATTTTGTTTTTTGACAATGGGGCAGAGGTGCCAGACAAAATGTACAATTCTTGGTAGTATAGATCATGCCCTTGAAATAATGGTACAGCTTGGAATTTGTGAAATATAAATAAATCTCAATGGCCCAGAAACCCACCACTCAAACAAAGCAAGATCCCATGCTCAAAAATATTATTTGGTATAGGTTTCAGGTTCAGGACAGATTCCCTCAGCTAACTGAACCAGACATCATGTTTGGCATGAAGGTGTATCGTCTCTTTGATTGTGCAGAACTCAGGAAGAGGATATATGAGCACTCTACATTGTATGGGATAGATCGGGCATGGTGCAGGCTCACCAGGTTACTGAAGAGCGGTGACTTTGCAGTTCCATGACCTAGATATTGCAGTTTCTTCCCTTGGTCATCTAGACTATGAGGATCTCTTGGCGCCTGGGTGACCTCAGTCAACTGATAAGCCCTCTGTGCAGCTTTTTTAGTTATCTGGGTCTTGTGCAAGTCTTAGCAGATCATATCAGTGTAGGAAGCTGGGTTTCTGTTGCAGTAACACCCCACTTTTTGCCAGACTACTGATGCACTTTGACTTGATGTGCCCTGGGTCCCTGCCAATCAGGTTCCCAGGGCCTGTGTTCTTTCCCAAAAACTGTACCTTGTACCCCCAATTGGCACCTCTCTGGCCACATGTCGGTAACCACTGCACCTTTTACAAGGGAGTAAGGACACTGTGGCCAGGGAAGGCCTCTAAGGGCTGCAGCACTTAATGTGCCACCCTTAGAGGCCCTGTACCTTTACACACACACACACACACACACGTTTTGGTGCAGAACAAACTGAAGAGTCGACATGGCACACATCCCTGTGTGCCATGCCTACAACCCACTGCCCTGGCATAGGTCAGCCACCCCTCTAGCTGGGTGCACTATACCAGTGGTGAGGATACAGGTGCATGAGCCCTGTACCCCTACAGTGTCTAAGCGAATTCTTAGATATTGTAAGTGCAGTACTGCCACTAAGAGTATATGGTGCTGGGAGTTTGTCATTACAAACTCCTCCGCACCATAATGGCTTTACTGAAAACTGGGGAGTTTGGTATCAAACTTTTCAGCACATTAAATCCCACACTGGCATCAGAGTGGGTTTAATGAAAAATGCAGTCAGAGGGCATCTTAGAGATGCCCCCTGAAAAACGACCAGCCTCTAGTGGGTTCCCTGAATGGTACACACCAGCCTGCTAACCAGCCTGCCACCATGAGACTGTTTCTGGGCTCAGGGAGCGAAGGCTCCCACCACAGGGGTCCAGAAACATAAGCTTTTCCTGGGCAGAGGTGTTCACACCTCCCCCAGGCCAGGAAGAGCTATATGTGGCAGGGGAGCTTCAAAGGTCTTGCAGCCTTTGTAATGCGCCCCCCAGCCTCTCCTGCTATCAGGAGCAGGCCCCCTTGCTGTCTCCCCTCATTTCTGGCGGGAACAATTAGCCAGCCCAGAAGGTGTGCCCACCTCTGCCAACCCCACCCCTCAGGTGGGGGTGGGGCAAGGTGAAGCCCATTCTTCAGTGCCCGCATCTTGCAGATGGCAGGCACTCCCCAATCAGGATTAGGGATTGTGCTCACTCCCCCACGTGGGGTGAGCACACCAAGGGTGTAGTCGCCATAAGGTCAGTAGCCCATTGGCTACTGACCTCGAGACCCCTAAAACGCCCCCTAAATACAGAATTTAGGGGGCAGCCCCTGAACCAAGAAGACAGTTCCCGCAAACTACGAAGAGGAAGGACGATAGAAGACACCCAGCAGAGGAGACTGCAGAGAACAACTGACTTGACCCCAGCCCTACCGGCCCGTCTGCAGTATCCAGAGATCCTGCACCAAAACTCTCCTTGTCCTGCAGCCAGCGACCTCCAGAACCCTGGGAGGACTGACTGCCTTCAACAAAGACTGGATCTCCTGTGAACAGCAGCTCTGTTCAAAAGAAACTCCCAAGACATATTCTGAGCCTGCTGAGGACAAAGAAACCCGACGCCTGGAACCACCACTGCACCCGTCGCCTACGGCCAGAGTTCGAGTGGCCCACCGGTCCCAGCGAGGTCCTCCAGAGTCCAAGTCCACCGTGGGTTGACCCCTTCAGGACTCTCCGACATCGCCTGCAGCCTCTGCACAGAGACCCCCCAACCGCGAGTGGCCCGGTGAGGTGAAATCCAACCTAAAAAGACACCCCAGCATCCAGCCGCCCCGGAGAAAAGAACCCGAGGTGCACCTACGTCCCTGAGCCCTCCAACTTACCTGCCCAGCTGTTGGTTCCTTCCAGAAGTCTTCCTGGACTGACCCTGCAGCTAAAAACCAAAAAACGAGATTCCCAATTGAAAACCACAGGGCACCCGGCCACCCCTGTGCTGCTCTAGGTGCACCTTTTGTGCTAAACTGGATCCCCGTTTGCCCTGAGCTAAACCCTAGGAGCTTTGCTCCCACAACCTTGTGGCCTGCTTGTGAGCAGCCACCAACCGGAGGGCCCCTATCCCCCATTGGATAACATTAGGTCTCAGCACTCTGCACCCGGCCACCCTAGTGCTGCTAGGGTGTTTCAAGGGTGCATCCTTGACCCTGGGGGAACCCTTGTTCTTACCCCAGAAACTCAACCCCAAAGACCGAGTACTTACCTGGTAACCGTTAACTTCATTTCTCTCAATAGGAACCTATTGACTGTTTTTCTCTGAAAAATGTTCTAAGTGTGCATTTGATTTATACGGAATTATGCAAAACTGATGTTACTTACCTTTTCTCTAGGCAATGTCCCAGTGTGATATCAAGGCATATCACACGGAGTAGAAAAGGTAGTCTAAAAAGTAATGAAAAAGTAATCTGTACAGTAATGTCAATACCTTGACTTACCTGTATTTCAAACCACTGCATTTGAACTTGCATTCACTTGTAAACACTGCATAATATTTTGCAAAGAATTTATTTCACTTACCTGTGCCAGGCTTGGCTTGGTTCTAGAAATAAAATAACTTAATGCACAAGTTACTAACTTGTGTAACGATATATCTGTAAGAGACAGTAGTTAGTGACAGATTCCTTACCTTAGAATATCCCCAGGCGTCAGGCTGGATCCGGAAAGTTTTTGCGTAGCAGTACCCTTGCGCGTCGGGAGGCGGCGTCGTGCGGCTCCACGTCCGTCGTCGGTACCGCCGGGATGACGTCGCGGGCAGTACCTAGACGCCGCCCCTGCGCGCTGACGTCAGTTCTGTACACGACTTTCCGCGCCAGGAACGCAGAGCCATGCAAGAAGCTGACATAGGTGTCTGAAAAATACTAGGGCCCTGAAAGGGATGTCCTTAACCCTAGAAATCAGTTCGCAGAACGTGGAGGATGGGTGGGGCGGTAAGGAATCTGTCACTAACTACTGTCTCTTACAGATATATCGTTACACAAGTTAGTAACTTGTGCATCTGAAAGAGACACGTTAGTGACAGATTCCTTACCTTAGAATAGATACCCCAGCAATACCAACCCCGGTGGTGGGTCTGCGAACCGATTCAGACAAGGAAGTCCCGGAGGTCAGAACGGCCAAAGAAGCCGTCCCTCCGGACCTGACTGTCAAGGCAGTAATGTTTGGTAAACGTGTGCAGCGAGGCCCACGTAGCTGCCTGACATATATCCTGTAACGGAACACCGCGGCCTAAAGCCGTGGTAGCAGCCGTAGCCCTGGTGGAATGGGCACGCAGCCCAACAGGAGGCTCCTTCTTAGCCAAAGAATAGCAGGCTTTGATACACAAGGTGACCCAGCGGGAGATGGTCCTTTGTGTACCGCCCGACCTTTTGGCGCCCACGTAGCCAACAAAGAGCTGGTCATCCACCCGGAACTGTTGTGTGCAGTTGATGTAAATGGAAAGCGCACGTTTTGGGTCCAGACGGTGGAGCCTCTCTTCCTCTCTGGAAGGATGCGGAGGCGGAAAGAAGGTGGGCAAAGTGATGGTCTGCCCAATATGGAAGGCAGTAACCACCTTTGGCAAGAAGGACGGACGCGTCCTAAGAAGAACCTTGTCTGGATGAACAGACAGAAAGGGAGGTTTGCATGAAAGAGCCTGGAGCTCACTCACCCACCGAGCAGAGGTGATGGCCACCAGGAATGCTGTCTTCAGAGTAAGAAGACGAAGAGGACAGTTATGTAGAGGCTCAAAGGGAGCGCACATTAAGAAGGTAAGAACCAAGTTCAAGTCCCACTGAGGCATTACAAACGGAACAGGAGGAAAGAGGTGTGTAATGCCTTTAAGAAACCTGTTAACCACAGGGGACTTTAAAAGGGAGGGCTGATCAGGAAGCCTGAGGAATGCCGATATCGCACAAAGATAGCCCTTGATGGTACCCAGGGCAGAACCCTGTTGGGCCAGAGAAAGAAGGAACAGAAGAACCTCAGAAAGAGGGGCAGAAAGGGGATTCACAGCCTTTGCTGTGCACCATGCCACAAACTTGTTCCACCTGCAGGCGTATACCACCTTAGTGGAGGGACGCCTGGCTGCCAGAATCACATCACAAACTTCGGGAGGCAAGTCGAAAGGAATCAACTGCCGCCGCTCAATCTCCACGCAAGCAGGTGTAGACTGGACAGGTTCAGGTGGAGGACCGTCCCCTGCTGCTGCGACAGAAGATCCTCCCGAAGAGGCAGACGGATCGGGGGATCGACGCTCATACTGAGTAGATCGGGATACCAAACTCTTCGAGCCCAGTCCGGAGCCACAAGAATGACTTGGGCCCGGTCACGCCGAATCTTCTTCAACACTCTGGGTAGAAGTGGTATAGGCGGAAAGGCGTACAACAGACTGCAACTCCACTCGCGACGAAAAGCGTCGCAGAGCGAGTGCCGCCTTGGAAATTCCAACGCGCAGAACTGCTGACATTGCGCGTTCCCTTCGGTGGCGAACAGATCTAACCAAGGCTCTCTCCACTGCTGAAAGAGACCTTGCGCCACCACCGAGTGAAGACGCCATTCGTGATCCATCATGCACCTGCGGCTGAGTTCGTCCGCCCTAGCGTTCAGGGAACCTGCCAGGTGTTGAACCATCAGGAATATGTCCTGATGTTCCAGCCATGTCCAGAGGCGCAGAGCCTCCTGACATAGGGTCCAATACCCCACCCCGCCCTGTTTGTTGCAATACCACATGGCGGTGGTGTTGTCTGTGAACACCTGCACTACTGTCCCTTTGACAGAGGGAAGGAATGCCTTGAGTGCAAGTCGGATCGCCCGGAGCTCCAGAAGGTTGATATGGAGCCGGGACTCCGCCGGAGACCAGAGGCCTCTGATCTCCGCCTCTCCCATGTGACCGCCCCATCCCAGAAGGGAAGCGTCCGTCACAACTGTGTGCTCTGGCTGGGGAAGGGAGAGAGATCTGCCCATGACCCATTGCCGGTTCGAGAGCCACCACTGCAACTGTTTTGCAGTCCCCTCCGAGATCTGGACGTGATCGGACAGGTTGCCCTGGTGCTGCGCCCACTGGAACTTCAGGTCCCACTGCAGAGCACGCATATGCCATCTGGCATGTTCGACCAGCAGGATGCAGGAGGCCATGAGGCCCAGCAGCCTCAGGGTCATCCGTACCGAAACCCAGGATAAAGGCCGAAAGATCGGAATCATAGCCTGAATATCCCCGGACTCGCCGTTCTGGAGGATAAACCCGAAACTGCGTCGTGTCCAGAACTGCTCCGATGAAAAGGAGCTGTGGAGAAGGAATCAGGTGCGACTTCGGCACGTTGATGGAGAACCCCAGCGAGTGCAGGAGTTCGGCCGTTGTCTGGAGGTGGGAGACGACTGCCTGGGACGAGCCCGCCTTCAGCAGCCAGTCGTCGAGGTAGGGGAAGACTGGAACCCCTGCCCGGCGCAGATGGGCTGCGACCACCGCCATCACTTTCGTGAACACCCGAGGGGCGCTGGTAAGGCCAAAAGGGAGCACGGTGAACTGAAAATGCTCGAGGCCTACCGTGAACCGCAGGTAACGCCGGTGGGCCGGCAGGACGGGGATGTGGAAATATGCGTCCTGCAAGTCCAACGCTACCATCCAGTCTCCAGGGTCGAGAGCAGTCAAGACCTGAGCTAGGGTGAGCATCTTGAACTTCTCCTTCCGGAGGAAGCGATTGACGTTCCGGAGGTCCAAGATAGGACGCATGTCCTCCTTGTCCTTTTTGGGCACCAGAAAGTAGTGGGAGTAGCAACCATGTCCTACTTCTGGGGTCGGAACGCGCTCAATGGCCCTCTTGGCCAAGAGGGCCGCAACTTCCTTTTGAAGAAGCACCAAGTGATCCCCTGACCTGCGGTGGAATTGAGGTGGCATGGCTGGGGGGATGGTCACGAAGGGGAGGGAGTAGCCCCTTCGGACAATGTCCAAGACCCACCTGTCCGAGGTGATGGCACGCCAGTGGTGAAGGTGATGGCGGACCCTGCCCCCTACTGGCGTGCTGTGCACCTGAAATGAAGGACTAGGAGGGCTTGGAGGCCGCGGACGGGGTTTGTGGCCTGACCCGCACGCTGGTTGCCTGACCCGCCACGGCGGGAGCCACGTCCTCGGCCACGCGAAGACGCTTGCTGCGCGGGCCGGTGGCTGGACAGCGGACGTGACTGGGCGCCCCTTCCGTGTCCACGAAAGGGGCGAAAAGCTGATGGCTGCGGAGGGCGTACAGCAGAAAGGCCCAGGGACTTAGCCGTAGCCCGCGAGTCCTTAAAACGCTCCAGCGCATGGTCTGCCTTGTTCCCAAAAAGACCGATCCCATCAAAGGGCATGTCCATAAGAGTGTTTTAGACATCACCCGAGAAACCAGTGGTTCTCAGCCAGGCGTGACGGCGCAGCGCCCCTGTCGTCGCCAGCGATCTGCCTAGCGAGTCGGCTGTATCAAGGCCACATCTAATGGTGTACTTTGCCGCATCTCTTCCCTCAGCAATGACGCGGGTAAGCAGTGTCTGGACCTCCTCAGAACACTGGGGCAGAACTTGCGCCACCGAGTCCCACAAGGAGTGGGAATATCGGCCCAAGAGGCAAGTGGTGTTGACGGACCGCAAGCCAGCACTGGAGGAAGAAAAGACCTTCTTCCCAAATTGATCCAGGCGTTTTGATTCCCTATCCGGGGGAGCGGTAGGGAAGGCGCTTTGGGAAGCAGAGGCTTGGACCACCAAGCTCTCAGGGGTGGGGTGTTGGGAGAGTAACAGGGGGTCGCCCGGAGCAGGGCGATGGCGTCGGGCCACGTTCCTATCCACAGGAGCCCCTGTGGTGGGCTTGGACCAGGTGCCCAAAAGAACGTCGGAAAGCGCCTCGTTAAACGGCAGCAGTGGCTCCGAGGAGGTAGCCGCCGGCTGAAGCACTTCCGTCAGGATGTTAGTCCTGACAGCCACCGTAGGCAACTGGAGGTGTAAGGCCCCAGCTGCTTTACGCAACACCATTGCAAAGTTTGCTCCTTCCTCCGATGCCACGGAAGGAGGAGACAGCATGCCAGGGTCAGGGGAGGTGTCCAAACCACTGGCATCCCCAAGCTCCTCAGCCCAGTCCTGATCAAACTCACACTGCTGTGTGAGAGGGCCATCAGACCCCTCCCAGTCCTCTGCGTCCTCCAATTCTTGTTCAAAATATGGAGGAGGGACATGCGGGACCCAAGGTCCCATCGGCGTCGGAGCCGGTGTCGAGCGACGCCGGTCCGGCGCCATGTCCGGATCCGGAGAGAACCGGGGAACGACGCCGCCCGGAACCCCGGGCGGCATAGGGAACGGCACCGGAGAGATCGGCGCCGGTGGAGGTGTTGTCAGGTCAACCGGCGTCGATCGGGGTTGTGGCAGCACCGGAGCCGAGGCCGGGGCTGGTGTCGCTGGCGGCGCCGGGACCGGAGTCGCCGGCGGCGCCGGGACCGGAGTCGCCGGCGGCGCCGTAGGAACCCCACTAGGGCCCGCGGGGCCCGAAGGCGCACCGGGGGGACCTTGAGGCCCGAAGAGGCGGGCCATGGCCGACAGGAACTCCTGTATCTCGGCCGGAGTCGCCCCCGAACCCGGGAAGGACGGGTAATGCGGGGGCGGCTCCATAGGCACTCCCGGCGCCGCGGGGACGGTGCCGACAGGACCCTCAGCCGAGTCGCGAGACCGGCGAGGGGAAGTCGTCGAGCGATGACGCTTCTTATGCTTCGACTTACCGGAGGAGTGCGAAGACTTGGATCCCGACGACCGATGAGGACTCCGCGACCGGACCCTCGACCTCTCACGTGACCGGGGCTTGGCGTGGCGTCGACTGCCGGACCTCGAGGAGCTTTCGAGACCGCTCTCGCAAAGCCTTCGGGTGTAAGGCCCGGCAGTCGGGGCACGACTTCATGTCGTGGTCGCGGCCGAGGCAGTAAAGACACTCCTGATGCGGGTCTGTGATCGACATCATTCGACCACAGGCGTCGCATGGCTTGAAGCCGGGCATCCCTACCGACACCTACGGAGTCGAGACACTTGGAGAAAATAGTGAAAACACCAAAAAGTTAGTCAAAAAATGACTAGGGCACTGCTCTTCCCGGATCTGCGCTTACTGGTGCGGAAAAAGAAAGAACTGACGTCAGCGCGCAGGGGCGGCGTCTAAGTACTGCCCGCGACGTCATCCCGGTGGTCCCGACGCCGACGACGGACGCGGAGCCGCACGACGCCGCCTACCGACGCGCAAGGGTACTGCTACGCAAAAACTTTCCGGATCCAGCCTGACGCCTCGGGATATTCTAAGGTAAGGAATCTGTCACTAACGTGTCTCTTTCAAATATTTATGTACAAACAAAATTGGTCTGAGTTCAGTCTTTGAGTGTGTGACATCATTTGCTGATTGAGTGTGTGACATCATTTGCTGATTGAGTGTGTCCAACAAATGCTTAACACTACCCTCTGATACAGCCTTACTCTCGATTTGTGGTAGTGTGGGCGAGCAGTAAGGTGCTATCTACTTTTACCTCTGCCTACCTTTGGGGTTCCACTGGACTCTTTATATACTATACCAAAATGAGGTATAGTGTGCACAGAGCCAGCTTCCTACAATCAGCTCCTCCTGGCAGGTGCAGTGCAGCTTCTCATGCAGGCTGGTAAGCTCTCCATCTCTCCTAGGGTCATGGCAACAAGGCTTCACCCAAATTGCTTTGGTAGGCCCAGTCCAGAGGGAGAGCAGTAACCAAGGTAGATCATCTCAGTGATATGTCTGCCCAGTGCTGATGTGCAGGGCATCCTCGATATCCAGAATATTGACTTTTTACTGGGTCAATGGTGCCTCCTCTGGTGGCCAAGATGGAAACCCACATCCACTTGGAGGTCTGCCTTTTCTAAATGATCAAACTAAAAGGATAAGTGACTTACCTGTAATCCTAGTTCTCTTCCAGGGGTATACTCATCAAAGTCATAAGCACTGAATAGTCCCGCCCACGTGCGGGGACCCCGGAGCAATAACAAATTATATGCATATACCTATATATATGCATATACCTATATGTATATATATATATATATATATATATATATATATATATATATATATATACACACACACATATACCTATATACCTATATATATTTATTTTTTTTGGGTTCAAGGCTCCTTCTGCCTACCCCCGCCCTCTGCAGAGGATCGCAAATGGTTGGCGGAGCGCGCCAACTGTAGAATTTCAAAACTGTACGAATCAAGCGATCACTCCGAGGTTTTTGCTCACACCAGGAGATGATTTATTCCAGGGTTATGCGTTACGCTTGCAAGCTGTGCAAGCGAAACGCGTAACCCTGGAATAAATCATCTACTGGTGTGAGCAAAAACCTCTGAGTGATCGCTTGATTCGTACAGTTTTGAAATATATATATATATATATATATATATATATATAGGTAATATGCATATATATACATATGCAGCCTAAGGAAAATGCTACTTACCAGTATGCATCTGTTCTTGGCATGTAGAGCTGCAGATTCACACACTATGCATAGATCGCCATCTGGTGTTGGGCCCGGATGTTTGCACTTTGTTGTTGTATTGGAATAAGTCTTTGGAAGTCACGAGATAGGTGACGACTCCTCTGGACAATAGTGCGCATGGGCATCGACTCCATCTTCAGATTGTTTTTTCGCCAAGAAGGGAAATGATGGAGTTTTGTGAGAAACAGAAAGAGAGGTCCATATATGTTGTATCTAATTAAGATAATACTGGAACAGATAAAGGTAGCCGGGGAGGTGGGTGGGCGTGTGTGAATCTGCAGCTCTACATGCCAAGAACAGATGCATACTGGTAAGTAGCATTTTCCGTTCGAGGCATATGAGCTGCAGATCACACACTATGCATAGATTGCATAGCAGTACTTTCCTTCAGCGGCGACCACCAGTATCTGTTGCAGTAGTCTGAAATAGTGTTTTGAGTACAGCCTGGCCCACACTAGCTTGTTGTTTTGTCTGCACATCTACACAATAGTGTTTTGTGAATGTGTGCGGTGTAGACCATGTAGCTGCTTTGCAGATATCATCTAAGGGAATGTTCCCTAAAAATGCCATGGAAGCCCCTATTTTGCGGGTAGAGTGGGCTTTAGGGGGAATAGATAGTGTACGTTTTGCTTTGTGATAGCAAATTTGTATACATTTGACAATCCACCTTGCAATCCCAGACTTTGATATAGGATTGCCTTTATGTGGTGGTGAGAAGGATACAAAAAGTTGTTTTGTTTTGCGAAAAGGTTTTATTCTGTCAATATAGTAAAGGAGTGCTCTTTTCACGTCTAGTGTATGAAGAGCTCTTTCTGCTACTGTTTGTGGTTGCGAGAAGAACACTGGCAACTCAACAGATTGGTTGAGATGGAAGGGAGAAATAACTTTAGGAAGGAATTTGGGATTTGTCCTGAGAACCACTTTGTTATGATGAAGTTGTAAAAATGGTTCTTGAATAGTTAGTGCCTGTAACTCGCTGACTCTTCTGAGAGATGCGATGGCCACAAGGAAAGCAACTTTCCATGTAAGAAATTGTAGCTCACATTTATGTAGAGGTTCGAATGGAGGACCCATTAATCTAGTGAGGATGATGTTTAGATTCCACACTGGAGAGGGTGGTACCCTGGGAGGAATTATTCTTTTGAGGCCTTCCATAAATGCTTTAATGGCAGGTACCTTGAACAATGACAAATGTTGTCTATTTTGTAGGTAAGCTGCTATGGCAGCGAGATGTAATTTAATTGATGTGTATGCTAGATTACATCTTTGAAGATGCAGCAGGTAACATATGATGTGTTGAATGGACGCTTCTAGAGGATTGATCGTGTTATTGGTACAGTATATAACAAATCTTTTCCACTTGGCTGCATAGCAGGCTCTAGTGGTGGGGCGCCTAGCCTCTCTGATAACGTTCATACAATCAGGTGGAAGATTGAGGTAACCAAATTCTAGGACTTCAGGAGCCAGATCGCTAGATTGAGCTGTGCTGGATCTGGATGTCTGATCTCTCCATGGTTCTGTGTTAAGAATTGTGGGGAGAGGTGTAGTTTTTGGTGCGGGACTACGGATAGTTCCAGCAATGTTGTGTACCATGGTTGTCTGGCCCATGTTGGAGCAACTAGAATCAGTGTTAGTGACTGTTGTTGCAGCTTGCGCACCACTAATGGAATGAGTGGGAGAGGCGTAATAGCGTACGCAAATCTGCCTGACCAATTCATCCATATCGCATTGCCTTTGGACAATGGGTGTGGATATCTGGCGGCGAAGCTTGGGCATTTTGTGTTGTAATGTGTGGCGAAGAGATCTATCTCTGGATGCCCCCACATTTGGAAAAATGGTTGAAGAACTTGTGGGTGAAGTTCCCACTCGTGAATCTGTTGTGTTTGACGACTTAACAGATCTGCCATCTGATTCTGAATTCCTGGAAGATGTTGGGCTAAAAGGAATATGTTTTGAGGAATAGCCCACCTCCATATGCTCTGTGCTAGTTGAGCGAGCTGCAGAGAGTGCATCCCCCCCTGTTGTTGTAAATAATACATTGCTGTGATATTGTCCGTCCGGACTAAGACAGCTTTGCCCGATATCTGTTTCTGGAATGATTTTAATGCCAGAAAGATTGCTAGTAACTCCAAATGATTGATGTGGAGTAGCTTTTGCTGAGGTGTCCATCTGCCCTGTATGGTGTGATGTAGTAGATGAGCTCCCCATCCGGTGAGCGATGCGTCTGCTGTTAGCACAATCTGTGGAACCGGCTCTAGGAACGGTCGCCCTTTGGAAAGGTTTTGGGTGTTCCACCACTGCAGAGAGCGATGTGTGCGGCCGTCCACCAACACCAGATCTGTTAGCTGACCTAGAGCTTGGTTCCACTGACGTGCCAAGCATTCCTGTAAGGGGCGCATCTGGAGTCTTGCATGCGGTACTATGAATATACAAGAGGCCATCATCCCTATTAGTTGCATAAACACTCGAGCTGGAAGTGAGTGTTGCGGCTGGAATTTTGTTATAAGGGCTTGCATGCTTGCTATCCTGGCTGGATTGGGATATGCAAGGCCTTTTGAGGTGTCTATTGTGGCACCTAGATATTGTTGGATGTGGGACGGTTGGAGGTGAGACTTTGTGAGGTTTATTGTAAACCCTAAGTTGTGAAGTAGTTGGATTGTGGTGTGTGTGTGATGTACACACTGGGTATGCGACTTGGCTTTTATGAGCCAGTCGTCCAAGTATGGGAAGACGTGAATTTGTTGTCTTCTTAAGTGGGCTGCTACCACTGCCAGACATTTTGTGAATACTCTGGGTGCTGTGGTGACTCCGAATGGGAGAACCTTGAACTGATAATGCTGATCGTCCACTACAAATTGAAGATATTTCCTATGAGCAGGGTGAATGGGAATGTGGAAGTAGGCGTCCTTGAGATCTAAGGTGGCAAGGAAATCGCCTTGTTTGAGTAGAGGAAGGACTTGTTGAAGAGTGACCATATGAAAATGGTCTGATTGTATGTAGAGGTTTAATGGTCTGAGGTCCAGGATGGGCCTCAGGGTTCCGTCCTTCTTTGGAATGAGAAAATACAGGCAGTAAACCCCTGTGTTTTGCTGATGCAGGGGAACTGGTTCTATTGTATGTTTTTGTAGGAGGGAAAGCACCTCTTGTTTGAGAAGCATTAAATGCTCTGTTGACATTGGACGCTGTTTGGGTGGTATGTTTGGGGGAGTTGAAGTGAGCTCTAGGCAATAACCGGATTGGATAATTTGTCTCACCCACCTGTCCGTGGTAATGGTGTTCCAGACAGGTAGGAACTGTAGCAATCTTCCCCCGACCGGAGTGTAATGGTCCTTGGGGGAGTGGAGGGAAGTCATTGTTTGGAGGTGGAGGCAGAGCGAGTATTGATAGTTTTGCCTCTACCCTTGTTGTTATTGCCCCTGTAGCCTCCTCTGTAATAACCTCTGGTAGATGAGGTATGGGTGGGACTTTTATAGGAGGGGGAGGAGTTATCAGTGGTAAAACCTCTAGAGGCGCCCCTATAAGAGGAGCGACGAAAGGAACTTCTGGGAGTTTGCGATTGCAAAGCTCCCATTGATTTGGCAGTATCAGTATCTTTTTTCATCTTCTCCAAAGATGAATCTATACTAGGCCCAAATAAATGTTCCTGGTCAAACGGTTGGTTTAGTATGGTAGTTTGAACCTCGGGTTTGAACCCTGAAATACGCAGCCACGCATGTCTGCGCAAAAGGACACTGGTATTAATAGCTCGGGAGGCTGTGTCTGCAGCATCCAGAGCACATCGAATGGAGGTATTGGTTATAATTTTGCCTTCCTGGATGAGATCATTGGCCCTTGTTTTATATTGATCTGGAAGGTGTTGTAGTAGGGTCTCTAGTTCGTCATAGTGTGCCCTATCGTACCTAGCCAGCAAACCCTGTGTGTTGGCAATTCTCCATATGTTGGCTGCTTGGGACGCTGTTCTTTTACCAGATGCGTCCAACAGTTTTGACTCCTTATCAGGAGGTGGAGCATCGCGTGAGGTTTGGGAGTTAGCCCTTTTCCTGGTGTTGGAGACTACCAAGGAATCTAAGGGAAGGTTCAGTGCCAGTGGATTTCGGTGCCGAATGCGCCGATGTGGAACCAGGCTTCGGTGCGGGCGAAGACAGTGGTTTCTATTTGGGTTTGTCTTTTGTTCTCGGTGCCGGGGATGGGGTTTCGGTACCGACGGTAGGCTGGCTCGATCCCGAGCGGCCTGAAGGCTTATGTGTTGACTTCTTTGCCGAGCCCGAAGGCGGGGCGTGGGAAGTTTTGTCCCGGTGTGCACCTAGGCCTGAAGGTGAAGGTGTTACCGAAGCCTTTTTAGGAATGGGTGAGCAGGAGGGGTCGACGTCAGTACTTACGACCCGTTGACCTGGAGTGATGTCTTCGACGTCGGAATCGTCGGCTTCGGAGGCGCTAAAGTTGCCCTCTTCGATCTGCTCCTGCTCCGGTACATTGATGCCTTCTTGGAAGATATCGTCCGGTATCGATGTTGATGATCGAGCAATGCTTCCTCGAGCCTGACGATCCCGTATTGTTTTCTTGGAGCGGAAAGAGGCACAAGCTGGACAGTCTTTGGGCCTTGTGCTCGGGCGAAAGGCAGAGGTTACACACCTTGTGAAGATCAGTGTGGGGAAACTTGGATCCACATTGAGGACACTTTTTGAAAGGAGTCCTTTCCATGACCCAAAAGGCCTGATGGCGCAGCTAGGCCCGAAGGCCTGCGTCGACGACCGGAATTGAAGAATTGAAGTTTGAAGAGATGCGCGTCGAAAGGGAAACGCAATCGAAAACAATACCGAAGAATGGGTGAAGGATTGCGCGTCGAAAGTTAGAACGGTAACGACACCGAACAGGAGCGCGACGAACACATCCGAGCCCGATGGCGGAAAAAAAACAATCTGAAGATGGAGTCGATGCCCATGCGCACTATTGTCCAGAGGAGGAGTCGCCCATCTCGTGACTTCCAAAGACTTATTCCAATACAACAACAAAGTGCAAACATCCGGGCCCAACACCAGATGGCGATCTATGCATAGTGTGTGATCTGCAGCTCATATGCCTCGAACAAAACATATTACTAGGCTCAAATATGCCCAAAATTGCATTGTAAATTTGTTTACATTTGAAATAATAAAGAAACATACACCATGAAATTTTCATGACATAGAGAAGAAAACTGCTCTCAGATTGCTTTGAAATCATAGCCTTTATTTTCAAAGGTAAAAAGGCAAGATCATAGAGTCAGATTAGCCTAGAGAGGCTGCATATAGAAACAGTTGGAAAAAACTGGCGCCGTGCCTTTAAGACCTCCAGGAACCTCCAGGCTCCCATCATGCCCCACAGGTGACAGTTAGGTCAGTTCTTTTGGACGGCGTATAACAGTGTAAACACAGCATGGGTAACAGATACATATTTATAGGCCTGGTATTCGTCCGGGGAGGAGGGAGGGTTGCTTATGACTTTGATGAGTATACCCCTGGAAGAGAACTAGGATTACAGGTAAGTAACTTATCCTTCTCTTCCAGGGGATACTCATCAATAGTCATAAGCACTGAATAGAGTAGCAGGCCCATCCCCATACCCTGCGGACGAATACCAGCAGATCATAACCTGTTAACAAAACATATATTACCCAAACAAGTTTCTCAAGGATGCTTGTCCAAACCGAGCATCTGCTTGAGTGTCAGAATCAAGGCAATAATGGCGTGCAAAAGTGTGCACCGAATGCCATGTGGCTGCTTTACATATGTCCTGAATAGGTACATTACTAAGCATCGCTATCGTAGCGGCTTTTCCCCTTGTAGAATGAGCTCTCAGCTTGCCCGGGAGCGGTTTGTGTGCCAGCTGATAGGATAACATGATACATGACACTATCCATCTAGCAATGGACCTTTTAGAGGCAGGAAAACCAGTGTTCAATGGACCATAATTAACAAAAAGCCTGTCCGCCTTTCGTACACTCTTTGTTTTTATCTAGATATCATTTTAACACTCTTTTCAGATCTAGAGAGTGCAAAGCTCTCTCAGCAGGAGTGACAGGGTTCGTAAAGAAAGTAGGAAGAGTGATTGACTGGTTGATGTGAAACTCCGACCCACCTTAGGAAGGAACCTCGGGTGAGTTCTAAGCACCACTCTGTTCGCATGGAAAACGAGATAAGGCTCTGAAGAGCACAAGGCTTGTATCTCGCGCACCCTGCGAGCAGATGTGATTGCCACGAGAAATGCAGTCTTCCACGAAAGATGTTGCAGGGAGGCTTTGTGGATAGGTTCGAATGGGGGACCCATTAACTTGGAGAGGACCACATTAAGCTCCCAGGAAGGAGATGGAGACCTAACTGGTGGGTAAACCTTTTTTAGACCCTCCAGGAAGTCCTTAACAACTGGCTTCTGAAAGAAAGAAGCCTGAGTGGGAGACTTTCTATATGCTGTAATCGCTGCCAGGTGAATCTTTATGGAGGAATATTGTAAACCTGCTTTGGCCAAATACAGTAAGTAGGGTAACAGTACCTGTTCCTGACCTCGAATAGGGTCATGACCTTCAGCAGTACACCACATGTAAAAACGCTTCCACTTAAAAGCGTAAGACTTTCTCGTAGAAGGACTCCGTGCCTCCTGCAAGATCTGCATGCAGTCTTGAGAGAGACCTAAATGTCCATATTGGATGAACTCAGGAGCCATACTGCTAACCTCAGGGACGGCAGGTTGGGATGGAACACCTTGCCGCCCGCCTTGGTCAGCAGATCCGGATGACATGGTAACCTCCTGTGTGGTACTTTGGACAGATGAAGAAGGTCCGGGTACCACCATTGGCGAGGCCACTCTGGCGCAACCAGGATCATCTCTGTCTTGGATTCGTATAGTTTCCTGATCACCAGGGGAATGAGGGGGACTGGTGGAAAAGCGTAGAGTAATGTCTCTGACCAGTCTATCAACAGAGCATTCCCCTTGGAGCCTGGTTGCGGGTATCCGGAGGCGAAGATGCGGCATTTTGTGTTTTCTGCGTCCGCGAAGAGATCTATGTCTGGTGTTCCCCGGCTGCGAAAAATATCTTGCGCAACTTCTTGTTTTAGCACCCAGTCGTGCGCTTCTGCGAAATGCCTGCTTAGGCCGTCCGCTTGGACGTTGAGGACGCCTGGTAGGTGAATTGCGGAGATCTTCATGTCTCGTGCTAGAAGCCACTTCCAAATCGCTTGCGCTTCCAGAGACAGGGGTCTGGACCTGGTGCCCCCCCTGCTTGTTCAGGTAATACATTGTTGTTGTATTGTCCGTCTGAACAAGCAGAGCAGTCGACTTGATGGAAGGAAAGAACGCCTTGAGAACCAGATGCACCGCTCTGAGCTCCAGCATGTTTATGTGGTATAGCTGTTCTCTTTCTGACCACATTCCTTGTATCTGTAGTGACCCCATGTGAGCGCCCCATCCCTGAAGGGATGTGTCCGTCACCAGAGTCTGCTTGGGAAGTTCCTCGTGAAAGGGGACTCCTATCAGAAGATGAGGCCGTCGCAGCCACCATCTGATGGAGAGCCGGACAGATAGGGGCAGGGTTACAGTGTCCTCCCAGCGATTGGAGATTTGAGACCATTGATCCTCCAGAGTCTGCTGCAGAGGTCTCATGTGAAGTCTGGCGTTCGGGACTAGAAAAATGCACGAGGCCATCGAACCCAGTAGAGATGAAACCTGCCTGGCCGTGGGATGAGGTATCTTCAGGAGGGTCTGACACTTGTGTAGAATGGATGATAGTCTCTCCTCCGAAGGATACGCTCTTGCGTTTACTGTATCCAGAGTTGCGCCCAGGTAATGTATCCTCTGAGTTGGATTGAGGGTGGATTTTTTTAAATTGACGTGCAGACCTAACTGATGCAGTAGCTGAATGCAGCAAGCGAGGTGATTCTGCAGAAGAGTTGGGGACGCACTTTTGAGAAGCCAATCGTCTAGGTAAGGGCAGACGAAGATTTGTTTCCTCCTCAAGAAAGCAGCTACTACTGCCATGCACTTCGAGAATGTGCGAGGGGCCGACTTCAGCCCGAAAGGCAGGACCGTGAATTGGGAGTGGTCTGATTGAATCTGAAATCTTAGAAACTTCCGATGCCTTCGAGAGATTGGGATGTGGAAATAGGCATCTTGAAGATCTATAGAGCACAGCCAATCCCCTTGATGCAAGTGCAGGATTATTTGATGTAACGCCAGCATCCTGAACCGCTCTCTCAGAATGAACTTGTTGAGAAGCCTGAGATCTAGTATAGGCCTGAACTCCTTGTTTGGACCTTTCTTTGGGACCAAGTATCGGGAATAGATTCCCCGTCGACGTTGATGCCATGGTACCTCCTCGATGGCCTCCTTTAGGAGTAGAGCGGCAACCTCTTCTGTCAGAAGATTTATGCAATGGATGACAGTTTTTCGAGGAGGAATAGAAGGTGGAGGGGACTTGAAACTGATGGAGTACCCATTCCTCACAATATTGAGCACCCACTTGTCTAGTGTGATTTTGGTCCACTCTTCCAGATAAAAACGGATACTTCCCCCCCACCGGAGTGGGTAACGGAGCTAGGGGAAGCAAGCACTCACTGCTTCTGTTGTTGTTGGGCAGCAGGTGTGGGCTGCCTGGAGATTCCTCCTCGTCCTCTACCAGGACGACGCTGGTTTGAATGGGATCTTCCCCGATGTTGCTGGGAAGACCACTGAGGGGTTTGAACCCTCTGGTGGTATTGTCGTCGGTCATAGGGACGATAGCGTCGTCTGAAGTTTTTCCTCTTTTCCAGGCCAACCGCCTTCACGGTGTCTAGTTCGGTCTTCATTCTAGACATTTTGTTGTCAGCGTGAGCGCCGAAGAGCGATGTCCCATTGAAGGGGAGATTGAGGATTCGATGTTGGGCCTCTGGCTTCAAACCCGTCAGTTTCAGCCAGGAAGAGCGGCGGACACAGATCCCATGCGAGTATCCATGGGCAGCGAGATCAGAGGCATCCGCTGCCGCACTGATGACCTGATTGGCCACCAAACCCCCCTCCTGGAGGATCTCCTGGAAGTCCTGCCTGTCTTCCTTCGGTAGCTTCTCTGTGAAGCGTGAGAGAGAGTCCCACAGAGAACGGTCATAACGACCCAATAAAGCTGAGGCGCTGGCCACTTTCATATAGGATGCTGATGTATTACACATCCTCTTGCCGATGGAGTCCATGGCCTTACTGTCTTTATCTGGAGGTACCACAGATGATAATGCTCCCGTCTGGTTTTTCCGTGCTGCTGATACGATGACTGAGTCAGGAGGAGGGTCAGCTCTCAGAAAGAGTGGGTCCTGCTCAGGAGCCTTGTACTTCTTGGTGATCCGCGACGGAGCTGCTCCCACCGACGCTGGAGTCAGGAATTTCTGAAGGGCAGGCTCTAGCAGACCCAGGACCAGTGGCAGCAGAGGCCTAGATGAAGACCTGTGATGAAGGGTCTCGAAGATGATCGATGTGGAAGGGACAGAGACAGGCATCTCGATATTAAGTTTTGCAGCCCCTCTACACAGGACCTCGTTGAAGGTCACAATGTCATCAATAGGCGATACTCTACTCGGTGGTGAAGAAGAGAGAGTTGGAGAGTAGTCTGCTTTTGAAGGTCTGGAGTCTGAGGACCACGAAGAAGATCTGCGGCTTCGCCTTCTAGGAGAGCGGTGGCGAGTTCTTGAAGACCGACTCCTAGGAGATCTTGATCTACGCCTTCTCGGAGTTGGCGACCTTTGAGGAGTGACACGCCGCTCGCGTCCCACAGACGAGGTTTCAGGAGTGACTTGCACTATCCGGAGATCCGGGGAAGAAGAAACACTCCTGGAGGTTACCACCTGGACATCCAGCGGTGTTGATTTGTCCCTCGACTTCGCCCTATTCCTCGACGTTGATCTCCTCGAAGTCGATCTGGACCGCGATGTTCTCCGGGGTGACCGTCTAGGCCCCGAGGGCGATCCGCGTGGTCTCGACGTCGACCTCCTCGGTGACGGATGCTTCGACGTCGACCCTCTCGGTGACGGATTCTTCGACGTCGACCTTTTCGACACCGAGTGCCTCGGCGGCGACTTCCTCGTAGGCGACATCGACCTCCTCGACGGCGATCACCTGCTATGACGCTCAGTTGGAGAATGACTGCGTCTTACCGGCGTCGAGCCCCTCGGTGTCCGGCTCGACGTCGATGCTTGTGGCACTCTCGACGTCAGCGGTGTCTTCGACGTCGTCACAGATCCTCTCGGAGGCGGGCTGTTCTGTCGACGTTGATATGTCGACATCGAGTGACTGCCTCCCGCCGTCGTAGGCGAGCCAGAACTGGACCGCCTACGAGATGGTGTCGACGTCGGCCTGTGATGGGACTTCGTACCTGAAGTTGTTCGCTTCTCCGGCGAATGGTGCCTCGACGTCTACTTCGACGCTGAAGGGGAGCACAAGGGTACTTTTGATGCTGATCTGTCCCCCGAAGGTGTATGGGACCGGTGTTTCCTCTTCTCACCCTTGTCTTTGCTCTCCAACCTTTTTTGAGAGGAGGGCTTCTTCGAGAGATGTTCTTCTCGGCCACTTGCTGATTTTTCTCTCTCCTGCATAGCATGCAGTTTGATTTTCTCCCTTTCTCTAAGGGTTCTTCTAGAAAATGTTTTGCAGTGGTAGCACTCATCTGGTCTGTGAGATGAAGGTAGACAAGCAATACAGACAGAGTGCGTGTCTGATTTAGTCATCTTTTGTCCACAGGCCGGGCACTTATTAAATAAGGCCGGCATTTTGACATGAAAAAATTGACCAAATTCAGAAAAATAGTAGGATTTAGTACCCCAAGTACTAAAGACGTTGAGTGAAAATCAAAAAATTCACTTTAGATCAACAATTAGTGAGAAAAACCCACTAACTGACTAGCTCAATGCTCCAGGATCCTCACAGAAGGAGCCGGAAAAAAGAACTGACCTAATTGTCACCTGTGGGGCATGATGGGAGCCTGGAGGTTCCTGGAGGTCTTAAAGGCACGGCGCCAGTTTTTTCCAACTGTTTCTAT
The DNA here is from genome assembly GCA_963921515.1 of Calotriton arnoldi. Classification (NCBI taxonomy): domain Eukaryota; kingdom Metazoa; phylum Chordata; class Amphibia; order Caudata; family Salamandridae; genus Calotriton; species Calotriton arnoldi. The sequence continues at coordinate 704,838 of CAWUFW010005548.1, read as the reverse complement.
ATGCAGCCTCTCTAAGCTAATCTGCCTCTATGATCTTGCCTTTTTACCTTTGAAAATAAAGGCTATGATTTCAAAGCAATCTGAGAGCAGTTTTCTTCTCTGTCATGAAAATTTCATGGTGTATGTTTCTTTATTATTTCAAATGTAAACAAATTTACAATGCAATTTTGGGCATATTTGAGCCTAGTAATATGTTGTTAAGGCTGCATATGTATATATATGCATATTACCTTTATATGAATATATATATATATATGCATATAATTTGTTATTGCTCCGGGGTCCCCGCACGTGGGCGGAACTATTCAGTGCTTATGACTATTGATGAGTATCCCCTGGAAGAGAAGCTCCTGTTACTCTAATAAGCTATAACTTTCAAATATGCTCCAATGAATTAAATACCTTCTTTGTCGATAAAAGGAAATAATTGTGAACAGTTCTGTATTTGTAGTCTATTCCCTTCTGATGATCAAAATCAGGTTTAACTGAATGATTTTATACCTATGGATATGGAGATTTTGCAGCACTCAAACTAGTTGGATCTGGATCTCCTTTTGACCCATGCCCTTCAGAAGTAATGTACCCAGCTATTATGGAGCCTTTGCTCTTCATTTTAAATCATTCTGTGGCTTTGAGGGAAGTAACAAAAAGCTTTAAAAAAGCTACTGTAAATCCGTTACTGAAAAAACCTGGTGATGACCCTTCGATACTGAAGAACTACTGTCTGATTTCTTTACTGCGCCAAATTACTAGAATAATATGTGGCTTGAGAGATCAGTACTGCACAATTCAAACTATCTAGACCCTCTTCAAGCTGGAATTCGTCCATGCCATAACACATAGAATGTAATAGTGTCTCTTATTGACGATCTCAGAGCTGATCTAGACAAAGGCTTAATCTTTGTTTTAGTATTGTTGGACCTACCTGCAGCTTTTGACAGGATAGATCATAAGGATAAGTTACTTACCTGTAATCCTAGTTCTCTTCCAGGGGTATCCTCATCAAAGTCATAAGCACATGAATATTCCCGCCCATGCGCGGGACCCCGGAAACATATAAAACATATATGTGGAAACCATATATGTAGCTCTATATATATTTCCATATATATATATATATAAAAACACAACGCAGCCTTCCAATACTAGAAAACACTGAGCAATGTTGTAAGAATTTCCCTTGCACAGAAATACAATTCCAATAAAGCAGGGAGAAAATAAAACACATTTGAAAACTGCTTTAATGCACAGCAGAAAACACAATCCTGCAAAAAGGAATGAAAGAAACATTGCCAGCACATAGGCTGCGTTGTAGAAATCATCAGTGTAGAAAGCTGAAAAGCTAACCCACAGAACACACAGAATAAACTGGCACCGTGCCTTTAAGGCAGCCATGACCCCTAGCTTCCCATCATGCCTCAGGGGTGACAGTTAGGTCAGTTGTTTTTTGCGGAGACCCGAAGGCCAGGGCAAAAAGAGATGACATGTATCTTGATCACTTGCCCGGGGAGGCGGGTGGGTTGCTTATGACTTTGATGAGGATACCCCTGGAAGAGAACTAGGATTACAGGTAAGTAACTTATCCTTCTCTTCCAGGGGATCCTCATCAATAGTCATAAGCACATGAATAGAATAGCAAGCCCATACCCTCATCCTGCGGGCAAGTGACTAGAAAGCATACATTGTCAAAGAATATTTCAAAGACTCCAATTAAACTAGCATTGGAACAGATTCCTCAAGGAGGCTTGGCCAACTTGGGTATCCGCTCTGGAGTCAGAATCCAGACAGTAATGCCTGGTAAACGTATGGACCGACTTCCAAGTTGCAGCCTTGCAAATCTCGGCCATCGGTACATTGTGTAAGAAAGCTATTGTAGCAGCCTTTCCCCTAGTAGCGTGAGCTTTAGGGGAGGCTAACAGTGGCCTGTTCGCTAATTGGTAAGCCAATTTAATACAGGACACTATCCACCTCGAAATGGATCATTTGGAGGCTGGAAAACCTGTCCTAACAGAGTCGTAGTTTACAAACAATTGATCAGCCTTTCTAATGGATTTTGTTCCCTCCAAATAGAATTTGAGAACCCTTCTTGAGGTCTAATGAGTGAAGAGACCTTTCTGCTGGTGTAGCAGGATTGGGAAAAAAAGAGGGAAGAGAAATTGTCTGATTGACATGGAAGTCAGACACCACTTTGGGTAGGAAAGAAGGGTGAGTTCTCAAAACCACCCTATTGTAATGGAAAACCGTATACGGTTCATTATAACAGAGTGCTTGGATTTCACTCACTCTGCGCGCTGATGTAATAGCCACCAGAAACGCTACTTTCCATGTAAGGTGTTGTAACATGGCCTTATGAATGGGTTCAAAAGGAGGACCCATCAGTTTTGACAAAACTAAATTCAACTCCCAAGGAGGAGAAGGAGGTCGGACAGGGGGATACACCTTCTTCAACCCCTGAAGGAAGTCCTTGACCACCTGAAGTTGAAAGAAAGAAAGTTGGTTGGGTGATTTTCTATAGGCTGTAATGGCCGCCAAATGAACTTTTATGGAAGTGTATTTCAAACCAGATTTGGCCAAGTATAGCAGATACGGCAAGATTACCTCTTCTTGCCCGCTAGTCGGACTCCAACCATTACGCATACACCACAAGTAAAATCTTTTCCATTTAAAAGAATAAGAGGTTCTTGTGGATAGCCTTTATGACTCCCTCAAAATGTCCATGCAATCCTGAGGAAGGTTCAAATGTCCGTACTGCAGGACCTCAGGAGCCATGCTGCCAAGCTCAGCGATGGAAGGCTGGGGTGCAGAATCTTCCCTCCCATTTTGGTCAGAAGGTCCGGCCTGCACGGGAGTCTCCTGTGCGGACAGATCGAGAGCTGTAGTAGGTCTGGATACCACCATTGGCGAGGCCAGTCCGGTGCTATCAGGATCATCTTCATCCTGGATCGGATGATCTTGGTCACCACCTTTGGGATGAGAGGAAGGGGTGGAAAAGCGTATGCAAACGTCCCGGACCAGTCTATCAAAAGAGCATTCCCTCTCGTTCCTGGTCGGTAAAACCTGGACGCGAAGGCGTGGCATTTTCTGTTTAGATCGTCTGCAAAGAGGTCGATGGATGGATGACCCCATTGATGAAAAATGTCCGCCACTACCTCGTCGTTGAGCACCCAGCCTTCTTGTTCTTCGAAGTGTCGACTGAGAGCGTCTGCTTGCACGTTCTGTTCTCCTGGCAGATGCACCGCCGTGATCGAGAGGTTCCTGGCGAGCAGCCAGTGCCAGATCGCTTGAGATTCCAGAGACAGAGGGCGAGAGCGTGTTCCACCTTGTTTGTTTAAGTAATACATGGTGGTTGTATTGTCCGTTTGTATCAGAATCGACTCGGACTGAATCGATAGATGGAATGCCTCGAGGGCCAAATGAACCGCCCGCAGTTCTAACATGTTGATATGATAGGTCTGCTCTTTGCTGGTCCATTTGCCCTGAGTCTGCAGTTGACCCAGATGCGCTCCCCATCCCTGAAGAGACGCATCTGTTATCAGGGATTGTTTTGGAAGAGGCTGATGGAATGGTACTCCCACTGGAAGATTCTTTGGCTGAGTCCACCAGAGAATGGATTTCTTCGCAGTCTGAGAGATGAGAACTCGGTCTTCCCAATGACCCGAGGATTGGACCCATTTGTCCTCCAGATCCTGCTGCAACGGTCTCATTCTCAATCTGGCGTTGGGAATGAGAAAAATGCAAGAAGCCATCGACCCCAGCAGAGAAGCCACTTGCCTTACTGATGGTTGATGTGCTTGGAGGATGATGTTGATTTTGTCTCTCATTGATGACAATCTCTCCTCCGAAGGAAACACTTTTCCTAGGTCGGAGTTTAGGGTGGCGCCCAGATAGTGGAGCGATTGAGTTGGTTGCAACACTGATTTGTCCACGTTGACATGCAGGCCTAAGCGTCGAAGGAGATCCAGGCAGATGTGAAGGTGCTCCTGCACTATGCTGGGAGATGACCCCTTCAACAGCCAGTCGTCCAGGTATGGATACACAAACAGACCTTGGCGATGTAATGCTGCTGCTACTACTGCCATGCATTTCGTGAATACCCTTGGGGCAGATTTTAGGCCGAAGGGTAAGACCTTGAACTGGTAATGCTTTGCGCCCACCATGAACCGCAGGAACTTGCGATGCCGTGGTGTGATTGGAATGTGAAAGTACGCATCTTGGAGAACCACCGAACACATCCAATGGCCTTTTCTCAGATGTGGAAATATTTGATGGAGTGCCAACATTCGAAACTTTTCTTTTTTGATGAACTTGTTCAGCAAACGTAGATCTAGAATTGGTCTGAACTTGTTCGGTTGGTCTTTTTTCTGAACAAGGAAGTATCTTGAGTAAACTCCCTTTCCTCTCTGTGCCGGAGGGACCTCTTCTATGGCCAGTTTCCTGAGAAGGGTCGACACTTCCTGACGCAGGAGATCTCGGTGTAGATGACGGGATTTTACCGGAGGAATGTCTCTTGGGGACGCGCAAAAACGTAGTGCGTACCCATTGTTTAATATATTCAGCACCCACTGGTCTTTGGTGATGTTGCGCCACTCTTGAATGTAGTTTGAGATACTTCCTCCCACTGGAGTGTGCAACGGTGCTAGAGGAAGCAGAAAATCATTGCTTCCCTTGAGTTTTTGCTGTGGAAGAGGACTGCTGTTGGTGTCCTCCTCTTCCCCTCGAGGAACGACGGCCTTGGAACTGGGACTTGTTCTGTTTGTTTTGCGACCATTGAGGGGTTTGAACCCTCTGTTGGTAATTTTTACGATTCTAGGGCCTGTAACGTCGTTTAAACTCTTTTTTCTTCTCCAGGCCCACAGCCTTTAACGTGTCCAACTCGGCCTTCATTCTGGCCATTTCCTCATCTGTGTGTGATCCAAACAGTGAGTTGCCAGAAAACGGAAGATTCAAGATGCGCTGCTGCGCCTCAGGTTTCAACGCTGTCAAGCGCAACCAGGAAGATCTTCGTGCACATATGCCATGTGCATAAGAGTGAGCCGCCAAAGACGCCCCATCCGCTGCAGTGCTAATTACCTGGTTGGCCACCAGCGCACCTTCCTGGAGAATCTCAGAGAAATCCTGCTGATCCTCCTTTGGGAGTTTGTCTTTGAAACGGTCCATTGAATCCCATAAGGACCTATCATAACGGCCCAGCAGAGCTGCAGCGTTAGACACCTGAAGAGAAGACGCTGCAGAGCCGCAAGCTTTCTTACCCCAAGAGTCCTGCGCCCTACTTTCTTTGTCTGGAGAGGCTGAGGATGAAGAAGCAACTGCGTGCGTCTTCCTTGCTGCTGCAATAATGACAGAGTCCGGTGGCGGATCCGATTTGAGAAAAAGGGGATCTGATGCAGCAGGTTTATATTTTTTCAGGATCCGAGCCGGGGCTGCTTTAGCCGAGGATGGAGTGAGGAAGATGTCCATTACCGGCTCGATGATCCCAGGAACCAAAGGAAGCAATGGCCTAGTCGCAGACCTTTGATGGAGGGTCTCGAAAATAATGGACGTGGTGGTCTGAGGAGTTAACATGGGTATACCTAGCTTTTGTGCTCCTCTGGAGAGAACATCGTGAAAAGTGTTCACATCATCGATGGGTGACACCCTAGAAGGAGGACTATCCGTAAGGGTAGGAGAGTAGTCCCTTTTGGATGAGTGCGAAGATGAGGACGAAGATGGTGTTCGTCGTCTCTTGCGTTGACCCTGAGTCAACCTGCGATCAGGAGATCTGTGTTCTCTTGTCCGAGTGGTAGGGGACCTGTCCACTTCCTGCACGAGACATTGTAACGGCGATCTGTGCAGTGGGCTGGAATAGTCCGTAGGTCGCCGGGTGTGACCTGAGGGCTCTTTCTGCCAATGATGGAGAGGTTGTAGCCATCTGGGCGAAAGATGGATTGAAGGAGATCGTGGTCTCCTTGGAGAGCGTCTTGGAAGCTCAGGCGAATGAGCAGAAGAACTGCGTGATGTCGCAATTGTCTGGGGTGAGCTCCGAATAGAATGGGAGGACTCTCTGCGACTTCTGGAGCGAGATCGGCGTCTTGGTGATCGATGCCACGTTGATGGAGAGGGCCTCGACGTCGACCTGCTCTGCGTCACCATCACTGTTGAGTCTGTAGGGCCTGATTTTCTCCTCGACGGCGACCCCTCAGTGTGTTTCGACGTTGTATGGTACGACGTCGAACCCCTGGAGCCCACAGACTTAGCCTTCGACGTTGAGCGTGCAGGAGACCCCAACGAAGAACGGATGGACGGAGAAATCCTTCTCGACGTCGCTTCTTGCCTGTTCGATCTCTCTCTCGACGCTGACCGTCTACTGGAAGCCAGTGGAGTTGAGATCGGGGCACTTCTCGCCGTCGACTGAGACCGCCGCCTCGACGTCGAACGACGCTTGGTGTACCTCACCCTGGGTTTCGACGACGGATCTTTCCTCAACGTCGGCGAAGATCGAACCTTCGACGTCGAACGTCGCTTGAACGACGACGGAGGCGATGAGTGTCCTGCCTCAAGTGACGAGGCGTGTCTCGACGTTGACCGTCGCCTGGTTGACGGCAACGGAGACGCCTGCTTCGATGCCGATCTGGCGACGGCGGAGCATGTCTCGACGTCGAACGCCGAGCAGACGGCGACGACGGAGATCTATTTCTCGACGTTGTGCGAGCCCGCACCAACGGAGAGCGACTCCTCGATGCCGATCAGTCGCCGGGTTGACGACGGCGGAGGATCCGACGTACCTGTTGTCTTCGTCGACGACCGGTGTTCTCTCGACGGCGAGCCCGCCGTCGATGGTCTTCTCGTCGACGTTTTCGTTGCCGATGAAGGTTTTTGAGGCGCCGAGCCCGACGCCGATGGAGAGCAGACTGTAACCTTACTTCTAGATGGTGTAGTGGGTCTCTCTTTCCTCTTCTTCATCGGAGACCTGCCTCTTGAAGGAGTTTTCTTCTCAGCCAGTCCATAGAGGCGAATCCTCTCCCTGTCCTTAAGAGTTCTATTGGACAGCAGCTGGCAATGCGGTTAGGTCTTGGCATTATGATCAGAAGGCAAGCAGAGAATACAGACAGAATGGGAGTCTGTTTTAGCCTTCTTCTTGCCACAGGCAGGGCAAGAGTCAAAAAGAGAGGGCATTTTTGGTGGAAAATAATGCTTAACTCTCTTAAAAACAGCAGAGATCTACTTCAACAACAAAAAACTGTCGAGTAAAAAAGCTTTTGACAAAAAGAAGTATTTTCTGATAGAAATCAGAAAAAGTAAGAGCTGAAGTAACCAGGGTCCTGACAGAAGGAGCCGGAAAAACAACTGACCTAACTGTCACCCCTGAGGCATGATGGGAAGCTAGGGGTCATGGCTGCCTTAAAGGCACGGTGCCAGTTTATTCTGTGTGTTCTGTGGGTTAGCTTTTCAGCTTTCTACACTGATGTTTTCTACAATGCAGCCTATGTGCTGGCAATGTTTCTTTCATTCCTTTTTGCAGGATTGTGTTTTCTGCTGTGCATTAAAGCAGTTTTCAAATTTGTTTTATTTTCTCCTGCTTTATTGGAATTGTATTTCTGTGCAAGGGAAATTCTTACAACATTGCTCAGTGTTTTCTAGTATTGGAAGGCTGCATTGTGTTTTTATATATATATGGATATATATATAGAGCTACATATATGGTTTCCACATATATGTTTTATATGTTTCCGGGGTCCCGCGCATGGGCGGGAATATTCATGTGCTTATGACTATTGATGAGGATCCCCTGGAAGAGAACATCTTGTTACAACATGTCCACACTGCGGGTAGAACGGGTATCCTGTATGTACCGTTAGAAACATACCTAAACGTTAGATCTCAAGCAGTCCAACTTGCCCCTTATTGTGCAGGAGTGATTTATCTGAGTTGTGGAACAACGCAGGGTTCTTCACTGTACCCACATGTATTCAATAGCTACATGATACCTCTGATAAGTGAGCTGACAGCAAGAGGATCCCCTTTATACTACTATGCAGATGATTCTCAGATACTGATCCACCTTGATGGTGGCAATGCTTTCCAACAAATCTGTCATGGCACAATGTTCCTCATCCAGCCACAGATAAAGTACAATCATCTAAAACTCAATGCAGACAAGACTGAAATAATAGTCCTAAATAAAACCCTGAACTTTGGACTCAACATTATTGGCCTATGTAAATGGGGCCACCACCTATTCCTAAAATGTTTGTTAAATGTTATGGGCGTACTTGGTGATCAGCAGCTCTCGAATGAAACCTAACATACTTTCAGTGGCATCAAATTGTGTTGGTCTCCTAACTACCAAGAAATTGAGCAAGATAAACACTCGCCAGCCTACAAATGTTTGGAACATGCGTTAAAGGTTACCTGCACAAATGAGTTGTGGAACAAACAAATGACCTACCAAACATTCAAATTAACACTAAATAAGGCTGCAAAGTTCCACTCGCTGCTGGTTGATAAAGACATTTTTTCTACAAGAAGTCATTCATGGACAGTGATCAACACTTATAAAACACTGAAACAAGCGGCCTATCTGGACTCCACTTTCTCTATTTACGTAAAAAGAAAATTAATAACATTAAGGTTTGGACAGTTCCCTACTCTTGCGGATGCCCCTCATTGGATACACAGGGAAAATGAAAATTGCCGGCACTGTGGCTATAAAAAGGAAAACTTGATTCATCTTGTATGCCACTGTAAGATACTGCAACCAGCACGAACCACAATATTACGGCGAGCATTCCTGGACAGGGGCATAAAGTCGTGTAGAACAGCTATCATAAGAGGACCGGATTCCACCGACCCCCAAATGAACTGTAAACTGATTAAATTTTTACGTATTCATGAACAAGAACTGAAAGCTAAACCTGAGCAATGATAAAACAAGAAGTATATTTTTATAATTACATAAATTTTAAGATGTTTTTAGAGAAATGTAACTTTTACGCAATATGCTCTTTTTTAAATAGTGTTTGTTATGGTTTTAATTAACTGAACAATAAATAAATAAATTCAAATTCATACCACTCCTTTTTGCAACAACTGTATTGGTTGCCAATCAGGCTAAGAATACAATTTAAATCCTGCTGCTTGATCTTTAAGGCCTTGTCCAGTATAGCCCACTAATTTGTAACTAAACGCTTCCTAGCGACACACCAGTACAGGCTCTCCAATCCTCCACTGCAAATCTACTAATAGTTCACAAATATAGGATACAGGGGTATGGAGGGAGGAGCTTTTTAGTCTTCACCCTGAAGGAGTGGAAGTCCCTACCAGGGCATCTTTGCTCTGAACTTGATCTTAATTTCTTTAGATCATTAAAAGCAAGGTTATTGAAACACACTTTCTCATGCTTATTATGCTTTGTCCTCTGGATTTTTTATGTGTTTTCTTGATGGCTTCTCTTTTTCTGTTAGGATGTTCATTCCCTCGACACTTACTTACACTTGACTAGTGCCATGAAACCTTTGATATGCGTGCTCTCTTATAAATAAATAAACCACAACTCCTCAAACCAGAGGCATAGGTCAGATAGGTTTGGACTGGTCAAGGGAGTTTTGCACATTACAAGTCAGACAGAGCTATTCATCTGTTCTTGTTGCCTCAAAGATGAGCAACAACACGGAAAGCGCGGAGTGGGTGCATTTCTTTTAAGCAAGGGGACAACTACTGTAATAGAGTGAATGTGCTGGAAGTCTTTTCCCACCTGCCAAGAAGACTATGCTTTGGGAAGAGGATATGAGGAAAGGGTTTGTGCAGGCTGGCATGTCCACCATGGTGAAAGCCAGCCTCCATTAATAAGAGCCATCACGCACACACACCCCACACATGATCAAGGAAGGCACTGCAGTCATGAAGACTAGAAAACCTTAACAGGAGAGACCTAATAGGCATTTTTCCAACAGGGGAAAAAGTAAAAAATAGGTTGTGCCCCTAGACTATTAGTTCACTGTCACCACCACCACCATTGTAGCCTTGGTAGAGGAAGAAGTTGCCACCATCACTTAGAATATGAGCATACTTTTGGTGAACCCCTGTCATCAGAAGCCAGCTCTGATAATGAATAGAAAAAGCAAAAGGATGAAGTTACTTCAGGGGGCTCACATATTTGTTTTGCTGTCCCTGTGGCTTTCTCCAGTGAATGCAACAAAGTGACTTAGTGTTTGAGAAGTTATTTAAGAGCATATTGTTGGTAACAAAGCCCCCTACACAGCTTCAAAAAGCTAACAGATAAACTTCATCGGAGAGACTACTAACATGAAGGCTTTGCCTCCAGCAATAGAGATGGGTGTTTGTACCCCAAGCCTTTCAGATGTCATTGAAGGACTTGGATCAACAACTTTATACAGGACTTTACTTGCTGCTTGTACGGTTTAAGCCAGATGGAAGGAGTACTTGCTTCTATCAATAAAAAAAAGTTATCCTACAAGGAAAGAGTAAGCACAGCAGCTCCAGTATCTGGTGCCATCTAGTGGTATGGACTTGTTTAGCTGCCTCATTATTAATAAACAGGCAGGGCTCGCTTTAAAATATATAAATTAATTGTGCAGTAGGAGCAGAGTGCCCAGAAATAGCACAGGCCTGGGGCATAATGCCCACTTAGCATTCCCCTCCTCCTCCAGAAATACCTTTCACCCCAGATGCTCATGAAGTTGTAGAAATAAGGACTAGACAATAGGTAATATAACATTGTTTCCATCCAGACCAGCAGCACAGATACTTGTTGGAGAGCAGCGCCCACCTTCCGCATTTTAGGAAGGATCACCCTTGACAGGAGAGCCAAGTGAATGATTAACCTTCCGCAGTAGAAGAGATACCCCTTAGAGGACCCGACACTCCAGTCACAAATATCAGTGCTTTTGATTATTCATCATACCTGATGAGCAGATCTCTCAAGTTTGAAAATTCACAATGTTCCTCATTTTCAACTAGAAGAGAAGCAAAGACAACAAGCATGTCAATTGCATAAGAGACAACGAGTAAATACATTTGACATTGAGGAGAATTTACAAGTAGTGCACTTGTGCTGAGTCACATACATATGGTTCATGCAAATGCACAAGCAGACTTGCACATAAAGCCAAAGTGCATGACTTCTGAGCATCAAGGTTGTGCAGGTGTTGCATAACCAGAAGACAGTCAGAGATCCTAAATGGTGAAGTAGTGCAGATCTAAATGATAGCACACATAGGACTTTGAAAAACCTAATACTTTAGGAGACCAGACATAACACTCATGCTGTCCCTTTTGTTTTAACTGCTAATAACTTGCACTTTCATATCATGGAGAAAGGCAGTGTCCACCACAGTATAGGGCACCGAAGCTTACAACATTATCCTAATCACATGCATTTATCTTGGCATCAGGCCACAGCCACATACATAGGCCAGTTACCAGTGCACATCCATAAACTAGTGGCAAACTCAATCCATAAGCTGGGATTTCAGCCCACATTAATATGCCAATGCCACAAACCAATTGCCAACCAACAACTGTGAACCAGTTGCCAGCACACAACCTTCAACTAGACGCAGCCCACACCAATTATACTGTCACCCACAAACATACGTCAGTCAGAAACCCACACCAATGAGCTAGCCACCAACAAACATTTGCCAACCATCAAGAAGCAATGAGTCAGTCAGTCAGTAATTCTTTATTCGGCCACAGATAAGCCATCTAAGACAAAAACCAACATAAACTTTTCACATGGGATATAAACATAAGAGTAATGCAGTGAACAAAGCACTTCCAATTTTTTATTAAAAAGAGATCACATAAATAGATAAAAACCTGATCACAGTTAATAAAAATATTAAGACCATCAATAATATATTATAAATCATTAGGTGTAAATTAGCTTGTTAACATCAAGGGATCCCAACTTTATTTAACTGAACACTGGATATAATTAACTACCATCAAGCAAATGTTAATAAAGGACTAGAGGGCAGTGATTGTATATAAAGCGTCTAAAATTAGCCTCCCTCAAACGGTAATAAAAATGGTTTTCTCATATCTGTAAACTATTTGCAGAATAGCATAATGTGCACAGTGGACTGCAAAGAAGAGCCATCACATGGACACGCCATCAAACAAGTAGTGTGTGACTGGTTCTGAGAATGCGACCATAAAGTGCAATGTGCTCAGTCTCAATCTGATAAGTAAAGCCCTATGGTAATTGTTAATAACCCAAGTAAGATGTATTTCCATGCTTGAGCTGTGCTGTAATTAATGAGTTATTTACCATCGGGAACGCCTTATCTGGTAGAGACAGGACCTAGCTGCAGATTCCTTACCTTTGAATTATCCCCAGGTGCCAGACTGGATCTGGAATTTTTTTTCTACAGCAGTAACTCTGCGCTTAGTTAGAGAGCATCGATCGACTCCGTAGCGATGTCATCCACTGGATGTGAAGTCGTCAGAGTCCATATAAGCCCTCCCTTGATGCACTGACTTCAGTTTCTTCCTTGACCACTTTCCGCGCTAAATTGGGGAGCCACTTATAGAAACTGCTAGGAAACAGTGTGCCCAAAAATAGTGTTCTTTTAGTAAAACATTTGTGTTTATTATTTTTTATTTTGTTAAACTGAAAGGCACAAGAATGCCAGAAGGGATCTGGGAAAGGAAAAGACAAGCCAGTTCGCAGAACGGGGAGGAAGGCGGGTCAGTAAGGAATCTGAGGCTAGAGCCTGTCTCTACCAGATAAAGCGTTACCGAAGGTAAGTAACTTATTCATCTGATACAGACATCTAACCTTACCTTTGAATTAGATGCCCAAGCAATACCATCTTCGGAGGAGGGTCTATGAACTGGTCCATGAAAGATCCATGACTAGGACTAGCTAGCCTTTATGAGAGAGAGAGAGAGAGAGAGAGAGAGAGAGTGACCGGCTGTCGGAAGGGTAGGTGAGGGAGAAGATGCCCTACCAAAAATATTGTAGAAAACATGGGAAAAGACACCCACAGCAGAATAATGATGGGTTAGAAGACTTCAGATAATTACAACACCATAGAGCATCCCCAATGGTAACCGGACCAGTAGCGGATGGGGCTGAAGGCCAAGGATATTTGCTAATATCACCGAATCCAAGCTCTTTGCCATAGACACAAGTGATGCAAAAAGTACCAGCCAAGCCATAAGAAAGCATAGCAAACAACAAGACCATCCGTGGCTGTAGGAAATACTCAAAGAGAAAAGCGAGCCCTTTGGGACCATGCAACGAAGAACCATAGAGGAAAAAGTGTAGCGATTGCAAAGCAACGAACAAGTGAAGGTGCTGTGGGACATGAGGAAAAACACAGTAACATAAGTAAAAACGTGCTCCCTCCTAGAAAGGTAGCATAACATGACTGTCTATAGAGTTACCGATAAAAAAGATGTACGACTACAGACACAACAGAAAAATACATATATGGACACCCAACTCATCCTCTCACTCACCGACGACCCCACCACCACCAAAACCAGCTTCCACAGATGCATGACAAACGTCGCCGACTGGATGAAGAACAACTGCCTGCAGCTGAACACGGACAAGACAGAAGTACTGATCGTTGGCAACAGCAGCAACACATGGAAAGATTGCTGGTGGCCATCAGACCACGGACCCGCACCCACTCCCTCCAACCACACCAAAAACCTCAGAATCATCATTGGCAACAACCTTACCATGAAATCACAGATCAACGCCGTCTCCTCCACCTGCTTGATCACTCTGCCCATGCTACGCAAGATCTTCAAGTGGCTACCCCTAAACACGAGACGCACCATGACCCAAGCCCTCATCACCAGCCGTCCGGACTACGGCAATGCCCTCTACATAGAAATTGGCCCACACCTTCTACAGAGACTTCAGACCATACAGAACGCCGCAGCCATACTCATATTCAGCCTTCCCCAACGATCACACCTCATGAAACACCACTGGCTCCCCGTACAGAAGAGATGCCAATTCAAGCTGCTGACCCACGCACACAAGGCTCTACATAACCAAGGACCCGCCTACATTAACCACCTCCTGAACTTCCACCAACCATCGAGAAGACTATGCTCTGCCTCACTTTCACTTGCCTATACTCCCCGCATCTACCGAAAGAGAAGTGGAGGATGCTCCTTCTCCCACATTGCAGCAAAGACCTGGAACAGCCTCCCCACACACCTCCAGACCATTACCTCACTTCTGGTTTTCCGAATGGCCCTCAAGACCTGGCTGTTCAAATAGGCCTCCAAGGCCTGCAAGCGCCTGGATACCCTATCGGTGATTGGCTGCGCTTTATAAATCCTGGTTGATTGATTGATTGACATATGTATAATATTATAAAATACATACAAATGCACCATATACACTGTATAATAAAATACACTCTAGAAAGGTACACAGAATCGTGCACAACAGTGGGCATTGGCCGAGATGTGATAGCAGTTGGCTGGCACCAGCCATACGGTACCGCATAAAATAGAGGACATGGAAAATATCACACACCCCAGAAAAAGAAAAGAAATCTAACATAAAACAAAACTACTGACTGAATGGCGACAATGAGGTGGCTGAGAGATGACCGAAATGGAAAACAGCAGGTGAAAAACAACCCGCTAGAATTGAGCAACAAAGACCACTATCTGGGACTAAAAAAGCAAGTTGAACAAAGGTTAACTCAGGAGAGGCCTATTCAGATAACCAGTCTCCATCTCAGAAGAAAAATATCAGGCAGAAAAAAAGAAGGGGGGGCTAGTTGAAGCCGTGGAGAAATACTGAATAATAAGTGTGGGAAGACCAAAACCACAAGCAGAGGTCCACAACCAACCGATCAGTAGAAGAACTAGAGTAACAGACAGAGTGGCAGCGCACACAGCATAACAAGTGCGGAGGCCACAAAAGAAATGTGTTCATAGGAGTTAGGAATCATAAATGGGTCAGAAGGTATAATTGAAACACAGCAATAAACCCACAGTATGCCACGACTATGTAGGAGAAAGAACCTCACCCTCTTCCAGAGGAAGAGAAGGGAGAAAAGGAGAGAAAATTCCACAAGCAAAAGGAAATCTCCAGTGTCCATGAGACAAACTTGATGTCACAGGAATTGTTGGCTGGACTCAAAGTGAGGATCTCCGCATCACCCAAGAGCATTATTGTAGGTGGCTGGCTTAGTATATGGTGCACACTTATTCAAGTGATGCACCTTGCACTAATCCAGACAACCCTTATGGTGATTTTAGTGGTCTTTGATAACCACAGAAAGCTCTCAAAGTGGTAGCCGGGGAGAGCAGCCTTTAGGCTTACCTTGAAGGAGTGTAAAGCAGCTTGTTTTACCACATTTAATCAACAGTGTAGATTAGATGAAAAAGAACCACATTGTGTTGCGTAATAAATAGCCTTGTTTTTATAAAACACTATCACTAACACATTGGTATATCTCCTACCCATAGATATCAACACAATACACAAGAATACTTGAAAATAATCAGGTAAGTAGCACAAATATACACTGGTCTCCAGGGAGAGACCAAACCATATACTATGAACGTGGAATGCGAACTGCAAAGGAGAACGGGACTTGGACCAGAAGACTCAGAGGAGCTGGGGACACAAGGAACCACTCAAGGTAAGTACCCGGAACCCCACAGAGGCTGTGTGCTGAGTGGAAACACAGCACCATGCCCAATAGAAGTCAATGGAGAAGTCCCAGTTGCAGTTTTAAAGAATAAGGACCCTTCCTGGAGGCCCCCGAAGAAACCCTTTGAAAGACAGAAGGTTGGAGAGCCACCCCACCCGTGGATGCCCCAGGAACCAGGTTACCTGCACCAGGGAAGCTGGGCGCATGGGGGTGAAGTGATGTCGGAACCTGCCATAGATGACAATGGGAGACTTCGAAGAAGATGCCTCTGGAGAAGACTGTGAAGGAGTCTGGTGGAATCAAAGGGTGGATTCTGGAAGTGGAGAACATGCAAGCAGAGGGTCTATGCCACTCGGAGGTGACCAAGAGGCACGGAAGCACCATACGCACCGATGTCGAGAGGTTCAGAAGAGACTATGGTGACCTTGTCACTGCAGCTGTGAGGACCAGGCGACGCTGAGGAAGCCCAGGAGCCAGGCACCAGCTGTCCCACATCGGATGTCGGTGTCTAGGTGGTCGGTGTCTGGCGGAAGCACCAACAAGCATTGGTAGCCACAACTGGCGTGGAAAGCGAGGAGATGCTGTTGTTGGGACCAGCAAGGTCCAAGCGACTCACCAAGTGCAGGAGAGTCAGAGCAGGCCCTGAGCAAGCAGGGAAGCCCACTGAATCAAAGGAAGACTCTTGAGAGGACGCACAGGAGTCACAAGAGGGCCTCGAGCAGCTCACCAAAGACGGAGGCCCACCATGCAGAGGATGCAGTGACGATGCTGATCTTCGAGCGATGAAGTGCTGGAGGCTGAAGCTTCTTGAAGCCCGAAGATCTCTCGAGTGCAGAGCCAATAAGCCTTGGCAAAGGCAAGTCGACGCGGTGCACAGGGGTTTGGTCCCAGCGGCTCAGACGAAGGATACTGTCCTCAAAATTGCTGAGAAGACAGGTAAGGCCTCTAAGGAGCTGCAGAACCCCCACCTGTGTTGCTGGGCCTTGGGAAGTCCCTAGGACGACAGGAGCAGCAGACCAGTTAGCTTTGCTGAGGTGCCTGCAGATGCAGGGGAGTGACTCCTTCACTCCAAGGGAGATTACTTTGGATGTCCTTGATGCCCACAGGCCTTCTGGAGAACCTGGATGAAGCACAGACAGGCATGAGGCAGAAGACTTGAAGAACAGCAAGACCAGGAGCCACAGGAGTCTTCCTTGATGCAGTCTCTTTTCCAGTCGAAATCCAACAAATTTCAAGTGTCCAGACGGTCGAAGAGACTCTTGTTTTCAGAGATGAGTCTTGTTCCACGATGAATCTGAGGACACACCCACAGGGGAAGCCTTAAGTACCCGAGGGAAAGGGTTGGAACGACTCGGGGGTCCCTCCCATAGGGGGGGCTGGACAGCGGGGAGGATACTCCCCTGTCCTTTGTCCAGTTTTGCGCCAGAGCGGGAACCAAGGGTTCCTGAACAGGCTCAAAAGGGAGTATGCAAGGAGGGCACCAAATGTGCCCTTCAAATCAGTCTTGTGGCACTGGCAAGCGCCCCTACCGCAGCCCAATACACCAAGTCCTGTCTGGGAGGTGGTCACACCTCTCTGTGACAGGAACCTATTGATCTACCTTCCCCTGCTCAAGCTCAGCTTAGCAGCAGGGGGGCAGAATTGGGTCTTTGGTCGGCAGCAGCACTTGCTTGCTGGCAGACCCTGAAAGGCTGTTACCGGGAGTACAGGGGGCGGGTCCCCTAAGAAGTCCTCCAGTACTTAGTATCATACTTCCAGCACCAGAATCGGTGTTAGGGTATGATTCCAACATGTTTGATACCAAATATGACCAGTTTTGGTGCTGCCATCATATAGTTAGACATCTTGTTAATGACTGATGCCCACTATATATCTTAAAAGGGCTGACCGCACTTAAGAAGCCAAGAGAATCGACTCCGGGGTTTGCAGGGATGTCCTGCTCATGCAGGGGCACCCTCACCCTTGTAACCAAGCACCCTGCTCTCAGGACTAAAGAGCCTGCCATAGGGGTGACATAAATTTCCTTAAATATGAGGTCACTGCACTTAAAACCTATATCTGTCGTGAGGGGTGCAAGCACCATCCCACAGAGGCTGCATTGGCAAGCCTGTAGTCACAGTTTGAGTGGACTCCCAAGGGTGGCACAATACATGCTGCAGCCCATGGGAGACCCCTGGTGTACCTATGCCCTGGGTACCTTAGTATCATATACTAGGGACTTACAAGGGTAGACCAGTAGCCAATTGTGGAGGTACCAAGGTACTTACCAGAACCAATTTAGGGGAGAGAGCACAGATGCTGGGATCCCGATTAGCAGGAACCCAGTAAATTAAGTAAAATATACACTGACACCAGGCAAAAAGTGGGGGTAACCATGCTAGAAAGATCTCACCTTCCTACAGATATTTTCCCACTCATGTGTCCAAGGGATAATGAACCCCAAGGAGGTGGAACTTTCCTACCCTTTTCGCGAGCGAGAATAAAGTTCCCGGAAGAATCCGAAAGGAGTGCCAAACCTCTGTATGAACCAAACCAAGAGAGGGTGGTCAAGGAACACACATTCGAGAACAACAAGCAGTTTGGTAACTAAAGGTTGCTATAGGAAGGGTCATGGGAATGCTTCCACAAATCACAAAAACATTGTCCAAAAGCAAAAAGCAATAGCAGCTTCACGCAAGGTAGAAGCAGAGCAAAAACAGACCACGCAGTGGCATAGAAGAGAAAGAGTCAGCAGAGCAGACTACCCATGCCAAGAAACGGACGAGGTACATCCACAAGGACCCTTGAGAGAAAGAGAAATGATAAGAGTCCTTTGTACCCATGCATAATGGGAACTAGCAAAAGGAGGCACTAAGCCGGAAAGGAAAGAAAGCAAGAACGAACATCGGCCAGGGCAGGAGCTGTCAATGTACCCTAGGTGAAGAAGTATGCCCTCTTTCCTTGCATTTGCTTTGAAAGAAGGGCACCAGAGAAAGTGTAAGGAAAAGAGCAAGGAGAAACCCCATGCACCCTCCTACCAAGCACACAATGTGACGTCCCCTATAAGGGGTACCAAAGAGCCAGAAATATATGGAGGAATGCCCGTAAAGCATACTGACGAAGTACCCTGGAGGACAGGGAACAAGGCAACAGTGCATCGGCACAAGAGAAGCAGAATACACCAAAAGAATCTGGGTAGAAAAAAACAAAAGAACACTTCGCATCAACAAGCGTAGAAGCCAATAGGGCCATAAAATAAAATGCGCCCCTATAACGGGGACCATAACAAGTCATTGGCAGGTCAGGAAGCAATAAAAAATACCTACAGGATGCAGGAGCACCTCACGTAGGTGAAGTGTGAAAGAAAAAGCCAATGGCACAGTTCCAAAATGGCTCACATGTAAAAGAAAAACAAGGTGACCATACCTCGAACAAGCCCAATACAGGGGAAAAAAGAGGAGCGGAAGGTATAGCAAGCAGGGTTAAAGATTTCACTTCACCCCAACTATCCTGAAAAAGGTGTAAAGCGGAGTCAGCTTGAGCGCCAAACAGATGTTGACTATTGAAAGGCATGTCCACCAAGGTGGATTGAACAGCCTCTGAAAAAACAGAGGTGCGTAGCCAGGTACGCTGGTGAAGAACTACCAAAAGAGCCAGAATCTGTGGTATCCATGCCACAGCGAATCGGCAATCTAGCCACGTGACGGCCATCCTGGAGCAGCGGAGTAAAGAGTGTCCTGGGTGTCATCAGGGACAGAGGGGAGAAGGCGCAGGAACACCTCCCACAACACGTGAGAAAAACAGCCAGGAAAACAAGTGGTTTTAACCCCTTCGATGCTTATGACGAGCTGGACTCGTCATGGCACACAGTGGTCGTGTGCTCATGACGAGTCCAGCTCGTCATAAGACCACCCACGGGGGAAGCGCTGGCGCTCCCCCCGTGGGAATCCGATCGTTGGTTTTTTGGGGGGGGGCCAGGGGAAGGGCTTCCCTGCCTCCCCCGCCCTCCCCATCAATGACGTCAGCGCGCGAGGCGCGCTGACGTCATTGAGGGTTTCCTTCTTCCCGACGCGCTGGAAGCCATTTGCTTCCAGCGCGTCGGGGAAATCAGGTGAGTTTTGGCTCGGGGGAGGGGGTTTGAATCAAAAGACGCATCGAGGGAAAGGAAAGGGTTTTCCTTTCCCCCGATGCCTCTTTGTTCATTCCTGCTGCACGATCATGTGATCGTGCAGCAGGAATGCCCACTAGGCACCAGGGATGTTGTGCGTGTGTGGGGGGGGCAGGTTGATCACCGGCTGGAGGGCCATTTGGACACCTCTCCAATCACCAGTTCTGTTTTCTGAGTAGTAAGGTGATGTATATCTCAGTGTGTCCTTCTGTGATTCGCCCTGTAAACATTAATCTTCTTCAAAGCATGCCGCTAAGAGAACCTACGTGTTGTTCATTGATGGGAAAGCTTTCATGAAGCTGGCTGTTCAACACATGGTTTTGTCAACCTTGCATAAAATGTTTTAGACATTTCTGTGTCTCGAGTAGTTGGAGTTTGCTGCAGCCTCTGGTTATTGATGTGGGTTTGTGGTGGCATTGTGAACCACTTCTTGTCTCCTGAAAGCTTTCTTGGGCAGCTCATGGAGAGAGAGAGAGGAGAGAGAGAGAGGAGAGAGAGAGAGAGAGGAGAGAGAGAGAGAGAGAGAGAGAGAGAGAGAGAGAGAGAGAGAGAGAGAGAGAGAGACACTCACTGACTCCAGCACGCAAGGGTGAGGAATGTACAGGAAAAAGTACAAATTTACAATGAAGAGCGAACTTCCTAGAGTGGGCTCAGAGAGAAAGTATTAGTTCTGAAAGTGTCTTTGGAAGAGAAGAGATTTGAGGTCAGCTTTGAAGATCCGGGTAGAGGAGGTGGCATGGAGCAATGGGGGAAGCGAGTTCCAGATTCTCACCGCATTTCCTGAGAAGGATTGCGCCATCGATCTTTCCCTTTTTGAAGACGGGGGGCTCAAGCAGAAGCTTTTCCGCATTGCGAGAAGGGCGAGAGCCACCGGACAATTTCAATTTATTTGCCAGGTAACGAGGGGAGGAGGTGTGTAAGGCTTTGTGTGTGATGCCGGCAGTTTTGTAAATCGATCTTGCCTCGATCGGAAGCCATCGAAGAGAGGATAGGAGTGACGTGGTCGGTTCGTTTAGACCCTGAAATGAGGCGAGCTGCTGAATGGAGGATGGATTTGAGAGGGGAGAGGTGGGATTTGGGTAGGCCCGTCAGAAGAGAATTGCAATAATCCAGTCTTGAGAGAACCAGAGATTGTACCAAGGTTTTTAAGTCTTTCTCCGGGAAGAACCGACGGATCCCCAGTAGAAGGCGCAACTGGTAACGTGCGTTCTTAGCAATAGAGTTGATGTGGGAGATTAGGTTGAGTCTTTTGTCAAGAATGACACCTAGGGATTTAGCGCTGTCGACAATGATGGGTTTGTTGTTGAGTAGGTTCAGCTGATCCATCCAAGATTGAACAGGAGGATGTGAGAGAGCGGTAGAGAGGAGGAGGAATTCAGTTTTGGCGGGATTCAGAATGAGGTGGTGAGCTAACATCCAGTTGTGAATAGAGTTCAGAGTAGAGTTGAGTAGTGAGAGATCGTGTGCGGAAGATAAAGGTATCTTCCCACTAGTCCACCAGGCATTTATTTTGTGGAGAGTGACCCCCTTGGGTGGCAGAATAGCAGTATGTTTTTAGGCCCATCTGCCCCCAAGGAGGGCAGAAGCCACTAGACACCAGGGTTTTTTTTAATTTTTGTGTTGGGGAGTGGCCAAAAGGGCAAGGGTTGCTCCCTTTACGGGGTGAATATTTTATTTATACTGTTAGGCCCACCTACCCCTTAGCTTGGCTGGTGGATTGTGTGTGGACTGGTGCATTATTTGCATATGTGATTGTAATGTTTTTTTCTCCTTTTTTATTCTAGTGTAAAGCTTTTGATTCCTGTTTGCGGTTTCGGCAGTGGTTGTTCTGCAGTTTTGCGTAATTGCATTTATTTGGTAAGAAAAATATTTTTGTTGTGTGTACTCCAAATGAGTATTATTGTCATGCATGAATGAATTTTTTTGTAAGTGGTGTCATAATGGCAGCATATTTGTTAGTGTTCAGAGCATGACATTCTTTGTGATGTTTTGCATTGTCTTATCTGTAAAAATTTTTCTCTTCTTTTTTAGTGGGAAATTGTTGATCCTTACTGTGTCTGTGCAGAGTAGGTGGTGGTGAGTCTAGCTGCTTCTGTCACGTGAGTGGTATAGTGTTGGAGTATATAGGTCTTTGTGATAAAGCTACATTTTGTTTATTTCTTTTTTTTTACAAAGGGTTTGTTGTTGTTGACTTGTTTGACAAGTAACCTTTATTAGTAAGCATTATGGCTAGCCGTAGAATGACTGCTCAGCAGGTGGTTGGTTTGCTTCTTGAATCTTCCTCTGAGCAGGATTATGAGACTGACAGTGCGTCTGAGGGAGAGGAGGGAGGGGAAGATTCAGGCAGTGAGTTTTCTCTCCACATGGAATCATCGGATGATGAAGGTACTCTCAGTGCAGATGAAGTGCCTGTTTTAGAGGAGGATATTACTGTGCCGATGGTGCAAGAGGCATCTGGATTGCAGCCTGGGGCTGCTAGGCTTCCTACTGGAAGTGCTGGACTCTGGGTTGATCCAAACATGGTGCAGCCGGTGTTGCCTGCCTTTAGTGGTTATGCAGGTTGTAGAGTGGATTGTGAACATTATTTGCCTATACAGTATTTTCAGTTGTTTATGGATGATGTATTTTTGGGTGAGATTGTTGAGCAGACTAATTTGTATACTGAACAGTTTTTGAGGGGCAACAGTGCCAGACTTAGGCCCCATTCTAGAGCTACCCGGTGGAGTCCCACAAATCTGGAAGAGATGAAGAAGTTTTTGGGTTTGACTTTTTTGATGGGTTTGATAAGGAAGCCGTCCATGGGTTCATATTGGTCTACCAGTCCCTTGATGGCAACGGCCATATTTCCTGCAGTTATGACTCGTGATCGGTATTTACTTTTGCTTCGGATGCTGCATTTTGTTGATAATGGTTTGGCGTTGCCACAAGATCACCCTGAATGTGACCGTCTTTTTAAGATTCGGCCTGTTCTTGATCACTTTGTAGATCGATTTTCAGAGTTCTATACTCCAGAGAAAGAAATATCTATTGATGAGTCTTTGGTCCTGTTCAAGGGCCGTTTGGTTTTTAGGCAGTACATTCCTAGCAAGAGGGCACGCTATGGAATTAAGCTGTATATGTTGTCTGAGAGTAGGACAGGATATGTTTTTAATTTGCGTGTGTACACTGGTAGGGATTCCACTATTGACCCCCTGGTTGTCCGTCCACTTTTGGAGTTTCAGAGAAAATTGTGTGGGATCTTGCTAGAGGACTGTTTAACAGAGGCCACCATTTGTACCTTGATAACTTCTACACTGCTGTGCAATTGTTTAAGGAATTGTTCAAAGTGGACAGTTTTGCTTGTGGCACAATCCGCTCTAACCGTAAAGGTTATCCAAAAGAGCTTGTTTGCAAAAACTTCAGAGGGGACAGTGCAGTTCCTTGCGTAGTGATGAACTACTAGCTGTGAAATTTGTGGACATGAGGGATGTGTACATGCTGACTACCATCCATGATGAGAGTACTTCACCTGTGGCTGTTTGGGGTCAGATTGCTGAAGTGCGCAAACCTGTGTGCATTTTAGACTACAATAAGCACATGGGTGGTGTTGATAGAGTAGATCAGAGGTTGGAACCTTACACTGCTATTCGTAAGGCTTACATTTGGTATAAGAAGTTGGCCATCCATCTCTTCAATTTAGCAACTTTCAATGCTTTTGTTGTGTTCAAGGAGTGTTCTCCTGCGTCAAAGTTGACTTTTGTTCAGTTTCAGCAGTCTGTCATAGGCAGCCTTGTTGTTGTGGAACAGGCAAGTGTTCCTAGAGTTGGAGTGGTGGAGGATGTGGCTCGATTGAAAGATCGCCACTTTCCTGATCACATTCCTCCTACACCCTCAAAAGACTTTCCCACTAGGAGATGTAGAGTCTGTTGGCGAAGAGGTACGCGGAAGGAGACTCGTATGTACTGCCCTGAGTGTCCTTCTAACCCTGGGCTGTGTGTGCCTGCTTGTTATAGAGCGTACCACAAGCAAAAGAATTATTGGGAGCAACCATGAGTGGTAAAGTGAACTGCCTGGTCTGTAATGTTTAAGAATTGTTGTCCTGTTTCAAGGTTGGCATTAGTGCAATGTATTTAGTTTCTGATTTTGTGTTAGTAGATTTGTATCTATTTGCAATTTGTTTGTGTTTTCTTTTTGTATAAACAAAATCCTAAATGTGATGGTGGTGTGCGTGGAGTGGCGCTTGGCTGGCGGTGTGCGTGGAGTGGCGCTTGGCTGGCGGTGTGCGTGGAGTGCCTCTTGACTGGCGGTGTGCGTGGAGTGGCGCTTGGATGGCGGTGTGCGTGGAGTGGCGCTTGGCTGGTGGTGTGCGTGGAGTGGCGCTTGGCTGGCGGTGTGCGTGGAGTGGCGCTTGGCTGGCGGTGTGCGTGGACTGGTGCTCGGCTGGCAGTGTGCGTGGACTGGCGCTCGGCTGGCGGTGTGTGAGTAGTGACTTGCTGCTGGTCACTACACACAGTTAGCCGAGCGACACTCCACGCAATCCATCAGCTTGTGTGGTTGCTGTGTTAGGAATGTGGGCGTGTGAAAGTGATGGGCCCTTGAATGGCGCTGTCTGCTGGTGTGAGTGTTGAAATGTGATGGGCCCGCGGCTGGTGGTGTGAATGGTTTTGTATGTGTCACACGAATGAAAGGTGTATGAATGGCCTGTAAAGAGGTTGGTGCCTTGTCGTGGCTTTACAGCTCACGAGCTGTGAGTCAATGGTTCAGTTTCTCGTCCTTTCAATTATTAACAGTGCATTTCATTTTTGTGAAATCACTTGTTAATACAATTGTATATACTGAACCATCACTCGCCCTCGTGCCAAATCCAACCAGTATGTGTGTGTGCTTGAGGATTAGATGGCTGTGCAGTAATATTTTTTTTTTGTCTTTCTCAAGCAGGGTGTACCTTGTCCCTTTTTGTGAATGTTGTAATGTGTTTGTTTCTGTGCCTGGTGGTGTGAATGGTCTTGTGTGTATCACGTATGAAAGGTGTGTGAATGGCCTGTAAAGCGGTTGGGGCCTTGACGTGGCTTTACAGCTCACGAGCTGCGAGTCACTGGTTCAGTTTTTTGTCCTTTCAATTATTGACAGTGCATTTCATTTTTGTGAAATCTCTTGTTAATAAAATTGTATATACTGAACCATCACTTGCCCTCGTGCCAAATCCAACCAGTATGTGTGTGTGCTTGAGGAATAGATGGCTGTGCAGTAATCTTTGTCTTTTTAGTCTGTCTGCCAAGGTGTACATTCCGTCTAAGAATAACCTACCAACTGTAGATACTGTCGTAAACGAAACACCCATGGGAGTACATGGTGATATCTCTCTTGTGGATCCCAACAAGTTATGGTACCCACAATGTCCTGCAAACCTCAAAATGTCTGTCACATTTTCCTTGCAATATTGTGCCAAAATTTTCACGCTGCAGAAATAAACACATTATCTCAAAATTACCTGGTTTTGCAAGGGGGGTCACCTGGGTTTTTGGCCCAGGGCTCGGCGGCCACCTAGGGAAACCTACCAAACCCACACATTTCCGAAAAGTAGACACCCGGGGGATTCTAGGGAGGTATGGCTTGCGTGGATCCCCCAACGTTTTCTTACCCAGAATCCCCTGCAAACCTGACATTTTGCTGAAAAAAATCCCTTTTTTCACACATTTTTGTGTGGTAAAGTTATGGCATCACCGGGCTGACACAAATTTCCTACCACCCAGCGTTCCCCCAGGTCTCCCGATAAAAATGGTGCCTCACTTGGGTGGGAGGCCCAAGTACCCGCGACAGGCAAGGGCCCACAACGTATTGAGGCGACCTCAAAATGGCCTATCACAAAACGACCTGGTTTTGCAAGGGGGTCCCATGACGTTTTGGCCCCGGGTTCGGCGGCCACCTAGAAAACCTACCAAACCCACACATTTCTGAAAAGTAGACACCCGGGGATTCCAGGGAGGTATGGCTTGCGTGGATCCCCCAACGTTTCCTTACCCAGAATCCCCTGCAAACCTCAATTTTAGCTGAAAATATCACTTTTTTCACACATTTTTGTGTGGGAAAGTGTGGCATCACATGGCTCACACAAAATTCCTACCACCCAGCGTTCCCCCAGGTCTCCCGATAAAAATGGTGCCTCACTTGTGTGGGAGGCCCAAGTACCCGCGACAGGCAAGGGCCCACAACGTATTGAGGCGACCTCAAAATGGCCTTTCACAAAACGACCTGGTTTTGCAAGGGGGTCACCTGGGTTTTGGCCCTGTGCTCGGCGGCCATCTAGGGAAACCTACCAAACCCACACATTTCTGAGAAGTAGACACCCGGGGCTTCCAGGGAGGTATGGCTTGCGTGGATCCCCAACGCTTCCTTCCAGAATCCTCTGCAAACCTCAATTTTACCAGAAAAAATCACTTTTTCAGAAATTTTGTGTGGGAAAGTGTGGCATCACCGGCTCACACAAATTCCTACCACCCAGCGTTCCTCAGGTCTCCCGATAAAAATGGTGCCTCACTTGTGTGGGAGGCCCAAGTACCGCGACAGGCAAGGGCCCACAACGTATTGAGGCGACCTCAAAATG
The DNA here is from genome assembly GCA_963921515.1 of Calotriton arnoldi. Classification (NCBI taxonomy): domain Eukaryota; kingdom Metazoa; phylum Chordata; class Amphibia; order Caudata; family Salamandridae; genus Calotriton; species Calotriton arnoldi. Next base: position 678,467 of record CAWUFW010005548.1, on the reverse strand, counting down.
GCCTTTCACAAACGACCTGGTTTTGCAAGGGTGTCACCTGGGTTTTGCCTGTAGCTCGGCGGCCATCTAGGGAAACCTACCATACCCACACATTTCTGAAAAGTAGACACCGGGGCTTCCAGGGAGGTATGGCTTGCGTGGATCCCCAACGTTTCATCCCAGAATCCCTGCAAACCCTCAATTTTACCAGAAAAAATCACTTTTTCACACATTTGTGTGGGAAAGTGTGGCATCACTGGCCTCACACAAATTTCTACCACAGCGTCCCCCAGGTCTCCCGATAAAATGGTGCCTCACTTGTGTGGGAGGCCCAAGTACGCGACAGGCAAGGGCCCAAAACGTAGTGAGGCGACATCAAAATTGCCTATCTCAAAACCACCTGGTTTTGCAAGGAGTCACCTGGGTTTTGGCCCGTGCTCGGCGGCCATCTAGGGTAACCTACCAAACCCACACATTTCTGAAAGTAGACACTGGGGCTTCCGGGAGGTATGGCTTGCGTGATCTCCCAACGTTTCCTTCAGAATCCTCTGCAAACCTCAATTTTACCAGAAAAAATCACTTTTTTACACATTTTTGTGTGGGAAGTGTGGCATCACCGAGCTCAAATTCCTACCACCCAGCGATCCCCCGGGTCTCCCGATAAAAATGATGCCTCACTCGTGTGGAAGGCCCAAGTAACCGCAACAGGCAAGGGCCCAAAACATTTTTTGATAGGCAATGTTGATGTTGCCTCAAAACGCTTTTGTGTCCTTGCATGTCGCGGGTACTTGGGCCTCCCACACAAGTGAGGCACCATTTTTATCGGGAGTCCTGGGGGAACGCTGGGTGGTAGGAAATTGTGTGAGCTCCGTGATGCCACACTTTCCCACACAAAATGTGTGAAAAAGTGATTTTTTCTGGTAAAATTGAGGTTTGCAGGGATTCTGGGTAAGAAACGTTGGGGGATCCACGCAAGCCATACCTCCCTGGAAGCCCCCGGGTGTCTACTTTTCAGAAATGTGTGGGTTTGGTAGGTTTCCCTAGATGGCCGCCGAGCACGGGGCCAAAAACCCAGGTGACTCCCTTGCAAAACCAGGTGGTTTTGAGATAGGCAATTTTGATGTTGCCTCACTACGATTTGGGCCCTTGCCTGTCGCGGGTACTTGGGCCTCCCACACAAGTGAGGCACCATTTTTATCGGGAGACCTGGGGGAACGCTGGGTGGTAGGAAATTTGTGTGAGGCCAGTGATGCCACACTTTCCCACACAAAAATGTGTGAAAAAAGTGATTTTTTCAGCTAAAATTGTGGTTTGCAGGGATTCTGGGTAAGGAAACGTTGGGGGATCCACGCAAGCCATACCTCCCTGGAAGCCCCCGGGTGTCTACTTTTCAGAAATGTGTGGGTTTGGTAGGTTTCCTAGATGGCCGCCGAGCACGGGGCCAAAGACCCAGGTGACTCCCTTGCAAAACCAGGTGGTTTTGAGATAGGCAATTTTGATGTCGCCTCACTACGTTTTGGGCCCTTGCCTGTCGCTGGTACTTGGGCCTCCCACACAAGTGAGGCACCATTTTTATCGGGAGACCTGGGGGAACGCTGGGTGGTAGGAAATTTGTGTGAGGCCAGTGATGCCACACTTTCCCACACAAAAATGTGTGAAAAAGTGATTTTTTCAGCTAAAATTGAGGTTTGCAGGGGATTCTGGGTAAGGAAACATTGGGGGATCCACGCAAGCCATACCTCCCTGGAAGCCCCCGGGTGTCTACTTTTCAGAAATGTGTGTGTTTGGTAGGTTTCCCTATGTGCCGGCAGAGCTAGGGTTCACAAACTACAGCTAGGCACTTTGCCAAAAAAGGGTCATTTTTCACTGCGAAATTGAGGTGTGACCACGTTGCGTTTTGCGCAGTTTCCTGTCGCAGGCACTAGGCCGACCCACACAAGTGAGGTACCATTTTTCTCGTAAGACTTTGGGGAACGCGGGGTGGGTGGAAATTTGTGGATCCACGCAGATTCCAGAACTTTCCACCACAGAAATGTGGGGAAAATGTGGTTTTTTTGACACTTTTTTAGGTTTGCAAGGGATTCTGGGTAACAGAACCTGGTGGGAGGCAGTCAAGTCACCACATCATGGATTCCCCTGGGTGTCTAGTTTTAAAAAATGTATAGGTTAGCTACGTTTCCCTAGGTGCCGGCAGAGCTAGGGTTCAAAAACTACAGCTAGGCACTTTGCCAAAAAAGGGTCATTTTTCACTGCGAAATTGAGGTGTGACCACGTTGCGTTTTGCGCAGTTTCCTGTCACAGGCACTAGGCCGACCCACACAAGTGAGGTACCATTTTTCTCGTAAGACTTTGGGGAACGCGGGGTGGGTGGAAATTTGTGGATCCACGCAGATTCCAGAACTTTCCACCACAGAAATGTGGGGAAAATGTGGTTTTTTTGATAATGTTTTAGGTTTGCGAGGGATTCTGGGTAACAGAACCTGGTGGGAGGCAGTCAAGTCACCCCATCATGGATTCCCCTGGGTGTCTAGTTTTAAAAAATGTATAGGTTTGCTAGGTTTCCCTAGGTGCCGGCAGAGCTAGGGTTCAAAAACTACAGCTAGGCACTTTGCAAAAAAAGGGTCATTTTTCACTGTGAAAATGTGGTGCGTCCACATTGCGTTTTGCGCTGCTTCCTGTCGCGGGCACTAGGCCTACCCACACAAGTGAGGTACCATTGTTTTCGGAAGACCTTGGGGAACGCGGGGTGGGTAGAATTTTGTGGATCTGCGCAGATTCCAGAACTTTCTACCACAGAAAAGTGAGGAAAATGTGTTTTTTTACCAATTTTTTAGGTTTGCAAGGGATTCTGGGTAACAGAACCTGGTGAGAGCCAGTCAAGTCACCCCGTCCTGAATTCCCTGGGTGTCTAGTTTTCAAAAATGTATAGGTTTGCTAGGTTTCCCTAAGTGCCCGCAGAGCTAGGGTTCAAAAACTACAGCTAGGCACTTTGCAAAAAAAGGGTAATTTTTCATTGTGAAAATGTGGTATGTCCACGTTGCATTTTGAGCCATTTCCGGTTGTGGGCACAAGGCCTACCCACACAAGTGAGGTACCATTTTTATCGGGAGACTTAGGGTAACACAGAATTGTAGAGCAACTGTTATTACCTATTGACTTTCGATGCATTTCTGCATTCCAAATGAAAGACAATGTGTAAAAAATAAGTCATTTTGAAAAATGACCTATAATTCTCATGCTAGTATGGGTACTCCCAATTTCGGGAATGTGCAAATATCTACTGTTTCTAAAATCTACATTTTGTTCCCATTTCAGAAATACATAGGTGTCTTTCATAACAATTTTACCATATATACATTTTCCCAAAATAATTGCCATATACCCGGTACATAATAAAAAACCATTGCAAGATGCTGCTCAGTTATTGGCTCTGGGTTCGTCGGGTTCTTGGTGAACCTACAAGTCCTATATATCCCCACAACCAGAAAGGTCCAGCGGATATAACGGTATATTGCTTTCAAATAGCTGTCATAATTAGAAGAAGTTACAGGTGAAAACGTTGACACAAATGGCTGTTTTTTTCAACTACTTTTCAATTTTTCCTTCATTTAACTGTTAGTTTCTATAAGGAAAACTTTAAGGATCTACACAAATGACACCTTGCTGAATTCAGAATTTTGTCTACTTTTCAGAAATGTATGGCTTTTCAGGATCCATTATTGGTTTCATACCCATTTCTACCATTAACTGGAAGGAGGTTGAAAGCACAAAAAATAGCAAAAATAGGCTATGTCCCAGAAAAATGCCAAAACTGTGTAAAAAAGTTGGTTTTCTGACAAAAGTCTGCTTGTCCCTGAAAGCTGGGAAGATGGTGATTTCAGCACCACAACCCCTTTTTGATGCCATTTGCAGGGAAAAACTAGACGCTTTCATCTGTAGCCCTTTTTTCGCATTTTTCCCCCAAAAACCAAAAGTTTGCTGTATTTTGGCTAATTTCTGGGTCCCCTCCAGGGGAATCCACAAACCCTGGGTACCTTTACAATCCCCATGATGATAGAAAAAAAGGACGCAAATTTGGCGTGGATAACTTATGTGGTCAAAATGTTACAGGGGCCTAAGCGCGCACTACCCCAAATAGCCCAAAAAAGGCTTAGCACAGGGGGGGAAAAGGCCTAGCAGCGAAGGGGTTAAGGGACCGCAAAGCAGAACTGGTGGCAGAAAAGATATATTGACCAAGGGCATCTAGACTTTTAGAATCCCTCTCTGGAGGGACGTCAAGCAGGGCCCCGATGTCGGGGGAGGCTGTAGCAGCTTGAACCACAAAGTTGCACAGAGTAAGCTGTCGGAAGAGACAGATTGGGTCTCCAGGGCGGAGCCTATGTGCTATAGACCGGTCCACAGAGGTCCTTGAAATGGGTTTAGACCAAGATCCCAACAGAATATCAAAGAGGGCTTCACTGAAGGGGAGCACAGGCTTGGCCCCCATCTGGCCCTGATGCAGCACCCAAATTAGGGGATCAATAGCCACCTCTACAGAAGGGAGCTGCAGCTCCAGAATCACAGCAACTCTCTGCAGAAGCTCAGCAAAAGCAGAGGTTGCCACAGTAGCGAGCCTAGGAGGAGAAAACAAGCCAGAAGATGGGGAAGAGTCAAGGCCACTAGCCTCACAAAGGTCAGACACCCAATTAAACTCTGGAGGAGGTTGACTCACGTCACTAATGCCGTAACAGAAATCACCAAAATACTTGTCTCCCGAGGGGTAAATAACAGGGGGCTCCTCTGAAGGAAGGTAGTCTGAAAAGTACTGTTCTGCCGACGCCACTCCTGACGTAGATTGGTGCCGAAGAGGCGACACCTGGGCATCAGGGAGGAGAAACATAGTAGCAGCAATCAATGCCGTCAAGGCTGATGTCGGCACCGGTAGATCCAACACTGGCGTTACAGGTGGGAACTCCAAATGGCTGTACATCAGCGCCGATATGGATTCAATCACGGATCCAGAGGGCCTCACTGACACCGAAGGAGGGCCTGCCAGCTTGGAGCCAGTCAAGGCTTCTCCGGCCTCCTTGGGGCCGAGACATGCACCAGAGGCAGGAAGAGAACCAAATTAACATGAAGGGAGAGATAGTATTCCCTCATCTGCTCTCATCGCCTTAGTGCCGGGGAATACTGAAAGGCGCAGGGCAGATTCTCGCTCTGATTCCACAACCGGAGGAATTGGAAGCATGTCAGAGACACCGCGCGTACGCAGTAAAGTTGGGGAAGACCGCGCCTCCGACCACCTACAGTATGACTTACCAATAGACATCGAACACGAACGACTTCGGGAGCTGGCTCTCGAGTGGTCCTAGGAGGGAGAAGGGGGCCGCAACGACGAGGCACCTTCGAGCAACGCACCGCTAACAGTGTCACGTGGTGCTCTTACAACGCCTACGACCGAAGCTGAAGATATGAGCCGCACCCTTCAGAGTCACGGTGCACGCCCACACACCACATGCAAATAGAATGAGGGTGCGGGTCGACATCATAGTCCACAGGACCACAAAAACATCCAGAAAAAGGCACACCGTTGAGATCGGCCAAAAATGGCCAGAGGTACCGCTCTCCGGATCTATGTGGAAGTGTGGAAAGTAAGAAGTGGCTTTTCTACACAATGTACCGATGGCTGAGATCTGCAAAGCAGCCACTTGGAAATCAGAACATACTTTCACGAGACACTCTTGTCTCGATTCTGATTCCAGAGCAGATACTCAAGTAGGCCAAGCCTCCTTGAGGAATTTATTTCAATGCTAAAGTCATTCAAATTGGTTTCTTAATGTTACTGTTCTTTTTATGGTACTCATTTGCCCGCAGGAAGAGGGGATGGGCTTGCTTCTCGATTCAAGTGCTTATGACTATTGATGAGGATCCCCTGGAAGAGAAGGATAAGTTACTTACCTGTAATCCTAGTTCTCTTCCAGGGGTATCCTCATCAAAGTCATAAGCAACCCACCCACCTCCCCGGGCAAATGAGCCAGGATTGTCATCTCTTTGTGCCCTCCGGGTCTCCGCGAAGAACAACTGACCTAACTGTCACCCATGAGGAATGATGGGAAGCTAGGGGTCATGGCTGCCTTAAAGGCACGGTGCCAGTTTTTGATTGTCTGCATTTGCTTTCAGTTTCTATGCTATTGAAGTTACAATGCAGCCTATGGGCTAACAATGCCTGCTTTCCTCTTTACAGGACTACTTTTCTGCTGTTCATTAAAAGCAGTTTAAGTGCCTTTTGGTCTTCTTGGTTTATTTGTGTATGTGCAAAGACCAGATTTCACAGCATTGCTTAGCCTGTGGTGTCTGTAAGGCTGCATTGTTTGTTTTTTCGAATTTTGTATACATATATACATATATATATATATATATATAGCTGTATATATATGTTTTCATATATTATTTTTATATATTTTCCAGGGTCCCGCGCATGGGCGGGAATATTCAAGTGCTTATGACTTTGATGAGGATACCCCTGGAAGAGAACTAGGATTACAGGTAAGTAACTTATCCTTCCTTACCTTTGAATTATCCCCAGTGGCCAGACTGGATCCAGAAAACTTATTTTACAACAGTAGCTCTGCGCTTCAGTAGTGGGCATCGAGTGACTCCAAAGCGACATCGTCCACCGGATGTGACGTCGACATGGTCCATATAAGCCCTCCCCTGAGGCGCTGACATAGCTGCCTTTCCCCTAGTGGAATGTGCTTTGGGAGAAGCCAGAAGGGGTTTATTTGCCAACTGATATGCCAGCTTGATGCAAGACACTATCCATCTGGAGATGGAACGCTTGGAGGCTGGGAAACCTGTTCTGATGGCACCATAGTTTAGAAATAACCGATCAGCCTTTCTAATGGTCTCGGACTTATCCAAGTAGAATTTCAGAAATCTCTTAAGATCAAGGGAATGGAGAGATCTTTCTGCTGGTGTAGATGGATTGGGGAAAAAAGAAGGTAGCAAGATCGTTTGGTTGACATGGAAATCCGACAACACCTTCGGAAGGAAGGAGGGGCGGGTCCTTAAAACCACTCTGTTGTGATAAAAAAAACAGTTGGAACAGAGCGCCTGAATCTCGCTTAGTCTTCGAGCTGAAGTAATCGCCACCAAAAAGGCGGCTTTCCATGTAAGATGCTGATGGGTAGCCTTATGAATAGGTTCGAAAGGGAGGCCCATCAGTTTGGAAAGAACCAGGTTCAACTCCCAAGGGGGGGATGGAGGCTTGACAGGGGGGAACACTTTCTTTAAACCCTGAAGGAAATCCTTAACCACCTGGAGCTGGAAGAAAGAAGGCTGATTTGGAGCCTTTCTGTAGGCCATAATGGCAGCCAAGTGTAACTTAATGGAATTAAACTTTAGACTTGATTTGGCCAAATGTAGCAAATAAGGTAAAATTACCTCCTCTTGACCCCTAGTAGGCTGGAAACCATTACGTATACACCACAAATAAAATCTTTTCTATTTAAAAGAATATGAATGTCTCGTGGAAGGCCTTTTGGATTCCCTCAAAATGTTCATACAGTCCTGAGGGAGATTTAGGTGGCCGTAATGGAGGACCTCAGGAGCCATGCTGCCAAGTTCAGAGAGGGAAGGTTGGGATGATGAATCCTCCCGTTCATTTTGGACAGAAGGTCCGGTCTGCACGGAAGCCTCCTGTGTGGACACTCTGAGAGATGTAGCAGGTCCGGGTACCACCACTGCCGTGGCCAGTCTGGTGCGATCAGAATCATTCTCATCCTGGAGCGTGTGAGTTTGGCTATTACCTTCGGGATGAGAGGAAGAGGCGGAAAAGCATAAACAAAGGTTCCTGACCAGTCGATCAAAAGGGCATTCCCTATCGATCCTGGTCGGTAAAACCTTGACGCGAAGGCGTGGCATTTTCTGTTTTCCTCGTCCGCAAAGAGATCGACGGTTGGATGACCCCATTGTAGAAAAATGTCCGCCACCACTTCGTCGTTTAATACCCAGTCTTGCTGATCCTCGAAGTGACAACTCAGAGAATCTGCCTGTGAATTCTGTTCCCCTGGCAGATGGACCGCCGTGATAGAGAGCTGTCTGGCCAGGAGCCAATACCAGATCGCCTGAGCCTCCAGGGACAGAGGGCGAGAGTGAGTTCCCCCTTCCTTGTTTAGATAGTACATGGTGGTGGTGTTGTCCGTTTGTACTAATATCGACTTGGATTGTATCGATGGGTAGAACGCCTTGAGGGCTAGATGTGCTGCCCGTAGTTCCAGTATGTTTATATGATACGATTGTTCTTTGTTCGACCACCTGCCCTGAGTCTGCAGAAGACCCATGTGTGCTCCCCAACCCTGAAGTGAGGCGTCTGTAATCCAGGATTGTGTCGGAGGAGGTTGGTGGAAAGGGACTCCCACCAAGAGATTTTTTCGAGGAGTCCACCAGGGAATGGATGCTTTCGCGGGCTGGGAGAGAAGAATCCTGTCTTCCCATCATACCGACGTCTGATCCCATTTGTCTTCCAAGTCCTGTTGTAGAGACCTCATTCTCAGTCTGGAGTTGGGGACCAGAAAAATGCAAGATGCCATCGACCCCAGGAGTGATGCAACTTGTCGAACTGATGGCTGATGAACTTGAAGAAGGAGATTGCACTTCTGCTGGATTAATGACAGTCTCTCCTCCGAAGGAAACACTTTTCCTACGCTGGAGTCCAGAGTAGCCCCTAGGCAGTGAATTCTTTGAGTGGGCTAATGGATTGATTTCTCCATATTTACATGAAGGCCCAGGCATTGCAGTAAGTTCAGGCATATTCAATAGTGGTTTTTCACCATTTGAGGAGCTGAGCCCTTCAGAAGCTAGTCGTCGAGATATGGATAGACGAACAGACCTTGGCGACGTAAAGCTGCGGCTACCACTGCCATGCATTTTGTGAATACTCAAGGTGCTGATTTCAGGCCCAACGGTAGGACTTTGTACTGATAATGTTTTGCGCCTACCATGAAACGTAGAAACTTCCTGTGCCGTGGTGCAATCGGGACATGGAAGTAATCATCCTGGAGGTGTATTGAGCACATCCAATCCCCTTTTAGAAGATGTGGATATATTTGATGGAGCACCAGCATACGAAACCTTGCTTTTTGGATGCTTTTGTTTAGGAAACGTAGATCCAGAATAGGTCTGAAACTCTCTTTTTGACCCTTCTTTCGCACCAGGAAGTACCTGGAGTATACCCCTTTTCCTCGTTGCGATGGAGGTAGCTTTTCTATGGCCAATTTTTGTAGGAGAGTGGATACCTCCCGACGCAACAGCGGCAGTTGTTGAACTCTTGACTTCACAGGGGATGCACTTTGGAGGAGCACGAAAACGTAGCGCATAACCATTTTGTAGTATATTCAGTACCCACTGATCGTTTGTTATTTTGCGCCACTCTTTTACATGTCCGGAGATACTTCCTCCCACTGGAGTGAGCAACGGCGACAGAGGAAGTGATCGTTCATTGTTTGCCGGTGTTCTTGGCAGTTAAAGAGGACTGTCGGGGCGCTCCTCTACCTCTGGAAGGGCGACATCCCTGATAGTGAGATTTGGCCTGGTGGTACTGCCTTTGGGACCATTGAGGGGCTTGAACCTCTGATGGAACGCCCTACGATCGTAAGGCATGTACCGGCGTCTGAACTCTTTCTTTTTCTCTAAACCGACAGCTTTGAGAGTGTCCAGCTCAGACTTCATCCTGGCCATATCCTCGTCAGTGTGAGAGCCGAACAAGGAATTTCCAGTAAAGGATGCGTTGTTGGGCCTCCGGTTTCAAAGCTGTAAGACGCAACCAGGAGGATCTTCTTGCGCATACACCATGCAAATATGAGTGAGCAGCTAAAGATGCCCCATCAGCTGCCGTACTGATCATTTGGTTGGCCACGAGGGCTCCCTCCTGGAGAATCTCCCCAAAGTCTTGACTGTCCTCTTTGGGTAGTTTTTCTTTGAAGCATTCTAGAGAGTCCCACAACGCTCTATTATAACGGCCCAACAGAGCTGCCGCACTGGATACCTTCAAAAATGCAGCTGCAGAGCCTCAAGCTTTTCTCCCCCAAGAATTTTGGGCTCTGCTCTCCTTGTCCAGAGGAACCGTTGAAGAAGAAGCCACTGCATGGGACTTCTTTGCAGCCGCAATAATCACCGAATCTGATGGAGGATTTGACCTGAGTAACAGGGGAACTTGTTCTGCTGGTCTATATTTCTTTAAGATCCTTGCTGGAGCCGGTTTTTTGTAGCTGGAGTAAGGAAAACGTCCATGACTGGTTGTAAAAGACCAGGAACTAACGGCAGCAAAGGCCTCGACGCAGACCTCTGATGCAGAGTCTCAAATATAACAGATGTAGCTGTCTGAGGTGCAGACATCTCTATGTTTAACTTTTGTGCTCCTCTAGATAGGACATCATGGAAGGTGTTGATGTCATCAACAGGTGACACTCTGGAGGGTGGACTGTCCATAAGAGTGGGAGAGTAATCTGTGTAGGAGAGTAGGATCTGCCTCTTATGGTTACCCCCACTTTTTGCTGACGTCTCACTGTTTTTCGACTTTAGTCTGGCTGGGGCCCTGCTATCCAGGACCCCAGCCTAGCTGCTTCCTCTCTAAATTGATTCCATGTACCTTAAGTACACTTCAGATTGGATTCTGGGGTGCCCTTATAAGTCCCTAGTATATGGTATACTATGTACCAAGGGCATAGGTACCCCAGAGGCCTACCAGGGGCTGAAGCATGTATTGTGCCACCCCTGGAAGGCCATCCAAAATGACACCACAGGACTGCTACTGCAGCCTGAGTGAGGTGGTGCATGCACCCCTTACAGAGATATAGGTTCACTATATCTCACCTAAACACTGCACATAGAAACCTATCAGTCACCCCTATGGCAGGCCTTATCAATCCTGAAGGCAGGGTGCTGGGTTATATGTGAGAGGGTGCCCATGCATGAGCAGAGCCCGTCTGCAGCCCTCGGAATCTCCTATGCGGGGCTGTCTGTGGTGCAGCCTGACCATATACTCTTAAGTGCATTATAACCTTGCGGTAAAATGCTAACTTTGGACTGGCTGCACGGAAACATGTCGTGTTTGGTGTCAAACACCTTGGAATCCTACCCCCCCCCCCCCGCCAGTTCTGGCAGCGGGGGTAGAATTCCACCCTTTTAGAGGGAGAGATGTCCCCACCGGTATACCCGGTAGAAACCTTAAAGAGCCCTGGCATCACAAAATGGATGCTGCAGCCACAGACACGAGTCTGGCCTCCTGCTGCTGACCGAAACTCCGGCAGGGGAGGCCTGGACAATAGGTTTCCTGTCACAGGGAGGTGTGACCACCTCCCAGACAGGCCTTAGTGGATTGGGGCTGGGTGGGTGCACTCTCTGAGTGCTTTGAAGTCCTGCACTGGGGGCACATTTGGTGTCCTCGTGCATACCCCAGTTCAAACCGGTTGCTCTGGCGCGAAACTGGACAAAGGAAATGGGTGTAGCCACCCCTCTTTCCAAACCCTCCCATAGGTGGGTCCCCAGAGTTAGTCCAACCCCTTTCTTTAGTATAAGTAAGGAACCCCTGGCAACAGGACTTTAGATATCCCTGGATGAAACTCTGCAACTGAATCCTGGAACTTCGACGCTCTACTCAAGACTAGAGGACTGAAGAAATCTCCCTTGGGGTCAAGGAGTGACTCCCCTGCTTGGCAGGCACCAACGAAGCATTTGCCGGTCTGCATCTCCGAAGCTCCCGCCGGACTCCGAAGTACTTGCAGCCCAGGAAGAGGATTTCCAGACATCTCAGAGGCCGACCCGAGTCCCCAGCAAAGCTGAGACCCGCAGCCCTCGTGAGTAGCGTGGAACCGGAACTCCTGGTCACCGTGCACATTTGCTAGTGCATTGACTTCTCGACGACTCTTGAAGTCCTGCTTTGGGTTACTCGTAGCCCAGGCCCCGAGCACCATTTGCACCGAAGAGTGTGAGCCTACACTCCACGAGTGTTCCGTGGGCCCGCTTCCTGTATTTCCGCTTGGGGCTCCTTCGCGATCCCTGGTCCGTCGACTGGTGGGTCCCTGTGAAGGCAACTCTGATTTTCTTTGGGCGTTTCTGGTTGCTCCAGAAGTGCCCTAACTCCCCACCAAGTGGTGAGTCCCTCAGACCTTGCTGGTCTGCTCCGAAGCATCTTTCTCCTTTCTGCGTGGGTTGCTGTTGCCAAGGCTTGTTGTGTTCAATCCGGACACCAACGCTGCAGCACTCGACATCCTTCGTGGGACAGCTCGAATCCAGCTCCTGGTCGTCGTCGACACCTCCTGGTCCTCGTGGCTGAAGAGTCAAGCTTCACCTCTTTCACCTGAAGCACCCGACATCGGTGGGCATTCGACTATCGTGCCCCTGGTCACTGGCAAGTGACCCAGACTCTGTCCCCTCTGCTTTCAGGTTCTTCTCATCTCCGATCCAGGCTTGGATCTCTTCGGACACTTCGCATCTTCCCGGCAGCAGCACTTCTCTGCAGACTGCCATTGAAAACGACGACGCGACCCGACACCATTTGACACCTATGCACCCGGCTTCCCTGGGTGAGGTAACTCGAGTACTCCGGTGCTCCCGTGGGTGTTGACCCTAGAACTGTCTAAGTCCAAGAGGGTTTGGTCCTAGTCCATTTCTAAGTGTCCTTAAACTCTAAAACAATAACCGCGACTTTCCCATAGACTTTAACGGAGCTCGCGGCTGTGTTCACACACTGCACACAGCCCCCGTGGGTCCCCTGTGTCACTACCTTGGGTGGTTCCTTGGGGTCCCAGCGATTCAACAGGCTCTAGGCCTTGTGTCTACTTAAGTCGTGGTTCTTATACCACTTTCTTAATATATGGTTTGGTACGCCCCTAGGGCTAATCGTATATATTGTGCTATTTTACTGTGCTATTCGGCTTGTAACTTGGGTACTTTCACCTCTAGCCTCATAAAGAGACTATAGGGTTGTGTTTAGTAATAAATACATATATTTTATATATATATATACCTGGTGTGGTTCTCCTTTCATTTGGTCATTTATGAGATTATAACTGGTAAAACAATAGCTTAACACTCCTTCAAGACTTAGCCTGAAGGCTGCTCTCCATAGCTACCACTAGGATAGCTTTCAATAAAGGTTGTCTTTAAACCTACCATCAATAAAGGTCGATTGGACTGGTGCAAGGTGCCCACTATAACTAGTGGACAGCATATACCAGGCCAACTTCTCACATAATCCCTCTTGGAGGAGTGGGTCGAGGAGGACGACCAGGAAGGTGATCTTCGTCTCCTATGACGTCCATGAGAAGCAGATTTACGTGGCGGAGACTTGTCCCTCTGGCGACCCCTGGATGGTGTGGTGGGTGATCGGTCAACTGCCTGCACCAGCCGAGCCAGAGGGGATCTATGCAGAGGGCTTGAATAGTCCACAGGCTGTTGAACCTGTGCTGAAGGCTCTTTCTGCCAGTGATGAACTGGGAAAAGCCACCTGGGAGAGAGATGAACCGAGGGAGATCTGTGGTCTTCCCCTCGTTGCGTAGGTGGAGCCATGATCTGCGGGATGGATTTCTGTACCCGCCGTTCTGGAGACAGAGAAGACTAGCTTCTCGACATCGAGATGACGTGTGGAGATCCTGCAGTCGACACTGAAGGTTACGAGAGGTCTTTTGACGTGGAATGGTGTCTCCTTGAGGTCGAATGATGTGACGACGTCGAACAACTATGCGCCACTAAGACCTGCGAGTCCAATGAAGGAGACCTCCGCCTTGATGTCGATCGTGTGTGTTTCGACTTCAACTGATGTCCTGTCGACGGAGACTTGTGCTTCGAAGTTGGAAGAGGAGGACCCAACGGAGTACCAAGTCTCGACGTCGTACGTGGGGAAGGTGATGGTGAAATCCTTCTCGACGTCGAACCTCTCAGCGCCAGCGATCCAGGCCTTGACGTTGAGCGTCGTCTCGTGGGCTGCAACGGAGGAGTCTGCCTCGACGTTGAATCTCTTCTCGACATCGCAGATGATCTTGGCCTCGACGTTGAGCGTCTTGATGGCTGCAACGGAGGAATCTGCCTCAACGTTGAATCCATTTTTTGATGTCGTTGATGACCTAGACCTTGCCGTTGACCGCCGCCTGGTTGACGGCAACGGAGGGCTGCGCCTCGACGTCGAACGCAGTAGCGACGAAGGAGAGCGGTGTCTCGACGTTGGGCGATCCCGCACCAACGGAGAGCGACTCCTCGACACCGACCGTCGCCCGGTTGACGGTGGCGAAGGATTCGTTGCTGATGACGTACCTCTGTGTTTGGAAGTCTTCGACAACGACCGATGTTCTCTCGACAGCGAGCCTGCCGTCGATGGGATTGTCGACGTTTTCTTTGCCGGTGGAGGTATTCTCAACGCCGATCCCGACGTCGATGAAGAACAGATCAGAATCTTGCTTCTAGAAGATGATCTGGGTCTCTTCTTCTTCTGTCTCACAGGAGACCTGCCTCTAGAGGTAGAAGCTTTACCTTTTTCAGAGAGACCATAGAGGCGAATCCTCTCTCTGTCCTTGAGAGTGCGTCTTGATAAAGACTGTCTGTATTCTTTGCCTTCCGGATTCTCATGTTCCTGAGACTTGCCAACATTGCCAAAGCGGGAATCTGTTTTGGCCTTCTTTTTGTCACAGGAAGGGCAAGGATCAAAAAGAGAGGGCATTTCTGAGAGATAAAAAATGCCAAACACCTGAAAAAAGGTAAAGGAATACTCCAACAGGTGTAAAATGTCGAAGTAAAAAAGGTTTTACGTGAATGGAATATAATTTCTGACAGAAAAGTCAAAAATCTGTGGAGCTGATTAACCAGGGTCCTGACTGAAGGAGCCGGAAAGAACAACTGACCTAACTGTCACCCCTGAGGCATGATGGGAAGCTAGGGGTCATGGCTGCCTTAAAGGCATGGTGCCAGTTTTTGATTCTCTGCATTTGCTTTCAGTTTCTATGCTATTGAAGTTACAGTGCAGCCTATGGGCTAACAATGCCTGCTTTTCCCTTTTCAGGACTACTTTTCTGATGTTCATTAAAAGCAGTTCAAGTGCCTTTTGGTCTTCCTGGTTTATTTGTGTATGCGCAAAGACAAGATTTCACAGCATTGCTTAGCCTGTGATGTCTGTAAGGCTGCATTGTTTGTTTTTTTAGAAAAATGTTTATATGTGTATCAAGCTCGCGTGAGGCGAGCGAAACGCGTCATGGCAGGCACTATGCCTGGTCAACTTGTGGTGTATCTCTAATAAAAAATGCACTGCTTTTCAACACACGATAACGTTGGTGTGTCAGCTTTTTGAGCGTAACGAGGTCCGCGCCTGGGTTTCCTGGCAGTGATCGTCAGGCCAGGGTTTGGAGCTATATATATATATATATATATATATATATATATATGTTTTCATAGATAATTTTTATATATTTTCCGGGGTCCCCGCACATGGGCGGGAATATTCAAGTGATTATGACTTTGATGAGGATACCCTGGAAGAGAATCTGGAGCTAGATGCACAAGTTACTAACTTGTGTAACGATATATCTGTAAGAGACAGTAGTTAGTGACAGATTCCTTACCTTAGAATATCCCCAGGCGTCAGGCTGGATCCGGAAAGTTTTTTGCGTAGCAGTACCCTTGCGCGTCGGTAGGCGGCGTCGTGCGGCTCCGCGGTCCGTCGTCGGCGTCGTGATCGCCGGGATGACGTCGCGGGCAGTACTTAGGCGCCGCCCTGCGCGCTGACGTCAGTTCTGTACACGACTTTCCGCGCCAGGAACGCAGAGCCATGCAAGAAGCTGACATAGGTGTCTGAAAAATACTAGGGCCCTGAAAGGGATGTCCTTAACCCTAGAAATCAGTTCGCAGAACGGGGAGGATGGGTGGGCGGTAGGAATCTGTCACTAACTACTGTCTCTTACAGATATATCGTTACACAAGTTAGTAACTTGTGCATCTGAAAGAGACACGTTAGTGACAGATTCCTTACCTTAGAATAGATACCCCAGCAATACCAACCCCGGTGGTGGGTCTGCGAACAAAGATCAGACAAGGAAGTCCTGGAGGACAGAACGGCCAAAGAAGCCGTCCCTCCGGACCTGACTGTCAAGGCAGTAATGCTTTGTAAACGTGTGCAGCGAGGCCCACGTAGCTGCCTGACAGATAACCGGCAGCGGAACACCGCGGCCCAAGGCCGTGGTAGCAGCCGTTGCCCTGGTGGAATGGGCACGCAGCCCAACAGGAGGCTCCTTTTAGCCAAAGAATAGCAGGTCTTGATGCACAAGGTAACCCAGCGGGAGATGGTCCTCTTGTGCACCGCCCGACCTTTTGGCGCCCACGTAGCCAACAAAGAGCTGGTCATCCACCCGGAAGTGTTTTGTGCGGTCAATATAGAAAGAGAGCGCACGTTTTGGGTCCAGACGGTGGAGCCTCTCTTCCTCTCTGGAAGGATGCGGAGGCGGAAAGAAGGTGGGCAAAGTGATGGTCTGCCCAATGTGGAAAGCAGTAACCACCTTTGGCAAGAAGGACGGACGCGTCCGAAGAACAACCTTGTCTGGATGAACAGACAGAAAGGGAGGTTTGCAAGATAGAGCCTGGAGCTCACTCACCCGCCGAGCGGAGGTGATGGCCACCAGAAAGGCTGTCTTCAGAGTCAGAAGACGAAGAGGACAGTTATGTAGAGGCTCAAAGGGAGCGCACATTAAAAAGGTAAGAACCAAGTTCAAGTCCCACTGAGGCATCACAAACGGAACAGGAGGGAAGAGGTGAGTAATGCCTTTTAAGAACCTGTTAACAACAGGGGACTTGAAAAGGGAGGGCTGATCAGGGAGCCTGAGGAAGGCCGAGATAGCACAAAGATAACCCTTGATGGTACCCAGGGCAGAACCCTGTTGGGCCAGAGAGAGAAGGAACAGAAGGACCTCAGAAAGAGGGGCAGAAAGGGGATTCACAGCCTTTGCTGTGCACCATGCCACAAATTTGTTCCACCTGCAGGCGTATACCACCTTAGTGGAGGGACGCCTGGCTGCCAGAATCACATCACAAACTTCGGGAGGCAAGTCGAAAGGAATCAACTGCCGCCGCTCAATCTCCACGCAAGCAGGTGTAGACTGGACAGGTTCGGGTGGAGGACCGTCCCCTGCTGCTGCGACAGAAGATCCTCCCGAAGAGGCAGACGGATCGGGGATCTACGCTCATATTGAGTAGCTCGGGATACCAAACTCTTCGAGCCCAGTCCGGAGCCACAAGAATGACTTGGGCCCGGTCGTGCCGAATCTTCTTCAACACTCTGGGTAGAAGTGGTATAGGCGGAAAGGCGTACAATAGACCGCAACTCCACTCGTGACGAAAGCGCCGCCGAGCGAGTGCCGCCTTGGAAATTCCAACGCGCAGAACTGATGACATTGCGCGTTCTCTTCGGTGGCGAATAGATCTAACCAAGGCTCTCCCCACTGTAGAAAGAGTCCTTGCGCCACTTCCGAGTGAAGACGCCATTCGTGATCCATCATGCATCTGCGGCTGAGTTCGTCCGCCCTGGCGTTCAGGGAACCTGCCAGGTGTTGAACCACCAGGAACATGCCCTGATGTTCCAGCCATGTCCAGAGGCGCAGAGCCTCCTGGACAAAGGGTCCACGACCCCACCCCGCCTTGTTTGTTGCAGTACCACATGGCGGTGGTGTTGTCTGTGAACACCTGCACTACCTTCCCTTTGACAGAGGGAAGGAATGCCTTGAGTGCAAGTCGGATCGCCCGGAGCTCCAGAAGGTTGATATGGAGCCGGGACTCCGCCGGAGACCAGAGGCCTCTGATCTCCGCCTCTCCCATGTGACCGCCCCATCCCAGAAGTGACGCGTCCGTCACAACTGTGTGCTCTGGCTGGGGAAGGGAGAGGGATCTGCCCATGACCCATTGCCGGTTCAAGAGCCACCACTGCAACTGTTTTGCAGTCCCCTCCGAGATCTGGACGTGATCGGACAGGTCGCCCTGGTGCTGCGCCCACTGGAACTTCAGGTCCCACTGCAGAGCCCGCATATGCCATCTGGCATGAGTGACCAGCAGGATGCAGGAGGCCATGAGGCCCAGCAGCCTCAGGGTCATCCGTACCGAAACCCAGGATAAAGGCTGAAAGATCGGAATCATAGCCTGAATATCCCGGACTCGCCGTTCGGGAGGATAGGCCCGAAACTGCGTCGTGTCCAGAACTGCTCCGATGAAAAGGAGCTGTGGAGAAGGAATCAGATGCGACTTTGGCACATTGATGGAGAACCCCAGCGAGTGCAGGAGTTCGGCCGTAGTCTGGAGGTGGGAGACGACTGCCTGGGACGAGCCCGCCTTCAGCAGCCAGTCGTCGAGGTAGGGGAAGACTGAAACCCCTGCCCGGCGCAGATGAGCTGCGACCACCGCCATCACTTTCGTGAACACCCGAGGGGCACTGGTAAGGCCAAAGGGGAGCACGGTGAACTGAAAATGCTCGAGGCCTACCGTGAACCGAAGGTAACGCCGGTGGGCCGGCAGGACGGGGATGTGGAAATAGGCGTCCTGCAAGTCCAACGCTACCAACCAGTCTCCGGGGTCGAGGGCAGTCAAGACCTGAGCTAGGGTGAGCATCTTGAACTTCTCCTTCCGGAGGAAGCGATTGACGTTCCGGGAGGTCCAAGATAGGACGCATGTCCTCCTTGTCCTTTTGGGCACCAGAAAGTAGTGGGAGTAGCAACCACGCCCTACTTCTGGGGTCGGAACATGCTCGATGGCCCTCTTGGCCAAGAGGGCCGTGACTTCCTTCTGTAGAAGCGCCAAGTGATCCCCTGACATGCGGTGGAATTGAGGTGGCATGGCTGGGGGTGGTCTCGAAGGGGAGGGAGTAGCCCCTTCGGACAATGTCCAAGACCCACCTGTCCGAGGTGATGGGACGCCAGAGGTGAAGGTGATGGCGGACCCTGCCTCCGACTGGCGTACTGTGCACCTGAAAGGAGGGACTAGGAGGGCTTGGAGGCCGCGGACGGGTTGGAGGTGGTGGCCTGACCCGCACGCTGGTTGCCCGAACCGCCACGGCGGTATCCACGTCCTCGGCCACGCGAAGGCGCTTGCTGCGCGGGCCGTTGGCCGGGCTGCGGACGTGACTGGGCGCCCCTTCCGTGGCCACGAAAGGGGCGAAAAACAGACGTGAGCGGAGGGCGCACAACAGCAAGGCCCAGGGACTTAGCAGTAGCCCGAGAGTCCTTGAAACGCTCCAGCGCATGGTCTGCCTTCGAACCAAAAAGACCGACACCATCAAAGGGCATGTCCATGAGTGTATTCTGGACATCTCCCGAAAAACCAGTGGTTCTCAGCCAGGCGTGGCGACGCAGCGCCACCGTCGTTGCAAGCGATCTGCCCAGCGAGTCGGCGGTATCAAGGCCACAGCGGATGGTATATTAGCCGCATCACGCCCTTCCGCAATGGCGCGGGTAAGCAGTGTCTGGACCTCCTCAGAACACTGCGGCAAAACAGTTGCCACCGAATCCCACAGGGAGTGGGTGTATCGGCCCAAGAGGCAAGCGGTATTAACAGACCGCAAGCCAGCACTGGAGGAAGAGAAAGCCTTCTTCCCAAAGTGATCCAGGCGCTTGGATTCCCTATCCGGAGGGGCGGTAGGGAAGGCGGTTTGGGAGGCAGAGGCTTGGACAACCAAGCTCTCAGGGGTGGGGTGTTGGGAGAGAAACAGGGGGTCGCCCGGAGCAGGGCGATGGCGTCGGGCCACGTTCCTATCCACAGGAGCCCCTGTGGTGGGTTTGGACCAGGCACCCAAAAGAACGTCAGTCAGTGCCTCGTTGAACGGTAGCACAGTCTCCGAAGAGGAGGCCGCCGGCTGAAGCACTTCAGTCAGGATGTTAGACCTGACGACCACTGTAGGCAACTGGAGATTCAAGGCTCCAGCAGCTCTACGCAACACCGTTGCAAAATTAGCCCCTCCTCCGTTGCCACGGGAGGAGACAGCATGCCAGAGTCAGGGGAGGTATCCAGACCACTAGCATCCCCAAGTTCCTCAACCCAGTCCGGGTCAAACTCGCACTGTTGTGTGAGAGGGTCGCCAGACCCCTCCCAGCTCTCCTGGTCCTCCTCAGGTTGAAAATATGGAAGAGGAGGGACATCAGGGACCCAAGGTCTCATCGGCGCCGGATACGGCGTCGGGCGACGCCGCTCCGGCACCATGTCCGGACCCGGAGAGAACCGGGAACGACGCCGCCCGGAGCCCCGGACGGCATCGGAAACGGCACCGGGGACATCGGCGTCGGCGGAGGCGTGGTTAGGTCAACCGGCGTCGATGGGGGTTGCGGCCCCACCGGAGCCGGGGTCGAGGCCGGGACCGGAGCCGAGGCCGGGACGAAGGCTGGTGGGACAGGCGACGCCGGGACCGGAGTCGACGGCGACGCCGGAGCAACCCAATCAGTGGCCCGCGGGGCCCGGAGGCGCACCGGAGGGGACCCTGAGGCCCGAAGAGGCGGGCCATGGCCGACAGGAATTCCTGTATATCGGCCTGAGTCGCCCCCGAGCCCGGGTAGGGCGGGTACTGCGGGGGTAACTCGACAGGCACGTCCGGGGCAGCGGGGCGGGGACGGTGCCGACAGGGACCTCAGCCGAGTCGCGAGACCGGCGAGGCGAAGTCTTAGAGCGATGACGCCGCTTAGACTTCTTGTGCTTCGACTTACCGGAGGAGCGCGAAGACTTTGAATCCGACGAACGGCGGGGACTCCGCGTCCGGCCCTCGACCTCTCCCGGGACCGGGGCTTGGTGCGGCGCGGAGCCGAATGCCGGACTTCAAGGAGCTTTCGAGACCGCTCTCGCAAAGCCTTAGGATGAAGTTTCCGGCAGTCAGGACACGACTTCGTGTCGTGGTCTCGGCCGAGACAAAAGAGACACTCGAGGTGCGGGTCCGTGATCGACATCATGCGACCACATTCCTCGCAGGGCTTAAAGCCGGGCATCCCTACGACACCTTAGGAGTCGTGAAGACTCGTTGAAGAAACAGTGAAAAATTCACCAAAAAAGATAGTCAAAAAGTGACTAGGGCACTGCTCTTCCCGGATCTGCGCTTACTGGCGCGGAAAAAGAAGAACTGACGTCAGCGCGCAGGGGCGGCGCCAAGTACTGCCCGCGACGTCATCCCGGCGATCACGACGCAGACGACGGACGCGGAGCCGCACGACGCCGCCTACCGACGCGCAAGGGTACTGCTACGCAAAAACTTTCCGGATCCAGCCTGACGCCTGGGGATATTCTAAGGTAAGGAATCTGTCACTAACGTGTCTCTTTCAGATGTCTCTATCAGATACAGTACATTTAAAACATTTGGTGCAATATATATTACTGCAAAAGAAACAATTGATGGACGGAATGCTGGACAATGCAAACATTCACCCCCAGTCACAAGGATCTGGGTTAAATCCATCATTCTTTTGCTCACCACACCACCCCAGTTTGGACCCAGCCATATGCAAATCAGTCTTGACCCTGTTCCTTGTGGGAACAGTCCAGCCCGAACTGCCAAGCCAGGTCCTCCCTGGACCGGAAACAAGCATCCTAGGACCGGTTTCAGGGCATCACCCTTCTGCAGCCAGGCTAGCTTGAATCCAGTGGTGTAGTGAGCACGGGACCCACGTCTGGGCATACCCTTCCCACTTAGGGCGACAAATGCAAAAGAAACAATTGATGGACGGAATGCTGGACAATGCAAACATTCACCCCCAGTCACAAGGATCTGGGTTAAATTCGTCATTCTTTTGCTCACCACACCACCCCAGTTTGGACCCAGCCATATGCAAATCAGTCTTGACCCTGTTCCTTGTGGGAACAGTCCAGCCCGAACTGCCAAGCCAGGTCCTCCCTGGACCGGAAACAAGCATCCTAGGACCGGTTTCAGGGCATCACCCTTCTTCAGCCAGGCTAGCTTGAATCCAGTGGTGTAGTGAGCACGGGACCCACGTCTGGGCATACCCTTCCCACTTAGGGCGACAAATGCAAAGAAACAATTGATGGACGGAATGCTGGACAATGCAAACATTCACCCCCAGTCACAAGGATCTGGGTTAAATCCATCATTCTTTTGCTCACCACACCACCCCAGTTTGGACCCAGCCATATGCAAATCAGTCTTGACCCTGTTCCTTGTGGGAACAGTCCAGCCCGAACTGCCAAGCCAGGTCCTCCCTGGACCGGAAACAAGCATCCTAGGACCGGTTTCAGGGCATCACCCTTCTTCAGCCAGGTCCTCCCTGGACCGGAAACAAGCATCCTAGGACCGGTTTCAGGGCATCACCCTTCTTCAGCCAGGCTAGCTTGAATCCAGTGGTGTAGTGAGCACGGGACCCACGTCTGGGCATACCCTTCCCACTTAGGGCGACAAATGCAAAAGAAACAATTGATGGACGGAATGCTGGACAATGCAAACATTCACCCCCAGTCACAAGGATCTGGGTTAAATCCATCATTCTTTTGCTCACCACACCACCCCAGTTTGGACCCAGCCATATGCAAATCAGTCTTGACCCTGTTCCTTGTGGGAACAGTCCAGCCCGAACTGCCAAGCCAGGTCCTCCCTGGACCGGAAACAAGCATCCTAGGACCGGTTTCAGGGCATCACCCTTCTTCAGCCAGGCTAGCTTGAATCCAGTGGTGTAGTGAGCACGGGACCCACGTCTGGGCATACCCTTCCCACTTAGGGCGACAAATGCAAAGAAACAATTGATGGACGGAATGCTGGACAATGCAAACATTCACCCCAAGTCACAAGGATCTGGGTTAAATCCATCATTCTTTTGCTCACCACACCACCCCAGTTTGGACCCAGCCATATGCAAATCAGTCTTGACCCTGTTCCTTGTGGGAACAGTCCAGCCCGAACTGCCAAGCCAGGTCCTCCCTGGACCAGAAACAAGCATCCTAGGACCGGTTTCAGGGCATCACCCTTCTTCAGCCAGGCTAGCTTGAATCCAGTGGTGTAGTGAGCACGGGACCCACGTCTGGGCATACCCTTCCCACTTAGGGCGACAAATGCAAAACCCGTCCGAGTGGGACGGGTATGCCCAGACGTGGGTCCCGTGCTCTCCATGCCACTGGAATCAAGCTATCCTGGCTGAAGAGGGGTGAAACCCCGAAACCGGTCCAAGGATGCTTGTTTCCAGTCCAGGGAGGACCTGGCTTGGCAGTTCGGGCTGGACTGTTCCCATGAGGCACAGGGTCAAGACTGATTTGCATATGGCTGGGTTCAAACTGGAATGGCATGGTGAGCAAAAAACGATGGATTTAGGCCCAGATCTCTGTACTGGGGTGATTGTATGACACTGTTCTGCATTCTGTCCATCAACTGTTGTTTTTGCATTTGTCACCCCGAGTGGGACGGGTATGCCCAGACGTGGGTCCCGTGCTCTCCATGCCACTGGAATCAAGCTATCCTGGCTGAAGAGGGGTGAAACCCCGAAACCGGTCCTAGGATGCTTGTTTCCAGTCCAGGGAGGACCTGGCTTGGCAGTTCGGGCTGGACTGTTCCCATGAGGCACAGGGTCAAGACTGATTTGCATATGGCTGGGTTCAAACTGGAATGGCATGGTGAGCAAAAACGATGGATTTAGGCCCAGATCTCTGTACTGGGGTGAATGTATGACATTGTTCTGCATTCTGTCCATCAACTGTTGTTTTTGCATTTGTCACCCCGAGTGGGACGGGTATGCCCAGACGTGGGTCCCGTGCTCTCCATGCCACTGGAATCAAGCTATCCTGGCTGAAGAGGGGTGAAACCCCGAAACCGGTCCTAGGATGCTTGTTTCCAGTCCAGGGAGGACCTGGCTTGGCAGTTCGGGCTGCACTGTTCCCATGAGGCACAGGGTCAAGACTGATTTGCATATGGCTGGGTTCAAACTGGAATGGCATGGTGAGCAAAAAAACGATGGATTTAGGCCCAGATCTCTGTACTGGGGTGAATGTATGACATTGTTCTGCATTCTGTCCATCAACTGTTGTTTTTGCATTTGTCACCCCGAGTGGGAAGGGTATGCCCAGACGTGGGTCCCGTGCTCTCCATGCCACTGGAATCAAGCTATCCTGGCTGAAGAGGGGTGAAACCCCGAAACCGGTCCTAGGATGCTTGTTTCCAGTCCAGGGAGGACCTGGCTTGGCAGTTCGGGCTGGACTGTTCCCATGAGGCACAGGGTCAAGACTGATTTGCATATGGCTGGGTTCAAACTGGAATGGCATGGTGAGCAAAAACGATGGATTTAGGCCCAGATCTCTGTACTGGGGTGAATGTATGACATTGTTCTGCATTCTGTCCATCAACTGTTGTTTTTGTATTTGTCACCCCGAGTGGGACGGGTATGCCCAGACGTGGGTCCCGTGCTCTCCATGCCACTGGAATCAAGCTATCCTGGCTGAAGAGGGGTGAAACCCCGAAACCGGTCCTAGGATGCTTGTTTCCAGTCCAGGGAGGACCTGGCTTGGCAGTTCGGGCTGGACTGTTCCCATGAGGCACAGGGTCAAGACTGATTTGCATATGGCTGGGTTCAAACTGGATTGGCATGGTGAGCAAAAACGATGGATTTAGGCCCAGATCTCTGTACTGGGGTGAATGTATGACATTGTTCTGCATTCTGTCCATCAACTGTTGTTTTTGCATTTGTCACCCGAGTGGGACGGGTATGCCCAGACGTGGGTCCCGTGCTCTCCATGCCACTGGAATCAAGCTATCCTGGCTGAAGAGGGGTGAAACCTCGAAACCGGTCCTAGGATGCTTGTTTCCAGTCCAGGGAGGACCTGGCTTGGCAGTTCGGGCTGGACTGTTCCCATGAGGCACAGGGTCAAGACTGATTTGCATATGGCTGGGTTCAAACTGGAATGGCATGGTGAGCAAAAAACGATGGATTTAGGCCCAGATCTCTGTACTGGGGTGAATGTATGACATTGTTCTGCATTCTGTCCATCAACTGTTGTTTTTGCATTTGTCACCCCGAGTGGGACGGGTATGCCCAGACGTGGGTCCCGTGCTCTCCATGCCACTGGAATCAAGCTATCCTGGCTGAAGAGGGGTGAAACCCCGAAACCGGTCCTAGGATGCTTGTTTCCAGTCCAGGGAGGACCTGGCTTGGCAGTTCGGGCTGGACTGTTCCCATGAGGCACAGGGTCAAGACTGATTTGCATATGGCTGGGTTCAAACTGGAATGGCATGGTGAGCAAAAAACGATGGATTTAGGCCCAGATCTCTGTACTGGGGTGAATGTATGACATTGTTCTGCATTCTGTCCATCAACTGTTGTTTTTGCATTTGTCACCCCGAGTGGGACGGGTATGCCCAGACGTGGGTCCCGTGCTCTCCATGCCACTGGAATCAAGCTATCCTGGCTGAAGAGGGGTGAAACCCCGAAACCGGTCCTAGGATGCTTGTTTCCAGTCCAGGGAGGACCTGGCTTGGCAGTTCGGGCTGGACTGTTCCCATGAGGCACAGGGTCAAGACTGATTTGCATATGGCTGGGTTCAAACTGGAATGGCATGGTGAGCAAAAAACGATGGATTTAGGCCCAGATCTCTGTACTGGGGTGAATGTATGACATTGTTCTGCATTCTGTCCATCAACTGTTGTTTTTGCATTTGTCACCCCGAGTGGGACGGGTATGCCCAGACGTGGGTCCCGTGCTCTCCATGCCACTGGAATCAAGCTATCCTGGCTGAAGAGGGGTGAAACCCCGAAACCGGTCCTAGGATGCTTGTTTCCAGTCCAGGGAGGACCTGGCTTGGCAGTTCGGGCTGGACTGTTCCCATGAGGCACAGGGTCAAGACTGATTTGCATATGGCTGGGTTCAAACTGGAATGGCATGGTGAGCAAAAAAACGATGGATTTAGGCCCAGATCTCTGTACTGGGGTGAATGTATGACATTGTTCTGCATTCTGTCCATCAACTGTTGTTTTTGCATTTGTCACCCCGAGTGGGACGGGTATGCCCAGACGTGGGTCCCGTGCTCTCCATGCCACTGGAATCAAGCTATCCTGGCTGAAGAGGGGTGAAACCCCGAAACCGGTCCTAGGATGCTTGTTTCCAGTCCAGGGAGGACCTGGCTTGGCAGTTCGGGCTGGACTGTTCCCATGAGGCACAGGGTCAAGACTGATTTGCATATGGCTGGGTTCAAACTGGATTGGCATGGTGAGCAAAAACGATGGATTTAGGCCCAGATCTCGGTACTGGGGTGAATGTATGACATTGTTCTGCATTCTGTCCATCAACTGTTGTTTTTGCATTTGTCACCCCGAGTGGGACGGGTATGCCCAGACGTGGGTCCCGTGCTCTCCATGCCACTGGAATCAAGCTATCCTGGCTGAAGAGGGGTGAAACCCCGAAACCGGTCCTAGGATGCTTGTTTCCAGTCCAGGGAGGACCTGGCTTGGCAGTTCGGGCTGGACTGTTCCCATGAGGCACAGGGTCAAGACTGATTTGCATATGGCTGGGTTCAAACTGGAATGGCATGGTGAGCAAAAAAACGATGGATTTAGGCCCAGATCTCTGTACTGGGGTGAATGTATGACATTGTTCTGCATTCTGTCCATCAACTGTTGTTTTTGCATTTGTCACCCCGAGTGGGACGGGTATGCCCAGACGTGGGTCCCGTGCTCTCCATGCCACTGGAATCAAGCTATCCTGGCTGAAGAGGGGTGAAACCCCGAAACCGGTCCTAGGATGCTTGTTTCCAGTCCAGGGAGGACCTGGCTTGGCAGTTCGGGCTGGACTGTTCCCATGAGGCACAGGGTCAAGACTGATTTGCATATGGCTGGGTTCAAACTGGAATGGCATGGTGAGCAAAAACGATGGATTTAGGCCCAGATCTCTGTACTGGGGTGAATGTATGACATTGTTCTGCATTCTGTCCATCAACTGTTGTTTTTGCATTTGTCACCCCGAGTGGGACGGGTATGCCCAGACGTGGGTCCCGTGCTCTCCATGCCACTGGAATCAAGCTATCCTGGCTGAAGAGGGGTGAAACCCCGAAACCGGTCCTAGGATGCTTGTTTCCAGTCCAGGGAGGACCTGGCTTGGCAGTTCGGGCTGGACTGTTCCCATGAGGCACAGGGTCAAGACTGATTTGCATATGGCTGGGTTCAAACTGGAATGGCATGGTGAGCAAAAAAACGATGGATTTAGGCCCAGATCTCTGTACTGGGGTGAATGTATGACATTGTTCTGCATTCTGTCCATCAACTGTTGTTTTTGCAATATATATTACGCCTACTCTATGCCCAGAAGCAAGCCTTCAGTGCTGGTACGGGGTAAAAGGGCCTTTGGTTATCAATATACAGACTGTAGTTGACACTTTTCATGTAGGTCAGCCAAGGGTGCTTCGTCGCCATGTCATGTTTCATGCATTCCTGTAGTATTGTGTGACTGAGTCTGGTTTCAGGCTTTCATATGGACAGCCAGAAAAGAAGCGGATTGAGTTTAATATGATCAGAAACCTAATCAGTAACTAGTTCTTCATGACGAATATGGGTGGCAGTACTCTGAGGGACTACCATGAGTCTTCTGAGGCACCTGTTCTAAATTTTCTGAATGACCGGGTAGTCCTTGATTCACCACAGCCCAGAGCCTTAGTTGGATCTTGATAAGCATAGTGCTTTGTAAACTTCCACTAGTTCTTTCAGTGATTTGAATCCCAAATTCCTTACAAACCTAAACAGTTCCTCCACACTAGACGTTTCCAGCAGTAGTACAGCCTGACTGCTTCCAGGTACAATTGTCGTTCAGATAGTACCCCCAGATAAGGAAAAGTTGGGACAAGCGTAACTGTAGTTTCTTTTACCACAAAAGACCTGTTTCTATTCCTCTTTGGTGCATAGACCATTATATGGGTCTTTGATGGATTCACCGTTGACTCGAAGTCGGTTATAAAGATTGCAAATTGGCCAAGCAGTTTCTGAAGCCCAAGAGGGTTTTGGCAATATGCACAGTGCCATCCACATAGAGTAACACTGGGAAAGGGTGAATCCCAATGCATGAGATATCCACATTCAGGCTGACAAATGGTTTGGAAAGACAGTTAATGTATAGCAAAAATAAAAATGGTGCCAAGCACACAACCCTGTCGCACTCCCCTAGCTAGGTTGAATGGCACAGTTGTCTCACCCTTAGGGCCATACCTCATGCTTGCAGTTACCTCATAGTGCAACCGTCTTAAAAAACTAAGAATGTTTGCCTCCACCCCATGCCTGTCATGATGTGTGCTTTGAGCGATTTACATGATTGAATGCTGATCTCAGGTCCATAAAAGCAAGGTAGGCTACAGTATATTTATTAATAGATGTAAGTTGATACTCAGCTCTACTGTTCCTAACCATGCACGAAATCCAAACCACACATCTGATATGATGTCATTTTGGTGGGCCCAAACGTATAAGTGTTCTAACAGAATTTTGCCCATGATTTTTGCAGGAAAGTTGATTAGTGAAATTGGGCTTTAGCATTTTGGGTCACATCTACTTCCCTATTTAGATTTAGGCTCTAGACAGCGCATGCACTGTCTCAAAAGAGACAGGTTGTATAACCTTTGTGGGCTTCACCCGCCCATAGGTTTCCCATTTGCTGGCTCCATCAATGCTCTCCTAATCTTTCTCCCTATTTGCCCATGGTATGCATGCGTCATGCCTCTTCCTGTGTTTAACCCTCCACGAGAGCAGGTACCAACTACTACTATCCATCCACTCCCATTTTAGGAACTACTTTTTGTGTGTGTTTTGAGCACTTAATACGAGCTCTTTTGTTTTCAGTCGCTCCATTTATGTTAAAAGGCTCGTTTATCTATTCACATTTCTCCGACTTCAAAGTGAGAGGCTCCGACAGCCGAACGTTTTAAAATGCGGGCATAAGAAATGCCAGAGCAGTGCTTTCACTGATCGGAGTATAGAAAGCTTTGAAGAGGTCGCAGGCAGTTTCACCACAGTTGAGCACTGCTGTCTGATAGAGGGTGTGGTACCAGGGGCAATCTATTAAGGTGCACAAATACTTTATGAGGATAGATTACATGCACATTAGTATGCACAGCATCTCCAACAGCTCGTGGCCGCTCCCGCTTAAAAACTGAGGTCAAAAGAAGATAATTGTATCCTTACTTTAAATGCAACAGTTGAGCTAGTAATATGAGGACTTGGGATTTAGGGGGGCCATACTTAAAAAAGTGCTGGCCTGATCCCGCTCGGCCCCAGTGTCTACGGCCCCGCTAACAGCATGCAATCCTGCAGCCCAGGCGCAGGCCACACCCCTCAAGCTCCCGCTCTCTGACGCTCTCTTCCACCTCGTTTTCTCTCTATATGTCTTTCTATTTCTCTCTCCCTCATCTTTTCCCTCTCCACCACCGTCCCCCCACTGCCTAATTCTGGATTTCTCTCTATGCATCCGCCTCCCTTTGGCTCCGACGCCGGCTCCTCACAGTGTACAGAGAGCGCTGTGGCTGCAGTCTCTGCAGCGGGGACATAGGCTGCGGCGCCCGGAGCCCGCGAAGTGGCTCAAAGTGAGCGTAAAGGGGAACAACAGAGCAAATAAGTGCAGCGCATGCCAGGGTACCTGTCTGTACTCAAGGGGTTTAAACTCCCCGGGAACCCAAAGGAAGAAGGAAACC
The DNA here is from genome assembly GCA_963921515.1 of Calotriton arnoldi. NCBI lineage: Eukaryota > Metazoa > Chordata > Amphibia > Caudata > Salamandridae > Calotriton > Calotriton arnoldi. The sequence continues at coordinate 648,857 of CAWUFW010005548.1, read as the reverse complement.
CTCTGTGCTTGCAGTGTGCTAAGTGTCAAGGCTGTGGTGATGCCCCTCTGGCGCAGAAATGCAGAGCCAAAACTTTCCATTCAAATGCACTGACTCAATTAATGTTTTAGAGGGTCACATCAGGAAATGGACATTTTTAAACAAGAATTTGCGCACCAAAGCCCACAAATCAGTAACACTCTGACCATGCGTCTCAAGCGCCTCGTTAGAGGTAGGAAGCACAATATGAAATATATTCAATGCAATGCAATATTGGCACATGCTACTCAGCACATGGAACCGCCGCAATAAAGCCCAAGACAATAAGTGTGCACTATAGTCACCTTTACGGGATAGGGCGCTATATTTTCAATCGTTTCACTCCAAAAGCGCAGACCCCACATCTGTGCATTAAGCTCACTCATGCAGTACAGTATGCTATATCCATCAGTTGATTTACTCTTAGTGCAGACAGCTAACCTTGTGCAAACGGGTCAGTTTTGTTTAGTACAGGAAGCTATATTTTCAGCCAGTTCACTTGCATGTCGTACACAGCGCTATATCCGTGCACCATAAAGCCCCCTCATATAGTACAAGAATATGTATCTGCAGATGGATCACGTGACAGTCATGGAATTCACGGAGCTACATCCATGCAATCAGGGCGCTATACTTTTTAAATGAGACGACCGCTCGTATATGGCACTATAACTCAGCAATCTGGACACTATCTACAGGAAGGGCTCTTAGCAAATCAGCTGAAGGAATCCACCAGAAACGTAAGTACTGGCCAAGCCAGGAGTGATTCATATGAGGACGGGGCGGGCTGCTGGCTAGATCCGATGTAGAGCTCGAAGGCAGGGTGTTGCTCTGTTCTGATCTCTGAGAAGTCCTCCTCAATGAGATTTGGAAACTTTTCTGGAAGTCAAGCTGCTTTCAGGGGGGCAAACCAGCCAGTTGAATCTGACCAACAATGCGACAACACTGGCTGTGGTTCAGTGGCGGTACCATGTTAGCCTCTAGTCCTTTTGTGAATACGTTTTTAAGTATCCACTTTTGCAATCTTGAGGGGGTCAGAGTGCACCTAACACAAGCCAAGGGTCCACAATCTTTTGGAGACCACTTGATGAATTAATACTCAATCCCCCGGAAGCCACCAGCAGGATTGAGGACAAATCTAATTGGAACGGGTCTGTTGGACTCTCCTTTGTTACAGGCTTCTTGCAGCTTTTGTTCTCCTGGAGCTTAATAGAAGACTAGCCAACTAACCTTGTAGCCCCTTCTTTCTGTTCTAGGTTCAAGTGGGAGCAAGTCCGGCCTTTGGGGTTTCTCACCAATAGGTAAAACAGTAGGATCAATCTTTCTTTCCAGTCCTTGGTTCACCAGGTGTAGTCATCCACCTGTTTTCTACAGGTCCAGCAGTGTTTTGAGGAAGGGATCCAAGAGTGCCAATTTTAAGCCTGACACTATCTTGCGGGTGGGGGTAACACCCTAACCAACAAGGGAAAATATCCCAGGCGAAACCCTACCTACCCACTTTGACATAATTTCCTGGGGGACAGGAACTAAATCCATGGAGCATGAGCAAGACTCGTCTGTGCTACATGTAACAGATAAGGAAGTATCTCCTCTGGTGTAGGCAGTATGAGAAGTATTTTTGATTTTTGACACAAGAAACAAAAATGCTTCCATCTGAAACCATCCTCTATGAAGTATCGGTTGTAATTACAAAATGTGGGAACTGAAGCATGAAAAGTCAAGCCTGTTAATAGGTTTCACTCTTGGACCCACCAAGAAAGTGCTACTCTCATCTTTTGAGTAATGTAAATTATATAGTCAAAAGATCCTTAAGTTTGGATCCATTCCCTGTCCAGTTCCACTTGAAATTATCGCATTTGAAGATGGCACAATGGTACTAAAAGAATGCATGAGGACATCATTCCGAATAGGGATTTCAATAGGTGAACTGAAAGACTTTTTTCTATGTAATGTACTTGCCAAACGTTTTAACTTGACTAGCCTTTCACTCGTTGGGTATGCCTGGTCTTTTATCGAATCTAGGGTAGCATTCAGGAACGTTATTTTTCTGGATGGCAGACGGACTGATTTTGTGGATTCAGAGTAAGGGTAATTTGTTGAAAAGATTTAGGGCATATGTATCAAAGGATACATTTGCGATTCTCAAATAGCGATTTTTAGAGAATCGCTATTTGAGAATCGCAAATGCTATGTATGTAGGATTTGCAATAAATTTTGCGAATCCTACATATTCCTTAATTGCGAATCTCAAATTGCGATTCGCAATTAAGAATACCTCCCATTCATTCCTATGGGCCTAGAGGCCCATAGGAATGAATGGGAAGACATTCTCAATTTGCGATTCCCAATTAGAGAATCGCAAATTGCGAATGCAATTTCAAGGGTGCCAGGGTGTCAAAAGGACACCCTGTTGCACACCTGAAATGAGCAAGGGTGCAGATGTGGCGCACATACATGCCCTAAGGGCATGTATGTGAGTCACATGGCACTTTGAAAAATGCAAAAAAGTGCATTTTTCAAAGAAATCGCAAATTACCACCAACTTGAAGTTGGTGTTAATTTGCGATTCCTTAAGTCCAAATTGCACTTTTTCTGTGCTTCTTACATTGCATTTAAGGAATTGCAATTTGCGATTCCTTAAATGCAATCACAAAATAGGGAATCGCAAAATTTGCGATTCCTTATTTTGCGAGGGTGTTTTGTGTCATACATTGGACACTGCAACTTTGCGATCGCAAACGCCGAAATTCTGCGAATTTCGAGCGTTTGCGATCGCAAAATTGCCTTCATACATATGGCCCTTAGACATACCTTGGTTGACTTTTTTGTAGCCTGGTGAGGAGGCGCTTTTACTAACGAATAGTCTACGCAAGGAAAGACTTGGCGTCCTCTCTGTCATATGATGCAGTTACTAGGGAGAGGCATTTTGTGAAAATATGGGGAGCAGATTTTAATCTACATAGAAGAACTCTGAAATGATAATGGCTGCTGTCTACCACAAACCTTAAGATTTGTGATGGTTTGGGTGAATTTGAATATGGAAGTAGGCATCCTGGCAATCTAACGTGGTCATATAGTTCCTGTGATTTAGAAGTTGAAGTATGTCTTGAATCGTAACTATGCAAATGTTGGTTTTAAATAATTATTTAGGGTTTAGCGTATCAAGAAGAAACGGGAGTAGAAACTCCTTCCCATCTGGTTGCAAGGGACTCGTTTTATGGCTCCTTTGCGAGGATGGTTAGGATTTCCAATTTCAAAAGATGGAGATGCTTTTGAGATACTTTTTGAGCTGGAGTCGGGAGCGTTTGTGAATAAATTCCAATGTATGACCGTGGGTAATGAGGTCCAAAACCCAATGATCTGTTGTTATTGTTCTCCATCCTTATAGGTAATGTGAGATTCGTCCCCCGAGAAAAGACAGGAAGAAGGCAGTGGCAGAGTAAAGATGCTGGTTATAAAACAGTTTTCTCTGAGTCTTTACCATCTGTGCCTTCATTTTTTTTCTGGGTTTGCCTTGTGTAAGTTGCTAGCGAAAGTTGTCTCTGCCGGTATTGAGGCTGACACGGTTGTTGAGTAGTTTGGTATGTTTGAATCCTATACGACTGATAACCTTCCCAATGAGAGAATCCACGAAAGGACAACCTTCTGTATTGTAGAGTACCGAAAGATTTTGCTGTATCAGTTTTTATTGATTGTAATGCGTCATCGACATGCTTTCCGAAAAGAGCTTCACTGTCATATGGTAGATCTAAAATCTTACTTTGTACCTCAGATCTGAAGGACATGGCCTTCAGCCACCCTTGCCTTGTAGAACGGCTACTTCTGCTAACTGCCTGAAACAAGTGGATTCAGTTTCCATAGCACAAGCTTTTATTTCCGCCCACTCTCCTTCTTGAAGGATTTTCATTATCTCTGATCTAATCTTGTCTGGCAGATGGTCACTCTATGGTCCTATATCTGACCACATCTGTTGGTCATTACAACCAACTATTGCTAACGAATTAGCAGCTCACACTGTGATCGCTGACAGAGGAAAAACGCTTTCCAATATTATCTAGGCGCCTGCCCTCTCTATCAGGTGCCACAGAGAGAGATTGGTGCTGATGTTTTTTCTTAGCGATGCTGAGCTGCCTCTGTCACCACTGAATTAGGCTTTATTTCTGTCCAATTAAGCAGACTGGCGAACCCTCCGAAGCTTTATAATTTTTTTCTAATTGTGGCAGGACTGCTGTGACGGTTGCCAGATTCTTCATCTTAATGCCTTCATACCCTATATAATCCACAATTGGAATTGTTCTAACTGTTTTGTGAGAGGTTTCTCTGAAATCATATAAGAAGCAGTCTGATTGCTTTGTGGTCATTGGCAATTCAAACCTTTTTACTGCTCTTTCTAAAAGGTTATGAAACCCCCTTATATCCTCCGGTGGAGAATCTACAGGTTGGTGGTGATGGATTAGGAATTAAATAGTCATCCCATTCAGCAGCAACATCTTGCCTTTCTGTCACTTCTCCTTTCTCTCTCTTCATCCATAGACACAGTATCACCTTCTGGAAAAACTTTAGATTGTGGTGTGTGCTTTTGAGAAGTAGACGACCATAAATTATAAGGTTTTTTGCGGTGTTGATAGGTGTACTTGCGGAGATTGGCAACAGCTTCACCTAAGCAAGCTCCGGTACCTTCTCAAAGGAGCTGGTAATCTTTTGTAATTATCCATACGGACGAGTCTTAAGTCTGTGACTAATGCTTTTGGCAAACACATGTCCTCTTGATATTGCTGTTGTGAATAGGATTGATACTCATCCGTATATTGTACTTCTTGTACCTCTGGCTGAGATGAGCAATATTCTTCTCCATTGTAGTCATCTCCTTCCTCATCATCTTGTTGGTATTTGATGTGTAGTTCTGATAACCTATAAGAACCTTGTCGACTACGTAGTCGATGACACCATCGGCGGGGGAAAAAGAGAGGTAGAAAAGAAAATCTCTCTATTTCATTGATTCCAGAACATACATCTTCAAGTAAGGTATCTCCATTACCCCCTAATCATTTTTTCGATGAGGATGACTCCTTGACGATGAGGGGCCGTTTGGTGCAGTATATAGTCTATGTCTTTGACGGTACTGTCAGTTTTGTTGCCAACGATTTCAGTCAACGCCATAGTCACTACCTTTACCATCGATGGCATAGTTGCTGCTGACTGTCGTTGTCGACAATGTGGCTGTAGTTGTCGGTGAACTGATGGTAATTACTGTTGTCACTGGTATCGTAGTCAAGAAGGTTTTCTTTTTCATTTGAAAAGCAGCTGACTAGACGGTGTGGTCGGTTCAGATTTTGATTTTTCTGAGGAGAATTCTTGTTTCTTATGCTTATGAGAGCTTTTTCCAGCTGGACTTCGCTCTTTTGAAGAACCATGGTGGTGTTTTTCAAAGCCTTTTTAGATTCTTGAGGCAGTTGACCTTCTGACCGCTCTCTTTTCTGAAACGTTTTAGTAGATGAAGAGGAATCCTCACTATCTTCTTCAGAAACTGTGGTGCCCTTTGACTTTTAGCTTTTTAAGCCATAATAACAATCTCCCCTCTCTGTCTTTTAAGTTTTGGAGGAAAATGTACATTATATTTTACAATCCTTTACCTTGTGAGATGGGTAGAGACAGTATATGCAGTCCTTATACTGATCTTCAGAGACAATATATACAGTCCTTATGCTGATCTTCAGAGTGTATTCTATTTTTCCTCACAGGTTCCACATGGCCTGAAAAGTCCTTTTTGACATTGTAGGAATTAAGATTTCTCGAGCAGGTGGTAGGTTGTTGGTAGTACAAACTACTTTTGGAAATTCTTAAGTAATTTAGGAAAGATAAAGTTCAACTAAGTAGAGCTCAAGGGAGACTCACTTCACACAACGTGCGGTAGAAAATCTGAGTGAAGGATGACTCTGAGAAGAGTGTTCTAGAGGGTATATGGTTCTTTTTAAATGATTGAGAAAGGTCACTAAGGTGAAACTTCTCTAGCCTTTCTAGGCAACGTTTAACATTGTACTGCCTTCTAGTTCTACTGTGGGACTCCCATTTCAGTGACGGGAAATAGTTAAAGCATGTGAATCTATGAAAGATCCAATACTGGAGAAATGAGGAACCCCCCCCCGTGCAAAATTAGTTCTGGGACAGATTTTCCCCCACTGGGTTTGGTGCCATTCCAACTACTCAGACAATGGCAGGTCTAGGTGTGGGTTACATCTGCCTATGACAGGGGCTGCCTCTTTGAAGCCTCTACAGTTTGTGGCCACATTCCCCCAGGCTATCATGTTAGAAGGAGGTCACACCTACTACCAGCCTAGGTCCTTTTGCACCCTTTCCCGAGAGCTATGTAACCTCCCAACAGGCTGCCAGTTGACAGTTGGAGATTATCTCAGAAAAGGGCTGCTAGAGGCTGTAGGTAGGAAAGTACCAACTTTCTAAAAGTATGTACAATGAAAAAATTACTTCCCCCGTTGATATCAAAGATTTACCCTGAGAGGGAAAAATTGAAAATTCTCTCAATGCCCGCATATAAATTGCATAAAAACATTCAATGAACAAATTATTTTCTTTTTATATACTTCTTTTATAAACACCATAGAACAGAGCACAGTTTTTGAATGTCAGTATATTTCTCAAAAAGTGTTTAAAGAGAACGGCCACTCATCAATCGTGAACTATTGTGCTTACACCAAAGTGAGGGACCGTAAGTGCATCCCAAAATAGTACAAAAACATTGACAAAATATTGAGTCGATTGTAAATATTCAAATCATAATAAAAACAGTCAAAACAATATGTTAGGACACCAGTCCACATGATTCAATTCATACATGTGGTAAAAAGATTAATACAGCAGTCACAAAAACCCACTATGAATGTAGAAAATGGCAAGGAATGGGCAATAAAGCAGAGGGCACAGCTTGCCCTTCCTTCAAGGTATTCTGCAAAGATTTTAAATCCAATTTTCTTGGCCCAAATGCTGTTGACGCGTTTCGCTCCCTAACTTTTGGAGGTCCCCCTCAGGACATGGTCTTGTGTGATCATCCTGCAAGATGATGTATATGTATGTGTGTGGAGGTTTTGGGAGTTAATGGTGTATATATATATATATATATATATATATATATATATATATATATATAAATATATACACACACATATATATATATATATACACACACATATATACACACACACACACACACTTTCCCTTATGGACCACTAACACCTAAACTCAGCCGACCCTAAACATATACCCTTACCCATCCCTAAAACCTAAAAACACCTTTGCCACCCAATACCCATACCCACCCCTAAAAACATTCCTACCACCCAATGCCCTTACCCACCCCTAAACCCTAAAAACACACTTACCCACCCCTAAACCCTAAAAACACCCTTACCACCCAATATTCTAACCCACCCCTAAAACCCCAAAACACCCTTACCATCCAATACTCTTACCCACCTAAAAACATCCTTACCACCCAATACCCTTACCCACCCCATAAGCCTAAAAACACCCTTACCACCCAAAATTATAACCCACCCCTAAACCCGAAAAACACCCTTACCACTCTATACCCTTTCCCACCCCTAAAAACATTCCTACCACCCAATGCCCTTACCCACCCCTAAACCCTAAAAACACACTTACCCACCCCTAAACCCTAAAAACACCCTTACCACCCAATATTCTAACCCACCCCTAAAACCCCAAAACACCCTTACCATCCAATACTCTTACCCACCTAAAAACATCCTTACCACCCAATACCCTTACCCACCCCATAAGCCTAAAAATACCCTTACAATCCAATACCCTTACCCAACCTTAAACCCTAAAAGAACAATAGTTACTTACCTGTAATCTGTGGTTCTCCAGTATTGGTATCTTTCATAGATTCACATGCCTGAATCATTCCCCGTCGTCGGAGTGGGAGTCCCACGGTACATAAAAAGCAATAATTATGCACATAATAACCATAATATAGGTAATACATAGAACCAGGAAGTGAAGTAGATAGAAACTACAGGGAAGAAACTTCCACATTTATGACTTGTCCAAGTCATTATAAACAGTCCAAACTGCAGCCAATCAGGCGACAGCACCCTCCAGAATGCTCTCCCCAGAGGCTGAGGCTCTCAGATTTTCTCGCACAAGAGTGTACCAAGTGAAAAGAGCATAACGAGCCTCTGAGGGAGGTGGGTGGGTTGCATGTGAATCTATGAAGGATACCAATACTGGAGAACCACAGATTACAGGTAAGTAACTATTGTTCTTCTCCAGTATTGGGGTATCTTTCATAGATTCACATGCCTGAATCAGAGTACAAAGCAGTACATCCATAATAATGCTCGTAAGATTGCACTTGCAACATAATCCTATGTACAAGAGACCTTATGCAATAACATACATAGAAGTTCCAAAGTATGCATATATGTATATATTTGTGAACAAATAAATGTATATGGCACGGTTATATATAGATATATATATATATATATAAAATAAACATAGCTGACATCAGTCTGAGAAACAGTAAAGAGGAGGAGGGAAGAACAGAGGCTCACCTTATTTAAAAAGATTACGGAGAACGAATAGTTTCTTACCTGTCGGTGTAGTTTTGCAGCTTGAAGACTTTCTGGATTCACTATGCTGTGCATTATTCCGCCATCTCGTGGTTGGGTCCGGAATCGTAGTCTTTTCTTTCTTTCTTTTTTTTGTTGGCCCAGGTGGGCGGCGACGCCCCACCATTTGGTGTCCTCGGTGACGTCGTCGCGCTTCCTGCGGAAGCTCCCACCTTTGGTCGCCATCTTCGGATTCTTTTTCTTTTCCTCTTATTGTTTTTGTCGTATATGTCTTTCTCTTTTATCCTCCTATTTTCCTTTTTGATCCCTCTAAACTCTGTATGTAGTCTAGTTTTACCCTTAACCTCCTATGTTATCTTCCTGGCGGAGGCGGGTGGGATCGCTAGTGAATCCAGAAAGTCTTCAAGCTGCAAAACTACACCGACAGGTAAGAAACTATTCGTTTTGCAGCGTGAATCTTTCTGGATTCACTATGCTGTGCATAGACTTTGTAGCGGTTTTCTGTTATTGCGGTGGTTGGGTGGAAGATGAGCATTGGTTGCTGAAAATGTGCTGTAAGACCCTCTGTCCTACTTGTGCCTCTTTGTTCATCTGGATATCCACACAGTAGTGTTTGGTGAACGTGTGCACGGAAGACCATGTTGCCGCTTGGCAAATGTCTTGGATAGGTGTGTTCGCTAGGAACGCAACCGTTGCTCCTTTCTTCCTTGTTGAGTGAGCCTGGGCGGCTCCCTGTAATTCTTGTCCTGCCTGCTTGTGGCAGAGCTGTATTGCCTGCGCAATCCATCGTGCGATGGTATTTTTGGTTACTGGTCGTCCCAAGAAACTGCTTGCGAAGGAAACTAAGAGTTGTTTTGTTTTCCTGCATTCCTTTGTCCTTTCTATGTAGTGCATCACTGCCCTTCTGGCGTCCAGCGTGTGTAGCGCCTTCTCTGTGGGCGTTGATGTTTTTGGAAGAAACTTGGTATCTGTATTGTCTCGTTAATATGGAACCGCAACACCACCTTTGGCAGGAAGTGTGGGTCCGTCCTCATGACAATTCTGTCCTTGTGTATTTGCAAGTAGGGCTCTTGTAGTGTAAGAGCCTGCAGTTCACTGACCCTTCGCAGTGACGTGATAGCCACCAAGAATGCCGTCTTTAGTGTGAGCATGTGCAGTGTAGTTTTGTGTACGGGCTCAAACGGTGATTTCATCAACTGTGTTAGCACAGTGTTGAGGTTCCAGCTCGGGGCTGGCATCCTTTTTGGAAGGGGCTATTCTTTTAGCTCCCTCCAGGAATCTCTTGACCACCTGGGAGGTGAAGAAACTTTTCCCCGCTTCTCCCCTGGTGTAGGCCACTATGGCTGCTAAGTGAACCCTTAGTGACGAGTAGCTCAGCCCGCTGTGTAGTAGGTGCGTTAAGTATTTTAGTACCGTTGATTCTTTTGTGACCTTTCGTTGCAGTCCCTCTTTAAGGCACCATTGCGAGAACCTTTTCCACTTTGCAATGTAGCACTTCCTTGTAGTGGGTCTCCTTGCTTCTCTGAGTACTGCCATAGTGCTTGGTGGCAGCTTGAGGTGTGCGAATTCTAGGTCCTCAGGAGCCATGCTGCTAGGCTGAGGCTCTCTGGTTCTGGGTGGAGCACTTTTCCGTCTTGCATTGTCAGGAGGTCTTTCCTTCTGCTGAACCTGTGCGCTGGTTCCTGCGCCATTTCCATTATTTGTGAGAACCATGACCGTCTGGCCCACTGAGGTGCCACCAGTATGAGTGTCATGCTGCTGCTCCTGCATTTGCGGAGTACCTTGTGTAACAGTGGTATCGGGGAAAAGCGTATGCAAATTCGTTCGACCAACTTATCCATAGCGCATTCCCTAGGGACCCTTGGTCCGGTTGTCTGGATGCGTAATGTTGGCATTTTGCATTCTGGAGTGTTGCAAACAGGTCTATCCGTGGTGTACCCCATTTTTGGAACAGCCGCTGCACTTCCTGTTGGTTGAGCTCCCATTCGTGGGATGCCGACGTCTGCCTGCTGAGTCGGTCTGCTTCTACATTGTCTATTCCTGGAAGGTGTATTGCCAGTAGGTCTATCCTTAGAGGGATGGCCCATCTCCAAATCTCTTGTGCCAGGCTTGATAGCGGTGCTGACTGTGTTCCACCTTGTTTGTTGATGTAGAACATGGTGGTTGTGTTGTCTGTTTGTATCAGCACTTTCTGGCCGTAAAGCTGCTTCTGAAAGGCTCTTCAGGCTAGGAACACAGTTTTTAGTTCTAGGTAGTTGATGTGTCTCACTGCATCTTGTTGTGACCACAGCCCCCTGACGCGGAGTCTGTCCATGTGCGCGCCCCAGCCCTGCTATGAGGCGTCTGTTGTGATGGTCACTGTTGGAGTTGGCTGTGTGAATGGCTTCCCCTGTAATATGTTCTCTTCCTTCCACCACGCTATTTCTTGCTGCACTGCGTGTGTGACAACCACTAGATCTTCCCAACTCCCTGTTGCTTGTGACCACTGTTGCTGGATCCATTCTTGGAACGGTCTCATGTGCAGCTTGACATTTGGGACCAGGTGGATGCATGATGCCATCATCCCCATTAGTCTGCTCACCGTCCTCACTGTCAGAACTTGCCCCTTGCGGTAATGACCTGTTTCCCTCAGGAGCGCTATAGTTCTCTTCTCGCTGGGGAACACTTTGGACTGTGTGCTGTCGATCTGTGCCCCTAAGAATATCTTGATCTGCTGCGGTTCTGTTGATGATTTCTCCCAATGTATTGAGAAACCTAGTTTGGACAGTGTTTGTATGACTTGTTTGATGTGATCTTTGCAGTGCCTGTATGATCCTGCTTTCACAAGCCAGTCGTCGAGGTAGGGGTATACATGTATGCCCTTTCTCCGTAGGTGCACTGCCACTGCTGCTAGGCATTTTGTGAACACCCTTGGTGGGGACTTGAGCCCGAAGGCTAGCACTGTGAACTGGTAGTGATTCTGGCCTATCACGAATCTTAGTAGGCGTTTGTGTTTGTGGTTGACGGGGATGTGCAGATATGCGTCTTTCATGTCTATGGTCGCCATGTAGTCCCCTTGTTCGATTCGGGGTATTACTTCCTGAAGTGACGTCATTTTTAATTTTTGAGTTCTTACGAACTTGTTCAGGAATCTGAGGTCCAGTATTGGCCTTAGTGTTTCGTCTACCTTTGGTACCAGGAAATACGTTGAGTAGACTCCCTTGTTCCTTTCGTTGATTGGAACTGCTTCTATTGCTCTTTTTTTTTTAGCAGCTCCTCTGCTTCTAGACGTAGGAGGGCGAGCTCCTTTGCGGGGAGTGGGCGGTGTCTTGGTTTTCTGCCCCTGGGGTGTTTTTGGAGTTCTACGCAGTATCCGTGCTGTATGATGTTCAGTATCCACTTGTCCGTGGTAATCTTTCTCCATTGTGTGAGGAAGTTTCCTATTCGGCCCCCCACCGGGGTTGTATGCTCGGTGGTTATTTGTTTGCTGTGGGTGTTTCTTAGTTTTTCCTTCTGTTGACTTCTCCTCTCCCTTGGTGGTGATAGGGGAGGGGTTGGTTTCTTTGCGGAGTCACTTTGAGGTGGGCTGCTGACCCCCTCTTCGGGACTGTCCCCGTCCGTACCCGCGTCCTCGAAAGGACCGTCCTCTGGATTGATACTGCCAATTTTGCTGTTGTTGTCCCTGTTGGCTTTGGCCCTGGTTGTTCCCCTGGTATCCTTGTTGGGGAGATTGGTGGGAAGTGGCGGGCGCATTGCCCCCTCTACCACTGGTTCTGTCGGGTATAACCACAATATTTCTTATAAGTACAATGTTTCTTATAGTTACAATTCAATTACACGGACAAATTATTTCCTACACAGATTGAATGTGAATACATTTAGCAAGGAACACACAATAAAGGCAAAGTAATCGGGTTTTATGGGTAATACAATATTTTATATAAATTACATCATTTATATTAACCCACATTTAAAGAATTTGTTGCATACACAGCTGCCAAAAATGTGAAGATTAAAGTGAGTTGTGATCAAGTGACATAGTGTGATGGGTGACACAATAAGTGCGTAATATGTACAAGGTGGTTAAAATATATACAAATTGGAACAGGCCAGAATAAATACAATGACCCTGCTACTCTGTACAATTTCAGTGTTTTACGAGCAGGGACTCGAACTGGACCAGAAGGTAGCGTCGACGTTTCATCCCTATATGTATGATTTTAAATCATCACAGCGGGTCTTCATCAGGACTGGAGTGGGGAAAGGAATGGCAGCCTGCAAAGTCAGTTAAAACGTGCATTAGCATCATGGTGTGTTCCAAATGGCCATTAACAACATAGTGTTCAAGGTGGTAACAACTCGCCTAACAAAAACCAGGGTTATTCCTGGTTAGGCTCAGGTCAGAAATGATCAAGGGCCCATCTGGTGATCATCTGGGGGTAAAAAAGTGAGGTCAGGGATGGAAATGACCGCTAATTTACAGAGAATTACTTAAACAACCCCATGGAGACTAGGGCCGCACTGGTCAAGCACATCCTATGAGTGGAGGAGGCCAGTTTTAAGGGACAGAATAAGTAAAAACTCATACAACACAAGTGCGCCGATAACTCGCGCTCATATGTGATTAGGATATGTAGCAAATGAGGGATCGATCGCCCGGGTAAGTCGCATACTTTATATAAACCAGTGCGGTCAGGGATGGAAACTAATTCACAGAGAATTACTTAAACGACCCCACAGAGACTAGGACACAAAAGAAAGCAGTAATGGGACCGGGCCGCACTGGTCAATCACATCCTATGAGTGGAGGGGGCCCATCACAAGGGACAAAAATGGGTAAAAATCAATCAGCACAAGTACGCTGATAACTCACGCTCATATTTGATTAGGAGTCGGCAAACAACGTGCGGAAGTAGGGAGCAATTGAGGGATCGGTCGCCCTGGTAAGTCGCATACTCTATGTAAACTAGTGCGGCAATTGCGCGCTGATAAGTCGTGCCCATAATAATTGACTGTGGTGAAGGGGAAATCAGATTAACAACACTGCTGATGCATGGGTAAAGACTCACCGAGATAAATCTTGTTGTGAGTCCTACACGACTACGCAGGACGGCGATTATTAAGAACGTCTGCAAATAAGTTACAGTTATCAACACGTTCTAATCCGCACCTTAGCAGGAGCCAACATATTTGAATACTTAAGGTGCGGATTAGAACGTGTTGATAACTGTAACGTGAATCACTACTATAGTAATTATAATATTGCTCTTCATTTTGACTGCTTTGCAAAGTATATGCATTACGTCTACATGCTTCATCTTGTGGGTCAGTTCAAACGCGCACCAGACGTATTACATGTATTAATCACGACATGAATTGCTTGGGTATATATATAAGCAGTTATTATGTACTCCAAATCTTTCCTGAGTTATTAACCAGTTTTGGGATATACACCCTTGCTCAGGTCTGGCACACTAATTGTCTCTCCTGTAGTCCTCCTTCCACATAATTACTTGCCCCCCCTTGCGCACGTGACTAAATTGACACGTAGTCGCTGTGGCGGATGAGGACTCCGCGTCAGTTGCTCGGCAACAAGGCATGCAGGCACTTAGCTGCTGCACGATACACGTCACTGCCCGACGTGCTCGTGGACGCTTATCTTCTGCCTGGCAGACTTTTTCATACAGATCGACTGTATACGATCAAGCGGCAGGAGTCTCTATTGCCCTTTTGCCCGTATTCTTGGAATCGTATTCCACATATTTACTTGCCCCCCCTTGCGCACGTGACTAGGTTGACACGTAGTCGCTGCGGCATATGGGTACTCTGCGTCAGTTGCTTGGCAACAAGGTATGCAGGCACTGAGCTGCTGCACGATACACGTCACTGCCAGACGTGCTCGTGGACGCTTATCTTCTGCCCGGCAGACTTCTTCATGCAGATCGACTGTATGCGATCAAGCGGCAGGAGTCTCTACTGCCCTTCTACCTGAAATCTCGGATTTGCATTCCATATCAAACCCCAAAGGTGAGCTACGCATAGCTTGACTTAGGAACATTCATCCTTTCTTTAACTTATGAGCGCGATTAACCGGCGCTTTTGTACTTATTTGCAGACGTTCTTAATAATCGCCGTTCTTCGTAGTCGTGTAGGACTCACAACAAGATTTATCTCGGTGAGTCTTTACCCATGCATCAGCAGTGTTGTTAATCTGATTTCCCCTTCACCACAGTCAATTATTATGGGCACGACTTATCAGCGCGCATTTGCCGCACTAGTTTACATAGAGTATGCGACTTACCAGGGCGACCGATCCCTCAATTGCTCCCTACTTCCGCACGTTGTTTGCCGACTCCTAATCAAATATGAGCGTGAGTTATCAGCGTACTTGTGCTGATTGATTTTTACCCATTTTTGTCCCTTGTGATGGGCCCCCTCCACTCATAGGATGTGATTGACCAGTGCGGCCCGGTCCCATTACTGCTTTCTTTTCTGTCCTAGTCTCTGTGGGGTCGTTTAAGTAATTCTCTGTGAATTAGTTTCCATCCCTGACCGCACTGGTTTATATAAAGTATGCGACTTACCCGGGCGATCGATCCCTCATTTGCTACATATCCTAATCACATATGAGCGCGAGTTATCGGCGCACTTGTGTTGTATGAGTTTTTACTTATTCTGTCCCTTAAAACTGGCCTCCTCCACTCATAGGATGTGCTTGACCAGTGCGGCCCTAGTCTCCATGGGGTTGTTTAAGTAATTCTCTGTAAATTAGCGGTCATTTCCATCCCCGACCTCACTTTTTTACCCCCAGATGATCACCAGATGGGCCCTTGATCATTTCTGACCTGAGCCTAACCAGGAATAACCCTGGTTTTTGTTAGGCGAGTTGTTACCACCTTGAACACTATGTTGTTAATGGCCATTTGGAACACACCATGATGCTAATGCACGTTTTAACTGACTTTGCAGGCTGCCAATCCTTTCCCCACTCCAGTCCTGATGAAGACCCGCTGTGATGATTTAAAATCATACATATAGGGTTGAAACGTCGACGCTACCTTCTGGTCCAGTTCGAGTCCCTGCTCGTAAAACACTGAAATTGTACAGAGTAGCAGGGTCATTGTATTTATTCTGGCCTGTTCCAATTTGTATATATTTTAACCACCTTGTACATATTACGCACTTATTGTGTCACCCATCACACTATGTCACTTGATCACAACTCACTTTAATCTTCACATTTTTGGCAGCTGTGTATGCAACAAATTCTTTAAATGTGGGTTAATATAAATGATGTAATTTATATAAAATATTGTATTACCCATAAAACCCGATTACTTTGCCTTTATTGTGTGTTCCTTGCTAAATGTATTCACATTCAATCTGTGTAGGAAATAATTTGTCCGTGTAATTGAATTGTAACTATAAGAAACATTGTACTTATAAGAAATATTGTGGTTATACCCGACAGAACCATTGTACTTTTATAATCCTATACCCAGGTTCTGAGGGACACAGGGTCACCCCATTGTTTATTGAGCCCTCTACCACTGGGCCGCCTTGAGGGGGTTCCTCTTCTCATCCCCCTGAACTGCAGTGCTCCCATGGACCTCGCAGTTTCGTTGTCCTTCTTAAGCTGCGTCAGCTTTTCGTCGACTGGGGCTCCAAACAGTTTCTGGCCGTCGAATGGCGTGTTCAGGATATTACTTTGTACCTCTGGTTTGAAACCCGAGATCCTGAGCCATGCGTGTCTCCTTTCAGTCACCCCTATCATCACCTGCCTGCTGGAGTTCTCTGCTGCGTCCAAGGCTGATTTTAGGCAAGTGTTTGCGATAGCCTTGCCCTCTTCCACTAGGTGATTAGCCCTTTGTTGGTGTTGTTGTGGCAGGTGTGTTACGAGCTGGCTCATTTCATCCCAATGCTGGTATGCATGTCTGCTGATGAGGGAGTTGGCGATGCGCCAGTGTATCGCTGCGTTCCTCTCCACCTTTCGTCCTGTGAGGTCTATTCGTTTGCTCTCCTTGTCTGGAGGTGGACCTGTGTTAGTGGGCACATTGGCCCTTTTCCTGGCCGTTGCGGTGATAATGGAGTCTGCTGGCACTGACCCTTGGATGTACGCAGGGTCTTTTGAGGAGTGTTTGTACTTCTTTTCGCTCCTAGGTGTAACGGCTTTGCAGACTGCCGGTTCTTTGAAGGCCTCCCTTCCCTGGTCCAGGACGCTAGGAAGCATGGGTAGGAACTGGGACCTGGTTTGTTGAGGAAGTAGGGTTTCCAAAAGGAAACATGCTTTCGCCTTCTCCTCTTGCATTTCGACCCCATACGTTGCTGTGGCCTTTTGGACGACCACATTGTAGACTCCAATGTCGTCTGGCGGCGAAGGCCTCGAGGGATAAGAGTCTACCCCTTCTTCTGGTGATTCTGCGTCGAGGTCTTGCCAGTCTAAGTCTTGTGCTTCCGAGGACGTCGAGTCCCGGTAAGACTGCAGCTCTTCTTCGCCTTCGGCTTCGAAGTAGTAGTCCTCTTCGCCCTGCTCGTCGAGCGGTTCGGGGGTTCGATGTCTTCGGTGTCGCCCTCCCCGAGTGTTTCGCGTGTTGGCTTTGACGGAATGGCGTATAGCTTCATCTTCTCGTCGAAGTCTTTTTTCCGTTGCAGGATGCTCGCCATCTCTGCTTCGAGCCTTCTCTTTTTTTTCTCCATCTCGTGGGCCTTTTCGGCGTCGATGGATGAAGCGCCTCTCTTCGCGGTCTCGGACGTCGAGGATGACGCCGGGCCTTCTTTTCTCGGCGTCGAGGCTTCCTTTTCGGAGGTTACCTTCGACGCCCTTGGTTTTTCGGAGGCTTTTGCCAATTGGGAGTCCTTCCCGAAGGATCCGCTCGGCTGTTTGTCCTTGGATGCTGTTGCTTTCGTCGAGGGTTTTGGCGGCAACGCTCCCTTCGAGGACTTGGCTTCACTTCTAAGAGTGTCGCTCGGGGCCTTGGCTTCACTCTTTCGAGCGTCGCTTGGGTGCTTCGGGGTCGACGCCTCCCTTACCTCCTTCGACGTTTTCTTGTGGACCTCGACGACTGAGCAGTCCACCGGTCCCTCTGCGATGTTGTCTTCCTCTCCACTCGAGAGGCCCAGGTCTCGGAGCGATGGAGCTGGTCCCTGGCCCTGCATGTTGTAGTTAGCCCTTCTTTGCGTCTCTCTCACCCGGAGGGTTTTCGGGGTGAACGCCGAACACGCGTTGCAGTTTTCGCTGATGTGGTCGAGCGGCAAGCAGAGGTTGCAGACTGGGTGCTGGTCCTTCTGGGCGTACTTGTGGTGACAGTTTTGGCAAAACTTAAACGGTGTCTTGTCCATAACCGCGCTCAGGGGGCCCCCTGTGAGCGCATTCTCTGTAGCCTTGAGATTTTGGTCGTGGACCTTCTACCTCGTCGTCCTTATTGTCGCCTCCGGTACTCGTCTCCTCGTCCGGTGTCTCAGGAAACGATCCTCTGTGGTGATGATTGAATTTGAGATTCTTCGTCCAAAGTTTCTGGAACTTCTCGTCAACGATCCAGACCCCACGGCGGAAAAAAGAATCTGAAGATGGCGACCAAAGGTGGGAGCTTCCGCAGGAAGCGCGACGACGTCACCGAGGACACCAAATGGTGGGGGCGTCGCCGCCCACCTGGGCCAAAAAAAAAAAAAAAAAAAGACTACGATTCCGGACCCAACCACGAGATGGCGGAATAATGCACAGCATAGTGAATCCAGAAAGATTCACGCTGCAAAACCGCTTGTCCCACAGACGTATCTGCATTACTGGCAGCTTCCAAACAGTAGTGCTTGGTAAAAGTGTGCGTACTGGACCATGTTGCAGCTCTGCAGATTTGATGAAGAGGCACACCAGCAAACAAAGCAGTAGACGAGGACATTGCTCTAGTAGAGTGCGCTCTTGGAATCGTTTGTAATGGTCTTCCTGCTTGTTGATGACAGAAACAAATCGCAGCAGAAATCCAACGAGCTATGGTCTGTTTGGATATTGGTTGACCCTGGCGTATTTTTCCATAGGCCACAAATAACTGATCAGATTTACGGATGGAAGAAGTCCTTTGTAGATAGAATTTGAGACATCTTTTGATGTCAAGTGTATGCAAAGTTCTCTCCGCAGGTGATTGAGGATTAGGGAAGAAAGTTTTCAAAATTATTGGTTCGTTGAGATGGAAGTCTGAAGGTACTTTAGGCATAAAACTGGGGTTAGTGCGTAGCACTACCGAGTTCGAAGTGAATTGAAGAAAAGGCGGATAAATAGTGAAGGCTTGAATGTCACTAACCCTCCAAGCTGATGTTAAAGCTAACAGCAGAGACACCTTCCAGGAGAGAAACTTCAAATCCACTTTATGAATAGGTTCAAAGGGGTGTCGCATAAGTTGTGCAAGCACCACGTTCAGATGCCAGGATGGAGATGGGCGGCGGATAGGAGGAAACATCCGGAACAATCCTTTGAAGAACTGCTGAATGATCCTAGCTGAATAAAGAGTTGGAACCATCTTGCCGATATCTTGAAATAGCCGCTAAAAATACCTTCAGAGTAGAATGGGAAAGGCCTGATTTTGCCAAGTGCAAAAAGAATGGTAGGATCTGCTCCGGTTTTGCATGGATCGGATGAATAGCGGCAGTCTGACACCACAAGCAAAACCTCCTCCATTTAAGCCTGTACGTCTTAATAGTGGAAGGCGCTCGAGCATTGGCTAAGACTTCCTTACAGTCCGCAGGAATATCTAAATGAGCGAATTCAAAGTGTTCAGGCGCCAGGCCGCTAATCTCAGAGATGCAGGGTCCGGATGACAGATCTGTCCGTTCTGGATGGACAGAAGGTTCGGTATTGGTTGAAACTGAATGGGATCGCATTCTGATAGGAGGAGTTCGGTAAATCAGAACTGGCGAGGCCACCTGGGAGCAATGAGGATTAGGCGACAAGGTTCTCTCTTCATTTTCCGGAGAACCCTGGGAACCAACGGTATCGGAGGAAAAGCGTAGGCATAGATCTGTGACCAATTCATCGAAAAGGCATTCCCGCGTGACCCTTTGTGGGGAAGCCAACTTGCAAAGAATGGGCATTTGCGGTTCTGACTGGTCGCAAACAGGTCTAGATTGGGACGACCCCACGCCTGAAAAATTTGATCCAACGTTGGTTGATGTAACTCCCACTCGTGATTGGATACTATTGATCTGCTGAGGGAATCTGCCAGGACATTGGAAACTCCGAGAACATGTATCGCTGACAAGCTGATCCTGTGTCGTATCGCCCAGTCCCAAATTTGTTGGGCTTGTTGCGAGAGCCGGGCAGACCTTGTTCCTCCTTGTTTGTTCAAGTAGTGCATACTTGTTGTGTTGTCTGTCCGGATTAATACTGATGCCCCCAGAATGATGGTGGAAAGGATTTTAGGGCGAGGAAGATGGCCAGCAATTCTAGAAGGTTGATATGCCACGTTCATTGCTGTGAGCCCTTGAAGGTGTGCTCCCCACCCCTCGAGGGATGCATCTGTAGTGATGGTGAAACTTGGAGCTTCCACTAGGAATGCGCACCCTTTTTCCACATTCTTTTTGCGAGTCCACCAGAGTAAGGCTTGTCGCATCCGGGGAGTGATGCGAATGAGATCGTTGAAGGAGCCTGAAACCTGCAACCATTGGTGGTCTTGTAGGGGTCTCATTTTGAGACGGCAGTTGGGAAGTAAAGGAATGCATGAAGAAATCATCCCCAGAAATGACTAACTGTCGGACTGAAGCGTACCTTTTTGAGCGCAACAGGTGGGCAAGGCTGCAAATCTTTTGTTGCCTTTCTTTTGAGATGAATGCTTGTGTCAGTTGAGTGTCTAACGTGGCTCCCAAGAACGTTTGTCTTTGCGATGGAGCAAGATGAGACTTGTCGAGATTGATGGAGAGACCTAGAGATTGGAAGAGGGACAAACATCTCTGAATGTGGGCGTCTGCGACCGTAAAAGAATTCGCCTTGATAAGGCAGTCGTCTAGATACGGAAAGATTTGGATCCCTTCCAGACGAAGGTGTGCAGTCACCGGTGCTAGAACCTTGGTAAATACACGGGGTACGGAACGTAGTCCAAAGGGAAGGACCTTGAACTGGAAGTCCCTGCCAGCCACTCTGAACCGCAAGAATTTCCTGTGTCTGGGAAGAATCGGTACATGGAAATATGCGGCCTGGAGGTCGAGGGTGGCCATGTGATCTCCTGCAGAAAGTAGGTGAAGTATTTCTTGAAGCGTTAACATCCGGAAGGATAACTTCTTTAAATATTTGTTGAGGGAGCGGAGATCCAGAATGGGGCGCCATTCTCCCGATTTTTTCTTGATCAGGAAGAATCTTGAATAAAACCCTATTCCTCTTTGCAATTGAGGGACATTCTCGATCGCTCCCTTTCTTAGCATCAAATTTATTTGGGAAAAAAGCTCCTTGAGATGAGCTGGAGGTGGGCCTTTGGGAGGAGAGTTTGGAGGGATCTTTATGAACTCTAGAACATGGCCTCTGGCCACAATGTCCAGGACCCACTTGTCTGTTATAGCGGACCAGTTCGAGTAGAACTGGGAGATTCTCCCTCCAACTTTTAAAGGGGTAGGCGGTAGAATAGGTGGCGGTTGTCACTGTTTTTTAGATGTGTCGCGTCCCCGATAGGAAGGCTTTCTCTTATTCTATGAATAGGAGGTATTTCGTTGTCAGTAAGACTGTTGGCGTTGAGATTGGAATCGTTGACTATTTTGGAAGGACTGGTATGACCTTTGTTGGTTATATCCTCCTCGACTAGAAAAGGAGCCACGGCCCCTAGCTCCACGAAAGGGCGGCTTCCGAAATTGGAGAGTACCCAGAGATCTTGCTGTCTCGGTATCCTTCTTGATGGCTTGAAGGGCCTCATCCACATGTTGGCCAAACAGTGACTCACCATCAAACAGCATGTCAATTATCTTTGCCTGAACCTCCTGGCGAAAAGATGTTGATTTGAGCCAGCCTTGCCGTCGTAGTACTGCGGCCCCTGCTAGTTGTCTAAAACCTGTAGATGCGACATCTACGGCCGAATCTATGATCTCCGCGGAGATACGTTCTCCTTCTTGCAGTATTTTTAAAGCTTCCGATTTGGATGGTTCTGGCAACATGTCGATGTAAGGAGAGATGTCCGACCACATCTGCCTGTCGTATCGGCCTAGTATGGCCAGTGAATTAGCAGCACGGACTGTTGTTGCTGCCATGGTGGAAACCTTTTTCCCAATAGTGTCCAATCGTCTGCCATCCCGATCTGGAGGAGCTGTGATTGGAGAAGATGGGTTTCTAGCTCGCCGTTGTGCCGCTTGGGCAATGACAGAATCGGCTTTTGGTTGACTTATAAGACATGCCGGTGTGTTATCTGGCGCCTTATATTTTTTGTCGAGGCAGGACCGCAGGAACAGAAGCAGGAGCCTTCATGACCTTCAATCCTTCTTGCCAAATGAAGTCAATTATTGGGATGGTCCGTACCTGCTTCCTCGTCTGATCTTTAAAGTCGTATAGGAAACACTCATCCTTTTTGGTTTCCATAGGCAGGAGGAACCTTTGAGTTGCCCTTTCCATCAGAAGATGAAACCCTCCGATGTCAACAGGAGGAGAATCGATGGGAGCTGGAGTTGAAGGAGACGGAGTTTGCAGCTGGTAATCGTCCCACTCCGTAAGAAGCGATCTGTCATCTAATTCTCCTTCCTCCCTATCGTTGTCAGAGGTGTGAGCATCATTGGAATGATGAGAAGGCACCGGAGACAGTGGTCTGGGTGACAACGCAGAAAAGGAAGTTTGAGGTACAGGTGTCGGTGGAATAGATGAAGCCGATTCAGATGGAGGGAAACGGCGATAATAATCATCCAACATGAATTGTAGATTATTTAATAGAGCCAAAGGCATTTGCGCCGTTGGAATCGCATCTGGAGCTGGACCAACAGTCTCTGGGGGAGGATCGTCATCCTGATCGTCCTCCTGATATTTGATGAATAATTCTGATGGGCTCCTGGCAGTGCGCAATCTGTCATCGTCCTCAGATTCCTCATCATCCTCCCCATAATCTAGTAATTGTTCAGGTAATTCTAGAGGTACCTTAGTAGGGGAAATATGCAGTGGAGAGAGGTTCTCCAATAAAGAACCACGTCTATGCAGCAAAGAAGATGCTGTTGTCAGTGGTGGTAATTGCACCTGTGTCGTAGACGGTGCAGAGGGCGCTGTTGCTGCAGTCGCTGACCAAACCTGCAATTCTGTACAAGCAGATAATTGTAGCGTCGACGAGGGAACCGTCGACGGAGTCGTCGTCGATGGAGCCGGTGTAAATGAAGTAACCGACGACGAGGCAGTCTTCGTCAACGAGGCAGTCTTCGACGACGAGGCGGTCGTCGACGAGGCGATCGTCGACGGGAGTTTTCTACTCTTCGTCGTCGACGGGACGTCGACGGTAGATCTAATTTCCGTCGTCGACGAGATTGGCTTCACGGAGACAGAAATCAGCGTCGACGGTGATGACGCCGACGACATGATCATCTGTGGTCTCGGCGACGAGAAGGTGGCAGTCGACGGTAAGTATCGTCGACGAAGTCGTCGTCGATGCCGTCGACGACGGTACCTTTTTCTGAGGTAAAATCTTCTCAGGAAAGCGTTTTGAAGCCAGAGACTTCGCAGTTTTTCTCGGGG
The DNA here is from genome assembly GCA_963921515.1 of Calotriton arnoldi. NCBI lineage: Eukaryota > Metazoa > Chordata > Amphibia > Caudata > Salamandridae > Calotriton > Calotriton arnoldi. The sequence continues at coordinate 625,574 of CAWUFW010005548.1, read as the reverse complement.
GGTAGTATGCAGAGGCTTACTTGTAGAAGGTGGAGGAGCCTTTTTTGAGGAGGAAGGCAATTCAGCACCCTTAGAGGACTGCTGTTTTCTCGACACCTTAGCCCCAGGAGAAGACAAGACCTCCTCAGCAATCCTCTTCCTAGAGGACGCAGTAGAGCCCGAGGCAATGCTCCCCACATCAGATAAGGGGTTGTCTTGATCCTTGATCTTCTGTAGCCACAGAAGTAGACGTCCCTCTCTGTCTCTGAGAGTTTTTTGAGGGAAGGTCCTACAGATCTTGCAGTCCCTCACCTGGTGATCCGGATACAGGCAATAAATGCATTTCTTGTGGGGTCTTCTGAAAACAGCCGGAGCTTCGCACAAGACTCACAAGGTCGAAAGAGAGATCTTTTAGATGAAGACATCCTGAAATGAAGTAATTTGTGAAGAAATAGAAAAGTACTGAGCAGAGCTCAGGGAGACTCCCTTTGCACGACGTGTGGTAGAAAATCTGAGAGCCTCAGCCTCTGGGGAGAGCATTCTGGAGGGTGCTGTCGCCTGATTGGCTGCAGTTTGGACTGTTTATAATGACTTGGACAAGTCAAATGTGGAAGTTTCTTCCCCTGTAGTTTCTATCTACTTCACTTCCTGGTTCTATGTATTACCTATATTATGGTTATTATGTGCATAATTATTGCTTTTTATGTACCGTGGGACTCCCACTCCGACGACGGGGAATGATTCAGGCATGTGAATCTATGAAAGATACCCCAATACTGGAGAATCACCCTTAACACCCTATTTCCTTACCCACCCCATAACCCTTAACACCACGTGTGTGTATATTATGTATAGGGCTCTCGGTTTTATGGTATTTGTTTTTTGGACATTTCCGTCTGTATTTATCCATATTTACTTTTTGTTAACTTTATTTTTTTCACAAAACCCATTATAAATATGGATAAATACAGATAAAGCTGAAACTGCTATATTTCCACATTTATTTTTCCAATAAATATGCAGTCATGCTTGAATGCCTGTTGGGTTTCAGTGATATGAACACCCGCAGAAGATAAATCAATGCACTTATAAGAAAATATGCACATTCAGTATCAGCCTTATGGATATCTACTGCTGTTTAAGCCTCTTTGCTAAAATTTCTTTTTTTTTTTAACCCCCTTGCCTATCAATCCACACAGTTATTGGCCTGGCAGTCATGGCAAAGTGTATTTAGAATCACTCAAAAAGCACCCAATTTCCATTTTTATCAACATTAAAAAATAAAAACAGAGAAGAAAATAAATCGTTTTCTGTCTGTATTTATCTGTAAAAATCACTAAAAACGGAAAATAGGGAGCCTTAATTATTATTAGGGCTCCCGGTTTTATGGTATTTATTTTTTTAACATTTCCGTCTGTATTTATCCACATTTATTTTTGTCCGAAGCAAAAAAAGACGCTGCAGTTAGTATTTTTTCACATTTATTTAAATAGACAATGCGCACTTGGTTGTTATAGGTTTAGATAGATTTACGTAGATGAGTAAATAGGATACTGCTTTTAACAAAGAGATCCTTTTGTTACTTGCAGTTCATAAATGGTAATCCTTCTAGTATAGCACAGTGAGCTATGAAGTGGCTCCAACACCTTGTAACCCTGACTGTCTTTTGTAACACATCCTACACATTGATTTACATACAAATGATTTATTGTCAATGTATAATGTGTACGTGTGATGTAAAGTGCTTTGACACCCTGCATTGGGATGAGTAGCACTATAGCGCTATAAAAGAAATAAAGTACTGGTATTTAAATTGTTATTTGTGTAAATACTGGGACAGACCAACACATCTAACATTCCTACAGTGCATGCCTATCACTTATATACAGGGACTGAAGAAAGTCAAAGGCAGGCCTTTCTCAAGTACCTGTGACATGATAAGCTGTGTGCATTTGTTTTCTCTCCATTGCTTTTAGGTGTGCATTCCCCCCTCCCATCCCCCATAGCTCCCAGACAGGATACTCCAACATAAGGAGGCCTGATGGCCCCTTAATGTCTGCCTTTGTTATGGCAACAACCTATTTCTGTAACTCCAGTAATGGTGCACTTCCCCACCCCGGGAAAAACAATGCTGTTAAAAGAAAGATGAGAAAACGAAAGTAACGCTTCACTGGCAAACTCTGTAAAGTGGTGCTAATATGTTTAAGTTTGAATAAAACCAATCTGGCCACTTTGCGACCACTGTGTCTTGCTTTATTTATCTTTAGAAGTTTTGAACTTTTTTTTTTCCTTCTTTTTTTTTCTCCGTCCCGAGACTGTACTCTGAAAGCGAAAAATGTCAGGAAAAGATGACATTCCCAGCAAAAGTGTTTATTTCTTTTTTGGAGCCATTTCTCAGGGGATCATGACAAAAAGATAGCATCCGAATTAGCTGAAACCTGGCTGAGCAAGCCACAGAGGCAAATACGTGATGTTATTGGAGCTACAAAAAAAATCTCTCAGTTAAACATATTTACTGGCATTTTTCCGTTTCTATTTATAAATACAGACAAAGGAAATATATTTTTCCGTCTGTTTTTATAAGCAAAAATCCGTTTAAACAGAAAACCGGGAGCCTTAATTATATATAAAAAAAGGGGTTTCACTTACCGGATATATACTTACATTTTCGTTGTAAAGGCATGCATGCTAAAGGCAATACGTGGTAAATAAAGGTATTGCCTGGTAAATGATGCGTTGTAAAGGCTGTTCCCCGAGCACCCCTGCACTCAGCGCTCTTCCATGCATGCAGTTTCACGCACCCTGCACCCCTTTAAAAGTTGCACCTCAGTCTACACTGTGCACAGTGTGTACCTGCTTTCTCTCATCTAGATGGTTAAACCTTCATTTTTAGTAAAAGAAAGGGCCGTTTCATACCGTGACATTCCAGATATCTATTTAATCCAAAGTATTTCAGATGAAAGTTCAAGCTAGAAACAGTATTTCAATGTCAGAGAACCCTCATTGCTACTGTGACAGGTTGAGAGGTATGCGCTTAGTGCTGACAGAGTGCTGACAATGTGCCTCTCTTCACTGTGCTGCGGCTCTGGGCAGGCACTGGTGTGCATTTCTGAGGGCTGAGATGGGGGTGTTGTCTGACAGAAAGGAATGCCCGCGTGAGGAGAGGTGGACAGGACTTTACAGGTGTTTTCCCTCGAACTGCCAGTTAGACAGAAGAAAGTGTGTGTGGGAGACAGCTGGAGACTCAAGAGCTCTTAAATCCTCCAACACATGGCTAACTTATCTTCATCACATCATGGAAAACCCCATACCAGTGGCAGGCTTAGAAATACCCACTGCTGCTTCTCCTTCCTACATACCAATCCTTCCCCGTCACAAACAGACATTTTTTACCGTGCAGCAAACAATGAACAGCATACCAGCATATCCTTGTGCATGGGGCACCCAAACAGAAAATACCACCCGAGTGTGATGCTCAGTTCTAGAGAGCCTTACCTTCAATAATGCCCCACTTGGTCTTCCGGCCGAGCACCATCTTCCCGTTCACCTGATGCTCCTGGTCGGTTCCCACCACAGCGAAGGGGATTTTTTCCTGCAGGAGAGCACAGTGTGCACTTAAGTCAAAAGGTCTTATGTCTGCTGATAAACAATGCCCATTTCCTCCCTCAGACACCTTCCTTCATAGACACACAGGAGTGCGCACCCTTATTTTTCTCTCCAGGGTGCTCGTTACAATACTGGGCTCGAGAGACTGCTGCGCCTAAGCAGAGTGCACAGGCCCACCCTCTCCTTCAAAAGGCTCTGTGCACGGGCTGAGCTGGGTATTTATGCCTGCCAGACGTGAAAGTGTAAATAAGGCAGGATGCAGGGCTGTGTGTGCCTGGCCGAGGAAGAAGACCGTTCTAATAGGTGTATTCAATCCACTGGGCCAATAGGGCAACAACATCCTACATATTGCAACTGAAGATGAGTGGTGATGGAGGGACTGATGTTCTAAATCATGTTTCGTACAAAAAAGGGCACTCTAATGTGAAGTGTATGCAGAATAGCTTCCCATGACCACCCAGCAAGTTGCATGCAACATCTCGGGCGAACAGGGCTAACACATATATAACGGGGAAGTTATTTATCTACAACTTAATTTACAAGTAATTAACTAACTCCAAATTGTCATCTTTGAGGGCAGAACTTTCAACAGAAGTAGTGTGCTTAGAGCTGTGTGTTTGACTCTCTCACACAGAGGGACGCTTCACAATAGTGAGGGTGACACCAACTTACACCCCTATTCTAGGATGAGTATTCCTCGCAGCACCAAAAGCTGTGAATACTTACTGAGGGCCAGGGAGAACAATAATCAAAGCTTGTGAATTTAAGAAGAATCGAAAGAAAAACATTTCTAAATAAACCTTTCCAATAATTTGACATTGGGCCTATTGCATATGGAGAATTCTATGCAACCTTTATTTCCTCAATGGAGCAACAGTCCTGTCAGTTTGAAGCCTAATGACAACTGCTGCAGACCTGCTGATGCTGCTAGAAGGCGTGACGGCCCAGCAGAAGTGATCACTCCACTAGTGACCCCACATCTCTGACTAGGGTTCAATGGAAATACAAAAAGGGGTAAGCTAAGTACACCAGTGAACAATTTGTAGGAGCCTCCTGATTTGCTGGAGCAAGTACTGCAGAATAGACGTGTAGATATGTATATCTATCACTTGGAACATATGCTCTTTTCTCGACGAAAATAATATATACCTTTAAAGCTGGCAGGAGCTACAAGTTAGACTAGAGAATGGCACACACCACAACATTGCATTTTGTACGCCTAAGGGAGAGAGGGGTGGGCGGGGAACACAGACATTTCCTAAGGCAGCGAAAATACTAAGCCCTCATTACGTTAAGGCTGCTAATCCCATTTTAGGCACCAACTTCCGTTTACATCCCAAATGCAATCTGGGCACCTATTGTGAGTGTCTGCTAGCAAAAAATGCCCCATGTTTGTAGGAAGCTGGCTCTGTATATACTATACCAAAATGAGGTATAGTGTGCACAGAGTGCAGTGGAACCCCAAAGGTAGGCAGAGGTAAAAGTAGATAGCACCTTACTCTCTATTTGTGGTAGTGTGGGCGAGCAGTAAGGCTTTATCAGAGGGTAGTGTTAAGCATTTATTGTACACACTCAGGCAAGAAATGATTTCACACACTTAATTTTCAAGGCAGGTTGAACGATACAAGCAAGCTGAATGAAAATGACTTAGTTACAGGTTTGTAAATCTTTTCAATACAGTGGAAATTACTGTTGGATTACTTTTGGTTACTTTACAGATTACTTACTGGATTACTTTTTCTACTCAGTGTGATATACCTAGATATCACACTGGGACATTTCCTACAGAAAAGGTAAGTAAGCAATTTTTTAGTTCTTTGCAGTTTTTCAAAGTTCCATACAAAACCAACTCCACACTTAACTTCATTTCTCTCTATAGGAATACATTGACTGTTTTCCTTGAAAAATGTTTTATCAGTTAACAGGTAAGTACTTTGTTGTGGGAGCTGGTATTCTGGTGTTAGAACCAGGGTTCCCCCAGGGTCAAGGATGCACTCTCAAAGCACCCTCAGCAGCACTAGGGCGGCCGGGTGCTGAGGCCCAATGTTATCCAATGGGGGATAGGGGGCCTCCGGTTGGTGGCTGCTCAAGAGCAGGCCACAAGGTTGTGGGAGCAAAGCTCCTGGTGTTAGGCTCAGGGCAAAGGGGGATCTCGTTTAGCACACAAAGTGCACCCGCAGCGGCGGCTGGGGCAGGGTGCTGTTTAGGCGTGGGGTGCCCGGTTGTTTTCAATGGGGATTCTCGGTTTTAGCTGCAGGCTCGGTCCAGGAAAACGTCCGGATGGAACCAACAGTTGGGCAGGTAAGTGGGAGGGCTCGGGGACATAGGTGCACCTCGGGTTTTTTTCAACAGGGCACAGGGCGGCTGGATGCAGGGGTGTCTTTTGAGGTCGGATTTCACCTTACTGGGCCACTCGCGGTATGGGGTCTCCGTGCAGAGGCTGCAGGCGACGTCGGGGAGTCCTGGAGGGGGCAATCCACGGTGGACTCAGACTCTGGAGCGCTGGGGGACCTCGCTGGGACCGGTGGGCCATTGAACTCGGGCTGTAGGCGACAGGTGCAGTGGTGGTTCCAGGCGTCGAGTTTCTTTGTCCTCAACAGGCTCAGAGTCTGTCTTTGGAGTTTCTTTTGAACAGAGCTGCTGTTCACAGGAGATCCGGTCTTTGTTGAAGGCAGTCAGTCCTCCCAGGAGTTCTGGAGGTTGCTGGCTGTAGGGCAAGGTGACTTTTGGTGCAGGATCTCTGGAAACTGCAGACGGGCCGGTAGGGCTGGGGCTAAGTCTGTTCTTCTCTGCAGTCTCATCTGCTGGGTGTCTTCTTTTGGGTGCATTTTTCATTAAATCCCACACTGGCATAAGTGTGGGTTTAATGTGCTGAGAAGTTTGATACCAAACTTCCCAGTTTTCAGTAAAGCCATTGTGGGGCTGTGGAGTTTGTAATGACAAACTCCCAGCACCATATACTCTTAATGGCATTACTGCACTTAGAGTGTCTAAGAATTGGTCTAGACACTGAAGGGGTACAGGGCTCATGCATCTGAACCCTCACCACTGGTATAGTGCAACCAGCTAGAGGGGTAGCTGTCCTATGCCAGGGCAGTGGGTTGTAGGCATGGCACACAGGGATGTGTGCCATGTCGACTCTTTACCTTGTTCTGCACCAAAACATGCAGCCTGCAATGGCAGTGTGTGTGTGTAAAGGTACAGGGCCTCTAAGGGTGGCACAATAAGTGCTGCAGCCCTTAGGGCCTTCCCTGGCCACAGTGCCCTTGGTACCCATGGTACCTTTTACAAAGGTCTGACATGTGGCCAGAGAAGATGCCAATTGGGGGTGCAAGGTACAGTTTTGGGAAAGAACACAGGCCCTGGGAACCTGATTAGCAGGGACCCAGGGCACATAGAGTCAAAGTGCATCAGTAGTCTGGCAAAAAGTGGGGGGGGGTTACTGCAACAGAAACCCAGCTTCCTACAACGTTGTGTTAACAAACTGTGCAAAATAACTCTGTGCACCCAGCAAATTATGCATGGCTCCCCATTCCTGGATGTAAAAACTGTAAGCGCACATGAATGACTAATTTCCGTACGCAATGATTTGCATAATATTCCAAATTCATTCCACACATTTTGCAGCTAATTTTTGCAGCCCAATTGTGATTGACACTGCTTGACACCCTTTTCAAGAGATAGATAGTGAAGACCCAATCAATCAGGATTCTTATAAAGCTTGACTACTCACCCGTGAGGGTTTCAAGGCACTGTCTAGCCTAGTCTTGGCCTGTCTAGCATATTGTGTTTACAGAGTATCGCTCCAGCATTATTTCATCATGGACCTTTCTTACTCCACCAGTCTTAAGACTTCAGGTTACAGCTCACCCGTATCTGGTCATTTAGCATGGTCTCCTCTGGGTCCTCATCCAGTTCTCGCTGAGGGTAGGTACTGATCCCATGGGCATCCAGGTCTTGCCGGATCTGTGGTGCCAACATACAATGTCCGTTAGTCACTCGTTAAAGACAGCTGGCCAACAAGTCTACTTCGCCGCCTGAATATCATTTCTCTCTATAACTCCATCACTCTAATCTGCACCCCAAGCTTTTCTTCTTAAGCCTGAGCCTATAGTGCCCTCCACGGACAGCTGTAGGCTGCTTCTCTCACAGAAACACTACCAAGAGTCACTTGCTGTTCTCCTCTGAAATATATGCCTGATGAGGGGATAAAACGACAAGATTTAACTCACATGGTCCATTGTTAATCCACCTGGTGAACATCGTAAACTCAAAAAGGAAAATGCTACTTACTACAGTATGCATCTGTTCTTGGCATGTAGAGCTGTAGAATCTCATGCGATGCATAGATCGCTATCTAGTGTTGGGTCCGGATGTTTGCACTTTGTTTTTGTTCAAAGAAGTCTTTCCAGTCACAAGGTAGGTGACTCCTTCTTTCGGTGATAGTGCGCATGGGCATCGACTCCATCCTTAGATTGTTTTACCACAGAGGGTGATGATGGAGTTAGTAAGAGTAGTAAAGAGAGATGTCCATGTATATTGTATCTAAGTAAGATAGTACTGCAACAGGTACAGGTTCCCGGGGAGGCGGGCGGGCGCATGAGATTCTACAGCTCTACATGCCAAGAACAGATGCATACTGTGGTAAGTAGCATTTTCCATTCGAGGCATGTGAGCTGTACATCACATGCTATGCAAAGACTATATAGCAGTTATTTTCCAAAGCGGTGGCTAACCTGTAGCTGTTGTAGCTGTCTGAAATAGTGTACGTAAAACTGCCTGGCCCACACTAGCTTGTTGTCTAGCGAACACATCTATGCAATAGTGTTTTGTAAAGGTGTGTGGTGTAGACCATGTTGCAGCTTTGCAGATGTCATCTATGGGTATATTTCCTAACAATGCCATAGAGGCTCCTAGTTTGCGAGTGGAATGCGCTCTAGGGGGAATTGTTAATGTGCGTTTAGCTTTAATGTAGCATATTTGAATGCACTTAACTATCCACCTTGCAATACCTGATTTTGATATTGGATTGCCTTTATGTGGTGGAGGAAAAGCAACAAAAACTTGCTTTGTTTTCCTGAAAGGTTTTGTTCTTTCAAAGTAGTATAGTAATGCTCTTTTTACATCTAATGTGTGAAGAGCACGTTCTGCCACCGAATCTGGTTGAGGGAAGAACACAGGCAACTCAACAGATTGGTTGATATGAAAGGCAGAAATAACTTTAGGTACAAATTTGGGGTTGGTCCTAAGAACCACTTTGCTGTGGTGTATTTGCATAAATGGCTCTTCTATGGTTAGTGCCTTAAGCTCACCCACTCTTCTCAGAGATGTGATGGCTATGAGGAAGGCTACCTTCCAAGTGAGAAATTGTAGATCACATTTGTGCAATGGCTCAAAAGGTGGACCCATGAGTCTTGCAAGAACGATGTTGAGATTCCACACTGGAGCAGGTGGAAGTCTGGGGGAATGACTCTTTTAAGTCCTTCCATAAATGCTTTAATAGCAGGTACTCTAAAAAGAGACAAATGCTGTCTGTTTTGCAGATATGCAGCTATTGCAGCAAGATGTAAGCGTATGGATGTGTACGCTAAACTAGAACACTGTAGATGTAATAGATAACAGATGATGTTTTGGATTGAAGCGTCGAGCGGATTGATTTGATTGTTGTTACAGTAAATGACAAACCGCTTCCACTTTGCTGCATAGCATGCTCTTGTGGTAGGGCGCCTAGCTTACTTGATAATATTCATGCAGTCTGGCGGAAGATTAAGATAGCCAAACTCTAAGATTTCAGGTGCCAGATCGCAAGGTTGAGATAACTGGGATCTGGATGTCTTATTTCTCCATGGCTCTGAGTGAGAAGATTGGGAGTGAGATGTAGTTTTTGGTGAGGAACTACGGATAAATCCAACAGGGTTGTGAACCAGGGTTGACGGGCCCATGTGGGAGCAACTAGGATTAGTGTCAGGGACTGCTGTCTGAGCTTCCGAACCACTTATGGAATGAGTGGCAGAGGCGGAAAAGCATAAGCAAATATCCCTGACCAGTTCATCCATAGTGCATTGCCTTTGGACAATGGGTGTGGATACCTGGGTGCGAAGTTTGGACATTTTGCGTTTAGGTGGGTGGCGAACAGATCCATCTCTGGAAAGCCCCATATTTGGAAGAATGGGAGGAGAACTTGAGGGTGGCGTTCCCATTCATGGATCTGTTGTCGTTGACGACTGAGCAGATCTACAATCTGGTTGTTTATTCCTGGAAGGTGTTCTGCAAGGAGATCTATTTTGTGAGGTATGGCCCATCTCCAGATGCTCTGGGCTAGCTGGGAGAGCTGGAGAGGGCGTCCCCCCGTTTTTTTATGTAGTACATTGCTGTCATGTTGTCTGTACGAATTAGGACAGCTTTGCCTACTAGGTGAAGTTGAAATGCTTTCAATGCTAGAAAAATTGCTAGTAGTTCTAGATGGTTTATGTGGAGTTGTTTTTGTTGCAGAGTCCACATGCCCTGAATGGTATGTTTTTGAAGATGAGCTCCCCAACCACTGAACGATGCGTCTGCTGTTAGCACTATCTGTGGAATTGGGTCAAGGAATGGCCGCCCCTTGGAAAGGTTTTGTATGTTCCACCACTGCAGAGAGCGATGGGTGCGGCCATCCACCAACACTAGATCTGATAACTGACCTTGAGCCTGGTTCCACTGATGTGCTAAGCATTCCTGTAGGGGACGCATTTGGAGTCTTGCGTAAGGAGCGATTAAAATGCAAGACGCCATCATTCCTAGCAATTGCATGAACACTCGAGCTGGTAACGAGTGTTGAGGCTGAAACTGAAATATTAGAGTCTGCATGTTGCGGATTCTGACTGGGTTGGGAGACGCTAGAGCTTTCTGAGTGTCTATTGTGGCTCCTAGATACACTTGTGTGTTGGACGGTTGGAGATGAGATTTGGTGAGGTTTACAGTGAACCCAAGGTGGTGAAGCAGTTGGACTGTTTTTCGAGTGTGGCGTAGGCAGCTTTGCTGTGAGTTGGCTTTTATTAGCCAATCGTCTAGGTAAGGGAAGACGTGAATGTGCCGTCTTCTTAGATGAGCTGCGACTACTGCCAGGCATTTGGTGAAGACCCTGGGTGCTGTAGTTACTCCAAATGGGAGAACTTTGAATTGATAATGTAGGCCGTCCACCACAAACCTGAGATATTTTCGGTGAGGCGGATGAATGGGAATATGGAAGTAGGCATAAGTCCAGAGTGGACAGAAAGTCGCCTTGCTGAAGGAGTGGGAGCACCTGTTGGAGTGTGACCATGTGAAAGTGGTCCGACTGAATGTACAGATTTAGTTCTCTAAGGTCTATTAGAACATTGGAATGTTGGGAGCTCCATTGAAGACAATGGAGTTGCTCTGGGCTTATAATGGCTGGTATAAGCCCAGTGCTCCAACATTCCAATGATAGTCTTTTTGTTTCTCCATTTTTAATTTAGAACATTCCACCCTTAGTGGGTGGAATGTTCTAATAGCCTTATAGCCCTTCTGCCTCAGGCTATACCGGTTGTTAAAGGCCCTCTCCCTCGTTATAGGCCCTCGCCGCAGGGCCTTTAACAGCCGGTATAGCCCTCGGCAGCGGGCTATAAGGCTATAGTATAGGTCTGAGAGAGCCATCCTTTTTGGGAATTAAAAAGTACTGGGAGTATACCCCGGTCCCCTGGTATTGTAATGGGACTGGTTCTATAGCGTGTTTTTCCAAAAGAGAGAGAACCTCTTGCTTTAGAAGGGTAAGATGCTCTGGTGACATTGCATGTGATCTTGGAAGAATATTTGGGGGAGTGTCTGTAAGCTCCAGGCAGTAACCATATTGGATAATTTGTAGTACCCACTTGTCTGAGGTGATTGAATTCCAGACAGGTAGGAATTGAGAGAGACGTCCCCCGACAGGGGTGGAGTGATCGGGGGATAGCGGAAGGAAGTCACTGTTTGTTTGCGGGGGAAGTGCATGTGGAGTTACCTCTGCTTCTTCCCTTACCATTATTTCCTCTAAAACCTCCTCTGAAATAACCTCTTGAAGAGGGGGATTGGTTGTTGCCCTTGTAAGAGGAGGAGGGATTTTCAGTGGATATGGTTTTGGAACCACCTCTGTAAAAGGAGCGGCGAAAGGCACCCCTAGTGGTAGGTAATTGTAAAGCCCCCATGGACTTTGCGACCTCAGTGTCCTTATTCATCTTTTCCAGCGAGGTATCAACCGCTGGTCCAAAGAGATGCTCCTTGTCGAATGGTTGGTTAGGGATGGAGGTTTGCACCTCCGGCTTGAAGCCTGATATTCTCAACCAAGCATGCCTGCGTAAGAGTACACTGGTGTTCACTGCACAAGCTGCTGTGTCTGCTGCGTCTAGTGCACACCTGATGGTTGTATTGGTGATAAGTTTACCTTCTTGGATAAGGTCATTAGCTTTAGATTTGTGTTCATCAGGTAAATATTGTATGAGTTTCTGTAACTCATCGTAATGAGCCCTATCATAACGAGCAAACAAAGCTTGAGCGTTGGCAATGCACCAGTGATTTGCTGCCTGTGAAGCCACTCTTTTGCCTGAGGCATCAATAAGCTTAGACTCCTTATCAGGAGGAGGAGCCGCCTCACCTGTAGTTTGTGAGTTAGCTCTCTTGCGAGCGTTGGAGACTACAAGAGAGTCTAAGGGCAGCTGGCCTCTAATGTAAACAGGGTCGGTGGGTGCGGGTTTGTATTTTTTGTCCACCCTAGGTGTAATTATCCTGGCCCTTACAGGGTCTTTAAATACCTCATCCGTGTGTTTTAGCATGCCTTTGAGCATTGGCTAGGTATGAGTAACTCTTTGGGAAGAAGTAAGCGTTTCAAAGAAGAAATCCTCTTCTAAAGGCTCTTTATGGAGCTCCACTCCACGATATTGAGCAGCCCTGTTAAAGAGCTCAATGTACCCAATGTTGTCGTCAGGTGGGGAGGGTCTGGAGGGATACAAATCAGGGTCATTGTCTGTGTTTGGGTCAGTATGATAATCCTCCCAAGGGTCAGTGTCCTGTGGCCTATCCTGATCCTCATCCCCATCCCCTTCATCCTGTGGGTCAGGTGAAAGTGGTGGTGGTGGTGAATTTGATGGTGTGATAAGCAAATTGGGATCAGTGGGAGAAAGGTGGAATGTAAGGGGGAGAAGGGTTAGTACCCACACTCTTCCTTTTTAGAGGAATGTGGTAGTCCTCATGTAGGTTTATCTTCCGTTTTTTTGGAAGAGTGGCATGAATATGTCCTGTTTCAGGTTTGATCACGAGTTTTTTCTGCTTCGGATCCGAAGGCGGGGCATCGGGCCGAGGTTCTTTAGACGGAGTGTCTTTCTCCTTAGTTGCCGGTTTCGGCGTCGAAGGTTTCAGCTCTGAGCCTTTCGGTGTCGAAGGTGGAATCTTTGGCAATGGTGGTATTGTGACCAACACATGTTTGGACTTGGGTTTCGGCGCCAAAGGTGTTGGTTCGGCGCCGGAGTGGGGTCGTCTCGAGCCCGAGCTGGAAGGCTTCTCTTTCTGTTTCGGAGCCAGGCCCGAGGGCAGGGCGTCTGAAACTTTTTGTCGGTGCCGATCTTGGCCCGAATATATAAAGAAAAACAATGGTTCTGTCGGGTGCAAAAACTATTTCTTATACAATAAATCAATTCACAGAGTAATTCATCAACTACTCCTATCTGAGTTTAGTTCAAGGAACACATACAAAGCACAAAAGCAACACAAATAGGTGGGTATTATGTTATTTTATATAAATTGCATCACTTATAAATACCCAGACAATTATAAAAGCTGTCAAACACAAGGTGAAATGTAATGTGATACGGGATCAAGTGACATATTGTGTTCAGTGACAAAACTAGTGCGTATTATGTACAAAGTGACTAAAATATGTACACGGGAAACAGAAGGCCAGAAGCAGAAAAACCAATGACTTTGCAGCTTAAACAAATTAGTCTTTTGTGCGCAAAGCCTTGATCTGGACCAAAGAATATCGTCGACGTTTCAACCCAAGATCAGCACTACTAGGTAGTCAATGCGGGTCTTCATCAGGACAAAGGTAGGGGAAGGGATGACAGCCTGCGAATAGCAAGGTGTATAAATCAGGTGTGTTCCATATCTATACACAAAAATTTCTATGGTAGGCAACTTAAACAGTGGCAGAAAACTCACCTACAGATGCCTAATTAGGCATCAAGAGCATATAGGGATATGCACCCCCTTATCCCCGTCGTAGCAATTCTAAAAACAAGGAAGGGAAAGATGGCATTGGTAATTTATAGATTCCTTTTAAGACCTGCCTGCATTGGCGGTCATCTCATAACAGTTGTGTTTTCAGGTGGTTTGACAACTCACCGAAGTCAGTATGCATACGGGGAGGTGAAGAAAAACGGTTTCATAAGCGCACTCAGGTGCTTACAACATGGTGATGTGGATCACGGGCAGGTTCTGTTAAAAAGGAAAACCGAAAGAGAATTGGAATAGACCCACCGGTTTAACCATTAAGAATGTTTGGGGCTAAAATGCCAAAAGACTCACCCAATTCAGTATACTGGCCAAAGCGGTAATTAATAGACCCGCTTGGTAGAATGCTCACGCTCTGGAGCTCTCTTATGGTGATGTGGATAGAAGGGCGGTTCTGTTGAAAAACCAGGAGGGGGAATAAAATTAGCCCACTCGTTCCATTATCGAACAGGAAACACTCACACCATAGAAACGATTCCTCCGGGTACGCTTACCTCGAGTAATTACTTAAAACGCCTCCGATCGTCAGTAGCGTGCACAGGCATGAGTCCTGGCAAGCCGGTGTGATTCAACAAGGAGTCTACGTGGCAGACAACAGATATGCCTCTCAACACGTAATTGACGTACAGGTTTGCGTCGCGTGGTGGGGAGCAGCAGCTGAATGCTGGCTCGCCTGGTTGCTAAGCAACCGACTCAAATGCCATGAATCGTGAGGAGCATGGTGACAAGTGGAGCTGCAGCTAGATGCTTGCTCCCCTGGTTGCGAGGCAACCGATTTAAAGGCCGTGTAAAGTGCATTGTAACTGCAAAACACAACCCTCGGATGCGCAATTGTTTGTGGGGATCAGAAACAAGTATTTTACAATAAAAATTACACATAGACGCACAATTGTAAACTAATTGTGAACCAATTACGTGCACATTAAAAGGCTCATGCAGTTTGTATAAAGTCAAACAATAAAGAAAAGAGAAATCATTATAACTTTCATAGAGCCGATCAATACAACATGGTTGAACATATTGCCTTTACAAGTCAGAAACCTTAGAAATCAGTATTTACAATATTAACAGACAGTGCGCCATTGTGGATATGCCACGTCAGTCAATTATGAAATTGTAAATGCCGGGCGTTCATGCAACAAGTATTACTGCAGATGTAAAAGACTAGCGTCGTTGAGCATGAAATATTACACATATCAACTATGATACATAAGACATGTTCTTGTCTGATTCGGCCACAGTGTGCAGAACTTTAGGCTAAGTGCCCCTACAAAATGTCATTCTGCAGATATAATAATTGTGACAGTAGCTCATGTAACATTAAACATACGTGATCCAGAATCCTCAGAAAATATACGTCTGATTCGGCCATATCAACCGTATATTATATGTTTTGTATAGGCCACTCAGGTGTTAAAGTTGGCCCATTTGCCTTGAGGTCTCCTCAAGTTCATTGAGCACCTCCATTACTGTATTAAGGGAATGGATCCACCTACATTCCTTGTAGTTGAGAGCCATTGAAATTGACCCACCTCTTGGATGGGGACAGATTTTCTATATGACCCACCATCGTATGCTGTCTGGGGGATGGTTATGTGTCACAAAGTGATCGACTAGCGGAGCGCCCTGTACCTTGCACCTTATCCTACTCATGTGCTGTAGTATTCTTGCCTTTACTTTCTGGGTGGTCTGTCCCACATATAGTAGACCACATGGGCAAAGGATAGAATATATCACGTTGGTACTATTGCAGTTGGAAAAATGTGGTAGCTTGTATGTTCTGTTGTTATGTGTAAAGGTGGGTCCTTCATTGCACAAGGAGCATGCTTTGCATTGGCCACATTTATGATGCCCAGTTATAGGCGGTAGACCTAGATGGCTCCTGAGGTCCAGCGATTTCGGGGGTTCAAGGTATGCCTTGACCACGTTGTCTTTGATATTCCTGCCCCTTTTAAAGGCAAAGATGGGGTCTTCGTCAATATTAAGTTCACTCGCAACCAGATTCCAATACTTTCTCACAACTTTTTTTATATCATTGCTTTTTGCATTGAATGTTGTCACACATACGATGTTTTCAGTCTTCGTAGCTCTCCGTTTCACCTGCAGTAGCTGGTCACGGGGACAATACCAGGCACGTTTGCGAGCACGTTTCAATAGTCCTGTAGGATACCCTCTCTCTTTCAAACGACTCGTAAGGGTTTCGGTTTCTTTGAAGAAATCTGTCCTACGTGTGCAATTTCTCCTAAGCCTGAGGTACTGGCCATACGGTAAATTATCCCTCAGACTGCGAGGGTGATGCGATTCGTACTTAAGCAATGTGTTTCTTTCAGTGGGTTTGCGATAAAGGTCACAATACAAGAGGCCTTCTTCTACTCGAAAGGTCAGGTCCAGGAAATCTATAGCCTCATTGTTGCTTGTCATGGTGAACTGAATGTCCCTTGTTCTGGTGTTTAGCCAATTCTGGAATCCCTTCAGCTCATTATCATTGCCCGACCAAATCATTATTACGTCGTCTTTATAGCGTTTCCACACTGTAATCTGGTTTATATATGGATTGTCATGGCTATATAGATATTCCTCCTCGTAGTCATCCATGAAGATATTAGCTAAACTCGGTGCATAGGTAGCACCCATCGCAACGCCCTTGCACTGGTAATAAAATTGATTCTTAAAAATAAAGTAGTTCTTCTTCATTGCAATTTCCAGCAATGCAATCAGAAAGTCAGTTGGTATCCAATGCGGTCTGGGGCGTTTATCCAATACGGTTCTGACTACATCCAGTGCCTTGTCTTGGGGGATAGACGTATAAAGTTAAGACACGTCAAGAGTCACAAGTAGTTGAGTCTGGATATCATACGGTTGACCCTCCAGCAGTTGTATGATGTGCATTGTGTCTCTTACGAAAGATTTGGTTTCAGGGACCCAAGGTTGCAAAAAATAATAATCGATGAACTGGTTGAGTGGCTCCAATATGGACCCACATCCAGAAACTATAGGTCTCCCTGGTGGCTTCTCTATCCGCTTGTGCACCTTAGGCAACGTGTATATCGTAGGGATCCTAGGTTCTTTTTTATTCAAGAAGTCACACTCAGGTTTGCTCAGGAATCCCTCCGACAGTCCATCCTTGGTTAATTTATCTATCAGGGATTTCAGCTCAGCAGTCGGGTCCTTGGGAGTGGGGCGATAGCTGTCTAAGACCCCCAGTTGTAGTTCTATTTCTTCCACATAGTCAGCAGTGTTCTGTAGGACTACCACACCACCCTTATCTGCTGCCTTGATAACAATAGTGTCATTAGTGCCCAAGGATCGTAGAGCCAATCTTTCATCCTTACTGAGGCCTTGGCCCGAAGGCAGAGGAGGGACCGGAGCCTTTGTCTTTGGTTTTTGAGGGGGCATAGGGATATCTTTTGTTTAAATCTCTTTTATTGAATTTGTAAACAGAGAAAAAATATTAACACCAGGCAATAGGCAGAAGTAGTCAGGCAAGAATACAGAGCATACAGCGTTGGTCCACATCAGTGAGGTATAAAATATACAGCACACCAATTAGCCACCCTAAGGGGTATCTTTACTCACGGTACGCTGACCCGGAGTAACCTGCTCCTCTTCTTCCATGTCGGAGTCGGCTTCGGACACGGAGATGTGTTCTTCCTCTTTGGCTCCTTGAGCTTGATGTTCTGTGTCGAAATCTTCGCCGAAGATGTCCGGTGCGGAGCCGCTCTGGTGTTGCATTTCGTGGCGTCGAGCCCGACGGTCACGAAGTGTCTTCTTCAATCGAAACGATCGACACGCCTCGCAGTCTTTCTCGTCGTGTTCCAGGGACAAGCAGAGGTTGCACACTTCATGCAAGTCAGTGCGTGCAAATTTAGCACAACACCCAGGACAGAACTTGAAGGGAGTCCGTTCCATTGTCTGCTAGCGCGGTCGGTGCAGGTAGGCCCGACGGCTTGCCACGAGTTTCCTGATCGAAGGTTTTCCGAGGTGAGACGAGACGCGTCGAATGGGGAACCGCGATCGATAACAATACCGTTGAGGGTAGTGGATTGCGCGTCGAAGGGGTCCGAAAACGGTGCCGAACCGGAGCGCAGCAATGCACATCCGAACCGATGGCGGAAAAAAACAATCTAAGGATGGAGTCGATGCCCATGCGCACCATCACCGAAAGGAGGAGTCACCTACCTCGTGACTGGAAAGACTTCTTCGAACAAAAACAACGTGCAAACATCCGGACCCAACATTAGATGGCGATCTATGCATAGCATGTGATCTACAGCTCACATGCCTCGAACCTACTAATTATGATCAAATGAGAAAAACAAATTGGCTGACATTCTTAGCTGAGTACGTGGCTTGACCTTGCTAAAAGCTCATTTGTGCTGCAGCTCACCTTACCGCTCAGTCTCTCTTGACAAGTACAGCCTTGTCAAATCAGAACCAGGCTTTAATTATTGGCCCAACTCAATCTCAGGCTCACTCACAACTGTAGCTAGGATTGTGTCATCAACCTGCCATGCTGCACGTTTCTCCTGCTTTATAAAGCTTTCCTTGATACCCGTTCTCTCAGCTTCTCAGGGCAAACCATCCAGCATTCCTAGAAGGCCATTGGCTTCCAATCCCATCTTTCGCTTAGCCACCCTATACCCAGTGCATCCTCATTTGCACCCTCTCAGCCCAGTACAGCTCAAGAAAAAGCCTGCATGTCCAGAACAGTTTTTCCTCAGCATGCTACATCGGTGTGCCCATAAATCAGGAACCTCTGACACACTAAGCTTCTGTTGGCACACAATTCGTCCCTTGCTTCCTCCAGTTTGTGCAACCCTTAACATCCCTGGCATCCCCTAAGACCATAGGATTCTCCTGCACCTGGCACAACTACATCCACATGCCTCCTTATGCCTATAGCCTTTCCTACATGTAGACATCCAGATCACTTGCCCGTCCCTCTTTACCTTCTGTTAAGAACAACTTCTCTGGCGTAAAGTAATACCCAACACAACTCACCCCAACTCTAAAACCCTACCTCGTTCGACTCACCCGCTCTTTGAATTCTTGCCGTTCATCCAGAGTCATCGTGTCCGCCTTGGCGATCACAGGCACCACGTTCACCACCTTACCCAGGCGCTTCATGAATTCCACATCAAGCGGACGCAACCTGCAGTGAACAAGGGCAGAGTATGAGACTGAGGATGAGTCCTGTAGGGCGCCCATTTTGCAGTAAGGAGGCAGGGGGCTTGTGCTTCTGTGTGTGTGTTGGCATGCTCTCTTTCTCAAAACACTTTTTGGATTCCCCATCAAGACACCAGTGTGTGCCTCATGCAGCATCTACTTCCATCAGTCTTAAGCGGCATTGCGTTTATGAGCACATTAGCCTACTGATTCATTTGAACATGTGTACTGCTGCATATGGATGCATCCTGGTGTTTTATGCAGTTAGTACCTGCTGAGTATGAGAAGGTGCAGCAGCAGGCCCAATGCACTGTCCTACATTTCCTTTAGTCACCTTCTATTTACAGAATCTACACAATAGGAGAGCCACAGCTCAAAGGTCATGAAGAAGCCAGTGCAATTTACCTACATGTGCAAAAGACACTACCTTTGATGCAGAAGGGCAATAAGCATCAGGGACACAATTTCACAAATTACAGGAAGGGCTGGGGCAAGTCTTGGAATCTTTACTGGTACCAGAATCGCAGCAGTGCAGTTTGATAATGTAGAAAGGCTCTGTCTCACCACTTCAGTCACTAAATCTGCGGGAGGTTGTGCGTAAGTGTAGGTACTCTGCATATCTAATGAGCTTTATGCAGGAAACTTAATGCTAAACTCATCTGGCAAGAGTGCTCTTAATACAGTCATCTGTTAACACATCTGACATCAGATGAGGATGGACCTACCACCAAATGTTGACAACGCCTAAGGGGGGAGGAAAAAAAACTTGAAACAAGGCAATTCTCAACTCAACCACTAGAAGGTAGAATAATGCACAGCATGTGAATCCAGAAAAAGATTCAGCCTGCAAAACTATAGATAGTAGTCGGAATGGCTCGTAGTTCTAGCTGATGACAGCCAAGTTCTCGATTGCTTCCAATTGTTGAAGTGTCTTCTGTCAGTGGCTATTGCATCTAAACCCTGCACATGGTTATGGATAACAATGTTTATCTAAGTTAACCAGTACTTTGTAAAAAAACAATGTGTACTGAATTACCTCTAAAAGTTGTTTTTTCCATATAATGATTTTGCATTTTATCGACATTAACATATAAACATGCGAATGCTATCAAATGCGTATTATCCACGTTTAGATTGACCATAACTAATGTAGGCCTGCATTTGAAATGGCTAATGCTTGGGAGCTATCTTGTTTCTCGACACATGTGCATTACGTTTCTAGGAGAATCTAAGTACAAATTAACAAAAGCTATGTGTCTCTGCTTTTTTCCCCATGTGAAATGTTTTCTTTTACATGATAACTGTTGAATATCCTAATTAATTGCAACAGTACACCTGCAGAACACAGGCTGGTCCAATGTATCTTGTTTTGTTGCAGATAATTGTAAGTTTGAAGGACGCTTAGAGAAGCTGTATTTTGGAGGATTGGGAGAAACTAAGGAGCTCAAGATTGCATCTTTTTACTTTACCTGATTGGATCATTTTATGGGAACCCGGTGTAGAAATGTTAAAACTGTGATTTAAGTTAGTGCAGAGTAGGTTTTTACAGTTCTGAACGCTCACAGAACTTTTTCCCAGACAGCTTAGAGTAGGGTACTCTCTTTATTGAGAAGGAATGGTTTCTTACCTGTAATTCTAGTTCTATCTCAAGGGACTCTCCATTGAAATCATAAGCAGATGCTGCATGAGGCACACATTGGGCGCGACTATTCAGTGTTTATGATTATCAGCGGAGAACCCCAGAAAGAGAACCAATTTTCCTTAACTGTTTCTTTGAGGCGACATTAAAATAGTTTGTCCTCTTGCTAATCTGACTTTGATTTGAACTTTATATTAACAAAGGCATTCATATATTCATTATTGAGTGATACAAATGTGATTATTTTGTCTTTTGACACTCACTAACTTTTAATAAACTTTTATAGTTTGAAAACAGAACCACTCTGTCTTCCTTGAGAAGCATAATGTGCTTCATGTTATTTAAATGTACTGATTTGTTGACAAGCCTCAGTTATAAATTTTGATTCATCAGATGGCGCTTTATGGGTCCCAAATTTACACAAAGAATAGCGCGAACACCTCCTTATAGTATGAATTCAGTTCCATCCAAAAGAAGGTAAACCCCACCAAGAAAGGAGCAAAGGGGAAATATAATTAGTATCTGATCATCATTCGTTGTGCAGCGCACTTGTCAAGATATAAATACACACACCACAAAGTTTCCATATGAGCTCAGACAGAGTGGTGCAATTTACTTTTATTCATCCTAAACTAATAGAAGCATCATTAAACATAACAAAAAATAGACCCATCACTTCATGGACTAAACAATATAAAATCAAGCCATTGTGATCTTGGTTAGCGACAAAGGCCTTAATGATAGTAAATGTACATTCCGACTGCTGAGAGAGCTACAAAACCATACAAGTAGCAGCAGTGAGATAAACACATGCTGATAAGTTAACATAAGGTAACATTCCTTAGTCTCTCAATGTAGAACGTCTGTAAGAGTGCCAAATCTACCTTACTATAGTGGTTGTATTAGAAAAGTTGGCAGCTGCCCAGTAATACAGGGAAGAGGGTAATGCCAAGGAAATTCACTTTATTGTGATACAAGTGTGAACAACATTACAAAACATCAAATATGTCAGGAAAAACAAGACTTTGGAATGTTTTCCTAGCAGTGGCAAAGGACACATATAATTGGGTTTTGACCAGACGAACAAGTTACTTACCTTCTACAACGCTTTTTCTGGTGGATACAGTATCTGCCTGTGGATTCCTCACCTTTCGAATTATCCCTGCGCCAGCATTCCACGGAAACTTTTCCCAAGCTCTCCCAAGTCGACGAGGACGTCACAATGATACGGCTCCGCTCGCGACTCCTTCTGACGTCATCGGAGCCACAAATAGACCTCGTCGGCGTGCTGACGTCAGCTCCACCCATTTTTTCCGTGCCTCTGAGGCGAACGGGTGGACCAACATCATAATTGAAGTATACACAGTATACAATACAAATATAATACACAAAGCATAAAATATCAAAGGAAAAGCGAAAGAAAGTAAGCATTTCCTTTAAACAAAACAAGGCATTTAAAAAACAACCAATAAAACCCTTTGGTATATGAAGGTGGACAACGGGGAGGAGGGTGGGTCAGTGAGGAATCCATAGGCAGATACTGTATCCACCAGAAAAAGCCTTACCGAAGGTAAGTAACTTGTTCTTCTGATGGATACATCTGCCTGTGGATTCCTCACCTTTCGAATTGAATCCCACAGCAGTCCCACTCCCAGAGGAGGGTGTCCACCGACCTATACCAAAAAGTCTTGAAGCACAGAGCGTGCAAAATGGCCGTCCCTCCTAACCTCAGAATCCAAGCAATAATGCTTCGCAAAGGTATGGAGGGAGGCCCAAGTTGCTGCCTTACAAATATCAACAACAGGAACACCTCTAGACAAAGCAGAAGAAGTAGACTTAGCTCTGGTGGAATGAGCTCTGATACCTTCAGGTGGTTCCTTCTTAGCCAATGCGTAGCAGATCTTGATGCACAAGATGATCCACCTGGAAAGAGTCCGCTTGTGCACAGCCTTGCCCTTCATTCGCCCAACATAGCCCACAAAGAGCTGATCGTCCAGTCTCAAATCTTTCGTTCTGTCCAGATAGAAACTGACAGCCCTCTTAGGATCCAGGCGATGAAGTCTCTCCTCCTCCTTGGAAGGGTGAGGGGGAGGATAAAAGGTAGGAAGGGTAATGGATTGCCCAAGATGGAAAGGGGTAACCACCTTAGGCAGGAAAGCAGCCCTGGTCCGGAGAACCAACTTTTCTGCATGCATAGTCAAAAACGGAGGTTTGGAGCTAAGAGCCTGAAGCTCACTTACCCTCCTAGCCGAGGTAATGGCGATCAGAAAGACCGTTTTTAAAGAGAGAAGCCTCAACGGACAACTATGAAGAGGCTCAAAAGGAGAACCCATAAGAAAAGTGAGTACAAGATATAAATCCCACTGAGGTATAATGAAGGGAGTGGGAGGAAACTTATTAATGAGGCCCTTAATAAACCTCATAACAATGGGTGACTTAAATAAAGACGGCTGGTCTGGCAAACATAGAAAAGTGGACAAAGCCGACAAATATCCTTTTACAGTAGCCACAGCGCAACCCTGCTGGGCCAAAAAAAGGAGAAAACTCAAGAATATTAAACGGGCTTTTAAAGGATCAATGGATCTCTCTCCACACCACTTAACGAACCTTGACCACCTATAAGAATAAATAGACTTGGTGGAATGTCTCCTGGATGATAAAATAACATCCACCACATCTGGAGGAAGAGAGAAAGAATTCAGGTTGCCCCGTTCAATCTCCAGGCATGAACGTGTAAACTTTGGAGGTGGGGGTGTAGAACCTGCCCCTGCGACTGCGAGAGGAGGTCTGCCCTGAGAGGGAGACGGAGCGGAGGGTGCGATGAGAGGTGAAGGAGGTCTGTGTACCACACCCTTCTTGGCCAATCTGGAGCGATCAGTATGACTTGGGCCCGGTCTTGGCGAATCTTCCTCAGAACTCGAGGAATCAAGGGTATGGAAGGAAACGCGTAAAGGAGTTGCGCACTCCACTCCAACTGAAACGCGTCCCCCAATGCCCCCTGCATCAGAAACTGGAGACTGCAGAATGACAGACAGTGCGCGTTCTCTCGAGTGGCAAAAAGTTCCACCAGAGGTACCCCCCACATCTCGAAGATGCGCTGGACCACCTCTGGATGAAGACGCCACTCGTGATCGGCTGAATAACGCCGACTGAGACTGTCCGCACGTACGTTCAGCACCCCTGCCAGATGATTTGCGAAAACACAAATCTGATGGACCTGAACCCTGGACCAGAGTCGCAGAGCCTCTCTGCAGAGACAATATGACCCCACCCCTCCCTGCTTGTTTATATACCACATCGCGGTAGTGTTGTCTGTCAGGACTTGAATCGACTGACCGCGAAGGGAGGGAAGGAAGGCCTTGAGAGCCAAATGTATTGCCCGCAATTCCAAAAGGTTTATGTGAAGCAACCTTTCCTCTGGAGACCAAAGACCTTTGATCTCCAGATCCCCCAGATGAGCACCCCACCCTAGAGTGGAGGCATCCGTTATCACTGTGGCCACCGGTGGAGGGAGCTGAAAGGGCTTCCCTTGAGACAAGTTGCCCTGTACACTCCACCAAGACAGATCCGCTGCAGCTTCTCTGGAGATCCTGACTGACTCCCTGAGATCTCCATTGTGCTGATACGACTGCCTGCGGAGGCACCACTGGAGCGCCCTCATGTGCCAGCGTGCATGGTTGACCAACAGAATGCAGGAAGCGAGCAGACGTAGGACCTTCAGGACTGGAACAACCGCTCCATTGTGAAACATAGGAATCATTTCCTGAATGTCGAGGATCCTCTGTGGAGGTGGAAAAGCTCGACACACTGTAGTGTCCAGTATCGCCCCTATGAACAGGCTGCGCTATGAGGGCACCAGGTGAGACTTGGGTACATTTATCGAAAAACCCAAAATGTACAACAGCCGCGCTATTACCTGCAGATGATGAAGCACCATCTCTGGCGACCTTGCTTTGAGCAGCCAGTCGTCTAAGTAAGGGAAAACAGGAATCCCCGACTTTCTGAGATGTGCTGCCACTACCGCCATCACCTTTGTGAAGACTTGAGGTGCTGAAGTAAGACCGAACGGGAGGACCGCAAACTGGTAGTGTTGAGAACCCACCGTGAAACGGAGATACTTCCGATGCGACTTCAGGATGGGAATGTGAAAATACGCATCCTGCAAATCGATCAACACCATCCAGTCTTCTTGCTGCAACGCCAGAAGAACCTGAGCTTGGGTCAACATCTTGAATTTCTCCTGCCTGAGATAAAAATTCAAGATCCTGAGATCCAGGAAAGGCCTTAATCTGCCGTCCTTTTTTGGAATCAGAAAATACCGGGAGTAGCATCCCTGACCCCGTTCCTGCTCCAGGACCACCTCTATCGCACCTTTCAGAAATAACACAAGAACTTCCTGCTGCAGTAGCAGCAGATGGTCCTCTGAACACCAACCTTGGCGAGGAGGATAAGGAGGGGAAAACTCCAGAAAGGGAAGGGCGTACCCATTTTCCACAAGATCTAAAACCCAAAGGTCTGATGTTATAGACTTCCAATCTTGTAGAAAATGGGACACCCGACCCCTACAGGACCAGCATGTTCCAAGATGGGGGATCTAGGACTGCTTTCCGGAGACACCAGTGGCAGGGGCAGAAGAGGAGGAGGAGGAGAGCTGACGGGCTGCTGCACCACGCAAACGTCCTCTATTCTTTCCTCTGTAGGATCTGTATTGAAGATTTTGCTGCTGCGACTGAGGCTGTTGACGGCCTCGAAAAGAAGACATCCTGCCAAGACCACGGTACCTCTTGAAACCAAAACCTCTAGATTGAGATTGGAGACCCAAGGATTTAGCCGTGGCCCTACTATCCTTAAATCTCTGCAGTGCAGAATCAGCTTTATCCCCAAAGAGTCTTGACCCATCAAAGGGAAGATCCAAAAGAGTATTTTGAACGTCAGGAGAAAACCCTGACGACCGAAGCCAAGCATGCCTTCTTGTAACCACAGAAGATCCCATTACTCTTGCCACTGAATCAGCAGTGTCCAAACCAGACTGTATGACCTGCCGTGCCGCTGCCTGAGTATCCGAAACAACCTCCTGAAGAGATATCCGATCACCTTCAGGCAACTTCGGAATCAACTGCTTTGCTGAATCCATCAAAGCATGGATATATCTCCCCAACAAACAAGTTGCATTGGTGGATTTCAGAGCCATACTCTAAGAGGAGAAAACCTTTTTAGCTGATTGTTCTAACTTTTTAGAATCTGTCACCAGGAGTCTGGGGAAACGAACCCGTAGATTGTTTCGAACAAGAAGCTTGCACCACCAAGCTTTCTGGAGAAGGATGACTAGAAAAAAAGGCTGGATCATTTGGAGCAGGCCTGTACCTTCTCGCTATGGACCTAGAAACTGCAGGAGCTGAAAGAGCTTCCTCCAAACCTCCAAAATAGGCTCATTTAAAGCATCATTGAATGGTAACAGAAGCTCAACCGCAGAGGAAGGAGATTGCAACACCTCTGTTAAAATATTAGGCGTAAAATCAGCCGTGGGAAGCTGAAGATCCAAAAGTTCAGCGTCTTTTTTAATGACAGTATGGTAAAGTGCAACATCCTGTGAAGGTAAATCCTTTGGAGAAGAAAGTTCCCATTCCGGGGAAGTATCCAATCCACTTGCCTCTTGAAGGCCTTCAAACTCATCCTCCTCAATCTCCTCCTGCTGATATTCTTCTTCTTCAAGAAGCCTTTGCGCTTCCCTCCTAGACCTTCTCTTCAGGCCGGGAATCGGCATCGACGGCGCCACATACGGCGTCGATGAAGCAGGCATCGGCGTCGATGGAACAGCTTCCGACGCAGACCTCGGCGCTGATCGGAGTCGAGACGAAGACTGAACTCCAGATGGAGCCGGAGACTGAGATACCGGCGTCGAGAACCTCGGCGCCGGGAAATGCCACGACGGCGTCGCTGGCATAAAAGGCATGAATGGTGCCTGGGCATAATGCTGAGGCACGCCCAAATTAAAAGCAAGCGGACCCAAGGGGCCCAAAGGCGCGCCGGTAGGGTAGGCTGCCCTTGCAAACACTCCATACATCGCATTAAGGAAATGCGATGGATCCGTACCAGGCCCAGGAAAGGTTGGTAATGGAGCCGTATCCTGATCCTCACGAGGCCGTACAGGTGCCGGTGAAGCCGGGACCAAGACTGGGGAAGTCGCTGGTACAGGCTCCTTCGGAGCCGGAGAGGAGCCCAGCTGAGGAACACCTTTCGGCGTTGATGACCTCACAGGAGAATCAGCCGGCGTCGCTGGAGAAGGAGAAGGCGATGGAGAAATGACATCTCTAGAGCGATGTCTCGGAGCCGGAGATCTCGAAGTCCTACCCTTCGACGACCGACGTCGAGAACCATGCCTCCTCTTCTTCTTATGCTTCTTCGACTTCGAAGCATGCG
Organism: Calotriton arnoldi; assembly: GCA_963921515.1. Lineage (NCBI taxonomy): Eukaryota > Metazoa > Chordata > Amphibia > Caudata > Salamandridae > Calotriton > Calotriton arnoldi. Next base: position 598,507 of record CAWUFW010005548.1, on the reverse strand, counting down.
AAGACGACGACTTCGATCTTTTTCGACCTCTTTTTTCTTTTCTTGCCTTTGCCATGAACAACTTGGCCTCACGCTTCTTTAAGGCCTTAGGATTCATTTTCCGGCAGCTAGTACAACCATCGACATCATGATCCGACGAAAGGCACCATAAACAGTCCTCGTGGGGGTCCGTGATTGACATATGACCCCCGCATTCTCTACAAGGTTTAAACCCTGACTTCTTCGACGCCATCACATCCGCAAAAGGATAACTCGCAGAAATACAAAGTTACTAACAAATGAAAAGAGAGTCCCAGAAAACCGCTACGCGTCGTCGGCGCGGAAAAAAGGGAACTGACGTCAGCACGCCGACGAGGTCTATTTGTGGCTCCGATGACGTCAGACGGAGTCGCGAGCGGAGCCATGTCATTGTGACTTCCTCGTCGACGTGGGAGAGCCTGGGAAAAGTTTCAGTGGAATGCTGGCGCAGGGATAATTCGAAAGGTGAGGAATCCACAGGCAGATGTATCCATCAGAAAATATCTCCCCTACCACATAGGAACAAACCGTGACTGAAACAGCACAAGGAGGCAATGTACACAGTGTATGCTAAGCTGACCAAAAACACTGTAACATGACATAGGCCTAGCTATGGGATACAACTCTAACTCATTGTGAGTTCCATGTGCCAGAGTATGGGTGCAGGTAAATCAGTAAACCATTGTGAATGTTCTTCCTTCGCCAATGTAATGAAGGACAGCCAGCATGTTTATGGAAGTATAGGTTTCTCTGTGAAAGTAGCCGATTTTGCTGCTCCAAAAATCAAAAAATGCCAGTGTGTGGCCACAAAGTACATCTCAGAAGTCAGTGTACATTTGTCAGTGCCCACATATCAAGTATCTCTAAGAGGCTGGTGTGTTTATCCTAGCATGTTAAAGACACTATTCATATAATTTCAGTCACTAACAATCTCTTTCAGGGAGCCCCATTTTATATCTACATCACATTAATTTCCGTCTGTGACAACTATGTACCTCTTAGTTGACAGCTTCAGTCTTATAACACTTCTGGTGCCTTGTTTTTCCTACACAATTCACCCAGCACAGTCATGACAACTCAACACACACCTGTGTTAGCCCCAAGAAAAAATGATTTTTGGAAAGTGTAGCACCTCACATCAGATTATAAATACTATTAATACATTTATTACTGTTCCTTGTTTTTGGTTCCAGCCTTGAGAAAGCTCATTTGGCCCAGCTCAGCTTACAAAGAGTGAAAAAACATATTTGCGGTTTATCATCAATTATCCATTAAGGAATATTAATTAAATCTGCTTTGATACTTCTGTAAAATATACGATCAAATAAACCGGAAAAGTATGTGTGCCATCCTTGTAGTTATTTGGACCCTAAAAACTGTGAGATGCAGTAAAACAGATCATATACAGCATAAGGGAAATAGGTCAAGAAACCTAGACGCCTGTTGCCTTATTCTTGCAAAACCATGTTCACATACCTGGGTATAGGGAAAATGTTACTTACCCAGTAAGCATCTGTTTGTGGCATGTAGTGCCTTAGATTCACATGCTTAGCTTAGCATACGTCCGCCATCTAGTGTTGGGCTCGGCAGCTTACAAGTTGTTTTTCTTTGAAGAAGTCTTTCGAGTCACAAGGTGTAGTGCCTCCTCCTCTTGCCTGCTATTTGCATGGTCCTTGACTCCATTGTTAGATAGTTTTCCGCTTGGTGGGTGAGGATGGAGTGCGAAGGATAATGTATCCTAGTGAGATGACCATGCGAAAATAGTGTAATGTGGATAACTGCAACCAACAAAGATGTCTGGGGAGGAGGGTGGGCGGATGTGAATCAACAGCATTACATGCCACAAACAAATGCTTACTGTCTAAGTAACATTTTCCTTTTGATGGCATGCGTGGCTGTAGATACACATGCTTAGCATAGACTGTCAAGCAGTTTTCCTCCCAAAGTGGTGGCTTACATGTGTGGGTTGCGTTTGCTTGAAACAATGTTTGTAGAACAGTTTGGCACACATTGGCTTGTTGATGGGCCATAACATTTACACAGTAATGTTTTGTAAATCTGTGCAGTTGTATTCCATGTAGCTGCCTTACATATGCAAGCCATGGATAGATTGCCTAAAAAGGCCATGGAGGCTCCCTTCTTTTCGAGTAGAGTGAGCTTTTGGAGGGATAGGTAGAGTTGACACAACAAGCTAATATGCATTTTACAATCCAACGTGAAATGCTTGCTTTAGATATGGCCCTTCCTTTATCTGGTTTTGAGAATGCAGTAAAGAGTTGTTGTGTCTTCCTGAATGCTCGAGTTCTGTCAATATAATACATGAGAGTTCTTTTTACATCCAGTTTTGGTACAACTCTTTCTGCTAAGGAATCAGGTTTTGGAAAGAATACTGGCAACTCAATAGATTGATTTAAGTGAAAATGTGAGACCACTTTTGGCTAAAATGTAGGGTTGGTACTCAGTACCACTTTAGCTCTAGAAGACCCATTCTTTCAACTTCATAGAGGCAATGTCTGAAGCACACAAACAAGTTTGTGTGAAGTGATTGCAATGAGAAAAGTAACTTTCCAGGATAGGAACTGTAGAGGGCATGAGTGTAAAGGTTCAAATGGGGACCCATTAACCTTGTTAACACAACACTGAATTTCCACGTTGGTGTTGGAGGAACTTTAGGCAGGATAACACTTTTGAGACCCTCTAGAAAAGCTTTAATGACAGGAATCCTGAATGTAGAAGTTTGTTCTCCGTTTTTGAGATATGAAGCAACTGCCACTAGGTGTAGTCTTATGGAAGTGAAGGCCAACCCTGAGGCCTGTAAATGTAGAAGGCAACATACAATGCCTTGAGGCTTAGCTGTTAATGGGTTAAAATCCTTTGAATGGCAACAGTGAAAAAATTGTTTCCACTTTGCTGCATAGCATGCTTAAGAAGTGGGTCTTCTTGCCTTTTTAAGAATGTCCTTACACAGTTGAAGTAGATTCAAGTATCTGAATTCTAAGACCTCTGGAGCCAGATTGCAAGATTGAGAGATCTGGGGTTTGGATATTTTACTGCTCCCTGGTTTTTAGTTAATAGGTCCTGCCAGTTGGGAAGTACCTGGAGTGGGACTACTGAGAGTTCCAGTAGTGTGGTGAACCATGGTTGTCTGGCCCATGTGGGAGCCACTAGGATGAGGTTCAGAGATGTCTGTCGCAGTTTGTGAATCACAAACGGAAGCAGTGGGAGTGGTGGAAAGGCGTAAGCAAATATCCCAGACCAATTCATCCACAGTGCATTGGCTTTGGACTGTGGGTGTTGGAACTTCGAGGCGAGGTTTGGGCATTTGGCGTTTTCTGCCATGGCAAATAGGTCCATGTTTGGGTTACCCAATTGCTGGTAGAATGGGTGGAGGACTTGGGGGTTGAGCTCCTACTTGTGAACTTGTTGTTGTTTCCTGCTTAGGAGGTCCGCAAAGTCGTTGTCCACTCCCGGTATGTACTCCGGTAATAGGTGAATGTTGGGTCGGACAGCAGACCTACAGATGGTCTCTGGTAAGTGAGATAGCTGAGGTGACCTGGTGCCCCGGTTTCTGCAGATACATGGTAGTCATGTCTGTTTTGATGAGAATTACTTTGCCTGTGAGGTGTGGAAGGAATGCTTTCAGTGCTAGATGAAGAGCTAGCAGCTCTAGGTGACTGATATGGAGATGAGTCTGACTGAGTGTCCAGTGGCCCTAACAGTCAACTCCTGTGAGTGATGCATCTGTTGTTATGGTCCTCCGTGGAACTGGGCTTAGGAAAGGCCGTCCTTTTAGAAGGTTGGTGGAATTCCACAACTGCAGAGAGTGGCAAGCTTGACTGCTGATCAACACTAGATTTTTCCATCTGACCATTCGCCCGAGACCATTGATGCGCTAAGCATTCTTGCAATGGGCGCATATTGAGTCTGGCTTAGGATACTATGGCTATACATGATGCCACGGTGCCTAGGAGGCGCATTACTGTTTGAACCTCATCAACAAATACCAGTAAAAACTGTGGGATAAGTGTTTGAAAGGATTGAATCCTTGCAATATTTGGGTAAGCTATCCCTGTTTGAGAACTGAGGATGGCTCCGAGGTAAGACTGTATTTGAAGAGGTTGCATGTGTGACTTGATTGCATTGACTGTCAAACTTAGACGATGTAGTAGGTTTATAGTAGTTTGAGGGTGATTAAAACAGCGCTGATAGGTTGAATTTTTGATGAGCCAGTCGTACAGATATGGAAAAACGTGTATTTTTGTATCTGTGTGGATGAGCTGTTACTACTGCTAGACATCTGGTGAACACCCTGTGGGCTGTAGTGACCCCAAATGTAAGTACTTTGAATTGAAAGTGTTTTCCTTTTAATTCAAATCTGAGCTACTGTTGATGTGCTGGGTAAATTTGGATGTGAAAGTATGAGTCCTTTGGGTCCAATGCGGACATGTCACCTTGTTGTAGCACTGGAATGAAATCTTGTAGAGTGACCATATGGAAGTGAGAGAATGTACCCGTTTAGAGGTCTGAGGGCTAGGATTGGTGTGAGGGACCCGAATGAGAAAGTAAACTGAGTAAACGCCTGTGGCCTGTTGGTGTAGTGGCACAGGTTCTATTGCTCCCTTTTGAAGAAGAGCTTTTACTCTCTCTTTGAGAATCTGTTGATGGTCTGTTGACAGTCTGTGTGTGTGGGTTGAATGTTTAGAGGTGTTGAAGTGAGATCCAGGCAATACCCATGTTGGATAATATCCAAAACCCACTGGCTGGAGGTGATAGTTCGCCATATGGGAAAGAACTGTTGGCGACTTCTTCCCCCGACAGGTGTAATATGATCGGGGGAATGGCAGGTAAGTCAAGGCTTTGTGGCGGTAGCTGATGGTTGAATGAAACCACCTCTGCCTCAGGAATTATTTCCTCTGTAGTATCCTTTATAATACCCTCTGGGGGATGTATGTTGTGACTGGAGACGCTGATATGTAAAGGAAGCGTCTGCAGATGTACCTTTTGCTGCTCCACTACAGGGGGAGCGATGAAAATTCCCTCTTTAGATAGATGTTTGTAAATCCCTGTGTCTTTGGCCGTTTCATTGTCTTTCTTAATTTTCTCAAATAAGGCGTCTACTTGAGGTCCAAAGAGATTTTCTCCATCAAAGGGAAGTGCTAGAATATTTTATTGCACTTCTGGCTTGAACCCTGAAACCTTGAGCCAGGCATGTCTTCTCATGAGGAGACTGGTGTTAATGCCTCTAGGAGCTGTATCAGCTGCATCTAGTGCACAGCGGATGGAGGTGTTGGCTATTTGTTTACCCTTTGAAGCAATTTCAAGTGCCCTTTTTTTGTATTGTTCCGGGAGATGTCAGAGGAGCCTCTCCAGGTCATCCCAGTGTGCCCTGTCATAGCGGGAAAGTAGACCAAAGGAGCTGACTATCCTCCAATGGTTGGCTGATTGTGTTGCCACTCTCTTCCCAGCAGCATCTATATTCCTCGCCTCTTTGTCTGGTGGAGGTGCCTCGTCAGACGTTTGTGAGTTCACTTTCTTTCTTGCTGTGGCAACCACTAGAGAGTCTGGTGGTAGTTTACCTTTTATATATGTTGGACCTGTATGGGACGGCTTATATTTTTTATCCACTCATGGTGCAATGACCCTTGCTTTTACTAGATCTTTTAAAATATCTGTGGTATGTCTCAGCATACCTTTAAGCATGATCAGATACTCTGCCGAATATTGAGTGTATGAAAGCATTTCAAATAGAAAATCATCCTCCAATGGTTCTGTGTGGAGCAGAACCTTATGATAACTAGCTGCTCTACCTTTGATGTCATGGTATGTAATAGTATCATCTGGAGGGGGAGGCTTAACCAGATACAAATCCAGGTCCGTGTCTGCAGGTGGGTCTGCATCATATATGTCCCACAGATAGTCTTGAGGGGGAATATAGTATTGATCCCCATGGTACCAATGTCCCTTAAAGGAATGACTAGAACCCTTTGTGTGAATCTGCAGGAGGTGAAGGTGGTGGAGAGTGTGCCCTTGGTGGTGGTGGGCTAATGGGTGGTGGACTGGTGGCCTTGTCCACCCTTTTTCTATGCTTTGGTGGGCAGGGGCTCTCCAATGCTTCTTCAAAAGTCAATTTTCTCTTTGCTGTCTGTTCCTTAGCTTGTGGAGGCGCAGCCATGATTCTAACGGTGTCTGGATGAATCAACAGTTGTTTTTGCTTGGCATCGAGGTGTTCTTGTAACCATTCATGTACCGGTTCCACAGTTTTGGAGCCGATCTTTTGTTTGGCCGAAGTATGCGACTTTGGTTCCGAAGAAGTTTTCGATGCCTATGGTTTCGGTGCTGAGGTTTTGGTGCCTGGGATTTTGAGTCTCGACTCGAGGCCGATGACTGGTGGGCATGAAATGAAATCAAATTGAGATCTGAAATGAAACTGAGATTTGTACAGAGCACTGCTACCCAAGGGTGTCTAGGCGCTAAAGATTCAGGGAGGAGGAGAGAGAAGAAATGCCTAAGACAGTTTCTACGTGCTGAATAATTCTTAGACTCTATTTGTTAAACAGCCAGGTTTTTAGCGCCTTCCGGAAAGCTAGCAGATTGGAACAACCTGCCATTAGAGTTAAAGAAAAACCCAGACTCTTGCAGTAATGGCAATGAAGCTTCTGCCACCTCAAGTGGCTCTTCTGACTTTAGGGACAACAAGGTTAGCTAAGGAAGCGGATCGTAAAGATCTTTTTCGGGTGTACCATTGAAAGTACTGCTTCAGCGAATCCGGGCTGTCACTGTGCAATGCATAGAGACTTAAACTCAATCCATTTCTTTACCGGGAGCCAGTGAAGTGTAAGCAGGACATGGGAAACTGATTGATATTTAGGGATTCCCATAAGAAGCCGAGCTGCCGCATTTTGAATAATCTGTAGTTTGAGTAGGGATTTTTTCCAGAGGCACAGAAATAGTGCACTGCAAGTCTAACTTGGAAAAGATGAGAGCCATAATGACTGATTTCCGCAAATCTAAGCGGATGAATGGAATAATTTTCCTGAGCATTGTGAACATAAAAAAACAGGAAGAGATGGAGTTCACCTGTCCTTCGAAAGACAGTTTGTTGTCACAGTATATTCCTAGATTTTTAACTTTCTCAGCCGGTGTGGGCAGCATTCTTAGTTCCCGAGGCCACCACTTAGGGGACCCAAAAGAAATGCTGTTCCCGAATAACAGAACCTCAGTTTTGTCTGAGTTTAGTTTCAGACAGTTCCTGGCCATCCATCTACCGACTTCCTTCATACAGTCATGAAAACGGGAGGCCACACTCTCTGGGTTACCTGTGATCAACACCACAATCTGTGTGTCGTCTGCGTATGACACTACTGCAAATCCAAAGCATTTGATCAGTTTGGCCAGAGGAGTGACATACAGGTGAAAGAGGGTAGGACTCAGGGCGGAACCCTGGGGGACCCCAATGGGGAGGGAGAAAGAAGAAGATGTGTGCCCATTAAGTTCTACAAACTGAACTCTGTCAGCAAGAAAAGACTGAAGGAGCTTGAGGGCCAAACCCTCGATACCCAAGGCATGAAGACAGTTGATAAGGAGGCTGTGGTTCACTGTGTCAAACGCTGCGGAGAGGTCTAACAAGATTAGTGCAGCGTTTCCTCCGGCATCCAGGGTATGTCTAATCTCTTCTGAGGCTACCAACGCCAGGTCTGTGCTATGATGGCTCCTAAAGCCAAACTGGGTGGCATCCAAGAGCGTGTTCTTCTGAATAAAGTGAGTAAGCTCGGTGGTAATGGCTTTCTCCACCATCTTTGCAGGGAAAGGCATCGGCCTTATGCTGTTGTTTCGGCGCCGGGCCGGGGCTAGGCATTTCCAGTACAGCTGTTTGGTGCCGACCATGGCCCGAAGGCAGTGGCAGCCCATGTGAGAGCTTTGGTCAGTCTAAACCAGACCGCCGGCCCTTTGGTATGTGTCATTGAGACTGTGGTCGGGATGGTTGGGGCATAGTACTCTCGGTTTGGCCCAGTGGAATGTCCTTGATTTCGAGTTCGGACCCCAAACTGTTAACATGTGAGAAGGGGCCCTCATCCGCTGCCGAGGCCTGAGCGTGTGCCTCGTGGTGGTATTCTTCAGATCCAAAAATGTCCGGAGTGTCGTCGACTGTACGTCTGGACATTTCAAGGTGTCTTGAGTGTCGATCACGCAGCGTCTTTTTTTAATTGAAGCACTTATACGCCTCACAGATGGATTGCTGATAATCCGGAGACAGGCACATGTTACACACCGAGTGCTGGTCGGTGTGTGGAAACTTGGCGTGGCACCATGGGCAAAAACAAAAAGGTGTCCCTTCCATCACCAGATGGGCATTACGTGAGTGGAACTTGGAAAAGAAGGATCTGCCCCGAAGGGCGAAGGCCCACCGGGCCTTGTTCGGCTGGAATGTGTTGACGGGTGACCAATGTAAACTATAAGTAACCGCGATCTATAACAATACTGATGTTACAGGCCTAAATGCTAGTTTTTTGACGATGTCGAGATGGAGCAGAGGAGACCACGACAGAACCAGATGGCTGGAAAAAACAATCTGACAATGGAGTCGAGGACTATGTGCATTGCAAGCAAGAAGAGGAGTCACTACACCTCGTGGCCTGAAAGACTTCTTCGGAAAAAAACAACATGCACATTTCTGAGCCCAACACTAGATGGCGGACTTATGCTAAGCATGTGCATCTACAGCCACACATGACATTAAACAAACCATTCCCCGATAAAGCTACTGAATGACACCAGTTGATTCAACTGAACAAATCACACTCAAAGATATTATCAGCCAAGGAATAGTTTCCCTCAAAGGAACTTCCTATACATTCCTGGCATACTGTTTCAGTGTGGCCCTTCCCCCATCCTCAAAGGAGCGTGGAGGTGGGCTGAAGGCCTACACAAGGGTGGCTGTAGTCCCTGATTGCACCAGTTCTAAACAGGGCCCACATGCTCCATCACAATCCACAGCAGGGTATGCTATTGCAATTCCAAACTGCACAGCCCTGACCGCTCAGCATGGAACTTTGAAAGGGCCCCTCTCCCACTCGCCGGATTCCACCAATTAGGGAAGTGGAGAAGGTGAGTGGGACCCTGGAGAGTACTTGCTAAAGGTATGGTGGGGGAAGGTATTGGAGGGGTGTTCCAAACTATATTCCAAAGTTTAGTGTCTCATGGAGTAGTAAAGGTTGGCTCTATGTAGATTCTTTAATTATAAATATTCTAGGACAACTGGTTAATCCATCACTGTACACCACCTCTGCCTTTTTTAAGTCGCCAAATTCACCAGTACTTTTCATGCTCCTCTGACCGCTTCAATGCCTCTGCTTATTCTCACCAGTGTCCTGTTGGAGGCACAAAGTAGATGCAGCAGTGGATCCTTGAATCAGGAATTCGCCGTTTGCGATTGATGACTATCTCCTCACGCAGGTACTTTTCATACTGCTCCTGGATGTATTCCATAATAGGCTCCCAGCTGCGAGAAAGGTCATACAGGTGAAAAGAGGAGCAGGAGAAAAATAGCAGATGGAGGATAGAGAGAGATGTACATAGACGAGAAAGAGGGATAATGGGTGTTATGGAAATAGTAACAAAAGGGAAATAGTAAGAAGTGAGGAAGAAAAGGACAAACACAAATGAGTGTCAAACAGTGAAGAAACAAGGGAGATAAATGACATAGGAAAGTGGGGGCGAACAAACACAGACACGTACCCAAGGTGGAAAAAGAGTGGTGAAAATGAGACAAGTCACCTGTGAAGAGAAGGAGGAAAGAGAAGTGGCAAAAAGGTGGCAGAGAAGCAAGGAGGTGGGAGAAAGGAAGAAGCACATGTGACACAAAATGGGTAAAAAACAATCAAAGAAGAGAAGAGACAGAGGGAACACAAAGACTGAAAGATGAAATAATCATTAAAAGCACTGCATTGAAGAGGGCTGAGACGCAGTGGAGGCAGTGCATTATAAGGAAGCCTTATGAGCGCCAATCGCTTACAAACAATTTCAGGGTTGTTAACTGAAGTGGGCCTCTCTACAGACACTTCCCTATCTTGTTATGGTATACTTAAACAGAAAAGTTAGTCACCTCTAGTAACTGAGTTAGATGTAATCTACTGGATGTGCTAATTACATCTCAAAGAAACTGTGCGCCATAGTTTCACTTAGCAGTCAAATTCTGTTATAATCCAGAGAACCACAGTGCATCTCCCCTTCAGATCTAAATAGGATAAGTCAATCTCTCTGACCACTATGAAAACTAGGGAAGTTGAGTGGGCGTTCGAAATAGCCATTTATTATGAAAACCACATGGTGCAATAATTTCTAAGCCTGTTCTGTGTAACCTTGGTATTTCGAAAGAGAAAGTCCCTTGGCCAGTCAGTTGTCAACATAGGGACCCCATATGTCTTCTCTTCCTTCTGAGATGAGAGCAACCACATACAAACATTAAGTGGATACTATGGGGGTGTTTGGCAGATTTCGTGCAAACGAGTAGAGCTGCAAACTGATAGTGCTTTGGATCTGCCTTATGAGATTAGACTATAGAAGAGTGCTTCAGTCAGATTCATAGATATGTTTTTTAAAAGGCTCTTTATTGGGTTTTTCAAAATTCTATACATACGAGTTTGATGAAGCATGTTAATCTATGATCTATCACACATTTGTTTGCACTTATACATTGTTCCAACATACTCGGAGCATTTTTTGGAAACATTAAAATCAATTAACTGTGGTACTGTTTGTAGTCCGTTTGCTTCTTATACGTTTTTCACATTTTGAATCACAGCTATCCTTAAATAAACTTTTATGACACGAGATCTGGCATCCTCCAAGGTGGTCATCTGAAATATTCCTTCTTGAATAAACCTTTTTAATGGTAAGAGGTTCAATATTACTCTCAAGATACCTTAAATGTACACAATATGCCAGTTGTCCTCTTTTTTTCAAAACCATATTTTAAGGGTTGTTATAGGGTGCACAATATATGGTTCATTATGCATCTAGATCTTAGTGGATACACTTGTCATAACATCAAATGAACATCATAAGATGTCAACATAAGGTATTAGCACATGAATGCAGGGGAAAGTCATAAGCAAACACTGACATGAAACTTCATATTATGAGTGTGGTACAAGATATTGTCCGTTATGGAGTGTCAGCAAAATTACTGCATAGTCATGAAAGACAGATGCACACAAATAAAAAGTAATTAACCAAAGGCGTCTGACTATGCATCCTCTTTACTTAAGGAAGGTGATGGACTAGGCCTAAACAACCCTGGTCTATGCAAGACCATAGACATATGGCTTGGGCCACCTCTAGGTCACCCTGCATTTTTAATGAAGGTTATAAAAGGGAACTGAATCTTCTCAAACTTAGTCATCCTTTCAGATATCAAAGCTGACAATTTTTCCATAGCATAAACGTGCGAGATCATGAACAACCACATGTTCGTGGGAGGGGAATTTGGTTACTTCCGCAGAGGAACTACCGTTAAAAGGGCTGCAAGCAAACAATGTGTGAGAAGTTTACTGATATGAGTGGTTAAAGGTTATTCTGCCTCTCCTCCTGTGCCTTTCATCAACAGTACCAAACGGTTCCTAGGCAAATCTATGGCAGTTATCATGCTCATTTGTTTAAGTATCTCTGACCAAAGCATCTGGACCCGATGACATATGAGCCATCGTGCCCATTTCCTACAACCTTTCCCATTCAAATCTTGAGAGCTGAACATTGGATGGAATCTGGTTGGGGTGAGGTACCAATGCAAAATAATTTTGTACCCATATTCTTTGTATTGTGTGCAGATGGATGATTTTGCAGCACAAGTCCATATATGTGCCCAGGAGTCATCAGATATTTGTGTTTCGAGGTCTGTCTCCCATGCTAAGGCATAGGAAGACTTCAAAAGCTGTCAATGAGAATTCAATAGCCTGTATAGGATGGAAATCCCTTTTGCTTTAAGGCTGCTAATTAAGAACGTCTCAATCTAGGTAGGGTCGCATGATCCCACCTCGCTCTGTCTGTGTTGTGTAGCCAGTTTGTGTTGCTGAATATACTTCAAGGGATAAACTCTTAGGAAATGAAAGGCCTGTTGATACGCCACTTGCAATCGAACTCGTCCTGATTCATATAGGTCATATATGTAAAGCCAATGTTGCTGTAGGGGCGGCAAACCAAGCCCTGAAAGTCCTATCATACAGGCCAGGTGGCAAGTCGGGATTATTAAGAATTGGTGTGAAGTGTGAGGGGAATGGCATCACCCCACCCAGCCGTGTAGTTGCTAGAGGGTTTTCCCTAACAGCCAACCTGGGAGCTAACCATAGGTTAAGAACCACTGTCCTAAATTAACCGTACATGTTATCTGTCATCCGGGGACCCCTGGGGGGTCCGCGACGTCTACTTAGGGGGTCCGCAACTGCTTAGAAAATAAAATAATATTAAAATAATGATAAAGTATACATAAACAAAGAAGAACAATGTAAACTTGAACATTGTAAACTGTTCTGCAAATGTGAAGAAATTTCAAATTGGAGGCTAAAAATTATATTGCTATCCTCAGATTGATTTGTGGGAGCAGTGTAAGTGCACCAAACAGAATTTAGTATGGCCGATGGGTGGCCCCAATTGTATTTAGAAAAGCTCTAACCTTCACATTAAAATTAATATATCGTTTTTTTGCATTTGTGAATTAAATAAAATATGAATTCATCGTTTTATATTTGTTTTATGAATGCCTTTTCCCATAATTTTGATTATTGTTTTGCGGTTCAAGTCATCTAAATTGCTTAGGCCGGTGTCCTCGGATTCCAATAATGATTCAGTGGGGGTTCCCCCATTTCCAGTAATGATTAAATGGTGGTCCACAGGAGTCAAAAGGTTAAAAGAACCACTGATTTAGGATATTGATTTTCTACTTGTACCCATAATTTCCCAAAATCAGCTTGGAGGATGTCCTATATGGGGTGAAGTTGTGTCTCCCCAACATAAGTTTCCAAGTGGGGAACAAATCAGCCCCCTTCATGTGCAGATCTGAATAGGATTTTCTTGGACACTCTGGGTTTCCTATTACCCCAGGTAAAGACTAACAACTTGTTTGCCTTGTTATGAGAGTGGTTGGGGGAACAAGAGGGGTACTCTCTGACATACATACAGTAGCTTTGAGAGGAAGTTCATTTTAGTAGCTGCTATACTAGCCTAGGGTCCTGGCTGCCTGGAGCACAGTGTCTAAAGCTGTCCTCTTTTTTTCTGCTACTTTTTCCATGGCCACTTCTTCCAAGGAGTTGCAGCAAGTGACCTTGTTGCACAGGACTGTGACTGGGAGGTGTACTTTTGGACTTTTTATACAGTTGGATCTCCCTAGGACACTGTAAATTGCATTCAAGTCCTCGAACTTATCTTTGGCTGGGCCAAGCACTCATATGCAGTGGTTTATCTTTGATCACCTGTATGGCAAGTATCCCAGTCTGCCCTCGAGCTGGGTGCTGTTGTCGGGGGAGGTAGAGTCACAATTTTCTAACCAAAAACAAAACAGGACAACCCACTATACCTCCAAAAACCTGTTTAAATAATAAACAATGGTTCTCAAGGATTCATTAATTTGGTATACTTATTTAGTTGAAGGAGACATGGTCGCAACATTCAAATATTTAGTTTCCAGACAAGTGGTTGCATCAGCTATTCTTACCCTATAAAAATCCGGCTCTAGCCATCTTAGCCTTCATACCTACATATTGCTACCGTCCTTTATGGCAAGGGGGTCTGTTTGTTGATAGATCTGTTGCAAGATCTTTCTTGAATCACTTCCTAAAAGTTTTGAATCACTTCCTAAAAGTTTAGCACATTACCTGAAACGGATTCTAGCGTCTCACTCAAACAAACGGAATCCTGAGTTGAAGGTTTACATTTTTTTCAATCCGTGAATTGTCAGATTTAGAAGTGCCAGGTTTTGAAAATAACTCTCTTCTACCTGAACATCTGCTTCTTCCAAGGCAAGAGTCATCAACATTACTGCTGTTAGTCAACAACTTCTAATATCTTTTCCTCTTTCAGTTCTATGTGAAAATGTTCTTCAGCTCTTTATGGCACACTTGTTAAAGTCATTTCATTTTCTAGTGATGAGGCGGAGCTCTGTGGCTTCCTCTGGGGCTGCAGTACAGTACAGTCAAAACTCCTGCTCTTCATTTCATCCCTTATCTGAGCTCCGTAGTTGGGGGAAGTACAATTACTCTTCCACCTCTGGTTATAATTCAATGTAAGAACACTTTGGAATATTACACTCTAATTGGGAGTCTTACAGGATCTGGTGAAATACTAAGTACAGGCATAAGCAATTTCCACCAGTCCTTGAAATGACAACACAGATGTTTGGGGTACTCTACTTCAGATTGTATTGCACCCCTTTCATATTAAAGAAAAGCAGCCTCTATTTGCCTGATAGTAACTGCATATTTAAAATATTAATGTTTGTGTCAACATGCTAGTCACCCCTCTTCTGTTACTTTTTGTAAATCTAAGCCAAACAGCCAATATACAATTATCTTCTAGACTTAGAGTTGGCCTTCACCAACTGGAAAAAGGATGCCAAAAATAGGTGCAATGTGAGGAGATCCCTAAACTCATTGGTCTTCCGTCATCCCCGTTCAGGAGGTTAACACCACCTAACAGTCGCTGCTTCTTTTTAGCATTTGGAGAAACATCAATATTGGTGAACGGGGGGGACTCGTTTTCTGTGGGAGATGGGAGGATAGGCAGACTTTGCATGCTGGTAAATTTGGACCAAGAAGATATGGGTGGGTGGGCTCGGAGTGTGTGTATAAATATATATATATATATATACGAGGCAGCAGGAACAATGGCAGTGTTTGAAGGGTATCAGGAAGGTGTTTAATAGGGATGAAGTATTCAGCAAGGTGTGCAGGTTGGATGTGAAGGGATTAGTAAGAAATGCAGCAGATGGGAGGGGATTGAGGACGTGTGGGACTGTAAGACTAGGCCAGTGAGGTGTGGTGGAGGCGAGGACCTGTGAGGTGGGCAGATTAGTGATGAATAAAGTGTACTGGAGGATAGTTTGGCGTGCGAGGTTGGTGGAGTAAGCGTTGCTGATTTGTGAAGATCTGAGAGGAACAGGGAGGAGCAGTAAAGGGTGTGGAGGAGGAATGGAATAGTTGATAGGATATTATGAGGTATGTAGGGCCAGGAAGGGATTGCGAGCGATGCAAGTGAAAGGGAGTTTAGATGCATGTGGGGGGAACAAAGGTAGTCATGAAAAGTGTGGGAAGGTATTGTTTAGGTGTAGAGAGTAAAGGAGGATATGGGTGAGGTGTTTGGGTTGAAGAAGGAATTGTGGAGGTGTTGGATTGGAAAGTGGAATGTGTAGGGGAGTTAAAGAAAATATTTGGCTAGACGTGCAGATACGAGAGGTATACTTGGTGGAGGAGAATATTGGAGAGGGCTGTGGCATGACTATTATGGATGAGGGGGGTCAGTGAATTGCATGTGGTAGAGGAAAACATTCAATAGGGACTACATAATTGTGGAAGAAATCAATGAGATGTATGGAGTAGAGGGAGAATTAGGGAGATATTTGTGGTGTAGAGGAGAACTATTTTTAGCTCTGCAGGATGTTGTTGGGTGTGTCTAGGGTAGAGAAGGGGATCAAGGTGTGCGGTAGCGGAAGGCATTATTGAGATGTGTGAGGTGAGGAGGGGATAGGAGAGGTGTAAGAAGACTGGTGAGGCGTGTGGTGTATAGTAGGTAAGGAATCAGAATTACATTGCTGTTTAGGATATCAGTAGAGTCTATAGAATGAAGGAAGCAATCTGTAAGCTGGTTGGGATGCAGAAGACGGACCAATAAGATTTGTGAGGTGGATAAAAGGATGAGCAGTATATGTTGGAAAGGACGAGTTATTACAGCATTGTGTCACCAGAGTATTAGTGAGGTGCGTTAGGTGAATAGGCTCGAAAAGCATACCTATGAGAGTTAGATGAAATGGCTTTGGTTAGTGGTTGAAGAGATGAATGTGGTTAGTGGTATTGTAGAAGGAATCAGGGTGTTTGTTGGGTGGGAGAGAATAGAATTTGGGTTAGTAAAAAAAGGATGTTAGTTGTTGAGTGGAATGAAGATGATGATATTGGTAAGGTGTGGTGAGGTGAATTTTGTAAGCGATGAGTGTGGAGGAGTTTCAATGAATGAGGGGTATGTAATTTGGGAAGATATGAGTTTGGTATAAAAGTAGGATGTAGGTAATCTGTGAGACAGGTGGGGTAAATGAGGTAACTAGTAAGGTAGGTACGTGTAGGGGTTCTTTGTGCAATGGGTGGGGTAGAAAAGAGGATTGATAAAGTGTGTGGGTGGAGGACTGAATTAGTTAGTTGTGTATAGTGCCCGGGAATTTCACAAAGGTGTATAAAGTGATTGGTGAGGTGTTTGTAGTGAAGGAAAGAGTCAGTGATGTGTTTGGAAGGGGATACACAAGATGATTGGGGTGGAGGTGGGTATGATTTGATTTTTAAGTTTATATAGCGCTCGAGTGCCCTGAGGTGTCTCGGCGCTGCTGCTATCATGACAAGAGAAGGAAAATAAGACAAGGGAAAAAATGCTACTTCACTAATTGCAGAGCCAAATATTCAGGGATTTTCGAAAGGACATAAGATCTGGGCACTTTCTTAAATTTGTGGGAAGGGAGTTCCACAATTTTGCGGCCTTCAAAACAAAACTACTACCTCCCCATGAAGCTCGTTTAACCATAGGCATTACTAAGTATTTTGCTTCTGAGGATCTAAGTCTTCTAGGAGGGGTGTACCAGACAAATTTCTCACGAAGATATAGTGGACGAATATTACGCAGTGCCTTAAGGGCAATACAGAGAGCCTTTTGCCACAAGAAGGCAGTGTAGCTTAATCAGGGCTTGTGAAGCTGATTGGTATTTTGGAATTCCTGTGAGAAGCCGATCTGAGGCATTCTGCAGCATCTGGAGTTTAAGGAGGGATTTTTTCCGGATGCCAATAAAATGGGCATTCCCATAGTCCAATCTGGCTAGGACTAAGGTGGTAACCATCAATTTTTGAAGGTCAGAAGGGATAAAAGGAAAGATCTTTCTGATTATTCTTTAAGTAAAAAATACTGATGAGGCAAGAGCATTGACCTGATCTTCGAAATTAAGCTGATCATCAAACAGGATTCCTAAATTCTTCACTTTTCGCACTGGTGAAGGTGGAGCCCCCACATTCTATGGCAACCAATTTGGTGACCAAATGGAATGGTCTTTGCTGGATGAGATTAAATTGCCTAAAGCTCAATTCCGGGAGCACGGAGGCTCTTCTTTTTGGCAATTTACCTAGGACATACAAAAGCTAAACTTTTGAGCAGTGTCCTCTGGGTTGCTTGAAATGGATACCACTTTTTGGGTTTAATCGGCGTAAGAAACCACTGAGAATCCAAAAGATGTTATCAGTCTTAGCAGTAGGGTGACATACAGATTAAAAAGAGTAGGGCTCAATGAGGAGCCCTGGGGTGCCCCACATGGCAGACAAAACTGTTCGGAGATTAAATCGCCTTTAGCAACATGGTTCGTTCTATCTGTTAAAAAAGATGTTATTAACTTGAGCGCAAGGCCACTTATTCCTTGCTCAGCAAGTCGGTCAATCTAGAATGAGCCTCAGTTCCTCTGAAGCGGCTATCAGTGCTGTCTCAGTACTGTGTGCTTTTCTAAAACCATATTGGGTGGAATCCAGAAGGGTGTTATTGTCAATAAATAATATAAGCTCAATGTTCAAAGCCTTCTCTAATAGTTTGGCTAGGAAAGTCAGTCTAGAAGTAGCTACTACTAGGCTCTTGAGAATCCAAATAATTTTTCTTCAGCAAAGGTAGAACAAAGGCTTTCTTCCACTCAAAAGGAAAATATCCAGTGCCGATGATTTGATAAAAATCATAGTCTATTAAGTGTTAAAAAAGTCAGGAGCAAGAAATATATTAGGTACAGGAGATTCTTAAAAGGTTTATAGGATAGGTGAGAGTCTTAATTAGGTGGCTGGGGTGAAGGTGTATATTGAAGTGTGGACTGTGAAGTGACTGAGTGTAGAAGAGAACTGGGTAGGTGTATAGGTTGGAAGAGGATGTTGGTGAGTTAAATGGAAAATCATATTGGTGAGTTCGGCAGAAATTATTTATGGAGTGTGGGTGGGGTGGAGATGAGCCGCAGGAAGATGTCTTAGATAAAGAATTATAATAGTCAAAGAATTCTCCAACCCGACGGCGACAGAGAACACCATTCACCCCTCCCAGAAACTCTGCAACACCCTCTTGGACAACTTCCACAACAAGATCGCCACCATTTCACCAACTTCAATCCCCAACACACCACTCTCAGCCTCGACAACCTCAACCAACCAGCAAACACTAGCCAAACAAACACCACCTGGTCCCCTCTCACCACCCAGACCACCACAGCTATCATGTCGTCATCCACTCCGGGGCACCCACCGACCCCTGCCCACCACCTCTCCAACATCAGAACCAACCCTATGAGCAAAGAACTTAGCGGCATCCTCAACAGTGCCATTACCACAGCAACCTTCCAGACAAATGGAAGCATGCAGAGGTTAGACCCCTCCTAAAGAAACCCTCAGCCGACCCCAGCTCCTCAAAAATTACCGATCAATCTCCCTTCTCCCCTCCCCAGCCAAAATACTAGAGAAAGCCATCAACTCGAAAAATACCTAGAAGAAAACCATCTACTCAACGCCTCACAATCAGGATTCCGGGCCAATAACAGCAGAAACCGCTCTGATCACTGCCACAGGCGACATCAGAACCCTCCAAGACCATGGAGAAACCATGCCCTTGATCCTCCTCCACCTCTCTGCTGCATTCGACACCGTCTCCCACCACACCTTCATCAACACTCTCCAACATCGGCATACAGCAAAAAGCCCTCATGTGGTCACCTCTTTCCTGACTGGTTGCACACAGAGCACCCGACTGCCTCCTTACACCTAAGCACCCAAAGATATCATCTGCGGCGTACCCAAAGGATGGTCCCTCAGCCCCACCAAGTTCAACATCTGCATGACCCCCCTTGCAGGCATCGTCAGATCCCATGGACTCAACATAATTTCCTATGCTTACAAAACTTAACTCTTTCACTTGCTCACCAAGGACCCCGCCAAAGCCAAAACCAACGTTTGCAAAGCCATAACCGACGTAGCTGTGGAATCCATTTTCTCTGCTTGTCCTTTTCTGTGTTTGACCATCTGGAGTAACACAACCCCATATGCCAGACATAACATTTACAACCAAACATTGATGGAAGGTACACACACACACCTGCCAATAGGTGCAGAGGATAAATCGAGCAACAATGTAATACTGATGCCGAATTATGTGGGTTGAACTATGGTCAGGACAATACTCTGCACTGTGCACAACATATTAATATGAATAGAGAGCCCTGGGAAGGGTGGGACATCTTCATTTGGGAGGTTATAGACTCTCATGGCCCTGGGCACGCTGCACTAAAGATACCCCCATGCATGGGCATGAAACCAACAGCAAGGGTAAAGGAATGACTGAATATGACCCCAGGACTTGGCACTCACCAGGGGACAAGAGGGCGGAGGACTTAGAGGCAGCAAGTCGAAGGGTGCTGCACACCATGTCCGCACAGTAGCGCATGGGGAACACCAGAGGCTACACCCTAGTTCACAAAGGTACTGGGGAAAATCTCTATGCACAGTGCACACTGTACAATACCTCAATCACACGTAGTGAAGGAAGAAGAAGGAATAGACATGGAGGAATGAAGATAGGATGTGTAGGATGAATCATTATCAGAGGGCGGGATGTGGAATCCGTTTTTTCTGCTTGTCCTTTTTGGTGTTTGAGCGTCATATGATATGCAATGCTGATGAGGCCTGTAGAACGTGCAAAGCAGAATGCTCGACCCTTGGTAAACTAACGTACTGTGTTGAATTTAATACGTTGTAACACAATGCAAGGCTTGCTCAAAGACATCACCGTGACTTGCAACTGCATGCTAGCTCAGCAACAAGGCACCGTTACCATACCATATATGGATGAGACAAAGTGTCTATCTCTGATTAGTTACTGCATTGCTTAGGTTTGGAATAACCCATGTGTCCCAATTTGGACACGTGGGGATGACAAGCACCACCACACTGCATCATACAGGTGGCACGCACTATTAGCTTCTTCTGATTGGCTCTGTATCTATTAATTGTGCAACCTGGACTGTCTGCAGACGGACATGGGATGTACTGGACCATAGTTGCGAGAAATACTCTTGTACGTTTGATTTTATTGGACATGTACCAAAATGCCTTTTTGTGGTTTACAGCAATAAAAGACTGCGATGAACTTCTGCAATTTGGACACTTGGTCACCAAGCTAGCTGTCCCCGGGAACATGCATAAAGCTGCCTTTGAAATTCACCTGCGTCTGTGACTATTTTATTTAGCTCCAACATAGCCAAATGGATGAGAGACAACTGTCTCAAACTCAACTCTGACAAAACAGAAGTTCCGATCTTCGGGAAGGACGACTCCACATGGGATCACAGCTAGTGGCCAGCTGAACTAAGACCAACACCCACTCCAACAGACCATGCACACAACCTGGCCATCATGCTCGACAGCCAACTGAGCATGAAATGACAAATCAACACTGTTACCGCCTCCTTCTTTCACATGCTTCGCAGACTCTTCAGATGGCTCCCAATCACCTCCAGGAAGACCGTCACATAGTCCCCCATCACCAACCGCCTCGACTACGGAAATGCCCTCTACGCCGGAATCTCCACCCAGCTCCTCAGAAGACTCTAGACCATACAGAACACCGCAGCCAGACTCATCCTGGACCTCCTCAAACGAACCCACATCACCCCTCACCTTAGGAACCTGCACTGGCTACCCATCCAGAAGAGATGACAGTTCAAGATCCTCCCTCACGCTTACAAAGCCCTACATGACCAAGGACCGTCTTGCATCAACCAACTTTCCATCAGCCCGCAAGACACCTGCACTTTGCCTCTCTCACGCACGTCCCCCGCATCTGTCACAGCCAAAGCGGGGGACGCTCCTTCTCCTACACTGCCACCAAGATCTGAAACGACCTGCCCCTCAGAACAGCACCCTCCATGGCAAACTTCAGAAAAAAACTCAAGACCTGGCTCTTCGAGAGAAACTCAAGACCTGGCTCTTCCACAGATACACGGCAACCTCAGCGCCCATATACCCCTAGGGGTGACAGAGCTGCACTATACAAGTACTGATTGATTGAATGGGAAGGTGACAGATTGAAGACAGCAATGGAAACGTGGGTTTGTTGAAGACAGTAGTGATGTGTGAGGGGTGGAGGAGCAAGTGGGTAGAGAGGGTAATAGTGAGGTCTGTGATGTGGGTGAGACAATACATAGTGGGTGTGCATTTGTGTATGTCTACCCACCTGCGAGATATATTTGGCTATGTATGGAATCAATGAGGGTTAAGTGGTTGGGATAAGTATCGGTGAGATCTATAAAGTAGCTGATGGGCTTGAGTGTTTAGGGCAACAGGTGGAGGATCTATGAATTGTGTGGGCGGAGGGGGAATTGATGTAGAGTAGAGGATCAGAGATAGGATTGGTGTGATATGTGGGGCAGAGGAGGGGATCGGTGTTCAGTGGTGAAGGGGATCACTGAGGGTTAAGCAAGGCATAAGGGAAAATCGTTGTAGAGAGAGGGGATCAATGATGATTGTGGGCGGTACGTGGTGTGAAGTGCGTGTTGGGATGAAGAGTGTTAGGGTGGAAAAGGGAATAAGTGCAGTGAGTGAGGCAGAGACTGGAGTTGAACACTAAAGTTACCAGTTTTGGTTGTTGATCTGATCCCCAAAACCTGGTGTGTCAATTACAGTCAGCTTCATCTTCAAGCCCTTCTCCTCAATCACTGTGAAAGAAATACAGGACGATGGTTACGGAGAATGAGTAAAAGATAAAAGGAAGCAATGCATACAGTTTCATGCAGCAAGGAAATTAGATGTTCTATTACCTGTAATATAAATTTTAAAACTTGGTACTTACATGTAATACAAGTTGTGCTATTTTGTACAGTATCTTAATGGTGCATACACTTGCATTCGTCTGTCCTCTGGCGTTTTAAAACGTTTCACATCTATTCCAATTTTAAACACAACTTGTGGGTGTCAGCCAAGGGAGCGTGTATAACCACAGATATCATGACATATCTAGAATCCTTATTGTTTGTTCCCGCCCTGTTTGCTTAAATGAACATTTGGACGACAGTCACCTGCATAACTTGGTAGCAGTGTGCTATCCTGCCATGTAATTTTTTTTTGGCCTGCCCCGTGTTTTTCGACAAGTGAACTTGACAATTAAGTCCAGTGGAGGAACTCAAAATGTTTGTGTTTGGCACAGCTCTAATGCCAAACAAAGTTTACACCCTTTCTGAGAAGGTATATACTGCTCCCTCCACTCGGGTTTTGTGGAGGCTGGAGTTGTTGGCAGTGATCTAATAATAGCTGTAAGATACAATATGGAGTACAAAAATATTGTACATTTATCATAGACAAATTATCGCCAACAAAATATCATATTTTAATTCTATGCCATGCATTTTACCATACACCATTTACACTTATATATTAACATATCATTTTGGTGTATACATAGAAGTGTAGACAATTCAATTGTAAAACACACTGCAGTTACTAAAATGTAACTGCACACTTAATCCCTACTCCACTTACCCCAGCCCTGCATCTAACCCAAGCCCTGAATCGAACACGGGCATTAAACCTAATCATAACCATGAACCTAAGCCTTAAACTAATCCGAGTTCTGAACCCAACTCTAACACTAACCTGACCCGAAACTTACAATTAATACCTACCTGATGATATTATTGCAGACTATATTATGAATCCAGATGTCTTTATCTTGGCAATATTTTTCCCAGGATATGTTTGGACAACTACATCAGAAACTAGATAATTTGGTGGCACACCTTTGACAGTCCAGGAGCACAAGTCCTTTTACCTGTCTGTTGGCTCTCCCTGGTTAAAAATCAATCTGGCTCCATAACTGGGCACCCATGCCTTCATCATGTGTCGAACATGTGCAAAGAATATCAGTGCACTTGAGGTCCATGGATGAATTGGTGGATGGTGTGGTCAATTTGGACTGCTTGTGCATGGTGCACAACATGATGGTTTTTCCTTTCGGGGGGCTTGTTATGTACATGACTGGCTAAAAGTACTCCATTGAAACCTACTGTACCTGGTGAGTGTGGATAGGATGCTAGCACACCTCTTTGTCTAGAGTAAGGTTCTACTGTCTAGGGTAAAACCTACCCATCTCATTGACTCTTCCACAAAACCTGGAAAGATGCACCTCTTCCAGAGGTGACTGAGCTTTGAACGAAGCATACCTACTGGTTGGCTCTGTCTTTCCGAGCTGTTATTTGACAGGCATAAGTGCTGGAACCTTCACTGAGCACGACGTTGTGAGGAATAGCTGGTCACCAAGGGACCTGCACAACACCGCATAAGATATTGTTAGAGCAGTAGGTGAACCTCTGCTGGGTTAAAACTCTCCCCTAAGAATGAACCCATACTTAGGAAGCTTGTAATAATAGTTTTGTTGCTTGATGATGTTACAGATTCACATTCCTGATATAAGTCTGCGATTAGGTTCTTGTCTGAAAAAGTGTATTCCTTGTGGAAGTTGATTGTGGTCTGCAATGACACCCCAGAATGACATGGACCAATGCCAAATAACCCAAATATCTCGGTCCTCTTCAGATTATGCTTTTATGCCACTATACAGTAGTGATGGGGCGAGAAAAGTGTATTGGGAAGAGGCGTGGTCATGTTATTTTATAGAATATTCAAACTGCAAGACTTTCGTTTTACATCTAAAATAGTTATTGCTTGCTACTCTATGCAAATAATCTAAATCTATGTCTGTTAGATGACAGGTTTGGGTAGAATTAGTGCCCTGTAGGCTTCTTCTTAATTTGTACTTTCCTTAGGTTTTATTTTCCTTTGCTCCGCCTCATTTCCTGGGGTGGCGGGAGGGTCGCATGCAAATCCAGAAAATCAAAATCAAGAAAATCAAGCAGCAAAACTACTACTAAGCAGCAAGCAACCATTTTGTTTTGTATCGTGAATCTTTTCTAGAGTCACATGGTGTGCATTGATTTTGTAGCAGTTTCCCCACTGTGGCGGTTGGGTTAGAGATGAGTTTGAGCTAGTACATAAATTCTTCAGTACTCTCTCTACCACTTGTGATACTTTATTCACTTGGATGTCGAGGCAGTAATGTTTTCTGAATGTGTGGACTGACGACCGTGTGGCTGCCTGTCATATGTCACTAATTGGGATGTTCGCCAGGAAAGCTAAAGTAGATCCTTTCTTTATTGTTGAGTGTGCTCGTGGTTTGGTTTCTAGTTGCATGCCAGCCCTTTTGTGGCACATTTGGATTGTCTAAGCTATCCACCTTCCAATGGTGTTCTTAGTACCTGCCATCCAAAAAAAACAACTTTCTTTTTGTCTGCAAACGATAGAGATTTGCTTCCCTTTCAGGATTGTTTGTGTTCTTTCCAGATAAAACCTTATTACCCTGCACTCATCTATTGTATGGAGGGCTCTTTCGGCCTGAGTCTTTGGTTTCTGTAAGAAAACTAGTTATCTGGATTGTTTGATTTATGTAAAACTGTGATATGACGTTTGGTAGGAAGTGTCAGTTTTTCATGACTATAATGTCCTTCTGTATTTGTAGGTATGATTCTGCATGATAAGTGCCTAAGGCTCACTTACTCAACAGAGCAATGTCATTGCAATTAGAAATGCTGTCTTGATTGTGAAAAATGTTAGCGCTGTACTGTGGAGTTGTTAAAAGGGGACTTTATCAGTTGCGTACGCACCACGTTTAGGTTCCACATGGGAGTTGTTGCGCATCTTGGTGGGGCTATTCTGTTGGTCCCTTCTAGGAATCATTTGACCACTAGTGTGGTGAAGAATCTTCTTCCTGTGCGTCCCCTTATATAGGCCACTATCACTGCCAAGTGTACTTTCAGTGACACATATGCTGTGCTGCGGGCGGGGCAAGATGGCCGGGTGGACGTGTTTCACCTCGGCTCCGTAGCCCTTTGGTTGTCCGGGATGCTACTCGCGGCAATATTGACCCAAAACACAGCCGGCGTGAGTGGGAAGTCATGCGGTGATGCTGGCGATCTGCGTATCTGTCGGCTTAAGGGGATTTTGAGTCCTCCAGCGGGTGACGACGGGGAAGAGAGTTGCGGAGCAGCACAACACTCAAAATGGCGTCGGCGTCCGGGTGTCCGATCGTCCCCGATTGAGCAGCAGAGGATTCACATAGCCCGCTGAGGTGAGCGGACTCGGAGACTGAGAAACTGAGGCGGGCAGCAGGATACGGCGGAGTGGAAAAGGAGTGACGAGCGACGCGGCTCCAGAGCCAGAGGCCGCACCCGCCATTCATATCCCGGAAGCGGACGGTAGGAGGATTTCGCCCGACAACGCTAGGGACCCCCATTGGCATCGGGGGCTCCCCTGGAGTGTGACTTGAGGCTGTACATAGAGGCCTGGGGGCAGAGATGCGGTGTGGGGGAGCCCGTACGCGACGTGCCTGACCTTAAAATGGCGGCCGCCGCTGCTTTCATTTCCCCGGCAGCCACAATGGCAGACCCCAGCTCCTTTCTCCGATACCGAGCAGTTCATCGCTAAGCGCCTGCATCTCCGCTTCCACGTTGATTTCAGCAGCAGAGTCATCCGGGGGGATGTTTCCCTGACCGTGGAGTCCCAGCAGGATGGTCTCTCCACACTGAGCCTGGAATTGCTAACGTGGATATCAGTGGGAGAGGGGCTGATGCGGTAAGGAGTAGCGGGTGGACAGCGTTGCCCTTGCCTGTGGGGGCCCCCTCTTTCGCCCACTAGTGCGACCTGCCAAATACAGAAGAGAAGAGAGCGCTCCCCGTGACGGCACCGGTGAGGAGAAGGAACCAGTCGCAGACGCGGTTCACCAGTGCCCGGCCAATCCCCGCCTGTGCCGCCTTGTGTAGGTACGCGGCCCCCCATTGACTGCAAGGAGGGGGTGCCGCTCGAGCCTGGCAGTGTCGGCACTGGTGTTGCGGTTACCGGGTGGGCTGGACTACAGGATGCCAAAGTTTCTCTACGGAATGCCTATTTTACGCACTCAGGATTGCCCTGCTGCAATACCCCACCTTATAAAGGTCACGGTCGCGAGGAAATGGGCTGTTGCACCGGCACAGGGCCGTAATGAGGTGAGGGCGAGCTGGAGGGTGAGGCGGACGGCGCTTCCCAGTAATACCGGAACGGGTGCTTCCGATGGAACTATAACGATGCCCCCCGGGCTGAAACCATAAATGTTGTACTTACCGCGGAGCACGAGCAACATGGCCGAAGCCCGGTGGAGCTATTTAGGCAGCTATAGAGGAGTTTGGCTCTGGTTCACCCCCTCGGCCGTGCACCTACCCAGCCAGACATTGGACATAGTTTTTCCTCGTTCTCCCCGTTATGTTTTTCTTCCTTCCTCCGCAACCTTCCCTCTGTGATCCTGTAACTACCTCCCCTTCCCATCCCTGCATCGAGCCGGATTGATTTTGTTTATCCTGCCATTTTGTGACATTGCTGTCGGCTCCTGTGGGTCCTTCATCTAGCGGTTTCGGTCTTTGTCCCCTTTAATTACTTTCCTCCTTGCCGGTCTGCCTGACACTATCTACATCCCTTACCCCATTTTTTACCTTTCCCCTTCTACCTTCCATTCCCCTTTAGACGTGTGTATTTGCTATGCTAGGCGCTAATAACTCTTGTTATTGTGTAATCACTTTTTCTCTCCTATGTTGATACTTGCTCCTGTAACTGATGTCATTTTGTAAACTGTAACTCGCTGATCCTCATGTAAAGTGCTCTGATACCTCCGGGTCTAGCCAGCGCTATATAAAACTCTGCAAATAAACATATGTTAATTTGTTGTCTGACAGGTGTGCGAGCTATCTGATGACTTTCGTCTCTCGTGTCCTGTCTTGGAAGGAACCACTTTCTGGCACCAACTTGCGCATTTCGCCCATTTGGCTGTGTAACACTTCCTCGTAGTTGGTCTTCTTGCATCCCTGAGGACTGCCATAGCTCTCTCCCAGTGAGTCCCAAGTGTCTGAAATCTATGCTCTCAGGCGACATGCTGCTAGACTCAGGGTGTTTAATTCTGGGTGGAGAACTCTCCTCCCTGGCAAAGAAAGCAGGTCTTGCGACACTGACAGGCTCTGTACGTTGTTGTGTGTCATCTCTATGAGTTTTGAGAACTAGGTTTATCTTGCCCTCTGGGGGGCAATGAGTATCAGTGTCATCTGCGATTGTTTGCACTTGTTGATCACTAATAGCAAAAGTGGGATCAGAGGAAAAGTGTTTGCAAATTTCCCTGACCAGTCTATCAACAGTGCATTCCCCAGGGAGCAATGGTGTGGGTGTCTGCAAAATGCCAGTCCTTCACATCCAAACTGGTCTATTCCTGGTTTATTTAGTTTCCACTCGTGCAAGGAGGATGCTTGTCTGCTAAGACTCTCTGCCTCCACGTTATCTACCCCTGGCAGATGAATTGCTGTTAAGGTTATCTGCCTCTGGGTGGCCCACCTCTATGTTGTTTTGTGCTAATTTCAATAGGGCGAAAGACTTTGTACCCCCTTGCTTGTTGAGGTAGGACACTGTTGTTGTGTTGTCTGAACTTGTATGGTTGTTCCCCACAATTGTTTCTGAAAAGGTTTTAAGGCTAGGAACATTATTTTTGGCTCCAGTACAGTTATGTGCTGTATCCCTTCTTTTCGCTTCCAACTCCTTAGATTTTGAGCTTCCCAATGTGTGCTCCCCAACCTATGTGAGATGCATATCTGGTGATGGCCACTGTCAGAGTTGGTAGCATGAAAGGTCTTCCTATTATGTTTTCTTTGCTCCACCATGCCTTTTCTCATGCACTTTCTGCATGACAACCACTTATCCTCCAAATCCCTGTTGAACAAGTTACTTACCTTCGGTAACAATGTATCTGTAAGAGACATATATTAGTTATAGATTTCTTACCTTAGAATTACCCCCAGGCGTCAGACTGGATCTGGAGAAATCTTTTCTTAGCAGTACCCCTGCGCGTCGGTAGGTGGCGTCGGTCGACTCCGCGTCCGTCGTCGGCATCGTGGTTGTCTACTTAGACGCCGCCCCTGCGCGCTGACGTCAGTTCTGACACAACTTTCCATGCCAGAAGCACAGAGCCATGCAAGACACTGACCACTGGTGCACAAAACTAGGGCCCTGCAAGGGAGTCCCTATCCCTAGAAGTCAGTTAGGCGATAAGGAATCTATAACTAATATATGTCTCTTACAGATACATCGTTATC
The DNA here is from genome assembly GCA_963921515.1 of Calotriton arnoldi. Lineage (NCBI taxonomy): Eukaryota > Metazoa > Chordata > Amphibia > Caudata > Salamandridae > Calotriton > Calotriton arnoldi. The sequence goes on along the minus strand of CAWUFW010005548.1, from coordinate 570,030 downwards.
GAAGGTAAGTAACTTGTTCATCTGAAAGAGACTATAAGTTATAGATTCCTCACCTTAGAATAGATACCCCAGCAATTCCAACCCCGGAGGTGGGACTGCAAACTAAGTTCACACCAGGAAGTCCTAGCGAACAGACCGGCCGAAAAAGCCATCCCTCCGGACTTAGCTGTCCAGGCAGTAATGCTTAGTAAACGTGTGCAGGGATGGCCACGTGGCAACCTGGCAGATGTCAACCAGCGGAACTCCACGTCCCAAAGCAGTAGTAGCTGCCATCGCCCTGGAGAGTGGGCGCGCAGTCCTACTGGAGGTTCCTTTTCAGCAAAAGAATAACAGTTCTTAATGCATAGGACGACCCATCGAGAGATCGTACGTTTGTGCACTGCCCGACCTTTCTTGGTGCCCACATAACCCACGAAGAGTTGATCGTCCACTCGGAAGTCTTTAGTGCGGTCAAGGTAGAAAGACAGCGCACGTTTTGGGTCCAGACGGTGGAGTGTCTCCTTTTTGGAAGGGTGCGGAGGCGGGAAGAAGGTGGGCATTTGATGGTCTGACCTATGTGGAAAGAGGTAACCACTTTGGGCAGAAAAGAGGGCCTAGTACGGAGGACTACTTTGTCCGGATGGACAGCAAGAAAGGGAGGTTTGGAAGATGAGGCTTGAAGCTCACTCACCCTGAGAGCAGAGGTAATGGCAAGCAAGAAAGCAGTCTTCAAAGTAAGGAGGCGAAGAGGACAATTATGTAGTGGCTCAAAGGGAGCACACAAGATAAGTGAGGACAAGATTAAAGTCCCACTGGGGCATTACAAAAGGAGAAGGAGGAAAGAGAGGAGTAATGCCCTTCAGAAATCTGTTAACAATAGGGGACTTGAAAAGAGAAGGCTCATCAGGAAGGCGAAGAAAGGCCGAAATGGCCGAAAGATAGCCTTTAACAGTGCCCAGAGCAGAGCGCTGCTAGGCCAAAGAAAGAATGAAGAGGAGAACCTCTGAAACAGGGGCGGAAAGGGGATCCACAGCTTTTGCTGTGCACCATGCCACAAATCTGTTCCATCTACAGGCGTATACCATTTTAGTGGAGGGACGCCTGGCTGCCAAGATGACATTACAGACTTCGGGAGGAAGGTTGAAAGCTGTCAACTGTTGCTGCTCAATCTCCACGCAAGGAGGTGGAGACTGGACAGGTTCGGGTGGAGGACCGTCCCCTACTGTTGCGACAGAAGATCCTCCCGAAGAGGCAGTCTGATCGGAGGATCGATGGCTATGCTTCAGAGCTCGGGGTACCAGACTCTTTGTGCCCAGTCCGGAGCCACAAGAATGACTTGGGCCCGGTCGCGCTTGATTTTCTTCAGCAGTTTGGGCAGAAGTGGTACAGGCAGAAAGGCATACAGGAGGCCGCAACTAAACTCGCGACCAAAAGCGTAGCCGAGCGAGAGCCGCCTTGGAAATTCCAACGCGCAGAACTGCTGACATTGCGCGTTCTCTTTGGTGGCGAATAGATCTAACCAAGGCTCTCCCCACTGTCGAAAGAGACCTTGCACCACCTCCGAGTGAAGACGCCATTCGTGATCCATCATGCACCGGCGGCTGAGTTCGTCCGCCCTGGCGTTCAGGGAACCAGCCAGGTAGTGAACCACCAGAGATATGCCCTGAGGTTCCAGCCATGTCCAAAGGCGAAGAGCCTCTTCACATAGGGTCCACGACCCCACCCTGCCCTGTTTGTTGCAGTACCACATGGCAGTGGTGTTGTCCGTGAACACCTGCACTACTCTTCCTTCGACAGAAGGAAGGAATGCCTTCAGTGCAAGACGAATCACCCGGAGCTCCAGAAGGTTGATGTGGAGCCCGGACTCCGCCGGAGACCAGAGGCCTCTGATCTCTGCCTCTCCCTTATGGCCGCGCCATCCCAGGAGTGACGCACCCGTCACTACTGTGAACTCTGGTTGGGGAAGGGAGAGGGATCTGCCGTTGACCCAATCCTGGTTCGTGAGCCACCACTGCAACTGACTTGCAGTCCCCTCAGAGATCTGGACAACATCAGAAAGATTCCCTTGGTGCTGCGCCCACTGGAACTTCAGGTCCCACTGCAGAGCCCGCATATGCCATCTGGCATGATCCACCAGCAGGATGCAGGAGGCCATGAGGCCCAGCAACCTCAGGGTCATTCTCACCGAAATCCGGGATAGAGGCTGAAACATCGGTATCATAGCCCGAATATCCCAGACTCGCTACTCGGGAGGATAGACCCGAAACTGCGCTGTGTCCAGAACCGCTCTGATGAATAGGAGCTTCTGGGAGGGAATCAGGTGCGACTTCGGCACGTTTACTGTGAACCCCAGCGACTGCAGGAGGTCCGCCATAGTCTGGAGGTGGGAGACGACAGCCTGGGGCGAGCCCGCCTTCAACAGCCAGTCGTCGAGATAGGGGAAGACTGGAACCCCTGATCTGGGCAGATGAGCTGCAACCACCGCCATCACTTTCGTGAACACTCAAGGGTAGCTGGTAAGGCCGAAGGGGAGCACGGCAAACTAAAAATGCTCGTGGCCTACCGTGAACTGTAGGTAACGCCGGTGGGCAGGCAAGACGGGGATGTGAAAGTACACGTCCTGCAAGTCTAACGCTATCATCCTGTCTCCAGGGTCAAGGGCAGACAAGCCCTGAGGCAAGGTTAACATCTTGAACTTCTCCTTTCTGAGGATGCTGTTGACGTCCCTGAGGTCTAAGATAGGACGCACGCCTTTGTCCTTCTTGGGTACCAAGAAGTAGTGGGAGTAGCAACCACGACCTACTTCTGGCACAGGGACGGGATCGATAGCTCCCTTGGCCAGGAGAGCCGTAACTTCCTGGCGGAGAAGGGCCAAATGATCCTCTGACATGCGATGGAGTGTTGGTGGCATGGAGGGGTAGTCTCGAAGGGGAGAGAGTAGCCCCTTTGGACTATCTGCAAAACCCACCTGTCCAATGTGATGTTGTGCCAGTGGGGGAGGTGTTGGCAGATCCTGCCGCCCACTGGCAACTGGTGGCCCTGGAAGGTCGGACTAGGAAGGTTTAGAGGCTGCTGCAGGGGGGGACTTTGGTAGACTGGCCCACCCGCTGGCCCCCAGGCCCACAACGATGGGTCCCACGTCCCCGACCACACAGAGGCTGGGTAGCTTGCGCAGCCCCGTGGCTCTGGGTGGAACGTGGTGGGGCACCCATTCCGTAGCCACGAAATTGGCGAAAGGCAGACTGCATGGAGCGAGAAGTTGTCGCGAGACCCAAGGATCTGGCCGTAGCCCTAGAATCCTTGAAATGCTCGAGCGCGTTGTCCGCCTTGTCACCAAACAGGAGACGGCCATCAAAGGGCCTATCCAAAAGGGTAGATTGGACAACCCCAGAGAAGCCAGACGTTCTCAGCCAGGTGTAGCGCCTCAGGGCTACCGACGTGGAAACCGTTCTATCCAGCGAGTCGGCGGTATCAAGCCTACACCGGATGATGAACTTTGTTGCGTCTCGACCCTCAGCAACAGCGCAAGTGAGCACGGCCCGGGCCTCCTCCGGGCACTGCGGCAGCACTTGCGCAACCGTATCCCACACCGTGTATGTGTAATGGCCCAAGAGACATGCGGTGTTCACCGACCGCAGTCCTAAGCTGGCGGAAGAAAACATCTTTTTCCCAAGATGGTCCAGCTTCTTGGATTCCCTATCTGGGGGAGGAGTAGGGAAAGCGCCCTTTTAGGAAAAGGCTTGGACCACCAAGCTCTCAGGGGTAGGGTGTTGGGAGAGGAAAAGTGGGTCTCCCGGGGCCGGGCGGTGGAGTCGGGCAATCATCCTGTCTACAGGAGCCCCTGTGCTGGGCTTGGACCAAGTGCCCAGAAGGATGTCAGTGAGGGCCTCATTAAAAGGCAGCAGGGGCTCCGTAGAGGCTGCTGCCAGCTGAGGCACCTCAGTCAGGAGGTTAGTCCTGACAGCCACCGTAGGAAGCTCGAGGCCCATGGCCTCAGCTGCCCTACGCAACACCCGTAGCCACGGTAGGGGGAGAAAGCATACCAAGGTCTGGGGAGGTAGCCAGACCACTGGCATCACCCAATTCCTCTTGCCAGTCCGGCTCCTCAAGTTGGTCTGCTAGAGCGTCAACAGCCCCCTCCCAGTCCTCTTCACGCTCCTCTGGCTGCCACTCAGGGCGGTAGGGAACACCAGGAATGAACAGCGGTACAAAAGTACGCTCCAGCGCTGGTACCTTCGGTCGGCGTCGGTCCGGCACTGTGTCCACGTCAGGGGTGAGGCTGGGGTCGACGCCGGTTGGGGGCACAACCAGCGCCAGGGCGTCGTCACTGGAATCGGTGCCAGGGAAAGTGCCGTGAAGTCAACCAGCACCGATCCAGATTCAGGCCTGGATCCTTTGGGCCCCTGCGGTGCCGGGGCCAGATTTGCCGGCATTGAAGGCCTAGGTCCTGCAACCGAGTCCTAGGGGCCCAAAGGCACGCATGCCGAGTCGGGCTGCCCAAAGATGCTGTGCAGCGCTTCGTAAAATTGACGAAGCTGGGCAGAGGACGCTCTGGGTCAGGGAAAAGGAGGGAAGCGCGGAGCCGTCCCAGCGGGCCCCGAGGAAGGAGCCGGAGAGCGACGACGCTCCGGGTCCCGCTTCGCGCCGGATGGGGAGAAGGCGAAGAGCGACGATGCTTTTTCTTGTGCTTCGATTTACCCGAGGAGTGCGAAGACTTCGATGACGAGTGGTGATGGCACCGCGACCGGTCCCACGACCTTCCCCTCGACCGGGACCTCGAGCAGCGCGGATCAGACTGCCGGGCCTCCAAAAGCTTTCGGGACTGCTCCCGCAAGGACTTCGGGTTCAGGGCCCGGCAGTCTGAGCACGACTTCGGGTCATGGTCGTGCTCCAGGCACCAAAAGGCACATGAGGTGCGGATCGGTAACCAACATCAACTTTGACAGGCGTCACAGGGCTTGAAACTGGGCCGACGGCTGGACATCCCTCGTGTACCAGGAGTCAAAGACTCAAAAGACGTCGACAAAAAGTCAAAAAAAGTTAGTCAAAAAGTGACTAAGGGGCAAGCTCTCTCCAGATCTGCGCTGGCTGGCGCAGAAAAAGAAAGAACTGAGGTCAGCGCGCAGGGGCGGCGTCTAAGTAGACACCGCGACGTCATCCCAGCGACCGCGATGCCGGACACGGAGTCAACCGACGCCACCTTCCAACGAGCAGGGGTACTGCTAAGAAAAAAATTCACCGGATCCAGTCTGACGCCTGGGGGTAATTCTAAGGTAAGGAAACTATAACTAATAGTCTCTTTCAGATACCTGTGCCCATTGGTTTTGGATCCATTCCTGGATCGGTTCCATGTGTAGTCTCACATCTGGGATTAGTGGAATGCAGGAGGCCATCACCCCCAGCAACTTCCCCACTGTCCTCACGGTCAGAGACTAACCCTTCTTTTAACAGTGAGTTTCTTACATCAAAGCAAGAACTCATTTCGCAGGGCCAAGCTCTTGTCTGCGTTGTATTGATTCTTGCCCCCAGGAAGATCTTCTCTAGTTCTGGTATTGGTGACGACTGCTCTGTGTATATGGAGAAACCCAACCTGTGTAGTGTTTTCATCAATGTTTTTATGCTGTTTCTGCATTTGTTTAAGGAACTTGCCTTTACCAGCCAGTTGTCAAAGTATGCGATACATGTGTATTCCCTTTCTTCTTAGGTGTGTCACCAACAATGGTAAGCATTTTGTGAAGACCTTTGGGGCTGACTTTATTCCAAATGGTAGTATCTTGTATTGGTAGTGTCCTATCTACTACAAAGCGTAGAATTTTTTTGCATCTGCGATTCATCAGTAAGTGCAGGTAGGCATATTTGAGGTCTATGATTGCAATGTAATCCGTATCTCGAAGCTGTGGGATGACTTCTTGCAATGTTGTCATCTTGAATTTCTGTGTCTTTATGAACTTGTTTAGGAAGCGGAGATCTGATATTGGTTGCATTGATTTGTCTGGTTTTGGGACCAGGACGTATGTTGAATAGTTTCCCTGGTTGGTCTCCTTCAGGGATGTCTTTTCCTTCTCCATATGGGTTGTTTCCTTTGTTCCCCGTTTTGGTGGGTGCTTTAATAGTTCTATGCAATAGCCGTGTAGGATGATGTTGAGTATCCATCTGTCTGCTGTCACTTTCCTCCACTCCTGGACGAAGGCTCTTATTCTCCCCCCACAAGTGTCGTGTTTGGGGGTGGGCCCTTGCCTTGTAAGTCACTTGTTTGTTCGTGTCACCCCTCTGGACGGTTGTCCTCTGCCCCTTGCCGGTCTACGAAAGGGCTGCCTGTGTGGCAGTTGGGATTGCCATTGCTGTGTTGTCACCTGTGTCTGACTACTCTGTTGGAAGGGTTGGTAGGTTGTTGTAGGTTGGACACTCCCTCTTCCTGTTGGTCTCCTAGTGGGAGGGACTCCTCTTCTGTATTGTCCTCTAAATTATAGGGCTCTCATCGATTTTGGCATATCATTATCCTTTTTTTAGTTGTTGCAGTATGTCATCCACTGCACTGCCAAATAGTTGTTCCCCGTTAAACGGTGTGTTAATGATGTTGGCCTGGACTTCATTCCTGAAGCCCAAACTACTCGCAGCCTGGTGTGCCTTCTCAGCGTTGTCCCTGACATCAGCTGTCTGATTGCTGTGTCAGTGGTGTTCAGTGATGATTTCAAGCACGTATTTGGAATGTTCTTTTCCTTCTTCACGAGAGAGCTTGCCCTCTTCTGATATTGCCCTGGTAGATGCTTCAACAGTTCTCCCATCTCCTCCCAGTGTTAATGGGCATATCTGTTCAATAGTGCACTGGAATTCGCGATTCACCATTGGGTGGCAGCCCCTCTTTCAAACTTTCACTCTACCATTTCTAGCCTTTTACTTTCTTTTTCCGGTGGTGGTCCTGAAGAAGTTTGCACATTCACTCTTTTCCAAGTGGTGGCCATGATGATCGAGTCCACCACTGCAGTGCCCTGTATGTAAGCTGGGTCTTTTGAGGAATGTTTATATTATTTCTCAACCCTGGGTGTCACTGGTCTGCAGGCTGCTGGCTCCATGAAGGCCTCTTTCTCCTAGTCTAGGATGCTTGGAAGCATTGGCATGTACTGTCTTTTGCTTTGAGAGGGTAGGAGTGTCTCGAGCAGGAAGCATGTCTGATTTTTCTCTCTCAAACTGGACCAAATATCGGTTTGCCACCCCCTTAACCACCAGGTTATACATGGCAATGTGATCCAGAGGCGAAGGCCTCGACGTATATGCGCAGACTCTCTCTCTCCTCCAGGGAATCTGCCTTGAGGTCCTGCCATTCCTCTTCAATGTCTTCCCACACCTAGGCATTGTGGAATGAGCCTTGTGACTCTGGCTTCTCATCTTCATAGAAGATCTCCTGTTCTTTCTCTTGTGCTTCTGAGGACAGCGGGGGTCCCAGATATTCTGAGAGTTTCTTCTCCTGAATGTTTTCATCGATTACCTCAACAGTATACAGGATTCTCTGAGACAGGCATCGAATTCTTTCATTTGAAGAATGGCTGCCATTTCAGCCCCGCTCCATCTCAAAAGCGCATTCTTTGTCATTTAGTGCGAGTGCCAGTCTCTATTTCAGCATCAACGTCTCGGTCGCTGGTGTTTCGGCTGCCGCCTTCTTGTTGCTGTCTCAACTTTGGTCATCCAACACCGGTGTCTTTTCGGAGCCTCGACCTCCTGCGGTGTATTTGGTATGGGACCCGAGGGGCTTTTTCCACCTCGATTTGCCTTTGATCTGCAACATTTTCGATGCCAATACAGTCTTTGGGGTTTTGAGTTCGATGCTCTCGGCTCGCCTGCCGCTTGCTTTTTCAGCGTTACCTACATGCGTATTTTCTGTTTTCTGCATTCACGCTCAACGTCTATTACCTTTTTTCCGACCTCGAAGCCTTCCATCTTGGCTCATTCGGCGATGTTGTTCTCCTACTCGCTCGACAGCACAAGGTCTCTTGACAATGGACTATCCTTCTGCCCCTGCATGACGTATGGTGCCTGCTTCTAACTTTCTCTCAGAGTTTTGGGCTAGAAGTCTGTGCAAGCCTTGCAGCCCTCAGTGTTGTGGTCTTTTGGAAGGCAGAGATTACACACCTGGTGTATGTCTCTATAGGCAAACTTGTGATGGCACTCCGGGCAGAATATGAATGGGGAGTTTTCCATCTCCTTCAGAATAGGGTCCCAGCTGCCCTTGCATTCACTTGTCTTCTCCTATCGGTCTTCCTTGTGTCCCACCTATGTCAATGTTTTTTGGTTAACATCCGTTGATTTCAGTAGGATACTCCGTCTCTTCTGCACTTGCAATGTTTCTCTCCCCTGGAACTTCGAATTTCCCTCAATGGTCCGTCACCACCTTTCTCTCTGCGATTGGAGAGCTTTCAGCGATGCTTCTAGACCTAATGACGGAAAAAAGAATCTGAAGATGGTGTCCACGCACAGAGGCTTTCAGGGCGAGCGCATGAGATCATAAAAAGGTTGGACTAAGGGCCAAAGCGTGGAAACCTTCCACACCCAACAACAAAAACCAAAAAAAAACAAGCATTTACAATGCAATAGGTCTCGCATTTGCGAAAGTTTGAGCTATTGGCATTTGTAAATGACACTGCCTTTTATTTATGTGTTGTTTTTTTAAACTGATAAATAAAAGGCAGTCATTTACAATGCCAATAGCTTAAACTCTTGCAAATGCAAGACCTATTGCATTGTAAATGCTTAATATATGGGAGCATTTTTACAACCATGCACGCAGCCCTTTATAAATCCATTCCTGAGAACCTTGTCAATCCTCCATGGTGGGATTTAACTGCGTTACACCCATGCACTGCAAGTGGTGCACTGTAGAACCACGGAACTAAGCACAAGCCCACCCCAGCATTCCTTCCACCTTTAGGCTGCGCTGTTTTATGCAATTCACCAAACACGCACTGTGGTTTAGCACATACTTTACAAACGCCGGCGCCCCCTCCCCCCCCCTGCAGTGCATACCTGCTCTCTTTAATGCTAGGCTTGTGGCTAACTGTAATGCAATTGGTGCTGATTTAAAGAGCTCTGATACCTTCGTGTAAAGTTTGTACTATATAAAAGTGAAAACAAATAAATTTAAAAAAAAACTACCTATTCCACGTCCGATCTTATTCTGCGATGCCGCATGCCTTTGGGTCCCTGTACTGAATAACTGCACCCGAATGTGGGAAACCTCCATGGCAGGAACAACGCGTTGCGGTCCCCAGTTCCGGACTTGCTCCCCTGTTTTGTCATTGTTCCAAGTTCCCTTTCGCGGGTTGTGGGACATGCTCCCCAGTTCTGGACATGTTTCTGAGTTTCATGCAGGGGTCAGTGGACATGCTCCCTAATTCTGGACATTATCCTCTGTTGTGAACATGGTCCCCCGAACTGAGGACATATTGCTCACTTCTGGACATGCTCCGAGTTCCAGACATGCACCCCTTGGACTCACCTGTGCTTTAAGGGACACCCTGCCCACACCAGCTGTTCCGCGGCCATCCCCACATACCATCCTTCCTTGCTCCCCCCCTCCATTTGCCCTCTGTCCCAAAATACGTTTGGTTTAATTAACTCCCAGCTCTTATCCTTTCACTATCTGAGCTCGTAAAAACGTTGTTTAAACACAAATGTTGTGGCCGACATCTGACAATTAATTAACCCCTCCCAAGGAAGAGAAGCCCCTGATTTATGAGCAGATAAAAAATATGTTTCATGTGACAGAGACGAAATAAATTCCTCCAAAGTGGCATGAAAAGCTGCCAATCAGAGGGACGATCGCCCATCCATCAGCGCTGCAATGAAAGCGCCAGGGGGCGGGCAGACACATCTGCGCTGTTGAGAGGACGCCTCAATTAGCTGCTAATTAATGCTCATTGAGGTGCCTGAGATCGGATGGTCACCAAACACGGGCCTTAGAAACAATTTCAAACTCCCTTTTGTTCCTTCATCTCTACACTCCATTTTGTAGTGCATGTGGGTCTCGAGTTGTTTTTAGGAAATTCACAAAGATAACCCGAAATGTTATTTCACGACCATTAGACCATTATGTTCAGAAATATTTTGTACATATTTTCTTTAAATCTACGAATTACAACTTGGAACAACTGAAATACACACACAGCCCGAGGCACTATGAAATACAGCAATTTGACCAAAACTACACAATTATGTTGGTCACAGTAAAAGCCAGGATTTGAACCAACGACTCTGTTTAAGCCCCGGATCACACACCTCTTTTCTTAAAGTTCTTCGTTTCTTCTGGAGACAATTACATTTACTGCAAACTCATTGGCACAATATATGTACATCCTTGATAAAAAATAATCACTGATCCTGTGTCCTTTCCAAACACTATTTAAAAGGGAAGCAGTCTGGGCTGGCGGGTGCTGAGTGACCCTAGGCCATAGGGCACGAGCTGGGTTATTTTTCAGTTGTCGCACCATACAGCAACCTGAAGTGCTGCCGTGACCGAAGAGGTATTGTAGCCGGACCTAAAGGCAGACGTCTGTGTGAGATCCGAAAATAACCGTTTGAGTGGTAACGCTGGAAGCTCTTCAATCGTGTTTTTATATACGTTTTGTGTTTATAATTTAGGTGCTACCTATTGTGAAGTATGAAGTAGCTAAAACAATAAAAACAATATATCCGTGTCCATGTATATTTAACACGCGCGCACGGCGCCCCTTAGACCATAGGAAAAATATGAACTAACAGCAGCATTCCATTCCATGAACTTATCACTTATGGCTTTTTGTTTTATATTCTTCACCCTATGAATTGAGCTCTCTCCACCTGGGTCTTTATTCAGCCTCGATATCCACTTCCCGCTTTTACAAAAAGCAATATCAATTATCCCGAGTGCGGGTCATTATTCCTGGGCTCACGGTCCTCTGGGCCCCTTCGCAGCTGGTGTCAGCGGGCTAACGGATGACTGTGTGTGTGTTTCCTGAGCTGTCACCGCCACCACCCTGCCCGCCTACAGCTCGGGCCTACTGTCACCCTCTCACTCACTCAGGGATCTGTGAAGCACGCTACTCACCCGTGAGGGTCTCAAGGCGCTGACAGTTGAATATGGCATGTGGCAATTGAGACTGCTGGTTATGCAAGGTTCACAGCAATGGTAAAGCGCTCTCGATCTTTACCCCTTCGTCTAGCTTTCTCTTCCCTGTTGCTACTAATTCGAGCATTAGCATAGAGTTTACTGACTCTGGGCACAAGTTACCTGCCCGTAAACACGTTTCAGCACAGATGCAGCAAACCAAAACACCCATTTTGTGAGTGTCCTCTTTTTGTGTTTAAATTGCATTTATATAGCGCCTACTACCCCAGACAAGGCGTCGTTGTGTGCACGCGCACTCCTGTCTTTCTGCAGAGCCCGGTGTAAATAAACATCAGTGTGTACTCTTCTAACCAGAACACACTCGGGTGTGACCCCTGTGACACAAAATGCCCAGCTGCACCTTGGTGGTAGATTTGCACCATAGATACCCCCCAGTAATATTAAGTGTGTCTGTAAGCGCGGACATACTAAACACGGGCGGTAGTCATGTTTGCACGCGCACGGTGTGAAGCAGACGGAGTGAATCAAGGTTGCATTAAACGCGGTACAGGGGGAACTTTTCCATTACTTTGTAACAACAAGCACAAACCCACCGAGCTATCTTAAGGCACTATTGCCCCCTTGTCATTTAAATCAGAACATCTGCAAGATAGAAGCTAATACTCTGGCACAGCTGAATAGAAAAACAAGCGCGTGTTTCAAATAGACGTAACCATTTAGATTTTTATTTATTTTCATAGCATTTGCATTGGATATGGAACTATGCACTTTTTAACGCCAATGAGTTATGTCGTTTCCCCCTATTTAGTTGTTCCACGTGTTATGTTTTAGCTAGAAGATTTCCGAAAGTGGCATGGGTGAGAGCACCGTGCCAACGCCGCCTTAAAGCGTGGCCAAAGCGGACCGCGCGAGTGAATTCCCAGCGTGAGAGGAAGGGCCCCCACGCTCAGTAAAAACAAGCTACAAACTGAAAATAAAACGCTGCGATGTGGGCAAGCAAGCTAAGATTCAGAGCTTACCTCGCACACAATAAAGGAAGTCTAAACGAAGTGCTGCACGGCATGTGTGACATATTTAAAACGCCACTCGCGAGATGCAGCGAAATCCAAAAGTGGAACCGATACATATAACCCCTAATTAACAAAGCCCTGTGTAGTCCGCCGTCAGCAAAACAGACGCCCTGCGCGTGCCCATGTGCTGTCCGGGACCAAGCTGATAGACACGCCGTGAGCATGCCCGTGAGCGTGCACATCGGCTGTCTGGGAAAGTGCACATCTCCTGTCCCCCTTCCAAACTCAAGTCGACGACAATAGATCTCGCTTAGCGAGCAGCTTCGCTGCGTCGCTAGGCGAGACCTAAAAAGAGAGAGGAATTAGACGATAAAAGGAGAGTTCTGTGTCCAACCACTAGATGGCAGAATAATGCAAAGTATGTGAATCCAGAAAAGATTCAAGCTGCACAATAATAGTCCACTGGTATTGTGTCTTGAGATACAAAGTTAAGGTTGCTAAATGGTCCAAAGAGAAGTATATACCAGAGTAATTTCCATCAAACATAACATGTATGATAATATACCGCTCTCACAATTTCTTCCACTCCACTGTGTAGCAATATCTGGTGCTAGGTTTTCTGGCCTCTTTCAGTACCTTCATGCATTTATCAATGTGAAGACTGAGGTATCGAAATTCTATTATGTCAATATTTATGAAGCGTTCTTAATTGACCCTGAATTGATGGATATATTCACTCCTCCCTGCATAACGAGTAGTTTGGGATAGACATTAAATTTCCAGTGTGGTGCAATAGACACCTTGCTATTCCTAACAATATCTGTCATGCTCATATTGGTGTTTTTAGAATCTGAGTCACTGTCACAGAAGATGTATGTATGTAAGTAACAGACTTGTATTGCACAAGCGTAGCTGGAGAGTAATGTAGCACTAAGATAGTTCTCTGAATGTCCTGTTTTTCTTCCATGCCCTTGGAATGGGGGGCTGCGATTGGTAAAGAAATCTTGGATATATATAATTATGGACATAAATATAAGTACATTACACAAAGCAAAAAATAAACAACACCTCTAATAGTAGAGGCTTACCTTATTGGAATAGATGACGTAGGACTGCCTGTCCCACTGCTGCCTCGCTATAAGTTGCCAAGTCCAGGCAATAGTGCCGCGTGTAAGTATGAGCATTCTTCCAGGTAGCAGCACAGCAAATCTTGTCCAGTGGAACACCAGCGAAAAGAGCAGCAGAAGAGGACACTGCTCTTGTAGAATGCGCCCTGGTCTTGGTTGTAAGCGGTTTACCCGCCTTAATATGACAGATGAATAGTAGCAGCGATCCACCGTGCAATAGTTATTTTTGTGACAGCAGAACCCAGCTTTACTGGCCCATAAGATACTAGAAGTTGATCCATTCTGTGCAGCTGCTTTGTCCTTTGCAAGTAAAACTTAAGGCATCGTTTTACATCTAAAGAGTGAAGAGATTTCTACGCTGGTGAAGGATGCGGGAAAAAAGTGCGCAGTATAACAGGCTCATTAAGGTGAAACTGAGATGGTACCTTTGGTATGAATTTAGGGTTTGTTCGTAACATCACATAGTCCTCTGTGAAGAGTAAGAAAGGCTCTTTAATGGTGAAGGCTTGAATTTCGCGTACTCTTCTAGCAGAAGTAAGTGTGAGAAGCAGAGCCGCTTTCCATGTGAGAAACGTGAGCTTTATTTTGTGGATTGGCTTAAACCGTGGTTTCATTAATTGAGACAGGACCACATTAAGGCGCCATTCTGGTGGAGGAGGCCTAATAGGGGGCAAAGTCCTGAATAGACCCTTCATGAACTGCTTGATGATGCGAGAAGAGGCGTCAGACGTGCGTGGGTATCGGAAGAGGGCAGCGAGGTGGACCATTACTGAAGCGTACGCCAGACCTGATCTTGCCAGAGACAAGAGATAAGGCGAGATTTGTTCTGGGGAAAAGAGAAGAGGGTGAATGCCATTCCGAAGGCACCAAGAACAAAAACGTTTCCATTTTAGTCTGTACGTTTTAGTAGTAGACTCAGCTCTTGCTCTGGACAATATATCTCTACAGTCTTGAAGGATGACTAAATCCTTAAACTCTGGTTCCAGGCATGCAATTGAAGAGAAGCGGATGCAGGATCTGCCCTTTGTTCATCGTTAGCAGAGTGGTTGACAATGGAAGGCGATAAGGTTTGGATTGCAACAGCAGGAGTAGCTCTGTGAACCAGTGCTGGCTTGGCCAACGCGCAGCAATGAGGATGAGTTGGCACGGTTCCCGTTTCATTTTCATCAGCACTCTGGAGATTAGTGGGCATGGGCGAAAAGCGTACACAAAGATTCCTGACCATCTTATCGAAAACGCATTCCCCTATGACCCTATCTGTGGTTCCCTGCTGGTAAAGAACCAGCATTTCTGGTTCCCTTGAGACGCAAATAGGTCCAAGTTGGGTGTTCCCCATTTCTGGAAGATGTGATCGAAAATCAGTTGGTTGAGTTCCCACTCGTGATTTGATTGATTTAACCTGCTCAAGGTGTCTGCTAGGTTGTTCTTTACTCCTGGGAGATGCTCCGCTTTGATAGTTATTTGATGTTGCAGTGTCCATTCCCATATACTTTGAACTTCCCAGGATAGGATTGGAGATCTTGTTCCTCCCTGCTTGTTTAGATAATGCATGCAGGTGGTATTGTCTGTGCGTATGAGGACTGAGGATGCTCTTATCCTTGAAAGAAATGACTGGAGGGCTAGAAAAATCGCCCGTAGTTCCAGAAAATGTATATGAATTTTGGAGAGAGAGAGACTCCATTTGCCACTTATTTGGAGGTCTTGCAGATGCGCTCCCCAGCCTTCCAAAGATGCATCTGTGGTCAGAACAAACTCTGGAAGAGGAGAAAGGAATGACAGTTCCAGAGAGAGATTGCTGGGAGATTGCCACCAAAGTAGTGCATCCTTCATGATCGGAGCTATCCGAATTATGTCGTCGAATGATTCTGTTACTTGAAGCCATTGGGTGTCCAACTGTTCTTGAAATGGCCTCATCCTTTAACGAGCATGAGGTACCATGAGAATGGCGGAAGACCTCATTCCAAGAAAGGATTTGAGGAGACTACAAAAGAAAGTTTGCTTCTGTCAGAGATCATGAGCCAGAGATAGAATGGCGTTCATCTCTCTGTTGATAAGAATGACTTGTTTTTGAGGGTATCCAGTGTAGCTCCTAGAAACATTAACCGATGAGAAGGAGCTAGAATGGATTTTTGAAGATTGACTGCCAGCCCTAGAGAGCGGAAGAGCTGTAGGCAGAATGAGATGGCTACTGAAGCTTGACGCAGAGAAGGAGCTTTCACCAACCAAACGTTGAGATATGGGAAGATCTGTAGGCCTTTCAATCTTGGGTATGCTGCCACGGGAGCTAGGCACTTGGTGAAAACCCGGGGAGCTGAACGAAGGCCGAAGGGAAGTACCTTGAATTGATAATGCGCGCCTGCCACAGAGAAACGTAGAAATTCTCGATTCTTGGGGTGGATAGGGATATGGAAATATGCGTCTTCCAAATCTAGGCTTGCTAAAAAATCTGAATGGTTCAGAAGCTGTATTATCGCCTGGAGAGTAACCATGCGAAAGTATTTCTTCAGGCAGGTATTTGTTGAGTTTTCTGAGGTCTAGAATGGGACGCCATTCTCCCGACTGTTTCTTCTTTATCAGGAAAAAGCGAGAGTAGAAGCCTTTTCCTCTCCGAGAGCGTGGTACACATTCTATTGCGCCTTTTTGAAGCATTAGTAAAGCCTCCTTCTTTAGCAATTGAAGATGGGGTGGAATTGATTTCTGAGGCGGATGATGAGGTGGCGTTGAGGTAAACTCTAGGGTATGGCCATACTTTATTATATCCAGGACCCATTTGTCTGATGTTATTTTCTGCCATTGATGTAGGCAATGAGAAAGGGGAATTTTCTTCAGTGAAAAAGGCAAGGGAAGAGCGGCAGGCGGCGAGGCGTCGTCACTGCTTCCTGGCAGAATCTCTGGGTTGAACTTGTTGATTCCGTCTAAGTTGTCTGGAATAGGCAGCTTGAGGTGGTGCACGGTATTGCTGTTGTTGTTGGTAGGAAGGTCGGAAAGAGGTGTAAGTTTGAGGCTGGTATCTCTGGTAACCTCCTCGAAAAGAATAGGTTCCTCTGCCACCTGCTCCAGGAAAGGGGGTCTTTCTATATTGGAGCGTTCCCAGAGCCTTAGCTGTGTCTGTTTTGATGGTTTGCAAAGCGTCATCAATATGTTTGCCAAAGAGTGTTTCACCATCAAATGGCATGCCGAAAATTTTGCTTTGCACCTCAGGGCGGAACCTAGTTGCTTTTAGCCAACCCTGGCATCTGAGGACAGCAGCTCCAGCAAGCTGACGAAAGGCCAAGGAAGCAATGTCCATATTAGCATCAATGATTTCAGATGCAGATCTTTCCTCCTCTAGCAGTATCTTTCTTGCTTCCATCCTTTTATCCTCTGGAAGGAGATCTAAGAAATGAGCAATGTCCGACCACATCTGTCGATCGTACCTGGCTAAAATCGCCAGAGCGTTGGCAGCGCGAACAGTAGCACCTGATGTGGTTGTGAATCTTTTGCCGATGTTATCCAAGCGCCTTCCTTCTCTTTCAGGCGGAGCAGTAATGGGCGCTAGAGGGTTCCTTGATCTCCGTTGGGCGGCCTGTGAGATAACGGAGTCAGGCTTAGGATGTCCTACTAGACAAGCTGGAGCATCATCCAGAGCTTTATACTTTTTGTCAATCCTGGGTAAGACAGGGATAACTGTGGCTTGTGTCCTCATTACTTTAACACCTTCTTCCCAGATGTGATCTACAATGGGTATAGATCTAACAGATTTTCTGGATAGATCTTTGAAATCGTAGAGAAAGCAATCTGATTGCTTGACCATTAAAGACAGTTGAAAACGTGAAGCTGCTCGGTCTATTAGAGCGTGAAAACTGCTGATATCCTCTGGTGGACACTCTAGAGTTTGCGGAGAAGGAGACGCAGGTGTCGATATAACGTAGTCCTCCCATTCATCTCCTGTTTGCCCATCTTTTTGAGGTTGAATGTCCTCAATTTCTCCTTCATCAGAAGTGTGCTGATGATGTTGCGGCAAAACAGTATCTCCCGAGGGGAGGGCGCAGACAAAGGAACAGAGGTACGTGGCGGAGAAGCGGCAGGCAGTGGTGGCTGTGGAGGAACAGCTGCTGAAGGAAAGCGTGTGCGATAGTCATGCAATAAATCCTGAAGGTCCTGTACCAGAGTAACAGCAAGGTGGACCATAGGCTCATTAACTGGTTCCATATACTGAATCTTTGCATGAGGGTGATATTCTTGTTGGTAGTAACCCTCATATTCATTGTCATCTTCCTCTTGATATTTTGCATGCAATTGAGAATGACTATCAGCAGGTCCAAACATCCCATCAGACTCCTCTAAAAAAGTTGATGGTGGTAAAGGTGAAACCATTGCTGGATTTTGCAAAAAATGCCTCATTAACGGTGTCGTCAACGAGAACGTCGTCGAATGGTACATAAGCTTAAGCTGTAAGGTGGAAGGACGCTTACGACCAGGCGTGGGATAAAGCGTCGTCAGCTTTGCCGACGGTAGCGGAGTCTGCGTCGTCGACGAGGACATGACAGGAACAGATGAAGTTGTCGTCAGCATCGTAGACGATATTGTCGTCGACGTGGTTGTAGACGAGGTCGTCGACGGAACCACCGTCGTCACCAAGGACGCCGACGAAAAGGTTGTAGTCATCGTCAACAATGAGGTCGTCGGCGGTGTTGAAGCCATCGTTGTCACTGGAAGTGCCGTCGGCGGGACTGTCGTCGAATCCGTCGTCAACGATGTAGATTTTTTCGACGACGAGGTAGGAGAAGCTTGTCTAGAAGGTAATTCTTGCGTTGATGGTGATCCAGAAGTGAACGCCGTCAGTGACACAAATTTTTACAGACTGAAATTTTCATAGAATGAACAGAAGAGTGCTTTTCCTTCTTGTGGCTTTTTTCCTCAGTAAGAAATGGAAGGTTTCCTTTTTGTGAGGTGCCTGCATCTTCCTGACGAGACTTTTTTGAAGTCTTTTTCTTGGAAACCTCAGGAGATTCAAGAGGTCTATTTCTCCTTTTGGATGTTTCCTTAGAAGCCTGTGAGGTAGAGCTCTCCTCATCCTCAGAGACGACGTCAGATTTAGATTTAAGTCTCTGAAGCCAAATCAATAATCTACCCTCTCTGTCCTTGAGGGTTTTTGTAGAAAAAGTTCTACAGATTTTACAGTCTTTTACCTTATGTTGAGGGTAAAGGCAGTAGATGCAACTCTTATGTGGATCCTCAGCATGCAGCCTCTTCTTACCGCAAGATCCACACGACCTGAAGAGACCTTTCTTTGAAGATTCCGACATTCTGGGCTGAAATCTGGATATACAAGAGAAAACTGAGCAGAGCTCAGGAAGACTCCTTTTCACACGACGTGCGGTAGACAATGTGAGGAACCTAGCCTCTCTTGGGATTGTTCTAGAGGGTGCCGTCGCCGGATTGGCTGCTACTTAAGTTTGGTTCTTTTTTACAAAAGAAAATGGATAGGCTACTGCAGTGACTCTTCATTGCATTGTAGCCTATTGTAGTATTATCTACTGCTTTTATATGTATAACGTGGGACTCCCACTACGACAACAGGGATGATTAAAGCATGTGAATCTATGAAAGATCCAATACTGGAGAAGGAGCCATTCCTCAAACCAGATCTTTTTGGTTATCTCCAGGGCAACTGGATGGGGCAACCTCCTGACTGGTCGCAGTTGATCGAGCTATCCTTGTGTGGGTTCTTCTAGTCAGATGGCATTGTGCATGTCTTCTGGAGGATGCAATATCTCTGCTTGATAGGCGCAGTGCAGCTCTTCCAAAGCTGGTTAAGTTCTCCCTCTCTTGAAGTTACAGCAGCATGGAGACTAACCAAGACTCAGGCCCAATCTGGAGCTAACATAGCAGTCCTGCAGTGATTCTTCATTATAATGCTGGGGTTCAGGACCCCATAGTGTCATGATGAAATCAAAGAGATAAAACTGACTGAGGAGTCCAGTACCATTCCACTTTGGTGGTCCAGGTTCCAGTTAGGACTAACTAGAGGGATTATCACATTCACAGATTTAGGGCATCGTCTGGTACTGAGGAGCATTCTGTTTCTCGCCAGATTTTGTGGACTTCCCTGCTCAGTGTCTACAGTCTGACCAGCAATGACTGACTCGTGAGAATTGTGTATTCACATCTGCCTGGAGGTGTGTCGTGCTCACATGCATGGAAGTTTACCACATCACAGGAAATGGGGAAGGTGCAAATTGTCACCCACACAAGGAAAACCTACCTGAGAGAGAAAATGTACATAGGAACAATGGTCCCAGTAAACAATAAATAAATAAACACACCAAGTATATCAATCAAAAGCAAATATTCAAAAACATTTTTAGACGCAGTGTTATTTAATCACACTGGGCGTATACACATTAATATTAATATTATTCAATTGCTTTTCAGAAGTGCCCTTCTAGGGCACTTCTGAAAGCAATTGAAGAATACTATTAATGTGTTTACGCCCAGTGCGTTAAATAACACTGCGTCTAAAATGTTTTGAATATTTGCTATTGATGATATCTTGGTGTGTTTATTTATTTATTGTTTACTGGGACCATTGTTCCTATGTACTGCCATATACCCAGGGCCCAGTGACGCATTTTAGGTTTACCCTTTTAGGTACTGAGAGAGAAAATGGGCAGGAAATCTCACTTACCTACCAGGTACTTCAGGTTTCCGGTTGAGGGTCAGAGAGTGATGTTTATCTTGGATTTCCTAATCTACACATGCACCCTAACTCAACACAAAGGAGCCACCACTTTGTGGCGAACACATGTGGTCCAATAGACACCACCACTCAACAATACATTTTTACACCACAGGGCCACATTACAGGCACCGTTCATATATGTCTCAGACATAATGGAGAGCAGGTAGTCAGTCTCATGCAGGTGTACAGGTGAACAGGCCTGAGCCCCTGCCTGGGTTACAAGGCCGGTAGCAATTCTTACGAGGAATAGGGTACATTTTGGGTGCCTCTTGACACCAAAGCACGTTCTGAACAACAAAAACCATAAATACAGGGAGCGCTTCCAGTGGGTTGCAAGATTGTTGATCTCACTGAGGTTGGGGAGGGGAGGAGTGCAAGAGAGGACATGTGGTTGTCCAGAAAAATATACAAGGAAAGATGACAGAGATTTCCAAAGCCAAGCATAGGGCTTTCATTCACACACCATCTAAAAGTGAAATATGCTGGAGCTCCAATAGCGAGGACACCTCCTTTGAAGAAACTTAGACTTTCTGATTTCTCTTAGTGTCTGTTGGTGCTGATTTGTTCCAGTGCTGAAATCTCAGACAACACTTTCAAGCTGGAAGGAGTGTTTCCTTCTACTTGCATCTCTTCAGCTCAAAAGGTTCTTGTAACCTGCCCGCGGTGAACTGTATGAGATGTTTCTTGGGTGCTGAATACATCTTTGCTTTTAAGGTTTAAGTCTTTTCTATTATTTAGAGGACAATTGCTTCTGGTCCTTTATTTGGCCGCTTCTCTGTCAAAGACACTTTTGGTAAGATTTAGAGGAGTCCTCTGGTCTGAGGATAGCCATCGCCTTGGCACACTAGTAGCTGATTTCAGTTTAGCTAATCAAGGGACATTAACCCTTTAGGAGCTATATGTGGCTCAGCTCAAACAGTACAACTTCATCAAAACTACTACTCTGCCACTTCAGCATACAGCATTTTTTGGCTCCTGTCACCTACTCTACAGCACTTAACAATGAATATCTGCTCAAGTGTCTAAGGCTAGTAATTTCAGTAGTTGAGCACCTGGCCTCCCGATGATTGGTTGTAGGCCTTGGTTTCATACTCAGTGCCCATCTGTCCTTGAGAACTGCTCATGGTACACTGTGCAAAACTTTAAACAGAATGCCTTCCATTACCCAAGGATAAATTGACTAGTGCAATCAACACATTATCAGAAACAAAAACATTCTTATATGTCCTAGTTAATTGTTGATTACCGCCAAAACACTCTTGAACTATGACATCCTTGAACTCTGACATTAAGGTTCGGTCTCCGGCTACTGTCCCACCAAAGACACTCCCATTCTTAATGCCACCATATAAAACAATCTAAAGAGAGCACTGAAGTGAGTCATTTTTTCGACCACCAATCAACGTCATAATGTGGTCTTATTATACACTTGTCCGTTGTTGACATTCACAGAAACTCTTTTACACACAGAAGATGCACTTTTCCAATGACAACTGATGGGGAGATGCATTCAACACATGCAGGGCTAAAATTTTGACCTCAGTGGAAATGACAATGGTGGGCACCGAAGACCTTTAATATATATTACTCAGAGGGAAAGGACCTCGCCCCTGACTAAAGCCCTAGAAAGGAGAGATGATAAAAGTTGGACTTTAAAGTCAATTGTATATTCCCAGGATTCAGAAAGGGGCTGTAGTTTCTGGGAATAACGCCAATTATATAACAAGGGGAGAGACCAAGAATGCCGGGGTCTAAAGAACCTCTGCATAACTCCAGGATTCAGACATGACCTGACAGTTGAGGGTACTGAAGCTCCCTCCATATCCCTGAGTGACTGAACAAAGAACGCTTGACAGAATGAGGAAGATCTATGTACAGGCCAAGTCTATTGGCAACATTGATATCTGCGTAGACAGGCAGGAAAGCACTCACCATGGCTTATGGATTTAAGCTCCACTGTCTTCGGAATCTTCTCCTCAGGTTCTTCAGCTGCACACTTCCAGCTAATTTTGGATTTGAAGAGTGTGTTTACCAGTGTGGACTTCCCTAGACCACTCTGACCTGCCATGGAGAGAAAAGGAGATCTGGTGAGTGCAGCAAGAAGGGGGACCCTGCTAAGAAGAACTGAGCACTCTCCCGCAGCAGAGACCATGCACAGGATGGGGGATACTGCCAGTGTGGAAAGTGACGCTACTTTTTCTCCAGTGTAGCTTCATGAGGAAGTACTACATGTTTTGTAGAAGTGATTGGATCCGTCCCTTTGCATGCCAGGCCGTGGTATTGCCTTTGAGGGGAATGCGGCGACTCCCACAGAGAAGGAAAACTCTGGTTTGTCACTGAGAGGCAAGGTTTAGCTGCTAACATGGTACAACCTGGAGGCAGTTTTACTACCCTCTACGATGTAACCATGTCCTTCCAAACATTATACTGTAGAGCTTAGAGAGAGTTTTTCTACCCTCTATATGTTAATCGTGCCTCTTCAAATATTAGACTCCAGGGCGTAGACAGACAATAGCATATGTTGGACAAAGATAGCATAAATCTCAACTAACCTCATGTGATAATAAAAGCAGGGGGTTGGTAACAACGAAATAGCCAAACAATTAAAAACTCTACGTTGCCACTTTGAGCAATACCTATAATAGCACTGCAGCAGCACATTTTGATCCCCCTAGAACAAGAACTTTCTCTCTTGATGCCACCACCCAGCTACTCACCTTTCCATCCTTCCTTTCTCCCTTCCATCCATTCTTTTACCCATTCATCCTTGCATAGTCCATCTTTTCACCCACCTATCTTCCCATCCACAATTTCAACCTTCCATCTATCATTTCACCTATCTGTTCACGCATCCACAAGTTTACCCAACCTTTTTATCCATTCTTTCATAGCCCACTCGTTCATCTGTCTTTTCACCCTTCTGCCCACCCAGTCAACCCTTCAACATTCCATCCACCCTTTCAACAATCTGTCCACGCTTCAATCCATCCACATTTCCACCCATTCCGCCTTCCATCCATTCTTTCACACGTACTTCCAAAAATCCTTTCAGTCATGCGGTTAGCCATCCTTCCTTTCACGCACTCTCACTTTTCCAACCATTCAATAATCCTTTTACTCATTCATCATTTCATCCATCTATCCATCCTTTCCCACATTTATCTATCCATCCCTCACCTGTCAATTCTTTCATCCACCTCTTCATTTTTTCCTTTAACCTTGCTTCCTTTAACAACTGGACATGCTTACCGTTCCCCCTTCATTTCTTCCTTCTTCCCCCACTCTACTATTTTTCTTCCCATATTACTTTTTCCTTCTTACTGTGCTCTTCAACCTCCGCTACTGATATTTGCATCCAACCACCCTCACTCACCCCTTTTTTAGTTTTGTCATATAGGGTTATTTATGAGCGTTGTTCTGAAGAAACAGTCAACACTTTATTGTGATCCAGCTTTGCAGTCCGGTGGCAAGAACCACCTTTGTACTGGAGTGAGGAATTCACAAAACCAGTAGTTGGCGCCTACAAGTGGTCATCAGGAGAGGAGACAAACACTCATTGTAATAAGAGGGGTAAAAGAACTGCAAAGGATAGACAGAAGATGGCGCAGGAGGAGGAGGGGCTAGTTAGTGGTGGTGAAAAAGGACCGTGCAACCTTGGTTAGAGGGGTGTGGTGGGTGCATTAGGAGAGGTAGAAAGCAAGTGAACGAGGAAAAGGTGACTATTTTAACTAAGAATAGGGAATTGGTTGTAGTGTCACACTAGGGATCCCCAAGTTTAGCTCATAATTAAGGATTCCCTATGCCCATGGTGGGATTTACACAAGCCTTCATCTTTCTGAAGTCCAGAAATGTTTATAAATTTAGCACTGTAGAACAATTAAACCAATTAGTGACGCAGTATATACATATATATCAAGTAAAACAAACAACTATTTAGCTATAATACTA
This sequence comes from Calotriton arnoldi, assembly GCA_963921515.1. NCBI lineage: Eukaryota > Metazoa > Chordata > Amphibia > Caudata > Salamandridae > Calotriton > Calotriton arnoldi. The sequence goes on along the minus strand of CAWUFW010005548.1, from coordinate 546,144 downwards.
GTTCTCTCCTTAACTGAATATCTAAACAGTAGCATTTGGAAAGGTATTTGCTGAGGACCATGTAGCTGCTCTTCAGATGCTCTTAAGAGAGATGTTTCCCACAAATGCTAAGGTTGCACCCTTTCTCCTAGTTGAGCGTGACCTTAACAGGAATTCTAGTATTTTCCCCACTATTGTAGAACACATTATGATTATTCGTACAATCCATCTTGCTTTAGAGGCCTTTGATAATGATTGGTCATTTGATTGTGGCGCATGAGCCACAAAGAACATTTGATTCTGTCTGCGGTCCTTAGTAGTCTGTAAAGGGTGAATAATAGTCTATCTGACATCTAATGTATGTAGTATTCTTTCCACTGGTGGCTTTGGATTTTTAAAAAAGGCAGGCAGTTGAAAGGTGCAATTCACATAAAAATTGGACACCAATTTATGTAGGGATTTTGGGTTTGTTTTCATTAGTACCTTCTACTTATATACTTGAAAGTATAGTTCTTGTATAGTAAGTGCTTGCAGTTCACTTACTCTAGCTAGAGATGTGATTGCTATTACAAAGACTCGCTTTGGTCTTAAATGCTTTAACATGAATTTGTGCAGCACTACAAAATTTGATTTTAGTAGCTGTTTTAAAACTGTATCAAAGTTGCATGAGTGGTGGTATCGCTCTTGGAGGGTATATTTTTTTAGGCCCTTCTAGGGATCTTTCAGTGGCCGGTAGCCTTAAACGTGATCAGTCATCCTGATTGTTGGTGTATACCAAAGCAGCCAAAAGATGTAATCTTAGTGATATGTATGACAATTTGCATTCTAGCATGTGTATTATATATTGGAAAATAGTGACCTCCTCTGTCATGTTACCCATTTTTTCACACTGATTTCATCTGCGAAATAGTAAATATTTAAGAGCATAACATTTGTGTGTGAATGGCTTTCTAGAATCCTTCATTACTGTTAAGCACTTTTTTGATAGTTTGAGGTTTCATTACTGGTAAGCACTTTTTTTGATAGTTTGAGGTGTGCAAATTCAATGTCTTCAGGAATTATACCGCTATGGAGCACTAACTTGGTTTTCGGTGGTATGTTTTCCCCCTTTGCAATATGAGCATGTTTGTGAGGTTTGGTAATCTTTTCACTGGTCTGTTGGACAGTCACTAGGTGTGAATATCACAGCTGTCTTCCCACACTGGACCTATTAGAATCATTTGCATCTATGTAGTTGTGCCTTTGTTGATTGCTGCTGGTAGCACTGGCTTTGGGTAAAAGCACAGGCACATTTATTAAACTACTTTCGAGACAGTGCTTTGCTCTGGAAGAATGTGTGATAAAACCTGGATGCAAAATCTTGGCATTTTGTGTTTTTTGCTGTTGCAAACAGGTTTATTGATGGTGATCCTTAATCTGCAAAGTTTATTTGTGCTAATTCATTACGGAGTTCCCACTGGTTTGCCTACCTCTAAATGTAGTTGCCCCATTGGGTGGATTGCCCGGATTGCAACATTGTTTCCGATTGTCCACTTCCAAATTTCCTCTGTGAGCTTGGACAGGGTGTTTGATTCTGTGCTTCCAGTTTGTTCAAATAAAACATAGTTGTTGTGTTGTCTTTTTGTATTAGAGCAACCTACTCCATGACTTCCGTTTGGAAGGCATTTAGTACTAGAAAAACAGTGTTTAGTACGAGATTGCTTGTGTGTTTTACTCCTTCTTTTGAGGCCCGGTGACCCTCATTTTTAGGTCTCGCCTGGCGACGCAGCGCGAAAGCGCTGTCGCTAGTTAGGTCTCGCCTGGCGACGCAGCGCGAAAGCGCTGTCGCTAGCGAGATCTATTGTTACTGACTTGCTTTGGAAGGGAGACAGGAGCTGTGCACGCGCAGGACGGACTGGAAATGTGAACGCGCCCGTGAACACGCACGTACAGACACGCGATGTGCACATCTCCTGTCCCCCTTCCGTCCTCGCAAGCCTCATGCAATATCACTTTCTTTTTTTTAATGCGCACGCGAGCTCCAAGCGCGGCGCGCTTTACACGCACAGCATGCCTCACCCCACTTACCTGCTCTTGTGGGGACTCTGCGCTGCTCCTCGGCTGGTCTCCGTCTTCAGCCGGTCACTGCAGCTACACGCGGGGCTCCGTCTTGCTCCCAGGAGCCCCGCCTAAAATCCTGCTTTGGCCGCACCATGCGGCATTCACGAGCGGGGTGGGCTCCCGCCGGACTTCCCTCTACTGTTTTTTTTTTTTTGCTTTGGCGGCCCCGTCCCTGGGCCGCACGAGCCGCGCAGCACTTATTCAAGTACGGCGAAGTCCGCAGGCGCCGCCACTGGGCACGAGCCGCAGGCCACGCCGATGTGCACGCTCACGGCGTGCCTACAACGCGCGCATGGCGCTCTTTCACTTTCCCTTGTTGTTTTCTGCGTTCACACCCTCTGCTTGACTCATTTCGGCATTATAAAATGAACCGGCAAAACGGGTTATTTACGACCCTCTGGGAAAACAGTACAAAAAAAAAAAATCACAGAACTAAATTAAAGAAGAACGAACGAACCGTTCTGCACATTAGCGAGACCTTAGCGTGGTGGTCCAGTGAGGGAAGCGATGGGTGGGTTTAGGCTGCTCACATTTGAAAGTAGAACCAATGGGGGCGCGGCAGTAGGCTGTTGGTCAATCCCAGCCTGCGCAGTTCCCAGGGGAAAAGAAAAACTACTCAAAGGAAGTGCGACATTCTTGCATTTAGCGCATTTAACATAAGGCTTAATGCTAAGCGGGTAAAGTTTTGTTTGGTACGCATGCAAACAGAAAGCGGATTCAGTGCGACTTATCAATCATTGCAATTTTAAATGCCGAATTTCCTGTTATAACACAGCTACCACCGTGTCAGGTTAGTACCTTTCCCTTTAAGATCACATGTAAATTCACAATGAATGCGGCGACCACCTGGGACAAGGGTGTGGTCATAACATGAGATCAAAAAGTATCAGGAGATAATGCGAACTTGGTGGTGATGCAGCAGTCAAGGAAAACAAGTAGACTGGATGCGCTTGGAGTCACTTATTTACACTTCAGTAAATACGCGGTTTATGAAGAACGCCAAGTGTAATACAGCACATGTAGATCGATGCTTATGGAATGTACTGTACATTGGACTTTCTTTCTTCTGCATAGTGTGTTCATTCTGGTGCACGGACAAGCGCCTGGAATCAGTGGGGCACAACCGAGACGCGCTGGCAGGGTTAGAACATTGCACGTTAAACCGGCAGTGCCGGTTCTTTGTGTGTGTGACGGCACAGGCCCGAGTATGATTGTGAGTAGATGAGTAAAAGCCCGGTGGAACAAGCATTTGCAAAAGTTTAAGCTACTGACATTATAAATGACAATGCCTTTTATTTATCTGTTTTAAAAACAAAACATTAATAAAAGGCATTGTCATTTACAATGCCAATAGCTCAAACTCTCGTAAATGCGAGACCTATTGCATTGCAAATGCTTGTTTATTTTTGCCAGGTGTAATGCCCGCCTTGTGTGTTATGCATCCATTATGGCCACAAAAGGTATAAATGATCTGATTGGTTTGCCTTACATCAGGTTTCTCTTTCACCAATATTTCAGCAGTTTTTTTTTTAATTGCTCCTTTAACAGCCACTAGATTGTCCCACTTGCCATTGTTCGGTGACCACTGCCTCATGATTCCCTTCTGTAGAGGTCTCGTGCGAAGTCTGGAATGTGGTATGATTGAGTAAGATTGATAAGCATGATACCAATATAGTCTCTAACCTGATAACTATTCTGTGAAAAATTGAGACATCTGATTTAATCAAACGTGTTCTTGCGCTGAAATGCATGTTTTCTCTGTAGCCACTGCTATCAAGCTTTTGAAGTTCTAGCTGCCCCTTGAAAAATCTTTTCTTGGGTTGGTACTGAGGATGATTTATTTATATAGATGGAGAAACGGAGTTGTGTAACAGCTGCATCACAGTGCTGATCTCTTGCAGTGGTCTTTTGGCATTGATGGAATGATTTCCCCCTTTATCAGCCAATCATCAAAATGTGTATACATGAATTGACTGCCTCCTGAAATAGAGTGCTACCTCCAAAAGACATTTTGTGTGCACGTTTGGGTCTGACTTTATCCCAAATGGTAATACTTGAAATGATACTAAAATCCGCCATTATGAATCTTAAGTACTTCAGATGCTCTTAATGAAAAGTTATGAAAGTTCACATCATTTAAGCTGCGTGTTGCTACGCAATTCCTTCCTTCCAGTTCAAGAATAACTTCCTGCAGATTCCAACTTGAATTTTTGTCTGTAGATTTCCTTGTGCAGAAGCAAGATCTACGAAGACTAGTTCTGGACCTCAGTTTCTTTAACACATTGTACAGAGTATACTTGTATGTTTCAGCAATGTGAGGAAAAATAATATTATATACTCAGATTGCAGCAAAAACTCAAAACATCCAGAACAATATCCAGGGCAGTAGGACAAGAAACTGCTCCCGTGCAATTAACGGTCTCAGAGCTGAACCGTCACGGTCTGCTTCAGGCTATACTGAAACAGATAGTGAGGGTTCACCTCTCCGCACTCGTCCACGCCAGTCTCTGATTCTTATAGACGCGTCATTAACAGGGAATAATCCTCTGCCCCTACAGACCAGGAACTACACAATAAGTACCCAGAATTACCATCATTACTAACTTGAATCCGAGACTGTTAATGGCACGGGAGCAGTTTCTTGCCTAACATCCGACATATTGGCTCAGCATTACCAAATAACCCCTTAAGGCATGAGTATTGATGACCTGGATATCGCTGGCTGCATGCCTTATTCACATATTTGAAAGGGCTTTTACCCTTCTAACTCTTGCAAGGAGGGAATCACTTACACTGTCATAGCCACATTATGATGAAGATAGGCAACTTATTGGACGGCACACCATTTTACACTGCACAAGGTTACAGACTGTGCCTTAAGGCATCCTCAAACAAAGTAAGTACTGATTGTGACATAAAGGAGGAGGAGAGAGAAACACAAGCACTACCCATTCATTATACATTTATAAAAAGTAGTCAAACATCCAAAATTGCCAAAGATATCGTAGAAGCTGATAAAATTTTAACAAACCTGCCAAAACGACCCAAGAATGTATATTAAATACTTGTGCCATTTTAGCAGCTTTGCTAAAATTGTTGTTTAATGCTGTGCATCTTAGAAGCTATACAATGTGTTTCATTACCAAGTCATCAAGTTCTCTAAAAAGGCCAGGTGGTAGACCTAGGGATGTGCTAAAAATAAGAAAATGTGGATTAACTCCTCATCCAATTGCAGACCCCCTTCTCCTTATCCTAGAGAAAACTGAGGATTGCAGAATAAAAGGAAATAACACCCAGGTTGCTGCACATGCTCTATGTCTTTTTAGGTGTAGGAATTAACAGTGTAGATGTCAAACAGACATATTGCTTACACTACACAAAGAGTGAGCTTAGGTCTGCTCCTTTAAACAACTGGCTTCCTTCAACTAGCTTCTTTCAGTCATTGGCTTGAGAATTTGTCAATCACGACTTGACTTAGAACAGTGGAGTAGTAATCTCTCAGCTAATCCTGTTGACTGTTTGAGTGTATCCTTCCGTCTCCACTTGAGTGCTTGTACTGAACTACTTTACAACTATTGCCCTATCTGTCCACTCCTGTTGACTCCCTCCTGTGTCATACTCTAATGTGCTAAAGTTGCATGTATTCCAATATCTATTCAATACCCTTAAAGAAATGTATTGATATCCACATTGAGTTGGATCAACTTCGTCACGAGATTCTGTGAGGTGTACAGGGCAGTGCCCAGCTCACCACAGTCATCAATGACCCTTTGTTGTCAGCGGCATTCAAATCTTTTGGACAATTGAATACTTCCAGAGGGAACCCACATCCAGAGTAGATAGACGGTCCCTACTGCCCCTTTAGTGTAGAGTGACTGACAGTTGGCAGATGTTAATTGCCTTTTTATCCTTTCCCTCTTCAGTCCCACCCCTCCCCCAAACTGGGCTATTTCACTTTACCCTGCTTGCATGCGGTGGGTAGTGTGATATCATGCATGTGTGTAGAGTGACTGTGGTTGTATGTTACATGCCTGTGTTCATGTTAGAGGACCGCATGAAAACTGCACTTGATGGAGGTTCTCATCTATGCTACCTTTGGTAGACTGAACTCTTCATGGACCTTTCCCCTGCAAAACCCTACTACCCAGATTCCTGGAAGATTCCAAAAGGATTGCACCCCCAAGGAAGGCTCCAGCCCCAATGTGGAACTTAAACACCGATCTAAAACCGCTAATGACAGAGCTGTTCGAACCCATGCGCAAAGCAGAACTCCGATACATCACGATAAAGACTGCCTTCTTAAAAGCTATAACATCCCTACGGAGAGTAATTGAACTACAGGCATTAACTATTGAGGAACCATACATGCAAATCCACAAGGATAAGGTTATCCTAAGGACCAACCCTCAATTCCTACCTAAGGTAGTAAGCAAATTCCACATGAATCAAAGCATTCCACTATCAGTTTTCTTCAAAAACCCATAAACACGACCAGAAAAAAGCCTTCATACCCTGTATGTAAGAAGGGCTTTACTATACTATCTACAGGAGACAAGACCGTTCCGTAAGGGGAATCAATGGTTCGTCTCTCACTCCAAGTCCAACAAAGAAACACCTGTGACAAAGGAGACAATTGCACGTTGGATTGTAGAAGCAATTCAGGTATGCTAGTCCTCAGCGGGAAAAACTCTAAACGCCCGGCCCAAAGCCCACTCAACAAGGAAAAAAGGGGCAACCCTAGCCTTCATGGCCAATGTGCCAATAGATATATGCAGCGGCTACATGGGCATTGCCACACTCTTTAACCAAGCATTACTGCATGGATATACAGATGACAAAGGAAGCTCAGGTGGTACAAAAGGTACTTCAACATCTGTTCGCAAGGCCATCCTCACCTTACGACAGCCACCTCAAGGAGGGGGAAACCGATACATAATCTAATGCACAGCATGTTAATCCAGAAAAGGATTGAGGCTGCAAAACAAAATGGTTACTCACCAGTAGGTGTAGTTTTGCAGCTTGAAGAGTTTTCTGGATTCACATGCGACCCACCCACCTACCCTCAGAGGAGGAATGCAAACAGGTGGGAGAAAAGATCATTTAAATGAAAAACAAAGAACCAAAGACAAGAAAATTTAAGACATACCCTATTTTACCAAGGAAGGAAAAGGGGAAAAAATTATCCGAAGATGGCTACCATGCACAGGAACTTCTGGGCCGCTGTCTGACGTCACACAAGGGATGGACCTAGCACCAAATGGTGGTTGACTACGCCCCACAGAAAAAAAAAAAAGAAACAGACAATTCCGAACCCAACCACTAGATGGTGAAATAATGCACAGCATATGAAACCAGATAAGGATTCATGCTGCAAAATCTTTATTAATATATGCCGATGATTTAATCCTGATGGCCTCACCCAAATTTGGTCTCCAAAGACAGCTTGATGCCTTGGCAGTTTACTCAGAAACCCATGATCTAAGGATAAACAAAGGAAAGACACCAATTATGGTCATGGGGGCTTCTGGTTTGAAATCTTGAAATCAGTGGTTGTATTTAGGGTCTAAATTAGAAATTGTAATGTCATAAAACTACATAAGGACAAATAATCTTCAACAATTTATCATGGTCAAATCATGCTGAGGGGCAAATCTCTAAAGCCACTGCAATAGGGCTCGACCCTAAGAAATGTTTCAGTTGTGTGGGGGGCAGAGATATCCTTTCTTTGGTACAGGTGCACATCTCAAAACTTCCATCAGTGGCACTGTATGCTGTGGAAACCAACTCAACTGCTAACAACACTAAAAAGATATGCCATCATAGAGTCTAAATTATGGAAATACTACTTAGACATGGGGGTAGTCTTCCTCAATTGAAATGATCCGACTAGAGCTAGTTGATTCTAGAGACCGCGAGCCTCGATTAAACATATTGCCCCAATATGGAAAAGGCACTCTTGTGAAACATATGAGGAGGTGTTATTTTTTAGGTTAGATCCACCTTCTGTAGATGTTTATCACCTGAAGAGTTTTTTAATATCTTTTTTAAAATGATAAATAGGGTCTATGTACCATTTTAATATTATTTTAAAATGGCACTTGCCACTTTAGTAAATTTTATGTATCTTTTGTATGGCTAAATCCCGACACTTGTTCCACTAATAATGAACAAGTTACTTACCTTTGGTAACGCTTTTTCTGGTGGATACAGTATCTGCCTGTGGATTCCTCACCTTTTGAATTACCCCCAAGTTCAGCATTTCATGGAAGTTTTTCTTCTCAGCTCTCCCATGTCGACGAGGACGTCATAATGCAACGGCTCCGCACGCGACACCGCGTGATGTCATCGGAGCCATAAGAAGACCTCGTCGGCGGGCTGACGTCAGTTCCACCCATTTTTTCCGTGCCTTCGAGGCGAAAGGGCGAACCGACAACATGTCCACAAGTGTACATAGTATACAAAACACTACCCAAACTAGAAGTTCTAAATCATAGACATTTCCTAATGTCAAGTATCACATTATTTCACAATAAAATACATAAAATGCATATCAATTATTTTTCAGTACAAACAGGCAGACAACGGGGAGGTGGGTGGATCAGTGAGGAATCCACAGGCAGATACTGTATCCACCAGAAAAAGTGTTACCGAAGGTAAGTAACTTGTTCTTCTGATGGATACATTTGCCTGTGGATTCCTCACCTCTGAGTCTAAGCAATAGTGCTTTGCAAAAGTGTGGAGGGAGACCAAAGTTGCCGCCTTGCAGATGTCTACAACAGGGCTGCCTCTAGCTAAAGCCAAAGAAGAAGACTTAGCTCTGGTAGAATGAGCTTGAATACCTTCAGGAGGCTCCTTCATGGCCAAGGCATAGCAGATCTTGATACAGAGGATAATCCACCTGGACAGAGTTCTTTTGTGGACAGCCTTGCCCTTCATCTTGCCCACATATCCAATGAAGAGTTTGTCGTCCAACCTGAAGCCCTTAGTCCTGTCCAGGTAGAAGCTGACTGCCCACTTTCTATCCTCCCCCTTCTAAGGAGGAGGAGAGACTTCACCGCCTGGACCCTAAGAGGGCGAAGTGATGGATTGCACGAAGTGAAAAGGAGTGACCACCTTAGGCAGGAAAGAAGCTCTGGTCCTAAGAACCATCTTATCCGCATGGAATGAAGTAAATGGAGGCTTGGAACTAAGAGCTTGCAACTCGTTCACCCTCCTAGCGGAAGTGATTGCAACCAGAAATATTGTCTTAGAGGCTAAGAACCGTAGCACAAGTTACTAACTTGTGTAACGATATATCTGTAAGAGACAGTAGTTAGTGACAGATTCCTTACCTTAGAATATCCCCAGGCGTCAGGCTGGATCCGGAAAGTTTTTGCGTAGCAGTACCCTTGCGCGTCGGTAGGCGGCGTCGTGCGGCTCCGCGCCCGTCGTCGGCGTCATGATCGCCGGGATGACATCGCGGGCAGTACTTAGACGCCGCCCCTGCGCGCTGACGTCAGTTCTGTACACGACTTTCCGCGCCAGGAACGCAGAGCCATGCAAGACGCTGACATAGGTGTCTGAAAAATACTAGGGCCCTGAAAGGGATGTCCTTAACCCTAGAAATCAGTTCGCAGAACGGGGAGGATGGGTGGGCGGTAGGAATCTGTCACTAACTACTGTCTCTTACAGATATATCGTTACACAAGTTAGTAACTTGTGCATCTGAAAGAGACACGTTAGTGACAGATTCCTTACCTTAGAATAGATACCCCAGCAATACCAACCCCGGTGGTGGGTCTGCGAACAAAGATCAGACAAGGAAGTCCCGGAGGACAGAACGGCCAAAGAAGCCGTCCCTCCGGACCTGGCTGTCAAGGCAGTAATGCTTGGTAAACGTGTGCAGCGAGGCCCACGTAGCTGCCTGACATATATCTTGCAGCGGAACACCGCGGCCTAAAGCCGTGGTAGCAGCCGTTGCCCTGGTGGAATGGGCCCGCAGCCCAACAGGAGGCTCCTTCTTAGCCAAAGAATAGCAGGCTTTGATACACAAGGTGACCCAGCGGGAGATGGTTCTCTTGTGCACCGCCCGACCTTTTTGGCGCCCACGTAGCCAACAAAGAGCTGGTCATCCACCCGGAAGTGTTGTGTGCGGTTGATATAAAAGGAAAGCGCACGTTTTGGGTCCAGACGGTGGAGCCTCTCTTCCTCTCTGGAAGGATGCGGAGGCGGAAAGAAGGTGGGCAAAGTGATGGTCTGCCCAATGTGGAAGGCAGTAACCACCTTTGGCAAGAAGGACGGACGCGTCCTAAGAACAACCTTGTCTGGATGGACAGACAGAAAGGGAGGTTTGCATGATAGAGCCTGGAGCTCACTCATCCGCCGAGCGGAGGTGATGGCCACCAGAAAGGCTGTCTTCAAAGTAAGAAGACGAAGAGGACAGTTATGTAGAGGCTCAAAGGGAGCGCACATTAAAAGGTAAGAACCAAGTTTAAGTCCCACTGAGGCATGACAAACGGAACAGGAGGGAAGAGGTGTGTAATGCTCTTTAGAAACCTGTTAACAACAGGGGACTTAAAAAGAGAGGGCTGATCAGGGAGCCTGAGGAAGGCCGATATTGCACAAAGATAGCCCTTGATGGTACCCAGGGCAGAACCCTGTTGGGCCAGAGAAAGAAGGAACAGAAGAACCTCAGAAAGAGGGGCAGAGAGGGATTCACAGCCTTTGCTGTGCACCATGCCACAAACTTGTTCCACCTGCAGGCGTATACCACCTTAGTGGAGGGACGCCTGGCTGCCAGAATCACATCACAAACTTCGGGAGGCAAGTCGAAAGGAATCAACTGCCGCCGCTCAATCTCCACGCAAGCAGGTGGAGACTGGACAGGTTCGGGTGGAGGACCGTCCCCTGCTGCTGCGACAGAAGATCCTCCCGAAGAGGCAGACGGATCGGGGGATCGACGCTCATACTGAGTAGCTCAGGATACCAAACTCTTCGAGCCCAGTCCGGAGCCACAAGGATGACTTGGGCCCGGTCGCGCCGAATCTTCTTCAGCACTCTGCGTAGAAGTGGTATAGGCGGAAAAGCGTACAACAGACCGCAACTCCACTCGCGACGAAAAGCGTCGCCGAGCGAGTGCCGCCTTGGAAATTCCAACGCGCAGAACTGATGACATTGCGCGTTCTCTTCGGTGGCGAATAGATCTAACCAAGGCTCTCCCTACTGTAGAAAGAGTCCTTGCGCCACTTCCGAGTGAAGACGCCATTCGTGATCCATCATGCACCTGCGGCTGAGTTCGTCCGCCCTGGCGTTCAGGGAACCTGCCAGGTGTTGAACCATCAGGAATATGCCCTGATGTTCCAGCCATGTCCAGAGGCGCAGAGCCTCCTGACATAGGGTCCACGACCCCACCCCGCCTTGTTTGTTGCAGTACCACATGGCGGTGGTGTTGTCTGTGAACACCTGCACTACCTTCCCTTTGACAGAGGGAAGGAATGCCTTGAGTGCAAGTCGGATCGCCCGGAGCTCCAGAAGGTTGATATGGAGCCAGGACTCCGCCCGGAGACCAGAGGCCTCTGATCTCCGCCTCTCCCATGTGACCGCCCCATCCCAGAAGGGACGCGTCCGTCACGACTGTGTGCTCTGGCTGGGGAAGGGAGAGGGATCTGCCCATGACCCATTGCCGGTTCGAGAGCCACCACTGCAACTGTTTTGCAGTCCCCTCCGAGATCTGGACGTGATCGGACAGGTTGCCCTGGTGCTGCGCCCACTGGAACTTCAGGTCCCACATTCAGAGCCCGCATATGCCATCTGGCATGATCGACCAGCAGGATGCAGGAGGCCATGAGGCCCAGCAGCCTCAGGGTCATCCGTACCGAAACCCAGGATAGAGGCTGAAAGATCGGAATCATAGCCTGAATATCCCAGACTCGCCGTTCGGGAGGATAGGCCCGAAACTGCGTCGTGTCCAGAACTGCTCCGATGAAAAGGAGCTGTGGAGAAGGAATCAGGTGCGACTTCGGCACATTGATGGAGAACCCCAGCCAGTGCAGGAGTTCGGCCGTAGTCTGGAGGTGGGAGACGACTGCCTGGGACGAGCCCGCCTTCAGCAGCCAGTCGTCGAGGTAGGGGAAGACTGGAACCCCTGCCCGGCGCAGATGAGCTGCGACCACCGCCATCACTTTCGTGAACACCCGAGGGGCACTTGTGAGGCCAAAGGGAGCACAGTGAATTGAAAATGCTCGAGGCCCACCATGAACCGCAGGTAACGCCGGTGGGCCGGCAGGACGAGGATGTGGAAATAAGCGTCCTGCAAGTCCAACGCTACCATCCAGTCTCCAGGGTCTAGGGCAGTCAAGACCTGAGCTAAGGTGAGCATCTTGAACTTCTCCTTCCGGAGGAAGCGATTGACATTCCGGAGGTCCAAGATAGGACGCATGTCCTCCTTGTCCTTTTTGGGCACCAGAAAGTAGTGGGAGTAGCAACCACGTCCTACTTCTGGGGTCGGAACGCGCTCGATGGCCCTCTTGGCCAAGAGGGCCGCAACTTCCTTCTGAAGAAGCACCAAGTGATCCCCTGACATGCGGTGGAATTGAGGTGGCATGGCTGGGGGTGTGGTCTCGAAGGGGAGGGAGTAGCCCCTTCGGACAATGTCCAAAACCCACCTGTCCGAGGTGATGGCACGCCAGTGGTGAAGGTGATGGCGGACCCTGCCCCCTACTGGCGTGCTGTGCACCTGAAAGGAAGGACTAGGAGGGCTTGGAGGCCGCGGACGGGGCGGGGTTGGTGGCCTGACCCGCACGCTGGTTGCCTGACCCGCCACGGCGGGTGCCACGTGCTCGGCCACGCGAAGACGCTTGCTGCGCGGGCCGGTGGCTGGGCAGCGTACGTGACTGGGCGCCCCTTCCGTGGCCACGAAATGGGCGAAAAGCAGAGGTTAGCGGAGGGCGCACAGCAGAAAGGCCCAGGGACTTGGCAGTAGCCCGTGAGTCCTTAAAACGCTCCAGCGCATGGTCTGCTTTGGTACCAAAAAGACCGACTCCATCAAAGGGCATGTCCATGAGTGTGTTTTGGACATCACCCGAGAAACCAGTTGTCCTCAGCCAGGCGTGGCGACGCAGCGCCACTGTCGTTGCAAGCGATCTGCCCAGCGAGTCGGCGGTATCAAGGCCACAACGGATGGTGTACTTTGCCGCATCCCTTCCTTCCGCAATGGCGCGGGAAAGCAGTGTCTGGACCTCCTCAGGACACTGGGGCAAAACGAGCACCACCGAATCCCACAGAGAGTGGGAGTATCGGCCCAAAAGGCAAGCGGTGTTGACGGACCGCAAGCCAGCACTGGCGGAAGAAAAGGCCTTCTTCCCAAATTGATCCAGGCGTTTGGATTCCCTATCCGGAGGGGCGGTAGGGAAGGCGGTTTGGGAGGCAGAGGCTTGGACAACCAAGCTCTCGGGGTGGGATGTTGAGAGAGAAACAAGGGGTCGCCCGGAGCAGGGCGATGGCATCGGGCCACGTTCCTATCCACAGGAGCCCCTGTGGCGGGCTTGGACCAGGTGCCCAAAAGAACGTCAGAAAGTGCATCATTAAACGGCAGTAATGGCTCCGAGGAGGTAGCTGCCGGCTGAAGCACTTCCGTCAGGAGGTTAGTCCTGACAGCCACTGTAGGCAATTGGAGGTGTAAGGCTCCAGCTGCTCTACGCAACACCGTTGCGAAATTTGCTCCCTCCTCCGTAGCCACGGAAGGAGGAGACAGCATGCCAGTGTCAGGGGAAGTGTCCAGACCACTGGCATCCCCAAGTTCCTCTGCCCAGTCCTGATCATAGTCACACTGCTGTGCGAGAGGGTCATCCGACCCCTCCCAGCTCTCCTGGTCCTCCTACGGTTGAAAATAAGGAGGAGGAGGGACGTCCGGGACCCAAGGTCTCATGGGCGCCGGCGTCGGGCGACGTCAGTCCGACGCCGCGTCCGGATCCGGAGAGAACCGGGGAACGACGCCGCCCGGAGCCCCAGGCGGCGTCAGGAACGGCACCGGGGACATCGGCAGAGGCGTGGTTAGGTCAACCGGTGTCGATGGGGGTTGCGGTACCACCGGAGCCGGGATCGAGGCCGGGAGCGAGGCTGGTGGGACAGGCGGCGCCGGGACCGGAGTCGTCGGCGGCGCCGGGGCAATCCCATTAGGGCCCGCGGGGCCCGAAGGCGCACCGGAGGGGCCTTGAGGCCCGAAGAGGTGGGCCATGGGCGACAGGAATTCCTGTATCTCGGCCGGAGTCGCCCCCGAACCCGGGAAGGACGGGTAATGCGGGGGCGGCGCCACAGGCACATACGGAGCCGCGGGAACGGTGCCGACAGGGGCCTCAGCCGAGTCGCGAGACCGGCGAGGCGAAGTCTTAGAGCGATGGTGCTTCTTAGACTTCTTGTGCTTCGACTTACCCGAGGAGTGCGAAGACTTGGACTCCGATGACCGGCGAGGACTCCGCGACCGGCCCCTCGACCTCTCGCGTGACCGGGGCTTGGTGCGGAGCCGACTGCCGGACCTCGAGGAGCTTTCGAGACCGCTCTCGCAAAGCCTTCGGGTGCAAGGCCCGGCAGTCGGAGCACGACTTCGTGTCGTGGCCGCGGCCGAGACAGTAGAGACACTAAGTGCGGGTCTGTGATCGACATCATTCGACCACAGGCGTCGCATGGCTTGAAGCTGGGCATCCCTACCGACACTGTGGAGCCGAGATGACTCGAAGAAAACAGTGAAAAATCACCAAAAAGTTGGTCAAAAAATGAGTAGGGCACTGCTCTTCCCGGATCTGCGCTTACTGGCGCGGAAAAAAGAAGAACTGACGTCAGCGCACAGGGGCGGCGTCTAAGTACTGCCCGCGACGTCATCCCGGCGATCACAACGCCGACGACGGACGCGGAGCCGCACGACGCCGCCTACCGACGCACAAGGGTACTGCTACGCAAAAACTTTCCGGATCCAGCCTGACGCCTGGGGATATTCTAAGGTAAGGAATCTGTCACTAACGTGTCTCTTTCAGATAGGGACAATTATTTAAAGGCTTGAATGGAGAACCCATTAAGAAATAGAGAACCAAATTTAAATCCCACTGAGGCATGATAAAGGGAGTGGGAGGAAACCTATTCGTGAGACCTTTAATGAATCTCATAACTATGGGAGATTTAAATAAAGAGGGTTGATCTGGTAAACAGAGAAAAGTCAACAAGGCAGACAAGTAGCCTTTAACAGTAGCTGCTGCACAACCCTGCTGAGCCAGGGAAAGAGAGAAACTCAGAATATCAGACAAATGGGACTGCAAAGGATCAATCGGTCTCTCTCCACACCATTTAACAAACTTGGCCCACCTACCAGAAGAACAAGTTACTAATCTTCGGTAACGATGAATCTGTAAGAGACATATGTTAGTTGTAGATTCCTTACATTAGAATTTCCCCCAGGCGTCAGTCTGGATCCGGAGATTTTTCTTTAGCAGTACCCCTGTGCGTCATTAGGTGGCGCTGGTCGACTCCGCGTCCGTCGTCGGCATCGTGGTCACCGGGATGACGTGGTGGTGCCTACTAAAACACTGCCCCTGTGCCCTGACATCAGTTCTTTCTTTTTCCACGCCAGCCTAGCGCAGATCCGGAGAGAGCTACCCCGTAGCCGTTTTTTGGCTAGCTTTTTTGCAACCTTTGTGGACATCTTTTTCGAGTCTTGGACTCCTGGTGCGCGAGGGATGTCCCAGCATCGAACCGGTTTCAAGCCCTGCGTGTCCTGTCACAAAATGATGTCTGTGACGGACCCGCACCTTGTATGCCTGTGGTGTCTGGAGCGCGACCAAGACCCGAAGTCGTGCTCAGACTACTGGACCATGCACCTGAAGACTTTGCGGGAGCGGTCCGGAGTTGTTGGAGGCCCGGCGGTCAGCTCTGCGTCGTTCCCAGTCTCGTTCGAGAGGAAGGTCTCCAGACAGAGTGCAACGAGAAGTGGGGGCTCTGCGAACGAAGTCGTCGAGGTCTTCAGGTAAGTCGAAACACAAGAAGAAAGGGAAGAAGCACAAGCGCTCGTCTTTTGACACGATGCGGGATTCGGAGCGTCGTTGCTCAAAGGCTCCATCTCCCGGGCCTGCTTCAGGGACGACTCTGCACCTCCCACCATTTCCGGAAGCCAGAGCATCCCCTGCCCGACTTAGGCAATTCTACGAGGCCTTACACCTTGTCTTTGGGCAGCCTGACTCCGCCGGCGTGCCTTCGGGCCTCGGGGGTCCTAGGACTTTGTTGCCGGCGGCTCTGGTCCCGGCGCCAGAGGGCCCCCGCAGATCCAGGCTGCGAGAGGAGGTCTGCCCTGAGAGGGAGACGGAGCAGAGGGTGCGATGAGAGGCAAAGGAGGTCTGTGTACCACATCCTTCGCGGCCAATCCGGGGAGATCAATATGGCTTGGGCCCAGAGTTGGCGAATCTTCCTCAGAACTTTAGGAATCAAGGGTATGGGAGGAAACGCGCAAAAAAGCCATGAGCCCCAATCTAACTGAAATGCATCCCCCAACGCTCCCCGCACTGGATACTGGAGACTGCAGAATGACGGGCAGTGCATGTTCTTGTGAGTGGCAAACAGGTCCAACCGAGGAAACTCCTACATCCTGAAAATGTGATGGACCACCTCTGGATGGAGACGCCGCTCTTGATCGGCCGAGTACTGCCGACTGAGGCTGTCCGCATGCACATTCCGTTCTCCGGCCAGATGATTCGCTATCACGCAAATCTGATAGTCCTTAGCCGAGGACCAGAGTCGCACAGCCTCTCTGCAAAGAAGATACGACCCTACTCCTCCCTGTTTATTGATGTCCCACATTGCGGTAGTGCTATCTGTCAGGATCTGAACCGACTGACCGCGAAGGGAGGGAAAAAAGGCCTTGAGAGCCAAATGTAATGCCCGCAATTCCAGAAGATTGATGTGAAACAATCTTTCCTCTGCAGACCAAAGACCTTTGACCTACAGATCCCCCAGATGAGCTCCCCACCCTAGAGTGGAAGCATCCGTTATCACTGTTGCCACCGGAGAAGGAGGTTGAAACGACTTTCCTTGAGACAGGTTACCCGAAACACTCCACCATAACAGATCAGCTGCAGTGTCTCTGGAGATCCCTGCCACCTCTTTGAGATCTCCGTTGTGTTGAAACCACTGCCTGCGGAGGCACCACTGGAGGGCACTCATATGCCAGCATGCATGGTTGACCAACAGTATGCAGGATGCAAACAGACCGAGCAGGCGCAAGACCTTCAGGACTGGAATATTCGCTCCATTCTGAAAAAGTGGAATCATAGCCTGGATGTCTTGAATCCTCTGCAGAGGCGGAAAGGCACGACTCACAGTAGTGTCCAGTACTGCCCCTATGAACAGGTTGCGCTGACAGGGCACCAGGTCAGATTTGGGTACATCTATCGAAAACCCCAATTCGAACAACAGCTGTGTTGTTACTTGCAAATGATGCAGCACCATCTCTGGCGACTTTGCTTTGAGCAGCCAGTCGTCCAGATAGAGGAAAAAAGGAATCCCCGACCTTCTGAGATGTGTTGCTACCACCGGCATCACCTTTGTGAAGACCCGAGGTGCGGAAGTAAGACCGAATGGAAGGACCCCAAACTGGAAATGTTGAGACCCCACCGTAAAACGGAGATACTCCCGATGCAACTTGAGGATGGAAATGTTAAAATACGCATCCTGTAAATCAATCAACACCATCCAGTCTTCCTCCTGCAGCACCAGAAGAACATGAGCCAGGGTCAACATCTTGAATTTCTCCTGCTTGAGGTAAAAATTCAAGACCCTGAGGTCTAGGATCGGCCTCAAGCGACCATCCTTTTTGGGAATCAGGAAGTACTGGGAGTAGCATCCCTGACCCCTTTCCTGCTCCGGCACCACCTCGATCACACCTTTGTGTAGTAAAGAGAGATGCTCTTCTGAGCACCAACCCTGATGGGGGGAGGGGGGTATTTTGGAGGGGGAAACTCCTGGAAGGGTAGGGCATACCCATTCTCAAGGTTCAACACCCAGAGATCTGAAGTAACAGACCTCCAATTCTGTAGAAAATGGGACACCCGTCCTCCCACGAGACAAACATGCTCTAGGATGGAGGAGCTAGAGCTGCTTCCCTGCTGTACCAGTTGGAGGGGCAGAAAAGGAGGAGGAGGAGACTTGCTGCCGAGCTGAACCTCGCAGACGACCTCTGCCCTTTCCCCTGTATGACCTGTTCAGGGGGTTAGTCTGCTACTGCTTGGCATGAAAGGATAAAGTCCTGCAAAAACCATGAAACTTGGGTCTCCATTCTCAATCTAAGGGCTTTGGATACCACAACGATCTTGCTGTGGCTCTGCTGTCTAAAGCGTTGTAGCGCCCAGTCCGCTTTGGCTCCAAATATTCGAGAACCATCGAAAGGCAGGTCTAACAGGGTAGCTTGGACATCCGGTGAGAACCTCGACCCCCATAGCCAAGCGTGCCTCCTGGTCGAAACAGAGGAACCCATTGCCATGGCAACAGAGTCAGCAGTATCCAGACCCGATTGTATGACCTGGCGGGCCGCAGCTTGAGCGTCAGAAAGCACCTCAGAAAAATGGGCATGAACATCCTGCGGAAGTTTCGGGAGCACTTCCTTTGCTGAGTCCATCAGAGCATGAATAGAGCGACACAACAGGCAAGTAGCATTAGTCGACTTGAGAGCCATACTACCCGAAGAGAACACCTTCTTTGCGGATTGCTCCATACGTTTGGATTCCATATCTGCAGGTGTAGATGAGAATTATCCCTGCAGACTGCTTAGAGGATCACGACGCTTGGACCATTAGACTATCTGTTGATGGATGGGTAGAAAGGAAGGCAGGATCCCGCAGAGCCACCTTATACCTTTCTCACCACAGACCTGGACACCGCAGGAGAAGTCATCGGTTTCTGCAACACCTCCAGGATGGGCTCAGTCAAAGCCTCATTGAAAGGAAGCAAAGGCTCCGAGACAGAAGGGGAATGGAGCACTTCCGTCAAAATGTTAGCCTTCAGTTCTGCTCTGGGCAATGGTAAATCCAGCAGATCCGCTGCCTTCCTAATCACAGAGTGATACGAAGTCACCTCTTGTGCTGGGAGACCTTTTAGAGAGGAGAGTTCCCATTCAGGAGATGTATCTAGGCCGCTAGCTCCTGCAGGCCCTTAAATTCCTGTTCAGAATCGACAATCTCACCTTCCTCAGCCTCCTCATGTTGATCTTCATACTCCTCCTCTTCCATCAACCTCTGCGCTTCCCTTCTAGACCTCATCTTCAGGACTGGCGTCGGCGACTTCAGGATTGGAGTCGAAGGGAGGTCCACCGGGATAGTGGATGGCGCCAGACGAGGTCGAGCCGGCGCCGGACCGGAGCCAGGCGGCATTGGTGAAGATCCGTCTAGTGGTACTCGCCCCTCCAGAGATTGAACAGGTGTCGAGAACCTCAGCGTCGGGAGAGGCCAACTCCCCAGAGCCATTGGCATAAAAGGCATGAGAGGTGACTGAGGGAAGTGAGGTGGCAAGCCTTCCCGGGAATATGCCAGCAGACCCATGGGGCCAACCGGCGCACCAGTAGGGTTAGCCACTCTGGCAAACAAGCTGAACATTGCATTAAGGAAATGCGACAGATCCGTACCCGGAGTTGGGAAGGCAGGATACCCTGGATCCGGTACTGTGGGCTCTGAGACTGCTCGAGGAGACAGCACAATCGGCTCCGGATGCGGCACCGGAGACCCTGGAGCCAGAGGTGGAGTGACCGGCAGCAGAGGCGTTGCTTCTCTCGGTGCCGGTGAAGACACCGCTCTCGGAACCGGAGACGGGGCTGGAGTCAACTCAGGAGAAGGAGAGACTTCGTTCTTGCGATGACGCCGGGGAACCAGAGACTCTGACTTCGGCGTCTCATCCTTTGACGATAGACGTCGAGATCCATGGAGCTGCTTCTTTTTATGTTTCCTCAACGACTTCGAGGTATGCGGAGTCGCCGACTTGGACCAGGACCTCGACCTCATTCGACTTCTTTTCTGTTTTTTTAGCCTTTGCCATAAACAACTTGGCTTCCCTTTCCTTCAATGTCTTGAGGTTCATGCGCCTGCATGACGAACACTCCCCAACGTCATGGTCCGACGACAGACACCACAAACAGTCATCATGAGGCTCAGTAATAGACATCTGACCCCCACATTCCCTGCATGGCTTGAATCTGGATTTCTTCTGCGTAGCCATGGTCACTGCTACAACGACCCAGAGACTTGCAACAAAGAAACTCCCAGAAATAGAGCGCCCTGGAAAAAACTGTTGCGCGTCGACGGCGCGGAAAAAAGGGAACTGACGTCAGCACGCGGACAAGGTCTTCTTATGGCTCCGATGACGTCAAGCGGAGTCGCGTGCGGAGCCGTTCCATTGTGACGTCCTTGTCGACGTGGGAGAGCTGAGAAGAAAAATTTCGGTGGAATGCTGCGCATGGGGGTAATTCAAAAGGTGAGGAATCCACAGGCAGATGTATCCATCAGAAAGTTTGTTTTGGACTGTGCGGAGGGTTTTATCTGTCTTATGTTTTTTATTGTGATGAATTGTTTGAAAATTGAGTGTTTCTGTGGATTCACTACTTTTTATGTTAAATAAATAAACTCTCTGGATTTGGATTGGGACTGAAATAGGACTGACCACTCAGCAAGTGTGCCTGGAGTAAGATTAAACAAAGCCCAAGGGTAACCAAGACTGGTGAGGAAGTTTCCCCTCCCTCAAAGGATCTGGAAGAAGGGCAGGACCTTGCAGGGCCCAGAGTCTAAGGGAGTACGTGACTGATCTCAACCCTCCCTTCTCTCTCAAGAACCTCAGTCACAAGGACAGGAAGTAGGAGCTCTTAACTTCCTCTCTTCCTCACAGAGTGATTGGTCAGCAGAAAAGGAAATTGAAGATCAGAGCTCCCTCTCGCGCTGCAGTCATGAGTCAACAGAGCAGGAAGCGGGAGCTCCGAGTTCCTGTTCTTTCTGTCTCATAGAGACAGGGTCAGAAAATAGCAGCTCAAGCTCAACATTCTTTGATGTCCAGCGTCGGATTGGTAACGCGGGCACTCGGGCAATGCCCGAGGGGCCGGTATCCGAATTCCAGCTGTGGGCTGCTTTTTTGAGCAGCCTGGGGGGCCGATTTGGGCGGTTTCTGCGTTGTTTGATGCCGCCAGCGGCCCAGTGGGTGCCCGAGTGGCCTTCTGGAGGTAGATGGGCGTCCATTACCTCCCTTTTATCAACGGGCAGAGGTGTCACTCCCTTTCTCTCGCTGGGCCGGCCAATTAATGTGTGCATACTGAGCGGGGGCAGGGAGCCTGAGCAGAAGTGGCCTCACTTGTTTTCAGGTGTTTCACCATTGAAAACTAATCCGTGCATTTTTTTTAAACCCCCCCCCCCCCTTTTTTTTTTTTTTAAATAAAATTTCGCCGAAGCAGTTTTTTGCGGAAAGGCATTATGCAAATGTGGGCCACTTTTTTTTTTTTAGCATGCCCGGGCCGATTTTTAATCCCAATCCAACGCTGTATGAGGTCTCCCAAATCCCAAAGCAAGACAGACCGTGGAAGCTCTCTCCATTATTCCCACTAGCCAGTGTTAAAGGGAATTGGGGTTTCCAACTATTAACCAGTCCTCAGGCGCAGCCCACAGGGTAGAAAGCGAATATCCTCGTTCCTTATCTCCTTGCTCTGAGTTCACAGGTCCCTTAGGGGAAGCTTCCACTCATCAAAGCCCCCACCCCCTCCTCGTCACCTTTCCGGGTCCAGTCAGATGTACAGAAGTGCGAACACAATATTACTCATAACCTTCGGCAAATGTAAGGAAAGACAGTTCTCTTTGGAAGAGGAACAGGTAGAACCTACAGCTGCATCGAGCAGCGACGTCCTCTGTCGAGGCAGAGAACTGAATATCCGCCCCATCATTGTAAAGGAACAGAGCTGTCAGTCAGTGCACCAGAGCTTGACCAGAAGCACCACCTGTCATTATAGCACTGGAACACCAACACTTCCACTTCTGTCAACGCTTCTAAATAATGACCCGCAGCACTGTTCGAGTACCAGGGCTCTGACATCTCTGTTGGGGTTTCTCATTCCTCTCAGTGCCCTGTGATGTGCCTCTTACTCCCGTTGCTGTGATGTTAGCCTAATCCCGCACCGATGTGCCCTGTAACACCCCGGCCATGCTCGGTATTATTTTTTTTACTTGAGGCAGGTGACTTTTACCCCTCAGCTGTCACCAATGGCGCTCGCCTTCCCTGCCGACGGCGATCCGCCTTCCTTGCCTGTCGTGTGTGAACACGAAGAGGCTTCTAATCTCACCGCACAATTAGTCTGGCCGCCATGGCCTCCCCGTCCCCTGGCTGCCTCTGATGCGACCGGCTCGGGGGTGACTGACAGGCTTCTCTACCCGGATCACTGGGACTGCTGCATGCAAATCCCCGGCATTACTGCCGGCCACATTCCTGCCCTAGGGCGAGAAGGGAGCTCGGGCTGGGATGAGCTGTCAGAGGCGGGACAGGCCTGGACGAGCGAGTGCACAGAAGAGCTGGCCGACGGGCCTAACAGGGCCATAGAGGGCAAGCTGGGCTCGAAGTACCCACGCCATGTCATGTCCATGTCAACGTAAGGTGAGTATCAGCGCATGCCACTGGGTGGGTGGAGGTAACACAGGCGTCCCAGGTCTGCATCAGTACTGGCTTTAAGTAGAGAAGTGAGACGTCCTTTTGTCTGAGGGACGATCACAGGCACAAAGGGTACAGAGAGAACGGAGGCATCCATCTTTCATTCCGACCTTCAATGCTACCTGGGTACACATAGGGTACCTCGCCAGCCTCCACTACCACCAGCGTTACAGAGAGGTGGGGATATTCTGCAACTCCCACTGTGTATGCACTATATGGAGCATCTGTCCAGCCGTCACAACAGACATTAGGACATGCACAAAGAGGCTCAGCAGAGGGCCAGTGTCACTCGAGGTGGGTGGGACAGCAGTCTCCCTCTTTCGCAGCACCCGTTCTTCTCTCACCAATTCTCTGCTTCTTTCCGGCCCCTCTTGTTCCTTGTCTCCACTACGTCTATTTCAGCACTGCCACAGTTCTGCTGTCCTCTGCCCACCTTCATCTAATGTCTGTTCCCTCTTTGGGACCCCTGGCCTCCGTTCCTTTTCCCTTCCTCTCTATAATGCTCTATATACCCTCTGCTAATCTCACTACCCACTGCTGTCTTTCCCCTCCCACCTGTCTCCCTTCGTCGTGGTATTGGCTCCTCTTTTTCTACATCTCTCCACCACACTCTTCCTCTTCACTCACTACTGCTCAGTTACCTCTTTCTGCCATCATCTGAGCCTTTCTACATTTCTGCCACCACTTGCTGTCTGCTCACTCTGTCTCCCATTCTCTGCCCCAGCTTTTGGTCCACTTTTCTCATCGGCCCTCATCTCCATCTGCCCCCCACCCACCGCCTCTCCATGGTCTTCTCTGGGTCAAGCTCAGCTCTCGCTTTGAAGTTGTCTTATGCAGTGAATGCTCCCATTCAGCACAAGAGACCCACAGCTGCATGATGGGAGCCAGATGTGTGTCCGGGGGACCCAGCCCAAAAGCTGGAGAAGCTCATGTTCTCCTGGTCTGTTTATCAACACATCTTTTGGCAGGGACATATTTTATCCATGTTCCCATATACCCACCTCCCTGACGACCCCCACCTCCCCCAACTCCCGAGCGCTTTTCAATAAACTGTGCCTGCCATGTGCTAACTAGGGCAGTGGAGCCTGAGTTGCTGATAATCTAAGGAGACTTCTTCCCCTCCGCTTTGGAGGAAGTGATAATGCCTTCCTGACACTGCTCTAAAGTAGGGAATGGACGGCTTTGGTATATTAGAGAGTAAGAGAGGAGGTCAATGTGGACACAATACAGACGTCACTGAAAACATGGGCAAGCATGGCCCAGTTTGGATACAGCAGAGTCTGGGTGGCGAAGGGCAGACAAAAGGATCATTTTCTCTGCCTTTGGAGATTGATCCAACATGAAAGTGTCGGACAGGCCTATAGGGCAATCACGCAGTGCCCGATGGGCTGGTCTGACACGTCAGTGTGTGGGCCGGTTTTATTTCCAGTTGGGACAGTTTTTACAGTTGATTTCCCCGATATTACCACTTTTTTTTTTAACCCTTCTGCTTCGCTAACAGGGGTCGCTTTTAGTTTGGTGTCCAGGCCTAGTTTCTTGTCCCAGTCCGACCCTGCCCAGAGGGCGTTGACCAGCTCTCTCAACTATCCCATGTTTATCGGCTTTGCCATGGAAAGTGGGTGGTGAAAGAAAGTTTGGCATACTTCTTATGTAAGAGTTATATGCCAAGAAGCACATTGTGCACGAGGTTGAGCCGGGGTTTCATGTGTGATTTTTCCCTTGACTAAGAGTGTTTCAGAAAGGCCCAGTGGCAGTATCAGAAACTGTGACGTTCATTGCTGCAGTCAAATCAGTGCTTCTGTTCTCTGGAATGCTCTAATTTTCTTATTTTGTTCCAGAGAGTCCAGGGCCAAGAGAACATTTTTAGGTCTTGCCTAAGCTGTTGTGAAACATATTGTTAGCTTACAATAGGCTTAGAGACTGCCCATTCCTTACCATTGACTGGCTTAATTGTCACTCTCATTTGCTCGCTTCTAATTTATTAGCGTGTGTGGGCTTTCCTTCCTCTTCCTGTGTTTGTCCCTCCCCTGAAGCAAGGAAGAATTACTGTATTCTTCCATTGCTCATTTTTGTACAGAGCTTAAACGTAAAAAGTAGTGCCTGAAAAAGGGCATGTGTTTTCCAACTGTCTTCCTCGTGTGCGTCTTTCCCCCCTCTGCCACGCTCAGTGTTCTTTTCTCTCGTCCATGTGCTTCTCCTCCCTTTTCCCCTTGCGTTGGCTTCATGCTCGTATGCTTTCTCCCTGCCAGCTCCACATTGCTATTGTTTGTATAATCCCCCAACCCACGCACAACATCAACATTTGTGGATACAGATTCCAAGAAGAGACAAGGGACACTGCCATAACATTTTCCTCAGAGGAGGTCAGGAAAGGCATATTGGGGCTATCTAACAATAAGGCCTGCGTCCTGACGAGATTCCTCCCAACTTTACATACAGGATGTGGAGGTTTGGGTCCCCATCCTGTCTTCCCTTATTAAGACTGCTGTGAAGGCAGCCCCCCCTCCCCCAGTGTCATGGGCAAACTCAATTAGGAACCACAGCCAAACTTCAAAAGAGACTCCAGCGCATCCAGAACGCCTCCGCACGACTCATCCTGGACATCCCCCGACACAGCCACATCACCGTACACCTGAAAGACCTGCACTGGCTCCCCGTCAGCAAGAGAATCACGTTCAGACTCCTCACCCACGCACACAAGGCCCTCCACGACCTGGGCCCAAAGTACCTCAACGACCGCATGTCCTTCTACACGCCCACACGCCAGCTACGATCAACCAGCCACGCCCTCGCCACCGTACCACGCATCCGCAGAACCACCGCCGGAGGAAGATCCTTCTCCTACCTGGCGGCCAAGACCTGGAACTCCCTCCCCACTCACCTTCGGCGAACCCAGGACCATCTCGCCTTCAGGAAGCAGCTCAAGACCTGGCTGTTCGAGCAGTAACTTACCCCCTCCCCCAGCGCCTTGAGACCCTCCCGGGTGAGTAGCGCGCTCTATAAATGCCGTGATTGATTGATTGAATTATTGTACCGGTTTTTAAAAAGGGTGACTAGGATAGCACCTATTGCTACAGGCCCATTTCACTGCTTGACTCAGTGGTTAAGGTGGTGGGGCGCATTCTCTTGAACAGGCTCTATAAATAGGTAGAGGCTAATAACATTCTGTCGGAAGCACAGTATGGATTTCGTTCTGGGAGGTCAACCGTGAATCAATGCTTGAACTTGTATTTAGTGTTAAGCAAATATATAGTTGCACAGTCCAGCTCCACACATCTGGCATTTATGGACCCATCATCCGCGTTTGACCGAGTAAATAGATCCAAACTCTGGCAGATTATGTCATCCATGGGGGTAGATCAGGACATGGTTTTATTTTTGAGGGGCCTCCACAGGGACACGGTGGCAGCAGTACGCTATTCAAAAGATTTAAAGGTCACCCGCCATTTTAAAATTGAAAGAGGGGTGAAGCAGGGATGTATCCTGGCCCCATTTCTTTTGAACTTATATGTTAATAATCTGGAGCAGGTCCTATCTGACGCAAAAGTAGATTGTCCACAGGTGGGGCCCCAGCGTCAGCCGGATTTATTATAAGCAGACAATGCGGTCCTTATGGCTAGAACTGCCAGGGGCCAGCAGACCTTACTGAATTTGTTTGCTTATTTTATGGAGGAGTTGGATTTATCGGTGAACGATAAAAATCTTTTGTGATGGTCGTAGGCCCCTGATCCACCAAAGTGATTACTTTCAACGTTGGGTCTTCCCTGGTGCCAAAGACCAGGGAGTTTTCTTTTCTGGGTCTGTTGTGCGACTATTCCCTGAGTTGGCGCCCCCTGGTTAACAAGAAAAAATAGGACCTTGTCAGGGAGAACACTGCCATATTTAATTTTGCTACACGGTTGGGCAGTAGACCCACTGGTGCTCTCTTACAGATTTACAGGGTTAAGTGCACCTCTAAAGCAGTTTATGGGAGTGAAATCTGGGGATATACCACTCAAAAGGAGTTGCAAATTGTCGAAAAGCTAATCTCTTTGCTCAATTGGATCCCAGGCCTGGTCCAGATATTTAAATAAAGGGAGAGAGGGCGAAAGGCAGTAATATCAGTTAGATAAGCCACTCCCAATTCCTGCAAAGTACCCCAACTTTCTCAGTGCATGAAGAATTGGGAGTGGCTTATCTAACTGATATTACTGCATTTCGCCCTCTCTCCCTTTAGATAAATATCTGGACCAGGCTTGGGATCCAATTGGACTAAGATTATTAAGGATTGCCTGGCCTTGGAACATTTCCTTTATATTCCCTGGTTTAAATATATCAGGGATTGTTTTTTGAACTTATGTAAGAGGAGACTTATTTAGGAATCCAGATAGTATCTGTAGGCAGGACTATAAATGAGTGAAAGAACACTTTTTTTGAAGGAGACGGTTGGATAGGAAGGGGGACGCTTTAATGAAATCTAGTGTTTGCCGATATGTTCTTTTGAATACCGTGACCTCCACTGAGCCTTACCGTTTTGTGTGTTAAAAGTAGGTATGACCGCTTTTTACTAACTAGGTTCCTGTTGGACGTATTGCCCTTCTTGTTAGCCTATCCTCGTGGGGGGTATAGGGGTGTTAACCTCACGTCCTGCGTCTGCGAAAGTAAGTCTCCACAGGATACGCTACATTTTTTTAATGTTTTGTAGCTTTTACAAAGTACCTAGGAAACATTAAAGTCTCTCCGTACTGAAAAGGGACGATTTTACTCAGATTTGACCGCACTCATACCTGCAAATGCTCTTGGGAGATATTCTTAATGTTCTTCGTTTTTTAAAAGCTATTGTTAGGCTGAGAAACAACTTTGACTAAACCCCCCTTGGTATGCAGGATAGTCGCCATCTCTTAGATTTTTGTAGGACTTTTAATTGTGTATATATTTTTTATGTATTTTTAAATTGATTATGTTGAAGATGATTTATATCTCAAGTGTATGTTATGGCATGTTTTACTTTTATGGTTTTTATCTTAAAGACTGAATAAAGTGATGTATTTATTGATTGATTGACAGGGGCACAATAAGGGACTGGTATCCAGGATAAAGAAACCCTCGCTCATCATAAGAGTGGCCCAGCTTCCAAGCTGGCATGTCCTGGACAATCAGCACTTACTGCACGGCAGAAACGTCTTGTTCTGCTCGCTCCATCTTCAAGGAAACAAGTTAATAAATTGTCTTAAGGCACCTCTATAACATGCCACGGCATAACTGAATTCTAGGCATTGTATGGCTTCCTCCTCTGAGATCATATTTTGTCATTCTTTCCCCTGTGCCATTCATCACAGCAGGAGGACTGACGAGAATTTTAGCTTATTTTAGCATTGGCACTCTATTGCCACTCATGTGATTCCCTCCTTAAAATCATTTTGTGGCCATTGTTCGGTTGTTGGCAGTGCTTTACAAAAACCCCACATAAAATTATAATAAATAAAATAAAACAAAAAACATGTTAATTGGGCTACACAGCACCAGGGCTAGACTGAGTCTCTTACTTTCAGATCATTTGAAAAAGTGATGGCAATAATCTTCCTGAATGTCCGTCTCTTCTAAGAAATCCCAAAGATCTTGCTCCATTGACACCAAGCACTACAGCAAGACATTTCTACAACTCATGAGAGATAAATGTAGGCTGCAAGGCACATTCACCAGGGGCCGCATTACTTAAGTGCCACGGGGCAAGGCGGAATTAGAGTTTGCACTGTTTTTTGTGTTGTGGGCACTTTCCTAGTACAGAAGTGGCCACAGACCCTTTCACGGCCCCTTCTGTAAAACAGAACATATGGATGGCACCTGGTCTACTTTGACCCATGGGAATCGAGGAACGCCTAGGAACCTGTGCCCACGCCACAATACATCATCTGACGCTGAGGCTCACTGAATGTCGGAAGCCTTACTAACTGTGTGCTTTATAGGAAGTGACACACAACATTTAGTGCGTCTCCCAAAGGCCCTGGGGCATGGAGGTCCTAGGTAACTCCAGCAAGCATGTGTCATCACCCACTACACCCACGTGTGTGGGGATTCCTTTCCGTTTCTTGAAAAACACATTGAGTCCAAAATGGTAGTTAAGGCGAGACTCACGATTGCTGTACTCTCACTATTACAGGTGTGAATGCAGCAGTATGTCCCTGTGCTTAAGAGAGGGCACCTTTCCTGTAATCTGGCGTTTAGTCCCAGACTGCACCAGCTGTACTTGGCACAGACCAGAGCCATGTGCTGGAGTCATGTAATCCAACGCATAGTCGGGTTATCATAATATAATCACGACACATTTCTACGAATTATTGTGTTAAGATTAAATTTGGATGTCTTTGAGATACATAAAAAGACGTTGATTTTTTTTATATATAGAAACCAGGTTCATAAATAAATGTTCTGTTGTGACGTACAGTAATGGCTCTGATGCGTCACAGAAAATAATCTAAATACATGAAGTTGGAATTACAAAGGATCATATTACATGGCAGAGTTACAAACTGACTTCAGGAAAGTCTGCCACCTCTTAATTTCGGAATCTTTGAAATAACTATTCTTTCTACCACCAATATTCTGTCTGTCAGTACAAAAGCAGTGGGTGAGGTGAGGGGTACAGGGGATTCAAGGAGGTGGGAAGGTCCATGGACCACGAGATTCAAGATGTAACTTCCCCTAGAAGGTTGACTTTTCAGCAAACGGTCCAAGGGATAGGAAGCCAGGGAGTAGTTCAAGGGGTTGGAGACTGTGAGAGGTATGAGGCATGGAGGCCGGAGTGGGGATGGGGACCTCAAGTTGATAAAGTATTCAATGATTATAATGTTTGAGCAAGCAGGGGCTTCAGTGCGATTGGAAGCTCGGAGAGGGAGGGGCTGCACAGGGGCTTGGCCATCAACTGCATTACTCCTGAAACCTTTTTGGTTTTGTGTTCCATTTATTATCAGCCCGGAAGTCATGTTTCTTTAGGATGTAAGAACTTGCATCTGAGTAGTGATCGTAAAGGGACCAAGACAGGTGTCCTTTTTTTCGGTCAGAAACGTAGATTGCTTTAGCAAAGTATAATTCTGCCTCCTTACTCCGGTTTGGGTTTGGCTGTCAGCCTGGCAAGAAATGTAAACAATCGCGCTGTACTTTTTTAATGCTTTAACATAAGACTCCAAGCTGAAGCCAGAAATGGTCGTCTGTTTCTGTTTTTCTTCAGCTGCATGCCTTTAAAATAAAGGTTCTCCCAAAACATTCACTGCAATGTAAGGTTTTTGTTTCGGGCACTGTTGTAAAAGTTTGCCTGGGCTAGGCGATTTCAGCACAGTACCCACTTACAAACTCACATCGAAGGGAAAGGCAACACTGCTATGGAATGGCCGCCCATCCCACATTTGACAGTCATCATATGACTAGCAGTAAAAGCCCCCCTCCTGGGGTATTTTTTCCCCAAGTTCAGGTACCGGTCCCCAGCACATTGAAACTGTTGATATTTAGGCGCCAAATGGGCAAAACAACAGTGAAAGCCTGAAGCTTAGAGACACTCATAAACAAGCATTAGCAAAGCAATAGGTCTCGCATTTGTGAGAGTTAGAGCTATTGGCGTTGTAAATGAAAATGTCTTTTACCTATGTGTTTTGGTTTGGAGTGTAGTGGATGTATGAACAAAGACGCAGCTGTAGCACTGTCTAGAGGACTGAGGATGGGGAATTGCCACTGGGAACAGAGACACAGTTACACCACTGCCTACAGGACTGAGAATGGGGAGTAGCTGACGGGACCAGAGAAGCAGCTGCAGCTCTGTCTAGAGGACTTAGAATGGGGGAGTTACTGATGGGACCAGAGAAGCAGCTAGCAACACTACCTAGAGGACTAAGAAGGAGGAATTATCATTGTGACCAGAGACAGCTGCTGCACTGCCTAGAGGACTAAGAATGGGGGAGTTACTGACGGGTCCAGCGAAGTAGCTTGCAGCACTGTCTAGAGGACTAAGAATGAGGAATTACCACCAGGAGCAGAGACGCAGCTGCAGCACTGTCTGAAGGACTTAGAATGAGGAATTACCACTGGGACCAGAGAAGCAGCTAGTAGAACTCTCTAGAGGACTTAGAATGGGGGAATTACCGATGACACCAGAGAAGCAGCAAGCAGTAGTGTCTGGAGGACTTAGAATGAGGAATTACCACTGGGAACAGAAACACAGCCGCAGCACTGCCTAAAGGACTTAGAATGGGGGAGTTATTTTTTTTTTTTATTGAGCAAGAAAAAGAGACAGGTCATACAAGAGACAAATACAGTAAAAACCGCAAGTATAAATCAGATAAGCATAATTCTTTAGTTAATTTAGCACCACATACCGGAAATACATATTACAAATAAGAGCGCCTTAAAACTTTTGATCAAATCCCGTAGTGCAACGAATACCTAAAAAAACCCAGTTACAATGAATTTGCAATACTGTTATCTATAAAGCACCTTAGGCCCATTTCATCAGTAGCAGTGAATTGCAATACTCATATTGAGGAGTATCCTGCCTACGTAGCCTTAAATCTACAGATTACCCCATCTCTCTTTGCGTATGCCTCATCAAACATATAAGCCTGATCCAGCTTGGCAAGCCACTGCTCCATTGTTGGTACCTTGGATGATCTCCAATTCTGCAGTAACAAGGACCTAGCTAATGCTACTGCAGAGGAGATAAAATATTGTTGGTATTTTGATAGCTGTAGTCCTGCCTGGTAAAAGCCAGATAGGACCACCTGCGTTGATGGAAGAATAGGCCTAGCCATGCAATCACTAATAAACGTGAAAATCTCCACCCAAAAGTGTTGTAAAGTAGGGCATGTAAAAAATATACGGACCCAGCCACCCGCCCCCTCCAACTTACATCTAAAACATTGAATCGGAGTGGCTGGGAACATTTTATGCAGTCTCTGAGGCGTATAATATGACAACCATCTAGATAAAAAAGTCATCCTCTTAAAATTAGCCGCTCTCACGGATTTGTGACCGATTTCACACAATAGTTGCCATTCTTTAATGCTAAAGCTACTGTTTCCTGCATAATTTTTGGGAGCATATTCTCAATAAGCTTGTTATTCGCATTTTGACGTAGCAGCCGATACCAGTTTCCTATACCACATTCTTTCATGTCATCAATCCATCTTGCTATTATTTTTGCTACATCATTAATCTTTATATAATTATTTTTAAGGTAACTCATTATTTGAATAAAACTTAACCATAGGAATTGTTTTTGGCTACCAAATTGCTACAAAAATGCTTCCCAAGTCATCGGGTTAGTAGCATTATAAAAATCACCTAGCTTCAAAAAGCCTAGTTCTCTCCAGGACTGCAGCACTCTTTGTGGAATCTGTAAGCCCCTCAACCCACAGTCTTGGAGAGGGGTAAATGCATGGCATGCCTTAACATTATATGGCCTATAGAGTCGTTAAGTGCGTCTTGCTATAGTCATTATAACCTTATATCTTGTTTTCTTAGGTAGTTTCGTTGACCAAAGAAAAACTGGTAAATTAATCGCACTCTCTTTTAACATATGATTTAAGATACGATTATCATATATTGATGAAGGAGCTGCTAATTGTATTGTCTGGCTAATCAAAGAGGCCTGATAATATGTGGGAAAGTGGGGTAGCGCTAGCCCCCCATGCTCAGTGTCTAATTGAAGAATAGATAGTTTTACCCAAGCTTGCTTCTTTACCCATACAAATTCCTGGATAGCTTTATCCAGTTCCTCAAAATAGGAAATTGGCAATTTCGGAGGAAGGTTCAGAAACAGGAATACAAACAAGGGGAGTATTGACATTTTAACTAATGAAGCTCGATCCACTAATGTCAGAGGTAGTAACGTCCACCTCTCTAAAAGCCTTTTTACCTTTATAAGAGTATTTTCATAATTTCAATGAAACAATTGGGGAGTTATTGACGGGACCAGAGAAGCAGGTAGCAGCACTATCCAGAGGACTAAGGGCACCCTGTGTAAGCACCTGGAACAGTCTTAAACCAGCTATGTATTAGCCAGAGGAGATAACTTTCAAATGTCCCTTCGGAGCAGAGCTGTAAGGCACAAACTTTGACTTCTATGACATGATTGGAACTGGATTGCCAAAAGTGCTATTGCTGAAGGTAGCACTGATGGAAGTTATAGTTATTATGAGGCACTGAGAAAGCAACTGGAGCTTCAGAAAATGAGTTGTTGAAGATACAGAGCAAGAGTGTAAAATTTCCACAACAGCGTAGACTCACCAAGTCATAAGGTTCGCAAACTCAAATGAAACAATTTGCTTTCCTATATCTCTTTTTCACTTGCTGCATTATGTGCAATAAACTGCTAAATTTATCTTACTAGCACTGGAATGGAACCTCTGATCTGTAGCATACTTGCAGATTGCTGCAGCAGACACTTTAACTGAGCTAGATCACTGGGTTTCAACATGTATTCAGCTTTTTTAGTAACTTTTTATCCAGTTGAGCTAGAAACATTTTTTGGGTTAAAATCTGCAAATTACACATCGGAAGCTGGATTATGTGGTAACTAAGACATATCCATAATTATGTGGAAAAAGCGGTAGCCCTAAAATCGCATAATTCGGTGGTCCTGCCTAAAGTTAAGGGTTGCATATACTGCTCGGCTGCTTGATGATTCCAAGCCACCCTTTCTTCTCACACAGCTTCCAGGAATATCGGAGAGCATCCCAACACAAACTTATTGAAAGACAAAAGTCTAGCAACCGGGACAGTTGACCACCCTGCTAACCCTGAAACGTCTTCAAACAAAGTGGCGGGGTAGACAGTGGCTGTGCATCTGAAAGTGCATAGGACTAGAATTACCCACGCTGGGCAACCACACTTTCATACAAAATCTTTCATTTCTGATTTCTACCCTATACCTGATGTGTGTGTGAAGGAAGGGTGGACTCCGTTACCCGTATGGTGGTTATTGCTCCGCATGCCTTAGTATTGCATGGTAAAACATTTTCATTGCACAAAATATAAAAGACAGTCTTCGTTAATTATTGTTTGCATTAATAGATTCATAGACGAAAGCCAAATATGAGAATAAGCGCGACTTTGACGGATGTCATTTTCATAACCCAACCACAACGAGCCTATGTCTGCGCAAAGCTCACGCGCCACCCATCCTTTTTACGACATTGGAATACCGCTACGGAAGGGCGCATGTACAACATCAGAAGCACTCTCCATTCCGGAAAAAACAGCCTTCGCTTCACAAGCAGCACATTCGCAACTTTGCAAAGGGCGCGACAGTGTATTCTTCACTTAGCGAGGAGTAATGGTATGTTCGGGCATAAAGGTCTAAGGTTTCCTAAAAAAACAAGACAAAGTGCTAAATAAATCGAAATGACTCTCAATCAAAATACTGTCAGTCAAACTAAAGCTGGTAACAACATGGAGGAGTGGCAGCGGCAGGGAGTGCACTGCGTGAAGTCGCCTCTGTTGTTCTGTTTGCCTGAGGCATGGGAGGGGAGAAGGGAATTTACAACCTGAACTGCATGAGGAGGGGCTAAAGTCTACACGGACAACAGGTGAATAATAACGAGAAAGGAAAGGCAGCCATCAGTTGAGCGTAAGAGATGCTTGAGGACAGCTAAAAAAAAATAGTCCTTACAAATGTTAAAATTACATGCAGCATAAGAGCCCATGTAAAAGGGGCAGTCCGTATGGAAGGCTACAAAATTTGAAAAGGAGGGACTAGTACGCTATTTCATCAATGAAAAGCCCAAGGACAGTAAGAGAAGCCAATAGAAAAGATGAGAGGAGCCAATAGAAAAGATGGGAGGGGCTTAGAAAAGATGGGAGGGGCTTCAAGCCCATATCCTGAGCACAGCATGTCTCGAAGAGACAGCGCAAACGCTGCCAAGGCGACACCTAAAAAGAGACCAGAGTCACAAGAGGCAAAACGTGTAGTCACCAGCGGCAATGCGAAGAAATCTCTTTCTACCCTTATGGCAGGCAGTGACCATGAATATACACCTTGTCTCGGACTCTACACCCTAATGTTCACCATACAAGCATTTCCCTTCACCAGGGGGCTGTCTGAAGAACGTCGTTACAGTGTGTCACGTGGCATCACAATGCTAGTAGGCAGCTCTGTTCTTTATGTACAGGGTTCCAGCCATACAACCTCCAAATTATACATAATATAAATTCTGGGGCAGCAGGAGAAATGCCAGCCTGGATATCCGTTGCTGTCTTTCGTTTGAGACATACGCCTTTGATGTCTGAGAATTTATCCTGGCTCCCAAGAAAGTCAGAACCTGAGAAGGGGTGAAGTGTGACTTCTCCAGGTTTATGGACAGACCCAGTGACTGAAATAGAGATCGGCATATTTGAGTGTGTCTCATTGCCACTGCAAATGACTGCGCCTTGATAAGGCAGCCGTCTAGATAGGGAAAAATTTGGACGCCCGCTTGACGAAGATGTGCTGCCACCGGTGCTAAAACCTTGGTGAACACTCGGGGCGCAGAGCGGAGGCCGAAGGGAAGGACTTTGAATTGGAAGTCTCTGCCAGCCACTCTGAAGCGCAGGAATTTTCTGTGTCTGGGTAGGATGGGGACATGAAAATAGGCATCTTGAAGATCCAGTGTTGTCATGTAATCTCCTTGAGATAGAAAATGTAGAACTTCTTGGAGAGACAACATTCGAAATGATTGTTTTTGGAGAAATTTGTTCAGGGAACGAAGGTCCAGGATGGGTCGCCAATCCCCTGATTTTTTCTTGATGAGGAAGAATCTCGAATAGAAACCTGCACCCCTTTGTAATATTGGAACCACTTCGATCGCTCCTTTTTTTAACATGATTTTGATTTGGCATAATAGTTCCCTCAGATGTGCAGGAGGAGGACCTCTGGGAGGAGAATTTGGGGAAAATTTCACAAATTCCAAGGTGTGTCCTCTGGACACTATGTCCAACACCCATCGATCTGTAGTGATGGCAGACCAGTTTGAGAAGAAATGGGAGATTCGTCCTCCAACTTTGGCTGGGTTGTTGAGCAGAGTGGTAGGCAGGTGGCGGCTGTCACTGCCTTTTTGAAGAGTCTCTGCCTCTGTAGGAAGATTTTCCTCTGTTCTGTTTATAGGAGGCAGCTGGAGGTTGACGATACGATTGCTGTGAGGAAGAGTAACGTTGTTGTACCGGATACGGTCTGTTCTGATTGTAACCTCCTCGAAAGGAATAGGAGGATCCACGACCTCTCGCTCCACGAAAGGGCTGCTTTTTAAATTGCAAAGTGCCCAGAGCACGTGCGGTGTCAGTATCCTTTTTAATTGTTTGAAGTGCATCATCTATGTGCTGCCCAAAAAGTGATTCTCCGTCAAAAAGCATATCAATTTTTGTTTGCACTTCTTGGCGAAAAGAGGTAGCTCTTAACCAGCCCTGCCTTCGGAGAACTGCCGCACCTGCCAGCTGACGAAAGCCTGTGGAAGAGATATCCACTGCACAATCAATGATCTCGGCAGAGATCTTCTCCCCTTCCTGGAGAATCTTTAAAGCTTCGGTCTTCGAGTCTTCAGGCAACATATCGATGAAAGGAGAAATGTCCGACCACATTTGCCTATCATAGCGGCCTAGAATAGCAAGGGAATTAGCCGCACGGACCGTAGTTGCTGCCATGGTAGAATTTTTTTTGCCAATGGCATTAAGGCGCCTGCCTTCCTGATCAGGAGGTGCCGACAATGGAGACGAGGGATTCCTGGCACGACGTTGAGCCGCCTGCGAAATAACCGAATCCAGCTTCGGTTGACCAATTAAACAGGCTGGCGAATTGTCTGGTGCCTTTTACTTTTTATCCAAGCGCGGCAGGACTGCCGGAATGGAGGCAGGGGTTTTCATGACTTTCAGACCCTCCTGCCAGATGAAATCGATTATAGGAATCGCCCGCACCTGTTTTTGTGGTTGATTCTTGAAATCATATAAAAAACAATCCTCATCCTTTGAGACCATAGGGAGATGAAATCTCTTGGCTGCTCTGTCCATGAGGACATGAAATCCACCTATATCCACCGGCGGAGATTCCACAGGAGTAGGAGAGGCAGGCGGCGGTGTCTGAATTTGGTAATTATCCCATTCAGTAAGTAGGGATCTATCGTCTAACTCCCCTTCTTCTCTGTCCTCATCAGTTGAATGAGTGTCCTCTATAATATGAGCCGCAGGCGCCACCGGAGAAGTATGAGGGGGCGGCGCAATGATTGAAGAAGGTGGAGGAGCAGGTGTTTGAGGGACCGAAGAAGCTGGCTCTGAAGGAGGGAAGCGACGGTAATAGTCATCCAGCATGTGCTGCAAATTTGAAATGAGTGACAGGGGCATCTGTGCAGTCGGATTTTCAGACTGTGATTGGTAATTCGGCTCCGAATAATAGTCATAGTCCTGTTCTTCGTCTATGTCCTGGCACTTAATGAGGAGCTCTGATGGACTACGAGCTGCTCGAAACCTATCATCCTCCTCTGAATCCTCCTCGTCCGCCCCATAATCCAACAGTTGCACTGGAAGGTTAGGCGAGGCTTGAATAGGCAATAAAAGGTCCATAGACAATTGTCTGCGTTGAAGCAACAAGCCTTTCCTGGATTCAGATGACAGTAGAAGGGCTGCTGAAGGCTTCAAAGGCACTAGAGGCATCAAACCTGGAGGCAAAACCAGGGATTCCGTCGACGAAGCTGCCGCCGTCGACGAAAAACATACTTGACTCTCCATCTGTAAAGTCTTCGCCGCCGTCGTCGACGAAGCAACCGTCGACGGAGCAACCGGCAACGAAGCAGGCGTCGACGAAGCAGGCGTCGACGAGACAACCGTCGATGGGACAGGCGTCGACGAGGCAGGCGTCAACGAGGTAAGCGTCGACGAGGTAAGCGTCGACGGAGCCAATCGATCCTTGGAGGCTCCCGTCGATGAAGAAGCATCCGACGACGAAGGCTTCTTCATTATCTTCGTCGACGAAGAGAGAGATGACGTCGACGACTTTGGCTTCACCGTCACTGAGACCAGCGCCGACGGAGAGGACGTCGACGATATCACCATAGCAGGTTTAGGTGAAGAGAAGGTAGCCGTAGTCGTTGTAGCTGTGACGACGGAAGTCTTCGTCGATGGCGGAATCGGCGACGAGCTCGTCGACGATAGACCAGTTTTTTGAGGTAAAACTGATTCTGACAGATTTTGACGCCTGAGACTTCGATCTCGGGGGCGTAGACGATGTAGAGTGACCCTTAGGGGGAACAGAAGTCCCTTTAGACGATGAAGGCTGGTCATCACGCTTGGAAGAGTGATGTTTTTTCAGTACCTTGGCCTTGGGAGAAGATAATTCTGCCTCACTAGCCCTTTTCTTAGATGCAACAGTCTTAAGAGAGGAATCACTCTCTACATCAGAAATAGGGTCATCCTTCATTTTAAGCTTCTGTAGCCACAGAAGTAGTCGACCTTCTCTGTCCCTTAAGGTCTTTTGAGGAAAAGTCCTGCATATTTTACAGTCTCTCACCTGATGGTCAGGATGTAGGCAGTAAATACATTTTTTGTGAGTATCCTCAGAGTGGAGACACAGTTTTCCACAATACTCACAGTGTCTGAAGAGTGATCTCTTAGTAGTAGACATTGCTGTGAAGCTTCAAGTAGAATTCTTGAAAAGAAGAGTTTAAGTACTGAGCAGAGCTCAGGGAGACTCCCTTCACACGACGTGCGGTAGAAAATCTGAGGTTCTGAGTCTCTGGGGAGAGGGTTCTAGAGGGTGCTGCCGCCTGATTGGCTGGAGTTTGGACTGTATCTAAGGACTTGGACGAGCTAATAAAGTGAAAACT
Organism: Calotriton arnoldi; assembly: GCA_963921515.1. Classification (NCBI taxonomy): domain Eukaryota; kingdom Metazoa; phylum Chordata; class Amphibia; order Caudata; family Salamandridae; genus Calotriton; species Calotriton arnoldi. The sequence goes on along the minus strand of CAWUFW010005548.1, from coordinate 507,574 downwards.
TTTTTCCTATTGATTGCTATGTTACAATACTCCCTATGGAATTTTTTAGCTATGCTATTAGTATTCTATGTATTTATGTATGCATATATTGCTATTTTATGTACCGTGGGACTCCCACTTCGACGACTGGGAATGATTCAAGCATGTGAATCTATGAAAGACACCCTAATACTGGAGAATATAAATTCTGGGGCAGCAGGAGAAATGCCCAGAGACAGTGGGAAGCACAAGCCCAAAGAACTGTAGGCCAGAGCAGTGGGAGAAGATCCTGAAGTGAGGTGGTCGAGGTCAACAGACATGGAAGTTGAGGTCAGAATCCATGACAGGGAAGCAGGAGGCAATAGAGAGGTCTGAGGTGGTGGTGAGGTAGGTAAGAAAAAGTAATAGAAAGGGAAGCATGAGAAAAGGAATGAAAGTGGAAAACAAGTAGTGGGGAGGATGGGAGAGGTAGTAGGAAGGAGGAAGGTGCCAGTGGTAAGTGTGCTGGGTTTTAGGCAGCAGTGCAAGAGAAGCAAGAGGCAACAAGTATTGGCAATGCCAATAGGTCTCACATTTGTGAGAGTTAGAGTTATTGGCATTGTAAACGAGAGTGTCTTTTACCCATGTGTTTTGGTTTGTGGTGGAGTGGATGTATGTGGTGTGGAGTGGAATTATATGGGTTGGTTTGGAATTGTTAGTTGTAGAATTGTGTGGGGTGGAACTATATGGTGTGAATTGGCTTTGTGGAGTGGAATTATGTGGCAATGTGGATAGATAGGGGTGAGAGCTGCACAGAATAGATAGACAGGAAGACAGAGAGGGATAGGTAGTTTGTCCATGAAGTGGTAAATGAACGCAAGACAGAGGAGCAGAAAGAGTGTGCGAGAAAGACTGGGAGAGCAGTTGACAGATGCATAAAGAGGGAGCGCCTGTGTACACAGAACACACCCCAAGAAGAGGAGGAGAGCGTGGTATTGAGGTACAGAAACCTTGAAAAGGCACGGGAGAGAAACTGTGCTCGAAGACCTGAAGTAACCATATGAGAGAGGCAGGAAGAGTGCGTGAGAGAGAGTGGTGAGAAAGAGTGGTGTGAGAGAGAGAGAGAGAGAGAGAGAGACTGTTTGCTCTTCCCAAAGAAACCTTATTAATCTAAAACTAAGGCAGGTGTTCAGAGAGTCAATGACCACCCACCAGCTGACAGCGGGGCACCGAGGATGGGCACTGGACCGAGAGAGATAAGACAGACTGGAGAAAGAATATATAAAGGGGTAGAAAAATAAGATTAGGAAAGGATCGGATAAAGAAAGGCTCAGTGTAGAAAATAGATGGCACGAGGGAGAATTCAAAGAAAAAAATGAATGAGGCCTCACATGCCATGAGTGATTGGTGGTGGATTTTATTCAGTGTTATAGTCTAGTGTGACCAAAGCCGTTATATTCAGAGCTGTAACAGAGCATCTCGAACAAGCTTCAGCGCTCCTGCGTTCACTACAGGCGTCAGCTGCTGCTGAGCACAAATAGGAGGAGCTCAGCATGCTGGTCTCTCCCAGGCAGCAAAAGAAAGGGGCATTTTGTGGGGGGTAGGGGTGGGTTTCATCGGTGAAGAAAAGGAAGACCTACAAGAAGGAGTGGACAAGAAACTGACACGACACACAGCAAACAGAGCATGTGCACAAAGCGGCGACTATTAAAATACAATATCAGAAATTACCACTTTGAACAATAAGAAGCTCTAAAACGCCCTTGAAACTGGTGCAAACCGCCAGATAAGGAATGTAAATGGACACTAAAGTACTTGATGGTCAATGTACCTTGCTAAAGAAATCTCTGTGCAGTCTAGACACAAGTTTGATTCATCATATAACATGGAGAGTTAATATGACTGCTGCAAACCACAACATGTAGCATGCAGGGCACAGATTTGTATTTTATGTAGACAGCTCAGTCAGTTACTGCTTATGCTTGAGAGATCATTTTGTTACCCACAGGTCACAAGCTACAATTCTAGAAGTGAGATATGAACTGGCATCAAGGACCTGGCATCAGAGCGTTAAGTGCAGCTACCCCCAGCCAGTATGACACTCGAACAAAAGCAGTGCGATTGGCCTGATACATTGATACACCTACTAAATGCACACACATACACAGACCAGTGGTGGGGTCAATGCTCACAGTATTAAAAAAACAAGGCTTTTTAACGCACAGAAAGACAAGCGCCTCGATGCAAGTCAACAGCACTATAACATTCTGTGTGCGATTGCATCACTAGAGTATTGAACAGAGGGTGATTGGAAACTTTAAACAATAGAAAGCATGTACAATTTGTTGATTACTCATTTTTTCCCTTAATAGATTAAGCAAGTCTTATTGGACATCTGAGGTTGCATATAAAACAAGCCCCAAGCTTTAAAGGACAACCTAATGCACGCTGGTAAATGTAGAGTGTTTGCTTCCAATGAGAGAGCAGCAAGAATCATGCTGGTGTTTTTTTTGCATTTTAAAAGGTTTTCCTTAAGTAAACACAATGTGCAGCGTGTGTACGGAAGGAAGCTGCAAGTTCCCACTAGAAAATGAGGGTGTGTACTCCTCTGTCAGACCCCAGTGAACTATGAGAACTGGAGTACCGATAGATAGATAGATAGATAGATAGATAGATAGATAGATAGATAGATAGATAGATAGATAGATAGATAGATAGATAGATAGATAGATCTCACATTCCATGGGAATCAAGTTCTCGTAACAGTATATCATTTTTTACACAGGATTGATACTGGAGCACAAAATGCGTGCTACGGTTTGCAGCTGCAGTCTTAGCCTTCTCTACATCCTGGAGAATTAGAGAGCATGGCACAGACAGGAAGGTGCGGCCAACATAACATGCTTGACTGCTCATTAGAAACCAATGTCGGGGGGTGGGCAGTAGTCTATTGGTACAGGAGTAAAAAGTGGCTCACACATGTGGGACAGGTGTCAGACGGCGGGCAGTGAACAACTGGCACAATGGGACCAGAGTTCGGGAGATATACAGAAGCACAGTGGCATAGAACAGGTAGCAGAGATTACCAACAGTGGTAAAGAGGCAGGCTGGTGCGTGGGGCATCAAGTATAGGGCTATGCATGGCTACCCCCACTTTTTCCCTGATATCTGATGCACTTTGACTGAGTGTGCACTGGGTCCCTGCCAATCAGGTTCCCAGGGCCTGTGTTCTTTCCCAAAACGTTATCTTTGTTTCCACAATCGGCACACCTCTGGCCCACATGTAAGTCCCTTGTAAAAAGTACTGGTGGTACAAAGGGCTTTGTGACCAGTGAGGGTCTCTAAGGGCTGCAGCATGTATTATCCCACCCTCAGAGACCCCTCACCAAAACATACATACTGCCATTGCAGACTGTGTGTTTTGGTGCAGACAAAACCTAAGAGTCGACATCGCACACATCCCTGTGTGCCATGCCCACAACCACTGCCTGTGGCATAGGTAAGTCACCCCTCTAGCAGGCCTCACAGCCCTAAGGCAGGGTGTACTATACCACAGGTGCAATATGCCCCTACAGTGTCTAAGTCCGTTCTTAGACACTAAGTGTAGTGAAGCTATAATGAGTACATGGGCTGGGAGTTTGTCATTATGAACTCCACAGCTCCATGATTGCTTTACTGAATACTGAGAAGTTTAGTATCAAACTTCTCAGCACAAGAAACCCATGCTGATGCCAATGTTGGATTTATTGTAAAATGCACTCAGATGAAAACTACCAACTCCCTTGTGTCCAGCTTACTGGTTTGCACCAGCCTGCCACACACAGCCATGTTTCTGACCCCCTGTGGTGGGAGCCCTTGTGGGTCAGGAACAAAGGCTGCTTGGGGTGGAGGTGCTTCACACCTACCCCAAAGCAGCAACAGCATTCAGGGCGGTGAGCCTCAAAGGCTTCCTGCCCTTTGATATGCTAGCCAGGGCCTCTCCAGCTAGTGCAGATGCCCACCCTCCTAACCAAGCCCCACTTTTGGCAGCAAGGTCGGCGGGAAAATTTGTAGTCAGGAGAGATGTGTCCCCCCCTCTGCCAGGACCACCCCTAAGGTGTCCTGGACCAAGGTGACCCCCCCCCCCCCTTAGAAAATTCTCCATCTTGAATGGAGAGAACATACAAGGAGTGTAGTCACCGTAAAAGGCAAGTAGCTCATGAACTACCGTCTGTCAGTACCTGTAACGCCCCTAAATTCAGTATTTAGTGGCACCCCTGAACCTTGATCCTCAGATTCCTGCGACCTAAGAAGAAAAGGACGAAGAAGATGCTGTGCAGCCGAGCCTGAAGACAACTGATTTGGCTCCAGCCCTACTGGCCTGTCTTCTGCTCAAAGACCCCACGAAGAAGACAACGCCTGTCCTGTGGACAGCAACTTCCAGAACCTGAGGAAGACTGCCCATGCTTCAACAAAGACCAGATCTCCCAAGGACAGCAGACATATCCAGAAAAATCCAACTACAAGGACTCCGGATCCAGCTGGAAGCGCAATCCCTGCCCACGTTTGTACCAGACGCCCACAGCCCGAGTCTGAGTGGCTCACCTGTCCAGTGAAGTCTCCCCAGCGATCTTGACCTCGAATCCAACGTTGGCTGACCTCTCCCAGACTCCACGAAGACACCTGCAGCCTCATCTTGAAGGGTCCCCCTGACCGCGAACGGCTCAGGTAAAGAAAATTCGACACCAAAGGGCACCCCTGCATCCACAGCTCGACGACTTCGGGGAGCCCAGCCGACGGTAGCTGGTGCTCCTTCGACATCTCAACTTACCAGCCCCACAGGTGGTCCCCTTCATCCAGCCTCCAGGTCCGAGCCTGCAGCCTCTTTGTGCGACTGAGACTCCCCATTGAAAAGAATTGGCCGCCCGACGCTGATTTGCACCCTGCACCTGGCCACACCTGGTTGTGTAAGGATGGTGCTGCCTTGTGGGCCACCCCTCCACCCTGTTCTTGCTTTAAGCCCCGGGCCCGTGCCCTGAAACCGCGGGTACCTACCTGAAAACCACACCTCTTGTTGGTGCCCCCAGTCTCCTTTGACTAACATTGGGCCCAGTGACCTTTCACCCGGCCGTCCCAGTGCCGCTTGCGGTGCAGTACCTAACTTGATCTGACCCTTGCCCAGTGTTAGTCCAAACCCCCAAAGACTGGACGAGTAAGTTGAGTACTTACCTGTAACTGCATATAACTGTTTTACTTCGATAGGATTGCATTGCATCTTTTGCCTATCACACTAAATGTCAATCTTTTGCATTTGCTAAGTTTGCTACTGTTTGATTGACATTAACAAAGTATTTTGATGCTGATGTAAAGTATTTGATTGCCTTTACAAAACAATACCTACTGCATTTGAAAAGTATTGCTATTCTTAAAACTGTTACTTAACTGCAACTGAGTTCCTCTTGGTTCTAAAAATAAAATAAAGTAATAACATTTTATACAAAACAATAGGTCTTGCATTCAGTCTTTTGAGTGTGTGTGTGTGTGTGTGTGTGTAATCATTGCTTGCCTGTGTACAACAAATGCTTAACACAGCCCTCTGATAAGCCTAACTGCTCAACCACACTACCACAAATAGAGCTTTTAATATTATCTACTTAAGCCTCTGGGGATTCACTGGACTCTGTGCACACTATAACTTACTTTGGTATAGTATATACAGAGCCAGCTTCCTGCAGCATCTTCTTGGTTGAGAGTTCTGTGAGGGTTCTCACAATGGATCCATACCCCTTCACAAACCTCCTGTAGTGCCATGTCAAGCAAAGGAATGCCCTGACTGAGGTATGGGTTGTTGGAGCTTCCCAGTCCAGAATTGTCTGGATCTTGGGTTGTAAGGGCCTACACCTACAAGGTGGCCCAAGTATACAACAGTGCCCTGCCCTAACTGGCACTTGGATGCCTTGATAGTTAGGCCTGCAGATTGCAGGGCCAGTAAAACCTTCCCCAGATGAACCAGGTGATCCTGCCAGGTGGAGCTAAAGTTAGCAATATCGTCAAGATATGCCGCACTAAAGGTCTCCAACCCAGCAAGGACTTATTCACCAACCTTTGTAAGGTGGCAGGGGCATTCTTTAAGCCAAAGGGTATAACAGTAAACTGATAATGCTCATCTGGTGTGGAGAATGCTGTTTTTTCTTTGGTTCCTGGGGCCATGCCAATCTGCCAGTACCCTGCAGTTAAGTCAAAGGTACTGAGAAATTTGGCTGCACCCAATTTGTCTATCAGCTCATCAGCCCTGGGCATAGGGTGAGCATCTATCTTAGTGACAGCATTGAGACCTCTAGTCCACACAAATCCTCATTCCTCTCTTTCCACCTTGGAGGTGAGGCTTGGGGACCGAGACCACTGGGCTGGCCCAAGGACTCTCAGAGGGTTCAATAACCCCTAACTCCAGCATCTTGCTTACTTCAGCTTTGATGCTCTCCTTAACTTGGTCAGACTGCCAATAGATCTTGGTTTTGACAGGCAAGCTGTCCCCAGTGTCCACATCATGGGTACACCAGTGTGTCTGTCCAGGGGTAAGGAGAAGAGCTCAGCATACTGTTACAGGACTTGCCTGCAATCAGCCTGCTGTTGGGCACACAGGGTGCCTGAGTAGACAACTCCATCAACTGATCCATCTTTCTGACTGCAAGAGACGAGTTCAGTGAGAGGTTCACTCTGTCTCCTGATCCTCATCAGTAACCATCAGCATGGTCGCATTAGCCCGGTTACAGAAAAGTTTGAGGCGGTTCACATGGATCACCCTCTTGGGGTTCTGCTAGTGCCCAGGTCTACCAAGTAGGTGACCTCACTTTTCTTTTCTAGGATAGGTTAAGCACCACTTCATGTGTCTTGGAGAGCCCTTGGAGCCACAGGGTCAAAACCCACACCTCCTGCCCTGGTTGGAACTCCACTAGTGCAGCCTTTTGGTCATACCTGAGCTTCTGGAGCTCTTGGCTGTCCTCAAGATTTTGGATGCTTTCTCCATGTACTCTGCCATTCTGGAACATAGGCCTAGTACACAATATATTGCTTAGGTTCTTGAAGAGGATTCTCCTAACCTTCCTTCACAATACAAAGGGGGTCCCCTAACAGAAGTTCAAAGGGGGAAAACCCTACTCCCTTCTGAGGCAGCTCTCTGTAGGCAAAAAGCAGGCAACGCAAAAGGACATTCCATCTCCTTTTGAGGTTTTCAGGGAATCCCATGATCATGCCTTTCAATTTCTTGTTGAATCGTTCAACAAGGCCATTGGTTTGTGGGTGACAAGGTGCAGTGAACTTATAGTTCACTCCACGCTCATTCCACTTGTGTCTCCGGTATGCAGACATGAAGTTGGAACCCCTGTCTGAAATCACCTCCATAGGAAACCCTACCCTGGTAAAGATACAGATGAGGGCCTTGGCTACTGCATGGGCTGTAGTCCTAAGGGCAATGACCTCAGGATACCTGGTAGCATGATCCACTACTACCAGTATGAAATGGATTCCTGATGCTGTGGGAGGCCCCAGTGGACCCATCATGTCCAAACCTACCCTTTCAAAGGGAAACCCAACCACTGGCAGTACTAGAATTAAAAGGGCCTTTGGGTCCACCTGTCTTGCCACTGGCTTGACAGGTGACACATGAGCTGATTAAATCTTTTATTTTCTGGGATAGATTTGGCCAGTAGAAATGGCTGACAAGCCTATTCCAAGTTTTTGTCTGGCCAAGATGCCCAGCTAGGGGGGTGTCATGGGCCAATGTGAGGAGAAATTCTCTAAACTTCTGAGGCACTACCACTCTCCTAGTGGCAGCAGGTTTGGGGTCTCTGGCCTCAGTGTAAAGGAGTCTCTCCTCTCAATAGGTCCGGTGGGAGCCACTGACATCTCCCTTTTCCTATGCAGCAGCTTGCTGTTGCAGGGTCTCAAGAGTTGGATAGAACCTGTCCAATGCACAGCTGTTCCCTAGAGGCTCCCCCTGGGCCCAGGAGCTCAACCTGGTATGGTTCAAGTTCCATAGTTTAGGTTCCCTCTGAGGTTGACAAGTCCTCTCCCGAAGGAGAAGGGGCCTGAGCTTTTTGCTGTACAGAAGCTGGTTCCCCAGTCTTCTAACATCTTTCCTCTTGGAAGTTTGAGCCATTATTCCAGACTCCAACACTTCTTTTTCACCCTGTGCTCGGCTCTGTGCCCGTGGTTTTACACACACCAACTCAGGGATTCCCAGCATGAGTTTTCAGTTCTACCTCAGCCCATGCTGAGGTCTCCAGATCATTCCCTAGCAGACATTCAACTGGGATCTTAGAAGAGACCACTACCTCTTTCAGGCCAGTAGCCCATCCCCATTCAGATGACACCATAGCCATGGGGTGGACTGTAGTGACATTATCAGCATTGGTGACTGGATAGGTTTTTCCAGTCAAATATTGTCCTGAGGAAAACAGTGTTTCTTTCACCATGGTGACACTGGCACCTGTATCCCCCAGGGGTACAGCTGGTACACTTTCATATTAAGGGGGCAGGCAGCAAGAGTGGCTAAATCTACCCCACACTCAGAGACTAAAATAGCTTCAGTGTGAACCCTGATTTTCTCTGGGCACACTATTGATCCCACCTTGAGACTTGCCACACCAGTGCTAACTGGAGGAGTACTAGGGGCATTCTTTTTGGGACAGGCAGATTCTCCAGTTTTCTGTCCCAACTTCTTACAGTTGTAACACCAGGCCTTTAGGAGATCAAGAGTTTTACCTTTGTACCCACTGCTGGGCTGTGAAGAGTTATGGGGCCCACCCTCCTGTGCAGGTGTTTTGGGGGCTTTAGAAGACACTTGACTTTTATCTTTGGGAGTGATTACCTACTTTCCCCATGGGAGGTTTTGTAACCCCTTTCTTTTGGTCACCCTCAGTGTTAGTCTTGGTCACCCTAGTCTTGACCCAGTGGTCTGCCTTCATTCCCAATTCTTGGGGAGAAATTGGACCTAGGTCTACCAGATTCTGATTCAACTTTTCATTAATGCAATTACTTAAAATGAGTTCTTTCATAAACTGATTATAAAGCCCAACATAGTCAAGCACTTCTCTTCTAGTTAACCAGCCATCTAGTGTTTTCACTGAGTAGTCTATGAAGTCAACCCAGGACTGACTTGAGGTTTTGTGAGCTCCCCAGAATCTAATTCTATATTCCTCAGTGGTGAGTCCAAAGCCCTCAATCAGGGTAACCTTCATGAGTTCATCGGACTCAGCATCTGCCCCAGTAAGGGTCGGGAGTCTGTCCCTTCAGTTACCAGTGAACAGTTCCCAACGCAATACTCCCCAGTGTGACATCTTCACTTTTCTCATTCCACCGGCCCTCTCAAAGGCTGTGAACCATTTTGTGATATCATCACCTTCCTCATATTTGGGAACAATCCCTTTCGGGATTTTAGGGTCATAAGACATTTCTCTGTCCCTAGGTATTATATTGCTGCCACCATTCAAGGGTGCCCCTAAATACTGAATTTAGGGGTGTTACAGGTACTGGCAGATAGTAGCCAATTGTATGTTTACTTTTAGGGTGACTACACCCTTTGTCTATCCCCTACCTTTGGAGAAGGGGCATCCCCTAACCTGAGCGGCTAAAATCCTTCGATCCAACATGGAACATTTTCTAAGGAGGGGGTCACTTCAGCTTGGGATACCTTATGGGTGGTCCTGGCTGAAAAGGGACACATCTCTCCTGTTTACTGATTTTCCGGCCGTCCTTGCTGCCAAACGTGGGGCTTGTCAGGGGGGCAGGCATTTCGTCTAGCTGGAGAGGCCCTGGCTAGCATAACAAAGGGCAGGAAGCCTTTGAGACTCACCACCCTGAATGTTGTTCCTGTTTGGGGTAGGTGAGAAGCACTTCCACCTCAAGCAGGTTTTGTTCCTGACCTACAAGTGCACAAGGGCTCCCACCTCAGGGGGTCCGAAACATGTCTGGGTGTGGCAGGCTGGTGCAGACTAGTCAGCTGTACACTAGGGAGTTAGTCATTTTCAGGGGGCATCTCTAAGATACCCTCTGAGTGCTTGGTACAATAAATTCAACACTGGCATCAGTGTGGGTTCATTGTGCGGAGAGGTTTGATACCAAACTTCTTAGCATTGGGGGCGTGGCTTGCCGTGCTGCGGAATGGCCGCTCAGTGAGTGAGCTCCGCCGGCCGAGATATTATCCTATATAGATCCGCTCATCCTGGAGGGACGAAACTCTGCAATTTTTGCTACCTGGTAGGCAGAACAGCTGCAGCACTAAGCGGGGAGATCCCCGGATTGCTAAAACGCCTACCCGCCGAGATATCCGATCCGACGGACCACGAACGTGGACCGAGGAGTGTGCAGTGGAGCTCTGAGGCGGCTGACCGCATCACCGGAGGCCGGGGCTGCATTGTGGGCCTGGGCGGTGCCGCCTGAGACATAGGTGGAGTCGGGCTGCGGTCAGCGGCGGAGCCGGCGGCCTGCCGTCGCCGCCGACTTGAAACGGTGAATGCGCTGCCTACCCGCGATGCTGGATGCCAGAGTAGAGACGGCGAGGATTGTGTAGCCGGGCGAGGCCGCCGTGGCCATACGAGGCTGACTCTCTGAGGGAGGACCCAGCGGGACCACATGAGGCGTTGGCGATACTGAGGTGCGTGATGAGGTTGCTGTGAACTGGCGGTTGGCACAACTGCATGGTGCAGGTATACGCCTGTGGTGATCCTGGCCTGGCGCCGATGGGGCGGGGAGAGCCTTCCGGCTCTGGCGGACGCCATCTTGCGGAGGCCTCGGACCGTGCGGGCCTGCGCTGGTGGAGGATTCCTGAGGCTGCTCTGATCTGCGCCGCGACTGACACAGGCGATGACTGAGTGTTGACGTTGTGCGGGGCAGGATTGGCCCCGTGGGACACGGGGGTGTGCATCTGCCGCCTACGAACCTTGTACTGTGGTGAATTGTCGGTGGGCCGCCATCTTGGTTGCCCTGGTCTGTTTGGCGCCGCACTGCATCGTGGTGACCTGATCGCAGCTTCTGGGTGCGCAGCTCTGGACCGCGGACCGGTCCGGCTGAACGTCACTGGCATAAGGTGCCGGAGTTGAGTGGATAGTCACGCTGTGAAAGTGTGGCGAGTGGACCTTGCTGAATATTTGCCTGATGTACACTCAGATTGGGAGCTCTGTGAGTCGGTACTGACTGGAGGTCTCCCTTGGCACCCACTACATCAGTGGCGGTGATGCGCTGACGGGGGCTCCATTGGCGTGACTGCGTGCGGTGCATTGCGGAGACCACTGGCCACACAGGGGTCATACAGAGGCGTTCAGAGGGAGCGCGCTGCCTGCGTGGCTCGGGAGGCCTGGTCCTACCGTTTGGGAGTGGCGGCGGGCCTGCTGGCCCTCTGGAGTTACAATTAAGGTGATAGCAACGCCGCCTAATCATGGGCAAACAGGATGCCAAGCAACCTAAAATCAGCTTCGAGCAGCGCCGCTCAACCAGACAAATGGAATCTGAGTCGGCCACCGGTGGGGCTCCCGAGGGTCCTCCGGCAGACCAGGGTGAGGACATCCGTACACTAATGTTAGAAATGCGATCAAGCCTGCGCACCATCGACGCCAAATTAGATACTTTAACGTCCCAGATGGAATCGGTGAAAACTCAAGTAGGGGTTCACGAGCATAGACTGGACGTCCTCGAGAACAAACGGTCCGACTTCCATGACTTCCAGGTGGAAACAAAAGACCAACTGTCGCAGATGGATCGCCTCCTGTGTGTGATCAGGGCCAAGAACGAGGACTTGGAAGCCAGATCGCGTTGAAACAACCTACGCATCACGGGAATCCCGGAGACGACGGCGTTTACAAGGATGGAGGTGTTTGTAGCGGACTTGCTGCGTGACCTCTTTGCGGCGCACCTTTCACCGGTGTTTGTCGTGGAGAGGGCCCATCGTACTTTGGGAGCTAAACCACCAGTTGGAGCCCCTCCGCGGCCAATATTGGCAAGGTTATTGAACTACCAAGATCGAGATATGGTATTACGTCAGGCTCGTGGGATGGGGAAAATAACTCACCAGGGCAATCAAGTCGCCTTCTATCCGGACTTCACCCCAGCGGTACAAGCGGCCAGACGAGAATTTTTACCGGCTAAGAAGCTCCTTTTACAGGCACAGATTCCATATTCCTTGCTCTATCCAGCCAAACTTGAGGTGTCGCATGATGGTTCAGCTCATTTTTTCACAGACGCAAAGTCTGCCCTGAAGTTTGCTAAACATGTTGGTGGAAAACGTAGCAAGCCCAGCCCCAGACCGGATGATGCAACTCCTCTCCAGCTAAGTGATAATGACTGATAAATGCGCTTCTGGGTGCTTTTGAATGTCAGACAGTTTCATTGTACTTTTCCCAAGATGGCAATGTCGTATGTTCTTGAAGGGAAACTGTGCGTTGTTTGACGATCTCTGCAAATGTTAAATGTTATGTTTCATTGTTCGAGGTGGTCAATCGATCACTGTGGGAACATTTCAACTCTATTTGTCCTCGAAATGTAATATGTAATAGTAGCGTATGTCCACGGTTGAACTCTCTTTTTCTCTATCGCTTGGGCGTTTGTTGGATTCTCATGCAGTTCATGTTGTCCCTGTAGCGGCGGGAGAGGTGGGGAACTGTCAGCTTGTAACTACAAGATTGGTGGTGATATTAGTGATCCTAGATTGTAAGCCGCACGATTCTTTTATTATGTTATGTTGCAGATTTTGTCCTTCGCAGTTTCTTGGCCACCCTGCTACGGTAGGGCTGTGGGCCGGCACTCATTCGTCCCCATGGGAAAATTCCCTATACTATGCTGTTGTATGTTCTATGGGGGGGGAGGGGTGTCATGCTTCAACCTGATTGGGGGTTGTTGTGGGTGGGGGAGTGGGGGAGGGGAGGGTTTTTATTGTTTTTTGTGTATTGCCAAGTAACAGAATGATGATTGTAGTTGAGACAAAGACGCACATTTGCTGGTCAAGCTTTAGCATTGATATACTTGTGACCTTATTGTTGCACACGAGACGAAAGTGAACTGTTTGACATGGAACATTCGCGGACTAAACGACAGTAGGAAATCTAGGTTGGTGCATGCCTACCTTACCAGACATAACATAGATCTATGCCTGTTGCAAGAGACTCCTCTCCGCTCCCAGCCGTCTGCAAAACTTAGACACAGGCGCTGGGGTGCAGTATATGCATCAGTATATTCCAACTACTCTAGAGGGGTGGCGGTGCTAATAAAGAGAGGCCTAGACTGGAGGGAAAGGGAAATACACACGGACCCAGACGGACGCTACATCATATTGCTGGGACAGTTGGGGAATATCTTGATGACCATTGTGGTGGTATATGGACCTAACACAGACTCCCCGATTTTTTCAGGAATTGTGGGCCAAAGTTAGAACCACTGGCTGCACCACGGTTTTGTGGGGAGGGGACTTCAATGCCATCCTAAATGATGACATGGATAGACAGGGCACGGCAAGGACACACCATCCTGCGGCCAGCAGAGTGCTGAACTCCTTTTTAGCCGACGGGGACATGCTCGACATCTGGCGCCTACACCACCCACTAACCAAAAAGGGCAGATGCTTCTCCGAACATCATCGCGCCTGGTCGCGGCTAGATTATTGGTTACTATCTAGGGATATGGCGGGCTGGGTGGTGGGAGTAAAGCACTTAGCAAGGACCATCTCGGACCATTCGCCATGCTTGTTGACACTGTCTCTCCCTAACACCACACGGGGGCAATTCTCCTGGAGGCTGCCCCAACATGCACTTCTAGACGAGGCATTCAAGGAGGAAATAAGAATTGATATAACAGACTACTTTACGCTCAATACGGGGTCCGTCGACACTGAGGCTTCGCTGTGGGAAGCGTTTAAGGTGGTCATTAGGGGACAGTGTATATCCAGGCAGGCAGGCGTGCTCAAGGCTATCAGAAACACCCTATCAACGTTAGAGGCGCAAATTAAAGGGCTGGAAACGAGAATACATATTGGTGGTGAATCGGCTCTTCTGGCGGACTTAAAGATAAAATTGTTAGAATATGAAGAGGAGGCACAGAGGGAAGTGAAATTTCTGGGGAAATACGCGGAAGCACGTCGGTATGGAGAGGGGATAGACCTGGGCGCACTCTCGCCGGTATGCTCCGCACCCCGCGTTCCATGGCCTATGTACCTGAACTAGTGGGTAAAGAAGGACAAACGATTAGGGGACCCTTGGCTATCCTGAATGAGTTCTCCTCTTTTACGCCCATTTATATACAGCTACACAAACTGACTGTCCGGAAGGCTTGCAGGAGTTCTTAGATTCCCAGGCTTTGGTCTGGTTTAATGATCGACACAGAGAGTATATGCATTTACCATTCACGGTTGAGGATATCACCGCTGTCATTAATGGCCTGCCCTTGGATAAGGCCCCTGGCTCCGACGGTTTGACGACCGCCTTTTATAAAACGTATGCGGAGGAACTCGCCCCCAGACTCTTAGCGGTGTATGAGGAAGCGCATGATACAGGCATACTGCCTGGGTCTATGCGCGAAGCTATCATTGTTACCCTGCTAAAGCCGGGAAAACTGGAAACCGACTTAGATTCTTATAGGCCTTTATCGCTAATTAATGTCGACGTTAAGATTTTGGCAAAATTGTTAGCGAACAGACTGAAACCTATGCTCCCTATTATAGCTTTACCAGATCAATCGGGCTTCATACCCGGGAGGGCCACCTCGCACAAGCTTAGAACGGTTTTCTCGGTTCTACATTATTTGCACCCCGATGTACAGGCGGCGGCGGTTTTTCTGGATGCAACAAAGGCCTTCGATTCGCTTGAATGGCCTTATTTATTTAAGATTCTGGAACGGATGGGTTTCGGCCCACTGTTTCTTAAATGGATCCAATTGCTGTACACTGTACCAATGGCCAGAGTGCGGGTGAATAATATGGTCTCTGATCCATTCCGGATAACGCGTGGTACGAGGCAGGGCTGCCCGCTATCGCCCCTATTATTCGCCATCGCAATGGAGCCGTTAGCGGCACGCATCAGGCAACACCACACAGACAAGGGTATAGGGTTCAGCGCCCGCAGTTTATTGATTTCGCTCTACGCGGACGACATCACGTTGTTTATTCTCAACCCTGAACGTCACCTCGACATAGTGTTGAGAGAATTCATTAGATTCGGGGGGCTCTCTGGTGTAACCATTAATTGGGCTAAATCTGTGATTTTCCCCCCTAACCGATAACACCAGGGCAGTGACCTCGGAATTTTCGTTAAAATGGGAACAAGAAAAAGTGAAGTATTTGGGTATCTGGATCAGTCGAGACCTACAGGAAATCTGGAACTTGAATTACGGCAGGACCATTATATGGTTGGAGGAAAAGGTAACTCTATGGGCTAAACTCCCACTATCACTTGCAGGTAAAATCGCATTGGTCAAAATGATCATCTTGCCTAAATTTCTATATCTTTTTGTGAATTTACCAATTATACTCACCCAATCCTTCTTTAAAACACTGCGATCTTTATTGATCTCGTTGGTATGGGCGGGAGGACAGGCCCGGGTATCATGGGAACTATTGTCGCTTCCGACAAAACAGGGTGGTCTGGGCGCTCCGGACATTAAACTTTACGCGCTATGTGCGCAGGCGCAATTCCTGCACTACTGGGTGCATCCGACGCCATTCCAACCTCACGTGGCAGTGGAGGCGGACGCGGTGGCTCCTGTCCCTCTTGGGGTGGCGTTATATCAGCCCTATAGGCGTCCCAAAGAAGACATTGATACCCCGGCAACCCTGAGATGGGCCTGGGATGGACTGCGTAGAAGGGCAGGCGCTCGGATATTGTATGCTCCCTCTATTCCTCTGGTACAAAATCCCATGTTACCCAACATTAGGGATGAAATGAACAATAAAGTGGCACAAAAGATGTCCCTCCATACATTTGCGGATCTGTACCCCGAGGGAACGTTTAGAGGCCCTCCAGTAGCAGAGGAAGGGCAAACAGTGCACTTCGGTGAGTCATTTCTGTATCACAAAATACGGGCCGCCTGTAGGAAATTATATAGTGACTTCCCTCCCAGCCAACCCCACTGAATGCTCTGGAAAATCTTTTGCGGGCACCATCTTCTCACAAGCTCATAACCAGACTGTACACAAATATGCAAACTGACGCCCCTGTGGCCACTTCTAACGCTCGACAAAAATGGACTGACGAAATATCACCCCCACTGTCTGACGACCAGTGGTCATACTGCTGTGCCCAAATGACCGAATTGTCACCCAATTATAAACTTAGGCTAATTCACTTCAAATTTCTACATCGCTATTACAGAACGCCCATTAGTCTACATAGAATGGGACTCAGAGAGGACGACTGTTGCTGGCGATGCGGGGCTGCTGCCGCCTCTTTCTTACACATGGCATGGGCCTGCCCGGCCATCACTGACTATTGGTTTAAAATTTTTGCAGCTATAAACCAGATTTTGGGGTTGTCACTGTCCCCATCCCCACTAATGGGTGTATTGGGATATGTGAAGGACACACACATTAAAAAACGCAAATTACATGCACTACTGCTGCTCTTCGCTAAGCGTCAACTAGCCTTGCAATGGGGTAGGAGGAGAAAACCTACTATTAACAACTGGATTAGAGAGGTCACATATGGTCAGACGCAACTGGCTACATTCTGGAAACTGATGCCACCTGCCGCTAGGCCTAGGGAAATCTGGGAGCCGTTTATTGATTGGGTCCGGGAGCAGGAAAATGATCCTTTTGAGGCAGTCACCAATGGGAACGATCCGGGGCAGATAAGATGCTAAAAAGGCTATAGGCTTAAATGGAAATGATACTGTTCTTCTGTCTGGAATTTTAATATGCACCATGAGTTAGACATTATACTCCACTGTCAATTCAAACGCTGCTATGATTTTACGTCCACTTGTAAACAAACACGTCTTTCTCCAAAGTGGTAGATACCGTCGCATTCGTGAGGATGTTGTTTCACGCAATTATACAATCTCCTGTAATGTTGTTCATATGGCAAATACACTGATTTTTTTTTTAAAAACAACAAAAAAAACTTCTTAGCATTCAGTAAAGCCATCATGGAGCTGTGGAGTTAGTAATGACAAACTACCAGCCCATGTACTCAATATGGCTTCACTGCACTTACGTTTAAGAATGGACTTAGACACTGTAGGGGCATATTGCTCATGCAGCTATGCACTCGCCTGCAGTATAGTGCACCCTGCCTTAGGGCTGTGAGGCCTGCTAGAGGGATGACTTACCTATGCCACAGGCAGTGTTTGGGGGCATGGCACAGAGGGATGTGCCAAGTTGACTCTTAAGTTTTATCTGCACAAAAACACACAGTCTGCAATGGCAGTGTATATGTGTTAGGTAAGGGGTCTCGGAGGATGGCACAATACATGCTGCATCCCTTAGAGACCCTCTCAGGTCACAAGGCCATTGGTACCAGTGGTACCTTTTACACAGGACTTGTATGTGGGCCAGAGGTGTGCCAATTGTAGAAACAAATGTGCAGTTTTGGTAAAGAACACAGGCACTGGGAACCTGATTAGCAGGGACCCAGTGCACATTCAGTCAAAGTGCATCACAAATCAGGCAAAAAGTGGGGGGATAACCATGCAAAATGGGGCACTTTCCTACAGCATAGGATAGCCAGCACACTGGGAACATGGGGTTGGGTAGTGTTGCGAAAGCACAGAGGGAACAGGAGGCAGAGAGAAAGGGCAGTGCCAAGGTGGCATAGAGGAAACATTGATTAAATAAGGTTTAGTGGACAATGAAGGTACTTGAAGAAGCAAACGTGTGCTGGGCCATGCTGGCAAAGAATGTATACAAGAGATAGCGGATGGGCAGTGCCAAGGTGGCACAGGTAAATGGGGACCAAAGTGGGTGTACAGGAGCATGGTGGTAGAGGCGTTAGGGAGAAGCATGTTTCACAGGGCTCACAAGTCAGGGGCAGACATCTGCACAGGCCACAGATTAGAATAGACTAGCAGGTGTATGGCTTCACTAGTGGAAGTAGGCCTGGGCAGGAAGAAGTATGGTGGTGAGAAGGAAGAAAGGACAGAGTAATGATCGGAATAGGGACATGATGACAACGACAGAAGACATAGTTACTTCCCCGCTTCGTCCCCCCATAGAAGAGCTGTACATACCAGGGTGTCATTGTCAAAGCAATAAGGCAAAGACTTGCTATGTGCTTACCGCCAGTTGGAGCCGCATGAAGACATCAGCCCAATTTCATCCTACCCAGCATGCAAAGCAGAGCACAAATAAATGTCATGCCAATGGATATTCATACTCCCCCCACCCCCACCCCCCAACACACATGTTGAATGAAATGCAACAATTATTTGGAATTCACTTACATTCGGAGCTAATAAGGGATAGGCAGGGTAGGCTGGAATAAGGTACCAGGGGATAGAGAGGGTGGACAGGCTCACACGGACATGGGTAGAAGGGGTGTAGAGATGGGCAGACAGCAGCAAAGGGGCAAAAGTAGAAGGGGCAGAGACGGTGGGCAGTATCATCTTAACATGGGAACTGGTGGGACACGGCCGAAGATGTAGGGAGACTTTGATACCATAGATGGAAGACAAGGGCATGTGAAAATGGCGCCGGGGACAGAGGGAGTGCAGGGTATGGGAATGGGGGGTAGAGAAGGTGGACAGCTTCATATTAACACTGCTATTGGTGGCAGGGGACAAACGGGTGTATGGAGACACTGGTACCTGAGATGCAGAGAGGGCAAAGAAGAGCAAAGCTACACTGAAGTAGAGGCAGAGAGGGCAGACAGGGGCAAGGGAACAGGTGCAACATCAGAGAGGGCAGACATGAGCTTATATTTGGCACTGGAGGGACACAGTGGACAGAAACATGGAGACATTGGTAGTAGAGGGCAGAGGTAGCTGCCAGGAGCATGCAACACTGGTTCCTAGTGCAATGTACGGGAACTGCAGGTAGAGAGGATGGACAGCAGCATGTTGGCAAGAAGAATGCAAATGGGAGAGAGGATTGAAGAGGAGAGGAGATTGTTGGCACAGAGAAAGTGTACAAAGGGCAAACAGGAATATGGTAATGCTGAGGTAACGGGGTCTGTCAGGGACAAGGAGTCTGGCGGAGGGAGCAGGGGTGTGGGGGGGGGGTCGTAGGGAAGACCATGGCAGGGAGTTAAAAGATAGGGAGCACGGGGGGACTGGGGGAGAGAGGAAGACTACACACTGTGATAAGCAGGTGGGGGTGGCGCATGGTAGCAGGTCGGAGGTTGGAACCAATGGCTGAAAGACAAGGGAGATGGGGAATCTTCATCACAATGGAGATGAGCATGGAATAACCACCTCTAAACATCGGGGGCAGGGGGAGTCTATAAGGCCACTAAGTTGGGGGAATATTGGACCTAGAGTCTTTCACCCGGCTGAGCTTCTCGGTGTCATGTTGCGTGAACAGCTACCAGTGGAGAGGGCCATGACCTACACTCCCTGCCCACACGGACAGGGAACCCACACAATGGTGTACTCATAAGAGGGCACTGAAGCAACCAATGTCAAGGCTGGTATTGGTTCTGGCATCGCTTATAGACTGTGCCAGGTCCTGAATTAACAGTTCCCAGAAGGGGTATGCAGAGAATTCCACGGTTGTTAAAAGCAAAACGACAATCGTGAACATTACCTGCGACATCTTGTCTGGTGGAATTCTATGTGCACATAAGTTGCAGTCATTTTAATCTATCACAGCCATTTTGTACTCTGTTGGTCACCTTTGTTTCACCCTGCCCTTACTAGCATCCCTCTGACCCTCTGACCAACCTGGTACGTGTGCTGGGGGCTATAAACTCTATTTGCCGCAACAAACCTCAGCGCCACTTGCTGCCACAAACTCGTTTTTCCTCTCATCTCTGTTTTCAGGCAAACCTTTGGACACTCTACCCCTCACTGCACCTAGTTACACAAACAGGTTCCAAACACCAAAAAGACTCTTGCAACATGATTTATTGCACTGCAAACAGCAAGACTTGTTGTTTCCAACAATGGGACCTGTTTTTATCAACAGAACGGACTCTTAGATCTGGCCGGTCTCACATGTTTTAGACCCTGAAGCAAGGTCCAGCTGCAAGATAAGATTGTCTGTTTGACCTGGGTGGGAAGAGAATTACTGTTGGGCTTGTGTGACAACCTGCCCGGGCGGGGACCCCAAGCTTGTGTAACCATGTTGATGAAACCAATGCATTGTGTCAAACCTGTATAAAAGGAAGAGCCAAAGGAGTTATCAGCAGAACACCTCCCTCAGACATCCCGGTGTCTGCAGTTGACGTGATCTCCTCATGAGAAATAAACCTTTTTCTTGTCTTCCAGTTTCCAGCGCTTGCCTCATTATTTTGATTGCTAACCCAAAGTGAATTAGAGGTGGAACCCTGCACCGGGCAGCATTGAGGGTCTTAGAAGACTCGCTGCCTTTCACAAATTGGCGCCCAAACGTGGGGGCCCATCAGCGACGCGTGGGTCCGGTAGAGAGGTCCTAACGACGGAGTGAACGACTAAACGATTGGGGTATACCTGCCTGAGAAGACCCTTGTCTGGCTGCCGATCGACTGAACTTCACCGGTTCCGAACGGACCTCTCTCGAGTGACCTGCGGTCCTGACTGGGACCTTAGAGGAACGCCGCATTTATTGTTGGAGTGAGAGGACAACCAGGCGCTGGAAGGGGAAGACGAAGAACCGTCCATACGGTCCGGGTAAGGTCGTGAAAAAACGACTTAAATTGATTGATTGATTGAATAGTTTGATTGAAATACTAGTATTCCTTTTTTGATATTGAGTTATTTGCGACATTTCCCTGCTTGCAAACAACGAAGAATAGGAATATTCTCTCTCTTTGCAGGCAGCGAAGGACAGGTAGTGCAGACTTTTTGTCTAAATTGATTGATTGAGATATTCATTTTTGACCGATAAATACGTCATGCCTGTTTTCTCTAGATTGTTTGATTGTAATTGTTTTGGACCAGACCGTTCGTTAGAGGTCAGCCGGCACCGCCGGAAGGCACCCCTAACAAGGACATGTACGTAAAGTATGGATTAGCCACCGTAGCTTATAGCAAACTATGGCATAAATACACTAGGAAGGACCGGGTAAATCGGTGGCCACTGACGGGATCTTTCGATCCCGCTAAAATAGAAACGTTAGAATTAGCTCTCCACAAAAAGAAAACTAGACCAGCCATGTTTGACAGTTTTGGTTTATGGCGAAAAGAGGCAGCTCAAAGAAAGAAAAGGGACGAAGCTAGACAAGATAAAGAAACGCGAAAATCAGCTTACCAAGCCTGTAAAAGATTAGAAGAAAAACTAAAAGAAAAGGAAATCGATAAAAAGGAACAGGAATCAAAAATATCAGGTCAATGCCCTGTTAGAACGCCCTCGACTCTTTACCCCAAGTTACCAGCAAAACAAAGGGTAGATGATGATTTATTGTTAGGTCCCCCAATCATATACATGCCACCCCCTTACGCCCCTACTCATCCCGTAGTACAACGCCAGGACCACCAAAGTATAGCCGGAGATGGCACGATCGCCTCAGTCTCCACCGCCTCTGCTCCCACCGAGTCACCCACACCAAATGCCTCATCAAAGGATACAGTAGTAGAGGTAGGATCAAAAGAAAAAGGAGCGCCCAGGGTCCCGCGATTAAGTAAAAATGAGCGAGCAGGCATTGATAAAATAGTTAAATCCCTCATAGATAGGAAGGAGACAGAAGAGTATGTAACTGACATATGCAACTCCTATGTTGAAAACCGCAAACGATACTTTATTGTACGTCTCTGTTACCACACTCTTACTGCATATGAAGAGAAGTACCAAGATGTAGGGCCCGAGCGGCTAGTGGCTCTCTATAGGAAGGTAGACACCGGAGATGAAGGCGACAACGATGTTACAGAACTCTTTTCATCCACACTGGAGGTATTCTGTCACCTCGTGGAACAAGGACGGATAGATCAGGACATCTAAGATAGCAGGACCCCCGGTGGAAAAACCAGATAGCATGATGCCGATAAAAGAAGCTGCCCCTTATTGGGTACCTCCTAGAGGACAAGGGACTCATGACGATATGAACCATCAAAACGCTAGAGGAAGGGTGGTCTACAATTGGGTGTATCAACCATGGGACAGACAGGACATTTTGACGTTCCGTAAATCTTTACCGGATTTACGAAAGAACCCCACCGCCTTTTACACCGAGCTAGGTACCGCTCTGGGATCAACAATAATGACACTTGCCGACATAGACTTGTTCTTCGGGTTATGTTTGCCAGCAGATGTGTGGAAACAGATTAGGAAAATAGACCATACCGAACTGCTTGGTCATACCTGGGAACAACTCAACACATTAGATAAACAGCGGAACCCTGGTCAAAAACCGGTTAAAGCAATATTGGACCTCCCTGACAAAATAGTGCAGAAAGTGAAAACGCTGATCCCAGAGAAAAGATAGACTTGTCCATAGTAACCGCGTGCCGCCAGAAACCACAAGAGGATGTCTCAGAGTATTTCTCCAGATTTGAAACGGTGTTCTCCGATTACAGTGGACAAGACATGTCCACCGCAACCGGACACCACTTATTTGTGCAGAACTATGTCAAAGGACTACTGCCAGATGTATCCCAGAAATTACAAGCCAGCGAAAGTAGTTGGGCAGCATCTAAACCGGTGGCCATTCTCCAAATGGCCCAGTACTATGAGCATCGGAGAAACGAAAATGACAGGGCTACAGAAAGGAAAAAGAAGGACTTGAAGGAAAGGGTAATGGTAGCACAACTCCAGGGGGCGAATACAGGAAGGGAGCAATATAGGGGAGGATACCAGCAGAATACCCCTAGAGTACAGCCACCTAGAAACAATTCATCGACATCATATGTAGGACGCCAAGACCTAGGACAGGATCAATGTGCATTTTGCAAAGAATATGGACACTGGAAAACCCAATGCCCGGCTTTGTTAGGAGCTGGTAGGGGCAGAGGGGCGAGGGAAATAGCAAGTGGACAGAGAGGAAGAGGACGTGGGAGAGGGTACGCGAGTGAAGCAAGCGAGGAAAGGCCAGGAAGAGTGAACACATTCCACCATCCCAAACAGAATCAGTACCAACAGACAGATTATGACAATACGTACGACTTTGCATAGGACAGCCAGGGGCAAGGGAGGGATCCAGTCGAGCTCTATGTTGATCAGCAAGGCCCTTATGTTACCGCTGAGGTCCTGGGCACAAAGTCGCCATTTCTGGTAGACACGGGAGCAACACGTAGTGCACTATCCAAACGACTGATTCCAAGGGCACCCTTGTCAGGCTCACATGTGACCTCAATAGGATTTGACGGTACGCCCTCCACCAACCCTTTGTCCCGACCGATCCCTTTTAACCTTGACAACAATAGCGTCGAAACGACATTCCTCCTCTCTTCCAACACCCCAGACGCCATTATGGGTCTCGACCTTTTGAAACACTTCCATGCGACTATCAGATGCTCACCAGACGGAGTGCGTGTCGTCCTGTATGACAACCCCCAGCGCCATAGAGAGAACCCTTCTCAGCACATGTTTCCCATCTCCGAGACTGACGCATCCCTACTGGACACTTTGCCATCACACTTATGGGCTAGGGCTGATTCAAACGTAGGACGAATGATGATTGACCCAGTACACCTAACAATACGACAGGACGCAACCCTACCGAAAGTACCGCAGTACAAAATATCGCCAGAGGGTGAGAAGGCATTGACAGAGATCATACACTCTTTGGTAGAGGCAGGGGTGGTAGAGGAAGTAGTGAGCAACGTTTGTAACAGTCCCATACTACCGATTGTAAAGAGACAGGGAGAGGGAGACGGAAAAGCCTACCGCTTCATCATTGACCTGCGGGAGATAAACAAAATCGTAGTGCCACAATACCCAGTAGTTTCCGACATCACAACAATTTTGACTTTAATCCCCTCCACTGCCACCACCTTCACTGTAATTGACCTCAAAAACGCATTCTTTTCCATACCTATACACAAGGACAGCCGCTATCTATTTGGATTCACCCTAAGCTCCCGTTCGTACAGATTTTGCAGAGCACCTCAGGGGTACACTGAGAGCCCAAGCATCTATAGCCAGGCGCTTAAAAGACAGTTGGACGCCATACAATTGCCAGATGGAGTGGCACTAATACAATATGTAGACGACATCCTTCTAGCAGCGGACACCATACCAATAGCCGTCACAGCCACCATCAAACTACTCCATTTTCTTGCTGAGAATGGTCACAAGGTCTCCCGAAAGAAATTGCAGTTCTGTAAATCACAAGTGACCTATTTGGGTCACCTTTTATCCAAAGAAGGGAGGAAACTCACGCCTGACAGGATCCAGACAATTTTAGACACCCCTGTCCCCAAAGATCAGAAACAAGTCCGCTCTTTGATAGGTCTCACTTCATTTTGCCGACAGTGGTTACCGAACTTTAGCCTCATTGTCAAACCCCTTCTCTCCCTCCTAGCTAAAGACATCCCCTCACCTCTCCCCTGGACCCCCGAATGCCAGTCAGCCTTTAAAGAACTACGCAATGCCCTTTGTTCAGCGCCTGTCCTAGGAACCCCGGATTACTCCAAACCATTCTTCCTCTACACGCACGAGAGGAAGGATGTGCATTGTCTGTCCTAACACAATCAATTGGTCACAAACAACGCCCTTGTGCATATTTCTCTGCCACCCTCGATCCAGTAGCCAGAGCGCTGCCAGCGTGCCTGCGCGCTGTGGCAGCTGCAGCAGTATCGATACGCCAGAGCGAAGGAATAGTACTCTCCAATCCAGTCACTGTTTTAGTACCCCATGCAGTCGACACACTACTAAACCAGACCCAAAACCCAACACTTGACTAGCGCCCGACTGACAGGATATGAGTTGACCCTGCTAGCACCGCACATTACCCTAAAGCGATGCACCACCCTCAATCCAGCCACACTGTTACCCCTACCCGAAAATGATCCTAGCGTGACTCCACTACACGACTGTGTGACACTAACCGATGAACAAACAAAGAGTAGAATAGATCTCAGAGACACCGCCTTTCTAGAACCAGATGGAGAACTATGGGTGGATGGTTCGTGCATCAAACTCCCCGACGGCACCACCTCAGCTGCATACGCGGTCACCACAGCCCGAACCGTTCTGGAAACAGCCCGTATTCCCCAACGTTCAGCCCAGGCTGCAGAACTCATTGCCCTCACACGAGCATGTATCTTAGCGACTGACACGACAGTTAACATATACACCGACAGCCAATATGCCTTCGGGGTGGTTCACCATTTTGGGATCTTATGGAAAGAAAGAGGGTTCCTGACTTCACACGGTACACCCATCCTGCATGGAGATTTAGTCTCCGCCTTGACGCAAGCAGTCCTCCTCCCCAGGAAGTTAGCAGTGATAAAATGCCAAGCACATAGGAAAGTGACTGATCTCATTGGACAGGGAAATGCACTAGCAGACGTTACTGCCCGAGCCACGGCAGGAGACAGAACTACGACACGAATGTATGTGACCAGGTCACAAGCTGAACGATGGACTGACGCTAGGACCACTGTAAGGGACATACAGACTACAGGCACACAAGACGAATTGACCGAGTGGGAAAAGGTGGGACTAAAAGACGAGGAAGATTGCTGGAGAACTAAAGACGGAAATAAATGGCTGTTACCCAATGCCTACCTCATCCCCATATTGACCATGGCACATTTACCAGCACACATAGGCTCCACCCCCATGATTGAACTAATCACCAGAGTATGGCATAACGTCAAGATAGCAGAACGCAAAACGCCTAGTACAACAATGTATAGTCTGCCTACAACACAACCCAGGGAAGGGGACAGTAGTACCACGGGGAGGGTTTGGAGTCCCTGACCACCCCTTTGAAATCCTTCAAATGGATTACATTCAACTAGAGAGATGCCTTGGTCTAAAATATGTCCTGGTGGTTGTGTGCGCTTTTAGCAAATGGGTGGAGGCATATCCCACCCGCGACAATACCGCCTTAGCCACTGCAAAAGTATTGCTGAAAGAATTCTTCCCCGATACGGCCTTTGCGGAATTTTATGGAGCGACAACGGCCCCCACTTCGTAGCCGAGGTGATACAGAACATACTGAGAGGGTTGGGGGTAAAACAAAAGTTCCATGCCGTCTTCCACCCCCAATCAGCGGGCCTGGTAGAGAGACACAATGCAACGTTGAAACTAAAACTAGCCAAAATAGTTGCCACGACCAGGTTGAAATGGCCCGACCCCTCCCATTGGCATTGTTATCGATGCGCTCCACCCCAACTAAACACCGACTGACCCCGTATGAGGTGGTCTTCGGCAGGCCTATGAGCATTTGGGCGGCACCAAGACCCACCTCCATTAACGATGTCCCGAACATATTAATGTCGGATTACTAGCATAAATTGACAAACGAGCTAACAATTATGCACCAACAGGTGCAACAAGCCTTGCCGGACGTATCCAGGGGCCCGGGACATGAAATAAAGCCAGGTGACCATGTATTGATTCGCAACTTCCAAAGAACGAAGAATCTGGAGCCTAGGTGGACGGGCCCCTGGCAAGTCCTGATCACCACCCGAACTGCCCTCCGAGTGGAAGGAAAACGAAACTTGCTGCACGCTCATCATTGCAAACGAGTCCCTCCAACCCTGGCAACCTGTGAAGGGGTGGAGGTGCAAGAGGAAGTACTCGCGAGAGACCGACCAGCTCGGAGTTGCTACCCACAAGAAGACACCCTCGAACTATCAGAATTTCCCGACCCCACGGTGCCATCCAGGAAAGGGTACAACCTAAGATCGACGAAAGGAGGGAGCTCCAACGACCAGGCCACTAACTAAGTCAAGGTCTCAGATCAGTAGCACAGTCAAACAACGCTACCAGGAAAGCGCCAGACAAAAGTCTGTGGTCCTAACAGTTGTTGAGCTCCTCGAAGATGATGGAAGAAACTGAACACCTGCAAAACCACCGCAAAGACACCAAGACTGCTAACCTGCACAGCACAAAGACAATTGCACTTGTAGCCGCATTTCTCACCTGTCTCCTGCTAATGGTCGCACTCTGGATCATTGAAGAGAATGCACCTGCATACAGAACATTGTCACCCACCATGCAACCAACCACCAAGAAAGAACACTACCTGGTATCACTACCGCCACATCTCCGAGAACGACGCAAAGAATTCTGGAATAATTCTTTCGTGCAGATGTTGCACCAGCACAATCTTGCCACCAATGCTACCAACTGTTGGGTCTGTGGGCTGTTACCACATGCCACTGAACATTCCATCCCTTCGCCCTTTTCTATTCACGGATCTTGCCTTGCCTGGATGATGCTCCTACAAGAAAGTTACAAAGACAATGCCACTTCCGACGGAAAAATCGCCCAGTTCTACAACGAGTTCTGGCGAAACAAAACAGGAAGGACAGCCGCCCCCTTCTGCCCTCACACCTTCAATGCGACATTCCAGATTAATGTCCCCTCCAAAGAACGCAGTGGAAATGCAAGTGTTCAATAATCCTAACAGAGCCACATTTTCCTACCTGAAGAAAAGAACTGCTGCAACACTGACTGTGGCCCTATCTGTGGTGAACGTCTCTGGCCTTGTATGCATTGAAGGCCGTGGGACTAAGAATGTGGGTCACAGCACCTGTAGCATTGTAAGGACTTTGAACACTGCCAACCCCCCAGCGCTTGTTGCATCACCCAATATGTACTTTGTTTGTGGAACCAAAGCCTACATCTGGCTCCCAAGAAACTGGGGGGGCACGTGCTACATCGCCTTTGTTTTGCCACCAACCTACACAGCCCCTGCAGAGCATCATCGAGAAAAGTGTTCTAAAGACATTGATAAAGCAGACTCTGCCTCATCACAGTTCCTCGACGCAGCAAAAGGGCTCGTCCCGCTATAGGGGCCGATGGCAAACAGCCGAGCCATCAGACATCTGTCCCAAGCGGTAGAGACCGCCCTGAACGTCACTGCTGGCATCCTCATCAACAACACTGCTGAGCTCCAAGCGATCCGTCTGGTTACCCTGCAAAATCGCATGGTCCTGGACGTGGTACTAGCGGACCGTGGAGGAGCATGCCGCATCATCGGTGCCAGCTGCTGTGTATACATTCCTGATAATTCACCTTCTGTCTATGAAGCAATCGAACATCTCCATAGACTATCTTCAGAAATTCATCAAGGATCAGGAACTTGGACAATTGGAAGTTGGCTTTGGGGCATCTTGAAGGAGTGGGGTTGGAAAATATCAATGATTCTCTTGGTCCCAGTATTGACAAAATGTGGTTGTTGTTTGGGTATACACTGTATACCACCTTTGTGTTCTCTTTGCATAACTACCTTGCACCCTAAGACTATGGACACTCAGCTAACAAAAATGAGAGTAATGTATGATCAAGAGATACAGGACATTATGGAGATCGAAATAGACTGACAAGTTATGTTCAAAGGGGCCACTGTTAAAAGCAAAACGACAATCGTGAACATTACCTGCGCCATCTTGTCTGGTGGAATTCTATGTGCACATAAGTTGCAGTCATTTTAATCTATCACAACCATTTTGTACTCGGTTGGTCACCTTTGTTTCACCCTGCCCTTACTAGCATCCCTCTGACCGACCTGGTACGTGTGCTGGGGGCTATAAACTCTATTTGCCGCAACAAACCTCAGCGCCACTTGCTGCCACAAACTCGTTTTTCCTCTCATCTCTGTTTTCAGGCAAACGTTTGGACACTCTACCCCTCACTGCACCTAGTTACACAAACAGGTTCCAAACACCAAAAAGACTCTTGCAACATGATTTATTGCACTGCAAACAGCAAGACTTGTTGTTACCAACAATGGGACCTGTTTTTATCAACAGAACGGACTCTTAGATCTGGCCGGTCTCACATGTTTTAGACCCTGAAGCAAGGTCCAGCTTCAAGATAAGATTGTCTGTTTGACCTGGGTGGGAAGAGAATTACTGTTGGGCTTGTGTGACAACCTGCCAGGGGCGGGGACCCCAAGCTTGTGTAACCATGTTGATGAAACCAATGCATTGTGTCAAACCTGTATAAAAGGAAGAGCCAAAGGAGTTATCAGCAGAACACCTCCCTCAGACATCCCGGTGTCTGCAGTTGACGTGATCTCCTCATGAGAAATAAACCTTTTTCTTGTCTTCCAGTTTCCAGCGCTTGCCTCATTATTTTGATATCGAACCCAAAGCGAATTAGAGGTGGAACCCTGCACCGGGCAGCATTGAGGGTCTTAGAAGACTCGCTGCCTTTCACACGGTACATAAAAAGCAAATTTGGCAGCAAAATGCTACAAGTTGTAGCTACAAGGTAGTGGAACGGTCATTGGGTGATATGTAAAAGCGCTATTTATGGCAGTTTACGGCGCATTATATGTCAATGCGCTTGGCACACGAAGAAACAGAGGTGAGACAAGGGTGTGTTGGCATAGAGGGAACAAGAAGTACAGAAGGTGGACGATAGCATTGGGAACAAGGGGCAGAGACGATCGACAGGTACACACTGACAGCGAAAAGAAGGGAAGTAGGAGAAACGAGTATGGCTATGCAGATAAAGAGGAGATGGCAAGGCAGAAATGGTCATGGAGGCACAGAGGAAGAGAGAACTAAGGGCTGCAGTAACGAGACTGAGCGACTGCAGCACAATTGACAAACCTGTGTCAGAGAGAGGAGCAGGGAGGCACTGACGAAACAGATCTGAAAGTGTGGTGGGGGGGGGGGTGGTTTAGAGAAACTGATGGCAAAGTTTGCCAGACATGGGTGACAGTATTAAGACCAAGAATGGCAGGCATTTCAGATGGCACAAGAAAGGAGAAGAGAGGAAAGTACCAAATGGGCCTGTTCAGTTCTAGATTCCTTTACAAAATATTGTAAAATAAATAAGTACGAATGTGGGTGTCAGGTTCGTTAAAAAACTGAAAAAAAAGACAAAAGGCAGGTGTAGGAAGCTGGCTCTGTATATACTATACCAAAATGAGGTATAGTGTGCACAGAGTCCAGTGGAACCCCAAAGGTAGGCAGAGGTAAAAGTAGATCGCACCTTACTCTCTATTTGTGGTAGTGTGGGCGAGCAGTAAGGCTTTATCAGAGGGTAGTGTTAAGCATTTGTTGTACACACTCAATAATCAAATGATGTCACACACTCAAAGACTGAACTCAGACCACTTTGTTTGTATCAAAAATATTATTTAGTTATTTTATTTCTAGAACCAAGCCTGGCCTGGTGCAGGTAAGTGAAATAAATGCTTGGCAAAATCTTATGCAATGTTTTACAATTGAATGCAGGTTCAAATGCAGTTGATTGAAATACAGGCGAGTCAAAATGTAGAAATTACTTTTTAGTTACTTTACAGATTACTTTGTACATTACTTTTCAGATTACTTTTTAAGTTACTTTTTCTACTCAGTGTGATATGCCTAGATATCATACTGGGACATTTCCTAGAGAAAAGGTAAACAAATCAGTTTTTGTACAGTTGCAGTTTTTCAGGTTTTCATACAAATCAACTCCCCAATTAGAAAATTTTTCAAGGGAAAACATTCAATGTATTCCTATGGAGAGAAATGAAGTTATCGGTTAACAGGTAAGTACTTTGTTGTGGGAGTTGGTATTCTGGGGTTAGAACCAGGGTTCCCCCAGGGTCAAGGATGCACTCTTGAAACACCCTCAGCGGCACTAGGGCGGCCAGGTGCAGAGTGCTGAGGCCCAATGTTATCCAAAGGGGGATAGGGGGCCTCCGGTTGGTGGCTGCTCACGAGCAGGCCACAAGGTTGTGGGAGCAAAGATCCTGGTGTTAGGCTCAGGGCAAAGGGGGATCCGGTTTAGCACACAAAGTGCACCTGCAGCGGTGCAGGGGCGGCTGTGTGCAGGGTGCTGTTTTGACATCGGGTGCCCTGTTGTTTTCAATGGGAGTTGCTGGTTTTGGATTTTGGCTGCAGGCTCGGTCCAGGAAGACTTACGGGAGGAACCAACAGTTGGGCAGGTAAGTTGGAGGGCTCAGGGACGTAGGTGCACCTCGGGTTCTTTTCTCCAGGGCGCAGGGCGGCTGGATGCAGGGGTGTCTTTTGAGGTCGGATTTCACCTTACCGGGCCCCTAGCGGTTGGGGGGGGGGGTCTCTGTGCCGAGGCTGCAGGCGATGTCGGTGAGTCCTGGAGGGGTCAACCCACGGTGGACTTGGACTCTGGAGCGCTGAGGGACTTTGCTGGGACCGGTGGGCCACTCAGAACTCGAACTCGGGCCGTAGGCGACTGGTGTAGTGGTGGTTCCAGGCGTTGTTTTTTTTTGTCCTCAGCAGGCTCAGAGTCTGTCTTGGGAGTTTCTTTTGAACAGAGCTGCTGTTCATAGGAGATCCGGTCTTTCTTGAAGGCAGTCAGTCCTCCCAGGGTTCTGGAGGTCGCTGGCTGCAGGACAAGGCGACTTTTGGCGCAGGATCTCTGGAAACTGCAGACGGGCCAGTAGGGCTGGGGCCAAGTCAGTTCTTCTCTGCAGTCTCCTCTGCTGGGCGTCTTCTTTCGTCCTTCTTCTTAGGTTGTGGGAATCTGTCTTGGTTCAGGGCTGCCCCCTAAATACTGTATTTAGGGGGCGTTTTAGGGGTCTCGAGGTCAGTAGGAAATGGGCTACTGACCCGAGGGTGACTACACCCTTGGTGTGCTCACCCCACGTGGGGGAGTGGGCACAATCCCTAACCCTGATTGGAGTGTGCCTGCCATCTGCAAGAGGGTGGGCACTGAAGAGTGGGCTTCACCTCGCCTCCCTCACCACCTGAGGGGTGGGGTTGGCAGAGGTGGGCACACCTTCTGGGCTGTGCTAATTTTTCCCGCCTGTCTTCCCGCCGAAAAGGAGGGGAGACAGTAGAAGGTAAGTTGGATAGTGGGGAATGCCTGGACACCGTCGATTGGGCACACCAAGGCCGGGGGGCTGTGGGTGCAGGGGTGTCTTTTGGCGTGTGGTTTTCTCACCAGATCCAGTCGCGGTCGGGGCGCCCTTCAGGTTGAGGCTGCAGGTGTCGAGGGGAAGGTCAGAAGAAGTCATCCAATGCTGAATCCCAGGTCAGGATCGCCGGGGAGACTTCACTGGGTCAATGAGCCACCTGGACTCGGGCCATGGGCGTCAGGTGCAGAGTGGTGCAAGTGAAAGTGATACTTTGTAAGCAAGATCACACTTAGTACAATACAGTGAGAGACCAATGCAATCCTATGGGAAAAACACAGGTGAGTAACTTACAGGTAAGTAAGCGGTTCTCAAGTTCAGTCTCCGGGGGTTTGGGTCAACACCGGGCCAGGGTCTGACCAATGTAGGTACTACACCACCAGCGGCCCTGGGGCAGCCGGGTGCAGAGGTCCCTGGGATCAATGTTATCCTATAGAGGCTGGGGGCACCTCAAAGAGGCACTGGTTATAGGTAAGTACCTGCGGTTCAGGGACACAGGCCCTTGGGGTTAAGATCAGCACTGGAAAGGCCACCAAAGAGCACGGAGACTGCACCACCAGCGGCACAGGGGCGGCAGAGTGCAAAGGCGGCATCGGGGCCCCGTTGAAATCAATGGAGAGCCTCGGTTGGGGAAAGAAGCTGAAGGCTCAGTTCTGAAAGTTGGCTGAAGGAATCCCATGACTGGAGAGGTAAGGTGGACAGTGAGGGGATGCTGGGACACCGTCAGTTGTGCACACCAAGGCTGGGAGCTGCGGGTGCAGGGGTGTCTTTTGGCATCTGGTTTTCTCACCAGATCCGGTCGAGGGGGACCGTTCAGGTTGAGGCTGCAGGCATCGAGGGGGAGGTCAGGAGAAGTCATCCAAAGCTGAATCCCGAGTCAGGATCGCCAGGGAGACTTCACTGGTTCGATGGGCCACCTAGACCTGGGCAGTGGGTGTCGGGTGCAGAGTGGTGCAAGTGCCGCGGATCCCTTGTGTTGGTTTCTTGCTGGACAAATCTGGTGTCCACAGGAGACAGGAGTCTTTGTTGAAGAAAGCACAGGTCCTCCAGGGTTCTTGAGGTTGCTGGCTGCAGGCCACGCCGGTTGCTTGGAGCAGGGTCACTGGAGGGGGGAGACGGGCCGGTAGGGCTGGGGCCAAGTCAGTCGTCGTCTTCTGCTCCACTGCTGCATAGTCCTTCTCCTTTGTAGGTCGTCGAACTCAGAAAAGAGGTTCAGGGGAGCCCTTAAATACTAAATTGAAGGGTGTTACTGAACTCAAATTAAGGGTGTTACTGAGTTCGGGGGCAGTAGCCAATGGCACTGTCCCCCAGGGTGACTATACCCTTTGAGTGCCCCTTACGTTTAGAGAAAGAGGCTCATCCCTGTTCCTATTCTATTGGGCCTAATTCTTTAATTCAAGATGGAGAATTTCCAAGAGAGAGGGGTTCACCTCCGCTCCTGGCGACCCTAGGGGTGTGCCAGGCTGAGGTGGACACTCCGACTCTGCTTACTAATTTTCCCACCTGTCCTGCCGCCAAAAGCAAGGCCTGGACAGGGTGGTGCGCATCTCCACTAGTTGGAGCTGCCCAAATCAGCAAATCACAAGGTGAGCCCCTTTGAGGCTCTCTGCCAGGTGTTACTGTTCCTGCCAGGGAGAGGTGTGACGCACCTCCACCGAGAGCAGGCTTTGTTCCTGACCTCCGAGAGCACAAAGGCTTTCACCCCATGAGGTCAGAAACCTGTCTTATTCTTATGGTGGCTGGCAGGCAGGGACCGGTCAGCCAATACACTAGGAGTTGGTCGTTTTTCAGGGGGTATCTCTAAGATGCCCTCTAAGTGCATTTTATAATAAATCAAACACTGGCATCAGTGAGGGTTTATTATGCTGAGCAGTTTGATACCAAACTCATTAGCATTCAGTAAAGCCATCATGGAGCTGTGGAGTTTGTAATGACAACTCCCAGCCCATGTACTCAATATGGCTTCACTGCACTTACAATGTCTGTGAAGGATAAGTTACTTACCTGTAATCCTAGTTCTCTTCCAGGGGTATCCTCATCAAAGTCATAAGCACTGAATATTCCCGCCCACGTGCGGGGACCCGGTCCCCGCACGTGGGCGGGAATATTCAGTGCTTATGACTATTGATGAGGATCCCCTGGAAGAGAAGGATAAGTTACTTACCTGTAATCCTAGTTCTCTTCCAGGGGTATCCTCATCAAAGTCATAAGCACTGAATATTCCCGCCCACGTGCGGGGACCAGGTCCCCGCACGTGGGCGGGAATATTCAGTGCTTATGACTATTGATGAGGATCCCCTGGAAGAGAATAGGCACAGACACTGTAGGGGCACATTGCTCATGCAGCTATGCCCTCACCTGTGGAATAGTGCGCCCTGCCTTAGGGCTGAGAGGCCTGCTAGAGGGGTGACTTACCTATGCCTCAGGCAGTGGTATATAGGCATGCTGCAGCCCTCAGAGGCCTTCTCTGGTCACAAGACCAGTGGTACCTTTTGCAAGGGACTTATATGTGTGCCAGAGCTGTGCCAATTGTGAAAACAAAAGTACGGTTTTGGGAAAGAACACAGGCCCTGGGAACCTGATTGACAGGGACCCAGGGCACACTCAGTCAAAGTGCATCACAAATCTGGTAAAAAGCGTGTGGGGGGTACTGCAAAAGAAACCCACGTTCCTACACTTTGTATAGCATCGGAGTGAACAAGGGGCAGTCTGCGGCGGCACATGGTGGGGAGCAGCAGTGCTCCAGAGCAACGGGAGAGAGGGACTGAGTGACGGACCGCAGGCAGTGACATGGAGACCAGAGAAACCGGTGATGAAGTGCTAAAATGAAGAGGTTCTCTTACACAAAGGGGGAAGCAAGGTGCAATAAAATAGGGGCAGAAGCTGAACACACATCCACAGTGTAACACGAGCAGGGAAGAAATAAAAAAAAGTCCCTCAAACAACAGATGAGCAACCCAGGAGTAAACATACAGTACTTGGTCGCTATTCCAGTGGGAGGAAACAAAGACAAAAAGGAGGGACAAATAGGCAGAACTGGCCCCTAGCAAGCAAGGATTTTTAAAGGACACAAACAAACAAATTAAAAGCAGGGGGACGGCTTTAAGCCCACAAGAGAAGTATACTAAAGTGTACAAGAGGTCAAGAAAGCTAGACCTAAAAAGGGAGCAGTGAGGCAGTAGGAAAGGAGGCAGCATTAGAGAGCAGGTAGTGGGTGGAAAAGCAGTAGACAGTGCAAGTGAAATTAGAAGGCAGTAGAAACTGGCAGGAAGTTTAAGATGTAGATTTATGAGGCATTGGGAGAGGAAGCAGGAGGAAGCAGTAAGTGGTGAAACGGGAATCCGAAAACACTGGGGAAGGGAAACAAGAGTCCGAGATTATGATGTTGGGTGGACAGAAGATGTGGGAGGATAAATCATGAGTCAGTGCGAGTGTAAGCAGGAGGTGGTGGAAGGGAGACAGTCATTGGAAAGGAGGTACGAGGCAGCTTTAAGGATGCAAAAAAAGAAAGAAACAATGAGATGGAGGCTAACATTATAAAGTTAAAACTTAAACATATCTGTCAGTGTCTTCAGAGAGATGTGCTCAGAGTATGGCTTGGATGAGCCTTCTGGTACTCACCGACCACCATTATGTTAAATTCAAAGCCTGTTTTCATGGCCTTGCGCCTCATCTGGTCCAACACTGCCTCAATGCCCACATAACCGAAGGGTTCACGTCCCAGCCCGCATGGGTGGCAATTGTCACCCGTTGGATTATCTTCCTCTGCTGCCTGCAGCCCTCGGTCCTCCATGCCACTCCACGCTGACTCCAAGCAACTCTCTGTGACAGAAAAGAGGAAGACAGAATGAGGCAGTGAGACACTCATCACACAACACGTACTGCATGTGTTCGTTAGCAGACAGAGGGGAACTGAAAACAGTAAATCTTATTACACAGCACAAATAATTCTAAGGTCTCTGGCAGGAAAAGGAGAGCTTAGAACAGTGAAACTCATTACACATCAAATGTAGCCTGTGAAAGCTGGCCGGGAGAGGTGAGCTGAGAAAAGAAACAGATGCATCACATGAAGTCAGCCATCTGTTAAGGGCAGTGAGTGGCACGGAGAACTAAACTGAATGCAGGATTGGCATGAAATTTGGTGGTACCTATCTGGGGCCCATGGTTAAGATACTATGGATTGGAGATTGGAGGGAGCCAATGAAACTCAAGTACCGATTATGCAACAGGGACCAAAGAGGAGGGGAGATCCTACACTCACGCTGAGGCTATGGATATGACTGTGACTTTACAAGCGACCCACGAGTGGTGGATAATCTCAACAGCAATCTATGAATGCACATGTATGATTTGTCTAGGAGTATTGACCGCCGAATAATGCCTATGGTTCACTATGCCAAAATGTGTACTGTTAAAAATATACTAATAAAAATATATATATATTTTTTAAAGAAATTAGTGGTACCTTCCCAAAAAAGCCAATTCTACCCTGGAGGAGTTAGTTATAGGCAAGTATGAGATCTAAAGACTATCAGGGTCGTGAAGTACCAGGATACAGTGGACTGTAGCTGGACTCCCATTGTTAGACAGTAGAGTTACATTAAACGTGCAGACACAAATCACTCTGGTGCTGACAGCAGTGGAAAGGACAGCATTGTAGCAGCGCTGTGGCCAATGTTATGGGCTTTAAATTGGTAAAGGCAGTGGGTGCAGAACCATGTAGGCTCACAACCCCTCTATCTGTGTCATGTGATCAAAGCTCCTCGGAGCCAAAACGTTATGGCGGCACAGCAATAAACCATTGAAGAAATCGACTAACCTGGGTACTTGTCCGTAATTTCAGCGATATGTTTGGAGAACGCGGAGTGAAGTTATAACCATGTAGGCAATGC
The DNA here is from genome assembly GCA_963921515.1 of Calotriton arnoldi. NCBI lineage: Eukaryota > Metazoa > Chordata > Amphibia > Caudata > Salamandridae > Calotriton > Calotriton arnoldi. Next base: position 470,688 of record CAWUFW010005548.1, on the reverse strand, counting down.
ACAATATATATGTGTTACCCATCAAAGCCTACTGAGTTAAAAAGCACCCGGATTACAAATCCACTGCACTGAAAGCAACTTTATCACATAAGAAATAAGTTACTAGGCTCCAACGATAGCTTTGCAGCAGGAAGGTCTTCTATATTCATATCTTCAACCTCGGAAACCAAAGGAACCACATCTTCAACCTCAGGAACCAAAGGATTGGCCAGAAACTCACCACCCTGGTCAACACCTTTTTCACCACTTCAACATTTCCCGATGCCTGGAAACACGCTGAAGTCAGACCACTACTCAAAAAACCCTCAGCCCACCCCAGTGAACTCAAAAACTACTGGCCAATCGCCCTACTCCCATTCCCAGCGAAGGTACTGGAAAAGATCATCAACAAGCAACTCATGGCATGCCTGGAGCAGAACCAGCTACTCGACGCCTCCCAATCCCGCTTCCCCAGCAAACAGCACCGAAACTGCCCTGATCACAGCCACCGACGACATCCGAACCCTCCTAGACCGAGGAGAAACAGCAGCTCTGATCCTCCTCGACCTCTCGGTAGCCTTGGACACCATATCTCACCACACGCTGATTGAAATACTCCACCACATCAGCATCCAAGTGGAAAAGCTCAGATGGATCACCTCCTTCCTCACCAAAAGAACCCAGAGGATCCTCCTCCCAACTTAAACCTCCAAACATAAGGAGCTCACCTGCTGCGGTAGGAGTTCCACGCATACTGGCCATATTACGGGCTATCACTTATACAAACGGAAAGGACACGTTTGAACATTACATTATATATTTGGAGGAGTTGGATTTGCATTACAGAACGTATTGGTGTGATTAGATTTAGCCGGGAACATTGCATCCCGATTTGAGATTTGATAAAAAATAAAACAGCCCTGAGTAAGTCGTGGGGTGAATTACCCACTGACGAAACATGTGTTGGATGGCAGAGAATTTGAACCAATAAAAGAAAAGAAATGGAGAATATACGGATGTCTGGATGACTAATATTACTATTATTGTACATTATTGCGTGTGCTTAGAGGCTTGTGTCAATTCCACAGATGTATGACAAGCGTCGCTGAATGGATGAAGAAGAACTGCCTGCAGCTGAACACAGATATGATGGAAGTACTAATCATCGGCAACAGCAGCAACACATGGAATGACTCCTGGTGGCCATCAGACCTAGGACCTGCACTCACCCCCTCTGACCACGCCAGAAACCTCGGAATCATCACTGACAACAAGCTCACCATGAAATCACAGATCAACACCACCTCCTCCGCCTGCCTCCTCACTCTGCGCATGCTACGTAAGATCTTCAAGTGGCTACCCCTACACAAAGCGTACTGTGACACAAACCCTCATAAACAGCCCATTAGACTATGTCAATGCCCTCTACGTAGGGATCGGCACACACCTCCCACAGAGACTTCAGACGATACATAACACCACAGCCAGACTCATCCTCTGCCTTCCCTGACGAAACTACCTCAGGCAACTTTACTGGCTCCCCATACACAGAGATGCCAATCCAAGCTGCTGACCCACACACAAGGTTCTACACAAGGACCCATCTACATTAACCACCATCTGAACTTCCACCTACTGCCGAGAAGACTATGCTTCGCTTCCCTTCAACTTGCCCATACTCCCTGCGTCTACCGAAGCAGAAGTGGAGGACACACCTTCTCCAACATCACAGCAAAGGCCAGGAACAGCTTCCCGCAACTCCAGGCCATCGCCTCACTTCTGGAATTCTGAATGGCCCTCTCAATATCTGGCTGTTCGAATAAGCCTCAGGAACATGCAAGATTGGTATGCAACATTTTTCAGTCTATTGGTTGAGTCAGAAACTTCTCTATTTCTCTTTTCTTCCTTTTCCGGGCTTAGGAGTCATGTAGAACCCTGTGATAGCAAAACAGTAACAAATACAACAGATGGAAAAAATCTAAAGGTGTTGACCACGTATTGGGGCATTGTCTGTTACTTTTACCATCTATCTGGCCTTTTATTATTTACCTTTCCTTCCTGAGTCACCTCCTCTTTCATTCATTCCTTCATCCAAGAGGCAGGTGGGTCGCATGTAAAGTCTAGAAGAGCTCCAAGCTGCATAGCTTTTGCTATAGGTAAGTGACTTTTTTCTTCTGCAGCATGGATCTCTTCTATACACGTCATGTGAATCAGTGATGTAGTGGTTTCAATTAATGGACACCGAGGAATGTGGGAGTAAAGTGTGCAAAAAATGTTTCAGAACTTTCTGTCCATCTTGTCCCTCATTTCGAGTCTGAACATCTACACAGTGATGTTTTGTGAATGTGTAAATTGATGAGCAAGATGCTGCTTTATTGAGAATATTGATCGAGGCATTTGATAGAAAAGCCAAGGTTTCACCTCTTTTTTTCCTGTAGAACTCGCCTCTGGTCTTACCCGCGCAGTGTAGTATGTGTGGATGGTTTGTACTAACCACCTTGCTTCTGTAACTTTTTTATACATGCAAGCCTTTATTTTGAGTCACATACACTACAAACAACGGCTTCCCTCAATGCTTGAGCTTCTTGTATGTAACACATAATGGCCTTCCTTACATCAAGTGTGTATGGGGCTAGCCTGGACAGACATGGGAATACTCACAGTAGGCGACTGTTACCAGCAGGGAACTTTAATCCCAATGGAGGACTTAATGGACTCCTATCAGCTACCTCCTGGTCAGTTTCTTAGGTATGAAGACATATGGGGTGGGGAGGGGATGGAACCCGCAACGCATAGTACACTACAACTGGTGGTGTCTATGGGGGCCATGAAACACTTAGTGACCTGGTTTTACAGATCCCTTGCAGGCATGACCAGAGGCGTGAGAAAAAGCTCTACAACGGGAACACCAGAATCAAGTACATTCAATACAATTATGTACGTATGACCTATATGACACCATATGGGTTACAGGTTACATACAGCGACGATCCCCGACCCTGTCCTAGGTGTGGGTACATAGACAAGGGGTTTGTACACATGGTATGGGACTTCCCGCAATTGCAATCATACTGGTCGGAAATCCTGGATGCTCTGAACCTCACACTGGAGCGAACCCCCCCCCTTCATACACTAGAGGCATGTATTTTGGGGTTATACCCAAGACCGAACTCCAAGAAAGTCGGAACTAGAATCCTAGACTTAGCGTTAGGATTGGCCAAGAGAAGAATAGCCATAGATTGGAAATCAACGATAGGGCCACTAGCTAAGACATGGAAAACAGATGTGACGCAGTGGGCTAGAGCTGAAGAACATGCACTGATTAGAGAAGAAGCTATGGGGATAAGACTCCGTCCAATAGCAGGGGAAAAATGACAAGCTCCCTCACGACCTATATTTCTTTAATTTGTGTATACAACATCTAATAAGGGCCACACATGGTTTATACAATTTGACACTTTAACCATTCATTTGTCATCATTTTTAGGTCTCGCCTAGCGATGCAGCGCAAAGCGCTGCTCGCTATGCGAGATCTATTGTTGCCGACTTTTGCTCCGATGCGGGACAGGAGATGTGCACGCGCATGGTGCGAGCAGGAGTTGTAATAGCGCCGCAAGCCGTACGCGTGCACATCAACTGTCTGTGCCGAAGCTTAACAGACAGGAGATGTGCACGCGTACGGCTCGCGGCGTTATCACAACGCCTGCTCGCACCATACGCGTGCACATCTCCTGTCCCGCATCGGAGCAAAAGTCGCTCACAGCGTGTCTTCAGCTTGTTGACAGCATGTTTCTGAAACCGGATGGCAGAAAGTCACGCTAGACTCCACTTCTGATGACGGCCCAACTCCACCTGAAGGGAGATTGATGCGAGAAGGAATCTCTGTCATTAGACCCTGGTGTCCTCAGGAATCTGACCGCAGAGGAGGGCGCGCGATGAGGGCTCGAAGGCCAGAGTGACTCAGTGAGGAAAGCTGAATCGGGAAGAAAACGTGCAGAAAATTCCCAGACAAGTCACGTGCGCGTGTCCGAGAAGCCCCAGGTAACTCTAACTGACGCAGCTGGCATGCGCTGCTTAGATAACCTGGGCTCGCGCTGACCTGTGCCGACATCACATTTATTAATGTGATTGCTCCTTGGTCTTTATCCCGAGGCATGAAATCCCATACCCAGCGGGCGTGGCCATTGGTGTAGGCTTTCCAATCTTTGTGGTGTAAACAAGCACAAATATTTCACCTACAATGCTTTTCCTACACTGTCGACCTGCCCTAACGCCAGGACTGCTCCTTAATTAAGGGGTTCCAGCCTTTGAACTGGCGGGTGAAACTCCACATCCTGTGATTCTGGGCAAATCACCTAATCTCCCCGTGCCTACCAAAAAAAATAAAAAATTAAGGTGTCCTTTTGTAACGTAACCGGTGCTCATGTAAAGCGCTCCAATACCTTCGGGTCGAGTTCGCGCTATATAAATATGCAAAAAAAAAGCTTGGGTGACGGAGCGGGGAGAAAGAGCGAGACAGTCACAGAACCGCCCGCCGGTCATCTCACCAAAGAAAGGTATGTGTACAAATACACTCAATATTGAACATTTCTTTGACTTTCAAAGTTTCCGGTTGCACGTATACACATATTCTATTTGCAGTTTTTATGTATTTATTGTGCACATATTGCCAGTGTTAGCAACGCTGAAATAAAATATGTCCTCATTTAGCATGTGGAAATATACACTATTGAATAGGAACTGCACAGTCGCCAGTTCTGCTCCTCGTTTAACATGTATGTGCTGGGACATAGGTGATTGTTTCAGATAAGTAGAAGGGGACAGGCGACTAGAATGTCTCAAAGGAAATGTGTCCTCCACCTCCGCGTGTCATAGTCCTTATGCTGCACTTCTGGGCGGAGTCCTCAAGCTCATTTGGACCCGCTGTGGGGTAAGCAACTGCACAGCTGCCAGTCCCCTTCTGGGGGCTACTGTTCTGGTGGCACCTCCTGTCCTTGATTTCAGGTCAGGACAGTGGCACTACCCATCCGTGTGCTACAGCTGCGCACTACAAAAGGGAGTAGGAGGCAGATCCAGGGCGTGTGTGTGTTCTTTAATGAAATGTTCCGTGGGTCCCACGCTTTGGAAGACCCTTCACAGACGTTAGCTGGTCATCTTTCAGTCGCTTATTTATATATTTGGTTGTTAGACTGGTACTAATAAGGTGACATTTTTGCCCAGACAGTATTACCATGTGTAACAAGCATTTGCAATGCAATAGGTCTCGCATTTGCGAGAGTTTAACCTATTGGCATTGTAAATGACAATGCCTTTTATTTATGTTTTAAAAACCAACACATAAATAAAAGGCATTGCCATTTACAATGCCAATAGCTCAAACTCTAACAACTGCGAGACCTATTGCATTGCAAATGCTTGTTTTATTATTCAAGGATACATATAAAGATTTTTTTCCTTTTTCCTTTGTTTTATACATACAAAACCATAAAAGTGTACATTTACATTTATGTGCAATATTTTTTGTACATGATTATGCACTCCTAAACATCATAGGAACAATTATAATCTATAGTTTCAAACCCCTATACAGTTATATGCACTCACCTTTCATCAGTTCTCAAGCTTACTCAATCATACCAAAACACATTCTCACATCATCCAATATCAACCATTCTTCATATTTAGATCACGGGGAGACATAGAACTAATTTGTCTCCAGACCCTATTGATGATCTAAATTCAATAGGGTTTATCAGAAGGTCGACGCGCGTTTCGGTGGATTGGAAATGAACAATGGACCACCTTCCTCAGGACCATGTCCAGTGATCTGACAACCATATAGGGGGTACAATAAGTGTATTAATGCACCTTCTAATTCAAAACACGCACCGGCAACTTCGAGTGAAAAGACAGAGGCCACCTTATCCGTTTTTTTGGGAGGTAACACCCGAGAGGGCTGACATGAAGAGATGAACCCATCTACTACACTGTGTATATTTGAAACATAACTACGAAGCAATCAACTTGTGGAGAATACACTGCTGAGGCAGATATCCCATGAGCACAGAATCAATATACCAGGAGTTCTCAATTAAAACATATAGGATAGAGTCTTGGAGAAAGAACTAGATCCACATATAGAGTGGCAAATCAACAACGTGGCCTTTTTGAATTAGAAGGTGCATTAATACACTTATTGTACCCCCTGTATGGTTGTCAGATCACTTGACATGGCCTGAGGAAGGTGGTCCATTGTTCGTTTCCAAGTGCATATAACTGTATAGGGGTTTGAAACTATAGATTATAATTGTTCCTAGGATGTTTAGGAGAAGAAGTCACCTCTAGTGTGAGGTATTTCAGTTTTTGTTTGTGCATAGGTTCAAATGGTTGTTTAATGAGTTGTGCTAGAATTAGATTAAGGCTTCACAAGGATGCCGGAGTGAACCTTGTTAGGTAAATATTTTTTGTCCTCACATGGAATCTTTCTATTGCTGGGATACTAAATAGATTTCTTTGCAAAATTCCTCTCGTGTATGCAACTATGGCTTACAGATGTACACACATAGATGCGTATGTGGGTTTTGAATCCAACAATGCATTACATACCTGATAAATGTGTCTGCAGTTAGGTTATCTAGTAAATTCTCCTTTGTGTACATGTGGGCAAATCTTGTAAATTTTGCAGCATAACACTTGTGTGGCAAGCCTCCGTGCATTCATGATCATCTCAGATTGACCCAGGTGGCAACATTTTAAGTTTTCAGGAGCGAGGCTTCTAGGTTGAGACTGGCTAATTCTAGGTGACATATCCTTTGCCCTTGCATTTTTAGGAGGTTTGGGAATACCAGTATCTTTATTACTCTGTTGTCTGCCATCACCATTAGATGCAAGTGCCATTTTTGGGGGGCTATTAATGCGAATGCCATATTTATTGTCAGCATTTGTTGACCGATAAAAATGGGATGAATGAAATAGGAAAAAAACGGGTTCCTGACCAATTCATCAACAGTGTATTCGTTTGTGAAAGCCAGTGGTGGAATCTGAATGAGAAGCTTAGGCATTCTGCGTTTGCACAGGATGCAAAACGGTCTATTTATGATGTTCCCCCAAATCTGAAAAATTGCACTTATGACCCATGTTCTAGGTGCCATTTGTGTGATGCTCATGTTTGCTTACGGAGCACGGCCACTTTGACATTTTATTCACCTAGTAAATGTATTCCCACCACTAGTATGGTGTTCTGAATCTACCACATAAAGAAGTCTTATTCTAACCTTAATAAAGGCATATGATTTTGATCCCTCGTGTTTGTTAAGGTAGAATTTGCCAACTGCTTCCTTATAGAATGCTTTAAGAGCTAGGAACACAGTCCCTACACATTCATATGTTTTTATGGCTTACTCCTGTGTACACTGTCCTCTCATCCTTACATTTCCCAGGTGTGCATCCCACTCTCAGTGTGATGCTCCTATTGTGATAGCAACTGTTGGGAGTGGGTGTTTGAAGTCTTTGCCTTTTGCCATGTTGTCTACTTGTAACGACTCCAATTCTTATTTTTCTGTGCCAGTCACTACAACCTCCCAAATAACTGACACTTGTGACCATTGGTGAATGAGCCATTCCTGCAAGCGTCTTACGTATAACCTAGTAAATGATATTAGGAGACTGTGTTATGCCATAATTTCTAACATCTTCATTATCGCCCTCACTGTTGGAGATTGTGATGACTGGCAAAAGCGAACTTGTCCTCTTAATGCCAGCTATCTCTTTTGTAGGGGAAAAACTTCGGCTTTCACACATTCCGATTCAACCTCCCATAAAATCTTTTATTGACCAGGGTTGATTGATAATTTTTCACAGATGGTGGAGAACCCCAATTTGAATTATGACCGAACTCCGTGGAAAATGCTGCTCTGGCACTGTGAGATCATGTTAAGTCAGAAGGGTATATGTGTATGCTGTACTGCCAAAAGTGTGTTGCTGCCGCAGCGAGACATTTTGTAAACACACTTTGTGCAAGCTTTATTCTAAATAGTAATAATTCAAACTGAAAGTGAACCTTCCCATCACACACCTGAGGTATTTCATGTGGCTTCTTTTGAATGAAGTAAGCATCCTTTGGTAGTCAGGTAGTCTCCCTTCTCCAGCACTAGAATCACTTCTTGTTGGGTTAGCATTCATTTCTGAGTGTTTATAAATGTCTTTAAGACTCCCGGTTTCATTACAGATCTTAATAGCAGGTCTTTTTTGTAATTAGAAAGTAAAATAAGTAAATTCTTTGTCTGTACTCTTCTTTAGGAACTTCCTGTATTGCTTCCATCTTTATTTGATCTTCGACTCTTTGTTGTAGATGTTTGAAGTTTTCTCTTTTGCACGTCTATGTTTTTTTTGTGGAAAGTTGGTTGCAGTTTCCTCCAACTCTATTCAGCATCCGTATTGTTGGACATTTAGTACTCACTTGTCAAAGGTTATCCCTTCTTATTCTTATAGGAAATCTGTGCCCTCCTGGTGTTTGTGTAAAGAGGGCGCATGTGTAAAAATCCTATATTTGTTTGGCGACAGACCCTTCAGCTATGGCCTTTTTCTCTAGCTCTGGTTGAAAATGACAGTCTCGCCTGTACTGGTTCTTGCCATTGTGATGGCGTGGCTTCTGAAGCTGAGACCTCAATGCTTGGAAATTGTTGCTGGAAGGGTGGATATCCTTTACCTCTTCTGTTTCATGCTCCCCCTATGAATGATCCTCTAGCTTATTAGGCCTCCATGGGCCTTGCCTTTTGTCAGCTTTAGCAGGGACACACATTAATGAGTCACGTAGCACTCTTGTTCCGATTAGAACAGTAATCCTTTTATTATCCCAAATAACAAAGTGAATGCATAGTCAATCCTCTTCTTCTGGAATCTTCCTTGGTCAGCCACGACAGGAGAGCCAAGCGCCAGTGCCCCTCGGGGAAGAGGAAAGAGAAAACCAATGGTAAGTGCCCAATAATGTTACACAGGGCTTTTAGGGGAAGTGGACAAAGTGAGGGGGTTTCACCAAAATAAAGGAAAAGTATCTCTTTGGCCAGTCACCGAATGTGCACAAGAATAACCAAAAAACAGCCACCAGCAGCCTCTCTGCCCGGTAAGTTACCGGATTCTTATATGCCGGTAGGCTCAAGAGATTATGGAACGTACAACAACACAAAAAAGATACTTAGGAGAGAGCATCCCTTAGCTCGTCTCTCTCCGACCGACATGTAAGTTACTCTTCCCTGTCCTCCTTGACCCTCTCGCCCCACCTCCCTCTCAGGTCCTGGACCCGTACAAGTACCTTGGTCAGCCACGCTCCTCCAGGAGCGTGGCCGTTCGTGGGGGCTTTGGCCTCCTGGCGTTTCTCTGACATCGGGAACAGGCCGGCGGTCTTCCTCCCTGCTGACAACTCTGCTCGGCTCAGTCTCCAGTTTTGATCCCGCAACGTCCTCTCCAGCTTCGGCGTTTCCTCTCCACCTTCCACGATCTCTTCCGGGGTCTTCACGGCCAGGAACAAGAGGGATTGGCTGGAAGAACCCGGGTTGTTCTCCTCCTCGTCTGGATGTTCCGGCCAAGCCTTAAAGTGGCAGGCAGTCCATGGCATTTGTATTGAGAGTAAGAAGGCTGGATGTGACGGGTAAGGGAGGGGCCAAGGGGTAACATCAATAGTGCCCTCCTCCCCCTCACACCTTATAATTGTCATCTGCTCTGGTGAGTAGTCCACTGCAGACACAAATATGTTCTCCCCTGTAAAGGTTGTATTTATGACTGGAACTCACCTCAAGTTTTTAACCCGAGATTCTAAGCCAAGCCAGTCTTATTATTATGGTCTGTGTACAACTGCCTGCTTCCTGCACCTCCAGCATCCAGAGATGATCCAAGGCATCTGTTCGAAATGGATCTTCCCTTATTGAACGACTGACTTTGCCGTCTTTCTATAGTCTTCTATAACTTCTAAAAGCTGCACGAGTTGTTCAATATCATCCCACGGCCATACCTGCAGAGCAGAAAATTGGAATCTGCTATCCTCCACCCTGTTGCCGCTGTCCCCTCAATCTTCCTCCCAACTTACTTCGGCTTCTTGCTTCTCCTTGACTGGTGGAGGTCCAATTGAAGATGGAGCATTTTGTTCTCTTACAGGTGGTGGGGACTATCAGTGAGCCCACTGGCATTTTTGTTCTAACATATGTCAGGCCTCGAGGTGATGCCTTTTGCTTCTTTCCAACTGAACGTGTCACTGTCTTTGAGGAGGCTTGCTTACTGGAAGGTTCTTTGCCCTGATGGTTGATACTTGGTAACAGAGGCAGGAACCAATTCCTTTTCTGACTTAGCAGAAGTGTCTACTGGAAAGCAACATTCTGCGTCCTCCTCCGTCAAGTGTACCCCGTAGGTATTCCTTATATTTTTCAGCAACGCTACCATTTTGGCTTTGAGGCATCGTCTTTTCTTTTCATTGTTGTGTAATGGCTGACTCGTCTTTTTGGAAGGATGTGATATCTTTTTTCCCTCCAGATTCTCTTTATTAATCTTTCCTCTGACTGCAATAATTTTCAGAGTCGAGTGAGATGGTCTGTCTACTCTGGTACCTTTGGTCACCGATTTGACTGACAAATGTTTTGACATCGACGCCTCTATCCCGTCTTCAAGTCTAATTGCTTTGGATGGGGTGTGCTCTGCATCAATCCATTGAGGTGATATGCTTTTTCAGAGACATCAAGAATTTGTCTGGATTTTGTTCTGATACATTCTTCAATATCTAGACGTTGAGTCCATGACACTGAAACCTTACTGCTTCCTCTGTGCCCCTTCAGTCTCTTCGATTAATCCCTTTGCATGTGAAAGTCCCTATCTTTCAAGGATATCTGTTTTGCTTGTGCCATGGCGCAAATCACCCAACCTTGCTTGTTCCTCACTGTTAAGCGTTCTCATCAAGAAAACTTTGCAGACTTTATAGTCTTCTGGTCCTCAGGAAGGCATCCGATGCAACCTCTGTGCACGTCTTTCTGTGCCAGTTTACGGTGACACTTGGGTTAAAATCTACAGGGAATATTTTCCATCCCACCCGATTCTGAAACACTGAAAAGACCCTGGGATTACTGCTAATCCCTGGCAAAGCATTCTACGTCCCCATCCCACTCCCCCGTGGTCAAAGCTCAGTTAGAAAGAAAACTTTCCCGTTTGTTCTTTGAAGCTGGTCTTTCAACATCTCGGTGCTTCTCAGTGTGTCCTCGTCCCGCCGTGGAGTTATGGTTGAAGTTTGCTCACTGACATCCATTGCTGTTCTTCCTCACTGCTTTTTAGGTTTGTTGACGTGGAGCTTTCAACATTGCTGCCGAACTAAACTGAAGAAAAAATTATCTAAAGATGTCAACCATGTACTGGGACATTGTGAGCGTACACTCCTTGTCGTAAAGGAATCAACGCCAACAAAAGAGAAGAAATCGAAATAGGAATTTTTCTGGCTGCAACCACTAGGTGGTGGAATAATGCACAGCACATGAAATTAGAAGAGATCCACACTGCAAAACCACACTTGTCAGACACAGTTACCCATCTTTGCTCTCACTTTCAGGGACACATCTCATCAAATATACACCTTAACCTCTAGGTAGAGTATCAACCAAAGACAACTGTGTACACCTACCTTTACCTTGAAGGAGACATCATACACCTTGGAAGACACACCCTCTGATGTGTTTGTATGAAGGAAGATCCTGCACAGACCACATTTCTGGCTTTGGTATGTTAGAGGATTCAAAACAAGCACTGCCCGCATTCCTCTATAGTGCCTGCCAGTGAGGAGAGCCACCAGAGTAGATTTTATTTTGCTTTGTGTTCGCAGTGTAAGAGAAGAGAACTCTATGTTAGCTATGGCAGGCTGTTGAAAGCACACCACCACTGCAGGGGATGCATTCTGAAGCTCAATGAGATGAGTCAGATGCTGGTGCACTGGTGACTGATGTTGGCGAGTCCAGATCAACATCTCTACAGCGAAAGCCAGCTAAAGGTCTTGCCTGCAGCTCCCCATTAAGAGCAGTATCATTCAGAAGCAGAAAGGACAGGTCATGACAAATGCTTGTGTGCCTCCTATTGGGCAAAGACTTTTTGTCCCAAGCAGTACTTGAGTAGAGTCCTGCCTGTGCCTGCCTATCTCACTCTCACCCCCCTCCCACCCCCCCACACCCATAGGCAGGGTCATTTAAGAATAAAGACAGACTTTTTATCAAGAGAAGCCATGCTCAACCATAAGTGGGACTTGTGAAGAAGCCTGAATATGTCACCTCATCAAGTCGGTTCCACAAAGTGGAGTTATGCCTGCAGATACGCTTTATTTCTGAGCCCACTCTGCCACATGTGAGAACCTTTAAGAGTCCTACTTTTGTGATTTCATCATGTTCATCTTTGCCCCTTCATACGTAGGATTGTAGAGTAATTCTTCATTTGATTTGACGGCTGCCCACTCAATATTTGGCTTTGCTGTGGGATTTATGAAGAGAGCTGCCTATAGCCACCCATTAATACTAGCCCTGTACCAGAAACCCTCTCACTGTTATATCCGACTGTGCTCAAAGGTATGGTTGGAGAAGCGACCTGCTGGTGGCCACCAATAATATCAGGCCCGAGTGCAAATCCCTCCTCTACTACCACTTGTAGTATAGCAACCCTCCACCACAGTGGAGTCCATTGATGTACTGCAAGCTGGTAATCACTCTCCAGATCTACACCCCTCTCTCTGCTTGGGGGAGTTACTGAAAAGAATGGGTCTGTGGTTATTCCCCTGAAACAAAGAGCCATGTAGTCCATGCTCCCAGAACTTCTCTTTTCCATTTTTCACCAAACAAGATACATTTTACAGAAATTAGTTTTAAATCATGTGAGCTTTAAAATGTTTCTAATTCTTGAAAACAAACTAACCAAAAATGCCTTAAATTATACTATTTAGCTCTATTGTGAAAATGTTTTGAGGGATGTACCCAAAACTCCCTTTGCAATTAACGAGAAATGTGTGATTTGGATCATTTATAATCTTGACAGAGTAATGCTTTAGCGCCTCATAAGGCAAGCATTGATAGTTTAAAGGGGGATAGGGTACAGCAGGAAAAGAAATTGCACTCCATGGTTTTAGCATCCCCAAAATATTACTCTTTTTTTCAGAGATTATAGATGTGAGCATGAAGAGGTCTGATCCAAGGACTGGGTTACAATAGCTTCTCTGAATATCAGAATTGAGGAGACCATTTTGGTACGGGGTTGTTTCAGCGGTATTTGATCTAAATGATGTGTCCCTAAAGCTACAGCACTGAGCAGTAATGTATTTCGCATGTATATCCTTCTGGACCACTATTATGCGTAACTTGAAATGGCAGTAATGTATCTTATGCTTTATCTGGGAATTCTCACAGAGCTCAACATGAAAGGCCCGCCCAGCAATGGGAGATGGCGAAGCGGTCAGAATGACAGTGAAGTTGATATAAAGGTAGTCCTTTGGAGCACGCTTGCATACACTGAAATGGAAAGGCAGGGCAAGAGGGAGATACTACAGCATGCCTGCACTACATTGGCACATTATTAGTGTAAATCAAGTCTTGCCCCTATTGTTTTCAAACCACATGCAGTACACATTTTACAAAATCCACTGCACTCAGTGCCACAAGGGTATAAGCAAAAATATAACAAGCATTGGCAAAACCAATAGGCTTCACCTATGGGAGACCTGTTGGCGTTGTCAATGTTTTTAAAGATCTTGCACAGCAGCGCACACTGCTGTGCAACATGGCTCAAAGTAAAGAATACGGTGCGGCCAGCATTGACTACATCATGGCGCTTTTTTTGTTTACTTTAAGCAATTGTTAAGAACAAAACACAATCATGAACATTCTGCGCCATCTTGTCTGATGAAAGTTCCTACGTGCACATAAACTACAGTCATTCTGATTTACCACAGCCATTTTGTACTCTGTTGGTCACCTTCATTTCACCCTGTCCTCTAGCAGCCTTCTGACTCTCTGACCAAACCTGATATGTGTGCTGGGGGCTATAAACTATTTCCACGACAAACATCAACATCACCTGCTGACTCAAACTCGTCTTTCCTCTCATCCCTGCACAAACGGGTTACAAATACCAAACAGACTCTTGCAAACATGGTTTATTGCACTACACACAGCAAGACTGGTTTTTTGCCAACAATGGGACCTGTTCTTATCAACAGAACGGACTCTTAGATCTGGCCGGTCTCACTCGTTTTTAGACCCTGAAGCAAGGTCCAGCTGCAATGAAATTGTCTGTTTTTGACCTGGGTGGGAGGAGAGTTAATGTTGGGCTTGTGTAACCATGTTGATAAAACAATGTCAGGCTTGTGTGACAACCTGCCCGGGGCGGAGACTCCAAGCTTGTAACCATGATAAAAGAAACAAATACATTGTGTAAAACTGTATAAAAGGAAGAGTCAGAAGCATTGCCAGTAGAACACCTCCTGAAGACATCCTGGTGTCAGCAGTTGACGTGGTCTCCTCTAAGAGTAATAAACCTTTTTCTTGCCTTCCAGCTTCCAGCGCCTGCCTCGTTATTTTAGATAGTGAATCCAAAGTGGATTAAAGGTGACTTTGCGCCGGGCAGCATTGGGGATCCCAGGAGACTCGCTGCTTTTCACAAATTGGCGACCCAACGGGGGCCCATCAGAGACACGTGGGTCCAGTAGAGAGGTCCTAACGACGGAGTGAACGACTAAATGATTGGAGTGCACCTGCCTGAAAGAGACCCTCGTCTGGCTGCCAATTGACTGAACTTCACCGGTTCCGAACGGACCTCTCTCGAGTGACCTGCGGTCCTGACTGGGGCCTTACAGGAACGCCGCATTGATTGTTGGAGTAAGAGGACAACCAGGCGCTGGAAGGGGAATACGAAGAACTGTCCATACGGTCCGGGTAAGGTCGTGAGAAAACATGACTTAAATTGATTGATAGAAATACTAGTATTCCTTTTTGAGTTATTTGAGACATTCCCTGCTTGCAAACAACGTAGAATAGGAATATTCTCTCTTTGCAGACAGCGAAGGACAGGTAGTGCAGACTTTTGTCTAACATTAATTGAGATATTCATTTTGACCGCTAAATACGTCATGCCTGTTTTCTCTAGATTGTTTGATTGTTTTGGACCGGACCGTTTGTTAGAGGTCAGTCATCCGGCACCGCCGGAAGGCACCCCTAACAAGGACATGTACGTAAAATATGGATTAGCCACCGTAGCTTATAGCAAACTATGGCATAAGTACACTAGGAAGGACCGGGTAAATCAGTGGCCACTGACGGGATCTTTCGATCCCGCTAAAATAGAAACGTTAGAATTAGCTCTCCACAAAAAGAAAGCTAGACCAGCCATGTTTGATAGTTTTGGTTTATGGCGAAAAGAAGCAGCTCAACGAAAGAAAAGAGACGAAGCTAGACAAGATAAAGAAACGCGAAAATCAGCTTACCAAGCCTGTAAAAAGTTAGAAGAAGAACTAAAAGAAAAGGAAATCGATAAAAGGAACAGGAATCAAAAATATCAGGTCAATGCCCTGTTAGAACGCCCTTAACTCTTTACCCCGAGTTACCAGCAAAACAGGGGGTAGATGATGATTTATTGTTAGGTCCCCCAATGATATACATGCCACCCCCTTATGCCCCTACTCATCCCGTAGTACAACGCCAGGACCCCCAAAGTATAGCTGGAGATGGCACGATCGCCTCAGTCTCCACCACCTCTGCTCCCACCGAGCCACCCACACCAAATGCCTCATCAAAGGAGGCAGTAGTAGAGGTAGGAACCAAGGAAATAGGAGCGCCCAGGGTCCTGCGATTAAGTAAAAATGAGCGAGCAGGCATTGATAAAATAGTTAAAACCCTCATAGATAGGAAAGAAACAGAAGAACACGTAACAGACATATGCGACTCCTATGTTGAAAACCGCAAACGATACTTTATTGTACGTCTCTGTTACCACACCCTTACTGCATATGAAGAGAAGTACCAAAACGTAGGGCCCGAGCGATTAGTGGCTCTCTACAGGAAGGTAGACATCGGAGATGAAGGCGACAACGATGTTGCAGAACTATTTTCATCCACACTAGAAGTATTGCGTCACCTCATAGAACAAGGACAGATAGATAGGGACAGGACAACTAAGGTAGCAGGACCCCCAGTGGAAAAAACAGATAGCATGATGCCAATAAAAGAAGCTGCCCCTTACTGGGTACCTCCTAGAGGACAAGGGACTAATGACGATATAAACCATCAAGACGCTAGAGGAAGGGTGGTCTACAATTGGGTGTATCAGCCATGGGACAGACAGGACATCCTGACCTTCCGTAAATCTTTGCCGGATTTACGAAAGAACCCCACCGCCTTTTACGCCGAGCTACGTACCGCTCTGGGATCAACAATAATGACACTTGCCGACATAGACTTGTTCTTCGGGTTATGTTTGCCAGCAGATGTGTGGAAACAGGTTAAGAAAGTAAACCATACCGAACTGTTTGGTCATACCTGGGAACAACTCGACACACTAGATAAACAGAGGAACCCTGGTCAAAAACCAGTTAAAGCAATATTAGACCTCCCTGACAAAATAGTGCAGAAAGTGAAAACGCTGATCCCAGAGAAAAAGATAGACTGGTCCATAGTAACCGCATGCCGCCAGAAACCACAAGAGGACGTCTCAGAGTACTTCTCCAGATTTGAAACTGTGTTCTCTGATTACAGTGGACAAGACATGTCCACCGCAACCGGACACCACTTATTTGTGCAGAACTACGTCAAAGGATTACTGCCAGATGTATCCCAGAAACTACAAGCCAGCGAAAGTAGTTGGGCAGCATCTAAACCGACGGCCATTCTCCAAATGGCCCAGTATTACGAGCATCAGAGAAACGAAAATGACAGGGCTACAGAAAGGAAAAAGAAGGACTTGAAGGAAAGGGTAATGATAGCACAACTCCAGGGGCGAATACAGGAGGGGAGCAATATAGGGGAGGAAACCAGCAGAATACCCCTAGAGTACAGCCACCTAGGAACAATCCATCTACATCATATGTAGGACGCCAAGACCTAGGACAGGATCAATGTGCATTTTGCAAAAAATATGGACACTGGAAATCCCAATGCCCGGCTTTGTTAGGAGCTGCTAGGGGCAGAGGGGCGAGGGAAATAGCAAGTGGACAGAGAGGAAGAGGACGTGGGAGAGGGTACGCGAGTGAAGCAAGCGAGGAAAGGCCAGGAAGAGTGAACGCATTTGACCATCCCAGACAGAATCAGTACCAACAGACAGATTATGACAATACGTACGACTTTGCATAGGACAGCCAGGGGCAAGGGAGGGATCCAGTCGAGCTCTGCGTTGATCAGCAAGGCCCTTATGTTACAGCTGAGGTCCTGGGCACAAGGTCGCCATATTTGGTAGACACAGGAGCAACACGTAGTGCACTATCCAAACGACTGATTCCAAGGGCACCCTTGTCAGGCTCACATGTGACCTCAATAGGATTTGACGGTACGCCCTCCACCAACCCTTTGTCCCGACCCATCCCTTTTAATCTTGACAGCAATGGCGTCGAAACGACATTCCTCCTCTCATCTAACACCCCAGACGCCATTATGGGCCTCGACCTTTTGAAACACTTCCATGCGACTATCAGATGCTCACCAGACGGAGTGCGTGTCATCCTGTATGACAACCCCCAACGCCATAGAGAGAACCCTTTTCAGCACATGTTTTCCATCTCTGAGACTGACACATCCCTACTGGACACTTTGCCATCACACTTATGGGCTAGGGCTGATTCAGACGTAGGACGAATGATGATTGACCCAGTACACGTAACAATACGACAGGACGCAACCCTACCGAAGGTACCGCAGTACAAAATATCGCCAGAGGGTGAGAAAGCACTAACAGAGATCATACACTCTTTGGTAGAGGCAGGGGTGGTAGAGGAAGTAGTGAGCAACATTTGTAACAGTCCCATACTACCGATTGTAAAGAGACAGGGAGAGGGAGATGGGAAAGCCTACCGCTTCATCATTGACCTGCGGGAGGTAAACAAAATCGTAGTACCACAATACCCAGTAGTTTCCGACATCACGACAATTTTGACTTTAATCCCCTCCACTGCCACCACCTTCACTGTGATCGACCTCAAGAACGCCTTCTTTTCCATACCTATACACGAGGACAGCCGCTATCTTTTTGGATTTACCCTAAATTCCCGTTTGTACAGATTTTGCAGAGCACCTCAGGGGTACACTGAGAGCCCAAGTATCTATAGCCAGGCGCTTAAAAGACAGTTGGACGCCATACAATTGCCAGATGGAGTGGCACTAATACAATATGTAGACGACATCCTTCTAGCAGCAGACACCATACCAATAGCCGTCACAGCCACCATCAAACTACTCCATTTCCTTGCTGAGAATGGTCACAAGGTCTCCCGAAAGAAACTGCAGTTCTGTAAATCACAAGTGACCTATTTGGGTCACCTTTTATCAAAAGAAGGGAGAAAACTCACGCCTGACAGGATCCAGACAATTCTAGACACCCCTGTCCCCAAAAATCAGAAGCAAGTCCGCTCTTTGATAGGCCTCACCTCGTTTTGCAGACAGTGGTTACCGAACTTTAGCCTCATTGTCAAACCCCTTCTCTCCCTCCTAGCTAAGCACATCCCCTCACCTCTCCCCTGGACCCCCGAATGCCAGACAGCCTTTAAAGAACTACGCAATACCCTTTGCTCAGCACCAGTCTTAGGAACCCCAGATTACTCCAAACCATTCTTCCTCTACACACACGAAAGGGAGGGATGTGCATTGTCTGTCCTAACACAATCAATTGGTCACAAACAACGCCCTTGTGCATATTTTTCTGCCACCCTCGATCCAGTAGCCAGAGCACTGCCAGCGTGCCTGCGCGCTGTGGCAGCTGCAGCGGTATCAATACGCCAGAGCGAAGGAATAGTGCTCTCCAATCCAGTCACTGTTTTAGTACCCCATGCAGTCGACACACTACTGAACCAGACAAAAACCCAACACTTGACTAGCGCCCGACTGACAGGATATGAGTTGACCCTGCTAGCACCGCACATTACCCTAAAGCGATGCACCACCCTCAATCCAGCCACACTGTTACCCCTACCCGAGAACGATTCTAACGTGGCTCCACTACACGACTGTGTGACACTAACCGATGAACAAACAAAAAGTAGGGTAGACCTCAGAGACACCGCCTTTCTAGAGCCAGATGGAGAACTATGGGTGGATGGTTCGTGCATCAAACTCCCCGACGCACCACCTCAGCTGCATACGCTGTCACCACAGCCCGAACCATTCTAGAAACAGCCCGTATTGCCCAACGTTCCGCCCAGGCAGCAGAACTCATTGCCCTCACACGAGCATGTATTTTAGCAGCTGGCACGACAGTTAACATATACACCGACAGCCAATACGCCTTCGGGGTGGTTCACCATTTCGGGATTCTATGGAAAGAAAGAGGGTTCCTGACTTCACACGGTACACCCATCCTGCATGGAGATTTAGTCTCCGCCTTGACGGAAGCAGTCCTCCTCCCCAAAAAGCTAGCAGTGATAAAATGCCAAGCACATAGGAAAGTGACAGATCTCATTGGACAGGGAAATGCGCTAGCAGACGTTACTGCCCGAGCCACAGCAGAAGACAGAACCATGACACGAATGTATGTGACCAGGTCACAAGCTGAACAATGGACTGATGCTAGGACCACTGTAAGGGACATACAGACTACAGGCACACAAGACGAATTGACCGAGTGGGAAAAGGTGGGACTAAAAGACGAGGAAAATTGCTGGAGAACTAAAGACGGAAATAAATGGCTGTTACCCAATGCCTACCTCATCCCCATATTGACCATGGCACATTTACCAGCACACATAGGCTCCACCCCCATGATTGAACTAATCACAAGAGTATGGCATAATGTCAAGATAACAGAATCTGCAAAGCGCCTAGTACAACAATGTATAGTATGCCTACAACACAACCCAGGGAAAGGGACAGTAGTACCACGGGGAGGGTTTGGAGTCCCTGATCACCCCTTTGAAGTCCTTCAAATGGATTACATCCAACTAGAGAGATGCCATGGTCTAAAATATGTCCTGGTGGTTGTGTGCGCTTTTAGCAAATGGGTGGAGGCATATCCCACCCGCGACAATACTGCCATAGCCACTGCAAAAGTATTGTTGAAAGAATTCTTCCCCGGTACGGCCTTTGCAGAATTGTATGGAGCGACAACGGCCCACACTTCGTGGCCGAAGTGATACAGAACATACTGAAAGGGTTGGGGGTAAAACAAAAATTCCATGCCGTCTTCCACCCCCAATCAGCGGGCCTGGTAGAAGACACAATGCAACATTGAAACTAAAGCTAGCCAAAATAGTTGCCACAACCGGGTTGAAATGGCCCGACGCCCTTCCATTGGCATTGCTATCAATGCGCTCCACCCCGACCAAACACAGACTGACCCCGTATGAAGTGGTCTTCGGCAGGCCTATGAACATTTGGGCGGCACCAAGACCCACCTCCATTAACGATGTCCCGAACATATTAATGTCAGACTATCTGCATAAATTGACAAACGAGCTAACAATTATCCACCAACAGGTGCAGCAAGCCTTGCCTGACATATCCAGGGGCCCAGGACATGTGATAAAGCCTGGGGACTTCATCCTAGTTCGCAACTTCCAAAGAACGAAGAATCTGGAGCCCAGGTGGACGGGCCCCTGGCAAGTCTTGATCACCACTCGAACTGCCCTCCGAGTGGAAGGAAAAAAAAATTGGCTGCAAGCCCACCACTGCAAGAAAGTCCCTCCAACGCTGGCAACCTGTGAAGAGGTGGAGGTGCAAGAGGAAGTACTCGCAAAAGACCGACCAGCTCTGAGTTGCTACCCACAAGAAGACACCCTCCAACTGTCTGAATTTCCCGACCCCACGGTGCCATCCAAGGAAGGGTACAACCTAAGATCGACGAAAAGGGGAGCTCCAACAACCAGGCCACTAACTGAGTCAGAGTCTCAGATCGGTAGCACAGCCAAACAACGCTACCAGGAAAAACACCAGACAAAAGTCTGTGGTCCTAACAGTTGGTGAGCTCCTCGAAGATGATGGAAGAAACGGAACACCTGCAAAGCCACCGCAAAGACACCAAGACTTTTGAACTGCACAGTACAAAGACAATTGCACTTGTAGCTGCATTTCTCACCTGCCTCCTGCTAATGGTCACACTCTGGATCATTGAAGAGAATGCACCTGCATACAGAACATTGTCACCAACCATGCAACCAATCACAAAGAAAGAACACTACCTGGTATCACTACCGCCACATCTCCGAGAACGACGCAAAGAATTCTGGAATAATTCTTTCGTACAGATGCTGCACCAGCACAATCTTGCCACCAATGCCACTAACTGTTGGGTCTGTGGGCTGCTACCACATGCCACTGAACATTCCATCCCTTTCATCCCTTCACCCTTTTCTGTTCATGGATCTTGCCTTGCCTGGATGATGCTCCTACAAGAAAGTTACAAAGACAATGCCACTTCCGATGGGACAATCGCTCAGTTCTACAACGAGTTCTGGCTAAACCAAACAGGAAGAACAGCAGCTCCCTTTTGCCCTCACACCTCCAATACGACATTCCCAATGAATGTCCCCTCCAAAGAAACAGTGGAAATACAAGTGTTCAATAATCCTGTCAGAGCCACATTTTCCTACCTGAAGAAAAGAACTGCTGCAACACTGACTGTGGCCCTATCTGTGGTGAACGTCTCTGGCCTTGTATGCATTGAAGGCCGTGGGACTAAGAATGTGGGTCACAGCACTTGTAACATTGTAAGGACTTTGAACACTGCCAATCCTCCAGCATTTGTTGCATCACCCAATATGTACTTTGTCTGTGGAACCAAAGCCTACACCTGGCTCCCAAGAAACTGGGGGGCACGTGCTACATCGCCTTTGTTTTGCCACCGACCTACACAGCCCCTGCAGAGCATCATCGAGAAAAGCGTTCTAAAGACACTGATCAAGCAGACTCTGCCGCATCACAGTTCGTTGACGCAGCAAAAGGGCTCGTCCCGCTATGGGGTCCGATGGCAAACAGCCGAGCCATCAGACATCTGTCTCAAGCGGTAGAAACCGCCCTGAACGTCACAGCTGGCATCCTCACCAACAACACTGCCGAGCTTCAAGCGGTCCGTCTGGTGGCCCTACAAAACCGCATGGTCCTGGACGTGGTACAAGCGGATCGTGGAGGAGCATGTCGCATCATTGGTGCCAGTTGCTGCATATACATCCCTGATAATTCACCCTCTGTCTATGAAGCAATCGAACATCTCCACAGACTGTCTTCAGAAATTCATCAAGGATCAGAGACTTGGACAATTGGAAGTTGGCTTTGGGGCATCTTAAAGGACTGGGGTTGGAAAATATCAATGTTTCTCTTGGTCCCAGTATTGGCAATATGTGGTTGCTGTTTGGGTGTACACTGTATACCACCTTTGTGTTCTCTTTGCATAAGTGCCTTGCGCCCTAAGACTATGGACACTCAGTTAACAAAAATGAGAGTAATGTATGAACAAGAAATACAGGACATTATGGAGATCGAAATAGACTGACAAGATGGCTAGTTATGTTCAAAGGGGCGACTGTTAAGAACAAAACACAATCATGAACATTCTGCGCCATCTTGTCTGATGAAAGTTCCTACGTGCACATAAACTACAGTCATTCTGATTTACCACAGCCATTTTGTACTCTGTTGGTCACCTTCATTTCACCCTGTCCTCTAGCAGCCTTCTGACTCTCTGACCAAACCTGATATGTGTGCTGGGGGCTATAAACTATTTCCACGACAAACATCAACATCACCTGCTGCCTCAAAATCGTCTTTCCTCTCATCCCTGCACAAACGGGTTACAAATACCAAACAGACTCTTGCAAACATGGTTTATTGCACTACACACAGCAAGACTGGTTTTTGCCAACAATGGGACCTGTTCTTATCAACAGAACGGACTCTTAGATCTGGCCGGTCTCACTCGTTTTTAGACCCTGAAGCAAGGTCCAGCTGCAATTAAATTGTCTGTTTTTGACCTGGGTGGGAGGAGAGTTAATGTTGGGCTTGTGTAACCATGTTGATAAAACAATGTCAGGCTTGTGTGACAACCTGCCCGGGCGGAGACTCCAAGCTTGTAACCATGATAAAAGAAACAAATACATTGTGTAAAACTGTATAAAAGGAAGAGTCAGAAGCATTGCCAGTAGAACACCTCCCTGAAGACATCCTGGTGTCAGCAGTTGACGTGGTCTCCTCTAAGAGTAATAAACCTTTTTCTTGCCTTCCAGCTTCCAGCGCCTGCCTCGTTATTTTAGATAGTGAATCCAAAGTGGATTAAAGGTGACTTTGCGCCGGGCAGCATTGGGGATCCCAGGAGACTCGCTGCTTTTCACACAATGATGCACAGCAGCCTGCATTTCTGTACAACATCTTTAAAAAATAATAAACCAAATAGCTCTCTGCAAGCTATTTGGCTTTTTTAATGTTTTTTAAAGATGTACAGCAGCCTGCGCTGCTGTGCAACTTGACGTAAAGGAAATATAAACAAAGTGCTATGGCATGGCCAGCGTTGACTGCGCCATAGCGCTTTGCTCATATTTACTTTAAGCCAGGTTGCAAAGCAGCCCACTGTGCAACGTCTTAAAACAGCACAGGGTGTGGGTGGTAAGCTACAAGAGGGAGAATAGTGGGCAACAAAGAATGTGTAGCAGCAGACGGTCGGGGAGTTGATTATAAAGAGAGCAACGGGGTATTTTAAAAAGAATGAACGGAGGGAGGAGGGCAGGTTAAAAAGATCAGACGCGGGCGGAGGCCGTGGGGAAGGGTGGCGTCACGGAGAGCGAGAGGATGGATGAGGTGAAGGATAGGTAATGCAGAAGCATGTACATTCTAACAGTGCATGCCAAAAAGTTTTTTAAAAAACAGCAGTGAGTGGAAGAATACTGACCACAGGAAGCTGTACTTGGCACATGCTCCATGGGAGGGACGACGACTCTAAGCCCAGGAGGCAGCCGGAGGCGAGGAAGAGGTGCTGACCAATAGGAAGCAAGGAAACAAGAGAGACGTGGGAACCAACCAATGGCAAGTAAAGTAAGTAATGGGGGTGCTTTAAGCCCCTCTTAAGATTTATTTTTCTTTATAAGAAATTTTGCAGCCGAAACCTAAAAAATAAAGGACTGCTGCGTATGCTGAATCAGGCAGATGCCTGCTCTGTGGTGTTCAATGTCCTAAGCCTGACTGGACTCCGGAGTCTGCCTGAACCTATGACCAGGACAACTGATCGCCACAAAAAGGGGTGATTTATTTTGCCTGATAAAGTTAAACAATGCTTATTCAGTATACAAGAGTGATTCTGGTCCATTAAGGATTCCTATGTCTGAATTACATTATTTACTACGGCTGTGGGGGATCCTTTTACATTCCTGAAAAATACAATGTGTGGCACGACAGCTGAAGTGTGTGGATTTATGCAACAAGCAATTTAAAAGAAGCATTGGCAAAGCCAAAATGTCTTGCTTCGACAAGCGAGTGCTGTCACTATTTTTTGGTTGTTGCAAGCATATGCCACAAAATATAAAAGCATGATCCCAGAAAATGAAAAAAACATTCTGTTACCAAAGGCTGGCTGCTATATGCTTGCAGTAAATTTTAAAATTAAAAAAACATTCACTGATATGGCTGTTTTACTAATTAAGTTTTTAAATAACTAGCCTTTCAGTTGTGCTGAATCATCATCTATCTGAGCAACCGAGTGGCAGGCAAACTAAATAGCAGTTAGTTAAAGATAAAAACTAAATTAAAAAGCACATTTTGAACCAGCTTTGTCACTGATGAGATAGAAACTATTATTATAGTTGGGTGAAAAACATGCACAGGCTTAGATCACTCACTCAAAATTAGTGGATAAAGTGTTACGGCCCTCTGCGACATGATATGATGGGTGGAATCAAACTGTAAATGACAATTTAAAAGACCAATAGATGAAGTCTGATGGCTAGAAGGCCCTCTAAGTATATTCTGTATGTTATTTTTTTTTTTTAGACTATAGTAGGGCAAGACACCTAAAGATGTCTCAAAGTCCAGACCTAAATCATGAAAAAAAGTGTTCATAATGGCACTCACACCAATTTTTCAATCTCTTCAACAACCACTTTTCGGTGACTTTACTCAGAAAAACATTGCAATAGTGGGGTTAGTTTGGGAGCATTGGTACAACAGACGGACAAAAAAATGGAACTGTACATTCAATTCAATTTTATTACTTTATTCGAATACATATTGTATCCATAAAAGAACAAATAAAATTCATACGAACTATTACATTAAAAAAATCATAACAACATACATAAATATAACATACAATAACTAAAATAACCCCCCCCAATCAAAAGTGCATAATCGTACATCAGATCTACACAGTGGTCATGGAGCGACGTGCTCTTACAGCTGCTTTCTGTACATTCATTTTGTCTTTTTTAAGCTGGACCTTTGCTCTTTATGATACGAAACGCATACTGTATTGCTCATCATGGTGTAAAATATTTATGGTGAAAACATTGTAGCTATTGTAAATACAAAACCATAGTTTTCAATTAACATAAGATATGCAAATGATTGTTGCACCTGTGGCTTGTGAGTGGTTGTCTGGTTGTTTATTTGACATCACTGACTAAACAAAACGAAAAAAACTGAAACAGGTATTAAGAGACTGATTATAGTACTGAAGGTTGTGAGTATTGATACCTCACAGCTGGACCAACTTGGGTACTATGTGAAATGTTTTTCAAAGTAATATTGGCTATAATGGGGTTAAATCCCTAAAAGGATGGTTTTTGGTCTGGTTTCCCCTTCCGAAGTTATTATTCAACATGATCCATTGCCTGAACATTTTTCATTTCTTCACCAAACTTGCCCTGGGTCTGGAGGGATGAAAGGTCGCCCATGTTATAAAAGCATACATTACTTAGTGTATATTTTGTGGTTCTTGTTTGTGTTTAAATAGGTTCTCCTCACTTTTAACAGTAATGGCACTTATGCCTTGAATGTGTTGTATAAAAATATTTAAAATTCATGAATTAATTAATTTCTACTGTAGTAAACTTGAAATGCTAAATTCCCTTTTTAATGACCACGCCCGCTGTGAGACTGAAAAGAGAGAACGCTTTGTTGTTCAATAGCGTGGACTACTACAACAAGACCAGTGTTTTACACAATCTCGTTTGACGGTCAGTGATCACTGTAACCCAACACCACAACAGTACTACAACCTGTCTAAAACTAAGCATTACATATTTACAAATCTTTAGCACCACATACACTACAGCTCTACTACACCACAACGCACTGCAACCACATTTTAGCTGCAATAAAATAACAGCATTGCAATTTTAGCACTGTGAACCTACAACATAACAACACAGCACTATA
The DNA here is from genome assembly GCA_963921515.1 of Calotriton arnoldi. Lineage (NCBI taxonomy): Eukaryota > Metazoa > Chordata > Amphibia > Caudata > Salamandridae > Calotriton > Calotriton arnoldi. The sequence continues at coordinate 444,157 of CAWUFW010005548.1, read as the reverse complement.
TCTACAACAACAGTACCACTTAACATTACACAACTGCAGTACAAGCACTACAGCAAAATGTAATTCATCAGTGACAGAAAAACCTGTTCACTGGCCCAGAGAGTTCCACATCAGCCGGAGATGGCATTAAGGGAGGGGGCAATTCAAGAGCACTCAAATCTATGGTGCTATCTCACACCAATGTGTTAAGTACACTTGGATCTGGTGCACTTTTACAGTTTTTACTAGCAATCCTTGACAAAGCTTGATTGAAACAAGTGTTTTTTAGGTTTCATGCTCTGTAACATGGATTGACTAGATCAGGTCAGTTGAAACTGTACTGTTAAAGTGGCACAGACTGTAATGACTGTCTGCCTTTGGCATAACCAGCTTCAGGTACCCGCTGCGGCCATGTCCCTTGTGACTGAGGGAAGGCAGAAAACATGCATCACTTCCGACAACCAGATGAGAGTATGGGTTGCAAACTTTTCTTTTACCAAATCCTGAACTCCACCACCACCAGGACCCCCTCGCGCCATGCCACAATATTTGAACAGTGCCTACCTTTCTTCAGACTTGGGCAATACATTTGTTTTCCTTCATAAAATTCACCCATAGCATGGAGCGTTGCAAGCGACTCGCCAGCCTGGATTACACGAAGCAGAGAAAAGGTCTAAAGGGATAAACCCACTCGATGAGAAAGGAGGGCACCATCGCTTTCTGAACAAGAGAAAACAGCAAGTGACAACCCCCCACGGCCGCCTCCTCATGGGAAGCAAATAGAGGCGGGCATTGCTGACTTCCACACATGACTAGAATGGCAATAGCCCGCTGGATTGCCCCTTCTGGACTCTTGTCCTAGCTTTCAGTAAATATGCTTTCCAACTTCAGCAAGGTTGCCTAGAAGGCACAGAAGATACGCTACGTCACACAGTGCAACGGATGGGCAGGGTTTTCAGCCACTGGAAATAACAATATCCCCTCCCAACACCACCAATGCGGTCTTCTACTAACAGACTTGGCTTCCTCACTGTAGAAACCTGAGGAGGGGGTTAATTCCCGACTGGACAGTATGGAAGGCTGGTTGACATAGGGCAGAGTTATTCACGTACGGTCTGTACTTTGGGCCTGGTGACTCACTGGACTAATGAGTATTCCAGGATTCAGTAGTTGACTACATGTTCAAATTCCAGTGAATACAGTCGTTCATCCTTCTGAGGTCAATAACATAACTATCAAGTTAGGTAAAACAAAAATCTATTATTCTCGTCCAAGATGCTCTAAGGGGTGAATGTGTGCTTTAAAATTACACATATTAAGTTATATTACTTCGGGAAGTCCTGCACGGCTGTGTGAAGTTGCAAAAATGTTGTTTTCCGGCTTTTGTGAATGCTTCAATGCTTTTGGGTTTGCCTATTGGAGAGGAAACGTATGCACCTCCTTTAAGAAACCCTCCCGCCATGATCATCATTAGTGATGCATTTAATTGAGCTTTCCTTCTTGTGAGTTTCAGATCAGGTTATCAAATGATTAAAAGTTCTTCATCGGTTTATAGAACCGGCATAAATTCAACATAATCACTTAGTTTGGCACCTCTCAGTGTTAGACCATAATTCAAATCAATGAAGGTGCCAAGATTATGAAGTCACCTCTTGGACCACATTGAGTTAAACACGGGCTTGACTGGTGACAAAGAGGCAGCAATTGCAAAAAATAATTTGTGATTCATGAGGTGAGCATCCTTGGGATGATACTTCGATTTCCCCATTCAGATCCTCAGACTGCCATGGGGAAGCCTGGATAGTAGATGCTTCTCTCGAAAGGAAAACAAAGGCTGTGTAAATTTTGGATGGTGAATCCTCCATACATTTTTTATATCTACCTTTGCTCATCACAATCGACAATGTTCTCAATGTGGCAATGGAGTTCCCAGTGAGGAAATCTTGGAGCTGTCATATGAATTGGCAATAGAGGTTGCACATTTCAGTGTGTCTAAAAAAAGTCTTCATTATTCAAAGTGAGCAGATGACAGATATTAATCAATACTAGGTCTACAACTTCCTGGGCCTCCTGTATACTCAGCAGAGTCAATGTCACGCAATTATCTGGTGACTTCGATAACAGCAAAATTAATCAGAAATGTTCCAGGACAGCATAATGTTAAAGTGAATGAAGGTAGGAAACCGCTCCACCTGGGCAGTGACGCAGAGTATCTCTAAGCCATGACAAGTACACACTCATCTCTGCTTTCCGAGAATGCCCGAGAGCGCATTTCATCCTCGTCAGAGTGCCTATCAATGTATCCCCTCTTCCAATAATATTCAACGTCACATGTTAGCACCGTCTTTAATGAAAATCAGCATCAATTGAACATTAACTACCTGGATGGTGGGGGCAGGCCGTTTAGACTGCACTCCTATACCTGGTCTTTAGGAGAGTATAATTAAAAACCCCTGCTCCAAGTGTCTTTTTAATTTTAAATGCGGTCTTTGAGAGCAACAGATCATATCCCCTCCAACAAATATTGTCAATACATTTTAACATGGAGTGTAGTACTCCTGTAAAGCTGTATATCATTTTTGTGGATTTACCCATTTTCCTACAAGGCATATAAGGAATGGTCGCCAACTCAATGCCCAAGGAACTAATACCCCGAAGTTGCAGAACAGAACTTAATAATGCTGTTATGTACATATCATTATCATGGGAATATCATGACTCCCAGTATATTGACAAGAATAGGCCTGATACTGAGTTGCTTCTACTCTTATCCTTTAAATTCAGACAACCAGTTTCCATGCACGATCTGCCCCATATCTTGTCTGCCCAATGAAAAAGTGTCAAGGGTCTTATTTTTCTTGCTTTGGACTTCATTAGGCCTTTAAGAATTAGTGAGCGTTTTAAAGTATAAATTCTGCTATGATAAAATAATTTGTCGAGACAAATTATTGAGATCATCTACTCACTTTTCAACTTTATTACACCCATCGCCCTTTAAAGTTTACAGCAAAGCACTGCTACATTTTGGTATGCACCTTGTTTGTGCTAAAAATAGAATTGTAAATATGCAATTTTTACGGATTTGTTTTCCATGTTTTGCACTAACCAGGAATAGATTCCATGATTCACCAATCTACCACACTGCAAATACTTGATGCAAAATTGAGTCCTGAAGAACACTTCAGACATGGGCTCTAAACTGAGAACATGGGAGCTGCTTCGTCCAAAGATAAGGAAGAAGAATGTGCACTGTAGGACTTCCAAGCTTACTGATCCACCCAGGACATTGGAGCTACACACCTTTTCAGTAATTCCATTTTCCATTCCTTATTGACATTGCTCATCAGGTCCCGGTTGCAAGAGAAAGGGCTCAGGTGCTCGGCTGGTCAGTAATGGTTAGATGTGATTGACAGTTACTGGGCCTTAATGGCACAAGGGCGACCGTCCGCTTCCTTAAGAATATTCATCTTTGTGAAATTGAGCTCTTGAAGCAGGCCTATTTAGGAACTGGACAACTTTAATATTCTATCTCTACAGTTTTCTCAGTACGTATGTTGTTTAATAGTGTTTGTCTGGTTTGGTTCTTGCCTTCGTGAATGAGCTTTTTCCAGATCTTTACATTTGTTTTCCAATATGTGTGGCCTAGTTTCCTTCACAGGTCACTCTTTTTAGATGGGATTCCTTGCTGCACATGATGAGATACTACATTGAAGCTCGGTGTGTTTACACTTCGCCTGCAAAGTTTTGCAAGATTTTGAATATTGGCCAATGATGAAGTTCTTGCTTTACCTTCACCTGAGCAAAATGTATTTCATTTTAGTAAGATCATTTTCATCGTATTGCGAGTTCAATTTAACTATAATTACACCACGCCAAGCTGGAAAGTGTAAGCAGAGTTTTTCTATGTGAGTTTCTTTTGCAAACTTTTCTGTAGACATAGGCAAATGTTTGCAGAATTGTTCTCTGCAAGTTGATGTTTTGCAGAGCTTTTCTATGCTTCATGGCTTTGTGCAGGAAAAGACCACTAACTGTTTTCTGCTAAGTATATCCTATGCAAAACCAGTTTCTTAATTTTAAAACGGGATTTCTTCAATATAAATTGTTGCATAAAGCATATTTGTTCATTGCTTTCATAATTACTTTGAAATATTCACAGCAATCATGAACCAAAAAAGGAAAGGGTAAGCAGGGCTAACAGACTTGGCATCCTTGGCGGGGTTTCCCCTGACATTTTGCCTTCTGACTTCCTGTTTTGCTGACTTCCTTTTTGCTGGCTTTAGGACTCTGAGCACTTTACCAGGGCTGACCAGTGCTAAAGTGCATGTACTCTTTCCTTAAAACATGGTAACATTGGCTTATCCACAATTGGCATATTTAATTTACTTATAAGTCCCTAGTAATGTGCAATATATGTGAACCAGTGCCTATAAACTAAATGCTACTAGTGGGCCTGCAGCACTGATTGTGTCACCCACTTCAGTAGCCCTTCAAACATGCTTTAGGCCAGCCACTGCAGAGCCTGTGTGTGCAGATCTGAACTGCAATGTCGACTTGGCAAGTTAACCCTCCTGCCAGGCCCAAACCTTCCCTTTTAAAACGTATAAGCCACCCCCTATGATAGGCCCTGGACAGCCTCAAGGGTAGGGTGCAGTGTATTTAAAAAGTTGGACATGTACTTTTGAGTTTTACATTTCCAGGTAGTGAAAAACTCCTACATTCGTTTTTCACTACTGCAAGGCCCATCTCTTCCATAGGTTAACATTGGGATTACCTTAGTATACATTATAAGTGTAACTTCCAATCGGGAAAAGATAGATTTTGAGTTTGGTGTCTCTGGACTCACAATTTAAAATCACAACTTAAGGTAACATTGGAATTTAAGTTGCTAGTCTGAAAATGCCACTTTTAGAAAGTTTGCATTTTCTTACTTTAACCATTCCGTGCCTTCTGCTTGTCTCTGAATACACGTCTAGGGTGGGTGAAGGCTGGACTTTGTGCATTCCCTTAAGACAGGCACACACAAAGAGGAATTTAGGTTTGACTGGTGGGTTCTTCTGTGCAGGATGGGAGGGATGAGCTGACATTTACACCTAAATAGGTTGTGCCTGTCCCCACACAAACAGCTGCATACCACCCCCCCCCCTAGTGAGTCTGGAGCCTGGGCAGGGACTTTCTATACTGCAAATGTTTCTCTTTGAAGTCTTCCCTACTTCAAAGGCACAACTGGGTATAAGTACTGGAACCATGACGCCACCAACTCAATACACTTCTGGACCTGAGGACATTCTACCAGGGAGGACTGCTGTGCTGCTGAAAAGACTGTCACTTTGCCAGACTGTGCTGGACTTTGCTGTGCCTACTGCCCTCCGTGCCTGGGAGTGAGAAGGACTGGACTTGCATCTCTACATACCCAGAACCAAGGTGACACCAAGGGCTTGCCTCCTGTTCTGAAGTCTCAGGAACATCAAAGACTTCCAACAATCCTTCTACAGCCTCTGAACTCTGCCAACTGAGAGTCCCGCCCTGCCAAGCAGTGACAATCCAGTCCTAGGTCCTTGGAAGTGGGTTTTCCTGTGCTGAACTTGCAAAATCCACGCATCGCCGTCCCGGTCGGAACCGATGCATCGCCGCTGCCAATGAAGACGCTCGCATTGCAGGCTACATGGCTCGACGCCGATGCATCTCCTTCATCGTAAAGGGTTTGCCGGTGATGTATCTCCGACGGCGAGGATCGGAATCGACACATCGCCTACATCTGAAGGGATCAACGTCGACACATTGCCTCCTCTGCTCCCCGCATCGGGTCTTCGCTGTTGCCGCACACTCCATCCATGGTACTTTTCGGCGGGACAAGGTTGGTCCCTGCATCTGACGTGCTCCATCATGATCAGCCCGAACATTTGGATTTACCCCGGTCAAGCGCGACCAGATAGCCCTGGTTGGGGCTTCATGCTTTAAGCACTATATTTGCAGATATTCTTTAAAAACTCATAACTTCTGTTCTACTTATTGGATTTTTGTTGTTGTGGTCTTGTTCAGTTCAATACATTAAGCTCTATTTTTCCAACCAGGTTTGGATTCTTTTTGTGTGGTGTTTTCACTGTTGTAAGTGTGCACAAATACTTTACACATTGCCTCCTACGTTAAGCCTGCCTGCTCTGTGCCAAGCTACCACAGGGTGAGCAAAGGTTAATTTATGGTGTGTAACTAACTTACCTTGATGAGGATTGTGGTCCCTATTTGGACAGGGTGCATATCTCTGCCAACTAGAGACCCAATTTCTAACACGGGCACACCAGGCACCAATAACCTTGGTCAAGTTAAAAGTAAAAAGTATAATTTGCAAAATATGCACGAGCATAGATGCTTCGCGCAGGTATAAACACGACTCCAGAAAACTGTGGCAACTGATCAAGGTGGGAATTTCTAGTGTACAACTAGGAAATAATCATAAAGTAGTTGCTCAGACTGTCTGGGAGAGTCAAATCTAATTGTACAGAAATTAATAGCTACTCTCCAGATAAAGTGCGATATTAATACATCTATTTTGTCCCAGAAAGGTGGGCCAGGAATGCACTTTAAGGTTTGATGGGTACTGGGCACAGATTCTCTCCAAAGTGCACTATACTGTGTAGCGACTTGATATCTCTTCAAAAGAGTGGAATGGGGTGACTATTATGCCGATTTTCAAAAGTGGAGAAAGTGCTTACCCTTCAAATGATTAACTATTCTTTGCTTTACCAATGTTTAGGTCAAGCCTACCAGAAACTGCAAGCTGCCTGGTTTCCAAGTCCTATTGTGGGCATACCAAGAACTTACAGCAGCTTACATCACACCCATTGCTTACTATTGGTTAACTTTATTGTCATTTTCATTAGATTGTGTCTTATTCAATTACTTTCCTTGTCTATCTTGTCTTTGTCCATCCCCTAGAGCATAGCCTCTATACCATTCTTTTGATTGGCTGACTTGTGTCCCTCCACTACGCACTTTTAGTGACGTTTTTTTCTTTCTTTAAGCACTCCATCAGAGTGCATGTGTTTTCCAACTCTCCCTTCCCCCTAAATATATGTTCCCCAGTTCTGTGTTGCCATCTTCCTCAAATTCTTCTCCCTCTGTGCCTGTATTTTTTTTTCCTCATATGCTTCTTCTCCTGCCCTGCATGTTGTTCTCTCCCTCGTGCCTCCTCTGCTATTATTTTTTTAATATACATATTTTTGGAAGGGCCAGGCAGCAAGTTGCTGCTTGCCCTATACAAACGTGTCTTTGCGCACTTACAAGTATTGACCAATCTAAGTGTCATCCACCATTTTAGATCAGTCATGAAAAGATAAAAGAAAATGAGGTCACATCCAACAGCGAGTGCTTCAATGCACCTTTCTGTTTTGCAAATACTTAACAGGATTAGCAAAAGGCATTGTTTTTTTACCCAAGTTGTTCAAAATCGCAATAAGCATTAGAAAAGCCATTAGGTCTCAAAGGTGAGAGCTACTGACGTTGCCATTGCTTGTTGCTATAGCACTGCTCTATCAATCTTCAAAAATGGGTGGAGAGTAATTGTACATTGCTCCTTACAGACAGAATGCCCATGCGGTAATGGGGAGTATCCGACAAAAAGTATTTGGACATATAAGGTGCCAAAAAATAGAGCCTTTTGGCACCGCCTCTTTAAAATGAATTCATCTCTGACCTCCATAATGCATTATAGAAGTGAATGGAGTACACTGCTCGAACTGAAGCAATTTACATCCACAGGCTCTTCATAGCGGGCGAAATATTTTTGCCCACACTTGCCCCATAGGACTATGATGACTACTGAACCATCTACAATGGTAATGTAGCAGGGATAATCTTACAGTGCACCACCATAAAAGTAAAATCATGTGTTTTGGCAGATGCAACAAAAAATGTAATTAGATGTTTAAGGGCAAAAGTATTATAATAGTAAGTAAGTACAATTACTTGTGTTTTACAATCAAAAAGACAGATTGACCCGAGAACATTGCCAACAGCTAAAATGATCATGACAAACCAAAATCTGGGTTAGTTCAAATGTAGTCATCTTCTGGGGCACCACTCACTGCAATCCATGTTACTGGTGGCAGACGAGACAAACTTTCTGTCCAATCTATTGCAAGAGGATGCTGTGTGGGCCGAGAACTAGAATGCATGGTAGAAGAATCGCTATTATTAGGGGGTAGCTGGGGGGGGGGGGGGGGAGTGTTACACCCCCCCCTCCCCCCGAATATGTATTCTGTAGTAAATAGTTGGGTACAGGTGTTTTCAGTCGGGTCTGGTGAGATGTTTGTCGGATTTCATCCTTGATTTATACATGCACACACAGACAACATACACTCTCTCTCGACTCTGCCCTAAACCTTGGTATGTTTGAAAACTATTGTGTTTTAAGTATCCCTAACAATCCGCACTCCTCTCTCTTTCCACTGCCTCTTAAGCCCCCCTTGTGTCCTGCTTCCCATAATGGATTTTAACAAGATATGCCAGCATGATTGTTGGGAAATCTGAATCTTACACCCCCCCCCCCCCCAACCCCTCCAATCTTACTGGCCAAGCTAAGCCCCTGGCTATTATGCAAGGCAATGACTTGCGTAGATCCACTTTCTGAACAGTATATAAAGAGCCAAATAAATCAGGCTGTTCTCACGTCACACAAAAGATCGGGAAAACATTCCTGGGGGTACTACTGGACAGGGCAAGGTCACTCCTACTGTGGCAATTATTGTCTACTTTCCATTTTCAAAGCTGGCTTCAAAATGAATTTCAAAGATTGTCCTCCACAAATCATGAAAATTTGGCCCATTTGCATGATGCAACTATTACTCTAAAACAAACAACATCCTACTTTCACGTGAAACATTAAATGTTAAAAGGAAAGCAGTTTGCAATTATATACTAGTTACGTTACAGGATTATAAGCACCAGAGCACCTTGAAGTCTATGCAGTCATGAGAGCTGAGGCAAGATGTTTGCAATCTTTCCAAATTTTTACTTTCTTGCAGTTACCAAAATGTAGCTCACTTTTGTCTATATCACACTTATTAACTGTATCCGTTTTAAGATATTGTTTTGGTGTCTATATATTATTGTGTTTGATGACTTGCACAAAAACAAAGGAGCCATTAATTAAATCATTAAAAACAGTTTCAGTGCCATGATAAATTAAGAAAAATAAGACTAAACCAAGCACTGTAAATTGTTACAAAATTGGGTACTGCTCTTTCTCTGCCAGTTCCCACTGCCTACAGGTGAGTGGTGCCGTCCGACTCAGAACTACATCAGGCAAATTGGCCAAAATCACTCTAGCATAGCAAATGTTATAACCTCCAACACAACTTTGATCCTTAAAAACAAATGCTATCCATGTCGAGTCTGATCTTCAATGCGCCTCAACAAAAAGAGGTGACACTACTGCTAGACCAGAAAATCATACATAGGCCATCAAGTTGGAGTAGGGTATTGTGGTTGTACTTGGTGCATTGCTCACTATTTTTGCGGACAGGACACAGCAGACTAGGATTAGGCAACCCCTAAAATCAACATAACATTGATCACTTCCAGTCAGTTGTCACAATATCCAAAAATTCGGAGGTCGACCTTGAAGCCGGGGAACGGGGTTCGAGTCTCTTCAGGGACTCTCAACATCCTGTGATTCTGGGCAAATCACTTAATCTCCCCGTGCCTAACAAAATGAATGTGTCCGTCTGTTAAAAGCAAAACAATAATCATGAACATTACCTGCGCCATCTTGTCTGGTGGAATTCTATGTGCACATAAGTTGCAGTCATTTTAATCTATCACAGCCATTTTGTACTCTGTTGGTCACCTTTGTTTCACCCTGCCCTTACTAGCATCCCCTCTGACCCTCTGACCGACCTGGTATGTGTGCTGGGGGCTATAAACTCTATTGCCACAACAAACCTCAGCGCCACTTGCTGCCACAAACTCGTTTTTCCTCTCATCCCTGTTTTCAGACAAGCCTTTGGACGCTCTACCCTTCACTACACCTAGTTACACAAACAGGTTCCAAACACCAAAAAGACTCTTGCAAAATGATTTATTGCACTGCAAACAGCAAGACTTGTTATTACCAACAATGGGACCTGTTTTTATCAACAGAACGGACTCTTAGATCTGACCGGTCTCACATGTTTTAGACCCTGAAGCAAGGTCAAGCTGCAAGATAAGATTGTCTGTTTGACCTGGGTGGGAAGAGAATTACTGTTGGGCTTGTGTGACAACCTGCCCGGGGCGGGGACCCAAAGCTTTTGTAACCATGTTGATCAAACAAATGCATTGTGTCAAACCTGTATAAAAGGAAGAGCCAAGGGAGTTGTCAGCAGAACACTTCCCTCAGACATCCCGGTGTCTCAGTTGACGTGATCTCGTCATGAGAAATAAACCATTTTCTTCTCTTCCAGTTTCCAGCGCTTGCCTCATTATTTTGATAGCGAACCCAAAGTGAATTAGAGGTGGAACCCTGCACCGGGCAGCATTGAGGGTCTTAGAAGTCTCGCTGCCTTTCACAAATTGGCGCCCAAGCGTAGGGGCCCATCAGCGACGCGTGGGTCCGGTAGAGAGGTCCTAACGACGGAGTGAACAACTAAACGATTGGGGTATACCTGCCTGAGAAGACCCTTGTCTGGCTGCCGATCGACTGAACTTCACCGGTTCCGAACGGACCTCTCTCGAGTGACCTGCGGTCCTGACTGGGACCTTAGAGGAACGCCGCATTGATTGTTGGAGTGAGAGGACAACCAGGCGCTGGAAGGGGAAGACGAAGAACTGTCCATACGGTCCGGGTAAGATCGTGAAAAAACGACTTAAATTGATTGATTGATTGAATAGTTTGATTGAAATACTAGTATTCCTTTTTTGATATGGAGTTATTTGCGACATTTCCCTGCTTGCAAACAACAAAGAATAGGAATATTCTCTCTCTTTGCAGGCAGCGAAGGACAGGTAGTGCAGACTTTTTGTCTAAATTGATTGATTGAGATATTCATTTTGACCGATAAATACGTCATGCCTGTTTTCTCTAGATTGTTTGATTGTAATTGTTTTGGACCAGACCGTTCGTTAGAGGTCAGTCAGCCGGCACCGCCGGAAGGCACCCCTAACAAGGACATGTACGTAAAGTATGGATTAGCCAGCGTAGCTTATAGCAAACTATGGCATAAATACACTAGGAAGGACCGGGTAAATCAGTGGCCACTGACGGGATCTTTCGATCCCGCTAAAATAGAAACGTTAGAATTAGCTCTCCACAAAAAGAAAACTAGACCAGCCATGTTTGACAGTTTTGGCTTATGGCGAAAAGAGGCAGCTCAAAGAAAGAAAAGGGACGAAGCTAGACAAGATAAAGAAACGCGAAAATCAGCTTACCAAGCCTGTAAAAGATTAGAAGAAAAACTAAAAGAAAAGGAAATCGATAAAAAGGAACAGGAATCAAAAATATCAGATCAATGCCCTGTTAGAACGCCCTCGACTCTTTACCCCAAGTTACCAGCAAAACAAAGGGTAGATGATGATTTATTGTTCGGTCCCCCAATCATATACATGCCACCCCCTTACGCCCCTACTCATCCCGTAGTACAACGACAGGACCACCAAAGTATAGCCGGAGATGGCACAATCGCCTCAGTCTCCACCGCCTCTGCTCCCACCGAGTCACCCACACCAAATGCCTCATCAAAGGATACAGTAGTAGAGGTAGGATCAAAAGAAACAGGAGCGCCCAGGGTCCCGCGATTAAGTAAAAATGAGCGAGCAGGCATTGATAAAGTAGTTAAATCCCTCATAGATAGGAAGGAGACAGAAGAGCATGTAACTGACATATGCAACTCCTATGTTGAAAACCGCAAACGATACTTTATTGTACGTCTCTGTTACCACACTCTTACTGCATATGAAGAGAAGTACCAAGATGTAGGGCCCGAGCGACTAGTGGCTCTCTATAGGAAGGTAGACACCGAAGATGAAGGCGACAACGATGTTACAGAACTCTTTTCATCCACACTGGAGGTATTCCGTCACCTCGTGGAACAAGGACGGATAGATAAGGACAGAACATCTAAGATAGCAGGACCCCCGGTGGAAAAACCAGATAGCATGGTGCCGATAAAAGAAGCTGCCCCTTATTGGGTACCTCCTAGAGGACAAGGGACTCATGACGATATGAACCATCAAGATGCTAGAGGAAGGGTGGTCTACAATTGGGAGTATCAACCATGGGACAGACAGGACATTTTGACGTTCCGTAAATCTTTACCGGATTTACGAAAGAACCCCACCGCCTTTTACACCGAGCTAGGTACCGCTCTGGGATCAACAATAATGACACTTGCCGACATAGACTTGTTCTTCGGGTTATGTTTGCCAGCAGATGTGTGGAAACAGATTAGGAAAATAGACCATACCGAACTGCTTGGTCATACCTGGGAACAACTTAACACATTAGATAAACAGCGGAACCCTGGTCAAAAACCGGTTAAAGCAATATTGGACCTCCCTGACAAAATAGTGCAGAAAGTGAAAACGCTGATCCCAGAGAAAAAGATAGACTGGTCCATAGTAACCGCGTGCCGCCAGAAACCACAAGAGGATGTCTCAGAGTATTTCTCCAGATTTGAAACGGTGTTCTCCGATTACAGTGGACAAGACATGTCCACCGCAACCGGACACCACTTATTTGTGCAGAACTATGTCAAAGGACTACTGCCAGATGTATCCCAGAAATTACAAGCCAGCGAAAGTAGTTGGGCAGCATCTAAACCGGCGGCCATTCTCCAAATGGCCCAGTACTATGAGCATCAGAGAAACGAAAATGACAGGGCTACAGAAAGGAAAAAGAAGGACTTGAAGGAAAGGGTAATGGTAGCACAACTCCAGGGGCGAATACAGGAAGGGAGCAATATAGGGGAGGATACCAGCAGAATACCCCTAGAGTACAGCCACCTAGAAACAATTCATCGACATCATATGTCGGACGCCAAGACCTAGGACAGGATCAATGTGCATTTTGCAAAGAATATGGACACTGGAAAACCCAATGCCCGGCTTTGCTAGGAGCTGGTAGGGGCAGAGGGGCGAGGGAAATAGCAAGTGGACAGAGAGGAAGAGGACATGGGAGAGGGTACGCGAGTGAAGCAAGCGAGGAAAGGCCAGGAAGAGTGAACACATTTGACCATCCCAAACAGAATCAGTACCAACAGACAGATTATGACAATGCGTACGACTTTGCATAGGACAGCCAGAGGCAAGGGAGGGATCCAGTCGAGCTCTATGTTGATCAGCAAGGCCCTTATGTTACCGCTGAGGTCCTGGGCACAAAGTCGCCATTTCTGGTAGACACGGGATCAACACGTAGTGCACTATCCAAACGACTGATTCCAAGGGCACCCTTGTCAGGCTCACATGTGACCTCAATAGGATTTGACGGTACGCCCTCCACCAACCCTTTGTCCCGACCGATCCCTTTTAACCTTGACAACAATAGCGTTGAAACAACATTCCTCCTCTCTTCCAACACCCCAGACGCCATTATGGGTCTCGACCTTTTGAAACACTTCCATGCGACTATCAGATGCTCACCAGACGGAGTGCGTGTCGTCCTGTATGACAACCCCCAGCGCCATAGAGAGAACCCTAATCAGCACATGTTTCCCATCTCCGAGGCTGACGCATCCCTACTGGACACTTTGCCATCACACTTATGGGCTAGGGCTGATTCAGACGTAGGACGAATGATGATTGACCCAGTACACGTAACAATACGACAGGACGCAACCCTACCGAAAGTACCGCAGTACAAAATATCGCCAGAGGGTGAGAAGGCACTGACAGAGATCATACACTCTTTGGTAGAGGCAAGGGTGGTAGAGGAAGTAGTGAGCAACGTTTGTAATAGTCCCATACTACCGATTGTAAAGAGACAGGGAGAGACGGAAAAGCCTACCGCTTCATCATTGACCTGCGGGAGATAAACAAAATCGTAGTGCCACAATACCCAGTAGTTTCCGACATCACGACAATTTTGACCTTAATCCCCTCCACTGCCACCACCTTCACTGTAATTGACCTAAAAAACGCATTCTTTTCCATACCTATACACAAGGACATCCGCTATCTATTTGGATTCACCCTAAACTCCCGTTCGTACAGATTTTGCAGAGCACCTCAGGGGTACACTGAGAGCCCAAGCATCTATAGCCAGGCGCTTAAAAGACAGTTGGACGCCATACAATTGCCAGATGGAGTGGCACTAATACAATATGTAGACGACATCCTTCTAGCAGCGGACACCATACCAATAGCCGTCACAGCCACCATCAAACTACTCCATTTTCTTGCTGAGAATGGTCACAAGGTCTCCCGAAAGAAATTGCAGTTCTGTAAATCACAAGTGACCTATTTGGGTCACCTTTTATCCAAAGAAGGGAGAAAACTCACGCCTGACAGGATCCAGACAATTCTAGACAGCCCTGTCCCCAAAGATCAGAAACAAGTCCGCTCTTTGATAGGTCTCACCTCATTTTGCCGACAGTGGTTACCGAACTTTAGCCTCATTGTCAAACCCCTTCTCTCCCTCCTAGCTAAAGACATCCCCTCACCTCTCCCCTGGACCCCCGAATGCCAGTCAGCCTTTAAAGAACTACGCAATGCCCTTTGTTCAGCACCTGTCCTAGGAACCCCGGATTACTCCAAACCATTCTTCCTCTACACGCACGAGAGGGAAGGATGTGCATTGTCTGTCCTAACACAATCAATTGGTCAAAAACAACGCCCTTGTGCATATTTCTCTGCCACCCTCGATCCAGTAGCCAGAGCACTGCCAGCGTGCCTGCGCGCTGTGGCAGCTGCAGCAGTATCGATACGCCAGAGCGAAGGAATAGTACTCTCCAATCCAGTCACTGTTTTAGTACCCCATGCAGTCGACACACTACTAAACCAGACCAAAACCCAACACTTGACTAGCGCCCGACTGACAGGATATGAGTTGACCCTGCTAGCACCGCACATTACCCTAAAGCGATGCACCACCCTCAATCCAGCCACACTGTTACCCCTACCCGAAAATGATCCTAGCGTGACTCCACTACACGACTGTGTGACACTAACCGATGAACAAACAAAGAGTAGAATAGATCTCAGAGACACCGCCTTTCTAGAACCAGATGGAGAACTATGGGTGGATGGTTCATGCATCAAACTCCCCGACGGCACCACCTCAGCTGCATACGCTGTCACCACAGCCCGAACCGTTCTGGAAACAGCCCGTATTCCCCAACGTTCAGCCCAGGCTGCAGAACTCATTGCCCTCACACGAGCATGTATCTTAGCGACTGACACGACAGTTAACATATACACCGACAGCCAATATGCCTTCGGGGTGGTTCACCATTTTGGGATCTTATGGAAAGAAAGAGGGTTCCTGACTTCACACGGTACACCCATCCTGCATGGAGATTTAGTCTCCGCCTTGACGCAAGCAGTCCTCCTCCCCAAGAAGTTAGCAGTGATAAAATGCCAAGCACATAGGAAAGTGACTGATCTCATTGGACAGGGAAATGCACTAGCAGACGTTACTGCCCGAGCCACGGCAGGAGACAGAACTACGACACGAATGTATGTGACCAGGTCACAAGCTGAACGATGGACTGACGCTAGGGCCACTGTAAGGGACATACAGACTACAGGCACACAAGACGAATTGACCGAGTGGGAAAAGGTGGGACTAAAATACGAGTAAGATTGCTGGAGAACTAAAGACGGAAATAAATGGCTGTTACCCAAAGCCTACCTCATCCCCATATTGACCATGGCACATTTACCAGCACACATAGGCTCCACCCCCATGATTGAACTAATCACCAGAGTATGGCATAACGTCAAGATAGCAGAATCTGCAAAACGCCTAGTACAACAATGTATAGTCTGCCTACAACCCAACCCAGGGAAGGGGACAGTAGTACCACGGGGAGGGTTTGGAGTCCCTGACCACCCCTTTGAAATCCTTCAAATGGATTACATTCAACTAGAGAGATGCCTTGGTCTAAAATATGTCCTGGTGGTTGTGTGCGCTTTTAGCAAATGGGTGGAGGCCTATCCCACCCGCGACAATACCGCCTTAGCCACTGCAAAAGTATTGCTGAAAGAATTCTTCCCCGATACGGCCTTTGCAGAATTTTATGGAGCGACAACGGCCCCCACTTCGTAGCCGAGGTGATACAGAACATACTGAGAGGGTTGGGGGTAAAACAAAAGTTCCATGCCGTCTTCCACCCCCAATCAGCGGGCCTGGTAGAGAGACACAATGCAACGTTGAAACTAAAACTAGCCAAAATAGTTGCCACGACCGGGTTGAAATGGCCCGACGCCCTCCCATTGGCATTGTTATCGATGCGCTCCACCCCAACCAAACACCGACTGACCCCGTATGAGGTGGTCTTCGGCAGGCCTATGAGCATTTGGGCGGCACCAAGACCCACCTCCATTAACGATGTCCCGAACATATTAATGTCGGATTACTTGCATAAATTGACAAACGAGCTAACAATTATCCACCAACAGGTGCAGCAAGCCTTGCCTGACGTATCCAGGGGCCCGGGACATGAAATAAAGCCAGGCGACCATATATTAATTCGCAACTTCCAAAGAACGAAGAATCTGGAGCCTAGGTGGACGGGCCCCTGGCAAGTCCTGATCACCACCCGAACTGCCCTCCGAGTGCAAGGAAAACGAAACTGGCTGCATGCCCATCACTGCAAACGAGTCCCTCCAACCCTGGCAACCTGTGAAGGGGTGGAGGTGCAAGAGGAAGTACTCGCGAGAGACCGACCAGCTCTGAGTTGCTACCCACAAGAAGACACCCTCAAACATTCAGAATTTTCCGACCCCACGGTGCCATCCAGGAAAGGGTACAACCTAAGATCGACGAAAGGAGGGAGCTCCAACGACCAGGCCACTAACTGAGTCAAGGTCTCAGATCGGTAGCACAGTCAAACAACGCTACCAGGAAAGCGCCAGACAAAAGTCTGTGGTCCTAATAGTTGTTGAGCTCCTCGAAGATGATGGAAGAAACTGAACACCTGCAAAACCACCGCAAAGACACCAAGACTGCTAACCTGCACAGCACAAAGACAATTGCACTTGTAGCCGCATTTCTCACCTGTCTCCTGCTAATGGTCGCACTCTGGATCATTGAAGAGAATGCACCTGCATACAGAACATTGTCACCCACCATGCAACCAACCACCAAGAAAGAACACTACCTGGTATCACTACCGCCACATCTCCGAGAACGACGCAAAGAATTCTGGAATAATTCTTTCGTGTAGATGTTGCACCAACACAATCTTGCCACCAATGCTACCAACTGTTGGGTCTGTGGGCTGTTACCACATGCCACTGAACATTCCATCCCTTTCATCCCTTCGCCCTTTTCTATTCACGGATCTTGCCTTGCCTGGATGATGCTCCTACAAGAAAGTTACAAAGACAATGCCACTTCCGACGGAACAATCGCCCAGTTCTACAACGAGTTCTGGCGAAACAAAACAGGAACGACAGCCGCCCCCTTCTGCCCTCACACCTTCAATGTGACATTCCAGATTGATGTCCCCGCCAAAGAACGAGTGGAAATGCAAGTGTTCAATAATCCTAACAGAGCCACATTTTCCTACCTGAAGAAAAGAACTGCTGCAACACTGACTGTGGCCCTATCTGTGGTGAACGTCTCTGGCCTTGTATGCATTGAAGGCCGTGGGACTAAGAATGTGGGTCACAGCACCTGTAGCATTGTAAGGACTTTGAACACTGCCAACCCCCAGCGCTTGTTGCATCACCCAATATGTACTTTGTGGAACCAAAGCCTACACCTGGCTCCCAAGAAACTGGGGGGCACATGCTACATCGCCTTTGTTTTGCCACCAACCTACACAGCCCCTGCAGAGCATCATCGAGAAAAGCGTTCTAAAGACATTGATCAAGCAGACTCTGCCTCATCACAGTTCCTCGACGCAGCAAAAGGGCTCGTCCCGCTATGGGGTCCGATGGCGAACAGCCGAGCCATCAGACATCTGTCCCAAGCGGTAGAGACCGCCCTGAACGTCACTGCTGGCATCCTCACCAACAACACTGCTGAGCTCCAAGCGATCCGTCTGGTTACCCCGCAAAATCGCATGGTCCTGGACGTGGTACTAGCGGACCGTGGAGGAGCATGCCGCATCATCGGTGCCAGCTGCTGTGTATACATTCCTGATAATTCACCTTCTGTCTATGAAGCAATCGAACATCTCCATAGACTATCTTCACAAATTCATCAAGGATCAGAGACTTGGACAATTGGAAGTTGGCTTTGGGGCATCTTGAAGGAGTGGGGTTGGAAAATATCAATGATTCTCTTGGTCCCAGTATTGACAATATGTGGTTGTTGTTTGGGTATACACTGTATACCACCTTTGTGTTCTCTTTGCATAACTACCTTGCACCCTAAGACTATGGACACTCAGCTAACAAAAATGAGAGTAATGTATGATCAAGAGATACGGGACATTATGGAGATCGAAATAGACTGACAAGCTGGCTAGTTATGTTCAAAGGGGCCACTGTTAAAAGCAAAACAATAATCATGAACATTACCTGCGCCATCTTGTCTGGTGGAATTGTATGTGCACATAAGTTGCAGTCATTTTAATCTATCACAGCCATTTTGTACTCTGTTGGTCACCTTTGTTTCACCCTGCCCTTACTAGCATCCCCTCTGACCGACCTGGTATGTGTGCTGGGGGCTATAAACTCTATTGCCACAACAAACCTCAGCGCCACTTGCTGCCACAAACTCGTTTTTCCTCTCATCCCTGTTTTCAGACAAGCCTTTGGACGCTCTACCCTTCACTACACCTAGTTACACAAACAGGTTCCAAACACCAAAAAGACTCTTGCAAAATGATTTATTGCACTGCAAACAGCAAGACTTGTTATTACCAACAATGGGACCTGTTTTTATCAACAGAACGGACTCTTAGATCTGACCGGTCTCACATGTTTTAGACCCTGAAGCAAGGTCCAGCTGCAAGATAAGATTGTCTGTTTGACCTGGGTGGGAAGAGAATTACTGTTGGGCTTGTGTGACAACCTGCCCGGGCGGGGACCCCAAGCTTTTGTAACCATGTTGATCAAACAAATGCATTGTGTCAAACCTGTATAAAAGGAAGAGCCAAGGGAGTTGTCAGCAGAACACTTCCCTCAGACATCCCGGTGTCTCAGTTGACGTGATCTCCTCATGAGAAATAAACCATTTTCTTCTCTTCCAGTTTCCAGCGCTTGCCTCATTATTTTGATAGCGAACCCAAAGTGAATTAGAGGTGGAACCCTGCACCGGGCAGCTTTGAGGGTCTTAGAAGTCTCGCTGCCTTTCACACGTCTGTAACACAAATGGTGCTCTGATAGCTTTGGGTCGAGTTTGTGCTATACAAAACTCCCCAAAAAATTAAAAATTGATCGCAATAATTCCGGACCAGTTACAACTTGGGCAACAGTTTCATATTCAGCCATGCGTGTTTACAACCAACAGTTCCTCTAGCTCGAGGATGAATGAGCACTGAGTGGCATGCTCTTGAATCCAGTGGACTTCTTCTGGTAGGCTCAAACCATGTGATGAAAACTCGCCAGCTCCACTAACATGTGACAACGCAGCCGCCCTTCTTCAAAGCAAAGTGGCTCTCCGAGAGTCAACGAGATATTACGGTGCATGGAATTACACATAGATCCAACCTGCCGCTGCCAGTTGCTACCACTACTCAACAGATATAAAAATCTCAGTCCTACATAAAAGACAGTGAGAGAGCAAAAGTAACCCAACCTATATCAGGAACAGATGACGCTAATACATTATATTTGGAGCTACTACAATCATGTGTTTAAAGTCTTTGATTCAAAGACCACAGCTAAAGCTCTCGATCAAATGCACAAGAATGTTCATGATACAGCCTCTCCTGGCATGAACAGTAACACCAAGTACACATCTGAACAAAAATATGCCCATGTACTCAGCTGCTACAAAGCATACTGGTCTGCTACAAAAAAGCTTCCGATCAAGGCATCTCTCAGCCCCTGATTAAAACATATAGCACGATTACGAAAACTAAAGAAAAAAAACGACTGCTCACATTAAAATAGAACAGATTTGACGCAGTAAGGATCTAATACCAATTTCCCTTTTCAGAAGGCTTGCATAACCACGCTTAAGTGGACTATGAACGTCAAAACCTATCCGGAGTTGAAGCAAGACAGCTTTGAGCAGAAAACTGAAAAATTAAGATTTTATTTTGTAATAATTAACTGGGGTCATTAGAATGTGCCAGATTGGTGTGAACAGTGCCGCAAACTCAGCAGAGACCGAACGCAGTTGCAGTTCATTTAAATTCATTAACTCTTAAAGGCGTGGCTGAAGACCGCACCAAAATGTTGGTTTCACTTTTCTCCACACAAAACACAAATGTTTCCTCTTTTCTGTTGAATGCAAATATTTTAAAACTCTCCTTTGCAAAGTGTGCTTTGCTGTTTTTAAATAAAAGCTCGGCAGTGTTACCTAACCCTGCGGTGTTCCATTCAAGAGTTGTTTCATTGAAATCCAAAAGCCAAATTTTCACCATTAACTTCTGCACAACACCAAGGACATCAATAGTGAATTATTGTGGCTCTTGTCTCAGAATTGGGTTTAGGATGACCACAAAATTCCAGAGGCTGGATTAGGGATGCCACAATAATGTATAGCGATCTATATTTGTAGAAAATGCTCAGGCTTAAATCTAGCAGTAGAAAAAAATGTCTGCAGCAGAACAGTTGGAGCTGTCAGTATACCCCTGCTGCAGGGCATGCTTCTGTCTCGGCCACAGCTGTCCTCCATCTCCATTGCCTGCACGGGAACATAAGTCATTCCCTGGGCTCCCTAGCACTCATCAGCCGGGCAGGATGGGCGCTTCATAGAGCAGATGTCAGGGTAGTGTCCTCTTGCTGGCAGTGCAGGTGATGGCCACACCATAGTTGATCTTTGAACCTCCATCTCCTTCCTAGGCCAATGGCTAAAGGCCTCAGAAACTCTCATCACTGCCAGAGATGGTGCTCAGATACAAGTCTTCCACTCAAGCTTCAGAAGCAACCACGGAGAGTTCACTACTTGAAGCTAGGAGACTGTGTGGCACAAGCCAGCAAGGGCACACAAGCAGGGGCTACCATGCAAAGGACCTGTATCCACCGTCCTGAAGAACGTAAAATGGAAATAGGAGGCAAAATGTGCATTGTGATAACATACAAAATTCAGCTTTTTCATTCGTCATGTGACACATGCAGGTATTGGCACAGAGTATCAGAGATCTGTAGAATACACTCTGCCGCAACATGCGTGCCTACAGAGTTCCTCCAAACCAGTCCCAAGCTCTACTAAACACAGCACTCACGTTCTACATCTTCACAGTGACGCACATATTTATCAACCAAATCCTCACCCATCTCCAAAATGGCCCTTCACTAACAAAACACATCCAAAACAAACCTTCCAATTCTGCAGGCCCTATTACAATTCAAGAAAAAAAACAGTGGTACTACCACGAATCTGCTTGACACCCATCTTTTATTTCAATGACTCTCAAGAAAAATTTAAAAAATTCAAAACTATCTGTTCTAGCAGTTAGACAACTGACATCTGAAGGTTCCGTTCAGCCCAAATGAGGCCAACCAATGGCATGAACACAAAGAAGCACAATTACAAGTCTGGGGTGTCCACCAGCGCTCTCCAGTTAAGGGTAATCTCAGTGCTGTGATCATACTCTGACTTCCAACTGCCTTCCAAATGGTGATTTACAAAATGGATTGACCTGGATAGAAAGAACATGTTCTTCCCCCTCCTATCATTCCACTTACGAAGAATCAAACTAGACAAGCACATGCCTGTCTAAGCTACATATATCCATCAAGTGCCACACCCTCTGCTCTATGCCAAGCTCGTTTGATGTTCACATCATGTGCAAGAGAACTCAGCTGGCACTACTAAAAGAATACCGCGAGCAATAACTCATGTGCCTCAAACGCTCAAACAGTCCTTCAGCTTTCAAAAGACAAACTCACCTTTATCAACAGTAACAGACTGTCGTGCTGAAAATGGAGGTCGGACAATAAAACTGTGGCAAAATAAATCACATCTAGCACTAAGTAACCCTATCCAAACACATTCTTCATTGCAAGTGCAAACATTCCACCTCCGCTTGGCTCCACAAATTCTCGCCTTACAAACACCTCTCATAAAGTCCATTTTCCACCTATTGTGAATTTTTAGGCACTTTCTTCAAACAGAAAACACAACTCCCCCAGTAACCACCATTTTACGACGTTTTATAAGAAAAGGTATTCCTCGCCAGATGTTTTAACTAAGCTAAAAGTGACGAGCTACCAAGCTCCTGATGAAGCTGAAATTCCAAGGGCAATTTAAAAAGAATGTTTCAGGAAGAAATGACTTTCCAGGTGCAAACGTGCTCTTTTTTTTTTTTTTTACTGAACAGGGAATATCGGCCTCGGTTATAGTCACTTACTTTTATATGAATATGAAAGGTATATGGGTTTCATTCTGTACCAGGCAGAATAAAATGGAGAGCAAGAGCTAGTTTCCACTGGGTTCGGTGCTAGGTGTGGGTTTTCTCCCAAAAAGTTTTAATGGTTGAAAAAAATAGCCAAAGGATTTATGTTATTTAAATAGCATTTATATAGCGCTTACTACCCCTGATGAGGCGTTGAAGCACTTTAAGACGAGCAGCACACTACCAGGGAGCCCAAAATTAGTGGTCAGTCCATTCGCTATTGGGGTTAGTTTTGCATGCGCATTCCATGCATTCATTCGCTCCACTTTCCTTGTGGTACATTATTGACATAGATGTGATCATTAGAGGCGGCTATATGAGAAGCAATTGCTTGCTGGAATAAATAGATAGTTATGGTTTCCAAAACAGCTTAAGATGGATAGGCATGAGTTTTAACAGTAATTTATATGCATAAGAGGAAGGCAGAAGATAGAAAAGTATATGAGATAGAAGTAAAAGTTTCTTTGAAGGTCAATTTTTCATGAAGGATTTTAATGATTATAGCAGGTGGAGACTTTTTACATGCAATTTGTGCATGTAAATCTGCTGAAAGAAACAGTTGTAAATTCTGCTCCTAAGGAATGTAGCTTACACAATTTTTCTAGAGGCACTTAAGAGGTGACACAGATACTTCCCACAGTGAAAAGATAAGCCCAGTGCTTGTAGACAGCCCTTTACTGTCAAGCAGTGCAACATACAAGCACAATACTTAACCGTAATTATAATGAGAACACACCCCATTGAGATCCCTTTTATATACCTACTACAGTAGTATAGTCAATACAATAAGTATTGTTACAGTTTATGCAAATCATATGCGCCATACATAAAGGATAAGTTACTTACCTGTAATCCTAGTTCTCTTCCAGGGGTATCCTCATCAAAGTCATAAGCACTGAATATTCCCGCCCACGTGCGGGGACCCCGAAATATAAAAATTATATATGGAAATCACATATATACAGCTCTACATATATGCATATACATATATCATTTTTTCTCATACCAATGCAGCTCTCAATAGGAGGCTAAACAATGTAATTACACACATAAAAAACTACATTTGCCAATATATAAAAACACCAGAGGACAATTAGTACTTGAACTCTGTTTTTTAATGAGCAAAATACTCATAAAGAGTAAAACTGCAAATTAAGTAGACATTGTTAGCCTACAGGCTGCATTGTAAACCAATAGCATAGAAAATGAAAGCATTTTCAATAAAAACTGGCACCGTGCCTTTAAGGCAGCCATGACCCCTAGCTTCCCATCATGCCTCAGGGGTGACAGTTAGGTCAGTTGTTCTTTGCATAACCCTGAAGGTCAGGGCACAAAGATATCCTTTAACACTTTAGAAATCCCTCATTTACCTGGGGAGGCGGGTGGGTTGCTTATGACTTTGATGAGGATACCCCTGGAAGAGAACTAGGATTACAGGTAAGTAACTTATCCTTCTCTTCCAGGGGATCCTCATCAATAGTCATAAGCACTGAATAGAATAGCAAGCCCATCAACCACCTGCAGGTAAATGAGAGTAAAGTGACCCAACAAAAAACATAGCCGAAATCAGCTGTTGAACAGATTCCGCAAGGAGGCCTGGCCTACTTGGGTGTCTGCTCTGGTGTCTGATTCCAGACAGTAGTGCCTCGTAAATGTATGGACGGACCTCCAAGTTGCCGCCTTACAGATTTCAGACATGGGCACATTATGAAGAAAAGCAGTAGTAGCCGCCTTTCCTCTAGTAGAATGCGCTCTGGGAGTAAACCCCAGGAGCTTCTGCGCTAATTGATAAGCAAGCTTGATATATGAAACTATCCATCTGGAGATGGAGCGCTTTGAAGCTGCGAACCCAGATCTGATCGACCCATAGTTAACAAATAGTTGATCAGATTTTCTTATAGATTTGGACCGATCCAGATAGAATTTTAAAACCCTTTTGAGGTCCAGAGAATGCAAAGCCCTCTCAGCTGGAGTGGAGGGATTGGTAAAAAAGGTGGGTAGAGAGATGGTCTGATTCACATGACAATCTGACACCACCTTTGGAAGGAAAGAGGGTGCGTCCTCAACACAACCCTGTTAAGATGGAAGACTGTATAAGGTTCTTTAGAGCAGAGAGCCTGTATTTCACTCACTCTGCGAGCTGACGTGATCGCTACCAAGAAAGCCGCCTTCCAAGAAAGATGTTGTAAGGTTGCTTTGTGTATGGGTTCAAAGGCGGACCCATCAATTTTGATAGCACCAGGTTAAGCTCCCAGGGTGGTGAAGGAGGCCGTACCGGAGGGTAGACCTTCTTTAAACCCTGCAAAAAATCCTTAACAGCCTGTAACTGGAAGAAGGAAGGTTGGGAAGGTGAACACCTATATGCAGTTATAGCTGCTAAATGCACCTTAATGGAAGAAAACTTCAAACCTGCTTTCGCCAGATAAAGTAGGTAAGGAAGGATGATCTCTTCCTGACCCTTGATTGGGTTACAATTGTTCTGCATACACCACATGTAAAACCGTTTCCACTTGCATGCATACGAATGCCTCGTGGACGGTCTTCTTGCTTCCTTCAAGATGGACATGGAGTCCTGCGGTAGTCCTAAGTGGCCATACTGGATGACCTCAGGAGCCATGCTGCCAAGTTCAGTGAGCGAAGGTTGGGATGATGAATCCTCCCGTTCATCTTGGACAGCAGGTCCGGTCTGCACGGCAGCTTCTTGTGAGGGCACTCTGATAGGTGCAGAAGGTCCGGGTACCACCATTGTCTCGGCCAGTCCGGGGCAATTAGTATCATCCTTGTGCACGAATGGGACAGCTTGGTCACCACCTTCGGGATCAGCGGAAGGGGTGGAAAGGCGTACACAAATGCCCCTGACCAGTCTATCAAAAGGGCATTCCCTTTCGATCCTGGTCGGTAGAACCGTGAGGCGAAGTCTCGGCATTTGGTATTTTCATCGTCCGCGAAGAGGTCGATGGTGGGACGACCCCATGCCTGGAAAATGTCTTCGACGACCTCGTCGTTGAGTACCCAGTCTTCTCTGTCTTCGAAGTGACGGCTGAGCGCATCCGCTCTCACGTTCTGTTCTCCTGGCAGGTGGACTGCTGTGACTGCCAGATTCCGAGCCAGGAGCCAATGCCAGAGTGTTTGAGCCTCCAGGGAAAGTGTGCGTGAGCGAGTTCCCCCCTGTTTGTTCAGGTAGTACATGATGGTGGTGGTGTTGTCCGTCTGTACTAACACTGAGGTTGCCTGAATCGAGGGGAGGAAAGCTTTGAGGGCTAGGTGAACTGCTCTCAGCTCTAGCATGTTGATGTGATAGGATCGCTCTTTTGGAGACCACAGTCCTTGAGTCTGGAGAGAACCCATGTGGGCTCCCCAACCCTGCAGTGAGGCGTCCGTGATCAGTGTCTGAGCAGGCGGAGGTTGATGGAAAGGAACTCCGACTTGCATATTTCGTTTTCTCATCCACCAAGGTATGGAAGCTCGAGCCGCGTTTGATGGACTTATTTTTTCGTCCCAACGAGCTGTCTGCTGGTCCCACTTGTCCTCCAGATCCTGCTGAAGAGGACGCATTCGTAGTCTGGCATTGGTAACCAGGAAGATGCAGGATGCCATCGACCCTAGCAGGGAGGCAATCCGACGCACAGGCAGTTTTCGGTTGCGCAGAACCAGCTGGCATTTCTGTATGAGGGAACACTGTCTCTCCTCCGAACGAAACACTTTTCCTACCGTGGAGTCTAGCAGAGCTCCTAAGAAATGTATTTTCTGCGTTGGCTGTGAAGTTGATTTGGCGAAATTCACATGCAGGCCCAGTCGGTGACACAGCTCGAGACAGCTCAAGAAATGACTCCTCACACTGTCTGGGGAAGGGCCTTTCAACATCCAGTCGTCCAAGTATGGGTATACGAAGACGCCCCTGCGGCGCAGTGTGGCTGCCACCACCGCCATGCACTTCGTGAACACTCTGGGGGCTGATTTCAACCCGAAGGGTAGAACCTTGAACTAGTAATGAGCGGATCCCACCAGGAATCGCAGGTACTGTCTGTGATACTGATAGATCGGGACGTGAAAGTATGCATCTTGCAGATCCAGCGAACACATCCAATCCCCCTGCCTGAGATGTGGATATATTTGATAGAGAGCCAACATGCGAAACCTTTCCTTTTTGATGGATAGGTTGAGTGACCGCAAGTCCAGAATGGGTCTGTACTCTGCTTTTTGGCCTTTTTTCTTTACCAAAAAATATCTTGAGTAAACCCCTTTCCCTCTTTGAGATACTGGCACCCTCTCGATGGCTGACTTTCTGAGAAGGGTGGCAACCTCTTTCTGCAAGAGTTTTAACTGGTGACACGATGGAGAAACTGGAGGGATTGATGGTGGACGATGTTGAAAACGTAGAGAGTACCCATTCTGCAACGTGGCTAGAACCCACCGATCCTTTGTGATAGCTCGCCACTCTTAGAGATGATTTGCGATACTTCCCCCCACTGGAGTGGTGAACGGCGACAGGGGAAGTGAGTACTCATTGTTTTGACTGCGTCTTGGCGGAGTTGTTGCCTTGATGCTGGTTTCTTCCTCCTCTGGAGGGACGTCTGCCCCGATACTGCGTTTTTTGCTGGCCTTGCTGATCCTGATTTTTCTGCCAATGAGGGGTTTGAACCCTCTGTTGGGAGGATCGTCTATTGTAAGGACGGAATCTCTTACGGAATTCCTTTCTTTTCTCCAGGCCCACCGCTTTAAGCGTGTCCAGTTCCGTTTTCATCCGTGTCATCTCTTCATCCGTGTGAGTCCCGAACAAAGAGGAACCAGAGAACGGAAGATTGAGGATGCGTGACTGCGCTCCTGGCTTGAGTGCTGTAAGACGTAGCCATGATGTTCTTCTTGCGCATACCCCATGAGCATAAGCATGTGCCGAAAGGGTAGCTCCATCCGCCGCAGCACTGATGACCTGGTTAGACACCTGACTGCCCTCTGTTAAGATTTCTTCAAAATCTTTACGGTCTTCCTGCGGCAACTTTTCAGTGAATCTCTGTAGTGAGTCCCACAGAGATCTGTCGTAGCGGCCCAGGAGTGCCGCTGCATTGGAGACCTTCAACATGGAGGCCGAAGTGCCACAAACCTTCTTTCCCCAGGAATCCTGCATCTTGCTCTCCTTGTCTGGTGGGACAGTGGAGGAGGATGCCACCGCATGGGTCTTCTTTGCCGCAGCAATTATGACTGAATCCGGAGGAGGATCAGCCCTGAGGAAGAGCGGGTCGTCCTCTGGTGAACGGTACTTTTTTAAGATCCTCGCTGGAGCGGTCTTAACACTCGCTGGCGTGAGAAAGATATCCATCACTGGCTCTATGATGCCTGGTACCAAGGGAAGCAGAGGTTTAGCTGCTGCTCTTTGGTGTAGAGTCTCAAAAATCCCAGAGGACTTGCTTTGACGAGTTGGCATAGGGATACCCAGCTTTACAGCTCCTCTGCCAAGAATGTCCTGAAAAGTGTAGATGTCGTCCACCGGAGAGACCCTCGACGGTGGACTGTCAGTCAAAGTAGGCGAATAGTCTCTATGGGATGTATGAGTGGAAGAAGAGGACGGAGTAGGCTATCTGTGTGCTCTCCTCCTGCTTCTTGATCTAGACCTCCTCCTGTGTGAGTGCACAGGGGTGCGGCTGCGAGCTCTGGCTCTTGAAGGAGATCACTCTTTATTCTGAGTTAAACGAGCCAACGGGGATCTGTTCTGAGGGCTCGAGTAATTCCGTAGCCCAGTGATGTAGAGGTCTGTACCATCGTGGTGATAAATGGATGGAAGGCGATCTGCGTCTCTCTCTTCCCTTAGGAGACTGAGCAGGAGGAGTGAAGCTCACCTCTTCATGCCTTGTTGGGGAATCTTGGTGACCCCCTGACACTGGACTGCTGGACGTCGAGATCACCACCTCCGGGGATCTGGACGTTGACCCTCGGTGAGAACTGGGCGAACCTGAAGGTGACGAAGACAGGCTCACTGGAGGTGAGGCGTCTCCAGAAGGGCGGTTGGACGTTGATCTGGAGCGTCTATGCGTCGACTGCCCTCTCAACGGAGACGTATGTCTCGACGTTGACTTTCTTCTTTTAGAAGGTGGACTTCTCGACGTCGAACGTCTCTCCAACACTGATGCAGTGTCATGCTTCGACATTCCCTGCACCCTCTCAGGAGATTGCTGTCTCGATGTCGACCGGCGTTGGACTGCCGGCGATGGAGGTCTTGGTCTCGACGCCGAAGATCCACTCGGCGGTGTCGTCCGTCTCGACGGCGTGGAATGATGGATCGACATTGGAGTCTGATTCGACGCCGAAGGAGGTGTCCTGTGTCTCGACGCCGAAGATCGTTGCCTTGATCCCGGCGGAGATTTGCGCCTCGGCGATGATCGCCGATGATGAGGCGACGACTGAGAGATGCGCCTCGACGTCGATCGCCGCCGATGAGACGGGGAGATGTGCTTCGACGTCGATCGCCGTTTGTTAGACCTGTCAGCCCTAGGGTGGTCTTACCCTGTTTTTTTCCCTTTCTGCGCCTCATTTTTGCCACCATATTTTTACTGGACCTAGGTCTCCGGGCGCCTTGCCACTGCTGGTCAGTGCTGAGGTGCAGGTGCTCTCTCACCAAAGATGGCTGCCACAGGCCCCTGCTACTGCAGAGGGCCTTCCACACATACACGCTAGTCGCCAGAGTCAGGCTGGGACAAGGGATACAGTAGCCATCCCGTCCCCGCCTCTGGGCCCCATAGCTAGGTAGGTGGAAGGTTCCAGAACCTTCCGGGCTGTGGGAGGAGTTACACTTTGCCGCCTTTGGGAGGGTCACCTGACCTAGGGGTATAAGAGGCTTGGAGGGAAAACCTGGAGTTAGTTAGGTTGAGGCACCGCTGAACCTGGGAGAACCTGCGCTGGAGTACAGACTTTAGGGCCTAGGGGGAGACCTACACTACTGCCGCTGACAGGGTCAAGGCCCTGCTGCCGTAAGATAGATGAGGAACGCCCACCACCCACTGATCTTGCCCAGTGTGAGGGGACCCAGGGAACCATCTCCAGCGTGCCAGGAGGCACATCAACCCCTCCAAGAATCACCAACTCACAACCCCCCCCTGTTCATAAAGAGACTTTGCTGAATCCATGACCTGCAGAACCTAAAGTGAAAACCATTGAGAGGGGATCAGGAGGCGAAGCGCTGCGTCCTAAGCGCTAGGCCTCCACCCCCTATCTACCTATACAGACAGCTGGACTGTCCTCCAAGAACCATCCTTACACAGCCTGAGCATAAGGCTGTCAGCGCGCCTGCGCTGCAACCCCCAAGTGTGGAGAGAACTTGACCCCCCCTTGGTCACTGACCTGATGACCGGATCACCGCCGCGGCCGCCGCCGCTGACGAAGGGAACTGAGGCCGGGGGATCTCTCCCCTATTCATAGTAGTGGTGAGGGCGCCGTCCGCGCCCTCACCGAAATCACCACAAGTCACCGCCGGGCCCGAGACCCCTGCCGCTGCCAGCGCGGCCAAGAATACCGCCGCCGCAGCCCCGTGGGCCGCGTGAAGTGAACTGAGGCCTGCTGCGGCCTCCCGGCCCGTGGACGCTGTCGCCGAGGGGCCGGGGACGCTGACCGCGTCACAGGTCGCGCCCCGAAAAGGCCGCGACGGGATTGGCCCGCCAAAGCCAATCGCCGGAGAAGAGGGCGTCGCCTGGCAACCACCAGAAGCCGCGACGTGATTGGCCCAGCAGAGCCGAACATCGACGTCAGAGGGGCTCCACTGTCATCGGGAGCCCCCGGAGGAAGAGAAGGCCGCGACGCGATTGGCTCAGCCGGAGCCAATCGGGAGGACGTCCCCGGGGCTCCACTGCCAACGGGAGCCCCGCGAAGAATCGCCGCCGCGCCCGGATTGGGCGCCGTGAAGAGCCCGCCTCCGCCCAGCACGCCGGGAGGTAAGGAAGGACCTCCTCACCTCTCGGGACGCCGGAGCCGACTGGCAGGACCGCCGGCTCCCGCACCGAGTCCTCACTCTCTCCCTGGACTCCACGGGGGCCGGAGGAGGGGCATACCGGCCCCCCAACGAAGGGGAAACAACGCGAGAGGCTCCATAGCCTCGAGAAAGCCAACCAGCACCGGCCGGAGGGCCGCAAGACTCGCGCCGGGCCCCGCCCCCACCACAGAGGGCCGGGCCAGAGAGGAGTCCGCCGTAAGGCCCCGCAGCCAGCCACAACACCGCAGGTGAGCCCAGGAGGCCCCTAGGGCTCTAGGTTAAGCCCCTGGGGCCGGGGGCCACCCTTGAGGAGGGATCACGGAGGGAGGGGGCCTTTAATGACTTTGGGATTACAGGCCAGGCACATCCTATGACCCTAGCCTCCCCGGGGAGATAAAGAAGTTCCCCCTTTTTGGTAGCCCCCAGCTGCTGGACATGTTGAGGGGTTCCCTGTAGGATTCCCTCCCGCCTAGTGTATCATAGGCTGTATAGAGTACCTAGGCCTACTGTATATATGTTGATGTATAAACCGTGTTGCGCCTGTTCTAGGCCCTAGTTGGTAAAGAGCACCCGAATGAGCAGTGGTGCTGTGATTTTAATGCGGCCTTTTAGTGGCCAGAATTGTGAAGGGTCTTTTTAAATGAACGCGCACTAGTTACCAGAATGTATAATTTGAATAATTGAATGCCATCTTGATTAAGATAAAGGAACCTGATTGTTACTTATCTAAGCCTGGTGTGGTGTCCGGTTATTGCGTCGCATTTCTGAGTTAATGTGAGAGTGTGCTGCACAACTGCCTTACACATTGCCTTCGCGTGCCTTTCCCCGCTTTGCGCCATGCTACCATAACGGTCTCGGTAACCCCGTTTCCAACATTGGTGTTCAGCGGTGGGATAAGGACTGGTATTTGTGCAGCACCCTACAGTGACTCAGTGTGCGCCGCAATTGGACACCTAGGAAAATAATAAGTAGGAGGAATTCTATTGTAAATTGCCAGT
This sequence comes from Calotriton arnoldi, assembly GCA_963921515.1. Classification (NCBI taxonomy): domain Eukaryota; kingdom Metazoa; phylum Chordata; class Amphibia; order Caudata; family Salamandridae; genus Calotriton; species Calotriton arnoldi. The sequence goes on along the minus strand of CAWUFW010005548.1, from coordinate 412,571 downwards.
TGTATTAGTCCTGTGTTAAGACCTGCTGCCTTCCATTTAGGACCCCTTCCTTAAGTTGTCTGGGACCCCACCTAGGAGGATGGAGTTTGAGCTAGCCGACCTAGAGAGGTACACGGTGAACCAGCTCAAGGAGTTCTGCCTAGAGAGGGGGTGGCCGTCAAGCGAGGTGCCAGGAAGGAGGTACTTCAGAAGGCTTTGAGGGCATGGGTCATGGCCCACCCGGAGGGAAGAGGGGAGGAGGAGGAGCAGAGGGAGACAGACGACCCAGGAGAACTGAGCCTACTGAACATTGACGTCAGCGAGAATGTGTTGCCAGGAAGACGTTCCAGGGCAGGCAGTAGTGCGTCAGGGGGAGTGTGTCACCAGAGGAATTCGAGGACAGAAGGCAGCAAAGGCAATTGACATTAGAATTGGCTAAGATGGAAAGGGAGCGAGAACAGGGAAGGCTAGCCATGGAGGAAAGAAGGCTTGTACATGAGCTTAGCCTGAAAGAACTGGAGCTCCGAGCCTTGCAAATGGAAATGGAAGGCAAAGGAAATGGTGGCAGCGTACCTACTGGGGTTCCACAGGAGCCCAAATTTTACCTACCCAGGGAGGTGATGGCCAGCTTTAGTGTGGGTGATGACATAGACAAGTGGTTGACGGCGTACGAGGTAGCTTTGGTGGCCCATAGAGTTCCTGAGAGCTACTGGGGAGGAGGACTTTATAGATACATACCTCCACTAGTCAGGGACACACTGCTAACCTTAGAAAAGGGGGATCGAACCAACTACCCTATCATGAGGGAGGCCCTGCTCAGGAAGTTTGGCCTCACCCCTGAGAAGTACCGCCAAAAGTTTCGCAACAGCCACAAGCTCACCACACAAAACTGGGTAGATTTTTATGATTATGCCCGGAAGGCATTAGAGGGTTGGGTGCGTGGCAGCGAGGTTGACAATTACACTGGGCTGTACGACCTATTTTTGAGAGAGCACCTCCTCGAGAAATGTTTTCCGGAGCTGCGCCAGTACTTGGTGGACCGCAAGCTGACCAACCCAAGGGAGCTTGCAGAGGAGGCAGACACGTGGGTCAGCACTCGGGTGTCCCACAAGGGAGCCGGGGCGGATCCCCCGAAGGGTGGACAGGTGTTCCCCCAGAAGAAAGAGGGGGAGATAAAAAGAGGGAGTTCTTTAAAGGTCCCCAAAATAGACCGCCTGGGAGAGGGGTAGGTTTCCCATCCCAATCTGGATACCAGAAACCCACTTACCCTGACAGGAGTCAGCAGCCCAGAACTGTCCGGTGCTACGAGTGCGGGGAGGTTGGACACTACAAGGGGGATGCCCAGTGTCGCAAGAGAGCCCCAGCCCCCACAGGAGGTAAGACCCCCGGGGTGGCCAGTGTAGCGCTTGGGGAGGAGTTGTCCCTAGGTAGGGGAGGTGAGTGGACAGGCTTGACCTTAGTTTCCCTGGGGGATAGGGAGATCATCCCAAGGGTGCAGGTACCCGAGAACACTGCCAAGTATCGGCAGAGGGTCCTGGTGAACGGGGAGGAGGTGGAGGCTCTGAGGGACACAGGTGCCAGCATGACGATGGTGAGACGTCAGCTGGTGTCCCCAGAGCAGGTGATTCCTGAGGAGTTCCACCCAGTAGTGATGGCTGATAATAGCCTGGGTCATTACCCCGTGGCCCAAGTTCCCTTTGAGTGGGGAGGAGTGTCAGGTCTGATGAAGGTTGCGGTGAGCCCTGCCATGCCGGTTGACTGTCTGCTGGGCAACGACTTAGAACACACTGCCTGGAGAGAGGTAGAGTTCAATGCCCATGCTGAGATGTTGGGGTTACCAGGATGGACTTGCGTTGTCACGCGGTCCATGGCTGCCCGACAAGGAACTCAGCCCGGGTTGGAGCCTGAAAGAAGGGCCCAGCCCACTGCTGGACGAGGAGATGTCCGGGAGGAAACACCCGGTGAGATGGATGGGGAGCCCGCGGAGGTGGCCCCGGAGTCCGCTGAGGTGGTTGGTTTTCCCGTGGGGGACCTGCCGACCCCTGCAGAGTGGCAGGTGGAAGGAGGGCCTACCCGGGAAGAATTTTGCAGGGCACAGAGGGAGTGCCCTACGCTTGTTGGCATACGGCAACAGGCCGACGCCCAAGCAGCTGGAACAGAGACTGGTAATTACCATGTCTACTGGGAGGATGGTCTCCTCTACAGTGAGCCTAAGGCTCCGGTGCATGGGTCCTCAAGGGCCGTGGTGGTCCCCCAATGCCACCGAGCCTTTCTGCTAGAGTTGGCGCATGAGATACCACTAGCAGGACACCTGGGCCAGGACAAGACGTTTGCGCGCTTGGTCCCACATTTTTACTGGCCCAGGATGCGCGTCACTTCTGACACTTATTGCAAGACCTGCACCACTTGCCAAGCAAGCGGCAAGACAGGGACTAAGGTGAAGGTCCCTCTAGAACCTCTCCCAGTGGTCGATACCCCTTTTGAGCGAGTGGGGATTGACATTGTCGGGCCGTTGGATCCGCCGACTTCAGCTGGGCATAGGTTCATTTTGGTGCTAGTAGACCACGCCACCCGGTACCCAGAGGCAATCCCTCTGAGGACCATCACAGCACCGGTGGTGGCGCGGGCCCTCATGGGGATTTTTACCCGAGTGGGATTCCCCAAGGTCGTGGTGTCAGATAGGGGCACGAATTTCATGTCAGCCTACATGCAGGCCATGTGGAAGGAGTGTGGAGTGACCTACCGGTTCTCCACTCCTTACCACCCCCAGACGAACGGGCTCGTGGAGCGCTTCAACAAAACCTTGAAGGGGATGATCAGGAGCCTACCCGAGGACTTGAGAAGAAAGTGGGACGTCCTCTTACCCTGTCTGCTCTTCTCCTACCGAGAGGTGCCGCAGAAGGGGGTCGGTTTCAGCCCCTTTGAGCTGCTCTATGGCCACCCCGTTCGGGGGCCCCTCAGTCTTGTCAAAGAGGGGTGGGAGAAGTCTTCCTCGAAGCTTCCCCGTGATGTGGTCAGCTATATGCTGGCGTTCCGCAGCCAAGTGGCCAAGCTGTGGAAGGAGGCCTCGGACAACTTAGAGGCAAGTCAGGCCGTCATGAAGCAATGGTATGACCGGAACGCGCGGACGGTAGAGTTAGACGCTGGACAGAAGGTGTGGGTCATGGAGCCAGGAGAGCTTAGCGCCCTCCAGGACCGATGGACTGGGCCGTTTGAGATCTTAGAACGAAAAGGCCAGACCACGTATGTCGTCGACATGAAGACCCCCGTCAACCCCACAGGGTGCTCCACGTCAACCGCCTGAAGCCACACCAGGAGCGTTCCGAGCTCACTCTCTTGATGATAACGGATGGGAGTGAGGAGGAAGAGAGTGAGCCTCTGCCAGACCTTCTGGCGGTCCACGAGAAGGATGGTTCGGTAGAGGGAGTAGTCCTCGCCCCATCCTTGACCCCAGAGCAACAGAGGGACTGCCGCCAGGTTTTGGGGCAGTACGCCTCGTTGTTTTCCCTCACGCCTGGAATCACGCACCTGTGTACCCATGATGTGGACACAGGGGACAGTCCGCCAGTGAAGAACAAGTCTTACCGGCTGTCCGATAAGGTCAAGGCTAGTATCCAGAGTGAGGTGGTAAAGATGCTAGAACTGGGGGTGATTGAGCCTTCCAGTAGCCCTTGGGCTAGTCCGGTAGTGTTGGTGCCGAAAGCGGCCCCCCCGGGCACCACACCAGAACTTCGGTTCTGTGTGGATTATCGTGGACTCAACTCGGTCACCAAGACCGACGCTCACCCGATCCCTCGGGCGGATGAGCTCATTGACCGGCTGGGAGCAGCCCGGTATTTGAGTACCATTGACTTAACATCAGGATATTGGCAGATCGCCATGGCGGAAGGAGCAAGGGAGAAGACTGCGTTCTCCACCCCCGAGGGCCACTTTCAATTCCAGGTGATGCCCTTCGGGTTGAAAAATGCTCCCGCCACTTTCCAGCGGTTGGTGAACCAGGTGCTGTCTGGCCTAGAGGCCTTCTCTGCTGCCTACCTGGATGACATAGCTGTCTTCAGTAGCAGCTGGGAGGACCATCTGCAGCATCTCCAGGAGGTGCTGCAGGCTTTGCAAAGGGCTGGTCTAACCATCAAGGCCAGCAAGTGCCAGATTGGACAGGGATCTGTCGTGTACCTGGGACATCTGGTGGGCGGAGGTAAGGTGCAACCCCTCCAAGCCAAGATTGAGACCATCATGGCCTGGGAGCCCCCAAGACCCAAACAGAGGTCCGAGCTTTTCTCGGCCTCACGGGATACTACCGCCGGTTCGTCAAGGGATATGGAACCATCGTGGGCCCATTGACGGAATTGACTTCCAAGAAGCAGCCACGCAGAGTAATCTGGACGGCTGCCTGCCAAGATGCCTTTGAGACTCTTAAACGTGCCATGTGCACCGCACCGGTGCTCCGGACCCCCGACTTCGGCCGGGAATTCATCGTGCAGACAGACGCTTCTGAGCATGGCATAGGAGCTGTGCTCTCGCAGCTGAATGACGATGGCCAAGACCAGCCAGTGGCCTTTATCTCCCGACGACTACTCCCCGGGAACAGCGGTGGAGTACCATCGAGCGGGAAGCCTTTGCTGTGGTTTGGGCGGTGAAGAAGTTGAGGCCATACCTTTTTGGTTGTCACTTCTTGGTCCAGACCGACCACAGACCCCTTCGCTGGCTCATGCAGATGAGAGGCGAAAATCCCAAATTGTTGAGATGGTCCATTTCCCTCCAGGGGATGGACTTTCGGGTGGAACATCGACCCGGTGTAGACCACGCCAACGCTGACGGTCTCTCCCGGTTTTTCCGCCTTAGTGAAGAGAACTCCCTAGAGGTTGGGAAGCTCTCCCCTCTTTCGGCTGGGGGGGACGTGTGTTAGACCTGTCAGCCCTAGGGTGGTCTTACCCTGTTTTTTTCCCTTTCTGCGCCTCATTTTTGCCACCATATTTTTACTGGACCTAGGTCTCCGGGCGCCTTGCCACTGCTGGTCAGTGCTGAGGTGCAGGTGCTCTCTCACCAAAGATGGCTGCCACAGGCCCCTGCTACTGCAGAGGGCCTTCCACACATACACGCTAGTCGCCAGAGTCAGGCTGGGACAAGGGATACAGTAGCCAACCCGTCTCCGCCTCTGGGCCCCATAGCTAGGTAGGTGGAAGGTTCCAGAACCTTCCGGGCTGTGGGAGGAGTTACACTTTGCCGCCTTTGGGAGGGTCACCTGACCTAGGGGTATAAGAGGCTTGGAGGGAAAACCTGGAGTTAGTTAGGTTGAGGCACCGCTGAACCTGGGAGAACCTGCGCTGGAGTACAGACTTTAGGGCCTAGGGGGAGACCTACACTACTGCCGCTGACAGGGTCAAGGCCCTGCTGCCGTAAGATAGATGAGGAACGCCCACCACCCACTGATCTTGCCCAGTGTGAGGGGACCCAGGGAACCATCTCCAGCGTGCCAGGAGGCACATCAACCCCTCCAAGAATCACCAACTCACAACCCCCCCTGTTCATAAAGAGACTTTGCTGAATCCATGACCTGCAGAACCTAAAGTGAAAACCATTGAGAGGGGATCAGGAGGCGAAGCGCTGCGTCCTAAGCGCTAGGCCTCCACCCCCTATCTACCTATACAGACAGCTGGACTGTCCTCCAAGAACCATCCTTACACAGCCTGAGCATAAGGCTGTCAGCGCGCCTGCGCTGCAACCCCCAAGTGTGGAGAGAACTTGACCCCCCCTTGGTCACTGACCTGATGACCGGATCACCGCCGCGGCCGCCGCCGCTTGACGAAGGGAACTGAGGCCGGGGGATCTCTCCCCTATTCATAGTAGTGGTGAGGGCGCCGTCCGCGCCCTCACCGAAATCACCACAAGTCACCGCCGGGCCCGAGACCCCTGCCGCTGCCAGCGCGGCCAAGAATACCGCCGCCGCAGCCCCGTGGGCCGCGTGAAGTGAACTGAGGCCTGCTGCGGCCTCCCGGCCCGTGGACGCTGTCGCCGAGGGGCCGGGGACGCTGACCGCGTCACAGGTCGCGCCCCGAAAAGGCCGCGACGGGATTGGCCCGCCAAAGCCAATCGCCGGAGAAGAGGGCGTCGCCTGGCAACCACCAGAAGCCGCGACGTGATTGGCCCAGCAGAGCCGAACATCGACGTCAGAGGGGCTCCACTGTCATCGGGAGCCCCCGGAGGAAGAGAAGGCCGCGACGCGATTGGCTCAGCCGGAGCCAATCGGGAGGACGTCCCCGGGGCTCCACTGCCAACGGGAGCCCCGCGAAGAATCGCCGCCGCGCCCGGATTGGGCGCCGTGAAGAGCCCGCCTCCGCCCAGCACGCCGGGAGGTAAGGAAGGACCTCCTCACCTCTCGGGACGCCGGAGCCGACTGGCAGGACCGCCGGCTCCCGCACCGAGTCCTCACTCTCTCCCTGGACTCCACGGGGGCCGGAGGAGGGGCATACCGGCCCCCCAACGAAGGGGAAACAACGCGAGAGGCTCCATAGCCTCGAGAAAGCCAACCAGCACCGGCCGGAGGGCCGCAAGACTCGCGCCGGGCCCCGCCCCCACCACAGAGGGCCGGGCCAGAGAGGAGTCCGCCGTAAGGCCCCGCAGCCAGCCACAACACCGCAGGTGAGCCCAGGAGGCCCCTAGGGCTCTAGGTTAAGCCCCTGGGGCCGGGGGCCACCCTTGAGGAGGGATCACGGAGGGAGGGGGCCTTTAATGACTTTGGGATTACAGGCCAGGCACATCCTATGACCCTAGCCTCCCCGGGGAGATAAAGAAGTTCCCCCCTTTTTGGTAGCCCCCAGCTGCTGGACATGTTGAGGGGTTCCCTGTAGGATTCCCTCCCGCCTAGTGTATCATAGGCTGTATAGAGTACCTAGGCCTACTGTATATATGTTGATGTATAAACCGTGTTGCGCCTGTTCTAGGCCCTAGTTGGTAAAGAGCACCCGAATGAGCAGTGGTGCTGTGATTTTAATGCGGCCTTTTAGTGGCCAGAATTGTGAAGGGTCTTTTTAAATGAACGCGCACTAGTTACCAGAATGTATAATTTGAATAATTGAATGCCATCTTGATTAAGATAAAGGAACCTGATTGTTACTTATCTAAGCCTGGTGTGGTGTCCGGTTATTGCGTCGCATTTCTGAGTTAATGTGAGAGTGTGCTGCACAACTGCCTTACACATTGCCTTCGCGTGCCTTTCCCCGCTTTGCGCCATGCTACCATAACGGTCTCGGTAACCCCGTTTCCAACACCGTTGATGAGGCAACGACGGAGCGCTGTGCCTCGACGTCGATCGCGCCTGCGACGACGGAGTGATCTGCCTCGACGTCGAACGCCCACCCGGCGCCGACGGAGACCTGTCTCTCGACGTTGAGCGCCACCTGGTTGACGTCAACGGAGGACCTGTTACCTTCGTCGACGAAGATTTCGTTGTCGAATGATGATGCGCCGGCATCACCGAAGTCTTCAACGCCGATTTCTTCGTCGCCGATTTCTTCGACGGAGAACAGGTCGGGACTTTTCCTCTCGACGTCGACCGAGTTCTCCTCTTCTTCTGCCTCACAGGAGACCTACCTCTTTCAGAGAGGCCATAGAGACGAATCCTGTCCCTCTCCTTGATAGTCCTTCTTGATAACTTCTTACAATGCTGGCAGTTGTCAGAAGAGTGGGACTCGGGGAGGCAGAGAATACACACAGGATGTGTATCTGTTCTGGCCTTCTTCTTGCCACAGGACGGGCAAGGATCGAATAAAGAAGGCATTTTATCCAAAAATAAACCTTTTCTGTAACACAAAAGGTGTTACTTGCACTCTAGGACCAAAAGACTTCGAGTGAAAGTAGAAAAAACTAGATTTTTACAGATATTTTTTGACAGAAAGTCAAAAAAGCAAGAGCTAAAAATCCAGGGTCCTGACTGAAGGAGCCGGAAAGAACAACTGACCTAACTGTCACCCCTGAGGCATGATGGGAAGCTAGGGGTCATGGCTGCCTTAAAGGCACGGTACCAGTTTTTATTGAAAATGCTTTCATTTTCTATGCTATTGGTTTACAATGCAGCCTGTAGGCTAACAATGTCTACTTAATTTGCAGTTTTACTCTTTATGAGTATTTTGCTCATTAAAAAACAGAGTTCAAGTACTAATTGTCCTCTGGTGTTTTTATATATTGGCAAATGTAGTTTTTTATGTGTGTAATTACATTGTTTAGCCTCCTATTGAGAGCTGCATTGGTATGAGAAAAAATGATATATGTATATGCATATATGTAGAGCTGTATATATGTGATTTCCATATATAATTTTTATATTTCCGGGGTCCCCGCACGTGGGCGGGAATATTCAGTGCTTATGACTATTGATGAGGATCCCCTGGAAGAGAACTATACATATAATATAAAACTTATGTTCTGTAAACACCCACCAACTTGAAAATATAACAAGGCAATTGATAAACACATCACAGCAATCATTAGTATATTCAGTGCGCGTTTATGACCCATTTAATATCTAGTTATGAAGGTGCAGTTCCCTGCGTCCACCTGAAGAGCACTCCCACCGAACATACACAATGCACAGAAGACTGGATGTGTCAGAGGTCACCTTCACCTTCCAGCATCCATCTTCCCTTTCTTTATGGGTTCTTTATGGGTAAGGAATATACTACAAAGTTGTAGGCAACAGCTATCCAACATTACACATTAGTTGCTTTTCTCTACAAGTTCCCTGTGTTTGTCTTTTCCATATTGTACTCTCTGACCCCTAGTAAAAATAGTGCAAACTCTAGTAGTTGCCAATTCAAACCTAAACCTAGGCCTAGGTCTGGCTGGGTGGGTGGGTCGCCAAAGGGGCCCACCAGCTCCATCCCCAAAGGTGTAACCTGGCTCATCTGGTCAGGGAAGTGACTGCCTGGTTGGAGGCAGTCTGTCAAATATGGGGAGTACAGGTACAGGGTGTGACCTGCTGGCCCGGCCTCTTTCATGCTCGCTTCCAAGATAAGACTTTTCTCTACACTTGAAGTTTGTGGAAGTATTGTTGCAAAGAAGGGCTGGAGCCTCTCCTTGAGAGACAGAAACCGGCAGTCAAGCCCACAATACCTAAGGACTGCCTAGGGAACTTATCCCTCTTCTCATCATTGCAAGTGCATCTATGGAATTACACGGCATTCTTCATACCAGAGCAGGCTGAAATACACCAATCTTCCTGCGAGGTAGCTCCTCTAAATGTGTCTGGGAAAGAACATTCTAAAATGTTACCTTCATGACTGCCCAGAGGCCAACGACAACAATGCCCCATAGAGGCGGCAAGCGAAGTGGCAGTGAAGAGAGCAGAGCCGGAGCTTACCACGGTGCGTTGAACTCCTGCAATGGTCCATGCCAGAAAAAGTTACACACCGGCAAAAGGGCAACAAACATAAAAGATAAAAACGTCTCTTCTGTGCCACTGACCGGACTCGGGCTAAGTCATGCAGAAGAGTAGCAAATGCACACTCTCTTCCTACAAATAAATATTTTTCTTATTCGCAACAAGAAACAGAATAGAGTTTTTTATATTGCAATCGTGTACAAAGAATGTCAAATGAATGGAGAAAAAAGCAGCATCGCTATGCCAGCGCCATGATAGTAGGATAGCAGCAATTAAGAACGACCACGGTCAAAGTCCACATTCTTGTTCAGAGAGGCAGGGGGGGGGGGGGCAGAACGGGTGCAGCGGGGATATCCTGTGCAGCCTGCCATCCCATACGCAACTCACAAGACAAAGGGGACATGTAGTAACAAGAGAAGAAAAGAGCACAGACAGCTGCAAACAACTCTCCCGAGCACGCACGACCTCCCCCAAAGGATGGAACAGCCCCGTCTCAAGAGATTAATATAACGGTGGGAGCGGGTTACCATCTCGTAGGTCGTCTGGTGTGTCAGGAGTTGGCGAGGATCCTGCCAGCATTCTGGCGGCATGGGGAAGCCTGCTGCTAATAATATGCAGGGGCTACTCTTGTATTTGCTATCAAGGGCGGGGGTGATTTAGAAACAAAAAGTGAACTTCCGCTGCTGCGGTTTACACTTCCTCTTAACCAGAGTCAGGTGGTAAAGTGGTGCAAAACAGAGGAGCTGGGAGGAAGAACGTCTACCACATAGAAAACATAGGGTCTGTAATACAGAAACTAGAAATCCTGGACACGGGCCCCGACAGACCAGTGCTGGGGAAGCTTACAATAAATAAGAACTGAAAACTCACGTCACAGCTCGAGGAAAGTCACAAACACTAGGGCCACGCACACCTCAGGGGACGCATGCACGTCCTACGGCACGTGCAGGGCAGAGCATGGAGGCATTTCGCACAACTGTCATATGTAACACCGGTATGGTGCTGCCGCACGAACATCTCACTACTGCGAGCACTGCATGGGCGAAAAAGCCATTTGGGCTCCAACCAAAATTGAGCAAATGCTTTGGAAAACAAAAACCCAAACTAAACCAATCTGCTTCCCCAGTTTCTGCGCCACCGTGGGTTTCCCTGGCATAAGATGAAGCTCCCTGACCCTCGTACGGCAGTTAATACTTATTGCGTTACCTCACCCTGCAGCAGTGGTGTTTAGAGTCAATACCCCACGGTGCGATACCGGGGCGGTCAGGCTAGGACACACGTGTGCACTTTCAGGGCCACACCCACATGTCAGCAGCTTCATTCCGTATGATTTGGGGCCTTGCTGGAGCCAGAGAGCAAAAGGTCAGACTCTCCCTTAACCCTTGACCCCAATAGAAAAGCGAAGGTCTGTGAGAATAACGAAAGAACGCGCTGGCGGCGAGGAAGTCAGAGGGTGTAAGAGGTTGGAAGTGAAAGGCCCTTTTAAAGTAGAGAATGACCTTCCTAGGCCGAGATCGAAAGGGCTCTAGGTACCCGGATACCAAAAACTTAAGTAGAACCCGAACCGCGCCGCTTGAAGCAGGGATACAGGGCTGCGGCTGGAGGTGGCCAGGTCAGGGGGCCTAACACGGCTGGAGGGGCCCACTCTGCCTTCTGCAGCAGACTACCATTAACGTTGCTGCTCATAGCCCTTTGAGGATGCAATGACAAAGGCGATCTTACAATACCATGCCTGTGACACACTAAAGTAAACTAACAACTCCTTTTGTTTATAAAATTGTTGCCGCAGGTTCACTGATTACACAGGTTGGGATATCTACAGGCGATCCGATCCATGTGCAGATGTTGCAAATGGAGACCGCTCACCTGCCGCTTGCCAAAATAATGCACTCAGCTCGGGTAATTCATGATTCTTTGCGCTTTTAACCTTATCTGCTGCCTTCTATACTGTCAGTCACTCCTTTCTGCCCAAAACCCTGAAAGAGCGAATAGGTATCAGTGAGACCGTGTTGATAGGTGTACCTCATACTTGTAGAACAGATCACAATTTGTCAAAATCACGGACCCTCCATCTGGCCGTCTTAGCTCACGCAAGGTGTTCTCAAAGATCCATGCTATCCCTTACACCCATCAGTCTCTATGTGTAACCACTAGGAGTGAACCTGAGGAAATCTAGGATTTTGTACCATCAATACACTATTCAATAAACCCTGAACACACTCACACTCCCAATTATGGTTTCAAATGCAGTTTCAAGCAGGCCTTATATTCCTCTACTTTCAGCAAATTAGACAAATCCAAATTCCACTCTGGATTTTTTGTATTATAATCCGCCACACAAATCTCTAGTTCCACACCTTTCTGTTTTTGTGCTCACTCTGCACTCTGCTCTTCCGCCTTTTAATAAGGGATTCATTTGATAACCTATCAGTCCTTTTTGGCCTCTTCCTGCTGGTTTCAAAGTTGCTGAGACTCCAAGTATATATACACCTTTTCTCCTGCCGCTAAGCCCTCAAATTAATTCAAGAGCTCTACAGCGATCTGCAAGTTGCTTTCAGTCCAGTTTCTTACTCCACTTTGTCTTTCTGATTTACACTCCATCGTTGATGCTTGCATGTTTCACTGATGGATACCTATTGTGGCTGCCATATAAATGTGGCTTCGCTCTATCAGTCCAGGTTCGAGAGGCCACAGGGCATACAGGAGCTACAGAGCCACAACGTGGTGAGTGGGGTTATTTGCCACTGGTGTCCTGATGTCAGTCCTACAATGGCTCTGCAAAACAAGCCAAGTGCACTCCTTCCTCTCTAGACTCTGAAGGTAGCGAGGGAGAGCAGTCAAAGGCTTCTCAGGAAGGTAGTGTGTGGTCAGAGACTTAGAACTCAAACAATAGACACAATAAATCACTGTCCATCCCCGTGCCTGTCTGTAGTAAAACAAAGTACTATGATGTCACAGTAGAATAAAATACTATAAAATTAGATGGAGGTATAGTCTCAACCAAGGGCTCTTAGTCATACACTGCACCCTTAGGATCCCCCAACAGTATCTGTGACAATTCGCAGAAATAACAATATAGATAAAGACTAGGCACTTGTATGAGTTCATTAAGCAATCACCACATTGGGAATTTGTGGATCTGTTTAAATAGTATTTGAGCCAGAGTTCACACTGGGCAAAAGATAACTTCCTATAAGCAGGATTATCTTTGTGCACTCAAGACAGTCTCAGAGTCTTTCGAGCTCAGACCTTGTGTTACTTGCTCAGTGGAGACGGGGCTGTGGCGGCTCTGCATAGGATGCTTGTTAGGATCTACCATCCGCCTCTTCTACGATGTAGCAGGCCCACGGGCAGCAGTTTCACTCCGGCCAGTGAGGTGACTGGCACAGTAGCCCTGGTCTGCGGTTGTGGCCTCCGAGCCATGGAATAGGTCCTCCATTTTGGTAGCAACAACAGCTATTAAACTGCAGAAAGCAGCCTTGCACCTCACTCACAGGTGATCCTTTACTTGCCTGGGTCCTTTTCATTGGAACAGGCTTTCGCCTCACATTCGCACATTTGCTCTGACTTTGTCCCTTCAAGAAGCTACTTAAAACCTGGTTTTCCTGATCATATTTCTTCTTTTCCTTTCTCATTTTGGGACTGTGCTGCAGCGTCGAGACACCCCTGCAGGGGTGATTCATTGCGCTATATTAAGTTTGGATAACATAACATCAGCACAGTGTGTTAAATTGGGGAGTATTCATCTTTGGCAGATGCGACATCCGGGTCGAGGGTCATTTGTTCTACTTCTGCAGAGACAACCACTTTTTGCAAGATATCTCCTAGCAGTTATAGAAACTATCAAGATCACGTTGGATGAGGGCAGATAAGCAGTCCTTATCCTTCTTGACCTGGCTGCAGCATTCGATAAAATGTCACACACTATTTTATTGAAACAACTGCACAAGATTGGTCTGCAGTTTAGAGTCTCCAAATGGTTTCAATCCTTACTAACTGGCCAAACACAGGCAGTTTATCTTGCACCGTTTGGATCAGACCCTGTGCATGCCACCTGCGGTGTACCTCAGGGCTCATCTATGAGCCCAACACACTTCAAAATATATATGGCTCCACTGGCAACCATTGTAAAAACAAAAAACAAGAGGCTTCAAATTTTTCTCATATGCTGATGACACTCAGCTTATTGTGTCGGTCCCAGAGAATGTGGAAACCACAAGAAATGATCCAGCGGTCTGTCTATCAAAGGTGGCCACTTGGATATGGAATCACTGCTTAAAACTAAATGGTGACAAGACCAAAGTGATCTTGATGCGAAAAGCTAAATCGTTCTGGTCAAATAGCTGGCAGTTGGCTGATGCTGAATTGCCACAGCATCATCTTCCAGGTAGTAATCAGTCATCTGATCTATGGGAATGTGTTGAGCATAGGAATGGCAGATTATCTGCTTTCATCCCTTCAGATAATTCATTATCCAGCGGCATGCCTGATCAGCAACCTACCAAAAAGATCTACTTCTTCCCTTGCACTGAAAACACTGCACTGCCTTCCAGTGCACGCAACAGCCATCTTTAAGCTGCTGTGCCATACTCACCAAGCTTTTCACAACACTGTTTCCACAACAAAGGGCCAGGTATACTTGCGAAACACAGTCCAAGCCTTCCAACCTTCGAGGCAACTGGGATCAGCTAATCTGGCACTAACTCAGTCTCGACGCATTTATTATGTGAAAACTGGGGAACGCTCACTCCTTTACTTACCTTGCTGGCCTTAATTGGAACCCCTTACCCCTGCACCTGAGACTAACCCCAACTTACTGCCTTTTAGGAAGGCTCTGAAAAGCTGTTTTTTTAACACTAATCGAGTGCCCTACCCTCTGTATGTGGCACCATTCTCTCATCCTTCTGCCTTGGCCCATGCCAGGATATCCCTCTGCCGATGAGTGGGTACGCTACAGATCAGATTAACATAACATAAAACCAAAGGCTGTGGCAGCATCAGTCCTTCGGGTAGGGTATGGGGTGCCAAATGGCATGAATTTCTGGCTTTATTTTTTCCCATACAGTCCACCACATGAACTGTGATCTGAGAGACTGGATGACCCCTCAAGTATCGGGTCAGCACTGGCTTTGCTGGCCTTCCCTCTCTGAGCAGGTTGGCAGCGTGAGGCAGACCCACATCTCCAGCAAACTGAGCAGACTTCAGGTGTTGTACCTTCACCTCTGGGAGACTGGCAGCCATGCGGATAACAACCCTGCTATCATAGCAGCTCGTAAAGTACTTTGCAGAGCTTTCCCATACTTGGTCAACAAGGACTTGGAATTGAAAAAGTGTGGTGGTTTGTGTCCCACATTTATACTCAGGATGTTCACTGTCTAACGGTCCAGGCACCAATTTGGGCCGATTCCCTTTCAAATGTAATTTTCTAGCTGTAGTGCAGACACAGCTTCTGTGCACGGTAATGGTTCTCACAGCAGGTAGAGATCATGCTGGTTCCAAGCATGAGTATTCAAAACATGGGCACAATTAAGTGTTAAGACTCTACACCTGCTTCTCATCAGCCATCTTAAAGTAGCAATCACAGGAAGACAAATGGGCAGGCTCTGCCTAGAAACGTCCTCACCCTCAGTAACAGAAGCTGCTGGCTCACTCCAACTCCCCTACTATCCACACCAAATGGTACTGTTCACAAATATCGAATTTCCAACGCCTTGCTAAAAGGACCTCCTAAAAGTTGTAAAGGTAGCCTGATCTCCAACCTGCCTCATTTTGGCATCTGGGTCTCCACCCTCCAGCCACAGGAATGCTGGCAATCCACTGTCAGGGGAAGTTGCATCTTCCTTGCATCTTGTGCCATGAAGAACCAAAGGCAATCTAAAATGGATACAGCGATCCCAGTAATCATGCTCACATCTCACACAGAATCTAGCTACCATGTGTATGCCACACAACCAATCAGAACAAGCATTGGCATAGCCAATAGGTCTCGCCTTTGGGACCTTATAAGTGTTTAGCCATGCAACAATTGTGCTGCATAACTGACACCTGGTTAAACACATATACGGTCCCAAAGGCGAGACCTATTAGCCAATAGGTCTCGCCTTTGGGGCCTTATAAGTGTTTAGGCAGAGCTATTGGTTTTGCCAATGTTTTTAAGAGCATTGTGGCTGCTGTGCAGCATGTTGAAAAGTTATAATAAAAAAGACTTATAAGCATTTGTGTTACTTTATATATAACTAAGACGACATTATGTACAACTGAATGACCCAATTAAAAAGAATAAACATAAGAAAGGTCTTGTCGTTTATTTTGTCGTTGCAATGTTGGCAACTTCTTCCTGCCTATTCTAATGTTGAGGTGGTGCTTAGTGATTCTGAGGTGGTGTTGAGTGATGTTGAGGTGGTGCTTAGTGATGCTGTGGTGGTGCTGAGTGGTGTTGAGGTGGTGCTTAGTGATGCTGAGGTGGTGCTGTGGTGGTGCTGAGTGATGCTGGGGTGGTGCTGAGTGATGCTGGGGTGGTGCTGAGTGATGCTGGGGTGGTGCTGAGTGATGCTGGGGTGGTGCTGAGTGATGCTGGGGTGGTGCTGAGTGATGCTGGGGTGGTGCTGAGTGATGCTGGGGTGGTGCTGAGTGATGCTGGGGTGGTGCTGAGTGATGCTGGGGTGGTGCTGAGTGATGCTGGGGTGGTGCTGTGGTGGTGCTGAGTGGTGGTGTGGTGGTGCTGTGGTGATGCTGTGGTGGTGCTGAGTGATGCTGTGGTGGTGCTGAGTGGTGCTGTGGTGGTGCTGAGTGGTGCTGTGGTGGTGCTGTGATGGTGCTGTGGTGCTGAGTGATGCTGTTGTGGTGCTGAGTGATGCTGTTGTGGTGCTTAGTGATGCTGTTGTGGTGCTTAGTGGTGCTGAGTGGTGGTGTGGTGGTGCTGAGTGGGGCTGTGGCGATGCTGTGGTGGTGCTGAGTGGTGCTGTGGTGGTGCTGAGTGATGCTGTGGTGGTGCTGCTGAGTGATGCTGTGGTGGTGCTGCTGAGTGATGCTGTGGTGGTGCTGCTGAGTGATGCTGTGGTGGTGCTGAGTGATGCTGTGGTGGTGCTGCTGAGTGATGCTGTGGTGGTGCTGCTGAGTGGTGGTGTGGTGGTGCTGAGGTGATGCTGAGTGATGCTGTGGTAGTGCTGAGTGATGCTGTGGTGGTGCTGAGTGATGCTGTGGTGGTGCTTAGTGATGCTGTTGTGGTACTTAGTGATGCTGTGGTGGTGCTGAGTGATGATGTGGTGGTGCAGAGTGATGATGTGGTGGTGCAGAGTGATGATGTGGTGGTGCAGAGTGATGATGTGGTGGTGCAGAGTGATGCTGTGGTGGTGCAGAGTGATGCTGTGGTGGTGCAGAGTGATGCTTATGGTGGTGCAGAGTGATGCTGTGGTTGTGCAGAGTGATGCTGTGGTGGTGCAGAGTGATGATGTGGTGGTGCAGAGTGATGATGTGGTGGTGCAGAGTGATGATGTGGTGGTGCAGAGTGATGATGTGGTGGTGCAGAGTGATGCTGTGGTGGTGCAGAGTGATGCTGTGGTGGTGCAGAGTGATGCTTATGGTGGTGCAGAGTGATGCTGTGGTTGTGCAGAGTGATGCTGTGGTGGTGCAGAGTGATGATGTGGTGGTGCAGAGTGATGTTGTGGTGGTGCAGAGTGATGTTGTGGTGGTGCAGAGTGATGCTGTGGTGGTGCAGAGTGATGCTGTGGTGGTGCAGAGTGATGCTGTGGTGGTGCAGAGTGATGCTGTGGTGGTGCAGAGTGATGCTGTGGTGGTGCAGAGTGATGCTGTGGTAGTGCAGAGTGATGCTGTGGTGGTGCTTAGTGATGCTGTTGTGGTGGTGCTTAGTGATGCTGTTGTGGTGGTGCTGAGTGATGCTGTTGTGGTGCTGAGTGATGCTGTGGTGGTGCTGAGTGATGCTGTGGTGGTGCTGAGTGATGCTGTGGTGGTGCTGAGTGATGCTGTGGTGGTGCTGAGTGGTGCTGTTGTGGTGCTGTGGTGGTGCTGAGTGATGCTGTGGTGGTGCTGAGTGGTGCTGTGGTGGTGCTGAGTGATGCTGTGGTGGTGCTGAGTGGTGCTGTGGTGGTGCTGAGTGATGCTGTGCTGGTGCTGAGTGATGCTGTGCTGGTGCTGAGTGATGCTGTGGTGGTGCTGAGTGATGCTGTGGTGGTGTTGAGTGGTGGTGTGGTGGTGCTGAGTGGTGCTGTGGTGGTGCTGAGAGATGCTGTGGTGGTGCTGAGTGGTGGTGCTGAGTGATGCTGTGGTGGTGCTGAGTGGTGTTGTGGTGGTGCTGAGTGGTGTTGTGGTGGTGCTGAGTGGTGTTGTGGTGGTGCTGAGTGATGCTGTGCTGGCTCTGATTGATGCTGTGGTTGCGCTGAGTGATGCTGTTGTGTTGCCGAGTGAGAGATAGAGTGAAGATATAATGCCCAATTAGAGAGGGTGGTGAGAGAGAAAGAGAGAGAGAGAAAGGGTGTACATAGAATAAAGAGTGGAGCGGGATAGAGAGAGAGAAAGAAGGGGAGAGAGAGTGGTGGTGCTGAGTGATGCTGTGGTGGTGCTGGGTGGTGCTGAGTGATGCTGTGGTGGTGCTGAGTGATGCTGTGGTGGTGCTGAGTGATGCTGTGGTGGCGCTGAGTGATGCTGTGGCGGCGCTGAGTGATGCTGTGGCGGCGCTGAGTGATGCTGTGGCGGCGCTGAGTGATGCTGTGGCGGCCCTGAGCGATGCTGTGGCAACTAGGAGCAGAAATAAAACAATAGCTCACTAGTTAGGTAATTTTTTTAAACATCACTTACACCACTCCCCCCTACACTGCACGACACATAGCCTCACAAGGTGAGTGCTCCTACGTAAATCCGCAAGTCGCAGCACGCCCCAATCAGTAGATGTTTGGGATGGCCCCAATGATGAAGCATGTCAGCTAGGGGCAACCCTGGGTGAGTGAGGGGACACAAGAAAATAAATTTTTCTTTTCTACCAGCAGAGGTGGCCTTCACCCCAATTGGTGAACCCGCCCTTGTTTCTTGGCTAGGTTCTTTTGATCCGTCACCTACGGATTCTTTGTGATGTATTATGCCACACAACCACCATATAATTGCAGCAAACGGTTTGAGTATTGCATGGAAGCAGAACTTTACACAAGAGAAGCCAGTATGCTGCGACACAGAAAAAGGTCTGTTTGGGACTATTAATTTACAAAAAAATTGGTATGCTGCCATCACTGCTTAACGTCTTAATTCCAGGACTTGGACATTAGATTAGTCCCATGTGGACAAAAGAGAGCATGCTTGGTGCACACCTCCAGGCCACAGAAAACATTCCGGACCTTGGCATTATCATGGACAGGCCTAGGCCTCGGCATACGCACTAGATTAACATGTTAACTGGGCCAATAAAATGTCAGGATCCCAGTTTCACATGCAGTCAAGGTCATCCAGGGCAGGGCTGTATGTCAGTTTACCATGCAGGGGACATTCCAGTCCCAACACGTTCATGTGTACTTTCGATGCTCTAAATTATAAACTTACTATTCTAATGTATAAGCGTTGCAACATCCTTGGGCCATATTCAAGCTTTATAAAACTATATAAATGAATCTTACTCTGAAATGTAATGCCTCCAGGCTCTCCCATTGTTGGCAGGCAAGGGGACTGTACACAAGGTTGTAACATGATTTCCCAGTACCACACACTTGGGTAAAGCTGGCAGGCCAGATTCCAGGACAGACCTCCTGCATCCGCAGTCTGCAACCTAGACATTAGACCACATCTCCGGATTCAACAAGGAATGATATACAAACTAAACTGGTCTGCACTGAAAATAACCAAGTTGAAACTTGTGAACATTAAGACCATGTAGTCTGAGCCTCAGCTGAACCAAACAGACAAGTAACGAGACTTTGGAAATCTGTTAATGGATGGAATGTAAAAGCCGGCTACCAGAGCTTGGTCAAATAGCTGCCTTACAAAAGAGTCTGTGTAACAGTCACAATTCTTTCTGTTTGAGGGTAGTAATGGTCCATTAAAAGACCTTTACAGATTAAGACAAAATACTGTGGTTGCAATCCTAGTTGTATTTTCGTTCTGTATAGATCGTTGGTGACTTTGGTCTACCTTTCCCATCGTGATATGCGTTTCTTTTTTACACAAATAAAATGGTGTCATTTGATTTTTGACCAGGAGGACGGGTGGGGTTTTACAGGACTATACTTAAGAGGTGTGTTTCTAATTCTGTTCTATTAAAATCGTGTTTTTGCATTATGCGCTTAAAAGGTAAATAAGTTTGCTTTAAATAGGCCTTTCTTGGTAACCTGTATGTATAGAGGAGACTCCCAAATGTTTGCTTGCAATGACCGCCTCAGAGAAATAAACACAACTTTCGCAGAGCCCCCTGGATGTTCACCCCTCCCTTGCACTGCCAATGCCTGTGCACCGGACGAATCTATGTACAGATTCCAGGGTTGGGTGCCCAGGCAGCAGAATGTTGGACAGAGAAAGTGTTTGCTTGCCTCCTCCAGTCATCCGTTTTGTCAGAGCAAACACCGCGGCCCCGCTTCTTTCAGAACAAAGCAGTCTGTCTGCCTCTGATCAGCCTTAACTGTGCCCTGGTCTGTGCGCGGCGCAGGCCCGTGAGCCCGAATCCACCTCCCCTCATCCAGACTCACTGTCAATGCACGTGGGAACTAAGGGGGCACAATGAGTTGCTCAGGAACCGAGTGTATTATGGAAAAGAAAGGCTTTGAACACCACCGGGTAACACTGCTTTAATAGTGGGCATCGCTGAGCCTAACCTGCGATTCACACAGCCTGAAAACATCACCCGGTATCACTGCTTCAAAAGAGATCAATGGAGACATCACCGGGTAACACTGCTTTTATAGTGGGCATCGCTGAGCCTAACCTGCGATTCACACACCCTGAAAACATCACCCGGTATCACTGCTTCAAAAGAGATCAATGGAGACATCACCGGGTAACACTGCTTCAAAAGAGTTCAATGGAGACATCACCGGGTAACACTGCTTCAAAAGAGATCAATGGAGACATCACCGGGTATAGGACCCTGACCCCCCAGGTTGTTCCCTGCCCCGCCCCCATCAATCCCTCAATCAATGACTTGATAACAAGTACTGTGGGTGAAAGAGGCCATGTTTAATACAAACCATCACAAATAAACATGACAATACATAACTAGTATGATTCGAATTCAATAATTCGATACGAAATTGACTTATAGAACTGCTTCGTCAAAATAATATTTACATGTACGTTCCTCATAGCATCATAATCCATCAGAAGAAATGGCAGAAATTAATTTTTATATACAAAAAATGTTACCTATCGCTCCAGCACTAAGGGGCCTTCTGGCTCGCGCCCCCCAACTGAGAACCACGCAGGCGCAACCCACCTGCGTCCTTGAAAGGTGAGCCCCTGCCATCTGGTCCTTGTCCGCAAACCTAGGGGCCCACCCCTCCACCACCAGGCTGCCCCAAGGGAGCTCGTAGGGTATATCCAGGGGCCGCAGCCCCATGCCCTAGCTTGTAACTTGGCGCCATTGCCCCCAGCCGGTGTACCCATTCTCTCTGGGGTGAGCTTACCGTCTCTCCCCCTCAGTGCTGGCCTAGGGAGTATGCAGGAGGACTCCCCTGAACAATGTAAGGCAATCTATGTGGCCTCCTTACCGCCACTCTTAGCTCGACTTCCTACACCCTCCTAAGCTCTATCTCAAAGGGATGGGTGGGTGGGTGATTCGCAGACGATCCACTGCACACGGGGCCGGCGCTGAAAGGAAAAGAGGACAAGAGCCTGGGCAAGGTGCCCTAAATAGGCCCCCACCGTCCCCTCCCCCCCCCCCAGCACCGGCAGGAAGTGACGACACATCTTCCCCAGAAGTGATTCCCACCGATCGCCGAAGCCAATCCAGCAGCCAGGAGCCACGGGTGCGTGGCCGGGACCCCGGGGTTCCGTGCCCTAATGACACAATTCTTACAGTACGCGCTTTTCCATACTGCTTTAATAGTGGGCATCGCTGAGCCTAACCTGCGATTCACACACCCTGAAAACATCCCCAGGTATCACTGCCTCAGAACTGATTAATGGAGACATCACCGGGTAACACTGCTTTAGTAGAGATGGCACACATGTGGATACCTCCAAGCATCACACAGTATAACCGAAGAATCACACACACTGAAAACATCCCCAGGTATCGGTATAACTGCCTCAGAACTGATCAATGGAGACATCACCGGGTAACACTGCTTTAGTAGAGATGGCACACACGTGGATACCTCCAAGCATCACACAGTATTGTTAAAAGCAAAACGACAATCATGAACATTACCTGCGCCATCTTGCGTGGTGGAATTCTATGTGCACATAAGTTGCAGTCATTTTAATCTATCACAACCATTTTGTACTCTGTTGGTCACCTTTGTTTCACCCTGCCCTTACTAGCATCCCTCTGACCCTCTGACCGACCTGGTACGTGTGCTGGGGGCTATAAACTCTATTTGCCGCAACAAACCTCAGCGCCACTTGCTGCCACAAACTCGTTTTTCCTCTCATCTCTGTTTTCAGGCAAACCTTTGGACACTCTACCCCTCACTGCACCTAGTTACACAAACAGGTTCCAAACACCAAAAGACTCTTGCAACATGATTTATTGCACTGCAAACAGCAAGACTTGTTGTTACCAACAATGGGACCTGTTTTTATCAACAGAACGGACTCTTAGATCTGGCCGGTCTCACATGTTTTAGACCCTGAAGCAAGGTCCAGCTGCAAGATAAGATTGTCTGTTTGACCTGGGTGGGAAGAGAATTACTGTTGGGCTTGTGTGACAACCTGCCCGGGGCGGGGACCCCAAGCTTGTGTAACCATGTTGATGAAACCAATGCATTGTGTCAAACCTGTATAAAAGGAAGAGCCAAAGGAGTTATCAGCAGAACACCTCCCTCAGACATCCCGGTGTCTGCAGTTGACGTGATCTCCTCATGAGAAATAAACCTTTTTCTTGTCTTCCAGTTTCCAGCGCTTGCCTCATTATTTTGATAGTGAATTAGAGGTGGAACCCTGCACCGGGCAGCATTGAGGGTCTTAGAAGACTCGCTGCCTTTCACAAATTGGCGCCCAAACGTGGGGGCCCATCAGCGACGCGTGGGTCCGGTAGAGAGGTCCTAACGACGGAGTGAACGACTAAACGATTGGGGTATACCTGCCTGAGAAGACCCTTGTCTGGCTGCCGATCGACTGAACTTCACCGGTTCCGAACGGACCTCTCTCGAATGACCTGCGGTCCTGACTGGGACCTTAGAGGAACGCCGCATTGATTGTTGGAGTGAGAGGACAACCAGGCGCTGGAAGGGGAAGACGAAGAACGGTCCATACGGTCCGGGTAAGGTCGTGAAAAAACAACTTAAATTGATTGATTGATTGAATAGTTTGATTGAAATAATAGTATTCCTTTTTTGATATTGAGTTATTTGCGACATTTCCCTGCTTGCAAACAACGAAGAATAGGAATATTCTCTCTCTTTGCAGGCAGCGAAGGACAGGTAGTGCAGACTTTTTGTCTAAATTGATTGATTGAGATATTCATTTTTGACCGATAAATACGTCATGCCTGTTTACTCTAGATTGTTTGATTGTAATTGTTTTGGACCAGACCGTTTGTTAGAGGTCAGTCAGCCGGCACCGCCAGAAGGCACCCCTAACAAGGACATGTACGTAAAGTATGGATTAGCCACCGTAGCTTATAGCAAACTATGGCATAAATACACTAGGAAGGACCGGGTAAATCAGTGGCCACTGACGGGATCTTTCGATCCCGCTAAAATAGAAACGTTAGAATTAGCTCTCCACAAAAGAAAACTAGACCAGCCATGTTTGACAGTTTTGTTTTATGGCGAAAAGAGGCAGCTCAGAGAAAGAAAAGGGACGAAGCTAGACAAGATAAAGAAACGCGAAAATCAGCTTACCAAGCCTGTAAAAGATTAGAAGAAAAACTAAAAGAAAAGGAAATCGATAAAAAGGAACAGGAATCAAAAATATCAGGTCAATGCCCTGTTAGAACGCCCTCGACTCTTTACCCCAAGTTACCAGCAAAACAAAAGGTAGATGATGATTTATTGTTAGGTCCCCCAATCATATACATGCCACCCCCTTACGCCCCTACTCATCCCGTAGTACAATGCCAGGACCACCAAAGTATAGCCGGAGATGGCACGATCGCCTCAGTCTCCACCGCCTCTGCTCCCACCGAGTCACCCACACCAAATGCCTCATCAAAGGATACAGTAGTAGAGGTAGGATCAAAAGAACAAGCATTGGCATAGCCAATAGGTCTCGCCTTTGGGACCTTATAAGTGTTTAGCCATGCAACAGTTGATGTTGTTGCACCAAGGATATTGTGCTGGATAACTAAACACTTATAAGGTCTCAAAGGCGAGACCTATTGGCTATGCTAATGCTTGTTTTTAATTCGCCATCTCGGCCTAAAATTTTCAAATAAAGTCAGAGGCAAGAAAATCGCTATATACAAAACACACTCACAAGCCAGGTAACAATGAAAAATCACTTGCACGCGAAGATCCTGCTCTATCCGGCGAGATATAATTAAAAATATGTCAGTTGTAAGAATGTAAAATTCACATATTATGTGGGTATAATTAATGCTAGTATGTTGTGGTGTCTGAATGGTAAGGTCCCCCTTTTTAATATAAAGAAAAACACAAGCTTTTTAAATCCTTCTATGGATTGGTTAATTCGACAATACTGCAGGTGTTAATGAGGTAAGTGAGATATGATGGAATGAAAAATAAATACACACAAGTACATATAAAAATACATAGATGTACGCCGTACGCAACACACACATTTACAAATGAGCATACATGCCATGACCTCTCTCTCATGCGTACACAAACACACGCACGCACATAAATACTAGCCTCACACACAAAGGCAGACCTTCCTACTCACAAACACATACGGACGTACACCCCACTCTTCACAAGTAAATACTGCGTGTCTGTAGCGTGGTTGTGTGCTTAACCCTCGTATAGTGTGGTGTGCAGGCACACTACCTACCGCACAAACACATGCCCACACACAGACTTAAACCGAGGTGAGTACGTGTTTTTTTCCATCTATATACACCTTGATCAGGCAGCTGCTTCAGCTCGCAGTCTGAAAAGCACCCTTCTTAAATATCACTAGAAAGGCCCTCTGTGTCCTGATAAGGCCCGATCCAGTGCAGCGGGAAGCACAAGTGAACGCCAGGTGTTTTTTTTTTTTTAATAAGGCAGCCTTTTAAAAGTATTTCAGATTGGAAGGGAGGGGGGTGTATTCTTGCGATATTGTTGAGTGTTGAATTACAGTTTTTACAGAAACGCATTTGGGGTTGCCATCGACCTGCCAACCCTGGCGTGAAGGAGCGAGTAGGGCTCCAACCACAGCCCCTGACCTGATCCGCTCACGACTGAAAGCTGGCCCTGTCGCCAGTTCAAGCCACAGAGTGCTCCTGCGAGCCTTCAAGGCGTGTGTCTGCTTGTAAGAGGCCTTCAAGGCGTGTGTCTGCTTGTAAGAGGCCTTCAAGGCGTGTCTGCTTGTAAGAGGCCCTGGGAAGCTTGGAAGCCCGGGTTTTAACGTGAACATGTAGCCACCCAATCAGAGTTTCTGTGCCTGGGAGCTGAGCTCGCATCTTTCAATACCAGGCAGAAACAAGACGTGTGCATCAAGTGCACTGAGTTTTGGTGTTAGCCTTCGGGAGCCTAGACCTGAATCTGCTGTCCTGCCCCAGCCCAGCATCCCTCACAGCCAGGACAGGCAGAAGGAGTAAGCGGCGCGGGAGAGTTACCTGCCCCAGCATCGATGATGTGGGCTTGGAATCCAGCAAGAAAAATAACTTGGCTTCAAACAAGAGAGGTTAATCAGTGATAAAGTATGCGGCTCGGTTGCCATATGTGGAGCGTCCACAGCAGTGCCAAGGCGGGTACAGTACAAGCAGGCCGGGCATCATACAGCAGACGTGTGCTGAATGCCTGGCATGGCATAATGCCTGCTGCTCACTAGAACCTGGGCATAAAAATAAACAAATACAAACGCACAAGTTTCTATCCATTTCCCCAAATCCAGCAGCTCACGCCAAAGAGATCAAAAACTGATAAAATAAAAAACAAGCGCGCGCGCCTCGCGCTAAAAGTAAAACAAGGAGTTATATGACAGAGCAATGGTGAACAGCGTAGCACAGCCCGTGTATGTGCACAACAGCAGTCCGTGAAGGTGTCTGCTTTCTGCGCAGCCCGTGTTATTACGCCCAGTCGGGGTAGCTACACCTCAGACTCTGATGCCACGTGGGCGGTGAGGGATACGGGGGTAGCTGACTGCATAAGGCAGCCAGGAGAGTAAGGCACTGGATTGGACAGCATGCACTGCAGCCGGAAGCTAAGCAGTGCCACTGAGGGAACGTGAACAGCAGCGCTGTCAGGCGAGGCACTGCCAACAGCAGGCTACAGGTCTGCCGGTGCACGGGGCCGCACCAAGGCGGGCAGTGACCACGGCAGGTAAGTGCACCCCCTGCCTTGTAGAGCGAGCTGCAGTTATTCCCTAGTGCCCTCCTCCGAGCTCCTGGCGACGCAGCTCCAGTGTTCACACTGCCTGCAAGTTTGAGTTGCCAATATACTGCGCTAAAACGGGGTGGGGGGAATGGGTGGGAGGCGTCCTAACCGGCATCTCCTTTTGAGCGACGACTGCAAACACAAACAAGAGGATGTGTAAGCAGTGTGGGGTTTGGAAGAGGATGTCTGAAAAGGGGACATTATAAGTGAGTTTTAGGGAGGCGTGTCAGAAAGGGAATAGCTAAGAGCATGCGATAGAGGAGAGCGGCAACTCTTGAAGAGATGCACGTGAAACAAGCATTGGCCGCGCGCTGTGGTGGGGGAGGGGGAGCAGCCGGAGAGCAAGTGACGCGCGGCCGTGAAAGGGACACGGCCGCTAGACGCGCTCTGTGGTGGGGGAGGGGGAGGAGCAATAAAGAGGAAAGCCAGACGGCCTGGAGCATGCGAGGAAAGCGCGTTACTGTGCGCGTTCTCGCATGCTCTAGGCCAGGCCAAAAAAAAGTGGTCGCATTTCCGAAAGCCCACTCACTAAATGCCTCGCCAGATCAGCGCATGCGCTGGCTCAGGCGAGACCTAAAAAGGAGCACCCAGGGTCCCGCGATTAAGTAAAAATGAGCGAGCAGGCATTGATAAAATAGTTAAATCCCTCATAGATAGGAAGGAGACAGAAGAGTATGTAACTGACATATGCAACTCCTATGTTGAAAACCGCAAACGATACTTTATTGTACGTCTCTGTTACCACACTCTTACTGCATATGAAGAGAAGTACCAAGATGTAGGGCCCGAGCGGCTAGTGGCTCTCTATAGGAAGGTAGACACCGGAGATGAAGGCGACAACGAGGTTACAGAACTCTTTTCATCCACACTGGAGGTGTTCCGTCACCTCGTGGAACAAGGACGGATAGAGAAGGACAGGACATCTAAGATAGCAGGACCCCCGGTGGAAAAACCAGATAGCATGATGCCGATAAAAGAAGCTGCCCCTTATTGGGTACCTCCTAGAGGACAAAGGGACTCATGACGATATGAACCATCAAGACGCTAGAGGAAGGGTGGTCTACAATTGGGTGTATCAACCATGGGACAGACAGGACATTTTGACGTTCCGTAAATCTTTACCGGATTTACGAAAGAACCCCACCGCCTTTTACACCGAGCTAGGTACCGCTCTGGGATCAACAATAATGACACTTGCCGACATAGACTTGTTCTTCGGGTTATGTTTACCAGCAGATGTGTGGAAACAGATTAGGAAAATAGACCATACCGAACTGCTTGGTCATACCTGGGAACAACTCAACACACTAGATAAACAGCGGAACCCTGGTCAAAAACCGGTTAAAGCAATATTGGACCTCCCTGACAAAATAGTGCAGAAAGTGAAAACGCTGATCCCAGAGAAAAAGATAGACTGGTCCATAGTAACCGTGTGCCGCCAGAAACCACAAGAGGATGTCTTGACTTGACTAGCGCCCGACTGACAGGATATGAGTTGACCCTGCTAGCACCGCACATTACCCTAAAGCGATGCACCACCCTCAATCCAGCCACACTGTTACCCCTACCCGAAAATGATCCTAGCGTGACTCCACTACACGACTGTGTGACACTAACCGATGAACAAACAAAGAGTAGAATAGATCTCAGAGACACCGCCTTTCTAGAACCAGACGGAGAACTATGGGTGGATGGTTCGTGCATCAAACTCCCCGACGGCACCACCTCAGCTGCATACGCTGTCACCACAGCCCGAACCGTTCTGGAAACAGCCCGTATTCCCCAACGTTCAGCCCAGGCTGCAGAACTCATTGCCCTCACACGAGCATGTATCTTAGCGACTGACACGACAGTTAACATATACACCGACAGCCAATATGCCTTCGGGGTGGTTCACCATTTTGGGATCTTATGGAAAGAAAGAGGGATCCTGACTTCACACGGTACACCCATCCTGCATGGAGATTTAGTCTCCGCCTTGACGCAAGCAGTCCTCCTCCCCAAGAAGTTAGTAGTGATAAAATGACAAGCACATAGGAAAGTGACTGATCTCATTGGACAGGGAAATGCACTAGCAGACGTTACTGCCCGAGCCACGGCAGGAGACAGAACTACGACACGAATGTATGTGACCAGGTCACAAGCTGAACGATGGACTGACGCTAGGACCACTGTAAGGGACATACAGACTACAGGCACACAAGACGAATTGACCGAGTGGGAAAAGGTGGGACTAAAAGACGAGGAAGATTGCTGGAGAACTAAAGACGGAAATAAATGGCTGTTACCCAATGCCTACCTCATCCCCATATTGACCATGGCACATTTACCAGCACACATAGGCTCCACCCCCATGATTGAACTAATCACCAGAGTATGGCATAACGTCAAGATAGCAGAATCTGCAAAACGCCTAGTACAACAATGTATAGTCTGCCTACAACACAACCCAGGGAAGAGACAGTAGTACCACGGGGAGGGTTTGGAGTCCCTGACCACCCCTTTGAAATCCTTCAAATGGATTACATTCAACTAGAGAGATGCCTTGGTCTAAAATATGTCCTGGTGGTTGTGTGCGCTTTTAGCAAATGGGTGGAGGCATATCCCACCCGCGACAATACCGCCTTAGCCACTGCAAAAGTATTGCTGAAAGAATTCTTCCCCCGATACGGCCTTTGCAGAATTTTATGGAGCGACAACGGCCCCCACTTCGTAGCCGAGGTGATACAGAACATACTGAGAGGGTTGGGGGTAAAACAAAAGTTCCATGCCGTCTTCCACCCCCAATCTGCGGGCCTGGTAGAGAGACACAATGCAACGTTGAAACTAAAACTAGCCAAAATAGTTGCCACGACCGGGTTGAAATGGCCCGACGCCCTCCCATTGGCATGGTTATCGATGCGCTCCACCCCAACCAAACACCGACTGACCCCGTATGAGGTGGTCTTCGGCAGGCCTATGAGCATTTGGGCGGCACCAAGACCCACCTCCATTAACGATGTCCCCAACATATTGTCGGATTACTTGCATAAATTGACAAACGAGCTAACAATTATCCACCAACAGGTGCAGCAAGCCTTGCCTGACGTATCCAGGGGCCCGGGACATGAAATAAAGCCAGGCGACCATGTATTGATTCGCAACTTCCAAAGAACGAAGAATCTGGAGCCTAGGTGGACGGGCCCCTGGCAAGTCCTGATCACCACCCGAACTGCCCTCCGAGTGGAAGGAAAACGAAACTGGCTGCACGCTCATCATTGCAAACGAGTCCCTCCAACCCTGGCAACCTGTGAAGGGGTGGAGGTGCAAGAGGAAGTACTCGCGAGAGACCGACCAGCTCTGAGTTGCTACCCACAAGAAGACACCCTCGAACTGTCAGAATTTCCCGACCCCACGGTCCCATCCAGGAAAGGGTAAAACCTAAGATCGACGAAAGGAGGGAGCTCCAACGACCAGGCCACTAACTAAGTCAAGGTCTCAGATCAGTAGCACAGTCAAACAACGCTACCAGGAAAGCGCCAGACAAAAGTCTGTGGTCCTAACAGTTGTTGAGCTCCTCGAAGATGATGGAAGAAACTGAACACCTGCAAAACCACCGCAAAGACACCAAGACTGCTAACCTGCACAGCACAAAGACAATTGCACTTGTAGCCGCATTTCTCACCTGTCTCCTGCTAATGGTCGCACTCTGGATCATTGAAGAGAATGCACCTGCATACAGAACATTGTCACCCACCATGCAACCAACCACCAAGAAAGAACACTACCTGGTATCACTACCGCCACATCTCCGAGAACGACGCAAAGAATTCTGGAATAATTCTTTCGTGCAGATGTTGCACCAGCACAATCTTGCCACCAATGCTACCAACTGTTGGGTCTGTGGGCTGTTACCACATGCCACTGAACATTCCATCCCTTTCATCCCTTCGCCCTTTTCTATTCACGGATCTTGCCTTGCCTGGATGATGCTCCTACAAGAAAGTTACAAAGACAATGCCACTTCCGACGGAACAATCGCCCAGTTCTACAACGAGTTCTTGGGAAACAAAACAGGAAGGACAGCCACCCCCTTCTGCCCTCACACCTTCAATGCGACATTCCAGATTAATGTCCCCTCCAAAGAACGAGTGGAAATGCAAGTGTTCAATAATCCTAACAGAGCCACATTTTCCTACCTGAAGAAAAGAACTGCTGCAACACTGACTGTGGCCCTATCTGTGGTGAACGTCTCTGGCCTTGTATGCATTGAAGGCCGTGGGACTAAGAATGTGGGTCACAGCACCTGTAGCATTGTAAGGACTTTGAACACTGCCAACCCCCAGCGCTTGTTGCATCACCCAATATGTACTTTGTTTGTGGAACCAAAGCCTACACCTGGCTCCCAAGAAACTGGGGGGCACGTGCTACATCGCCTTTGTTTTGCCACCAACCTACACAGCCCCTGCAGAGCATCATCGGTGCCAGCTGCTGTGTATACATTCCTGATAATTCACCTTCTGTCTATGAAGCAATCGAACATCTCCATAGACTATCTTCAGAAATTCATCAAAGATCAGAGACTTGGACAATTGGAAGTTGGCTTTGGGGCATCTTGAAGGAGTGGGGTTGGAAAATATCAATGATTCTCTTGGTCCCAGTATTGACAATATGTGGTTGTTGTTTGGGTATACACTGTATACCACCTTTGTGTTCTCTTTGCATAACTACCTTGCACCCTAAGACTATGGACAATCGGCTAACAAAAATGAGAGTAATGTATGATCAAGAGATACAGGACATTATGGAGATCGAAATAGACTGACAAGCTGGCTAGTTATGTTCAAAGGGGCCACTGTTAAAAGCAAAACGACAATCGTGAACATTACCTGCGCCATCTTGTCTGGTGGAATTCTATGTGCACATAAGTTGCAGTCATTTTAATCTATCACAGCCATTTTGTACTCTGTTGGTCACCTTTGTTTCACCCTGCCCTTACTAGCATCCCTCTGACCGACCTGGTACGTGTGCTGGGGGCTATAAACTCTATTTGCCGCAACAAACCTCAGCGCCACTTGCTGCCACAAACTCGTTTTTCCTCTCATCTCTGTTTTCAGGCAAACCTTTGGACACTCTACCCCTCACTGCACCTAGTTACACAAACAGGTTCCAAACACCAAAAAGACTCTTGCAACATGATTTATTGCACTGCAAACAGCAAGACTTGTTGTTACCAACAATGGGACCTGTTTTTATCAACAGAACGGACTCTTAGATCTGGCCGGTCTCACATGTTTTAGACCTTGAAGCAAGGTCCAGGTGCAAGATAAGATTGTCTGTTTGACCTGGGTGGGAAGAGAATTACTGTTGGGCTTGTGTGACAACCTGCCCGGGGCGGGGACCCCAAGCTTGTGTAACCATGTTGATGAAACCAATGCATTGTGTCAAACCTGTATAAAAGGAAGAGCCAAAGGAGTTATCAGCAGAACACCTCCCTCAGACATCCCGGGGTCTGCAGTTGACGTGATCTCCTCATGAGAAATAAACCTTTTTCTTGTCTTCCAGTTTCCAGCGCTTGCCTCATTATTTTAATAGCGAACCCAAAGTGAATTAGAGGTGTAACCCTGCACCGGGCAGCATTGAGGGTCTTAGAAGACTCGCTGCCTTTCACAACAAGATGTTGAGCCGACGCCGAGACTCGAACCTGTTGCTCCAGTTTCAAAGTCGGCGGCTCAGGCCGTAATGCTCCGTTCTGGATACATGGAGGAAGGCAGCCAGAAGTCACACGAAAGCCCGATTCTATACAGGCTCGGGGTTCCAACAGGAACACGAGCACATAACAAGCCAGGCTTCAGGCTCGAGCGTGGCTCAAGCTTTCAGTGGCTCGCCCAACTCCATATGTTTGTACCTATTGGTTTGCAGGTCTCAGAACACGTTCAGCAGAACTATCTTTGGGGAGGCCTCACTCTGCCATCCCATGACATTTCCATAACCTGAGGCACCCGGAAGGGCAGCAGTCCGGGGCACACACCCATTACCTTCAAAGGAGGACTGGCTCCCAGATGTTGGTGCAGCAGACGCTTGAGCTGCACGCAGGGCTTTAAGTGGGATGAAAAATCTGGGGGTGTCAAAGGGGCGTGGCCAATGTAATTAAGGGCGTGGCTTAAAACACGTAAGCTAAAAATCTGTCTTTAGCATACTGTGTGCCGCTGGACTTGTATTTTGCTGTTTCTGTCATTGCATCCAGATATGGTACAACAAGTAACATCATACTTGCAACAAGTCAGGACTATTGGCTTTGTCAATGGTTGTTAGTTGCATAAGATAAATAAGCAGCAACTATGGCTTGTATATAATATTGAAAAAGCTTCCACTTACAGCCCTGGTGACACCATGACAATGTTGCTGCTCCTGTGTTTCAAAAAGAGAAGGGAAATCCAGAGAGAAAATGACTCTCTAAAGGATTTCCCTTCCCCTACAACGCTCACCTGGCCTGACGTCATGCCGTAACTTCTCCACTAGTGAGAAGAGAGCAGTGTGAGCAGCGCACATCGAGGTGCCTGCTGTCGCTGCAGTCCGAAAAAAATGTATTGCCTGTGCCAGGGGACAAAACAGAGCCCAATAAAGGCCAGTTTCGAGGCCTCCTTAAAAAAACTGCCGGTGCTCAGACCCGGTGAGACCCGGCCCACTTAAAGCCCTGGCTGCACGGTTTAAACTTTTTAAAACGCTAATGACATTTTCTCAAATGAAATCTGTACTGACCATAAGGTATTTTGGTATTATACTACGGTATGGTTTTGGTAACCTCATAATAAATACAATTAGTTGATTATCCACAACTTTCGTAATGAAATTTGGCTCGATCACCAAAGTGACAAAGGAAATACATCATTGTGAAATAAAAGGAAACAATAATCCATTAAAGGGCATGTGCGACTGGGATCAAAGAAACAGGCAAAAGGCTAAAACTCCACCGGATGTGAACGATCACCCAGCCACAGGCAAGATTAAGACACTGATTGCACGAGTGAAAGTGCCCAGAGATGTCTGCTAAACATCTATCCCAGTAAATTGCAGGTAATTTGAGCGTCACTGGTTATCCTTGCAGTGACTGACCACAGGTGGCTAAATCTCCCGCCTTAGGAGACATGAAATACAACCTCTTCCTCAGTGAAGGGGCAGCTGCCTGGCCGCAGGCGAGCTGGAGACACGGGTGGGTGACCCGCACCCACAGACCACGGAGTCAACAGGGAAGGCCCTTTATAGCAAGTCAACTAAACTCAGTGATTCCCAACAGGAAGTCAGAGAGAGAGAAGGCACGTGATGGTAACGTCACCCCAGCTCCTAAAAGGGAAGAGAGTGGAGCAGAATGCTTCAAGGGGGAAACCCGGAACGTGCTGGTGAGGTGACAGTTTTGACAACATTAAAAAAGGGTCACGGTTTTGGAGAGAAACCTACCTCTCGTTCGATCACACGTAGAGACTTTGCAGCGCTGCCTCTGTTTATTTATCCAGCACAGAAGGTTTTAGGCCTTAAACTGCGATGATGAGATCCCATATCCTAGAAGAGTCTTAGTTAAGGCACAGGCTCACCTCCTGCCCATGGCTCCATCACCATTACCTATCAATGGGGTAACCCAGCAATAACCCGAAGGACCTGGGCAAAATATGATACGCAACAGTGGTCCAGTCGGAGAGACCAACAGGAAAGACCAGACTAAACTAATTAGCTTATCCAAATTTCATTTGTCCAAACCAGCCTCCTCAACCCTGAGGTAGGGGGTAAGACACTACTTCTATCAATATGGAAGAGAGTATACAGCAAGATCAATTCTTATCACACACAAAAAAGTAAATGCGTGAGTATTTTATATATGCGACTTGACAGTATAATTACATTATTTACATACAGTCGCTCCAGATAGAAAAATAAGAGAAAGAAGGTGCTCAAAAAGAGTGCTCATGTGTGAAATTTTGAATAGAGAACAAAAGGACGTACAATAAATGTAACGGACAGGCTTTCTTGTAATGACTATGTTATATGAATGAGGTCTATTTCCTCCTTTCCTTCTCTATTCGAAATTTCACACACAAGCACTCTTTTTGAGCACCTTCTTTCTCTTATTTTTATATCTGGAGCGACCATATGTAAATAATGCAATTATACTGTCAAGTCGCATATATAAAAAACTCATGCTTTCACTTTTTTGTGTGTGATAAGAATTGATCTTACTGGAAACTCTCTAACGTATTGATAAAAGTTATATCTTACCCCCTACCTCAATGCTGAGGAGGCAGGTTTGGACAAATGAAATTAGGATAAACTTCGTCTCGTCTTTCCTGTTGGTCTCTCCGACATGTTTCCATCACAGCATGGGGGGAGGTTGAGGGACAATTTAATGATTACATTTTCCAGTGTTACGATATTGCACATGTGCTAGATATAGCACATCCGAGGAAAGGCATTGAGTGCATGCAAACAGTTGCCCGACAGAAAAACACTGAGGCTGAACCAGTCCTGGTTTTATCCTTTGCTTTCTGTTGCATGCAGTTTTGTATTCACAAATACAGGACTACAAGTCCCAGAATTCAAAGAAAACTGGATTCAATGTCCATCCAGTGGCAGCGGGGCTCAGGAATTTGTGGGTCCCAATGAACTCAAAAATAGCTATTTTTATTATCGCTAAACTAGGGGATGGGTGTGGGGAGGGTCATTTTCCTTGCGTATATTAGGGCTCATGGCACCTTTGCTACGCCGCTGGAGACCTTCTTTCTCCCTAGTGTGTTCTTAGATTGGCTTAATATAGATATGTGATTGCTAGATCTCCTAATATAAAAGTAGAACGGGTTATCAATCTCTTTTGAGTAACCTACAAGGTTTTGGCAAAAATGTTACAGAAATTCAAAATTGATAAAATTCGACCATTTTGTCTTTTAGTCCGCCTGTTGAGAATTTGGTTTCATACACCACCAAAATCTGCTCGGTAGACAAACAAAACCCATAAAACCACCTTTGCCCAGGCAGTTCATGCCTCTGTGAGCCACAAGCGAAAGAAGCCAATCAGAATGGTCCTAACACAAGGACTTATTCTAATTCGTTGAAAGGGTCACCAATCAGCCGTGAAGGGTAGCCAATCATTTACGAGCCATTCGTATTTTGCCTGTTAGGTCTGGCATTTTAGAATGACGAGCGCTATAGATTGTTTGGTCACATTTGCTTTGCTTGGTTTCTTTCTCATCTCTGACTTCTAGGGTCTCACCCAGATACTGGCCTTTGACACTGGGTTTTAAGGATCTCAGCCTCCTGAACTCTTCATCTTTTCCTTGTTCTCAAGATTTTCGTTTTTCTATCCCCTCATCCTTTGTCTTGCTCGATCTCTGCCATCCGGAAGATAGTCTCCCCCCCCCACACCACCTATTTATACATGCCAGTGTGTTAAAGAATGTCCGAAGAATCTGAAAACGTGGATCCCAGTGGATCCTCTGCTGCTGGATGGTTCACACACTTCTGCTAGACATGAATAATATGGTTATCAGGTACCAGGAGCAGATGGTCCTATGACCTGGTGCTTTCATGTTTCTGAGGATTGTTTACATCACTTGCACGGTGAACATTATGTTGTCTTGGAGTAAGGGAGTTACTGATATGCTTCCTTTCAACCTCCATAACCAACCCAGTACTCGACTCTAGGTAGATGTATGCCAGTGCTCTATTCTTAGGGGTCTCAAAGCAACTTCTGAATAGGTCTACAATGTTGGAGACTCTCTGATCTGTTGACTTGGGATAAACATGGTTTTGCGGGATGCACTGGATTCCTGTGAAGAACCAAATTAAAATCTTTATTCATAACTATCAAATTATGTGAAGCCACTAAGATACTATATTTGAGACGAAAATATCTGTGCAAGCAAATGTCTTTTTGACTCACTACATTGAAAGGGTGGAGAACCCATGTTTAGATACACAATTATGGCATAAGCTTCATGCAGAATGTGGATCTGAAACATGTTTTAAACATTCAGAAGCAAAATGAACACCTACTTAACCGTTTTCTTCTTCCCAGGCAACAGTGCTGAAATACGGCTCTTAGTTATGTAGTGTGCCACCTAAATGATCACAACATTTGTGCTTCCAAGCACCCCTTTGTTCACGGTCCTTAGCTGGGGCTACTAGATAGTGGCTCTGGGTACTGGATTTTCATGGGTCAGGATCTGACAACAGGCCAGTCGAAGGCTATTTTGGTGCCTTGTGGTCTTGAAGTCCTGGTAATCTGGTTGGGGGACAGTAAGTCTGCCACTGAAACTTTAAACCCAATGCATGCGTAACTGCCAGTGGCTGTTGAAAGGGGATTCAGCTGTTGGATCTCCATAGGATTGGACATTTTTTTGCAGTGGTTTCCAAGGTTTCTTGTAGCAAAGGATCTTGAAGCTACAAAAAATGAGCACGAGGTGTCAGCTCAGTGACTGCTGCGGTCACCAGGCAGACATTTTGGGTGGCCTTAGATGACATCTGGCAAACTCACAGCACACCATTTGAGGGGGGGGGTCAATGCCTGCTCACTATTTACCCTGGCAACAGCTGCACCATTGATCCTAGACCGGGGTTGTGAAAGAGGATGCAGAGGACCCATAGAGGGGAGCTCAAGGTTCTTGCGTTGGTACAGGTATGAGCAACTCCCCACGCCAAGGTCACTGTTAAAGGGCGGTCTCAAATTGACTTTTTCATAAGTGTTGAGTTTCTCTTCTCGACCACAGTTCCTCCACTATCACTTGTCCTTCAGTCAGGCAGTCTGTCTCTGGGCCAGAATGGGCAGGGGTCCTATATTGCTGGCTGCTCCTGATGGTAGGGTACTTCTGTGTTTACTAGCTGCTCTTCACAAGGCACACTGCCGTTCAGATGGAGAAAAATGGAACACGTAGTTAGTTGTTCGATGTCTCGAGGAGAACTAGCACATAAGAACCTAATGGCATGTTGAGGTCAAAAGCATGCTGATGTACTGGCCTATGGGGTCCAGTATGTATTCTGCTTAGTGTGGAGCTGGTCGTGGGCCAAACTCAAATCTATGGCTGTGATGGAGGAGCACAAACTGGATTGTGTGGCCATGCTAGAATCAGATTAGGAGTGCTGACTCCAGCCACTGGGCAGAGAGGTACTAAAGTAGTGGGGCAAGAGCGCAGGGCACAAACAACAAAGAGGTCCCTACTCCTTTCCAGAGATGTGAAGAGAGATCACTCAACCTCCTGAGAGGCAATGCCTCCAAAACAGACACCGTACAGACACACAACCGCACCCCGAAAGTTACTGTCAAGTTGTTAAAAGGAGGAGCATTTGGAGAGCTGATCGATCAGGCAGATCTGTCACCTGAGTGACCTCGTGTTGAGAGGCCACCGGGGAGGAATGGGGGGGCGGGGGGGGGGGCATTACAAACAGAGGAACTTGAATAAAAGGTAAAATGTAACATGATGCTACAGCTGCGACCTCAGCCGTGGTCTCTCGCGCTCTTGCAGTACATAAGATTGATACTACAGGGGTGCTTAAAAGAAGAGATAGTTGAAAAGATGAGTTCAGGAAAGAATTGAAAAGAGGAGACTAAATCGGGCAATTGAAGGATACAGGCGGCGCTATAAAAAACGAGAATGTTAAACGGTGCAGTCAATTTTCAAGATGGAACAGAAAAAGAGGCGACTATAGAGGCCAACCACAGAGGACAGCAGATGTCTTGACAATAAGATACTAAAAAGATAAGAGTGCAGGAAGAGAGTGCTGAGACGGATGATATGCGAGTGCTGGAAATGAAGCGCACACTCATGAATGATACAGAAGTGCTGGAAGGGATAGAAAATGCTTAGGATTGGACGAAAGGAAGATGCGAGAGATACGCCCACGAAAGTGGAAGAAAGATGCGAGAGATACGCCCAGAAAAGTGGAAGCAGCAGAGCAATTAGTGGTCAGGGAGAGGAAAGAGGCATGTGATAAGTAACAAGGGATAGCTAACAAAAAATAGAAAAGGCAAGACCCGTATGCTGAAGGGAGGGCCTGAAGGCGGCCGATGCCTGAAAGCAGTACAGAGATAAAACTGTTGAAAGAGAAGCGGAGCACCGAGATAACGCTCAAAGACGAGGGGGGGGGGGGTTCACTTCATGACATCAGGACTCGGGGTGGGGAGGGGCACGAGCGGTCTTCAGCACAGCACAGACCTCAACCCCCAGGCCCTGCTATACCGGGACAAGATTTGAAACAGATGTTTTTTTCTTCAGTGCGAGTTGTCCTTGAAGGAGCATTGTTCAAGGAGGCATTAATCTCCAGAGATACAATCAGGCACGACAGGCCCTGGATGTGAGACAGGCCAGCCCTACTGCAAAAGAGCAAAAGGCAGGCCATCAATGCAAAGAGGGGCAGAGCATGGAAACGGCAGGGTGGCAGTCGCATACAAAGGGGAAAGACAAGGCAGCGCTGCTCACATACAGAGCCAGGCAGGGCTTTAAGTGGGCCGGGTCTGGCCGGTGCTCAGCACCGGCAGATCTTAAAAACGGGTGCCGAGACGGGTCCCTATCCGGCTCTCCATTTTTACC
Source organism: Calotriton arnoldi (assembly GCA_963921515.1). NCBI lineage: Eukaryota > Metazoa > Chordata > Amphibia > Caudata > Salamandridae > Calotriton > Calotriton arnoldi. The sequence continues at coordinate 374,028 of CAWUFW010005548.1, read as the reverse complement.
CTCAGGGTGAAGAAAAAACAAGCATTGGCATAGCCAATAGGTCTCGCCTTTGGGGCCTTATAAGTGTTTAGCCAGAGCTATTGACTTTGCCAATGTCTTCAAGCTGTGCTGTAGAGAAGTGTGGCTGCTGTGCGGCATGCTGAAAAGTTATAATAAAAAAGTGTCAGAAGCATTTTTGTTACTTTATATATGACCAAGAAGGCATTATGTAAAACTGAACGACCATATTAAAAAAGTATTTACAATAAAAAAAATCCTCAGTTTTCTTTTGTTCTTGCAATGCTGGCAACTTGTTTCTGCCTATTGCAATGGTTGTTTGTTAAAGCTTTTTTTTTTGAGGGGGCATAAAACAATCGGAGGGTGAAGGTTGGGAACTAGTACCTGTATTATAACACTAGCAGCGGCCAGACGCTAGGGGAGAATCAACAGATGCCAGATTCCGAGAGCAGGCTGAGGTGGTGCTGAGTGATGCTGAGGTGGTGGTGGTGGTGACTGTTGCGGAGACGATGCTGAGGTGATGCTGATTGATACTCAGGTGTTGCTGAGTGATACTGCTGTGGTGCTGAGTGATACTGCTGTGGTGCTGAGTGATGCTGCGGTGGTGCTGAGTGATATTGTCGTGGTGCTGAGTGATGCTGTGGCGGCGCTGAGCGATGCTGTGGCGGCCCTGAGCGATGCTGTGGCGGCCCTGAGCGATGCTGTGGCGGCCCTGAGCGATGCTGTGGCGGCCCTGAGCGATGCTGTGGCGGCCCTGAGCGATGCTGTGGCGGCCCTGAGCGATGCTGTGGCGGCCCTGAGCGATGCTGTGGCGGCCCTGAGCGATGCTGTGGCGGCCCTGAGCGATGCTGTGGCGGCGCTGAGCGATGCTGTGGCGGCGCTGAGCGATGCTGTGGCGGCGCTGAGCGATGCTGTGGCGGCGCTGAGCCAACCTGTGGTGGCGCTGAGCCAACCTGTGGTGGCGCAGAGCCAACCTGTGGTGGCGCAGAGCCAACCTGTGGTGGCGCCGAGTCATCCTGTGGTGGTGCCGAGTCATCCTGTGGTGGTGCCGAGTCATCCTGTGGTGGTGCCGAGTCATCCTGTGGTGGTGCCGAGTCATCCTGTGGTGGTGCCGAGTCATCCTGTGGTGGTGCCGAGTCATCCTGTGGTGGTGCCGAGTCATCCTGTGGTGGTGCTGAGTCATCCTGTGGTGGTGCTGAGTCATCCTGTGGTGGTGCTGAGTGATGCAGTGTTGGCCCTGAGTGATGCAGTGTTGGCCCTGAGTGATGCAGTGTTGGCCCTGAGTGATGCAGTGTTGGCCCTGAGTGATGCAGTGTTGGCCCTGAGTGATGCAGTGTTGGCCCTGAGTGATGCAGTGTTGGCCCTGAGTGATGCAGTGTTGGCCCTGAGTGATGATGTGGTGTCGCTGAGTAAAGCTATGGTGGTGCTGAGTGATGCTGTGGTGGCGCAGAGTGATGCTGTGGTGGCGCAGAGTGATGCTGTGGTGGCGCAGAGTGATGCTGTGGTGGCGCAGAGTGATGCTGTGGTGGCGCAGAGTGATGCTGTGGTGGCGCAGAGTGATGCTGTGGTGGCGCAGAGTGATGCTGTGGTGGCGCAGAGTGATGCTGTGGTGGCGCAGAGTGATGCTGTGGTGGCGCAGAGTGATGCTGTGGTGGCGCAGAGTGATGCTGTGGTGGCGCAGAGTGATGCTGTGGTGGCGCAGAGTGATGCTGTGGTGGCGCTGAGTGATGCTGTGGTGGCGCTGAGTGATGCTGTGGTGGCGCTGAGTGATGCTGTGGTGGGGCTGAGTGATGCTGTGGTGGGGCTGAGTGATGCTGTGGTGGCGCTGAGTGATGCTGTGGTGGCGCTGAGTGATGTTGTGGTGCCGCTGAGTGATGCTGTGGTGGCGCTGAGTGATGCTGTGGTGCCGCTGAGTGATGCTGTGGTGGCGCTGAGTGATGCTGTGGTGGCGCTGAGTGATGCTGTGGTGGCGCTGAGTGATGCTGTGGTGGCGCTGAGTGATGCTGTGGTGGCGCTAAGTGATGCTGTGGTTATGCTGAGTAATGCTGTGGTTGTGCTGAGTGATGCTGTGGTTGCACTGAGTGATGCTGTGATGGCGTTGAGAGATGTTGTGTTGGTGCTGAGTGATGCTGTGCTGGCTCTGATTGATGCTGTGCTGGCTCTGATTGATGCTGTGGTTGCGCTGAGTGATGGTGTGGTGTTGCCGAGTGAGAGATAGAGTGAAGATATAATGCCCAATTAGAGAGGGTGGTGAGAGAGAAAGAGAGAGAAAGGGTGTACATAGAATAAAGAGTGGAGCGGGATAGAGAGAGAGAAAGAAGGGGAGAGAGAGTGAATGAAGGAGTTTGAAAGAGAAACAGATAAAGGGGTGAGAGAGAATGAAAGGCTAAAAAATATAGAGAGGGGAGAGTTAATTAAGTAGAGAGAATTAGAGAGGGGAGAGAGAGAGAAGGAGAGAGACAATAAGAGTTGGGGTGTGGAGTTTAAATAGAGTGAAGAAGTGACGCGGAAAAAGTAACCTTAAATATAGCTTTGTGCTTTGCGCGAATAAATATAAAAAAAAAAACAGAGAGACAAAAATACTGGTAATTAGGCTGTGACTCCCAATATAAAACAAATAGCGATATAAGGTGAAATCAACCCACCGAAGCAATATTTCTAACTAGACAAAAAAAAGCTTGCATTTCAATGCTAATCGCTGTTGTTTTTCATGTGATTGTAGTCCAGGGCCCTCAGTCGGTAATGTAAGCTGCTGCTGCGATTGAAACATCAGAGTCCAGAGAGTTAATGAGCCATGACGAGGAAATGAGGAAGATATAGGAAACCCAGATGGCAGCTGCGCATGCACGCCATCGTGAACTCAAGCTGGTCGCCAGCCGGAAGCCAGTGTTTGCACTTCCAAAACCCGCTTACTAAAACTCTCGGCCAGACCAGCGCAAGCGCTGGTGCAGGCCGTGACCTAAAAAACGTAACTCTCTGCAGCCGTCACTACTTAAGATGCAACTTGAAAGAAACTCGTTTTTCAGTTTTATAAAGCGCAACCATGAGCTCCACCACACAAGGACATATTCATGTTTTGAATCACATGATGTTGAGCTGACATGAGGCTCGAACCTGCTCAGCACGAAAGTCGGCAGCTCTAACCTTATGCCACAACCGCCTCTCAAAAGAACTGAAACCTATTCAAAATAATATACAACAAAGTCATAGTTGTCACTTATTTATCTTATGCAATTTACAACCTTTGACAAAACCGATAGTCCTGGCTTGTTGTAGGTGTAATGTTACTTGTTGTGTTATATTTCTGGATGAATAGGTAGAAGCAGCAAAATACCATTCGGGCAGCACACTATACTAAGTGCAGATTTTTAGCTTGTGTTTTAAGCCACGCCCTTAATTACATATGGTATGCGGTGGAGGTCTCGGGGGGGGGGGGGCTGTCTTGGATCCTCCACAATAATACAAACTGTGAAAGAAGCCCCGTTGAGTTGGAGTTTGTAGGTCTCCCATTGCCTTTGCTGTCTCATTAACTTTTTTGATTTTCTCCAAAAGGGTGTCTACCTGAGGCCATAAAAGATGTTCTCCAAAGGGGAAAACGTAGTTTCTTACCTGTCGGTGTAGTTTTGCAGCTTAAAGACTTTCTGGATTCACTATGCTGTGCATTATTCCGCCATCTTGTGGTTGGGTCCGGAATTGTAGTCTTTTTTTTTTCTTTTCTTCGTGGCCCAGGTGGGCGGCGACGTCCCATTTGGTGTCCTTCGTGATGTCGACGCGCTTCCTGCGGAAGCTCCCACCTTTGGTCGTCATCTTCGGATTCTTTTTTTTTCTCCTCTCTTGTTTTTGTTGTCCGCTTGTTTTGATCCCTTTAGCTATGTATGCAATTTTAGCCTCCTTTGTCCTTATGCCTCATCTTTCTGGCGGAGGAGGGTGGGATCGCTAGTGAATCCAGAAAGTCTTCAAGCTGCAAAACTACACCGACAGGTAAGAAACTATACCTTTTGCAGCGTGAATCTTTCTGGATTCACTATGCTGTGCATAGACTTAGTAGCGGTTTTTCCCTTATTGCGGTGGCTGGGTGGAAGATGAGCATTGGTTAGTGAAAATATGTTGCAAGATCTTTTGCCCTACTTGCGCTTTTTTGTTCATTTGAATATCCACACAGTAGTGCTTAGTGAACTTGTGCACTGAAGACCATGTTGCAGCTTGGCAAATGTCTTGGATAGGTGTGTTCGCTATAAACGCAATTGTTGCTCCCTTCTTCCTTGTTGAGTGAGCTTGAGCTGCTCATTGTAATTGTTGTCCTGCCTGTTTGTGGCAGAGTTGAATTGTCTGCGCGATCCATCGTGCAATGGTATTCTTGGTGACTGGTCGTCCCAGAAAACTGCTGGCAAAGGAGACAAAGAACTGCTTTGTTTTCCTGCACTCCTGTGTCCTTTCCATATAGTGCATTACCGCCCTTCTGGCGTCTAGTGTGTGCAGCGCCATTTCGGTTTGTGTGGAAGGGTTTTGGAAAAAACTTGGTATTTGGATTGTTTGGTTAATGTGGAACCGAGACACCACCTTTGGCATGAAGTGTGGGTCCGTCCTCATTACAATCCTGTCCTTGTGTATTTGCAGGTACGGCTCTTGGAGTGTCAGCGCTTGCAACTCACTTACTCTTCGTAGTGACATGATAGCCACTAAGAAGGCCGTCTTTAGCGTGAGCATGTGCAGTGTAGTGTAGTTTTGTGAATCGGTTCAAATGGCGCCTTCATCAACTGAGTGAGCACTACGTTGAGGTTCCATGCTGGCGCTGGCATCCTCTTTGGGGGTGCGATTCTTTTCGCCCCTTCCAGAAATCTCTTTACAACTTGGGAGGTGAAGAAACTTCTCCCCGTCTCTCCTCTTGTGTAGGCCACTACCGCAGCCAAGTGCACCCTCAGGGATGTGTAGCTTAATCCGCTTTGTAGTAGGTGCGTTAAGTATTTTAGTACCGTTGATTCCCTTGTGATCTTCTGTTGTAGATTCTCCTTGATGCACCATTCGGAGAACCTCTTCCACTTTGCTACGTAGCACTTCCTTGTGGAAGGTCTCCTTGCCTCCCTGAGTACTGCCATGGTACTTGGTGGTAATTTGAGGTGTGCAAATTCTAAGTTTTCAGGAGCCATGCTGCTAGGCTGAGGCTCTCCGGTTCTGGGTGTAGCACCCTTCCGTTCTGCATTGCTAACAGGTCTTTTCTTCTTGGGAACCTGTGCGCTGGTTCTTGTGCCATTTCTACTATCTGTGAGAACCAGGACTGCCTGGCCCACTGGGGTGCTATCAGTATTAGCGTCATGTTGCTGATTCTGCATTTGCTGAGTACCCTGTGTATCAGTGGTATCGGGGAAAAGCGTATGCAAATGTCTTTGACCAATCTATCCATAGCGCATTCCCTTGCGACCAATGGTCTGGTTGTCTGGATGCGTAGTGTTGGCATTTTGCATTTTGGTGTGTTGCAAATAGGTCTATTTGCGGTGTACCCCATTTCTGGAATAGCTTCTCTGTTTCCTGTTGATTGAGCTCCCACTCGTGGGATGCTGAGTCGGTCTGCTTCCACATTGTCCTTCCCCGGGAGATGTATTGCCAGTAGGTCTATTTCTAGCGGGATGGCCCATTTCCATATCTCCTGTGCTAGCCCTGATAGTGCCACTGATTGTGTTCCTCCTTGCTTGTTGATGTAGAACATGGTGGTTGTGTCTGTTTGGATCAACACCCTGTTTCCGTACAGCTGTTTCTGAAAGGCTTTTAAGGCTAGGAACACAGTTTTCAGCTCTAGGTAGTTGATGTGTTTGACCGCATCTTGCTGCGACCATAGACCCCTCACCCTGAGCTTGTTCATGTGTGCGCCCCACCCCAGTTGGGAGGCGTCCGTTGTGATGGTCACTGTTGGAGTTGGTTGTGTGAATGGCTTCCCCTTTGATATGTTTTCTTTGTTCCACCACGCCACTTCCTGATGCACTGCGTGTGTGACAACCACAAGATCTTCCCAACTCCCTGTTGCCTGGACCATTGCTGTTGAATCCATTCCTGGAATGGTCTCATGTGTAGCCTGATGTTTGGGACTAGGTGGATGCATGACGCCATCATTCCCATTAGCTTGCTCACCGTCCTCACTGTCAGAACTTGCCCCTTGCGGTAAGGACGTGTTTCCTTTTGTATCGCCAATGTTCTCCTCCTGCTGGGGAACACTTTGGCCTGTATGGTGTTGATCTCTGCCCCCAAGAATATCTTGATCTGCTCTGGGTTGGTTGACGATTTCTCCCAATGAATTGAGAAACCCAGTTGACCTAGTGTTTGCACGACCTGCTGGATGTGTACTTTGCATTTGTTGTAAGAGCTTGCCTTTACGAGCCAGTCGTCGAGGTAGGGATATACGTGTATTCCTTGCCTTCGTAGGTGCGCTGCTACTGCTGCTAGGCACTTTGTGAACACCCTTGGTGCGGATTTGAGTCCGAATGCTAGTATAGTGAACTGGTAGTGAGTCTGGTTGATTACAAACCGTAGTAGCTGCTTGTGCCTGTGGTTGATGGGGATGTGTAAGTACGCGTCCTTCAGATCTATTGTTGCCATGTAATCCCCTTCTTGTATTTGTGGTATTACCTCCTGTAGGGAAGTCATCTTGAATCTTTGAGTTCTTATGAATTTTGTTTAAGAATCTCAGAACTAGGATAGGTCGTAGTGTTTCGTCCACCTTTGGCACGAGGAAGTAGGTTGAGTAAACCCCTTTGTTCCTTTGGTTGTGCGGTACTGGCTCTATTGCGTTTTTGCTGAGCAGTTCCTTGGCCTCCAGCAGCAAGAGCGAGAGTTCTTTTGCTGAGTGGGTCCTGTTTCTTGGTCTTCTTGTTGGGGGTTGTCTTTCTAGTTCTATGCAATATCCGTATTGTATGATGTTTAGTATCCACTTGTCTGTAGTGACCTTCCTCCACTGCTGGAGGAAGTTCTTTATCCTGCCTCCTACCGGTGTTGTGTGTTCTAGGGACTGTTTCCTGTGGATCGTTAGGTTTTTGTTCCTCGGTTTGTTGTTGCCCCCACCCCGAGGTGTTGCTAGGGTGGTTGTGGGCTTGATGGTGAAGTCACTTGGAGGTGGGCTGTTGGCCTCCTCTACGAGATTGTCCTCGTCCTTTCCCACGCCCTCGAAAGGACTGGCCCCGGGGCTGATACTGCCAGTTTTGCTGCTGCTGTCCCTGCTGCTGCTGGCCTTGGTTGTTCCTTTGGTAGCCTTGCTGGAACGTTTGGTGCGATGTGGCAGGCACGTTGCCTCCTCTACCGCCCGGCCTTCTGGTGGGTGCCCCTCTTCTCATCCCTCTGAACTGCAGTGCTCCCATGGACCTTGCTGTTTCGTTGTCCTTTTTGAGCTGCGTCAGCTTTTCATCAACTGGCGTGCCAAACAGTTGTTCGCCGTTGAAGGGCGTATTCAGGATGTTACTCTGCACCTCTGGCTTGAATCCTGAAATTCTGAGCCATGCGTGTCTACTCTCGGTCACTCCTATCATCATTAGTCTGCTGGATGTTTCAGCAGCATCCAAGGCTGACTTCAAGCATGTGTTTGCCATGCTTTTGCCTTCTTCCACCAGGTGAGCTGCCCTTTGTTGGTACTCATCTGGTAGATGCTTGAGGAGTTGCCCCACTTCGTCCCAGTGATGGTATGCGTGCCTGTTGATCAGGGCGTTTGAGTTTGCGATACGCCACTGTATTGCCGCATTTCTCTCCACCTTTCTCCCTGTCAGATCCATCCTCTTACTCTCCTTGTCTGGAGGTGGTCCGGTATTAGTGGGCACATTGGCCCTTTTCCTGGCTGTTGCCGTAATTATGGAGTCAGCTGTCACTGATCCTTGTATGTATGCAGGGTCTTGTGAAGAGTGTTTGTACTTTTTCTCTGTTCTTGGGGTGACAGCCCTGCATACTGCTGGTTCCCTGAAGGCATCTCTCCCTTGGTCCAGCACACCAGGGAGCATGGGAAGGAATAGGCTCCTGGTTTGTTGAGGCAGTAGAGTTTCCAGGAGGAAACATGCCTTGGGCTTCTCTTCTTCTATTTTCACCCCATAGGTTTGTGCCGCCTTCAGGACTACTGTGTTGTAGACCCCGATGTCGTCTGGCGGCGAGGGCCTCGAAGGGTAAGTGTCTACCCCTTCTTCCGGCGATTCTGCGTCGAGGTCTTGCCATTCCAGGTCTTGTGCCTCCGAGGACGTCGAGTCCCGGTAGGATTGCAGGTCTTCGTCGCCTTCTCCCTAGAAGTAATAGTCTTCGTCCCCCTGTTCCTCGACCGGTTCGGGCGTTTTCGGCGGTTCGGCGTCTTCGTAGTCTATTTCGACTTCGAGCGCGGGTCTCAACGGGATGGAGTATTCGCTCATTTTGCGGTCGAAATCCTTCTTCCGCTGTAGGATGCTCGCCATTTCGGCCTCGAGCCTCCTCTTTTTCTTCTCCATCTCTTGTGCCTGTTCGGCGTCGAGGGCTGGAGCGGGTCTCTTCGGGGCCGTCGACGTGGACGATTGCCCCTCCCTTCTCGGTGCCGAGGTGTGCTTTTCGGGGGCAACCTTCGACGCCTTTGGTTTTTCGAGGGATTTTTCCGATTGGAAGTCCTTTTCGAAGGATCCGCTCGGCTGACTGTCCTTGGTCGCTGTTGCCTTCGACGAATGTTTCGGCGGCAATGCTCCCTTCGAGGACCTAGCTTCACTTCTACGAGTGTCGCTCGGGGCTTTGGCTTCACCCTTTCGAGTGTCGCTCTAGTGTTTAGGGGTCGACGACTCCCTTACCTCCTTCGACGTTTTCTTTTGGACCTCGACGACTGTGCAGTCCTCCGGTCCTTCGGCGATGTTGTCCTCCTCTCCACTTGAGGCCCAGGTCTCGGAGCGATGGGGGTGGTCCCTGCCCCTGCATGTTGTGGTTCGCCCTTCTCTGCCTCTCCCTCACCTTGAGGGTCTTGGGTGTAAACGCCGAGCACGCGTTGCAGTCCTCGCTGCTGTGGTCGAGCAGTAAGCAGAGGTTGCAGACTGGATGCTGGTCCTTCTGGGCGTACTTGTGGTGGCAGTTGGTGCAAAACTTAAATGGTGTCTTGTCCATACCCGCGCTCAGGGAGCCCCCTGCGAGCGCATTCTCTGTAGGACGTCAAGATCTCGGTCGTAAACCTTCTCCCTCGTCGTCCCGGCTACTTGACCCGTAGCCCGGTGTACCTCAAACTGATTTTTGTCGGTTTTCTTCTATTTGCCTTGATTCCTCTTCCAAACTTCTGGAACTCTTCGGCGACGATCCAGACCCAACGGCGGAAAAAAGAATCTGAAGATGGCGACCAAAGGTGGGAGCTTCCGCAGGAAGCGCGTCGACGTCACAAAGGACACCAAATGGTGGGACGTCGCCGCCCACCTGGGCCACGAAAAAAAAAAGAGAGAAAAGACTACAATTCCGGACCCAACCACAAGATGGCGGAATAATGCACAGCATAGTGAATCCAGAAAGATTCACGCTCCAAAACTAATAGGTTCTACTGAACTTCAGGTTTAAAACCTGACACCCATAGCCAGGCATGGCATCTATTGAGAAACTAGAATTAATGCCCCTTGCAGCAGTGCCTGCCGCATCAAGGGCACACCGTATGGTGGTGTTTAAAATGAGCATGCCCTCTGAGGCGATCTGATATGCCTGTTTACTGTATTCTTCTGGAATCTCCTCCATCTCGTCCCAGTGTGCCCTGTTGTAACGGGATAAGAGACCAATGGAGTTTGCAATTCTCCAATGGTAGGCAGATTTTGCATCCATCCTCTTACCCGCCGCACCTATCTTTTTACTTTCTTTGTCTGGAGGCGGAGTGTGACCAGACGTTTGAGAATTTGCTCTTTTACAAGCTGTGGTCACTACCAGTGAGTCAGGTGCAAACTGACCCTCGATGTATGCCGGGTCAATAGGGAAGAGATTGTTCTTTTTATCAGCCCTAGGAGTAATTACCCTAGCCCTGACTGGGTCATTAAATATGTCCTACGTGCGCCTGAGCATACCTTTAAATGTTGGTAAATATTGCACTGAGCGTTGATTGGACGAGAGTGTTTCAAATAAGAAATCCTCTTCTAATGGCTTTGTCCTCCTTTTTCTTCTTCTTTGGAGGAAGAGTCACAGGCAGATTTATGGCTTCCTCAAAAGACAACGGTCTCTTAGCAGGTTGCACCCCCTGAGTGAGGGAATCTGGCTAGGATACATAATGTGTCCGGGTGAATGACCAGAGGTCTTTGGCGATAGTCTAATTCTTGGTGAAGTCTCTCAAGCACTGGTTCTACTGTTTGTACAGAGGATTTCGAAACAGCATGTTTTTTGGCTACGATGCTGGTTTCAGCAGTTGGATTTTTAGGGCAGACAGTTTCTGCTACGAAGCCGATTTGTTCGGTGCCAATGCCTGGTGTTGTTTTGGCTCTGAAGATTTCAGCGCCGACGGTGGGCTCGACTCCAATGTCGATAGCCTCGGATCTCCGACTTGCTGCCAGGGCTGTTTTTTCGGTACTGAGCCAGGGCTGGACATTTTGGAAACAGCTGGTAGATGCTAGCCATGGCCCGAAGGCAGTGGTGGCCCAAGGACAGTCTTTGCCTTCGCAGATGAGCGCAATCGGCCCTTGGTCGACATCTGCTGTGGCCGTGGACGAGGTGGAGGGGGCACAGTACTCACGGACTGCAGTGGAGGAATGTCATGTTCCATTTCAGACCCAGAGCTCTGATCCAGAGAGAAGCTGCCCTCGGCTGTGACTGATGGACGAGCCTCCACCTCGGTTTCCGGGTCTTCTGAGCCAGAGAGATCCAGCGTATAGTCCACAGCTTATCGAGACATCTCCTTTCTTCGAGTCCTTTACTCTCTGATGGTTTTCTTAGATCAAAAAGACCTGCAGGCTTCGCAGGTAGCCTCCTCGTGGTTGGCAGAAAGGTACAAGTTACACACCTGGTGTAGCTATGTGTGTGGAACCGATTGGGCATTTTTTATCAAGAACGCCTAAGAGGAATTCCACCCCTAAGGGTGAAGGCCCGAGCAGGCAGTGGCCGAATTGAGTCCCCTAGACGAATTCCACGATGATGTTAGAAACAGGGATGTAAGTACCGAACCGCGTTCAAAAACAATACAGACGGCATTATAGAAGTGACCGATGACTGTCGAACCGGAGCAGAGGAGCACACTTCAAAACCCAACGGCGGAAAAAACAATTAACAATGGAGTCGAGGACCATATGCATTGCAAGCAAGAGAAGGAGTCACGGAACCTTGCGACTCGAAAGACCTCTTTGAAGAAAAACAACTTGCACCCTTCAGAGCTCAACACTACATTGCAGATTTATGCTAAGCAAACTACTATTCTCAGATGCCTCACCTGCCTTCTAGCTGGGAATCTTTCTTAGACCTCACTAAAGGTACACCTTTGCACTTGTAAAGGTACATAGGGCACAGCAGAAAGACATTTGTTCAGCACAGCAATAATCAAGAGATTCCTAGAAGGAGCAAGATTCCTAGAAGGAGAAAAGAAGTTGGCAGCACCAAGGTCAGCCCTTACACCAATGGGGAACCTAAATCTAGTACTAACTCAGTTGATAGATCTGGTCTATTTTGTGGTTTATCACGATCATATAGCAGGCCTTCTAGCCTCTTTTGGGTAATCCCAAGTGCCTGAATTCTAGGTCTTCAAAAGTCATGAAACTACGCTGAGGGTGGCTGGCTCCAGGTGGTACATATGATCCCTTGTTACTCCCATTGTCAACAAGTCTTGCCCTGAGCCATGTACAGCAGATCTGAGAACCACGTCTGTCTGGTCAACTGAGGTGCTATCAGAATTAGTGTAATGCTTGCTTGTTTGCACCAATCTCTCTCTAGTGGTGTCAACAGAATTGATGGAAAAGCATATACAAATTTCCTGGACCAACCTATTGATGGGGCCATTCCCCAGAGAATGGTGGTGGGGGTACCTGGATGGGAAACCTTGGCATTTTGCATACTTTTCTGTCGTGTATATACCTGTGATGTGCTCTATTCTCGAAAGATCCTCTCTACTATGTGCTGTTTTAGTTACCATTTAAGAGAGGAGCCAAATTGCCTGCTTAGCCTGTCTGCTTCTGTGTTTGAACTCCGGGAAGTAGTAGGGCCATTAGGGTTATGCTACAGTGTGCGTGACATTGTTCTTCCCTGCTTGTTGAGGTGAAACATAGTGGTACTGTTGTCTCTCTAGATTTGAACCGTTATCACCAAGACAGGAATCTGGAAGGCCTTTAGGGCTAGGAAGACAGTATTTATATATTTCACCACTTCGTCCTGGTTTCACAGGTCTCTGAAGTTCAGTCTCCCCATGTGAGCTCTCCTCCCTGTGTGGGATGTGTCTGTTCTGATGGATAATGAGGGAGTTGGTTGTTTGAAAGGTCTGACTACTATGAGGTTGTTGGTATTCCGCCATGCATTTCTTTATGTACCCTCTCAGTGACAACCACTGGATACTCCCAACTTCCGGACACCTGTGACCACTGATGATCAAGCTACTCTTGAATTGGTCCAATGTGTAGCACGGCATGGGAAATTAGCTGTATGCAGGATGCCACCATGCCCATTAGCTTCCCCACTGTCAGATTGTCCCTTCTGGTATAGAGGAGTTTGTATGGTCTGTGCCAGGATCCTCTTTGTAACGGGGGAACGCTTTGGCCTCCCTGGAATTTAGTCTTGCCTCAGTCTGTGACTGGGGATGATTTACTCTAGGTGCAGGAAAAACCCCAGTCTGTGGAGTGTTTTGATTACTGTATCTTCTTTCATCGGCACATGTAGGTAGGTGTGCTTGAGGTCTAGGTTTGCCAAGTAGCGTCCCCTTTCCAGAGCCATGGAATTACTTCTTACAGCATGGCCATCTTGATTCTTTGTGTCTTGATGAATTTGTTCAAAACACATAGGATGAGGATGGGTTTGAGTGTGTTGTCTGTTTTTGACACCAGAAAGTAAACAGAGTGGACCCCTTGATGTTTTTCCTCCTTTACTACCTTTTCTATTGCTGGTTTGCTTAGAACATCTCTCCGACCTCTTTTCTCAGATGCATCAATTCTTCCTTGCTGCAGTTTCTCACCTCTTGGCCTGTTATTTGGAGGTATTCATACCAGTCACCTGCTTGTAGATCCTGGCCCCCTGTTGGGTGGTACCTCGCTAACCAGGCTTTTTCTTGTATGCGCAACCTCTGTGTTGTGTGGTATTGCTACTGTGATTGTGCACTGTGGGTGCTGGTATGTGGTGTGAAGGAGGCATGGGAATGATGGGCTGTGACCCTCCTCGTGTCAGTACTCTTCTTCTTGGTGTGGCTCCTTCCTGGATAGGACCCCTCAACTGAAGGGCGCCCATTAACCTTGAGGCCTTGTCGTACTTTTTCCTTCTCTGCAGTGACTCCTTCAATGCATTCCCAAAAAGATGTTTGTCAGTGAAAGGCATGTTTATTACAGCTGCCTACACCTTATGCTGAAAACCTGACACCCTCAGCCAGGCAGGTCTCCTTGGGGTGGTGCCCGAGCACAAGTGTCTGCTGGCTGTATCCTCTGCATCCTGTGCCTATTTTAGGCATGTGTTCAAGATGATCTTTCCCTCTTGGATCACTGCCATCACCATCTTATAATGCTCTGGGAGATGCTCCATCAGTTCCTCTATCTCCTTCCATTACTAGTGTCTGTACCTGATGAGCAGTGCACTGGGGTTGGCTATGTGCTACTGTGCCCTGGGCAACGCACCCAAACCAACGGACCACGCACGCAACCTGGGCTTCATCCTAGACTCCTCCCTCTCAATGACCCGACAAGTCAACGCCGTCTCCTCGTCTTGCTTCAACATCCTACGCATGCTGCGCAAGATCTTCCGGTGGATCCCCACCGAAACCAGGAAGACGGTCACCCAGGCCCTCGTCACCAGCCGACTGGACTACGGCAACTCCTCTACGCCGGAACCACAGCCAAACTTCAAAAAGACTCCAACGCATCCAGAACGCCTCAGCTCGACTCATCCTGGACATCCCCCGACACAGCCACATCGCCGGACACCTGAGAGACCTGCACTGGCTCCCCGTCAGCAAGAGAATCACGTTCCGACTCCTCACCCACGCACACAAAGCTCTCCACAACCAAGGCCCCAGATACCTCAACGACCGTCTGACCTTCTACACTCCCACCCGCCAGCTACGATCGACCAACCACGCCCTCGCCGCCGTCCCCCGCATCCAAAGAGCCACAACGGGAGGAAGATCCTTCTCCTACCTGGCTGCCAAGACGTGGAACTCCCTACCCATCCACCTCCGCCTTACCCAAGACCACCTCTCCTTCAGGAAGCAACTCAAGACCTGGCTGTTCGAACAGTAGCGGACCCCCCCCCCCCCCCTAGCGCCTTGAGACCCTCCGGGTGAGTAGCGCGCTATACAAATGCTTGATTGATTGATTGATTGTGGCAGCTTACTTCTCCATCTTGCACCCTATGATCTCCACCCTCTTGCTCTTGTAGTCCATTGGGGGCCCCATGGCAATGGGCATGTTGGCTCTCTTTTGCGTGGGGGTGACAATGATTGAGTCCCCTGCTGCGTGCCTTTAATGTAGATGGGATCATGAGAAAAATGTCTGTACCAATTCTCACCCTTGGGTGTTACTGCTTTGGCTCAGGCTGGTTCCTTGGAGGCCTTTTGCCCCTAGTCCACAATGCAAGGGAGCATTAGAAGAGATTGCTTTATCCTCTGCGATGGTAGTAGATTCTTAAGAATGAAGCACAAGTCTTTTTTGTTTCGGCTTCCCCTCGACCACTGGTTGCTTCAGCTTCGAGGACTGAGTCTGAGGGCCTTTGTTCAGTCCCTACACTCCTGAGGTGTTACCTGTCGCTGCTTCGACTTTTCTCCTTTCGACATACTCTCCGGCGCCTTCTGCCATTCGACTTCGTCAACTTCGTTGGTGTCGGATCATTCCACTTGTTCCACTTCTGTTTCCTCGGAGTTCTTTTCACCTTTCAACAACCTTATGTCTTTTCAGCAAAGGTTGCTCGTGCTGCGACTGTGGCATGGTATAATGCTCCCACCTTTGTTTCTTTCTTGCCTTCAGGGTCTTGGGAAAGAACATGGCACATGGATGCACCCCTTCAAGCTGTGGCCTTTTGGTAGACAAAGGTTACACATCTCTTGTCTGTCCTTCTGGGTGGACCTGTGGTGGCATTTTGTGCAGAACCTAAAGGAGGTATGATCCATCTTCGGTGTACATTCTTCAACATACTTGGATCAAAGTCCTTGTGTCACGAGAGACCCTGAAATCCTATGATTTCATCACTGCTTCCCGGTACATCTGACATTAGTCAACAATTCTGTGGTTTCTCTGTTTTCCGCGATCATCCTCTGTCAATACTCAGCTTTGGTTCTTTCATACAAGGAGAGACATAGCAAAAAATGGTTGACTGGACAATGCCCATGAACGAAAAATGGAACTAAAAGAGACAAATCTGGACTGAATTATTAAGTAACAAATGATACACAGCACGTAAATCCAGATGCACACTGCAAAAGTACACAAATACATACACAAAAAGGCTTTCAGGAAGCCATCTTCATCCATTGTCAGATGCAGTATCATTCACATTCTGCTTCCATCCACCATAGTTTACTGCATGAGGAAAAGAATCAGCCCACTTAATCGAACAGGCTAGGGACACTTGGAGTGAGAGCATTTAGCCTGGGCACACATGCTCAGCTACCACAAAAAAAACCATTTTGGTGCCAATGTTGTTGGGCCAATGGCTCCCTTCATGTTTTTTTACTTAACGCTTTTACCAGTCCCTCGTTGTCGCTTGCAGGATGACAGACCTTGTGTGGGCAGTTCTAGCAATGACCAACCTAAAAAGTGTGTGCGCATGCATGCCCTATCCACAGGCAGTTATCTGTGAATGATTTTTGCTACACTACACTAAAAACCATTCAAGGATGGCTGACCTTGAGATTGCCTTGCATTTTCAACCCATCAGTCCATCTTTCCCTCTCATGTTTCTACTCAATGCTTTATGGAGTAAGCGATGAACAAGCAGCAAAGTTAAATCTGGCTCTCCTGCAGACCCTCTTAAGCCAGACCAGTTCATGAACTCGCTGCCTGTGCTTTTGGCACCTTTGTGCCAGGTGATTAATACCTCGCTCTCCACTGCTGTGGTTCCTAGGCTGTGGAAACAGGCAATGGTGGTCCCCCTTCTTAAAAAACCTTCCCTGGATCCAGCGAAATTGGAAAACTTCCGCCCGATTTCTCTCTTACCTTGGGTGGCTAAGATTGCAGAGGCACACATTAATTCCATTCTAATGGCATTCTTGGACAACCACGGTGTCCTGGATCTCTCGCAGAACGATTTCCGCCCAGGTCACAGCACCGAGACAGCTCTACTTGCTGTGACCGAACATCTGCGGACCGTTCTGGATGCTGGGAACACCGCAGCACTGATACTGTTAGATCTTAGTGCCGCGTTCGATACGGTCTCCCACCAGATTCTACTACATCGTCTGGAGAAGGCCAGTATCGTCGGCTCAGCTCTAGAGTGGTTTAGATCCTTCCTCTCTGAGAGAACATTCCAGGTGACCGCTCCGCCTTTTCTCTCTCGTGTCCAGTCTATCGGACAGGGTGTGCCACAGGGCTCTGCTCTGAGTCCTGTACTATTCAATCTGTATGTTCAACCATTGGCTGTGGTGGCCAGGGACTGGGGTCTCTCCATTGTCTCTTACGCCGATGACACGCAGTTGGTGGTGGTCCTCTCCGACGACATTACACGCGATGCTCCCAAATTTAGGAGCGGTCTGGCGGCAGTCGCGGAGTGGATGACCGCCAACTGTCTCCAGCTCAACGCCAATAAATCTGAGGTGCTGCTGGTGGGGAGAGATACTGAGTTCTGGTGTGAGCAATGGTGGCCGAATATCCTTGGGAGTGCACCCACCCCTAAGTTGGTGGTGAAAAATCTAGGGGTGTGGATGGACTCGACCCTCAGCTTTCAGGACCACACCAGAAAGTGGCAGGCACGTGCTTTGGCTTACTCCGGGGATTGAAACCCCTGCTGGGGTACTTTGATCCGTCCACCCGACAAATGATTGTCCAAGCGGCTATCCTGTCAAGACTGGACTACGCCAATTCGCTCTACCTGGGGGTAAATAAGGCTGAGGTCATGCGTCTGCAAAGGGTCCAAAATGCGGCAGCCAGAGCCCTGCTTGGGCTCCCTAGAAGCTGCCCGACAACCGGTGCCATTCAACGGTTACATTGGCTGCCTATGGCCAAGCATATTGAATTCAAGGCCCTTTGCTTGGCCTTTTAAATTCTGAAGACCTCTTCCCCGGGTATTTTGGCCAATCTGTTAGTGCCTTATACACCCTTGCGCTTTTTGCGCTCCATGGAGCAATGCCTGGTTACCGTCCCTCGGGTGAAACGAGCTCGTGCCGGGGGACGGTCGTTTCGCAACTTAGCGGCTAAACTCTGGAACTCCCTTCCCTCCCAGATCCGCTGTCTGCACAACTATCTGAAGTTTCGGAAGGATATCAAAACCTATCTTCTCCCCCTGGCTTAGGCCTAGCCTCTATGTCTTGTTGCTGGCAGCGCCGGGACGCCTCTTCGCTGAGGCAGCTGTTGCGCTTTACAAGTTGGGTTAACATAACTTAACATAACAAGCAACCAATATATGCTCATTCACTTTTAACCCCTGGGTGCTATGGACATGCTGGACACGTGCTCACCCCGTGGACACCCCCCCCCGTCACCTGCCCCCACCAAGCATGGCAGCAGATGCGCTTCCGCTGCCACCTGCATCCGCTGCCACCCCCAAGCCCTTCCCTGGTGATCTGATTACATCAGCGTGCACACTGCGTGCCAACGTCATCAACAGGCTCCAGAGACGTGCTGGAAGCCATTTGTTTCCAGTGCATCCAGGGAGCTGGACCTGTTTCAGGTAAGTCCTCACTCCTGGGAGGGATTGGTAGGGCAGAGAGACACAGGGGAAAGGAAAGAGTTGTTCCTTTTCCCCTGTGTCTTGAAAGTGCATTCCTGCTGCAGGATCGGAGATGGGACTGCGATCACACAGCAGGAATGCACCACTAGACATTAGGAATGTTGTTTTTAGGTGGTGGCAGCGTCTCCCCCTCCCTCCCCCGGGGATGGGGCAGATCAGACATTTTTTAGGCCAATCTCCCTGCCGTTAGGGGGGAGAGAGGGGGGCGGAAGGCCACTAGACACCAGGGATTCGTTTATTTGTGTGTATGGGGGCGACCCCTTGGGCAAAGGTTGCTTCCTAGTTATAAGCGGCCATCTTTTGGCAAATGGTCAATGGGGCGAAGAGGTAAAGCGGGGAAAACCCATGCTATCCTGGATGCATTGTATTCTGAAGGGGATATGCAGGAACATAAATTAGAATGCTAAACGGGGTCCGAATTCCACCGTAGAAAGAGGAGGCAAACCTTCCTCATCACCAATGCCTGAAACTGAAGTTTTTACTCTTTGCACAAGAACGTTAAAAACGAATTGGTGACCCCTTTACCTCTGGTCCTGATGAGGCCTTAAATACATCAAAGGCCGAAACGCGTAGACTATTTCCCTTTTTGGAGAAGTTAATTCACAGATGGAAATTGCGAATTAACCATTTTATGATGGAGAATTGCATTAAGAGATATAAAGAAAATACTTTGTATATCCCCAGATACTATACTTTGGTTGGATTTCAAATCTTTGTAAAGGACTACCAGAACCACCAATGCATTTGTTAATTCTGTTGCGAAAAATGCGGTCAGGAGAGGCCAAGATTGACCTTAATTTTGGTTTTTTGCTGAAAATGTATGTTTGTATATATTCAGGACATTGATAACGTATAGTTTCTTATTGGTCAGTGTAGTTTTGCAGCTTGAAGACTTTCTGGATTCACTATGCTGTGCATTATTCCGCCATCTAGTGGTTGGGTCCGGAATTGTCGTATTTCTTTTTTTTTTTTTTTTCTCGTCGCCCAGGTGGGCGTCGACATACCACCATTTGGTGCCTCTTCGTGATGTCAACGCGCTTCCTCCGGAAGCTCCCACCTTTGGTCGCGATCTTCAGATTCTTTTTTTCTTTTTTTCCTATTGTTTCCTGTCCTTTAATAGTCTTCCTCCTGTCTCATCTTTCTGGCGGAGGAGGGTGGGATCGCTAGTGAATCCAGAAAGTCTTCAAGCTGCAAAACTACACCGACAGGTAAGAAACTATACGTTTTGCAGCGTGAATCTTTCTGGATTCACTATGCTGTGCATAGACTTTGTAGCGGTTTGCTAGGTTTGTGGTGGATGGGTGGAAGATGAGCGTTGGTTACTGAATATGTGTTGTAAGACCTTCTGTCCCACTTGTGTTTCCTTGTTCATCTGAATATCTACGCAATAGTGCTTAGTGAACGTGTGCACTGAGGACCATGTTGCTGCTTGGCCAATGTCTTGAATAGGCGTATTTGCTAGAAACGCAATTGTTGCTCCTTTCTTCCTTGTTGAGTGAACATGTGTTGCTCCTTGTAATTCTTGCCCTGCCTGTTTGTGGCAGAATTGTATGGTTTGTGCAATCCATCGTGCAATGGTATTTTTGGTAACTGTGTCCCGGGTCCGCTGGACGCTCGGTTACCTGACTCTAATTCCCCGAATATATATAGACAGCAGAGGCAAAGTATGATAGGGTCGGGATGGCCCGTTTTATTTCGGTCAGTCAAAACAATAGGTGCCACGTTTTCTTCACGGGCCACTGTAAGGTGTACGGGTAAGGACAAAAGTCTTTTTGGCCTCCTTGGCTTCCGGGCGGCAAGGACTGCTGCGGCTTCTTCTCAGCTCCCACAGCAAAGCGTCGCGATGCTCCGTAGGACGAGGAAGGAGGGGGGGGAAAGAAAAGAGAACCACTGGTCACTGGGGTGTCTCACGAAGGGACACGGCAAAAGGGAAGGGTCGGTGCGAGGGGTCACCCAGACTGCCACCAAACGAAACGGTGAAGAAGAAAGTGTGCGGTAACCTCCCCTGTTATCTACCCGTTCCCACCCCGGGTTAGTGAAAACCCCCGTAGACGCTGACGTACCTGCTCCAGCCACACTCCTCCTGGAGCATGGCGGGGCGCTGTGCGGTATCGTTGGCCTCCTGGCTCTGGTCCGGTGTCCGCAGACGTCTCGTCCTCTTCCCGGGCTTTGGCTGGCGTAGACTTCCGTGACGGCTCCTCCGGCTCTCCTTTCCCGTTGTCGTCCTCTTCTGGGTCTCCAGTCTCGGCGCTTCTTCCGGCTTCCTGTCCAGTCCCAATATCCGCAGGCGTGCAACCTGATAGGCGGGGAGGATCCGATGACCCGCCTCCAGACCCAACCTCCGCCGGCATCCAAGTGGGAGTTAAAGGGCCAGGCCAGTCCTGTTTATGAAGGAGGCATAAAACGTCAATGCCCTGTCCGGAGCGTGGGACCCACCCGGGGACATCGTGACAAACTGGTCATCCCAGAAAACTGCTGGCAAAAGACACAAAGAATTGTTTTGTTTTCCTGCATTCTTTTGTTCTTTCTATATAGTGCATTACTGCCCTCCTGGCGTCCAGTGTGTGTAACGCCTTTTCTGTGCTTGTGGTTGGTTTTTGGAAAAAACTTGGTATTTGTATTGTCTGGTTTATGTGGAACCTTGACACCACCTTTTGCATGAAATGTGGGTCAGTCCTCATTACGATACTGTCATTGTGTATTTGTAGGTAGGGCTCTTGCAGTGTTAGCGCTTGCAATTCGCTTACTCTTCGTAGTGATGTGATCGCCACTAGGAAGGCTGTCTTTAGCGTGAGCATATGCAGTGTTGCTTTATGAATAGGCTCAAATGGTGTCCTCATCAATTGAGTCAGCACTACATTGAGGTTCGATGCTGGAGGTGGCATTCTGTTTGGCGGTGCGATCCTTTTTGCCCATTCTAGAAACCTCTTTACTACTTGGGAAGTAAAGAAACTTTTCCCTGTTTCTCCTCTTGTGTAAGCCACTATTGCCGCTAAGCGCACTCTTAGTGATGTGTAGCTTAGTTTATTTTTTAGTAGATGTGTCAAGTACTTCAGTACTGTTGATTCCTTGGTAATCCTTTGTAGTTTCTCCTTAATGCACCATTCGGAGAATCTTTTCCACTTTGCTACGTAGCACTTCCTTGTGGTAGGCCTCCTTGCCTCTCTTAGCACCGCCATTGTGCTTGCTGGTAGTTTGAGGTGTGCAAACTCTAAGTCTTGAGGAGCCATGCTGCTAGGCTGAGGCTCTCTGGCTCTGGGTGTAGCACCCTTCCGTTTTGCATCGTTAACAGGTCCTTTCTTGTGGGGAACCTGTGTGCAGGTGCTTGTGCCATCTCCATTATCTGTGAGAACCAGGTTTGTCTGGCCCACTGAGGTGCTATCAGTATTAGCGTCATGTTGCTGATTCTGCATTTGTTTAGTACCCTGTGTAGCAGTGGTATCGGTGGAAAAACGTAGGCAAATGTCCCTGACCAGCTTATCCACAGCGCATTCCCTAGGGAACGTTTGCACGGTTGTCTGGATGTGAAGTTTTGGCATTTTGCATTTTGGTGTGTTGCAAATAGGTCTATTTGCAGAGTTCCCCATTTGTCGAATATCTTCTGGATTTCTTGTTGACTGATTTCCCATTTGTGGGATGCGGACGTCAGTCTGCTGAGCCTGTCTGCTTCCACATTGTCCTTTCCTGGTAGATGTATTGCTAGCAAGTCTATTTGCCTTGGAATTGCCCATTTCCATATCTCCGGTGCTAGCACTGATAGTGTCACCGATTGCGTTCCCCCTTGTTTGTTGATGTAGAACATGGTGGTTGTATTGTCTGTTTGGATTAGTACCCTGTGTCCGTACAGTTGTTTCTGAAAAGCTTTTAAGGATAGGAACACTGTCTTCAGCTCTAGGTAGTTGATGTGCTTTATCGCATCCTGTTGTGACCACAATCCCCTTACCTTGAGGGTGTTTGTGTGCGCTCCCCACCCCAGCTGGGAGGCATCTGCTTTGATGGTCACTGTAGGAGTCGGTTGTGTGAATGGTTTCCCTTGTGTTATGTTCTTCTTGTTCCACCACGCTATTTCTTGATGTACTGCTTGCGTGACAACCACTAGATCTTCCCAACTCCCTGTTGCCTGTGACCATTGTTGTTGGATCCATTCTTGGAATGGTCTCATGTGGAGGCGGATATTTGGGACCAAATGTATGCATGACGCCATCATTCCCATCAGTTTGCCCACTGTCCTCACTGTCAGAGCTTGCCCCTTGTGGTAAAGACGTGTCTCCTTCAATATTGCCACTGTTCTTTATCGTGCTCGGAAACACCTTGCCCTGTATGGTGTTGATCTCCGCCCCAAAGAATATCTTCACCTGTTCTCGTTCTATTGATGATTTTCCCCAATGGAATGAAAACCCAAGTTGGACTAGTGTTTGTATGACCTCTTGCATGTGCCGCTTGCATTTACCAGCCAGTCATTGAGGTATGGGTATACATGTATTCCTTGCCTCCTTAAGTGTGCTGCTATTGCTGCAAGGCATTTTGTGGAAACCCTTGGTGCGGATTTGAGTCCGAATGCCAGCACCGTGAACTGGTAGTGAGTCTTGTTGATCATAAATCTTAGTAGATGTTTGTGTTTGTTGTTGATGGGGATGTGTAAGTAAGCATCTTTTAAGTCGATAGTTGCCATGTAATCCCCTTCCTGTATCTGGGGTATTACTTCTTGAAGAGATGTCATTTTGAATCTTTGAGTTTTTATGACCTTGTTTAAGAACCTTAGATCCAGAATTGGTCGTAAGGTTTCGTCCACCTTTGGTATGAGGAAGTAGGTGGAGTAAACCCCCTTGTTCCGTTCCTTGTATGGTACTATTTCTATGGCCCTTTTGTTTAGAGGTTCCTGTACTTCTTGTAGCAAATGAGAACGCTCCTTTGCCGAGTGTACTCTGCTGTTCGGTCTCCTGTTTGGAGGTTGTTTTTCTAGCTCTATACAGTAACCGTATTGCATGAGGTTTAATATCCATTTGTCTGATGTGATCTTCCTCCACTCCTGGAAGAAGTGTTTTATCCTGCCTCCTACTGGTGTTATATGCTGGAGGAACTGTTCGTTTTGAATTAAGTTTTTGTTCTCGTCTTATCCTTTTCTGCACCCCTAGGGATGTTGACTGGGTGTGCGTTGGTCTTACACTGAAGTCACTTGGATGTGGGTTGTTGACCCCCTCTTTGTCCGTTTCCTCTTCCTCGTGTGCGCCCTCGAAAGGATTGTCCTCGGGCCGGTACTGCCAGTTCTGCTGCTGCTGTCCCTGCTGTTGGCCCTGGTTACCTCCTTGATAACCCTGTTGGAAGGTTTGGTGTGGTGCCACACGTTGGTGGCTCCCCCTACCTGCTGCTCTTCTTGAAGGTGTTCCTCTTCTCATTCCTCTGAACTGTAGTGCCCCCATGGACCTCGCTGTCTCATTGTCCTTCTTGAGCTGATTGAGTTTCTCGTCAACTGGAGCCCCAAAAAGCTGTTCCTCGTTGAAGGGTGTGTTAAGGATGTTGTTTTGCACTTCTGTCTTGAAGTCTGAAATTCTTAGCCAGGCATGCCTTCTCTCTGTTACCCCAAGCATCATCTGCCTGCTGGATGTCTCCGCTGCGTCCAGGGCCGACTTCAGACATGTATTCGCCATGTTCTTTCCTTCCTCTACCAGGTGGCTCGCCCTTCTTTGGTATTGCTCTGGCAGTTGTTTTAGGAGTTTGCCCACTTCCTCCCAGTGCTGGTATGCGTGCCTGTTGATGAGCGCATTGGAATTGGCGATGCGCCATTGGATCGCCGCACTCCTTTCCAGTTTCCTCCCCATTAGGTCCATTCTCCTGCTCTCCTTGTCTGGAGGCGGTCCTGTATTTGTGGGTATATTGGCCCTTTTCCTAGCCGTGGATGTTATGATTAAATCCGCTGGTACTGATCCCCTAATATACATAGGGTCCTTAGATGAGTGCTTGTATTTCTTTTCAGTCCTTGGAGTTACTGCTTTACACATAGCAGGCCGCAATATAGGTCTTCCTCCTCCTGTTCCTCGACTGGTTCTGGTGTCATCGGTGGTTGAAGGTCCTCGACGCACCTTTGTGCTTCTGCTGTGGGCTTCGGTGGAATAGTGAACTCCCTCATCTAAGTCCCTCTTGCGCTGCAAGATGCTCGCCATTTCGGCCTCGAGCCTTTTCCTTTTCTTCTCCATCTCGGGCGCGTGATCGGCGTCAAGAGTTTCGGCCTTTCTCTTCGCGGTTGTGGACTTCGAAGTTGTAGCCGCTATAAACCCTTCATTTTTCGACGTCGAAGAGTCCCTTTCGTGACCGCTCTTCGACGCCTTTGCCTTATCTTGGGTTTTCGCCGTCTGGGAGTCCTTGTCAAAGGAACCGACGGGCTGTTTGTCCTTGGATGCAGTTGCGGTCGTCGAGTGTTTTGACGGCAATGCTCCTTTGGAGGACTTGAACTCACTCTTTCAAATATCAGTGGAGTGCCTGGGGTTCGACGACTCTCTTACCTCCTTAGGCGTTTTCTTTTGGACCTCGACGACTGTGGCGTCCTCCGGCGATGTTGTCTTCTTCTCCACTGGAGAGGCCCAAAACTCGGAGCGATGGAGGTGTCCCCTGCCCCAGCATGCTGTAGTTTGCCCTTCTTTGCCTCTCTCTTACTCTGAGGGTCTTCGGTGTGAATGCCGCGCAGGCGTTGCAGTCCTCGCTTCGATGGTCGAGCGGCAGGCAGAGATTGCAAACTGGGTGTTGGTCCTTCTGCACGCATTTGTGGTGGCAGTTGGCGCAGAATTTAAAGGGTGTTTTGTCCATCACCGCGCCCAGGGAGTCCCCTGTGTGCGCATTCTTCGTAGAAC
Source organism: Calotriton arnoldi (assembly GCA_963921515.1). Classification (NCBI taxonomy): domain Eukaryota; kingdom Metazoa; phylum Chordata; class Amphibia; order Caudata; family Salamandridae; genus Calotriton; species Calotriton arnoldi. The sequence goes on along the minus strand of CAWUFW010005548.1, from coordinate 349,195 downwards.
GTCGAAGTTCCCGATGTTTTCCTCCTATTTCGTCGTCCCAGTTACCCGACTCGTAGTCCGGTATGTTGTAAGGTGATTTTCGTCGTTTTCTTGCTGTTTTCCGTGGATTCTTCTCTCCAAAGTTCTGGAGCTCCTTCACTGACGATCCAGACCCAACGGCGTAAAAAAAGAATCTGAAGATGGCGACCAAAGGTGGGAGATTCCGGAGGAAGCGCGTTGACGTCACGAAGAGGCACCAAATGGTGGTATGTCGACGCCCACCTGGGCCACGAAAAAAAAAAAAGGAAGAAATACGACAATTCCGGACCCAACCACTAGATGGCAGAATAATGCACAGCATAGTGAATCCAGAAAGATTCACGCTGCAAAACTGCTTGTTGTATTTCATTTAGTTAATTGGAAAGAAAAACGCAAGGGAAAATAAAGCAGCACCAACAATTGGGCTTTAAAATATATGGTCTCATTGGCTTTTCTTTTAATTGTTTTTACCAAAATTAATTAAGCTGGCATCCCAAGCATATTTGTTTGGGTTAACATGTTGTTAAGCAATCCCTCCTGCGCTCATTAACTTTTATGCGTATATTTTGCTAGCCCAAGAACTGCAATGAGTATTGGGTATCCCCCTATTCTTTAATAGTAGTGCAGAAAGAGCAAGCTGGATTGCAGACAGGGGCTGGAAGCCTTCCCATTGGAGGTCCTGAACCCTGGATTGCCCCTAATATGGTGCAGCCTGTTTTGCCTACCTTTAGTGGTGCTGCAGGTATTAGAGTCAATATTGAGAACTTTTTGCCAATCAATTTTTTTAACTGTTTATCGATTATGTGTGTTTTGGATGATATTGTTGAGTGGACTAATTTGTATGCCGAACAGTTTTTGAGTGGCAACAGTGCCACACTTAAGACCCACTCTAGAGCTATGCAGTTGATTCCCACAAATCTCCATGAGATTAAGCAGTTTTGGTGTTTAACTTTGATGGATTCCTTAGCAATACCATCAACAATGTCTTTATATTGGTCTACTAGAATCTTGATGGCAACTGCTCTATTTTCAGCAACCATGAGTCGAGACTGGTATTTGCTTCTGCAGCGGATGCTGCTTTTATGGATAATGCTACAGCATTGCTACAATATAATCCTGATTGTGACAGCCTCTTCAAGTTTCAGCCTGTTCTTGACCATTCAGTAGATCATCTCTCAAAAGTCTATCTTCCAGGGAAAAATCTGTGGATGAGTCTCTGGTCCTGTTCAAAGCCCGTTTGGGTTTCAGACATTACATTCCCAGCAAGAGAGCACCTTATGGTATTAAGATGTATACATTATGTGAAAGTGCCAATGGATAGGTGTATAATTTTAGGGTGTACACTGGTAGGGATTCTTCAACTGACTCCCCTGACGGCCATTCCACTTTTGGAGTCAGTGAAACAATTGTGTGGGAACTTGACAGAGGACTTTTTAATAAAAGTCACCATTTGTACATGAATAATTACTAGACAGGTATGCAATTATTTCTGGAATTGTTCAAGGTGAACACTGTGGCACAATCCGCTCTAAACGTAAAGGTTACCCAAACAAGCTTGTGTGTAAAAAAAACTTCAAAGGGGACAGGGAAGTGCCTTGCATAGTAATTTACTTCTTACATTGACATTTTCGGATAGAAGAGATGTCCACATGCTCACAAATATTTATAATGAAAGCATTTTATCTGTGACTGTTTGGGGTCAGGGAGCAGAAGTGTGCAAACCTGTGAGCATTTTAGACTAGAACAAGCAAATGGGATGCGGAGATAGAGTAGATTAAAGGTTGGATCCTTACAATGCTGCTCGAAAGTCATACATCTGGTATGAGAAGTTGGCTGTTCATTTGTTTCATTTGGTGTCCTTCATTGCAGTTTCATTCAGCAGTCTGTAATAGTCAGCCTTGTTGCAGTTGAGCAGGCAAGTGTACCAAGAGTTGGAGTGGTGGAGGATGTGGCTAGATTGAAAGAGCGCCACTTTCCTGAATACATTCCTCCAGCACCCAAAAAAGACTTTCCTTGTCAGACATGTAGAGTCTGTGTCCGAAGAGGAGTACGAAAGGAGAGTTGTATGTAATGCCCTGAGTGTTCTTCTCATTCTGGCCTATGTGTGCCCACATATTTTAAATTGTACCATACACAACTCAAGTATTAGGAGCAGCCACAACAGTAAAAGGGAACTGGCTGTGGTCTGTATTGCTATATATTTTCTGTTTAGATACCGGGTTGGCAGCACATTGATGTGCTTATCTACCCTTGTTTATGCAGTCAGTTGGAGTTCATCTTTTTCCAATAGGTTGGGTCTTTCTATTTGAAACCAAATTGCTGTTTTAAGTTGAATGTTTTATTTTTTCCTGTCTGTGCTTTCTGTGCGTTTTATCTGTTCATTGTGGGAGTGTTTTAGAAATAAAAGTGGTGTGGAACTTCATGAGGATGTCTGGGTGGCATTTGGCTGGCGAGGTGTTTGGCTGACGAGGTGTTTGGCTGGCAGTGTGTGTGTACTGGCGTTAGGCTGTCAGTGTGTGTAGTGACCAGCACCAAGTCCCAAGACACACATACCATTACCAAAATGCCGGTCCACACATTACGCGAGCTTCCAGGCAGTGAGATTGTTGTGTCCGAACTGGTATATTGCTGGTGGTGTGTGTGGCTGGCGGTGTGTGTGTGTGTGTGTGTGTGTGTGTGGCTGGCCTCTGGCTGGTGGTGTGAGAGAGCTGGCATTTGGCTGGTGGTGTGTGTGCGTAGTGACTTGCTGCTGGTCACTACACACACATTGCCAGCCAAACGCCAGTCCACACACTTCGTGAACTGCCAGGTGGTGTGATTGCGGTGTCAGTCCTAGGGCACATGAACGTGATGGGCCCTTGAATGGTGCGATTTTTTGATGCGAGTGTTGTCATGTGCTGGGCCCGCAGCTGGCTGTATGAATGTTTTTTGTGTATGTGACGTATGAAAGTTGCGTGAATTGTCTGTAAAGCGGTTGGTGCCTTGTTGTGCTTTACAGCTCACAAACTGAGGCTCACTGGTTCAGTATTACATAATTATCTCAATAACAGTGATTTCTACATTTTCATGAAATCTTTTGTTAATATAATTTACATTTTGAACTTTTCATTCACCCTAGTAAGTTTGTATGTGTGTGTAATTGAGAAGGTTGTGCAGTAATATTTGTGTTTTCTGTCTTTCTCTGCCAGGGTGTATAATGTCTCTATGGAAAATCTACCAACTCCCGATATTTTTGTAAACTAGAAACCAGAGGGACTCTAGGGTGGCGTGTGTGGATCGCATAAGGTTTTTGTACCCAAAAGCCCTTGCAAGCCTCAAACATAGGCTAAAAACACTTCTTTTCTCCATACTTCTGTGGCTCAAAGTACTGGAATTTGCGGGAAGCCGCACATTTCCTGCCACCCAGAGTTCCCACATGTCTCCTGATAACAAGCATTGGCAACGCACTTAGGTCTTACATATGCTTAGGCTTTGTTTTTTAAGCCATGCTGCAAATGGCTGAAAGTAAAGAAAAAAAAGCTTTATGACACAGCCACCGTTGACTGTTACAGCATTTTGTTTTTTTACTTGCAGCTATGCTGCACTGAAGCCAGCGCTGCTGTATAATCTACGCTATAACGTCCCTGTAGATCTACAGACTGGGGGCTGCAAGCGCACTTCTGACCTTTGCATGCGACCCCCTATTCAAAATGCGCAAGCATTTATTTACAAGTTAATCAACATGAAAGAATGCAAGTAACCAGTGTGTCCTGCACAGTTAACTTTTGGGCCACCTTCATTTTTAAAGACATTCTGCAACAAACGTTTAAAATACGAAAAAGTCTCTACAAAACTTCCAAAATTGTATTTTATTAACATGGTAGTAGTAGTAGGACAGCAGACTAAATCAGTGCATTTTTTTTTTAGGATTAGTTTTCAAACATTCATTTTGAAACGTTCATGCTTACACTCACCCTGACAATGTCAATAGTGAACTAAGAGGCAAGTTAGTTATGTGCACCCTTTGGATGGCATGGGTTGCTAATCTACATGGACAACCTTTTAGTAAAATCAAATGTTGGAGAAGTTTTCGTACAGCGCACATCCTGAAGGTATGTATTTCAAGATCGCAATACATGTAATAATAAAGAACAAGCACTGGCAAAGCAAATAGGTTTCGTCTATGCGAAATCGATTGTCTTTGTCAATGTTTTTTGTATATGTTGCAGATGACTATAATAAAGATGGGATCACTGGCGGCCGCCACAAATAAAAGGCGGTGGGGTGGGAGGGGGAGCGCGGGAGGGGGCGGGAGTATGCGGGGGGGTAAGAGATAATAGATTAAAAAAATTACCTTTAGCCGCCAGCCGCCTCCAGCGAGCGTCGCGCCGTGTTTGCTGCCTCTCCTCTTCCTAGGTCCTAGCAGCCCCTGGGACAGACTCCCATTGGCCTGACTGGGCTGAAAAGCTGTCCTGCTCAGACCAGGGAGTCTGTGGGGGTTTCTCCAGCCCAGCTGCTCAATGCAGCTGGGCTGGAGAAAACCTAAGTGCGCATGTGTGTTTTGGTAGGCCTGCGACAGCCGTCCAAATACACATGAGCACTAAGGGAGTGAAGTGCACGTAGCACTCCTCCTCCCCCCTCCCATGCCTAGGCCCCACCCCTCCCTACAGCGCTGGCTAAGAGCTGGCAAATGCAAAATAAATTGATGCAAGAACATTGTTTTAATTTACATTTGCTGGCTCTGAGCCAGGCAATGGAGCAACGCTCCTCCGCCATTGCAGAGGAGCCGCCGCTGGATGGGACGGAAAGAGCTGCCGACTTGCGGAACTGGGTTCGAGTCTCCGTGTCGGCTCAACATCCTGTGATCCTGGCCAAATCATGTAATCTCCCCAGTGCCAAAAAAAGTGTCTTTATGCAATGTATAAAGCGCTAAAATACTTTATAGAACTTTAGTGTTTTTTATAAAAGCTCCTCTTACTGTGAAAAAAAGTGATCTGTACACTTTTAAGGTGTGCCAGTGTTCTAGGAGAAGAGGAAGCCTGTGAGGGAGAAAGCCCATGAGGGGAGAGAGGAAGAGTCAGGAAGTGCGGTGGAAGAGGTGGCACTCGCACTGCACCACAGGGAGCACTGGGATGGCAGATGGTTGCTAGGGAGCAGAGAGACAGCGGCCAGAGCTGGTAGTAGTAAAATATAGCAATAATCAGCATTCAGTGGGTTTCCTAGACCTTTTGACCGCTGTGCCACTGCACCTGCTGCACTATTCAAACCATGACCCTAGTGCCTGCAAGGTAACTGCACTTGTGACTGCTTGTTTAGTAGTAAAATATAGTGTAGGGCCTGGCCTTTTTGCAGGTGTATCTCCACATTTTTTGCCTTCTTTCTCTTATTTTTTCGGACCTGTTTTTCTTGGTTTTAGGACTCTGGGCACTTTACCACTGCTAACCAGTGCTAAAGTAGATATGCTCTCTGTGTAAACTGTACTGGTGATTAGTTTGTCCATGATTGGCATATTTGATTTACTAGTAAGTCCTTAGTAAATTGGACCAGGTGTGCCCAGGCCTGTAAATCAAATGCTACTAGTGGGCTTGCAGCATGGATTGTGCCACCCACACGAGTAGCCCTGCAAACATGTCTCAGACCTTCCACAGCAGTGTCTGTGGGTGCAGTTTTAAACTGCCATTTCGACCTGACAAGTGCACTCACCTGCCAGGCCAAAACCTTCCCTTTCACTACATGCAAATCACCCCTAAGGTAGGCCATATGCAGCCCCATGGGCAAGGTGCAGTGTATTTAAATAATAGGGCATGTACTGGAGTGTTTTACATGTCCCAATAGTGAAATACTGCTAATTTCATTTTCACTATTGCAAGAAATATCTCTCCCATAGGGTAACATGGGGATTGCCATGAAATATCTTTTAAGTGTAATTTCCCATTGGGAGCTGATAGATTTGGAATTTGGGTTCTCTGAACTCACAATTTCAAAATACATCTTTTGGTGAAGTTGGTTTTTAAATTTCGTGTTTGAAAATGCCACTTTTAGAGAGTGGGCATTTTCTTGCTTAACCATTCTGTGCCACTGCTTGTCTGTAGAATCCACGTCAGGGTTAGGATGACAGTTGGGCTCTTGTGCATTCACTCTAGACAGTCACACATAGGGAGCAGAGGTGTGACTTGCATATCTTGATGGGCCGTCACCAGGCTGATGGGCCTTCATGAGCTAGAGTGGTGGGAGGAATGGTCACTGTCACCTGAATAGGGATGTGCCTGTCCTCGCACAAAGCTGTCTCCACCCCCCTGTAGTGTGTCTGGGGCCAGGTCAGGGAAAGGCAGGGTCTTGTGCACTACAAAGACTTTCCTTTGAAGTTTGCCTACTTCAAAGGCAGAAAGGGGTATAAATATTGGACCTCTGACACTCCAAATTCGGAACATTTCTGGACTGAGGGCATTCTGCCAGGAAGAAGAGCTGGATGCTGTAGGAGGGACTGCCAATCTGCCTGTTGATTTGCTGTGCTGGCCTGCTGCTTCAGTCCTGGGAATGAAAGGATTGGACTTTGCTTTCTACATCCTACTTCCAAGGTTCTCCAAGGGCTTGTGCATGCCTGCCTCCTGTTAAGAAGTCTTAGGCCCATCAAAGACTTCACCTACCAGTGCCTGGGCTCTTCTGCTGAAAGCCCTGACTTGCCAAGTGGTGTCAAATCTAGTTACCGGGCCCTTGGAAGTGGAAGCTGGTGAGAAAATCTACACATCGACTTTCAGCACCAATTTTCTTGCCGCATCGCCGCTGTGCGGGCAAAGAATCTACGCAGCGCCTGCAGTGCGGCTGAAAAATGACCACAGCCCAAGTCCCAAGCACCTTGTCACCAATGTCCATGGCATCAGCTCTGACTCCGTCGCGGCTTTGCGGCTCAAGAATTGCCGCATCACCTGCTTCACTGCATCGACACAGCGTGTCTGGATTTTCAACGCATCGTACTTTGCCGCTGCCTCCTAATCAATGTTGCCCAACAGTAAGGAACCAAGGCCTTGTGTCCAGAGATCGACGCATCACCTCCCCTTCCAGTAAGAAACCGATGCATCACCTCCCCTGACAGTAAGGAACCAACGCATCACCTTCCCTGTGTAGCAGTAAGTAGCCAACGCATCACCTGCATGGCAGTAAGGAACCGACGCATTACCTCCCCTGGTAGTAAGGAACCGATGCATCGCTTTGTTTTTTCGGCGCCTCACCTCCTCTGCGCCGGTTATCTTTGAATTTTGACGCATCCCAGGTATTTTGTGCTAAAAGTGATGCATCCATAGATCTCTATGGACTACATTCGCTTAAACTTTGAAAAGTGATCTTTACTTGTGTATGTTGGATTTTTGTCCCTTTGGTCCTGTTTTATTCAGATAAATGTTGGTTATTTTTCTAAACTGGTGTGGACTCATTTTGTAGTGTTTTCACTGTGTTACTGTACGTGTATGTACAAATGCTTTACACATTGCCTCCGAGATAAGCCTGACTGCCTATGCCAAGCTACCAAGGGGGTGAGCAGGCGTTCTCTTAGCTGTGTGGCTCACTTACACTGAGTAGAGTAAGGGTTCCTACTTGGACAGGGAGCATGCCAACTGACAACTTAGAGACCCCATTTCTATCATATAACAATAATCGGTGTCAGTGGGTTTCCTAGACCTTCTGGTCCCTGTGCCACTGCACCTGCTGCAACATTCAAATCATGGTCCTAGTGCCTGCAAGTTAACTGCACTGGTGACTGCTTGTTTAGAACTAAAATATAGCAATAATCTGTGTTCAGTGGGTTTCCTAGACCTTTTGGCCTCTGTGCCACTGCACCTGCTGCACCTTTCAAATCATGGCCTTAGTACCTGCAAGGTAATTGCACTTGTGACTGCTTGTATCATTGTAAAATACAGCAATAATCGGTGCTCAGTGGGTTTTCTAGTGCTTTTGGGTCCTGTGCCACTGCACCTCCGGCACCATTCAAATCATAACCTTACTGCCTGAAGGTAACTCGACTTGACGGCTTGTTTAGTACTAAAATATAGCAATATTCGGTGTTCTGTGGGTTTCCTAGACCTTTTGAGCCCTGTGCCACTGCACCTGCTGCACCATTCAATTCATGACCCTAGTCCCTGCAAGTTAACTGCACTTGTGACTGCTTGTTTCGTAGTAAAATATAGCAATATGAGGTATTCAGTGGGTTCCCTAGACCTTTTGGTCTCTGTGCCACTGCACCATTCAAATCATGGCCCCTGTGCCTGCAAGGTAACTGCACTTGACTTCTTGTTTAGTATTAAAAATACAGCAATAATTGGTGTTCAGTGGGTGTCCTAGAGCTTTTGGGCCCTGTGCCACTGCACATGCTGCACCATTCAAGTCATTGCCCTAGTGCCTGCAAGTTAACTGCACTTATGACTGCTTGTTTCAAAGTAAAATACGGCAATAATAGGTGTTCAGTGAGTATCCTAGACCTTTTGGCCCCTGTGCCACTGCACCTGCTGCACCATTCAAATCATGACCCAAGTCCCTGCAAGGTAACTGCAGTGGACTTCTTGTTTAGTAGTAAAATATAGCAATTATTGGTGTTCAATTGGTTTCCTAGACCTTTGGGCCCCTGTGCCACTGCACCTGCTGCACCATTCAAATCATGACCCTAGTGCCTGCAAGAATAAATGAGGAAATCGTTGGCACAATTGCAGTGTTATGCCAGAGTTAGGCCCATGTATCGAAGCGGCTCATTTCTTATATTGCCCTATTTTTCACAATAACATTTCTGCTGTGACCTTTTGCATATATTTCCGTGCCCAACAATGTTGGATTAGTTTCTCCGAAACTACTTTGTTTACACACCTAACTTCGCACAACATTATCACGATGCCTCGAACATCATGTACAAGGCCCTTCTACGCACTATGTACAAATGTTGTTCTACCTTCATCCACGGGGCGATAGGGCTATCTACATATCCATAACATCACTAATCTACATGCACATCACAAGGCTGCTTTCTATTATAAATAAAGAGCATCCCTAAAGATTAAAGGAGGTACTTCAGCTGCCACCGAGGGTCCCTGCATGCTGAGACTTCACTACTTAGCGGTCTGACATCTCCGTGAGGAGGTGTCTAGTTCATGACCAAGATGGATGGTTGCAAAGGGGCACTCATTGACCTTGGTTTAATCTGTTCCTGTTGTGAGCACTAGGCCCAGCCACACAAATGGGGCAGCGTTTGTATTGGGTTAAGTGGGAGAATGCTGGATGGTAGTAATTTTGGGGATTCCTGCGGATTCCGGAAGTTTACGTCACAGAAATGCAAGGAAAATGTGCAATATTATGCAAAATTTGAGGTTTGCAGGGCATTGTGGGTAAAAAAAACTTTGTGGGACACATGCGAGGCACTCCACCTTGGACTTCCCTGGGTGTCTAGTTTTCGGAAATGTCTGGGTTTGGAAGGTTTCCCTGGGTGGCTGTCGATCCCCAGCCAAAAAAGAAAAAAAATGCTACCCCCCATTGCCAAATCTGATTATTTTTGTGACAGAAAAGATTAACGTCTCCACGTTGTATTTGGGGCCTTCCCTGTTGCGGGCACTAGGTTTACACACACAAATTAGGTACCATTTGTATCGGTCTACATGGGGGAATGGTAGATGGCAAGAAAATTAGGTGCTCCCTGCAGATTCACACAAATTTGAGGAAAATGTGTTTTTTAGTCAAAGTTTGAGATTTGCAATAGCCGAGTAGAAAAACTTGGCGGGAGCCACGCACATCATCCCACCCTGAATTCCCTAGGTGTCTAGTTTTTAAAAATATGAAGGTTTTCTAGGTTTCCCTAGGCGCTGGCTGAGCTAGGGCCCAAAATCCACAGTTAGGAACTTTGCAAAAAAAGGGTCAGTTTTCAGTGGAAAAATGTGATGTGTCCATGTTGCGTTTCGGGTCCTTTCTTGTTGCGGGCACTAGCCCTAACCACACAAGTGAGGTACCATTTTTATGGAGAGACATATGGGAATAGAGAAAGTAGAATATTTGTTATTACAAATTATATTTCTCTGCATTTGTGGCGTCCAAATGTAAGTCAGTGTGTAATAAAGAAGACATTTTGAAAAATGCCCTCTGAATCACATGCTAGTGTGGGTACCTACAAATTCAGAGAGGTACAAATAACTACTGGTCCTAAATTCCATATCTAGTGTCTACTTCAGAAATACATAGGTTTTCTTGATACCTATCTTTTAGTCTTTATATTTTCCCATATGAATTGTTCTATACACGGTACAAAATGAAAAACCATTGTAAGGTGCAGTTCAGTTGTTGACAATGGGTACCTCAAGTTCTTCGAAAACCTACAAACCCTATATATTTTCTAAACCACAAGGGTCTAGCGGACACAATGGTTTATTGCTTTTGTAAATCAGCCATTATAATAAGAAGTTACAATTGAAAACACTGTCACAAATGGCTCTTTTTTTCCTACTCATTTTGAATATTTCTTTATTTCAACAGTCAATTTCTTTGGGAAAACCTTGAGGGATCTACACAAATGACACCGAGCTGAACTCAGAATTCTGTCTACTTTTTAGACATATATAGCTTCCCAGGATCACCCATGTGTTTCACCCTGATTTCCACCACAAACTGCAAGTAGGTTGAAAGCATAAAAATTTGGGAAAATGGTCTAACTCTGAAAAATTCCAAAACTGAAGTTAGAAAAAAAAAAAAAGAGGTTTTTTGATTCAGTTCTGTATGGTTTCTGAAAGCCAGGACAATGGTGATTTGAGCGCAGCAAACCTTTTGTTTTAGGAAAAGAAACGGACACTTTTTTGCAGAGGACTTTTTTAAACCAACAATTTTCTGTATTTTGGCTATTTTTTCAGTCCCTTCCAGGGCAATCATCAAACCCTGGGTACCTTTGAGATTCCCAGAATGTTGGAAAAAAACGGACGCAAATTTGGCATGGATACCTTATGTGGGAAAAAAGTTATGGAGACCTAAGATCTCAGCCTTTTACTGAGCAGTCCTTTTTTTTTTGCACTGTTTGGGCAAGCGGTGAATTAAATATCATAAATTAGTTCTCCAATTTGCAAAAGAAGCTACCTGGGCCACTTACAATATTGATACAATATTGATACAATCTGCTACATTTTCAAGACAGTTTTTATTTTTCATTATGCCATCCTCTACCCAAAGAGTGTCAGTGCATGCGTTGTTTGCATGCAGAAGACCAGCACATGTTGCCCCGCAGGCAAGCTTTAGAAGATGAGTGAGTGATAGACAAAGGTGAGCTCCCCCACGACATGAGAGCTAAGGTGAGGGGCATCCCTCCTCTCACAGCAGCTTAAGAACCAGCAATCCCATTTCTACCCTGTGCGCAGGACTCACTCTGCCAGTGTTTGACTTCGAGAAATGCTGGGTCAAGGCCTTGAACTGCCCCTCTTTACAGAGAACAGTCATGTTCAGCTTCAGACAACTCTGCATTGGTGGAGCCTTGGATACTACGGGTGATAAATTCCTACTACACATATATAGCTACTAGCTCTACCTATACTTTGGTCTCCAGTTGCTGATAACAGGTGTCAGCTATTATTCAATGCTATTCATTTAATTTACCGTAGAAGGATGAAACCTGAGTAGGTGCACTGAGACTTGAACCTGTGACCTTCCTGTTTCGCATAGATCTCCCAGGAGATGTAATATTCTATCTTGCCGGCTCTCTAAATATGTTCTCTTTGTGCAGCTTCACTAGCACCACTGCACCCCAATCTACTCCTGAATGTGTTTAATCCAAGCTCATTCATCCCTTGTGCACAAGGCCACACTGCGAGTTTGCACACAATACGCCGCCGGTGCGCTAGGCAAGTGGAGGACAGTTTAAGAGAAGAACCTCGTGCAGAGGAAGGTGGAGTGCACATAATCATCCTTTGGTGAGGCACTGGCTTGGTCTTCTAAGCCTTTTTACTGCCATTTGGAGACATAGTTATTGTGGTGCAGGAGTGTGACCTGCATATTAGGACACAATGTTCTGCCTGAGTTTTTGTCTTCTGGGCTGCAGGAGGCCCACATGTTGCGTCAGTTATGCTTTACGAAAATGTTACATAGCTCAATACAACAAAGATAAATAAATGAAAAAGAACATCATAAACCACTAAATGGCATAATTCGACAGTTTTACTCTCCAGTCCTGCAAGCGAGACACAGCTTTTGTGTAAAGTGATATTTCTCAGGCAGGAAGTACTGGGGCTGGCTTCAAGCTGGAGCACCCAAACAGGGGAACAATGAAGTGTGAAACCAGAACCTGGCTATTTCATCCTTCTTGAAGCAGCAATCACAATTTACATCCTGTAAAACAAAAACTTCAATCCCACCCCTCACCCCTGCGATCTACTTAAGGGCAGTTCTCAGGAAGACTAATCTGCATCTGCTTCTTAATCAAAAGGCCTCATGAAATTTCTAAAGTTAACCTAGTCTTTCCCTCCTCACTTTAGTGTCCGAGTCTCCTCCATCCACCTACAAGAGTACAGGCAATACACTTCCATTGTTTGTGAAGATATTGTTACCTCCACTCTGTACCATGCTAGATCCGGGGCATTCAAATGGATCCCACTTTGCTGTGAAAATTAAAACTTTAGGGGAACACATCAGAAGACATCTGCTCTAGCATTTACAAAATTTCCTTTTCGTTTGTATTAGATGTTTGCTTTATTTATAATGTATATTTTCTAATGTAGCTTTCATCGGGAGGTTACAGCTTCAGTCACGTGCAGACTACAGCTCTATATTTCCCTATATATGAGTCCACCATTACTTTAAACTTCCAACCCTGAGCTGGTCAGCTATCCATGCTGAAGCAGTGGCCTTTCAATAGCCTAGCAGTAGACAGACTGTTTGTCTGATTTTAGTGCCCATCAAAATTACCTAATATAGCACAATCTCACATGTAAATAATGATGCTTCTTTCTACAGTTTTGTATCCTTAGAGTGGGTGCTATCTCAAAAATCTACTCTATGTACTATGTTCCTAAAATCCTGCAGGAAAATATTTACCTCGACTTAAAACTTCTGATTGTCACCTCTCCTTTTTTTCTTTGATTGACCATTCTCCATACCGTCTTCCATCATCTGCATGCCTCCTCTCTCGGAGTACAGGCTATTCTAAGTCATGTGAAGGTTTGCCTTAATCTATATTTTTTGTATTTCTGAAAATTGCCCACACCTCATCTCAAAGATCACAAGCTGTCAATACCTAATTTCTTCTAGTTCTGTTACTAATCCAAACTACCATCTACATGAACTCACATATCCACCACTAATAACCATACCAAACTCCTATTAATTTAATCAACCACAAAGAAATTGGAGTAAAAGCATGGAATGGTATCTGTTGAAAATGGCCCTTTTTGCAGGGTTATCCCAAAGTTTTGCCTTCCTCCTCCTCTGTTTATGACTTTGTTTTTTCTGCCTTTAGAACTCTGATCACTCTACCACTGATGACCAGTGCTAAAGTGCATTTGCTCTTATCTAAAATGTGATGGCAATTGGTTTATCCGTGATTGGTCGATATGGTTCACTTATAAGTCCCTAGTAAAGAGGTATACCATATGCCATGGGGATGTAAACCAAATGCTACTAGTGGGCCTGCAGCACTGAAGTAGACTTCCAAACCTAACCCCAGCCTACCAATGCGGGGCCTGTGGGTGCACTTTACTGCCATCTCGACTTGCCATTTTCAACAACTTGCCAAGCCTTAAACTCCCCTTTTATTACATATCAGCTGCCCCTAATGTAGACCCTAAGTAGCCCTAAGGGCAGGTTGCTGTGTAAGGAAAAGGTAGGTCATGTACCTTTTTGTTTTGCATGTCCTGGTACTTACAACCACCCAAGTTTGTTTTCGCTACTGTGAGGCCTGCTTCTCTCATCGGTTACCTTTGGGAATTCCTTAAATGCCCCTTTTAACTGTAATTCCTGATTGCAGAGGAGTAGCTGCTTTATGTTTCATATTATTGGATTGGTAATGGCAAATCCTCTTTAGTGGTAAAGTTGGATCAGGTATTACTTAACTAGAAACTAGAGACATTTCTCTGCTCTTAGCTGTCTTGTGTGTCTTACAGCCTGTCTCCAATACACGTCTGGGGTGGGGTGACAGCTACTCTTTGTGCATTCCCTCTAGACAGCCATGAGTACAAGACACTCAGCTGCATCTGCATTCATCGGCATACTGATGGGTCTTCCTGAGCAAGAGGAAGGGGAGGAGCTGACACATGCACCTCAATAGGTAGTGGCCTTGCTTCACACAAAACACTGATTTACTCCCAAACATAGGCTGGTAGACAGAGGTGGGCTGAAAGGAGACATGTGAACCACAAAGGCTTTGCTTTGTAGTCACCTCCACTTCAAGGACACATTGGCAATAAGTATTGGGTCTATGACCCCCTCTCATTAGTTCACTTTGGGATTCTAAGGAGACTCTGCCAAGAGGAGCTGTACTACAGGAGGAACTGCCACTTTGCTACCTGCCCTGCTGTGTTGGCTTGCTGCCTACTGCCTCTGACCCGAGCAGTGAGAAGGACTGGACCTGTTCTCTACAACCTTTTGCAACCTAAGTAACTCCAAGGGCTTTGTTGGCATGTCTCCTGATCAGAATATTTTAGGGCCATCAAAGATTTCATTCGAACAAATGACCACTGCTAGGCTGTGCTATTCTGAAGCCTGACTCTGCCTGACTCGCCCTCAACCAGTCCTGGGCCTTCACAGTGTGTCGGCAGCCGCTTTTGGGCATCCACATGCATCAGCACAGTGCACTGATCAAGTACCGTTATGTCTGCCTTCTCGAGAGCAGACCATCATGTTAGTCGACTTTGCCGAAGTTGCAACACCCAAAGGAGATCAGTCTCCCGCAAACTTGACATTGCATTTTAACTGTAATAACTTTGGAGGCATTGCTTCACGCTGACCCAGGGAGAAAATCTGTTCCCAATACACCATGTGGATCGCTGTCATTTCCATAGCACAACTGTAAAGAACCTACTGAAAGCGCAAGGGCTCTTTCAGCATTGTACATACTTGAAGTATTCGTAACTTAAAATGCTTTAATTGGATTCTTATCATGTTTATCTTGTTTTGAAGAGTAAAAGAGATACTATTTTCATATCTCATTGTGGAGTCTTTTTTGTGGTGTTTTCACTGTGCTACTCTACCCACGTATGCACGACTGCTTTACACATTGCCTCTCATGTTAAGCCGGACGGCTCTGTGCCAAGCTATCAGAGGGTGAGCATGGGCTGATTTAAGTGTGTGACTGACTTACGCTGACAAGGATTGCAGTTCCTTCTTGGACAGGGTGCATACCTCTGCCAACTAGAGGCCTGATTTCTAACCGTATCCTTGAGAGCACAAGACTTATCCCAATAACCAACAACAACAACTGCATTATCTACCAACCTCAGGTTCCACAGCAGTGTGCTACCTGGCGTAAAGCACTTCAATGCCTCGTAGGGGTAAGAAGTGTCATATAAACACAATACAATACATACTACCCAGAGGCAGTACAAAGGACTGTAGGCAACTGAGCTGGAGGAAAGTGGGGGAGGTGGGGGTTAGTAGGGCAGTGCACGTTTGGCAGTGATTTTCTGGGAAGACCTGAAGTTATGTTTAATCATCACTGGATTGTAGTTGGCTTCCCAGTGCCTCACCACCACGGTTTCTAGAGCTCTGTGGGCTGTGTCCCCTCAGAATTGGATTATTTTAGGGGACCTGACCGATCATGGGGAAATAGCAAACATTCGACTTCCAGCCAGCTCCGAGTTCAGAAAGCTGGGTTAACACCCTTGAGCAAATTGTTAACGGGTCTACCATAAACAGTGCACACTCTGGACAACAATTTTTGCACCCCATCTTCATCTCTGCATGACCTGAGAGTCATGTCGATTATTTCGTTTCATCCAAAGAGGGGCATTGACTTTGTCAATGTTTTTAGCCATATTGTACAGCATCATGACTGCTGTGCAGCATGGCTGAGAGTTTAAAAAAAAAAAAAAAACAGTTCTATAATGCAGGCAGCACTGGCCATATCAAAATGCTTTTTTTTATTGCTGGTGTGAGGGCAGGGCGGGAGGCACGACAGAGGGAGGGGCATGCAACATGGAGGGTGAGGATAAAAAAAAAAGCACTATGATGCAGCCAGCAGTCTTTTTTGTTGAGGGGTCAACTAGCAATGGAAGGAGAGAAGGCGAATGAGTACGGGCAAGATTTTTCTTGCCGACAGCAGGGTGGACATGCAACAAGGAGGGTGTGGGTTAAAAAACCCCCAAAAAAACACAATGGCGTGGCTAGCAGTGTCCACGTTGCAGCATGTTTTTTTGTTCTTGGTTTTGATGGGTGTGGCAACCAGCAATGGGGGGGAGGGGGGGCAGGCAGGTGAGAGGGGCAAGTTTTTTCTTGCTGGCAGGAGGCATGAGAGAGAGGGCATGCATCAATGAGGGTCTGGGAGAAAAAAAGAGTAATATGACTTGGTTAGTGGTGTCTGTGTTGCAATGTTTTTTTGTCCCGGCGGGTGTCTACAACCAGCAATGAAAGTAGGTAGAGAGGGTGAGTAGGGACAGGTTTTCTCTTGGTGGCAGGAGGGAGGGCAAGCAACATGGAGGGTATGGGTAAAAAAAAAAAGGGGTATGACGGATCGGAGGTACCAGCAACAGATGGCGAGAGGGCGGTGAGTGGGGGAAAAGGTTTTTATTGCTGGCAGGAGGCATCACAAAAAAAAAACGGCATGACCTGCCAGCTGTGTCCACATCACAACGCTTTTTTTTAAAATTATAGAAGGTTGGTGGGGCAACCAGAGATGGAAGGAGGGAGCATGGGTGAATGGGGCCAGCAGCATCTGAAGGAGGGAGGGCAGTGAATGAGGGCAAGCAGCAATGGATGGGGGGAGGGTGGGTACTGGGGACAAGCAGCAACAGAAGGAGAGAGAGAGTGGGTGAGTGAAGGCCCCGTAACAACAAAAAAAAAAAAAAAGAGAAAGCCACGTGTAGCCAAGGTACGGATTAATAATTTCTTAAAGTCTGTATTAAATCGCCCAAGAATCGGTAGGCAAGGTACGGATGTAACATTTCTTTTTTTTTTGATAAGCAAATTTGATTGTTTTCAAACACATGAAACATTTCAGCAAATGCACGGAAATCCTCAAGACAATTACGATCATGTAGGCAATGCATCTCGCGATCACAAACCCCATAAACAGTACACAGGTAAGATATGAAGACAACTTAGTCGGAACCCTCCACCATACCCACCCACTTCCCCCACACCCTCCGGTATTTTTTTCCGCAGGATGTAACATTTCTT
The DNA here is from genome assembly GCA_963921515.1 of Calotriton arnoldi. Classification (NCBI taxonomy): domain Eukaryota; kingdom Metazoa; phylum Chordata; class Amphibia; order Caudata; family Salamandridae; genus Calotriton; species Calotriton arnoldi. Next base: position 331,867 of record CAWUFW010005548.1, on the reverse strand, counting down.
AAAGTGTGTATTGAATCGCCCAAGATCTAACAGAGCTCTGCGCGTACGTGTGTATATCAAAAATATAAATAAAACAATGTGAATTATGACAAGACTTATTTGTTTTGTCATTAATACACCAGGCAGATATTGTTAAAACCCTATTACTCTGGATCACTGATGTAAATTGTGAATACTTTTTTTATGTACTAATATCAATAAAATCTTGCTAATAATATTCAAGGTTGTGCTTTAATTTCTATACTACTTTGTGTCATCATCCTGTTATGTTCAATTCTTTCCGTATGCTACAATTAAATGTGTGCAAAACAAGCTGCATCTGAGGGGGACATACATTTTGATAACCTTGTTTCTTAAAATAATTAAGCAAGGGGAACCCCCTTACTTCTGAATCTTGCACTTGCACAGCTTTCCCTTATTACAGGGTTAATTTATATAGATTATTCACTGAAATAACAAAGGTTACTGAGACGTTTAAGCTAGGAAACAGAATTTTAAAAACCTTAGGAATTCACTAAAAAAACTAAGGTTACAGGGATGTTATAGCTAGTTTCAGATTTTACACACACAAAACCATAAAAAACTCAGCAGTAGTTCGAGATATCTCAAGTAACTATAACTCGAGCCCTGAGGTAACTATAACTCGCATCCCTGCCATGCACAGCTTCCTCATCAATAATTTTACAGCAAATGTTGCAGAGATATTATCAATGATGTCATAGAAGACATGTCATAGAAGAGATCATGAGTGATGTAATATGTGGGGTAACAAGCAGTGCATGGCAAGGGCACGAGTCATAGTTACCTTAAGGCACAAGTTATAGTTACTTGAGGTAACTAACTATAGCTGCTGAGTTTCTATGGTTTTGTGTGTGTAAAATCTGAAGGTAACTATAACATCCCTGTAGCCTTTGTTTTTTGTTGTTGTGAATTTCTAAGGTATTTTTTAATTTCGGCCCCAGAGACCCTATCCCCCGGGGCCCAGCCAATAAAGGGTGGGTGCTCTGGTGCCGACTCAGAGCACCCACTATCTCCTTGTGGGGGGGGGGGCCGCAGGGGGAGCCTCAAGGCCCCTGCGGCCCCAGACACATCCAGCGAGAGCCGGCATTGCTGCCGCCAGCAGGGAGCAGCTAAAAATGCTGCTCATTGTGGGCGGGACCAATATTCAGATCGGTTTCCCTGTCCGCATCACTGTGGGCAGGGATACAGATCTGATGTCCACTACTTCGGACGGGAGCATTTTTAAAGGCCCCGGGGCATGTAATTGCCGGGGTCGAAATCGGCCCAGGAGGAGGGGCTGTGTACTCCCCTCCCACTTTATATTAAGGACGTGCTACGTGTGATGGGGTCCCTGGGGCCGAAATCAGCTCAGGATTGGGGTCGCATGCCGCCTCTCCTACTTAATTTGCAAAGCTGGGCCCTGGAGTACCCAGGGCTGAAATTGGCCTGGGGAGGGGGGGCCACGCACACCCACCCTCCCAAATTATATTTACAAATCCACCCTCCTCCCAAGACCTGGCCCACCCAGGAGGAAGAAAGAAAACAAGCGCGGGAGCTCGCACTTTTTATTTTTTTCATTTTACAGCAGATTTGTGGATCCTCTGCAAATTTGCAGCAGCATTTTTTTTTAATGTTTTTGGCCCCAGGTGGGATCTCTGTGGGACCCCAGGACTAGGGGGTCCGGGTATTCCTACCCTGTCCCCTTCTGTTTTTTCAGTGTTTTTTTTTGGGAGACTCGGGCTGAGTCCCGAGTCCAAAGATGGCTGTCGCCACCACTTCCTGGTTGAAGTGGTGGCAGCCCATCATATCTCACCATGAGATCTGTTGGATCCGCTGAGGCTTCGCCACCCGAAATATACATAAATCTTTTTTCTTTAATAACTCTAAAACTACTGAACAGATTTACGCCAAATTACAAAAGGCACTCTTTCTAGACCAAGATCTAGCTTTCTGCCAAATTTGGTGTAATTCCATTTAGCGGTTCAGGCTGTAGTCGTGTTCAAAATTCCTATGGAAATTGAATGGGGAAAATGTGTTTTGGGACCCACCTTATACTTGGCCCCCGCTTAATGAATCACGCTGAAACTTTCCAACCAGCAGCTGAAGTGAGTTGTAAACTAGTTTTGAAAATTCTGGGAAGAATTGTCAAACGGCGCCAAAGTGATTAGCAAAACAAAAAACACTTTTCATAAGGAAACTAGGTCGTAACTAGAACTACCTCGACATAAGTTTATAATTAGCTTCCCTAACAATGTACAAGTCATGTGAGGTCAGTAAAAGCTTCTCTAACACAGTTTGGGCATGTCAAGCTACCCTCACACGCAGCAAGGACAGTGAGACATCTTCTCGAAAAAAAAGAAGTCAATAGCGCTTACAATTCAAGCTTCCATCACACCATCACATACAGTACACTGTTCCACATTTGTTCCATGTTTGTGGTTTCCAGTAACGATAATTCCCCCCAATGATGGTCCCAAATAATTATTGTCCCCAGTGATAACACTTCCCAATGAAGGCTGCTCACTAATGATTATTAGCCCGAAATGATGAACCCCATTTAGAGTTTTACACAATAGTATCTGCCCCCAAATGATAACGGTCTTCAGTTACATCCTTTGCGAATGACTGCTATCTCTAATGATGACTGCACCTAAAGCGACGGTCATCAATGACTGAACCCGAGACAACTGCCCTAATGAGGACTATCACCAATGATCATAAAAAAAATCCAAATGTAGACTACTGCCAATGACTGCCCCAATAATAGATGTCCTGTTAATAAATGTCCCAGTAAACGAATGTTCTAATTAATTGCTGAGAACAAACGTCCTAAATGACAGACTGCACACAAATGATTAACATCCCCAACAACAAATCACATCTGCGTTTAATGATGACCATCTACAATGGTAACGGTTATCCAATGACTTTTTACTCACTTGTAGTGCTGGAAGAGGTCACCATTGATCTTGTACTCTGCTGTGGCATGGACTCCATGCAGGCTTGCGAATCCCATTCCTCATCCTGACGTTGAAGATAACAGACGAGATGTGCCTCTGTGGAGAGAGAACCAAGCAAGATGAAACTGGACCACAGTGCAAGATCTTCAATATATCCACACTATTGTGCTCTAGGTCAGGGCCCTTCCAGCATGGCTGAAAGCAAGGACTATGAGGTTGCCTCTTACACACAGTCCACACTGCCTGGGGTGCTACGACTGAAAACAAGGTCACAGTTCTTAACTCAAGCAATTCCCTCAGAAATAGAGCCATCTAGCAAAGATCTCTCATTCGGTGTGGGTGGAGCTACTGGCATATTTATGGCAGAAACATTTTTCCAATAATAAATGCAGATGCAATTGACATGTCAAGAATATTGTGCATCAAAGGGTCTGTAATTGACCTCTAACCACAGCACAAACAAACTGGGCAGTGTGAGAAGCTGTGCATTCCCTCACCACAGCAGGTCCCTTCTGAGCTCTCCACCACTAGGGCTTAATTTTAGGTCTCGCCTACAAGACAATAGAAGCCGTCTGTTTGTGAAAGACCTTTGATGCTCTTACTAAATACTTGCAGTGGACTTAGAGGCCATCCACTGCTTACCATTGGTCGGCTTTATTGTCATTTGTTTGGTTGCTTCTTATTCAATGGCTTTCCTTCACTCTTCTTGTGTTTGTCCTTCCCTTTGAACATAGCCTTTTTACCATCCTTTTGAATGGCTGACTTGTATACTTTTAAGTAAAAAAGAACACCCTTTGGGCTTGTTCGTCAGATCTCAGACACTTGGCACTCTTACCATAATCTCATTCCTCACTTTATATATACCTCCGGTCACATTAAGGTTCAGACAACACACCTGTGGATTATTAAAATAATTTTTCTCTTTAACACTTTATTTGTAACCAAATCACTATATCTGATCCAAAAAACAATTATCAAATCTCATAAAGGTACCAAAAAATATGGAACCACAATTCTTTAAAAATTACATAAAATGATTAAAAACACATTTATGTTCCCCCCTCACTGCAATAAAAGGGTGTTTTTCTTATTTACCCTATTTTACAATCAGAAAACAATTCATTACACAAACTCGGAAACACAGACAGGGAAAGTACAGTAGACAGTCACATATGTCTTTACAACCACTTATCTGTTTAGATCATTGCTCATAGCACAGAGTATCTTCAAATGGTTAATATCTACTGTGTCATTCAATACCGGTCAGATTTAGTATCATATATGCATCAACACGTTTCGGTGGATACCCAATATTTACACCCACCTTCTTCAGTATATTTCTCCTACAATTTCAATAAAAACAGTTTTGCTTTTGTTCAATATTGTTCTAACTAAGAGCTCTTTCTGAAAGGCTTTTAAGGCTAGGAACACTGTCTTTAGCTCCAAGATATTGATATGCTGTACTGCATCTTGTTCCTTTCAGACCACTTAGACTTTGAGCGAACCCATGTGAGCTCTCCAGCACGAGAGACATCTGTTGTAATGGTTACAGTTGGAGTTGGTTGTGCAAAATTCCTTCCTTGTGTTATGTGTGATCTGTTCCACCACACCGTTTCCTCATGTAGATTCTGCGTGGCACCACTAGATCTTCCCAACTCCGTGTTGCTTGTGACCATTGGTTCTCTAGCCATTCCTGAATTGGTCTCATATGTAATCTCGCATATGGAATCAAAGGGATGCATGAAGCCATATTTCCCAACAATTTCCCCACAGACCTCACTGTTAGAGCTTGCCTCGTCTGGTAAAGGTGAGTTTCCTGAAGTAGTGAAACTAATCTCTTCTCGCTGGGATATACCCTCCCTGGTAATGAACGGATTCTTGCTCCTAGAAACAATTTTTCTAGTACTGAATTTGGGGACAACTTTTCTATGTTTATAGAGAACCCCAGTGTGAAAAGTGTCCTGATCACCTGTTGTATATGCTCCTTGCATTTGTTGTCGGAGTCGGCGCTTACTAACCAGTCATTCAAATAGGGATAAACGTGTATCCTTTGTCTACTTAAGTGTGCTGCCACTGCTGCAAGACACTTTGTCAATACTCTTGGCACTGATTTTATTCTGAAAGCTAGTACTCTGAACTGAGGTCCAGAATTGGGCAAAAAAAAACTGCCTACCTTTGGGATCAAGAAATATGTTCAGTGATTTCCTCTCTTGATCCCTTCTCTGAGTACCTTTTCTATTGTCTTTTTTCCCAGTAATTCCTCTACCTCGAGTAGATGTGATTTTTCTTCGCTTGAATGGACCTTTTTCTTTGGTCCCCTTGCTGGTGGTATTTTGACCAATTCTATGAAACTTCCAAACCTTACGACGTTTATTATCCAGTAGTCTGACGTTATCTTCCTCCACTCCTGAAGGAAGTTTCTTATTCAGCCTCCCACTGGTGTTGAGTGTGAGAGGCTGTTTGTGTAGGGCAAGTCACTTGTTTGCTGAGGTTCAGCCTCCCCTGCGAAGCTGTCCCCTCCCACATAATCTTCCTTGAAAGGATTGGCACCCTTGTTGCTGGTACTGCCAGTGCTACTGGGGTGCAGATGATTGGCTGCCACCTTGGAAGCCCTAATGTGTTGAGCTTGATTAGAAACTGCCTCTTCCTGTAGGCTTATTTGTTGTTGCAGCACCTCTTCTCATGGTACCCCTAAATTGCAACGCTCCCATGGGCTTTGCAGTCTTGTTGTCTTTTTTAAGCTGGTGCAATGTCTTATCCACAATGCCCCTTAACTTTTCCTCATTGAAGGGTGTATTTAGGATATTAGATTGTACCTCCGGTTTAAATCCCAAGGTTCGTAACCATGAATAAAGGCGTAAAGTTGTTCCTGTCATCATTTGGCGACTTGCTGTGTCAGCTGCATCTAATGCAGATTTCAGGCACATATTTGCAATATTATTGCCTTCCTCCGCTTGGCTTGCTGCTCTTTTCCTGTATTGCTCAGGTAGGTGTTTAATGAGCTCTGCCATCTCCTCCCAATGCTGGTATGCATACCTGTTTAGGAGGGTGTTAGAGTTCGCTATACACCATTGATTGGCTGCGCTCCTTTCAAATTTTCTTCCCATGAGTTCAATCTTTTTCTGGAGGTAGCCCATGGAAGTGATAATGGAGTCAGCAGGCCCAGTACCCTTGATTTTGCAGGGTCTTTTGAGGAGTGTTTATATTTCTTCTCTGACCTTGGTGTCACTGCTATACATGTAGCGGGCTCTTTGAATGCCTCCCTTCCGTGATCCAGTAAACTGGGCAACATTGGAAGCAATTGATTAGTTGTCTGCGATGGTATTAGGGTCTTTGGTAGGAAACATGCCTGAAACTTTTCCTCTTCTAGCTGCACTCCATACTTGTCTGCAGTCGTCTTTATTACCTGGTTGAACATTGCAGTGTCATCCTGAGGCAAAGGTCTCAATGGATAAAAAACTACCCCTTCCTCAGGGTAATCAGTTTCTATAACATGCATTTGACTTTCTGCATATTCAGAGTCTTCTGACGCCTGAAGCATTCCCAGGCCTTCTTGTTCTTCTTTCTCTTCATAGAAGGATTCCTCCTCCTCTTCCTGAGCCCCTGGTGTCATGGGGAGGTCTATTTCCACAACCTCCTTCTCCCCCTGGTCTTTTGGTGTCGAAGTTTTTTGAGCAATTTGAAATTCGTTCACAGAGGCATCTAAATCCTTCTTCTTTAGGATCGATAAAGCCATTTCGGCCTTGAGGCAGCACTTCTTTCTCTCGATCTTCACTGAGCGTTCTTCGGGGTCTAGAGTTGAGTTGATTTTCGTTTCGACATTGATGAATCCTTTATGGACGTACTGGTCATCAAGCTTCTCATCTCCTCTTGAGATTTTTCCCCGTTTCGACGTTGAAATGTCTCAACTTTAAATGTCTTTCGACGATTGAGTCTTTTCGGTAGACTTGCCTCCTGCGGAGTCCCTTTAGAGGGATTTGAAGGGTCCCTTGTCTCTGGGCTTGCCTTCGATCGGAGACCTTTTCGACATGGAGGCTCCCTTTAATGCCTTAGTCTGTTTTTTAAATTGTCAAGGGCAATTTTTTCGGCATTACCTGTGGTCTCTTGTCTTTCTTGAGCGGTTCCCCCTCGACCTAGACGATTCTCAGGTCGGCGTCCAAGGCTTCTCCCTCTGTACCTTCAGTGACTTTCTTGTCGTCATCGCCTGACAGGCCCAGGCCTCTCAGGGATGGATTAGGCCTCTGTTCCCTGCATGGCGTAGGGCGCCTGTCTCTGCTTCTCTCTTGCTCTCAGCATCTTTGACTTGAACCCAGCGCAGGCGTTGCAGTCATCACTTCGATGATCGATCGGCAGGCCGAGTTTGCAGACGGAGTCTTCTCCACCACGTGAAACAGAGAGCCCCCTGTCCGGCCATTCTCAAACCTTCGAGGAAACTTCCCCTTTATGCTAGGGAACTCCTCCGGTACCTCTTATTCGTTTATCTTTTTCCGAATTTCTTCAACGAGCTTCTTCCCAGCTTTTCATCTTTCACATGTTGGAAAGCCTTCAGCAAAGCATCCAGACCCAAAGGCAGAAAAAAAGAATCTGAAGATGGAGACCAAGAGTGGGAGCTTCTGGGGGAGGGCGCCCGACGTCACAGGAAGCACCAAATAGGGGATCCATTATTGCCCCCACAAAATAGAAGGACTTCAAAAAGTGGAGCATTCCGGAACCAACCACTAGATGGCGGAATAATGCACAGCATGTGCATCCTGAAAAGATTCACATTGCAAAAATGTGTTTATTATTTGAGGGTAGAGTAATAATCACAGTTCTTGTCAGGATGAACCGCTAAATTTACTAAATAAACATGAGGTCATCCCCATTGTAGCTATGGCACAGAGCAGACAGGTTTAACTTAGAGGCAATGTGTAAAGTATTTATGCAGCACTAAAGCAGTAATAAAGTCAAAATGTAAAACAATAAAAATACCAAAAAGAATTCGAAATATAAAGTAAAATGTGATAAATAAAAGGACACCAAAATAGGAAAACATCCAATAAAGGGAACAAAATGGCTACTTACCAGTAGGCTTAGTTTGGCAGCTTGAAGAATTTTCTGGATTCACATGCTGTGCAATAGTCCGCTATCCAAGTGGTTGGGTCCGGAATCTTTTTTTAGTCCTTTTTTTCCACTTTCTTTTTTTTTTTTTTTTTGCTTTCGGGCATCGTCTGTAGCCATTTAGTGCTATGTCCATTCTCCTATAATGTCAAGCGGGCGCCTCGTAAGCCTTTGCGTGTGGTCACGATCTTAAGATTCCTTTTATTTCCCCTCTGCAACTCCTATTGTCCTAAAAGACTTGCTTTCTGTATTTTGGGTATCGCAGTATCTTTTGCTCACTTCCTGGGGAGGTGGAGGGTCGCATGTGAATTCAGAAAATTCTTGAAGCTGCACAACTACTCCTACTGGCAAGTAACTATTTTGTTTTGCAGCATGATTCCTTTTATGGATTCACATACTGTGCGTTAATTTTATAGCGGTACCTCAAGTCACTCTTTGGGCAGTGCTAGAATGAGGTTGAGCTTGCGAACTGATGTTTCATTACTCTCTGTCCCACTTCCGCATCTTTATTTGGATGTCCACGCAATAGTGTCTTGTGGGGTGTGGATGGATGACCAGGTGGCTGCCATACATATTCTGGTTATGGGCATGTTTACTAGGAAGGCCAGTGTGCCTCCTTATATCCTTGTGGAATGTACTCTGGGCCTTGTCTCCAAGCGCAAGCCTGCCCTCTGGTAGCACAATTGGATTATTTGTATTATCCACCTTGCGAAGGTGCCCTTCGTCACTGGCCAGCCTTTGAATCTGCAAATGATACGAAGAGTTGGCTTCCTTTTCTGACCTCCTTTGTCCTTTCTAGGTAGTACATCACAGTTCTTCACACATCTTGCGTGTGCAGAGTTCTCTCGGTTTGTGCTTTCAGTTGATAAAAGAAGAAGCCTGGTACCTGTATTGCTTGGTTCACATGGATCTGTGATATGGTCTTTGGGAGGAAGAGTGGGTTGGTCCTCATGGTCACTCTGTCCTTGTGTATTTGCAGGTAGGGTTCTTTGGTGGTTAATGCTTGTAGTTCACTCACCAAGCACAGTGATGGGATTGCGATTAGGAAAGCGGCTTTCAAGATCAGGAGCCTTATTTCTGCTTATTTAATGGTTCAAAGGTTGCCCTCAGTTGTGTTAGTACCAGACTGAGGTTCCACATTGGTGTCAGAACTGATCTGGGTGGAGCTATTCTTCTAGGAACCTTTTGTGTTGTGAAGAAGCTTCTACCCATGTGGCCTTGTGTATAGGCTACTATTGCCAACCAGTGTGCCTTTAATGAGGCGTACATCAGGCTGTTGTCTAGCAATCAATCAGTCAATCAATATAGATTTGTAAAGCGTGGTTTATCACCCAACAGGGTATCCAGGCGCTTGCAGGTCCCGGAGACTCATTCGAACAGCCAGGTCTTGATAGGAAAGCAAGGTGAAAGCAGTGAAAAAGAGGGGGAAAAGGAGGAAAAGGCACTCAAAAAACATTGGTAAAAGCAAGGAGAAGGCAGTGAAAAAGAGGGAAAAGCAGGCAGAAGGCACTCAAAAAATTGGGGAAATAGCACGGAGAACACAATGAAAATGAGGGGAAAGTGAGAAACCACTCAAAAAACAGGAGGAAAAACAAGGAGAAAGCAGTGAAAAGCGCACGGAGAAGACAGGAGCAAGAGCGATGCAGCATCACGCACGGGAACAGCTGGGCCTGGGGCACACAGATAAGGTATCTGATCATCGTTGTGTCTTCTGTTCAGCTGAGGAACAGTCCTGTCTCTGCACCACAAGACATACCTCTGCCATTTTGCCATGTACTATTTCCTAATACTTGGTCTTCTTGCTTCCTTCAGAACATCCATGGATCATTTTGGTAGGTTCAAGTATCCAAACTCTATGTCCTCAGGAGCCAGGCTGCTTACTGCCGGGTGATGGACCATGCCTCCCTGCATGGAAAGAAGGTTGAGCTTCTCTGGTAGTCTTTTTAAATTTCCTTGTGCCATATCCACTAGGTGCGAGAACCACATTTGTCTTTACCATTGAGGAGCCATTAGGATCAGTGCCATCTGAGACTGTTTGCACTTATTAGTAAGGTATGAGGGGAATCGGTGGAAAAGCGTATGCAAATTTCCCTGACCACTATCAACAGGCCATGCTCCTGGGAGTGGCACTGTAGGTGAGAAAAACAAGTAATATGCTGTTCCTGTTCGGTTAAAAATGAGTCAGTTAAAGGGATCTAGAATTGCTCGGCCATGAATGGTTCAGAGGTGGGAATCCATTTTATTGGAATATAGGGCCCTCACACACCCTGATGGGTGTCATGCTTCATCATCGGGCTGCTCCTCGTCGGGTCGGCGCTGCAATACCCGACGGGCTCCCAATGAGGGGCACTTTGGCGGAGATCTTTTTTCCAATAGCCGTTTGGTGCCGTGGGGGTGAGGGGCCTAGTGAGTGAAGATGTAAAAAAAAGGTGCGTAGGATAAGTGAATTAAAACAGGGTTAGGAGTACCAACAATGATAATTTTAATGAGTGGGTCTCCTACCCTGAGTAAAAAAACAAAAGGCGCAAAGCTGGGATGTCTCAGATGGGGCGCTCTTTTGTGCGACTGGTCAACATGTTCCTCGCCTAATCCTAAATCTAGGGGCGATTCGTCAGGACCTAGGTGCCTGGATGCGACGTCTTGGCATTTTGCATTTTCTGGGGATGTAAACAGATCAATCTCTGGGGTGGCCCACTGGCAGAGAACCTCTTGGAGCACTAGCTTGTTTAGTTCCCATTCGTGCAATATGGATGTTTGTCTGCTTAGTCTGTCTGCTTCTCTGTTCTCTATGCCTGGTAGGTGTATTGTTATCAAGGTTATTCCTTTCTGAATGGCCCATCTCCAGATCTCTTGGGCTAGCTTTGACAGCACGTGCAACCTTGTCCCTCCTTGTTTGTTCAGATAGAACTTCGTGGACGTGTTGGCCATCTGGATTTACACAGTCTTTCCCTTCACCTGTATCTGAAAGGCCTTTAGGGCCAGGCAACCCGTTTTAGTTCCAGGGCATTTATGTGCTAGAGTACTTCTTCTGCATTCCTTAGCTCTCTGATCTTCAGTTTCCCCATGTGCGCTCCCCAGCCCGCGTGGGACACGTCCACAGAGATGGTCACTGTCGGAGTTGGTTGCATTAAAGGCCTGCCTACTGTTATGTTTTCCACATTCCACCATGTCATCTATTCCTGTACTCTTTGTGATACAACTACTAGATCTTCCCAACTCCCCATGGCCTGTGGCCATTGGTTTTGGATCAACTCCTGTAATGGTTTCATGTGTAGCCTTGCATGTGGGATGCATAAGGCCTTCATGCCCATCCTCTTCCCCACAGTTCTCACTGTCAGAGACTGACCCTTAGGTTAGCTCCAAGCCTGGTCTGTGATTGCCTGAATCCTCTTTAGGGTGGGGACGGCTCTTGCCACCACAGTGTTGATTCTCGCTCCCAGGAAACTCTTTTCTCTCTCCGGTTTCGTCAAAGACTTTTGTAGGTTGATCGTGAAACCTAGCCCGTGACACGTGTCCATGACTGTACTGGTGTCATTTTCTCACTGCAAGAGCTTGCTTTGATTAGCCAGTCATCTAGGTCCGGGTAGACATGTATTGTCATCCGTCTTAAGTGGGCTGCAACTGCAAACAGGCATTTTGTGAATACCCTCAGTGTTAAATTGATTCTAATGGTAGTGGCTCTTGTAGACTACGAACCTTAGATATCTTTTGTGTTTGCAGTTCATGGGAACGTGTAGTTAAGTGTCCTTTAGGTCTATTGTTGTTATGTAGTCCCTTTCCAACAACCACAGGATGGCCTCTTGCAAAAATTTGAAGTAAAATAATTGCGTCTTTTCGAACTTGTTTAAGAAGAGCAGGTCCAGGACTGGTCTTGAAGACTTGTCCGGTTTTGGGACGAGAAGTATGCGGAGTAGTTTCTGTGACTGATTTCTGCTGTGAGCACTCTCTATTGCCCTTTTTTGTAAAAGGTCCTGCGCTTTGTGTTGCAGGCAGAGCCTTTACTCCTCCTGATGTGTTTTTTTCTTTAATTTGACCCCAAGTGGCACCTGTACAAGTTCTATGCAGTAACCATGTTGGATGATGTTGAGGATCCATTTGTCTGACGTGACCCTCCTCCACTCCTGGGGGAAGACCTCTATCCTGCTCCCCTCTGCTGTTATGTGGTGGAGCAGTTGATAGGTGGAGTCACTTGCTGGAGGAGTTGGCCCCCCTGGAAGGTTGTCTGCTTCCTCTGGCCCGACTGGGCTCACGCTGAGGTGTTGTTAACTGCCACTGTTGCTGCACTTCCTGATGTCGAGCAGTTGTTGGTAGGATGGCTGTGACTTTGCGCTTTGAAAGCTTCCCAGGCCTGCATATCTTCTCACCAGGGTTGTTCCCTTTCTTCGTTGACCCAGGAGCTGCAACGTTCCCATAGCCCTTGCAATGTCATTGCCCTTTTTTATCAATAGTGCGTTTATAATGTTTGCCTGAACCTCATTTCAAAAACTGGACACCCGTAGCCAGGCAGAGGACATCTCTTGTTCCTCTTGTGGTTCGGGGGTCACTGGTGGATCGAGCTTCCTGTGCTCTTCTTCCTACCCGCTCTTCTCCCATGGAAGTTTCGAGGGGATTCTAAATTCTTTCATAGAAGACCCAAAATATTTATTTTTCTGTAGGATCGCCGCCATTTCAGCTTTGAGCGGTCTCTTCTTTCTCTCAATTTTGAACGCCTGCTGTTTTGCCTACCTCTAACACCTCAGCATCGGAGCCTTCCACTTCAACCACTCCGGATTTCTTGACGTTGTCTTCCTCCTTGCTCGACAGGTCGAAGTCCTTCAGCGACAGGCTCCCTTTTCTCTGTGTTTCCATGGTTGCTTGTTGTTCTCGCCTCTGCCTCTCCCTTCCTCTCAGGGTTTTCAGTCTGAATTCGGTAAAAGCTTTGCAGTTCTTCTTGCCATGGTCCCCTGGCAGGCAGAAGTTTCAGGGATGCCCTTCTGGGCAATCTTTCAGTTGCACTTAGCGCAGAATCTAAAGGGAGTATTTTCCGTTTCCCCTGATGGTTCTCTCTCCCCTTCTGTGAATTCTCAGATCACATGGTCGACGACTTACACAATCCTCTCCCTTCTCCGGTGATCTGCAGTCACCTTCTCTGTGATTTTCTGGGGCTTAAGGTAATTCACCTTTTGCTCTTTGTTTTCCTGTCCTTTCTTCACAATTCGTCGTATTTCTTTCAGCGATTCTTTCAGCATCCAGAGAGCTCGACTGTTGGTTCCAGACCTAATGGCAGAAAACAAAATCTGAAAATGGCCCCCATGCAGGTCATAGGAGGATGGACATAATTCCTAATGGCTACAAACAACGCCCAAAAGAGAAAAAAAAGCATGTGAATACACAAAGACATTTGTGCTGCAAAACCGGAGATATGATTTTTTACATTTTTAAGTGGAGATAGTGACAAGAAGCACAAAGTACCAATTATAGTCAATGGTCGTGGTAAAACAAGACCTAGGTGCATTTTGAAGCTGACTGTGATGGAGCGTGGCTCGGATACACTAACCAAGTTCGACCTGGTTAAAGATTTCACCATCTGACTTTAGTCCTTAAAGTCCTGATCCATCACAGGAAAACACTTCTAAAAAAAAAAATTTTAATTTTTTAAAACAGGGCCTCAGGGAGGCACTCAGAGACTCAAAGGGTGGCAGGCAGAGCCCAACAGGAGAGTCCAGTTCAAGGTCCACTCACCACTGGTCAGCTGGGCAGGCGCAGGAAAATGCCTCTTATAGCATATTGTGTACCTGCAGCTTTAACAGGAGGTCAGCCCTATGATTCTTGGAGTCCACTTCATTTTGTCCTGGTAATAGAGGGAGGGCAGTTGCAGTCATCAGATCTCTTCTCGGGTCACAGACAGCAGAAACAGTCCTCTTCTGTTCTTCCACACTACCAGAAAATGTCCTGAAGTGGGTGCCTGGAGATTTTACATTTAGGCATGGCATGAGCTGGTGGGTGGGAATGACCCTGGGCTCCCCTAACCAATGGGGTAAAGGTTCCTGTGGCTAACCATACCCACTTTTGGCATTTTCAAGATGGTGGACGTCTTCAGCCACACTAAACACTGTGATGTCAACAAGAGGCCCACTGTGATTGGGGCCGGTCTGGCTGGGGGGACAAAAGGCGGGAGCTGACCTGGGTGTTAGCTACATCTGCTTGGGACACAGTAGGTCTCTTTGTAGTTAATCAAGTTCCTGAGCTCAGCCCACAGGCCAGCCTGCCATGGGCATAACACTAGCTCCCCACTACCAAGGCATTTTGTCCCTGTCCTGGGAGCATGTTTACACCACATTCACACCTATTCAAATGCGAATTACTGGCTTGCAAAATTGGGAGAACAAAATACAGATTAGATTCCAGAGACTTCAAGCAGGGCAATGGTAACTTCCCAGAAGTACCTTTTCCTTAATGGTTATATAAAATTTGATGTTACGATTACAATGGATTTTGAATAACTATTAAAAAAGAGTCCTTGAATTATTTTCCTAGCATCATTGGATGCAATAATGTATCCTAATGTTTTCCTATGGAGCAGCTCAGCCTTGCTACTGTGAAAATAGCTTTTGGGCCTATTTTACTGTAATCACGTGGAATGGTAAACTTTTACATGCCTTACTTTTAAATACCATGCACCTGGCCTTATCAGTAATAAGGCTTACATGAGGTGACTTATTAATATTTAAAAGAAGGTTTTGACCTGTAAAAAGGTTTTATTTTGACAGGTTTAATTATCAGTTTAAAACTGCACAGCCAGGCTACAATGGTAAGCCTGGACACAGGTTTGCTAGGTCACAGCAGTGGGTGGCACAATGGGTGCTTCTGCCCACTAGTGACCTTTAACTTACAGGCCCAGGGTACACTCTGTACCATATACTAGGGACTTATAGGTAATTTAAATATGACAATCGGGTGTACACAAATTTCTACATGATAAAAGGGGGAGTACAAGCCCATTACTACTGTTTAGCAGGAGTAAAGCATGCAGAGTTCTATGGCCAACAAAAATGGGGTCCAGCAAAAAGGCAAAACAAAATCCAGGGTGAGTCTGCCAAAAGGGAAAATTTCCAACATTCACTCTCCCTATGAAAATTTTTACCTGGCTAAATGAAAACAAGCATTGGCATAGCCAATAGGTCTCGCCTTTGGGACCTTATAAGTGTTTAACCATGCAACAGTTCATGTTGTTGCACCAACGATATTGTGCTGCATAACTAAATACTTATAAGGTCCCCAAAAGCGAGACATATTGGCTATGCCAATGCTTGTTTATTTTCCAACGACAACCCCCCTTGCGCAGGAGGCAGATTAAGAGACCCACCAGGATATGGCGGCACTGATTACGAAGTATTGCGGCACCAAAACAGGACTTTTGAGGCACAGAATGGTGATTTTGTCGCAGTTTGTCCACACTTATTGAACTCACATTCACTCCGTTCAGCCTCTAAGCAGAGCACGTCACTTTGACATAGACATGTTTACAGTGTGTGATCTGACTTTGCACTATACATTCCTTTATGACAAGAATATAAAGCATAGGTGAAGCAGAGCAGCGCGTGGCTCATGCACACACCTCGTCATCCCCACAGACACTCCCAGCCGGTTGGCACCTGCTGGCAGAGGGCTCCAGGCTGGGGGTGGGCATCTTCGGAGCTGGACAGTAGGCATCAAGCAGGTGGACCTGGAAAGGAGCTGACAGTAGGCACGGATAACCTTGCAAGTTAACGCCCAGAAACTCGTGCATTTGTGGCTTTCCCAAACGCTGAGCCAACCCTCTCTTACCCAGGAAACTCCCCTCCGGGGTGGAAACAACAGAGTCAGACCCTACATTTGGCGGGGTGAAGGGGAAGTGCTGCCCACTTGGGGACAAATATTTTACCCATGCAAGAAAAAAAAATATTTTACCCGTGCAAGACCACCTACTCCTCAGCACTGTGCAACCATTTTTAATGTGTTCAACTCCGCATATCTCGGTAGCAATGACAGTATAGTGACAGAATTATAGGTGAGGTGTCAGCACAGGCTTTAAAAATCTCGTTCGCCGGTTAGCAGGAAAAGCAACAGCGTTTGGAGGAAAACAGGAAGCGGCTGGGGGGATTAGCAGGAAGCCGGAAATGGTTAGCGGAAGAGGATTTCAGGAAGCGGTTCAAGTAGGCAGAAGTCGCTGAAGGACAAAGCGGCACGTAGTTAGGAGGACATTGGATGGATTTAACTTGGAGCAGTGAGAGATTAGGGCTGGGGTTGGCGGGAAGCGCTGTGGTTTGGGAGTTGGAAACTGAATACGCAGCACGTGAGCAGATATATACAGGCGCTCTTTTGAAACAAATAGAATTGAGGGGCTATGGAGGCGGATTGAGGTAGCAACACACACTCGTTAAAGTACAGGGCAGACTGGAAAGAGGTGAGGGGTATGCTGGTAAGAGGTACAGTGCAGATATGCACCGGAAAGTAATGGGGGCATGGTAGGCTGGTAATAAAGTTGATGCCAATCTGCAGGCAGACTAAAGTGAAAGGGAAAAGTGCAGGGAAAGCTGGCGATGCAGAGGAAAAGAGCAGCGGCGGGAAATAGATACAGGACAGAGCTCAGGGCAAACACTGTATGGCAAGGTCGGGCAGTTTCGCAGTGCAGAGAATGAGGTGCAGGCAGACGGTTTAAGGAAAGGTTGCGGGGCCGACTGACAGCGCTGAGGATAAGCTGCAGAACGGACAGACAGCGCACAGAATGAGTTACAAGACAGGCCGACAGTACAAAGAGGATAAACTGACAGCGCAGAGGATGGCGTGAAGGGCGAGTGGATACTGCAGAGAAGCATGGCCGCCGGACAGTGCAAGACGCGCAGCGTTTACCTTGCCACTCGTGCACGTTTGGCGTTTCCCTTGCGGAAGCGAGCAGCGGCGCCATCTGTTTTGAAAGCGCGATCAAGATAATTAAAAACAGATGGCGCCGCTGCTCGCTCCCGCAAGGGAAACGCCAAACGTGCACGAGTGGCAATACAAACCAATGGAAAACATGCACGCGTTTAGGCAAAAGTCCTGAGCGATGGCTAAAGGTCCCCTCCTAAGCAGCGCTTGCGCGCTGCGTAGGCAAGACCTAAACATCACTCATCACAGAGAAGCTTGAACATGTATGCAGATTTTATTTACCCGAGTTTACCTATTGTGAACTTTTTTCTTGTGCATTATACAGAAAAACAGCTGTTTTCTGTAGAGCATATCTGATGCAGAATATTTTTGTTGGTGTTATATAAAGATACAAGCAACATTAAATGTCATACAGGTCACGCGGCTGTAGCAAATCAAAACAATTGTGCAAAGTTGGGGGGCGCTAGGTGGCGCACGAGCAAGATGGCCGCACTGATGTGAGGCTCCTGCAGCTCGGCTCATAAATCCGTTCTTTATCCTCCTATAAATATAAGCTAATGGAAAAAACAATCACCATATAATGCGGAAAGAATAAGGTATCCTTGAGGGGAAAACTGGGGCAGCAGGAAGATTCGGAAGTGCTGTGGAGCCATGCTCGAGAATTGACCGACGACCCGGCTGGGAACACTGGGAAGTGCAGACCGGCGCTGGGAAATACGCGAGATCGCGGCGCCCACGAGGTGTGCAGGCCCCACTACGAAACAACTGAGGCAGAGCGTAGTGGAGAACGGAGGTGAGGCTACCGCAGCGCCTACCCTGTTGAATGCAGCGATAACACATAGGGACAGAAAACTGAAGCACTCACACGTGTCCGTCTGCCGCATCGGCACGAGCTGGGTGCAGTGAGGCAACCATTGAGGAGGTCCGTGGGAGAGTAGACACCGACCGGAGCGAGCGGTCGCCGCTGCGCCAGGGAATCAGCATATACTGAGGGCGAAGAAGCAACTGGGAGCCGACTAAAGTGAAAGCGGCACGGACTATACGCACTGTCCAGAGAAGGGCTCGCTTGCGATGGGAACTGTGAGGAGGTGAGCGCCTATGGTGGGAATAATGAGATAGTGGGCGGACATTAGGAAGCGCAAAGCCGTGCTATTGCCGTGCTATTGAAGGACAATCAGTTGTGCATGCCAGGCCGCTGACACACTGCTGCAGCCGATCGCGTGACACCATTGATAAGAAGCAGTTAATGGAAAAAGGCGCCGGAACACTCACGCGCCTTCCATCACGGTCGCAGTGGTCAGATTAAACCGCGCACTACCTGGAAAACACGAGGCACGATAGCGCACATAGGCACGCATACCCGGAAAAGCGCAGTCACATCGCTGCGGAGCGCATATAGTGTGCAAACTGGCCTGGGTCACTACACTGCGAGCATTGCAGCCATACCCTACTAAAGACCCACAGGGCTACAGACAACAAAGGAAACCGCTTAATCCTGCTATAACTCCTAGCACCATCGCAGCACATAATATCATTAGCAGGAGAGAACAATAAAGCTTGCACACACGTTGCAGCAGAAAGACGGCGCCGACAAAACTGGACACAACACGGCGGCTTGGTTAACATAAAGTGGTCAGAAATAGACACGTGCAGCGCAGATAGCGACGCCACGTTAGAAAGAGGCTCACTAGGATACGGCGGACAAGGGACACGCTCAGAACACTATTTAGGCGTAACTGATGACAACACTGAAAGACGGGACTTGAGGCCGGAGCATAAGGACTGAGACCCGCACTGAGGCGGAGCACAAAGACGCGGCGGGGCCTCAGGGCGAGCGCGCTTATGGGGAAGCCAGACGCCAGACAGCCACGGCTGAACTTTGAAGCCAAGAGAAATACCCGGATGCAACAAGAAGCGCACAATATGGCAGGAATAGAGACCATATCCACCCCGGGACAAGCATCCCCTAACAAGACTAATGAGGATATGAAAACCATTCTTCAGGAGGTCAGACAAGGCATCACCGCAATAGCAGACAAGATGGATGCCATGACGACAAGAATGGATGCTATAGTCCACAAGTTGGACAAACATGAAGACCGGATCACGGAGGTCGAAAGGCGAGTCTCTGACGCAGAAGACGTGACAGCCCAAACTCAGGAGGGCATGGCGCAGATGGACAAACTCTTAAAAATAATAGCCGCCAAAAGCGAAGATCTTGAAGCACGCAGTCGGCGTAATAATATACGCGTACTTGGGGTCCCGGAAAGCACCAACACTGGCAGAATGGAAGAATACATTGAGAAAATACTGGTGGGAACCTTCGGAGCAGAGGCATTCTCGCCGCAATTCATAATTGAAAGGGCGCATCGCTCACTGGGCCCCCGCCCGCCGCCAGGCAGCGCGCCACGACCAATCATCGCACGCCTGCTGAATTATAGGGATCGGGACACAGCACTTAAAAAGCCCGAGAACACCGTCAACTCTGCTTCGATGGCGTCACGTTCTCCATATATCCCGACTTTACCACGACAGTACAGGAGGAGCGACGAAAATTCCTGCCAGCTAAGCAGAAACTGAGACAGGCCCAGATAGACTATGCACTGCTATATCCGGCGCGCCTCAGAATCACTCATCAGGGGAAACAGTCTTTTTCACCAGACCTCAACAAGTAGATGAATTCCTGAAACGACTCAAACGGAACAACGCATCGATGGACCAACACGACTCGCATGCGAGATCACTGTCCCCCCCGCCAGGAGCGAGCTGCACTGAAAGCACAAAGAAATGACACACTGAACTGGGAACCAGCCGACCACAACACCTTCAGGAAGAAGCTCAACAAGCATGCAGTAACGAACTGGACAGAGTTCGATACAAGGCAGATAAGTGACACTAGAAACTAGACCCCAATTTGATCCCCTAATCCCTGGTTCGATTATTAGTACGAGAGACACATGTAAGTCGAGCATCCCCAGCCCGCCCGAGATTGTTTGTAACACCACCTCGGTGCTCAAAGGGTGAGGGGTTATCGTGCATACACCTAGGGGTTTCCCCATACGGGTATTCCCCCAATCGAACTTTGCTGCAGGTTCTGGGCAGCATGAGTTTACTGTTTTTGAGTGCAAGGGTGGGGGTGGGTATATAGTTACTGGCATAATTGGGATGCTTCAGTGGGTGGGGGGAGGAAAGGAGGGGGTATTAAATATAGTCACCACTATTCGAATGGCACATAAAACTGGACAGAGAGATAGTTACATGTCTGTCAGCATCAATGTTTTGCGGCCCCAAGGCCAGGTACAGCGAAGCACATGGAGTATTGGCTGATCCGAATGCACAGGCGAAATTACAGCTACTCACTTGGAATGTTAGAGGGTTGGGCGACCCTCGAAAGCGGCGCCAAATTCTGGCGTACTTAGATCGACATCAAATTAATGTAGCTATGCTACAAGAAACACACATTGACCCTAAGCGCACCCATAATTTCGCGCACAGATGGGCGGAACACAGAATATTCTCTTCTTACTCCTCCTATAGCAGGGGTACAGCGATACTCATCAAAAAGCACACTCCCTTTGCTCTAGCAGGCGCTGCCTGGGATTCGCAGGGTAGATACTGTTTGGTTTGGGGCAGATTAGGTGCAGAGTCAGTTACGTTGGCTTGTTGTTACGGCCCAAATATTGACACTCCTGATTTTTATGCCACACTGTGGGGGAAGATAGCCGAAATAGGGTCCAGACATATAGTGTGGGGGGGGGACTTCAACGTCACATATGACCCTGCCGTTGATAGATCGAATCCTGCCGCGCACCACTATAATAAATCGCGCGCAACCCTGCAAGACATAATTGAAGCTAATCAACTGATTGACGCCTGGCGACATATGCACCAACATACAAAAGAAGGCACACATTTCACCGCACACGCTGCCTCGTGGGCAAGATTAGATTACTGGCTACTGTCACGGGGGCTGGGACCGGCTATATTCGCAACCACGCATTTGGCAAGGACATACTCAGACCATGCCCCAGTACAACTCACGTTAGCCCCACAAGGTTATAGCCCACCCCGTATTGAATGGAAATTGCAGCCCTCCGCGTTACTAGACACGGTCTTTCAAACTGAGCTAGGGGAGGAAATCAAAGATTTTTTCCTTAGGAACAGGGGATCAGTGGAGTCTGTGGAGATCATTTGGGAAGCGTTTAAAGTTACAATCCGCGGTTACTGCATATCAAAAAGCTCGGGAGTGATTCGAGACATCATAAACACACTGCGGAAACTAGAACTAGAGCTTAAAACTCTCGAGGGGCAACTGTTGGCGGGGCCAGACCATGCTAAACAATTAAAAATTAGAGAGAAATTAACAGAATACACAGAGACAGCTAATCGCGAAGCACGACTGAGGGGCAAATACTGGGTGGCTCGCCGCTATGGCGAAGGGGAACGACCTGGAAAAATACTGGCAGAAACTATTCGGAAACCACACTTCTCCAATTATATTTTGGAATTGGCAGGACCAGGGGAAGTGATATATCGGGACACTGCCGACATACTAAATGCCTTCACTACCCACTACTCACAGTTATACACATCCAGTAGGGTGGGACACTTGGATCTTGACAACTACCTGGGGGATGTAGCATTGGGATGGCTAGGAGATGCACAAAGGGAGTTCTTATGCGCTCCCTTCGAGCTTGATGAAGTACGTGAGGCCATCATGCACATGAAATCGGGTAAAGCTACCGGCATGGATGGCATTCCCATAGAATTCTACAAACGGTACATAGACCAGATGGCCCCCATTTTGAGAGAGTTGTATGAGGAATCATTAGAGGCGGGCAGACTCCCACCATCTATGAGGGAAGCCCTCATCATGTCGCTACTCAAGCCTGGGAAACCACCCCTGCATTGTGACTCCTATAGACCACTATCCCTGCTCAACTGCGACACAAAAATTTTGGCCAAATTAATAGCGAACCGACTAAGCCTACTGATGGAAAAACTGGTCTTGCCGGACCAAGCGGGGTTTGTACCCGGTAGGGCTACGTCACATAATTTACGTACTCTTTTCACTATACTCAATAATGTGGCACCGGAACTACCTTTTGCGGCAATATTTCTGGATGCCACTAAGGCATTCGACTCGGTTGAATGGGACTATATTTTTGGGGTAATGCGCCGCATGGGCTTCCCCCCACTTTTTCTATCCTGGATCCAACTGTTGTACCAACTACCGACTGCCAAGGTTCTGGTGAATGGTCACCTATCGCAGGCTTTCTCGATCACAAGGGGCACCAGGCAAGGGTGTCCACTATCCCCCCTACTATTCGCGTTAGCGATTGAGCCCCTGGCGGCCAAACTAAGACAACATCACCAAGACAAAGCACTACGCTGCTACCAGCGCCGGATTCTGGTATCTCTCTACGCGGACGATATCACCCTATATATTAAAGACCCGCAGCACAATTTGAACCCTGTTCTTAGGGAGTTTCTAGTGTTTGGCAGACTGTCTGGAATACAAATGAACTGGGGGAAATCCCACGTCCTCCCCCTAACGGAGGCAACGGCGCGCTTCCCCCTGGATTATCCACTGGAGTGGTGTGACTCTGACCTGCGATATCTAGGTATCCACATCACTAGGGACAGGGAGGAGATGATGCGCCTAAATTATGGCACCACCCTGAATCGCATAACTGGTTGTGTAACTAGATGGATCTCATTGCCAATATCACTGGCGGGAAGGGTATCGTTAATTAAAATGGTGATACTTCCACAACTGCTATACCTCTTTTTAAACATCCCTTATCACCCAGGCGGGTATTTCTTCAAAACACTCAGATCGGAAATGATCAGACTGGTGTGGGGGGGCAAACAATCGAGATTGCAATGGAACATACTTACCCGGCCGTACTCGGAGGGAGGCTTCGACATCCCGAACTTTGAACTATACTACTGGAGTGCACAGGCTCACTATGCCTACTATTGGGTCCATCCTCCGAGATATATGCCGCAAGTAGCAGCTGAACATTGGTTGGCCGACTCCATACCTATAGATGGCATGTTGTGCGCCACACCTTCCCCCAGAGATAAAAACCCGACTACCATAACATGTACAACATACGCATGGCAGCGTATAGCACACTTGCTACAAAGCCCAATGCTCTATTCACCACTGCTCCCGCTCACTTATCACCCCAGCATGCCCCTCCTTCAGGAAACGGCATTCCACAAACTTAAGGAACGGGCCAAGCTCACTACGTGGGGGGACCTTTATCATAACGGTACCTTTCGCACATCTGAGCAGATGTTTCTTGGGCTTCAGCCAACCCCGCTGGAGGTTTTCTTATACATACGACTGCGACAGGGTATACGTTCTATTACCCCGGAATTTCCCAGGGAGCCCCAGACTCTTGCACCCCTGCAGAGGATGTTAAGCGCCACGTCTCCGGGACATATAGTTTCCATTATCTACCACACCGTACACACACTAAGAGAAATGCCACCGACCAGGTCACGGGCGCATTGGAACTTGGAACTAGGCCATGAATTGACGGACGACCAGTGGGGCTACTGCTGTACACAAACTGAGAGTATCTCTGCTAGCAGCAGGCTACGCATAATTCATTTTAAATTCCTTCACAGGCTGTATTACACCCCAGTTAGGATGCACAAATATAAACTTAAGGATTCCGACAGATGCGATAGATGCAAGGCCCCAGGGGCCGACTTCCTACACTTGGCGTGGGAATGCTCGATGGTGCACGAATACTGGGGGCAAGTATTTGACGCTATAGAGTCAATGACAGCGCCTAACCTTGACCGCACACCGCTGCTGGCTCTGTTGGGTTATACCAAATTGCTCCCTGCATTGCACAGACGATTTATTGCGGTTGCACTTTTGATGGCAAAAAGACGGGTGGCATGCCGATGGGGCAGAGGACGGGCACCCAAATTTAAGGAATGGCTAAATGACCTGGTATATTGTCAGGAGCAAATGATTACATATGCAGAGCTGCTTCCACACACTTCACAGCCTAGGGACATATGGGGACCCCTTACCAGCTACCTCATTGCCCAATCACAGGATACTCTAGACACTGACCCTGAAACGGCGACACCTCGTAGTGCTGAGGCCATACTGCAGGACAACTGCACACACATCAGGTAAAGACTAACATCGCTCTAAATGCATTCACCACGAATTGATGTTTCAACCTGGCATTCCCAGAT
Source organism: Calotriton arnoldi (assembly GCA_963921515.1). Taxonomy (NCBI): domain Eukaryota; kingdom Metazoa; phylum Chordata; class Amphibia; order Caudata; family Salamandridae; genus Calotriton; species Calotriton arnoldi. The sequence goes on along the minus strand of CAWUFW010005548.1, from coordinate 307,691 downwards.
CAACAGGTAACAGATAAAATGTGCATGTTAAAAAATTGTGCCTGCAGTGAAAAAATGGTACCAGAGGAGCTCACCATATTATGTACTTCCTTGAATGGACAGACTACCTGTGAAAAGCTACCTGGACAGAATGTATAGCAATTAATGACACATGCTGATGCGTTACAATGGAACAATAGAACTGTAACAGTGCCTGCTTATATTGTGCCTAAATGTATAACTGCGAACTGTGACTATAATGTAAACTGAAAAAGTTAATAAAAAACAAAAAATAAAAAAATAAATAAATAAATAAAAAAAAAACAATTGTGCAAAGTTTTCAAAGGCTACTAAAAAAAATGAAATACTTCACAACTTTGCATACTCCTCCCTAACACAAGACTCGGATATTATCTGGGTACAGGTAGATCATTGTAGGGCACTGTATGGTGGCCATACTTGAGGGTGTAATTCTCTCTCAGGGTAAGGCCCTAAGGACACCCAAAGCGGTGCCCTGTACCACTCTTTTCCCGAGTGCCTGACCTCCGAACTGCTGTCGCAATACAATCTGCTCTTAACTACACAAACTCCTTACCAGGATACGGGTGGGAATATCCTATGTGCATTATTCCTCATGGACCAATTAGAAATGGAATGCATGTGGTCTTCGGTGTAGTCTTTACCTTCTCACCCCCGCCCCCCCTTTACACAAGTTCACCTTCCACACAACAACATGCTGTCCTGCTGCTTGTTAGGTTTGGCCTAGTCAGCTGTTTCGTTAGCCGCACGTTTTCCAAAACTTCGTAACACAAATACACACATTTATACATATATACATGGACTTAAGGTGAGACCCCTTCATCCATTGGCCTAGTCATGTGTCATTCACATTTTGCTTCCACTCGCCAAAGCCTACAGCTTGGGCAGCAGTCAACCCACTTCATCTAGTGGCTGCCTTACACAGTGGGTGACAGCATTTTATTCCTTATCACATGTGTACAGCTGTCAGAGCTGGGCCACTCCTTTTTAAAATAAATTAAAAAAACGTTTTCACAACTTTGCCATTTTTTGCATATGTTAACCACAAAACATTAAAAGCCATAACTACTCGTCTAGGCCAGATCGTTTGTCTGGAACTAACTCACTGTCGAATATAGAACTAAACCCACCCTGTGGTCATTTCACTGACTCCTACACTGTCTCTGATGTAAAATAACTGCTTGGGCCTTGCCTCCCACTCTTGTTAAACTCATTCTGGCCCGTTTACCCTTGTACCATCTACCCACATCCATGTCGGCTTTCCCTGCTTCCCCCCAGATCCCTTCCTTCCTGAACCACGTTGTTACCTCTCGCCCTCCCCTGTCCGCTCATCCTTGCGTGCCTGCACTACTCTTTTCACCCCGCCAACTCAGCCGCCCCCCAATTTGTCTTTCCTATTATCTTTCATACCCTATGCTGGTTTCTAGATTAACTCTTCACGCCCTATGCTGGCTCTTTTATTTAGTCCTTTTCATTTCGTTCCCTCTCTGCTAATCTTTTACCGTTCTTCACTATCGCCCCCTCCCTCGACTCTTCCCTCCTACTTACACCTTCCCTTACTCTCCCGGTACTTGTCTCCCACATACCTCTCGGGGCTCGGCGCTAGATAAAACTGTAAAATAAATACATTTGGATGTGCATATGGTTGTTTTGTTTCCTTGTGAAATTCTTCAAAGCACTTTGGCATCGCAGTCATTACGAGTATCCCACAAGATGCGTTTTATCTGTAACTCTCTCGACACTAACGTTTATTAATAATTCTGAGACCTTACCAAAATAGGACCTGCGGCATAGTCTTAGATGCCAAGATACCGTCGTCTGAACGGGCATTGATTGCTCTGTGGCTGCTGGAAGCAGCACATCACTGAACACTACGAGCATGGGTGTAAACGCAGGCCCACAGAGCCCGTGTGGCGTACGGGGCCCTCAGTCGGGGGGGGGGGGGTTCACTCAAGTCTATGAATATCTATGAGACATGGGAGTCACAGGGGGCCCTTACCAGATTCCGCATGCCCCCCCCCCCATCATTTTGCGTTACACCACTGCCACGAGTAAATTAGCCATTTAAATGCTGGACATTCTGAACCGTTGGTTAATTCCATTCCATCATTGTTTCGCTCATCTGACATTTTTTTCTGTTTTTCGCGCATTGTACTTGGAGTACAATCCCTCCTGCAGTGTCTGTCGGCCTTTCTTCGACTAGGCTACAGTGAGGGTTGCCATAAAGAGGCTGCAGACAAGCCCGTAGTGGGGGTTCAAATGTCCTCTGAAATTTGTGATAGGACTCATAAATCCTCGTGCGCGCCTGCGTGACTAATTCATCCGCATGCTTGTCAAGGGCTTCTTCAAGGCACTGTGCAGGTAACAGAAGGGACTGGGGTGGAGGGTTCAATTCAGTAATGGAGACAGTGCTTAATTTGAGCCGGTGGGGACCACCGCCACTCATCTTTGGAACCAGCACTTACTTTACCACAACAGACTTTGAAACAGAGCAAGAGAAAGGAAAACACAACAGGCGGAAAGAAGAAAGCCAGAAAAATGGTGACAAAGGAAGAAAGTGATTAAAAAGAACCTGCAAGAGAGATTAAGAGACAAGCGGTGTCTGGTGGTATATTAAAGAGTAATGAGATGGGATCAAGACAATGCAGCCTTGGTATTTGCGGCTCCAACATTCGATAATGCCAACCGAGCAAACCGTTGGCCCTGGCATTTATTCTTTTCTGTTTCTACAGAACTCACCAGTGCCTTTTGGCACTTATTATCCACAATGAATTGGGCTGTGGTACTTTTCTCAGACCTCCCTCTGTCCCACACAGTCCCAGGACGGATGGCTCTGCTCGATCCAAAAGAGCTCCCACTGATTTACAGCGGGGCCTTCCCCAACGAGCACCTTCTGCCATACTATACACGGAGGTCTCTTCCCACCGCCCACCCTCTCTGCCTTCACACTCGCACCTTGAACACTTCTCAGGTCCCTCCTCACTGTCGCCAGCATGATCTCCATGTCCCGTTTGGAGCGGCTCATGATGGACCCGGCTTCTTACACAACCAGCGATGTTAAGTCCAGTAAAGCCCCTCATCACAGTGTCCATAAGTGGCATTCTAATCACCACGGCAACGGGGCTGTTGCCGCGTGAGGTCACAGAGCCAGAGCACGTCATTGTCATCAGGTATCTGAGGGAAAGGTAGAAATCGTCGCGAGGAGGGCGATCACAGGTTCCGACGATGTCACGGTGAGGTCGGCTTCTGGGAGACAGGATTCCAAAGCAGGCCAACTGTCAATGAGGGGCAGCCTCTCTTTCAGGCGCGCAACACCCATTGGGCTGAAAGGGCTTCAGGCCCCCCGTCGTGTGTGTCAGCCCGGGCTGAGACAGCTTCCCGGGCACACACATGATAGCAGTCAAGTCAGAATTGCGAAAAACGTTGAGCCTCATTGACAGATGCTCTTAAGTTCCGCCGAAGGCAGACGGACGAGGCAGGGAGTCTGGTAGGTGAGAAAAATCAAGGATGTGTGTTTATGAACTGTTCTCTGATAATCAGAAACAAAGAAGATGACGGATGTGGCAGACTTCTCAATTTATCTAGGTACATTCGTGAGCATTCAGGTTTTAAATTTGCATTCTGGGACTTGCAGTCCTGATTTTGTAATTCAGTAAACAAGACTACAAATCCCAGGATGCAATGGAAAAAAAATACAACCAGAGGAGCTAAACAAAATGTTTTTTCAAGAAAAACACACATTGAGCCACTAGTCACCGGCACTGAAAGGGACTACATAATGTGCAGGAGCAGAACACGGGGACTCATAGTGAGGTAAACCAATGGATAAGTGGGCGGAACCCGTGGCACATGATGTATGTAATGATGAAGACAAGAAAAATGTGACTGGCCTGCAACAAACTAACGGATGAAGAGGCTGACTGAAAAACCGCTATAAGTATATATGTGACACAGTGGCAATTTCCACTGCATAGTTATGCTGCGATTACTTACCAGTAATAGCATAACTCTGAGTCCTTCTCTCGCCGTGATGACTCACCCATTGAGGCCTCCTGTGCCTCCAATCACAACATTCTCCCACAGATAAAAATGCCCCCTCTCTCCCCTTACTTTCTGTTCCCTGCCAAGCTCAAAACCCCACACAGTTGGACTGGCCGAAAAGGTCGGAAGGGAGGGCCCGAGTCATCACGGCGAGAGAAAGACTCCGAGTAATACTATTATCGGTAAGCAATTGCAGCATTACCCCTTCGTCCCTCTCGCCGTGATGACTCACTCATTGAGATGTACCCAAGCCAAAAAGCGGCCAGGACAACCGCACAGAAAATGCAAACCCAAGTTCAAACCAAGGGCGGAAACACTGTACAATAGGGAAGCCTGCACCACGGAACCCTACAAATCCGGAACCGCCAGACCATAGACCACCCAATAAAGAGATCCAAAGGGAGAAAGAACTGCCCAAAAGAGTCCCAGCAAGATAGTACCATAAACACCAGCCATGGAAGCCAACAAGCCACAAGGAGACATCCCCAGCAACCCCAGAGAAGAGTAAACAACAAGCAGAAGCATGAACCAGCCCACCGGCTCAATGCCAGAGTCGAAGGTAGATCTCACCCCCCCATGAGTGGGACCAAGCGCACAAACATGCGGAGGAGACCCAGAACATCCATACATGGGCAAGGGAAAGCAGGATCGCCATCCACACAGAAAGAAAGGGAAGCGCCACCTGTCCAGGAGACGAAGGAGCTAAAATAAAAAAACACCAGAAGAAACACCACCAGCAGTAAATGAAACAAGAGGCACCGGGAGCTCAAAGCCCGGGCCCAACCAAAGAATAATCCTGCCCACAAACACCTGAAGCAAAAACAACAATCCAAATGCAGCCATCCGGCAAGCAGACAGTACCGCCACCAGAAACAGCACCAGCAAGGCCAAAAGACAGGACCTATAGACGCCAAGGGAGCAAACGTGGGGGACCGGAAAGTCCACAAAACCAGATGCAAATTGCAAAACGGGCACATCACCAGAGGGACAGGACGGAGATCTGCAAATGCCGAAAAGGTCCCAGGAAACAGGCCCTGAACGACTACCAGAACCCCACAGGGGGACTGGAAGTCAGAAAAGCCCCGCCAGGAGCAAAGCAGCACCCGAGGCAGAGAAATAGAAAGCGGAACCCCATATGACCAAACACACCAAGCCAGAAACAACTCCCATGCTGAGCAGAGGAACAAGAACTAGCAACAATGTCTCAACCGGTTTAAATGAGAAAGGCAAATATACATGTATGTACAAGACATTACAAGAAGGAAAGAGGGAGACTCGTGGTACGTTTTTCAAAAGTGCTCAAGGCATCATGTATTAGAATTAACAATTTATACAAGACAGTTATATCAGCACTGTGGGCATAAATTGCAAAGGCAACCCAAAAGGACTTGGTGCACGTTGTGCTTGTGACACATAAAAAAGTGACGGCGCAAGTGACAAGTGGGAGAACAGCGAAAGGCGCAAAATGACAAGGTGATAAGAAATATATACAAGAATATATGGTTCCGCAAGAGTTGTTATTTACAGTGATTGATCATAGTTTAGACATTTCTGTGAACCATAGCCGAGTGTGCGCCGCGAATTGCGCTGATAAATTGGTAGACGGCGTTTCGATCCTATTTAATCAGGATCATCTTCAGGACCGGGTTGCCAGTTTGTGGTGCTGTATAGGAGAGGAAAAGGAAGAATTCAGGGTGGGGCACAGGGAAGGAGAAGGGGGTGTGGGGAAGGGGGGGGGGCGCGTAGCGAGGCTGGGGCACGCGAAGGGAAGGCAGAGGTGAGCCTACCTGTAGGAAGAAGGGAGCATGTATCGGGGGGGGCAGTAAAGCTTGCCCGGTGACAGGACAATATTCCAGCGCGGGTGGACGGAACCACGGGTAAGGCGCAGCGAAGGGGAGCGTCTGCGTGATGCAGGGAATCGAAAATCCAAGGGGTTCCTGATAAAGAGAAGGTGTGAATTACTGGAAGGAAGGGGGGGGGGGGGGGAGGCATGTGCGTGGGCGCGGTGAGAAAAAACTCACCCCGTGGCTAACCAGTTCGGCACTGTGTTGGACGAACAACAGGGTCGGAGCCCTGATCCACTGTGTAAGTATTGGCTGTCCAATTGGGATTCCTAGGTTAGGAAAGAGGAAAAGGTATGCGGTGAGAACAGGGCAAGTAACGGGGGAAAGGCCAGGTCCAAGGGGTCGGATAGGGACGACAATCCGGGCTTACCGTGAAGGAGTGAATTGAATCGTGGAGTGGAGTCAATCCAGAACCAGGAGAAGCGCTTGGATCAGCGTCGGGCCACAAGTTCGTGTGCGGTGCAAGCCGGTGTCTCGAGTGAGGGAAATTGCCGTGCGGGTCTAGTAAACGCTGCGCTTCCGGAAACGAAGCGTCAGCGCGTCAGGTGACTAGGAATCAAGACCCGGCGTGGCCTGGAGTGGGAGGGGCGTAGTCAAGGACGCCAAGTAGATCGGGTGAGCGCGAGGGAGAGAACGCGCAGGGAAAGGAGGAGGAGAAAAGGAGAAGGAGAAAAGACTGCCGTATTCTGTGAAAAACCCGTGAGGGATATAGATGAAAAGAAATGGCAGTAAATGCTGGGAAAAATAAGAATGAACAGTAGACAAGACAGGGACAGTTATTGCCGAATTGGAATGATCATTAGGGCATGGACGAGCTGTTATGTTATAGCTGCACATTCAAAGTTAAATCATTGGCATACGATATAAAGGAATGGGTGGTTGTGACATGGACACCAAAATCCATAATAATCAGTGCAAATTAAAGAAATATTTACAAACCATTCAATGGGCCAATGTACTTGTGTTACGCAGACACATGATTTGCATACAGTACTTGTGCTATATTCGAATGTGACTGTGCAAACTGTCTCTAGATAGATGGAACAGTTAAACGTGAAGCTGTGCCATATCTTTTCTCAGCAGGATAGGGTTTGGCCATAGAACAACTGTTTAAAAACACTAGATGGGACATGTTGAGTGTAGTTAGGATAATGTGTAGTTTTCTTAGTGAAGAATCACAGTTGTACTGTACTGTTCCACTCGTCAATGGTGTTCAGGCCCCGGTCTACTGAATTACATTGTGTAATCCATTTGCATTCGCTCCTATTCAACAGCACTTGAAGGTTACCACCTCTGATGGGGAGTAGAGGTTGGTCGATCACCTGCCAGGTGATGTCTAGTTCGCTGTGATTTTTTTCAAGGTAGTGCGCTACCATGGGGGCTGGCAAAACTTTACAGTGGATTCTGCTTTTGTGTTGTATTATTCTCTGTTTCACCATTTGGGTCGTTTGGCCAATGTATATGAGATCACAGGGGCAACGAATTGCGTAGATAACATTTTGGGACCGGCAGTTCGTGAAGGTTTTGAGTGTGTAGGTTTTGTTGTTGGCCTTGAATTCTTTGGTGTTGGATGTGAGGTCACATACAATACAAGTCTGGCATCTGTAATGTCCGATCAATGGTGGTAGACCCCAGGCAGCAGTGATAGAGCTCTGTTGTGCCGGTTTTGTAGGCCAGGTGATGGCATGGACCAGGTGATTGGCTAGGTTATCTCCTCGTTGGTAGGAGAAGAGCGGAGGTTCTTTAAATGCCTTTTGAGTTCTTAGTATGGGCCAAATGTGTCTGATGATTTTGTTGACTTGATTACTGCAAGGGCTGAACTTTGTCACAAAGGGAATTCTGGTATTCACTTTTTTGGCCTGGGGTGTAAGGAGATGGTCCCGATGGCAGTACCATGCTCTTTTGCGGGCGCGTGAGACCAAATGTGGTGGATAACCTCTGGCGATCAATTTGTCGCGAAGGATGTCTGATTCCCGGAAGTAGTCTTTTCGCCACTTGCAATTTCTGCGGATTCGCAAAAATTGGCAGTAGGGTAGGCCATCTCTAAGGCTACGCGGGTGGTAGCTAGAGTAATGCAGTAATGTGTTGCGTTCCGTAGGTTTGCGATACAGAGTGGTTCCAACTTTTCCATCTTCCGCATGGATGGTGATATCCAGGAATGGTAAATCGTTGGATCTGTAATCTGATGTAAACCGTAAGTGAGGTTGTGATTGGTTCAGCCATAGGACAAAGGAGTTCAATGAATCCATAGGGCCCTTCCATAGAAGTAGAATGTCATCTATGTAGCGCAGCCAGAGGGAGATCTGTGTTTGGAAAGGGTTATTGGGGGTGAGTATATGTGTCATTTCGAGATTATGTACAAAGAGAATTGCAAAATTGGGGGCAAAGCAGGCGCCCATAGAAACACCCTTGATTTGTAGGTAAAATGTGTCCTGGTAAAGGAAGTAGTTATTCTCCAGGGCGATGTGTAATAGATCCATGATAAAGTCAGTGGGGATCAGGGTGGGTCTAGGTCTGGTCTCGAGTAACTCTTCAATGACAGAAAGGCCCTCGTCATGGGGGATGTTGGTGTAAAGCGACTCTATGTCGAGTCCCACCATGAGTTCAGTGCTGGTGTCAAAGGGTCTGTCCTCGATTGTTTTTATGAGGGCCATGCTGTCACGTATGAATGTTTCTGTCAGTGGAACAAATTCCTTGATGATGGCGTCAATATATTTGCCCAATGGCTCAAGGATGGAGCCACAGCCTGATACAATTGGCCGTCCAGGTGGATTGCTGCTGTCTTTATGGACCTTGGGTAATACATAAATCACTGGTATTCGGGGGTGTAGGTTGTTCAAAAATGCAAACTCCTTTTGTGAAATGTTTTTGGATCTGGCTTGGCTGGTAACTTGCTGTCACCGGGCAAGCTTGACTGCCCCCCGATACATGCTCCCTTCTTCCTACAGGTAGGCTCACCTCCGCCTTCCCTTCGCTTGCCCCAGCCTCGCTACGCCCCCCCCCCCTTCCCCACACCCCCTTCTCCTTCCCTGTGCCCCACCCTGAATTCTTCCTTTTCCTCTCCTATACAGCACCCCAAACTGGCAACCCGGTCCTGAAGATGAGCCTGATTAAATAGGATCGAAACGCCGTGTGTAGGAGAGTAGGATCTGCTTCACATGGGTACCCCCACCTTTTACTGATGCTTCACTGTTTTTCGACTTTAGTCTGGCTGGGGCCCTGCTAATCAGAACCCCAGCCTAGCTGCTTCCTCTCTAAAATGGTTTCCATGTGCCTTAGGCACATCTCTGATTGGAATCTGGAGTACCCTTATAAGTCCCTAGTATATGGTATACTATGTACCCAGGGCATAGGTACCTCAGAGGCCTACCAGGGGCTGCAGCATGTATTATGCCACCCCTGGAAGGCCATCCAAAATGACACCACAGGTCTGCTACTGCAGCCTGGGTAAGGTGGTGCATGCACCCCTTACAATGGTATAGGCTACCTATATCACTACCTTTACACACACATATAAACCTATAAGTCAATCCTGAAGGCAGAGTGCTTGGTTCTTATGTGAGAGGGTGCCCCTGCATGAGCCGAGCCCCTCTACAGCGTTCGGAGTCCCTCCTCTGATGCGGTTTGTGGTACAGCCTGACCATATACTCTTAAGCGCATTATATCCTCGCGGTACAATGCTAACTTTGGACTGGCTGCACCAAAACATGTCGTGTTTGGTGTCAAACATCTTGGAATACTACCCCCCGCCAGTCCTGGCGGCGGGGGTAGCATTCCACCCTTCTAGAGGGAGAGACATGTACACACCGGGCTGCCCGGTAACTTCTTTCCAGAGCCCTGGCATCACAAAATGGATGCCGCTGCCACAGACACGGGTCTGGCCTCCTGCTGCTGACTGAAACTCCGGCAGGGGAAGCCTGGACAATAGGTTTCCTGTTGCAGGGAGGTGTAACCACCTCCCCAGACAGGATAGTGTGTATTGGGGCTGGGCGGGAGCACCCTCTGGTGCTCAGAAGCCCTGCACTGGGGGCACACTTGGTGTCCCTGTGCATATGCCAGTTCAAACCCGTTGCAGGGGCTACCTGCCCCTGCTCTGGTGCGAAACTGGACAAAGGGAATGGGTGTAACCACCCCTCTTCCCTGACCCTCCCATAGGTGGGTCCCCAGAGTATGTCCAACCACCTAACTTAGTATAAGTATGGGACCCCTGTCCTTAGGACTTTAGATTTACCTGGACGAAACTCTGATACAGAATCCTGGACCTTCGACGCTCTACTTTAAGATTAGAGGACTGAAGAATCTCCCTTGGGGTCAAGGAGTGACTCCCCTGCTTGGCAGGCACCGAAGAAGCAATTGTCCGGTCTGCATCGCTGAAGCTCCCGCCGGACGCCGAAGTCTTTGCATCACCAGAGGTGGATTTCCAGACTTCCCCGAGGCTGCCCTGAGTCCCCAGCAAAGCTGAGGCCCGTAGCTGTCGTGGGTAACGTGGAACCGTGACCCCTGGACACCGAGAACTTTTGCAAGAGCATCCTCTTCCTGGGCTCCCACGAAGTTGTGCTTTGGGCTCCGAGTAGCCCCCGCCTCCAGCACCGACTGCACCGAAGATCACTGGCCTCCACTCCACGAGTGTCCTGTGAGCCAGCTCCAAGTGCGTCCACTCGAGGCTCCTTCGCGGTCGCTAGTCCGTTGGCTAGTGGGCCCTCCCGAAGGCAACTCTTCTTTTAATTGGGCTTCCCTGGTTGCTCCAGACGTGCCCTGACTTATCCTCGCTGGGTGAGTCCCCCAGACCTTGCTGGACTGCATCAACGTCCTTTTTCTATTTCCACGAGACTTGCCGTTGCCAAGGCTTGTTGGGTCCAATCCGGTCGCCGACGCCCCTGCAACCGACAGACGTCGTGGGACAGCTCGAATCCAGCTCCTGGTTGTCGTCGACGCCTCCTGGACCTCGTGGCTGAAGAGTCAAGACGACCGTCAACCTACCTGAAGCACCTGACATCGGTGGGCATCTGCTCATCGCCTTCCTGGTCACTGGCTAGTGACCCAGACTCTGTCCCCTCTGCTTTCAGGTTCTTCAGATCTTCGATCCACCTTTGGATCCACCCGAACACTTTCGACTTGGTCGCCATCAGCACTTTGCAGCAGATCGCCATTGAAAACGACGACGAAACCCGACCCCGAAAGACACCTATGCACCCGGCTTCCCTGGGTGAGGTAACTCGAGTACTCCGGTGCTCCCGTGGGTATAGACTCTAGAACAACCTAGTTCTAAAGGGGTTTGCTCCAAGTTCTCCTCTAAGTGTCCCTTTTCTTTAAAACTCCAACCGCGACATTCCCCATAGAAGTCAACGGCTGCTCGCGGCTGTGTTCTCACACTGCACGCATCCCCCGTGGCTCCCCTGTGTCACTACCTTGGGTGGTTCCTTGAGGGCCAAGCACTTCTACAGGCTCTAGGCCTTGTGTCTAGCTCAGTCGTGGTTCTTATACCACTTTATTGGTATATGGTTTGGTACGCCCCTAGGGCTCAAACGTGTATTTGTGCTATTACTGTTGATAACCGACTTGTAACTTATGTACTTCAAACTCTAGCCTCATAAAGAGACTAGAGGGGTGTGTTTAAGACTAAATACATATATTTTAAATATATACCTGGTGTGGTCCTCTTTCATTTGGTCACTCAAGAGATTATAGACTGGTAAAACAAGCTGCTTTACATTCCTTCAAGACTTAGCCGGAAGGCTGCTCTCCATAGCTACCACTAGGATAGCTTTCAATAAAGGTGGTCTTTAACCTATCTCCAATAAGGGGTTGTTTGGACTGGTGCAAGGTGCCCACTATAATTAGTGGACATCATATACCAGGCCAACTTCTCACATTGGTGGCAGCGGTGGGATTCCAGCTTGCTATTATTTTACCAGATAATCTCAATTGAATTGATCAACTGAAAACCACTAAGGGTACCTTAGGTACATATAAATCAAGCTTAGGATACAGTAAGTTCTACTGAACTTAGAGTTGTGTGTTAAGGGATAGCACACCCTTTCTACAACTCAAGAGAGTTTAGTAGGCCACACTAGAGTAGGTAGTGCATACACCACACCACACTAGTAATCTCTTTAGGGCCAGGAACCAGTGGGTCCCAGCCAGAAGCCAATGGGCTTCTTCCCTCAAAGTATGATAATCTCCCATTCTTGGAATTGAGAGCATTAAGCACTGCTAGGAAACTAAAGACAGGCAAAAGTGCCAACACCCAACGCCTCATAGAGGTACTCCTGCTGGATGATCTCAGAAGACTACCAGGGTCTGAAGGGGTAGGCAGACAGGGTGGGGCAGAAGATGAGGAAGGGGCCAGGGGTGAAATCACCCAGGACCCCCCCTCTGAAACTGGCCAGGAAGGTGAAAATGACCTTGACCTGGAAAACCCAATTCCTCCTGTGGATGAGGAGGAGGATCAGAATGACCTCCCCTTTGTCCCCCCAGGAAGAATTGTGAGTGTGCCCAGAAGTCCTAGCTCTCTTTCTCAGGAGTCTAACCACTCTGACACCTCAATAGGGACCTCTGTTTCCTCTCATAGGAGGGAATCCTCTCATGAAAGGAAAGAGAGACTGCTCAAGTATGGAGAAGCTCAGTTGAGACTCAGAAGAGAGCAGTTGGCTATAGACAGGGAGTCCCTAGAGCTTGAAAAGCAAAGAAAAAGATGGGACTAGAGTCCCATGGTGGCAGCAATTTCCCCAGAGATAGGGAAAGGTCTTATGACCATAGAAACCTGAGCAAGATTGTCCCTCCCTACCAGAGTGGGGATGACATCCACAAGTGGATAACTGCTCTGGAGAGGGCCTGTAAAGTACAGAGGGTCCCTCAGGAGCAGTGGGCAGCAATCTTGTGGCTCTCCTTTGCAGACAAAGGAAGAGACAAGCTCCTCACTGTTAGAGAAGAGGATGCTGACAATTACAAAGTCTTGAAGAGTGCTCTGATTGATGGGTTTGGCCTAACAACTGAACAATACAGGTTAAAGTTCAGAGATACCCAAAAAGCACAGACTCAAGACTGGGTAGACTATGTGGATTGTTCTGCTAAGGCTCTGGAAGGTTGGTTGATGGGCAGTAAGGTATGTGACTTCACAGGATTGTACAATCTTATCATGAGGGAGCAGATTCTTAATAACTGTCAAAATCAGCTGTTGCATCAGTACCTGGTGGACTATGATCTGACCTCTCCCCAAGAATTGGGAAAGAAGGCAGACAAATGGGTCAGAACCAGGGTGAGGCAGAAGGTACAGAACCAAGGTGGTGACCCTAAGAAGCAAGATTCCAAGAACTCTGATAAGGGTGGGGAGAAGGGTAAAGACCAGAAGTCTTCACAAGGCCCCCAAAAATCTCATTCAGGTGGGGATTCACAGTCTAACAAGGGAAAAGGCCAAAAGAAACCATGGTGCAAAGTCTGTAAGCAAAAGACACACTGGACCAGTGATTGCACCAAGTCCAAATACTCTATTCCAGCCCACACCAATGCCCCTAAGGCACCTGTTCCCCCTAGTGCAGTTACAGTTGGTGGTGGGAGTACACAAGCCAAGGGTTTAGTAGGGTTGACCCTGGGTAAGGAGATGAGCTCTGACCTAGTCAGAGAACTCACTCAGGCTGTCCTAGTCTGTGATGGAGGCATGGATGTGACCTCCTCTGTGAGTCCCAGTAATCTGGGCAAGTACAGGCAACAGCCCTTAATCAATGGAAAAGAGGCTTTGGCATTTAGGGACACAGGGGCAAGTGTCACCATGGTGACACAAGACCTTGTGGATCCTGGGCAGATTATACTTGGTGAAATGTACCAAGTGACCAATGCTAGCAATGTCAGAACAGACCATACTCTGGCAGTTGTTAACTTCTCCTGGGGAGGGGTAACTGGCCTTAAGAAGGTTGTGGTGAGTGCAAACCTACCAGTGGAATGCTTGCTTGGCAATGATCTTGAAACTTCAGCTTGGGCAGAAGTGGAGCTCAGGACCCATGCAGAAATGCTGGGGATCCCTGCAGATGTGTTTGCTGTGACCAGGTCACAGAGCAAAATGTCTAACACTGAACAGCCCTTGGATTCTGAAACCATGGACCAAGTGCCATCCAAGAGGAGGAGTAGTAGGGTTAAGGCAGTGCCTTCCCCCTTGGCTCAGAAGGAAGATCAGTCTCTTGAGGGGGATGATCTCAGTCCTGAGGAAGGAACTGTCCCAGAGGAGCTTGAACCTGACCAGGTTGAGTTCTTGGGGACAGGGGGCCCTTCCAGGGCAGATCTGAGCCAGGAGCAGCAGAGCTGCCCCTCTCTTGAACCCCTCAGACAGCAAGCTGCTGCTGAGGCTGCTGGGAATGCTAGTGGTCCCCATAAAGTATATTGGGATGATGGACTCTTGTACTCAGAGTGTAGAGACCCCAAGCCTGGTGCCACCAGGAGGTTGGTTATACCTCTGAAGTTCAGGGGCTTCCTATTGACCCTAGCCCATGATATTCCCCTAGCAGGACACCTGGGCCAGAACAAGACTTGGGACAGACTTGTCTCTCACTTTCACTGGCCCCACATGTCTGAAGACACCAAGGAGTTTTGTCGCTCCTGTGTAACCTGCCAGGCCAGTGGCAAGGCAGGTGGCACTACAAAGGCCCCCCTGATACCACTACCTGTGGTGGGGGTTCCCTTTGAAAGGGTGGGGATTGACATTGCTGGTCCCATGGATCCCCAAACACCATCTGGGCACAGATTTATCCTGGTGGTAGTGGATCATGCCACCAGGTACCCATAGACTATTCCCCTTAGGACCACTACAGCACCTGTAGTGGCAAGAGCCCTCCTGGGAATTTTCTCAAGAGTGGGCTTCCCTAAGGAGGTTGTATCAGACAGGGATGCAAACTTTATGTCTGGATACTTGAACGCAATGTGGAAGGAGTGTGGAGTGACTTACAAGTTCACCACACCCTATCACCCACAATGCAATGGTTTAGTTGAGAGATTCAACAAAACCTTGAAGGGCATGATTAAAGGGCTCCCAGAAAAGCTTAGGCGAAGATGGGACATACTCTTGCCCTGCCTTTTATTTGCATACAGGGAGGTGCCTCAAAAGGGGGTTGGCTACAGCCCTTTTGAACTTTTGTTTGGTCACCCTGTCAGGGGTCCATTGTGCTTGGTAAAGGAAGGATGGGAGTTACCTCTCAAGCCCCCAAAGCATGACATAGTGGACTATGTACTTTGTCTCCGCTCCAGGATGGCTGAATACACGTAAAAGGCAACTAAAAACCTTGAGGCTAGCCAGGAACTGCAAAAAGCCTGGCATGACCAAAAGGCTGTGCTGACTGTTTACCAGCCAGGACAGAAGGTGTGGGTGCTGGAGCCAGTGGCCCCAGCAGCTCTCCAAGACGAGTGGACCCCATACCATTGTTGAACAGAAGGGTGAGGTCACCTATTTAGTAGACCTAGCAACACCCAGGAGTCCCCACAGGGTTCTCCATGTCAACAGATTAAAACCATATGTGGACAGGGCAGACATGGGCTTGCTCATGGCTACTGATGAGGGACAGGAGGAAGAGAGTGACCCACTCCCTGACCTGCTCTCACAGAACCCTGATGATGGGTCAGTGGATGGTGTAGCCTTGGCAGGCAGCCTCACTGCTCAGCAGCATACTGATTGTAGACAAGTGCTCAATCAGTACAGACATATGTTCTCTCTGACTCCAAGTCAGACCACCTGGTGCACTCATGAAGTGGACACTGGGGACAGTCTGCCTATTAAAAATAAGATTTATAGGCAACCTGACCATGTCAGGGACTGTATCAGGACAGAAGACCAGAAAATTTTGGATTTGGGAGTTATTGAACCCTCAGATAGCCCTTGGGCTAGTCCAGTGGTCCTTGTGCCAAAACCTCACACCAGTGGTGGGAAAAGAGAGATGAGGTTTTGTGTGGACTACAGGGGTCTCAATGCAGTCACTAGGACTGATGCCCATCCAATACCCAGGGCAGATGAGCTAATAGACACTTTGGCCTCAGCCAAGTATCTAAGCACATTTGACCTAACAGCTGGCTACTGGCAGATCAGGCTAGCTGATGATGCAAAACCAAAGACAGCATCCTCAACCCCTAGTGGGCATTATCAATTTGTGGTAATGCCCTTTGGTCTGAAGAATGCACCTGCCACTTTTCAGAGGTTGGTGAATACAGTCCTTACAGGTCTGGAAGCCTATAGTGCAGCATATCTAGATGATATTGCTGTCTTTAGCTCCACCTGGGAGGATCACCTGGTCCACCTCAGAAATGTTTTGCAGGCCCTGCAGAAAGCAGGCCTAATTATCAAGGCCACAAAGTGCCAGATAGGCCAGAGTCAGATTGTGTACCTGGGCCACCTTGTGGGTGGAGGCCAGGTTCAACCATTGCAGAGCAAGATCCAGACCATCATGGACTGGACTGCTCCAACTACCCAGACTCAGGTGAGAGCCTTTTAGGCCTGACTGGGTACTATAGGAGATTTGTCAAGGGGTATGGATCAACAGTGACACCCCTGAATGACTTAACTTCCAAGAAAATGCCCAAAAAGGTTCAGTGGACAGTTAGCTGTCAAAAGGCATTTGATGACCTGAAGCAGGCCATGTGCACTGCTCCCATTCTGCAGAGTCCTGATTACTCCAAGAAGTTCATTGTCCAAACAGATGCATCTGAATTGGGGGTAGGGGCTGTACTGTCACAATTAAATGATGAAGGTCAGGATCAGCCAGTAGCTTTTATTAGCAGAAGGCTGACCCCTAGAGAGAAACGTTGGTCAGCCATAGAGAGGGAGGCCTTTGCTGTGGTTTGGGCTCTGAAGAAGTTGAGGCCATACTTGTTTGGTACTCACTTCCTTGTTCAAACAGACCACAAGCCCCTCTTATGGCTAAAACAAATGAAGGGTGAAAACCCCAAACTGCTTAGGTGGTCCATTTCCCTACAGGGATGGACTTTACAGTGGAACATAGACCTGGGAGTAACCATGCCAATGCAGATGGACTCTCTAGGTACTTCCACTTAGAACATGAAGACTCAACTGGTCAAGGTTAGTTTAATGTCCCTACGTTTGGGGGGTTGTGTAGGAGAGTAGGATCTGCTTCACATGGGTACCCCCACTTTTTGCTGATGCTTCACTGTTTTTCGACTTTAGTCTGGCTGGGGCCCTGCTAATCAGAACCCCAGCCTAGCTGCTTACTCTCTAAAATGGTTTCCATGTGCCTTAGGCACATCTCTGATTGGAATCTGGAGTGCCCTTATAAGTCCCTAGTATATGGTATACTATGTACCCAGGGCATAGGTACCTCAGAGGCCTACCAGGGGCTGCAGCATGTATTATGCCACCCCTGGAAGGTCATCCAAAATGACACCACAGGTCTGCTACTGCAGCCTGGGTAAGGTGGTGCATGCACCCCTTACTGTGGTATAGGCTACCTATATCACTACCATTGCACACACATATAAACCTATAAGTCACTCCTATGGCAGGCCTTACCAATCCTGAAGGCAGAGTGCTTGGTTCTTACGTGAGAGGGTGCCCCTGCATGAGCAGAGCCCCTCTACAGCGTTCGGAGTCCCTCCTCTGATGCTGTTTGTGGTACAGCCTGACCATACACTCTTAAGCGCATTATATCCTCGCAGTACAATGCTAACTTTGGACTGGCTGCACCAAAACATGTCGTGTTTGGTGTCAAACATCTTGGAATACTACCCCCCGCCAGTCCTGGCGGTGGGGGTAGCATTCCACCCTTCTAGAGGGAGAGACATGTACACACCGGGCTGCCCGGTAACTTCTTTCCAGAGCCCTGGCATCACAAAATGGATGCCGCTGCCACAGACACGGGTCTGGCCTCCTCCTGCTGACTGAAACTCCGGCAGGGGAAGCCTGGACAATAGGTTTCCTGTTGCAGGGAGGTGTAACCACATCCCCAGACAGGATAGTGTGTATTGGGGCTGGGCGGGAGCACCCTCTGGTGCTCAGAAGTCCTGCACTGGGGGCACACTTGGTGTCCCTGTGCATATGCCAGTTCAAACCCGTTGCAGGGGCTACCTGCCCCTGCTCTGGCGCGAAACTGAACAAAGGGAATGGGTGTAACCACCCCTCTTCCCTGACCCTCCCATAGGTGGGTCCCCAGAGTATGTCCATCCCCCTAACTTAGTATAAGTATGGGACCCCTGTCCTTAGGACTTTAGATTTACCTGGACGAAACTCTGATACAGAATCCTGGACCTTCGACGCTCTACTTTAAGATTAGAGGACTGAAGAATCTCCCTTGGGGTCAAGGAGTGACTCCCCTGCTTGGCAGGCACCGAAGAAGCAATTGTCCGGTCTGCATCGCTGAAGCTCCGGCCGGACGCCGAAGTCTTTGCATCACCAGAGGTGGATTTCCAGACTTCCCCGAGGCTGCCCTGAGTCCCCAGCAAAGCTGAGGCCCGTAGCTGTCGTGGGTAACGTGGAACCGTGACCCCTGGACACCGAGAACTTTTGCAAGTGCATCCTCTTCCGGGGCTCCCACGAAGTTGTGCTTTGGGCTCTGAGTAGTCCCCGCCTCCAGCACCGACTGCACCGAAGATCACTGGCCTCCACTCCACGAGTGTCCTGTGAGCCAGCACCAAGTGCGTCCACTCGAGGCTAGTCCGTTGGCTAGTGGGCCCTCCCGAAGGCAACTCTTCTTTTAATTGGGCTTCCCTGGTTGCTCCAGACGTGCCCTGACTTATCCTCGCTGGGTGAGTCCCCCAGACCTTGCTGGTCTGCATCAACGTCCTTTTTCTATTTCCACGAGACTTGCCGTTGCCAAGGCTTGTTGGGTCCAATCCGGTCGCCGACGCCCCTGCAATCGACAGACGTCGTGGGACAGCTCGAATCCAGCTCCTGGTTGTCGTCAACGCCTCCTGGACCTCGTGGCTGAAGAGTCAAGACGACCGTCAACCTACCTGAAGCACCCGACATCGGTGGGCATCTGCTCATCGCCTTCCTGGTCACTGGCTAGTGACCCAGACTCTGTCCCCTCTGCTTTCAGGTTCTTCAGATCTTCGATCCACCTTTGGATCCACGCGAACACTTTCGACTTGGTCGCCATCAGCACTTTGCAGCAGATCGCCATTGAAAACGACGACGAAACCCGACCCCGAAAGACACCTATGCACCCGGCTTCCCTGGGTGAGGTAACTCGAGTACTCCGGTGCTCCCGTGGGTATAGACTCTAGAACAACCTAGTTCTAAAGGGGTTTGCTCCAAGTCCTCCTCTAAGTGTCCCTTTTCTTTAAAACTCCAACCGCGACATTCCCCATAGAAGTCAACAGCTGCTCGCGGCTGTGTTCTCACACTGCACGCGTCCCCCGTGGGTCCCCTGTGTCACTACCTTGGGTGGTTCCTTGAGGGCCAAGCACTTCTACAGGCTCTAGGCTTTGTTTCTAGCTCAGTCGTGGTTCTTATACCACTTTATTGGTATATGGTTTGGTACGCCCCTAGGGCTCAAACGTGTATTTGTGCTATTACTGTTGATAACTGACTTGTAACTTATGTACTTCAAACTCTAGCCTCATAAAGAGACTAGAGGGTGTGTTTAAGACTAAATACATATATTTTAAATATATACCTGGTGTGGTCCTCTTTCATTTGGTCACTCAAGAGATTATAGACTGGTAAAACAAGCTGCTTTACATTCCTTCAAGACTTAGCCTGAAGGCTGCTCTCCATAGCTACCACTAGGATAGCTTTCAATAAAGGTTGTCTTTAACCTATCTCCAATAAGGGGTTGTTTGGACTGGTGCAAGGTGCCCACTATAATTAGTGGACAGCTTATACCAGGCCAACTTCTCACACCGTCGACCAATTTATCAGCGCAATTCGCAGCGCACACTCAGCTATGGTTCACAGAAATGTCTAAACTATGATCAATCACTGTAAATAACAACTCTTGCGGAACCATATATTCTTGTATACATTTCTTATCACCTTGTCACTTTGCGCCTTTCGCTGTTCTCCCACTTGTCACTTGCGCCGTCACTTTTTTGTGTGTCACAAGCACAACGTGCACAAAGTCCTTTTGGGTTGCCTTTGCAATTTATGCCCACAGTGCTGATATAACTGTCTTGTATAAATTGTTAATTCAAATACATGATGCCTTGAGCACTTTTGAAAAACGTACCACGAGTCTCCCTCTTTCCTTCTTGTAATGTCTTGTACATACATGTATATTTGCCTTTCTCATTTAACCCGGTTGAGACATTGTTGCTAGTTCTCGCTTACTTA
Source organism: Calotriton arnoldi (assembly GCA_963921515.1). Taxonomy (NCBI): domain Eukaryota; kingdom Metazoa; phylum Chordata; class Amphibia; order Caudata; family Salamandridae; genus Calotriton; species Calotriton arnoldi. The sequence continues at coordinate 287,528 of CAWUFW010005548.1, read as the reverse complement.
CCCAGATCTCAACCTGGTCTATGGGTTTTACTCCTGTCGCTATTTACTACATTCTGAGCAGAGGAACAGGCAGCAACCTTCCAGATGCCATCACAGAAGGGGAAACCCAGTCAGAAAAACCACAGTGGGGACGGAATCAACGGAAACCGCCACACCAGACCCCTACCATCGCCTGCAACAAAAGAAACAGACAGAACGAGGCCATACTGGAGCCACCAGAACAACTGGAGCCCCCCTCAGACAACAAAAAGGGAAAGCAAACAGCAGGCCCACAGGCCAAAGATCAACCAGGCAACGGAACACATAGAAACAACCTCACAGCACAAGAGACCATGACAGGACAGAAAATCCAGCACTGACATCACATGTAACATGGCAGGGAAAAAGAAGCCCCTGTGGACCAACAGCCGGCTAGAAAGGTGAAGAAGGAAATCCCCTGCAGACGAAGAGCAGCCAGCAGGGGAGCCAATACCAGGCAACAGCCCGGGGACTGGTAAACAGGCCGAAAGGCAGGACCAGGAACTGGAAAAGCACGACTCCACTGCGAACCACAGAACGCTGAAGACATGGATAAACATGCATGAGTAGAAACGCAAGCAGCAGAATTAATGTAGCCCCAAAGACCCCAGGAGACAAGAGGTGAAGGAGCTGCCGCAAGTACAGAAGCAAAATGGAAAACAACCATACTGGAAGGGACACTGTGTCCGACCACCCACAGGCCATGTTGCCACCTAACAGGCCAAGACAGGAGCGCCGCCCGAGGAACCCGCATCGGGGGAGACAACCGACCACATATCCCACCTGACCGAGATAGGTCCTATGAAAGAAAAGGGAACAGACATCCACATGGGAGAACCCCTGGGGTCCCTGGCATCTGAGCAAATGGAAAGATCAGAAGAAATGCTGAAAGAGGACCTGCAGGACCAGACGGGCAACCAACCACCTAGCAAACCACATGATCTGAGGGCAACAACCCCACCTAACCAATAAAGAACTGCAAACAAGAGGGGCCAAGATGGAACCAAGCAGGACGTAACGAGGCAACTACCTCACCCAAAGTCCAACGCATATGAGAAGCAGGAGACATTGACCAATACCTCACCAATGGGGTAAAATTCCCCTAAAACAACCAAGGGCATCGCAGAGAAACAAAATCAGAGGCAAGGGTCTGCTCCACAGAGTAAACACTTCCAGCAGCCTCTCAGAACATCCATAAGAGAACTGTGCGACAGGCCGCGCCTGTCAGTGACCCCTTCAGGAGCACAGCAGCCCACCATCCCACTGCCCCTGCCAAGCAGACAATGTGGAAGTGTGGCAACGCAGGTGAAAGCCAGACACAAGCACCCCAACGGCATCCACCACGAGTGCACAGCAGCCCGGGGGACGCCGAAAGCCAGGCAACCTACTATGTTGCACCGCAAGCTGGAAAACCGATGCACCACAGGTCTTGGCCTGCGGAAGATGCTCCAGCCTGCATACACCTCAATGCAGATGATGAGCAAGTGAACCTGGAGACAACAGCGATTTAAGAATCCAAATGCAGACACTCCACTGCCCATGGATATGACATCCCATGTACCACACCCAGGCAACATGGCAACAATCCAGGGCGACACAGGGCAGTGTATAAAACAGCGGCCAAAGTGCCCACAGCACCTTTATGGCAGCAACCCAGAAGAAACAAAGTCAGACCGAGCGAATCAATGAAAAGCGAATGCTGTCAAGAAGTCTCCGGGCAACACCAGTGGAAAGGGCTGCAGAAAAGGCAATACACTGAAAGGCATGAACACCACCCATAACTACGGAGCATGAAAACCAATAACGACCGAAAGTGCCAGAATTCAACCTGTACATGTAGCAAAGAGACAACAGTAGAAAATAAGGGCGTAAGTAGAGCCTACAAACTAGAAATAGGGTCAGAAGATGCTACCAGCGCATGCAGTGCATGTAGCGGGGTCAACCCCGCAAACCACCGAGTGAGAAAATAAGACCAGCAACAGTAGGCCCCAACAATGCCATAACACCCAGCACTTCAACCGTGGATAATGGTGCTTCCCGGCTACAGCCCAACAGGCAAGCAGAAATAAAGACACATGACATTACAGAAACGGCAGTGAGGCCGGAAACCTGAGCCCCAACGAACCAGAACAAATGGCCTGAATGGGGTTGGAAAGCATGCGCCATAAAACACCTAAGGCGCACTCAATAAGCCAAAACATAAAAATGCTGACAACTGGAACAGCGGTAAGTGAACTGTGATCCCCATGGCAGGACCTGAACACCAGTCCCGAAGGTGACGCTGAACCACAGACAAGCGATGACGTCAATGAGCTAAAGCTCCTGGCTGCTCGTATTCGCTGCACATATACCATGAATATCTTGGATAAGACGAATACAGTAGGGTCTCCTGCAGGCGCCGAGCCGCCCACGGGGACACTCGCCATTTGCCACTACTGCACTTGCCAAGCAGAGAACGCGGAAGTTCAGCAACACAGGGTAGACCAGACTCCAATAAATCCTCCTGGCGCCACCTTCACAGGTGCACAGCAGCCCGGGGATGCCGAAATCTCGCTCTGCAATCTGCTGCACTGCAAGCAGGAACAGTGAGGCACCGCAGTGCAACAACTCCAGGTCACTGCATGTAGTAAGAACACAACCCACAGCCGAGGAGCCGACAGGCAATGTACAGTCGGGGAGTGCCCCTCTGGTGCCAACCTACATGATAACGGGCAGAGTCGCGTGAGGAAGGAAGAGAGGTAGAACCAGCATCAGCACCGCCTAAGTGTCCCAAATCACAATGCTTAATTGTGGCATCAACAGCGGCAAAGCAAGCACAAAGGGGGCGGGCCATGCGCAGTCACCAACGACCGTGCAAAATGAATTCCACAGGAGAGAGGTGGACCGGGGAGCCAGAGAGGGAGCTACGTGGAAAAGGCGCAACTGTAACACAACCCTGCAAGAACTGTGCACGCACCTGCAATTAGCAAGACAACCCCAAGACCACAGTGAGATGAGGCAAGGAAAACGGTCTGTGCACAGGCGATATATAAGAGAGCAAAATACCAAGGAATGAGACAGTTAACTACAGACCAATAGAATATGCTCGAACTGTACGTGCGCATACACCACCATAACACCCAAGAAAGAAATAAGCCCCAAAAGCACACCATTGGGGGAAAACCCTCCAAAATTGTGCAACCCACAAAAATCATACACCTATGGCCCGGCACTCACGGGCAACAAGAACAAGGAACCAAGCAAGAGCCAAACAGAAACGAAGAAATGGGATACAAAATTACACTGCTGCAAAACTCAATGCAAAGCAGCAGATCTAGACAGCCAACCTGCAAACGGAGCAGCCCCCTCCACCAGAGACGGGCCTATCAGAAAGCCAGTTTCACTGAGAAGACACAGCCCCCTGGCAACTAGCACATGCCCCCTAGCCAGCTGGAGGCAAGCACCTCAGACCGCCGGCCTAGCTGCATGAAACAGGTCCAGAGAGGAGCCCCAATCTGCTGCAACGCAGGCAGATATGCTCCCGCCTGAATTGCCGGCTCCCACAGCATGCTGCAGATGACAACCAGATCCAGTACCAAAGAGTCAGTGAAAGCAGGGCCCCACGACCTCCACAACCCTGCAGGTATTGTGCAGCCAAAAACAGAGCCGCCATGAAACGCTGGAGCACGCGCACTGAATGTGCCCTTAGATTGGGACACAAAAAAGGAACAGGAAGTAAGGGGGGGATTTTTATCTGTGGGAAAAGGTTGTGACTGGAGGCACAGGGGGCCTAAATGAGTGAGTCATCACGGTGAGAGGGAGGAAGGGGTAATGGTTAAACTGCACTTTCCATTGAAAAGGCATTTTTTGATTTGCCTATAAGTTTTGACCTGGTGGACGGGCCTGCACATAACTCGACAATCCTTCAACGTACTCAGCTAAGATCCAGCAGGTTTCGTACAGTTCCATATAATGGGAAAAAATTGGGGGTTTGAAAAAAGATGCATTTTTCCATTTTAACTCCCATAGGAGAATTTGCTCGCACCCACAACCGAAACCACTGAACAGATTTACACCAAACTTAGCACGAAGAAAGAACTTTATCCAGAAAATGTGCTTTTATTCATTTGGTGTAATTCGTTTAGCAGTTTGAGGTGCCAGGTGAGCTTGAAAGGGCTAACACGTTTGTATATCTCTGGCAGTTAAAGTCCTGATTCAGTTAATCACATCAATCAGATTTGAAGTTGTAATCTGGCTGCCTAGAGATGGCTGCATAGATTTTTCGCCATTTTGAAATTTGCAAATAGTTTCAAAGTCGCAACTTTTGTTCTCAAAAGAGTAAAACCACTTAAATCCACCAGTTATTGTTCAGGGTACGCAACACACACCGTAGAACAAGTTACTTACCTTCGGTAATGATATATCTGTAAGAAACGTTAGTTATAGATTCCTTACCTTGGAATTACCCCCAGGCATCAGACTGGATCCGGAAAGTTTTTTTCGTCAGCAGTACCTCTGCGCGTCGGAAGGTGGCGTCGGTCGGCTCCGCGTCCGTCGTCGTCGCCGGGATGACGTCGCGGCAGCTACTTAGACGCCGCCCTCGCGCGCGGACGTCAGTTCTGTACACGACTTTCCGCGCCAGAAACGCAGAGCCATGCAAGACACTGATCATTAGTGCACAAAACTAGGGCCCTGAAAGGATGTCCTTAACCCTAGAAATCAGTTCGCAGAACGGGGAGGATGGGTGGGGCGGTAAGGAATCTATAACTAACTAATGTTTCTTACAGATATATCGATACCGAAGGTAAGTAACTTGTTCATCTGAAAGAAACACGTTAGTTATAGATTCCTTACCTTAGAATAGATACCCCAGCAATAACAACCCCGGTGGTGGGTCTGCGAACCAAGATTACACCAGAAAGTCCTGGAGAACAGAATGGCCAAAGAAGCCGTCTCTCCGGACTTGGCTGTCCAGACAGTAGTGTTTCGTAAACGTGTGCAGTGATGCCCACGTAGCTGCCTGACAGATGTCATTTAGAGGAACTCCTCTTCCCAAGGCAGTAGTGGCTGCCGTCGCCCTGGTGGAGTGAGCGCATAGCCCTACTGGAGGCTCTTTTTTAGCCAGAGAGTAACAAGCCTTAATACACAACACGACCCATCGAGAAATGGTGCGTTTGTGTACGGCCCGACCCTTCTTTGCGCCCACGTAGCCAACAAAAAGTTGATCATCCACCCGGAACTGTTTCATGAGATCCAGATAGAGGGAGAGCGCCCGTTTTGGGTCCAGAAGGTGGAGCCTCTCTTCCTCCTTCGAAGGATGCGGAGGCGGAAAGAAGGTGGGCAAGGTAATGGTCTGCCCAATGTGGAAGGCAGTGACCACCTTAGGAAGGAAGGATGGACGGGTTCGGAGAACCACCTTATCCGGATGAACAGACAGGAAAGGAGGTTTTGAAGAAAGGGCCTGGAGCTCACTCACCCTTCTAGCAGAAGTGATGGTTACCAGGAAAGCAGTCTTAAGAGTTAAGAGCCGTAAGGGACAGCTATGAAGCAGCTCAAAGGGAGCGCACATTAAATAAGTTAGTACAAGATTCAAGTCCCACTGAGGCATAACGAAGGGGATTGGAGGAAAAGGATGTGTTAAGCCTTTTAAGAAACGGTTAACTACAAGGGACTTGAAATGAGAAGGCTGATCTGGCAGCCGAAGGAAAGCAGAGATGGCTGACAGATAGCCCTTGACAGTGCCCAGAGCAGAGCCCTGCTGGGCTAAAGAGAGAAGGAACAAGAGTACTTCAGAAAGAGGGGCAGAAAGGGGATCCACAGCCTTTGCTGTGCACCATGCCACAAATTTGTTCCACCGGCAGGCGTATACCGTCTTAGTGGAGGGACGCCTGGCTGCCAAGATTACGTCACAGACTTCGGGAGGCAGGTCGAAAGACGTCAACCGCCGCCACGCAAGGAGGTGGAGAGTGAACAGGTTCGGGTGGAGGACCGTCCCCTGGTGCTGCGACAGCAGATCCTCCCGAAGAGGCAGTCTGATCGAAGGATCTATGGCCATGTTGAGCAGCTCGGGATACCAGACTCTTCGTGCCCAATCCGGAGCCACAAGAATGACTTGGGCCCGTCTCGCTTGATCTTCTTCAGCACTCTGGGCAGAAGTGGTATAGGCGGAAAGGCGTACAACAGACCGCAACTCCACTCGCGACGAAAGGCGTCGCCTAGCGAGTGCCGCCTTGGAAATTCCAACGCGCAGAATTACTGACATTGCGCGTTCTCTTCGGTGGCGAATAGATCTAACCAAGGCTCTCCCCACTGTTGAAAGAGACCTTGCACCACCTCCGAGTGAAGACGCCATTCGTGATCCATCATGCACCTGCGGCTGAGTTAGTCGGCCCTGGCGTTCAGGGAACCTGCCAGGTGTTGAACCACCAGGGATATGCCCTGATGTTCCAGCCATGTCCAGAGGTGGAGGGCCTCCTGACATAGGGTCCACGACCCCACCCCGCCCTGTTTGTTGCAGTACCACATGGCGGTGGTGTTGTCTGTGAACACCTGCACCACTCTTCCCCGGACAGAGGGAAGGAATGCTTTCAGTGCAAGACAAATCGCCCGGAGCTCCAGAAGGTTGATGTGAAGCCCGGACTCTGCCGGAGACCAGAGGCCTCAGATCTCCGCCTCTCCCATGTGGCCGCCCCATCCCAGAAGGGATGCGTCCGTCACCACAGTGTGGTTTGGTTGGGGAAGGGAGAGGGATCTGCCACTGACCCAATCCTGGTTCATGAGCCACCACTGCAGTTGTTGTGCAGTACCCTCCGAGATCTGGACGTAATCGGACAGATTCCCCTGATGCTGCGCCCACTGGAACTTCAGGTCCCACTGCAGAGCCCGCATATGCCATCTGGCATGATCGACCAGCAGGATGCAGGAGGCTATGAGGCCCAGCAGCCTCAGGGTCATCCTGACCGAAACCCGGGATAGAGGCTGAAAGATCGGAATCTTAGCCCGAATATCCCAGACGCGCTGTTCGGGAGGATAGACCCGAAACCGCGTCGTGTCCAGAACCGCTCCGATGAAGAGGAGCTTCTGAGAGGGAATCGGGTGCAACTTCGGCACGTTGATGGAAAACACCAGCGAATGCAGGAGGTCGGCCGTAGTCTGGAGGTCGGAGACGACTGCCTGGGGCCATCCCGCCTTAAAACAGCCAGCCTTTAACAGCCAGTCGTCGAGATAGGGGAAGACTGAAACCCCTGATCTGCGCAGATGAGCTGCGACCACCGCCATCACTTTCGTGAACACCCGAGGGGCGCTGGTAAGGCCAAAGGGGAGCACGGTAAACTGAAAGTGCTCGTGGCCCACCGTGAACTGTAGGTAACGCCGGTGGGCCGGCAGAACGGGGATGTGAAAGTAAGCGTCCTGCAAGTCCAACGCTACCATCCAGTCTTGCAGGTCGAGGGCAGACAAGACCTGAGCAAGCGTCAACATTTTGAACTTCTCCTTCCGGAGGACGCGATTGACATCCCTGAGGTCCAAGATGGGACGCAGGCCCTCGTCCTTCTTGGGGAACAGAAAGTAGTGGGAGTAACTACCACGACCTACTTCTGGGACAGGAACGCGTTCGATGGCCCCCTTGGCCAAGAGAGCAGTAACTTCCTGCTGGAGAAGGGCCAGATGATCCTCCGACATGCGGTGGTATCGCGGTGGCATGGCTGGAGGGGTAGTCTCGAAGGGGATGGAGTAGCCCTTTCGGATTATTTGCAAAACCCACCTGTCAGACTTGATGGTGCGCCAGTAGGGGAGGTGATGGCGAATCCTGCCGCCCACTGGCGTTTGATGGGCCTGAAAGCTCGGACTAGAAGGGTTTGGAGGCAGCTGCGGGGGGGGGGGAGGGGGGGGGGGGTTGGTGGACTGGCCCACCCACTGGCCCCCGGAACCACGACGGTTGTTTCCACGTTCCCGGCCGTGCGAAGGTTGGGTAACTTGCTGCGGCCTGTGGCCCTGGGTGGGACGTAGCGGAGCACCCCTTCCGTAGCCACGAAAGGGGCGAAAAGCAGACTGCGCAGGGCGGGTGGAGAGGCCCAAGGACTTGGCCGTAGCCCGTGAGTCCTTGAAGAGCTCTAGGGCGTTGTCTGCTTTGTCGCCAAAAAGGCGACGGCCATCAAAAGGCATGTCCATCAAAGTGTTCTGGACATCCCCTGAAAAGCCAGTGGACCTCATCCAGGTGTAGCGACGAAGCGCTACCAACGTTGAAATGGTCCTGCCCAGAGTCGGCGGTGTCCAGCCCACAACGTACCGTAAACTTCGCTGCATCCCTCCCGGGCGGCAACAGCCTGGGAGAGCACTGCCCGGGCCTCTTCCGGACACTGAGGCAGCACTTGCGCCACCGTATCCCACACCGAGTGCGAATAACTGCCCAAGAGACATGCGGTGTTTACGGACCGCAGTCCTAAGCTGGCGGAAGAGAAAATTATCTTGCCAAGGTGGTCCAGCTTCTTGGATTCCCTTTCCGGGGGAGCAGTAGGGAAGGCGCTCTTGGAGGTGGAGGCTTGAACTACCAAGCTCTCAGGGGTGGGATGTTGGGAGAGGAAAGTGGGGTCGTCTGGAGCCGGGCGGTGGCGTTGGGCAATCATTCTGTCCACGGGAGCCCCCGTGTTGGGCCTGGACCACGTGCCCAAAAGGACGTCTGTGAGAGCCTCATTGAACGGCAGCAGGGGCTCCGAAGAGCTCGCAGCCGGTTGAAGCACCTCAGTCAGGAGGTAGTCCTGACCGCCACCGAAGGAAGCTCGAGCTTGAGTGCCTCGGCCGCCCTACGCAACACCACTGCGTATGATGCTCCCTCCTCCGTAGCCACAGTAGGAGGAGACAACATGCCAAGGTCAGGGGAGGTATCCAAACCACTGGCATTCCCCAGTTCCTCTCTCCAGTCCTGTTCACTGTCCAACTGGTCAGTTAAAGGGTCACCTGACCCCTCCCACTCCTCCTCATCATCCTCTGGGTGCCACTGTGGTTGAAAAGGGACCCCAGGAGTGAACAGGGGCATAAAAACCCCACCCGGCGCCGGATCCGGCGTCGGACGACGCCGGTCCGGCTCCATGTTAACGTCGGGATGGAGGCCGGGGTCGACGCCGGCCAGGGGGCCAACCGGTGTTGGACGCGATAGTGGTGCCGTCGGAAGCGGCGCCGGTGGAGGCGTAACGAGGTCAACCGGCGCCGATCTGGATCCAGGCCTGGATCCAAGGGGGTCCTGTGGCGCCGGGGGCGGAGCCGCGGGAGCGAAGACCTAGGCGAGGCCCCCCTGTTAAAAGCAAAACGACAGTCGTGAACATTACCTGCGCCATCTTGTCTGGTGGAATTCTATGTGCACATAAGTTGCAGTCATTTTGATCTATCACAGCCATTTTGTACTCTGTTGGTCACCTTTGTTTCACCCTGCCCTTACTAGCATCCCTCTGACCGACCTGGTATGTGTGCTGGGGGCTATAAACTCTATTGCCACAACAAACCTCAGCGCCACTTGCTGCCACAAACTCGTTTTTCCTCTCATCTCTGTTTTCAGGGAAACCTTTGGACACTCTACCCCTCACTGCACCTAGTTACACAAACAGGTTCCAAACACCAAAATGACTCTTGCAACGTGATTTATTGCACTGCAAACAGCAAGACTTGTTATTACCAACAATGAGACCTGTTTTTATCAACAGAACGGACTCTTAGATCTGGCCGGTCTCACATGTTTTAGACCCTGAAGCAAGGTCCAGCTGCAAGATAAGATTGTCTGTTTGACCTGGGTGGGAAGAGAATTACTGTTGGGCTTGTGTGACAACCTGCCCGGGGCGGGGACCCCAAGCTTGTGTAACCATGGTAATGAAACAAATGCATTGTGTCAAACCTGTATAAAAGGAAGAGCCAAAGGAGTTATCAGCAGAACACTTCCCTCAGACATCCCGGTGTCTGCAGTTGACGTGATCGCCTCATGAGAAATAAACCTTTTTGTCTTCCAGTTTCCAGCGCTTGCCTCATTATTTTGATAGCGAACCCAAAGTGAATTAGAGGTGGAACCCTGCACCGGGCAGCATTGAGGGTCTTAGAAGACTCGCTGCCTTTCACAAATTGGCGCCCAAACGTTGGGGCCCATCAGCGACGCGTGGGTCCGATAGAGAGGTCCTAACGACAGAGTGAACGACTAAACGATTGGGGTATACCTGCCTGAGAAGACCCTTGTCTGGCTGCCGATCGACTGAACTTCACCGGTTCCGAACGGACCTCTCTCGAGTGACCTGCGGTCCTGACTGGGACCTTAGAGGAACGCCGCATTGATTGTTGGAGTGAGAGGACAACCAGGCGCTGGAAGGGGAAGACGAAGAACTGTCCATACGGTCCGGGTAAGGTCGTGAAAAAACGACTTAAATTGATTGAGTAGTTTGATTGAAATACTAGTATTCCTTTTTTTTATATTGAGTTATTTGCGACATTTCCCTGCTTGCAAACAACGAAGAATAGGAATATTCTCTCTCTTTGCAGGCAGCGAAGGACAGGTAGTGCAGACTTTTTGTCTAAATTGATTGATTGAGATATTCATTTTTGACCGATAAATACGTCATGCCTGTTTTCTCTAGATTGTTTGATTGTAATTGTTTTGGACCCGACCGTTCGTTAGAGGTCAGTCAGCCGGCACCGCCGGAAGGCACCCCTAACAAGGACATGTATGGATTAGCCACCGTAGCTTATAGCAAACTATGGCATAAATACACTAGGAAGGTCCGGGTAAATCAGTGGCCACTGACGGGATCTTTCGATCCCGCTAAAATAGAAATGTTAGAATTAGCTCTCCACAAAAAGAAAACTAGACCAGCCATGTTTGACAGTTTTGGTTTATGGCGAAAAGAGGCAGCTCAAAGAAAGAAAAGGGACGAAGCTAGACAAGATAAAGAAACGCGAAAATCAGCTTACCAAGCCTGTAAAAGATTAGAAGAAAAACTAAAAGAAAAGGAAATCGATAAAAAGGAACAGGAATCAAAAATATCAGGTCAATGCCCTGTTAGATCGCCCTCGACTCTTTACCCCAAGTTACCAGCAAACCAAAGGGTAGATGATGATTTATTGTTAGGTCCCCCAATCATATACATGCCACGCCCCTACTCATCCCGTAGTACAACGCCAGGACCACCAAAGTATAGCCGGAGATGGCACTATCGCCTCAGTCTCCACCGCCTCTGCTCCCACCGAGTCACCCACACCAAATGCCTCATCAAAGGATACAGTAGTAGAGGTAGGATCAAAAGAAAAAGGAGCGCCCAGGGTCCCGCGATTAAGTAAAAATGAGCGAGCAGGCATTGATAAAATAGTTAAATCCCTCATAGATAGGAAGGAGACAGAAGAGTATGTAACTGACATATGCAACTCCTATGTTGAAAACCGCAAACGATACTTTATTGTACGTCTCTGTTACCACACTCTTACTGCATATGAAGAGAAGTACCAAGATGTAGGGCCCGAGCGGCTAGTGGCTCTCTATAGGAAGGTAGACACCGGAGATGAAGGCGACAACGATGTTACAGAACTCTTTTCATCCACACTGGAGGTATTCCGTCACCTCGTGGAACAAGGACGGATAGATGAGGACAGGACATCTAAGATAGCAGGACCCCCGGTGGAAAAACCAGATAGCATGATGCCGATAAAAGAAGCTGCCCCTTATTGGGTACCTCCTAGAGGACAAGGGACTCATGACGATATGAACCATCAAGACGCTAGAGGAAGGGTGGTCTACAATTAGGTGTATCAACCATGGGACAGACAGGACATTTTGACGTTCCGTAAATCTTTACCGGATTTACGAAAGAACCCCACCGCCTCTTACATCGAGCTAGGTACCGCTCTGGGATCAACAACAATGACACTTGCCGACATAGACTTGTTCTTCGGGTTATGTTTGCCAGCAGATGTGTGGAAACAGATTAGGAAAATAGACCATACCGAACTGCTTGGTCATACCTGGGAACAACTCAACACATTAGATAAACAGCGGAACCCTGGTCAAAAACCGGTTAAAGCAATATTGGACCTCCCTGACAAAATAGTGCAGAAAGTGAAAACGCTGATCCCAGAGAAAAGATAGACTGGTCCATAGTAACCGCGTGCCGCCAGAAACCACAAGAGGATGTCTCAGAGTATTTCTCCAGATTTGAAACGTTGTTCTCCGATTACAGTGGACAAGACATGTCCACCGCAACCGGACACCACTTATTTGTGCAGAACTATGTCAAAGGACTACTGCCAGATGTATCCCAGAAATTACAAGCCAGCGAAAGTAGTTGGGCAGCATCTAAACCGGCGGCCATTCTCCAAATGGCCCAGTACTATGAGCATCAGAAAAACGAAAATGACAGGGCTACAGAAAGGAAAAAGAAGGACTTGAAGGAAAGGGTAATGGTAGCACAACTCCAGGGGGCGAATACAGGAAGGGAGCAATATAGGGGAGGATACCAGCAGAATACCCCTAGAGTACAGCCACCTAGAAACAATTCATCGACATCATATGTAGGACGCCAAGACCTAGGACAGGATCAATGTGCATTTTGCAAAGAATATGGACACTGGAAAACCCAATGCCCGGCTTTGTTAGGAGCTGGTAGGGGCAGAGGGGCGAGGGAAATAGCAAGTGGACAGAGAGGAAGAGGACGTGGGAGAGGGTACGCGAGTGAAGCAAGCGAGGAAAGGCCAGGAAGAGTGAACACATTTGACCATCCCAAACAGAATCAGTACCAACAGACAGATTATGACCATACGTACGACTTTGCATAGGACAGCCAGGGGCAAGGGAGGGATCCAGTCGAGCTCTATGTTGATCAGCAAGGCCCTTATGTTACCGCTGAGGTCCTGGGCACAAAGTCGCCATTTCTGATAGACACGGGAGCAACACGTAGTGCACTATCCAAACGACTGATTCCAAGGGAACCCTTGTCAGGCTCACATGTGACCTCAATAGGATTTGACGGTACGCCCTCCACCAACCCTTTGTCCCGACCGATCCCTTTTAACCTTGACAACTATAGCGCGAAATGACATTCCTCCTCTCTTCCAACACCCCAGACGCCAATATGGGTCTCGACCTTTTGAAACACTTCCATGCGACTATCAGATGCTCACCAGACGGAGTGCGTGTTGTCCTGTATGACAACCCCCAGCGCCATAGAGAGAACCCTTCTCAGCACATGTTTCCCATCTCCGAGACTGACGCATCCCTACTGGACACTTTGCCATCACACTTATGGGCTAGGGCTGATTCAGACGTAGGACGAATGATGATTGACCCAGTACACGTAACAATACGACAGGACGCAACCCTACCGAAAGTACCGCAGTACAAAATATCGCCAGAGGGTGAGAAGGCACTGACAGAGATCATACACTCTTTGGTAGAGGCAGGGGTGGTAGAGGAAGTAGTGAGCAACGTTTGTAACAGTCCCATACTACCGATTGTAAAGAGACAGGGAGAGGGAGACGGAAAAGCCTACCGCTTCATCATTGACCTGCGGGAGATAAACAAAATCGTAGTGCCACAATACCCAGTAGTTTCCGACATCACGACAATTTTGACTTTAATCCCCTCCACTGCCACCACCTTCACTGTAATTGACCTCAAAAACGCATTCTTTTCCATACCTATACACAAGGACAGCCGCTATCTATTTGGATTCACCCTAAACTCCCGTTGGTACAGATTTTGCAGAGCACCTCAGGGGTATACTGAGAGCCCAAGCATCTATAGCCAGGCGCTTAAAAGACAGTTAGACGCCATACAATTGCCAGATGGAGTGGCACTAATACAATATGTAGACGACATCCTTCTAGCAGCGGACACCATACCAATAGCCGTCACAGCCACCATCAAACTACTCCATTTTCTTGCTGAGAATGGTCACAAGGTCTCCCGAAAGAAATTGCAGTTCTGTAAATCACAAGTGACCTATTTGAGTCACCTTTTATCCAAAGAAGGGAGGAAACTCACGCCTGACAGGATCCAGACAATTCTAGACACCCCTGTCCCCAAAGATCAGAAACAAGTCGGCTCTTTGATAGGTCTCACCTCAGTTTGCCGACAGTGGTTACCGAACTTTAGCCTCATTGTCAAACCCCTTCTCTCCCTCCTAGCTAAAGACATCCCCTCACCTCTCCCCTGGACCCCCGAATGCCAGTCAGCCTTTAAAGAACTACGCAATGCCCTTTGTTCAGCGCCTGTCCAAGGAACCCCGGATTACTCCAAACCATTCTTCCTCTACACGCACGAGAGGGAAGGATGTGCATTGTCTGTCCTAACACAATCAATTGGTCACAAACAACGCCCTTGTGCATATTTCTCTGCCACCCTCGATCCAGTAGCCAGAGCGCTGCCAGCGTGCCTGCGCGCTGTGGCAGCTGCAGCAGTATCGATACGCCAGAGCGAAGGAATAGTACTCTCCAATCCAGTCACTGTTTTAGTACCCCATGCAGTCGACACACTACTAAACCAGACCAAAACCCAACACTTGACTAGCGCCCGACTGACAAGGATATGAGTTGACCCTGCTAGCACCGCACATTACCCTAAAGCGATGCACCACCCTCAATCCAGCCACACTGTTACCCCTACCCGAAAATGATCCTAGCGTGACTCCACTACACGACTGTGTGACACTAACCGATGAACAAACAAAGAGTAGAATAGATATCAGAGACACCGCCTTTCTAAAACCAGATGGAGAACTATGGGTGGATGGTTCGTGCATCAAACTCCCCGACGGCACCACCTCAGCTGCATACGCTGTCACCACAGCCCGAACCGTTCTGGAAACAGCCCGTATTCCCCAACGTTCAGCCCAGGCTGCAGAACTCATTGCCCTCACACGAGCATGTATCTTAGCGACTGACACGACAGTTAACATATACACCGACAGCCAATATGCCTTCGGGTGGTTCACCATTTTGGGATCTTATGGAAAGAAAGAGGGTTCCTGACTTCACACGGTACACCCATCCTGCAAGGAGATTTAGTCTTCGCCTTGACGCAAGCAGTCCTCCTCCCAAAGAAGTTAGCAGTGATAAAATGCCAAGCACATAGGAAAGTGACTGATCTCATTGGACAGGGAAATGCACTAGCAGACGTTACTGCCCGAGCCACGGCAGGAGACAGAACTACGACACGAATGTATGTGACCAGGTCACAAGCTGAACGATGGACTGATGCTAGGACCACTGTAAGGGACATACAGACTACAGGCACACAAGACGAATTGACCGAGTGGGAAAAGGTGGGACTAAAAGACGAGGAAGATTGCTGGAGAACTAAAGACGGAAATAAATGGCTGTTACCCAATGCCTACCTCATCCCCATATTGACCATGGCACATTTACCAGCACACATAGGCTCCACCCCCATGATTGAACTAATCACCAGAGTATGGCATAACGTCAAGATAGCAGAATCTGCAAAACGCCTAGTACAACAATGTATAGTCTGCCTACAACACAACCGAGGGAAGGGGACAGTAGTACCAAGGGGAGGGTTTGGAGTCCCTGACCACCCCTTTGAAATCCTTCAAATGGATTACATTCAACTAGAGAGATGCCTTGGTCTAAAATATGTCCTGGTGGTTGTGTGCGCTTTTAGCAAATGGGTGGAGGCATATCCCACCCGCGACAATACCGCCTTAGCCACTGCAAAAGTATTGCTGAAAGAATTCTTCCCCCGATACGGCCTTTGCAGAATTTTATGGAGCGACGACGGCCCCCACTTCGTAGCCGAGGTGATACAGAACATACTGAGAGGGTTGGGGGTAAAACAAAAGTTCCATGCCGTCTTCCACCCCCAATCAGCGGGCCTGGTAGAGAGACACAATGCAACATTGAAACTAAAACTAGCCAAAATAGTTGCCACGACCGGGTTGAAATGGCCCGACGCCCTCCCATTGGCATTGTTATCGATGCGCTCCACCCCAACCAAACACCGACTGACCCCGTATGAGGTGGTCTTCGGCAGGCCTATGAGCATTTGGGCGGCACCAAGACCCACCTCCATTAACGATGTCCCGAACATATTAATGTCGGATTACTTGCATAAATTGACAAACGAGCTAACAATTATCCACCAACAGGTGCAGCAAGCCTTGCCTGACGTATCCAGGGGCCCGGGACATGAAATAAAGCCAGGCGACCATGTATTGATTCGCAACTTCCAAAGAACAAAGAATCTGGAGCCTAGGTGGACGGGCCCCTGGCAAGTCCTGATCACCACCCGAACTGCCCTCCGAGTGGAAGGAAAACGAAACTGGCTGCATGCCCATCACTGCAAACGAGTCCCTCCAACCCTGGCAACCTGTGAAGGGGTGGAGGTGCAAGAGGAAGTACTCTCGAGAGACCGACCAGCTCTGAGTTGCTACCCACAAGAAGACACCCTCGAACTATCAGAATTTCCCGACACCACGGTGCCATCCAGGAAAGGGTACAACCTAAGATCGACGAAAGGAGGGAGCTCCAACGACCAGGCCACTAACTAAGTCAAGGCCTCAGATCGGTAGCACAGACAAACAACGCTACCAGGAAAGCGCCAGACAAAAGTCTGTGGTCCTAACAGTTGTTGAGCTCCTCGAAGATGATGGAAGAAACTGAACACCTGCAAAACCACTGCAAAGACACCAAGACTGCTAACCTGCACAGCACAAAGACAATTGCACTTGTAGCCGCATTTCTCACCTGTCTCCTGCTAATGGTCGCACTCTGGATCATTGAAGAGAATGCACCTGCATACAGAACATTGTCACCCACCATGCAACCAACCACCAAGAAAGAACACTACCTGGTATCACTACCGCCACATCTCCGAGAACGACGCAAAGAATTCTGGAATAATTCTTTCATGCAGATGTTGCACCAGCACAATCTTGCCACCAATGCTACCAACTGTTGGGTCTGTGGGCTGTTACCACATGCCACTGAACATTCCATCCCTTTCATCCCTTCGCCCTTTTCTATTCACGGATCTTGCCTTGCCTGGATGATGCTCCAACAAGAAAGTTACAAAGACAATGCCACTTCCGACGGAACAATCGCCCAGTTCTACAACGAGTTCTGGCAAAACAAAACAGGAAGGACAGCCGCCCCCTTCTGCCCTCACACCTTCAATGCGACATTCCAGATTAATGTCCCCTCCAAAGAACGAGTGGAAATGCAAGTGTTCAATAATCCTAACAGAGCCACATTTTCCTACCTGAAGAAAAGAACTGCTGCAACACTGACTGTGGCCCTATCTGTGGTGAACGTCTCTGGCCTTGTATGCATTGAAGGCCATGGGACTAAGAATGTGGGTCACAGCACCTGTAGCATTGTAAGGACTTTGAACACTGCCAACCCCCAGCGCTTGTTGCATCACCCAATATGTACTTTGTTTGTGGAACCAAAGCCTACACCTGGCTCCCAAGAAACTGGGGGCACGTGCTACATCGCCTTTGTTTTGCCACCAACCTACACAGCCCCTGCAGAGCATCATCGAGAAAAGCGTTCTAAAGACATTGATCAAGCAGACTCTGCCTCATCACAGTTCCTCGACGCAGCAAAAGGGCTCATCCCGCTATGGGGTCCGATGGCAAACAGCCGAGCCATCAGACATCTGTCCCAAGCGGTAGAGACTGCCCTGAACGTCACTGCTGGCATCCTCACCCACAACACTGCTGAGCTCCAAGCAATGTTGTGGGTTTGGTTTGGTCCGTCTGGTTACCCTGCAAAATCGCATGTTCCTGGACGTGGTACTAGCGGACTGTTGGAAACGGGGTTACCGAGACCGTTATGGTAGCATGGCGCAAAGCGGGGAAAGGCACGCGAAGGCAATGTGTAAGGCAGTTGTGCAGCACACTCTCACTTTAACTCAGAAATGCGACGCAATAACCGGACACCACACCAGGCTTAGATAAGTAACAATCAGGTTCCTTTATCTTAATCAAGATGGCATTCAATTATTCAAATTATACATTTGGGTAACTAGTGCGCGTTCATTTAAAAAGACCCTTCACAATTCTGGCCACTAATAAGCCGCATTAAAATCACAGCACCACTGCTCATTCGGGTGCTCTTAACAAACTAGGGCCTAGAACATGCACAACACTTTTTATACATCAACATTTATACATTAGGCCTAGGTACTCTAGGCGGGAGGGAATCCTAAAGGGAACCCCTCAACATGTCCAGCAGCTGGGGGCTTCCTATAAGGGGGGACTCCTTTATCTCCCCGGGGAGGTGAGGGTTACATTAGGCTAGGGTTACACCAGGTGCCTGGCCTATTATCAAATGTTATCAAAGGCCCCCTCCCTCCTTAATCCCTCTTCATGCGTGGCCCCCGGCCCCCAGGGGCTTAACCTAGAGCCCTAGGGGCCTCCTGGGCTCACCTGCGGTGTTGTGGCTGGCTGCGGGGGCCTCACGGCGGACTCTTCTCCGGGCCAGCCCTCTGTTGTGGGGGGCGGGGCCCGGCGTGAGTCTCACGGCCCTCCGGCCGGCGCTGTTTCTACTTCACGAGGCTACGGAGCCTCTCGCTGTGTTGCTGCGTCGTTGGGGGGCCGGTATGCCACTCCTCCGGCCCCCGGGGAGTCAGGGGAGAGAGTGGGGACTCTGAGCGGGAGCCGGCAGTCCTTGCAGACGGCTCCGGCTTCCCGCGAAGGCACAGGAGGTTCGTCCTTACCTCCGGATCTGCTGGGCGGAGGCGGGCTCTTGACGGCGCCCAATCCTGGCGCGGCGGCGATTCTTCTTGGGGCTCCCGTTGGCAGTGGAGCCCCGTGGACGTCCTCTCGATTGGCTCCGGCTGGGCCAATCGCGTCGCGGTCTTCTCTTCTTCCGGGGGCTCCCGTTGGCAGTGGAGCCCCTCTGACGTCGTCTCGCTTGGCTCCGGCTGGGCCAATCGCGTCGCGGCCTTCGTTGGTTGCCAGGCGACGCCTCCCCTCTCCTTCTTCTCCGGCGATTGACTCCGGCGGGCCAATCCCGTCGCGGCCTTTTCGGGGGCGCGACCTGTGACGCGGTCAGCGTCCCCGGCCCCTCGGCAACAGCGTCCACGGGCCTGGAGGCCGCAGTAGGCCTCAGCTCACTTCACGCAGCCCTCGGGGGCTGCGACGGTGTTATTCTTGGCCGCGCTTGCAGCGGCAGGGGTCTCGGGCCCGGCGGTGACTTCTGGGGTTTCAGTGAGGGCGCGGACGGCGCCCTCACCACAGTTATGCACGGGGGAGAGGTCTTCCTGCCTCAGCTCCCTCTTCACGCAGCGGCGGCGATCCGGTCACCAGGTCAGTGACGGAGGGGGAGGTCAAGTTCTCTCCTCACTTGGAGTTGCAGCGCAGGCGCGCTGACAGCCTTATGCACCGGGCTGTGTAAGGATGGTTCTTGGAGGACAGTCCAGCTGTCTGTATAGGTAGATAGGGGGTGGAGGCCTAGCGCTTAGGACGCAGCGCTTCGCCTCCTGATCCCCTCTCAATGGTTTTCACTTTAGGTTCTGCAGGTCATGGATTCAGCAAAGTCTCTTTATGAACAGGGGGGGGTAGTGAGTTGGTGATTCTTGGAGGGGTTGATGTGCCTCCTGGCACGCTGGAGATGGTTCCCTGGGTCCCCTCACACTGGGCAAGATCAGTGGGTGGTGGGCGTTCCTCATCTATCTTACGGCAGCAGGGCCTTGACCCTGTCAGCGGCAGTAGTGTAGGTCTCCCCCTAGGCCCTAAAGTCTGTACTCCAGCGCAGGTTCTCCCAGGTTCAGCGGTGCCTCAACCTAACTAACTCCAGGTTTTCCCTCCAAGCCTCTTATACCCCTAGGTCAGGTGACCCTCCCAAAGGCGGCAAAGTGTAACTCCTCCCACAGCCCGGAAGGTTCTGGAACCTTCCACCTACCTAGCTATGGGGCCCAGAGGCGGGGACGGGATGGCTACTGTATCCCTTGTCCCAGCCTGACTCTGGCGACTAGCGTGTATGTGTGGAAGGCCCTCTGCAGTAGCAGGGGCCTGTGGCAGCCATCTTTGGTGAGAGAGCACCTGCACCTCAGCACTGACCAGCAGTGGCAAGGCGCCCGGAGACCTAGGTCCAGTAAAAATATGGTGGCAAAAATGAGGCGCAGAGAGGGAAAAAAACAGGGTAAGACCACCCTAGGGCTGACAGGTCTAACACGCGTCCCCCCAGCCGAAAGAGGGGAGAGCTTCCCAACCTCTAGGGAGTTCTCTTCACTAAGGCGGAAAAACCGGGAGAGACCGTCAGCGTTGGCGTGGTCTACACCGGGTCGATGTTCCACCCGAAAGTCCATCCCCTGGAGGGAAATGGACCATCTCAACAATTTGGGATTTTCGCCTCTCATCTGCATGAGCCAGCGAAGGGGTCTGTGGTCGGTCTGGACCAAGAAGTGACAACCAAAAAGGTATGGCCTCAACTTCTTCACCGCCCAAACCACAGCAAAGGCTTCCCGCTCGATGGTACTCCACCGCTGTTCCCGGGGGAGTAGTCGTCGGGAGATAAAGGCCACTGGCTGGTCTTGGCCATCGTCATTCAGCTGCGAGAGCACAGCTCCTATGCCATGCTCAGAAGCGTCTGTCTGCACGATGAATTCCCGGCCGAAGTCGGGGTCCGGAGCACCGGTGCGGTGCACATGGCACGTTTAAGAGTCTCAAAGGCATCTTGGCAGGCAGCCGTCCAGATTACTCTGCGTGGCTGCTTCTTGGAAGTCAATTCCGTCAATGGGCCCACGATGGTTCCATATCCCTTGACGAACCGGCGGTAGTATCCCGTGAGGCCGAGAAAAGCTCGGACCTCTGTTTGGGTCTTGGGGGGCTCCCAGGCCATGATGGTCTCAATCTTGGCTTGGAGGGGTTGCACCTTACCTCCGCCCACCAGATGTCCCAGGTACACGACAGATCCCTGTCCAATCTGGCACTTGCTGGCCTTGATGGTTAGACCAGCCCTTTGCAAAGCCTGCAGCACCTCCTGGAGATGCTGCAGATGGTCTTCCCAGCTGCTACTGAAGACAGCTATGTCATCCAGGTAGGCAGCAGAGAAGGCCTCTAGGCCAGACAGCACCTGGTTCACCAACCGCTGGAAAGTGGCGGGAGCATTTTTCAACCCGAAGGGCATCACCTGGAATTGAAAGTGGCCCTCGGGGGTGGAGAACGCAGTCTTCTCCCTTGCTCCTTCCGCCATGGCGATCTGCCAATATCCTGATGTTAAATCAATGGTACTCAAATACCGGGCTGCTCCCAGCCGGTCAATGAGCTCATCCGCCCGAGGGATCGGGTGAGCGTCGGTCTTGGTGACCGAGTTGAGTCCACGATAATCCACACAGAACCGAAGTTCTGGTGTGGTGCCCGGGGGCCGCTTTCGGCACCAACACTACCGGACTAGCCCAAGGGCTACTGGAAGGCTCAATCACCCCCAGTTCTAGCATCTTTACCACCTCACTCTGGATACTAGCCTTGACCTTATCGGACAGCCGGTAAGACTTGTTCTTCACTGGCGGACTGTCCCCTGTGTCCACATCATGGGTACACAGGTGCGTGATTCCAGGCGTGAGGGAAAACAACGAGGCGTACTGCCCCAAAACCTGGCGGCAGTCCCTCTGTTGCTCTGGGGTCAAGGATGGGGCGAGGACTACTCCCTCTACCGAACCATCCTTCTCGTGGACCGCCAGAAGGTCTGGCAGAGGCTCACTCTCTTCCTCCTCACTCCCATCCGTTATCATCAAGAGAGTGAGCTCGGAACGCTCCTGGTGTGGCTTCAGGCGGTTGACGTGGAGCACCCTGTGGGGTTGACGGGGGGTCTTCATGTCGACGACATACGTGGTCTGGCCTTTTCGTTCTAAGATCTCAAACGGCCCAGTCCATCGGTCCTGGAGGGCGCTAAGCTCTCCTGGCTCCATGACCCACACCTTCTGTCCAGCGTCTAACTCTACCGTCCGCGCGTTCCGGTCATACCATTGCTTCATGACGGCCTGACTTGCCTCTAAGTTGTCCGAGGCCTCCTTCCACAGCTTGGCCACTTGGCTGCGGAACGCCAGCATATAGCTGACCACATCACGGGGAAGCTTCGAGGAAGACTTCTCCCACCCCTCTTTGACAAGACTGAGGGGCCCCCGAACGGGGTGGCCATAGAGCAGCTCAAAGGGGCTGAAACCGACCCCCTTCTGCGGCACCTCTCGGTAGGAGAAGAGCAGACAGGGTAAGAGGACGTCCCACTTTCTTCTCAAGTCCTCGGGTAGGCTCCTGATCATCCCCTTCAAGGTTTTGTTGAAGCGCTCCACGAGCCCGTTCGTCTGGGGGTGGTAAGGAGTGGAGAACCGGTAGGTCACTCCACACTCCTTCCACATGGCCTGCATGTAGGCCGACATGAAATTCGTGCCCCTATCTGACACCACGACCTTGGGGAATCCCACTCGGGTAAAAATCCCCATGAGGGCCCGCGCCACCACCGGTGCTGTGATGGTCCTCAGAGGGATTGCCTCTGGGTACCGGGTGGCGTGGTCTACTAGCACCAAAATGAACCTATGCCCAGCTGAAGTCGGCGGATCCAACGGCCCGACAATGTCAATCCCCACTCGCTCAAAAGGGGTATCGACCACTGGGAGAGGTTCTAGAGGGACCTTCACCTTAGTCCCTGTCTTGCCGCTTGCTTGGCAAGTGGTGCAGGTCTTGCAATAAGTGTCAGAAGTGACGCGCATCCTGGGCCAGTAAAAATGTGGGACCAAGCGCGCAAACGTCTTGTCCTGGCCCAGGTGTCCTGCTAGTGGTATCTCATGCGCCAACTCTAGCAGAAAGGCTCGGTGGCATTGGGGGACCACCACGGCCCTTGAGGACCCATGCACCGGAGCCTTAGGCTCACTGTAGAGGAGACCATCCTCCCAGTAGACATGGTAATTACCAGTCTCTGTTCCAGCTGCTTGGGCGTCGGCCTGTTGCCGTATGCCAACAAGCGTAGGGCACTCCCTCTGTGCCCGGCAAAATTCTTCCCGGGTAGGCCCTCCTTCCACCTGCCACTCTGCAGGGGTCGGCAGGTCCCCCACGGGAAAACCAACCACCTCAGCGGACTCCGGGGTCACCTCCGCGGGCTCCCCATCCATCTCACCGGGTGTTTCCTCCCGGACATCTCTTCGTCCAGCAGTGGGCTGGGCCCTTCTTTCAGGCTCCAACCCGGGCTGAGTTCCTTGTCGGGCAGCCATGGACCGCGTGACAACGCAAGTCCATCCTGGTAACCCCAACATCTCAGCATGGGCATTGAACTCTACCTCTCTCCAGGCAGTGTGTTCTAAGTCGTTGCCCAGCAGACAGTCAACCGGCATGGCAGGGCTCACCGCAACCTTCATCAGACCTGACACTCCTCCCCACTCAAAGGGAACTTGGGCCACGGGGTAATGACCCAGGCTATTATCAGCCATCACTACTGGGTGGAACTCCTCAGGAATCACCTGCTCTGGGGACACCAGCTGACGTTTCACCATTGTCATACTGGCACCTGTGTCCCTCAGAGCCTCCACCTCCTCCCCGTTCACCAGGACCCTCTGCCGATACTTGGCAGTGTTCTCGGGTACCTGCACCCTTGGGATGATCTCCCTATCCCCCAGGGAAACTAAGGTCAAGCCTGTCCACTCACCTCCCCTACCTAGGGACAACTCCTCCCCAAGCGCTACACTGGCCACCCCGGGGGTCTTACCTCCTGTGGGGGCTGGGGCTCTCTTGCGACACTGGGCATCCCCCTTGTAGTGTCCAACCTCCCCGCACTCGTAGCACCGGACAGTTCTGGGCTGCTGACTCCTGTCAGGGTAAGTGGGTTTCTGGTATCCAGATTGGGATGGGAAACCTACCCCTCTCCCAGGCGGTCTATTTTGGGGACCTTTAAAGAACTCCCTCTTTTATCTCCCCCTCTTTCTTCTGGGGGAACACCTGTCCACCCTTCGGGGGATCCGCCCCGGCTCCCTTGTGGGACACCCTAGTGCTGACCCACGTGTCTGCCTCCTCTGCAAGCTCCCTTGGGTTGGTCAGCTTGCGGTCCACCAAGTACTGGCGCAGCTCCGGAAAACATTTCTCGAGGAGGTGCTCTCTCAAAAATAGGTCGTACAGCCCAGTGTAATTGTCAACCTCGCTGCCACGCACCCAACCCTCTAATGCCTTCCGGGCATAATCATAAAAATCTACCCAGTTTTGTGTGGTGAGCTTGTGGCTGTTGCGAAACTTTTGGCGGTACTTCTCAGGGGTGAGGCCAAACTTCCTGAGCAGGGCCTCCCTCATGATAGGGTAGTTGGTTCGATCCCCCTTTTCTAAGGTTAGCAGTGTGTCCCTGACTAGTGGAGGTATGTATCTATAAAGTCCTCCTCCCCAGTAGCTCTCAGGAACTCTATGGGCCACCAAAGCTACCTCGTACGCCGTCAACCACTTGTCTATGTCATCACCCACACTAAAGCTGGCCATCACCTCCCTGGGTAGGTAAAATTTGGGCTCCTGTGGAACCCCAGTAGGTACGCTGCCACCATTTCCTTTGCCTTCCATTTCCATTTGCAAGGCTCGGAGCTCCAGTTCTTTCAGGCTAAGCTCATGTACAAGCCTTCTTTCCTCCATGGCTAGCCTTCCCTGTTCTCGCTCCCTTTCCATCTTAGCCAATTCTAATGTCAATTGCCTTTGCTGCCTTCTGTCCTCGAATTCCTCTGGTGACACACTCCCCCTGACGCACTACTGCCTGCCCTGGAACGTCTTCCTGGCAACACATTCTCGCTGACGTCAATGTTCAGTAGGCTCAGTTCTCCTGGGTCGTCTGTCTCCCTCTGCTCCTCCTCCTCCCCTCTTCCCTCCGGGTGGGCCATGACCCATGCCCTCAAAGCCTTCTGAAGTACCTCCTTCCTGGCACCTCGCTTGACGGCCACCCCCCTCTCTAGGCAGAACTCCTTGAGCTGGTTCACCGTGTACCTCTCTAGGTCGGCTAGCTCAAACTCCATCCTCCTAGGTGGGGTCCCAGACAACTTAAGGAAGGGGTCCTAACTGGAAGGCAGCAGGTCTTAACACAGGACTAATACAACTGGCAATTTACAATAGAATTCCTCCTACTTATTATTTTCCTAGGTGTCCAATTGCGGCGCACACTGAGTCACTGTAGGGTGCTGCACAAATACCAGTCCTTATCCCACCGCTGAACACCAATGTTGGAAACGGGGTTACCGAGACCGTTATGGTAGCATGGCGCAAAGCGGGGAAAGGCACGCGAAGGCAATGTGTAAGGCAGTTGTGCAGCACACTCTCACTTTAACTCAGAAATGCGACGCAATAACCGGACACCACACCAGGCTTAGATAAGTAACAATCAGGTTCCTTTATCTTAATCAAGATGGCATTCAATTATTCAAATTATACATTTGGGTAACTAGTGCGCGTTCATTTAAAAAGACCCTTCACAATTCTGGCCACTAATAAGCCGCATTAAAATCACAGCACCACTGCTCATTCGGGTGCTCTTAACAAACTAGGGCCTAGAACATGCACAACACTTTTTATACATCAACATTTATACATTAGGCCTAGGTACTCTAGGCGGGAGGGAATCCTAAAGGGAACCCCTCAACATGTCCAGCAGCTGGGGGCTTCCTATAAGGGGGACTCCTTTATCTCCCCGGGGAGGTGAGGGTTACATTAGGCTAGGGTTACACCAGGTGCCTGGCCTATTATCAAATGTTATCAAAGGCCCCCTCCCTCCTTAATCCCTCTTCATGCGTGGCCCCCGGCCCCCAGGGGCTTAACCTAGAGCCCTAGGGGCCTCCTGGGCTCACCTGCGGTGTTGTGGCTGGCTGCGGGGGCCTCACGGCGGACTCTTCTCCGGGCCAGCCCTCTGTTGTGGGGGCGGGGCCCGGCGTGAGTCTCACGGCCCTCCGGCCGGCGCTGTTTCTACTTCACGAGGCTACGGAGCCTCTCGCTGTGTTGCTGCGTCGTTGGGGGCCGGTATGCCACTCCTCCGGCCCCCGGGGAGTCAGGGGAGAGAGTGGGGACTCTGAGCGGGAGCCGGCAGTCCTTGCAGACGGCTCCGGCTTCCCGCGAAGGCACAGGAGGTTCGTCCTTACCTCCGGATCTGCTGGGCGGAGGCGGGCTCTTGACGGCGCCCAATCCTGGCGCGGCGGCGATTCTTCTTGGGGCTCCCGTTGGCAGTGGAGCCCCGTGGACGTCCCTCTCGATTGGCTCCGGCTGGGCCAATCGCGTCGCGGTCTTCTCTTCTTCCGGGGGCTCCCGTTGGCAGTGGAGCCCCTCTGACGTCGTCTCGCTTGGCTCCGGCTGGGCCAATCGCGTCGCGGCCTTCGTTGGTTGCCAGGCGACGCCTCCCTCTCCTTCTTCTCCGGCGATTGACTCCGGCGGGCCAATCCCGTCGCGGCCTTTTCGGGGCGCGACCTGTGACGCGGTCAGCGTCCCCGGCCCCTCGGCAACAGCGTCCACGGGCCTGGAGGCCGCAGTAGGCCTCAGCTCACTTCACGCAGCCCTCGGGGGCTGCGACGGTGTTATTCTTGGCCGCGCTTGCAGCGGCAGGGGTCTCGGGCCCGGCGGTGACTTCTGGGGTTTCAGTGAGGGCGCGGACGGCGCCCCTCACCACAGTTATGCACGGGGGAGAGGTCTTCCTGCCTCAGCTCCCTCTTCACGCAGCGGCGGCGATCCGGTCACCAGGTCAGTGACGGAGGGGGGAGGTCAAGTTCTCTCCTCACTTGGAGTTGCAGCGCAGGCGCGCTGACAGCCTTATGCACCGGGCTGTGTAAGGATGGTTCTTGGAGGCCAGTCCAGCTGTCTGTATAGGTAGATAGGGGGTGGAGGCCTAGCGCTTAGGACGCAGCGCTTCGCCTCCTGATCCCCTCTCAATGGTTTTCACTTTAGGTTCTGCAGGTCATGGATTCAGCAAAGTCTCTTTATGAACAGGGGGGTTGTGAGTTGGTGATTCTTGGAGGGGTTGATGTGCCTCCTGGCACGCTGGAGATGGTTCCCTGGGTCCCCTCACACTGGGCAAGATCAGTGGGTGGTGGGCGTTCCTCATCTATCTTACGGCAGCAGGGCCTTGACCCTGTCAGCGGCAGTAGTGTAGGTCTCCCCCTAGGCCCTAAAGTCTGTACTCCAGCGCAGGTTCTCCCAGGTTCAGCGGTGCCTCAACCTAACTAACTCCAGGTTTTCCCTCCAAGCCTCTTATACCCCTAGGTCAGGTGACCCTCCCAAAGGCGGCAAAGTGTAACTCCTCCCACAGCCCGGAAGGTTCTGGAACCTTCCACCTACCTAGCTATGGGGCCCAGAGGCGGGGATGGGATGGCTACTGTATCCCTTGTCCCAGCCTGACTCTGGCGACTAGCGTGTATGTGTGGAAGGCCCTCTGCAGTAGCAGGGGCCTGTGGCAGCCATCTTTGGTGAGAGAGCACCTGCACCTCAGCACTGACCAGCAGTGGCAAGGCGCCCGGAGACCTAGGTCCAGTAAAAATATGGTGGCAAAAATGAGGCGCAGAAAGGGAAAAAAACAGGGTAAGACCACCCTAGGGCTGACAGGTCTAACACGGACCGTGGAGGAGCATGCCGCATCATCGGTGCCAGCTGCTGTGTATACATTCCTGATAATTCACCTTCTGTCTATGAACCAATCGAACATCTCCATAGACTATCTTCAGAAATTCATCAAGGATCAGAGACTTGGACAATTGGAAGTTGGCTTTGGGGCATCTTGAAGGAGTGGGGTTGGAAAATATCAATGATTCTCTTGGTCCCAGTATTGACAATATGTGGTTGTTGTTTGGTTATACACTGTATACCACCTTTGTGTTCTCTTTGCATAACTACCTTGCCAGGTAGGTCGCTCCCCCACCACACAGCTCCGCCTGTGTTGGCCGCCCGCTGCTGCTGCTGCTGGTAAGATCGCCGTTCCGCTTGTGGCCTCGGTGCCCGCATTTCTTGCTTGTCTCCCCTTTTCCTTCTGTACCCCTCGCTGCCCCATTTGCATTGTGCCCGTATTTGTGTCTGCTTTTCTCTCCCCATTTTTCCTTCTGTACCCCTCGCTGCCCCATTTGCATTGTGCCCGTATTTGTGTCTGCTTTTCTCTCCCCATTTTCCCTTCTGTACCCCTCGCTGCCCCATTTGCATTGTGCCCGTATTTGTGTCTGCTTTTCTCTCCCCATTTTCCCTTCTGTGCCCCTCACTGCCCCATTTGCATAGTGCCCGTATTTGTGTCTGCTTTTCTCTCCCCATCTTCCCTTCTGTGCCCCTCGCTGCCCCATTTGCATTGTGCCCGTATTTGTGTCTGCTTTTCTCTCCCCATTTTCCCTTCTGTACCCCTCGCTGCCCCATTTGCATTGTGCCCGTATTTGTGTCTGCTTTTCTCTCCCCATTTTCCCTTCTGTACCCCTCGCCGCCCCATTTGCATTGTGCCCGTATTTGTGTCTGCTTTTCTCTCCCCATTTTCCCTTCTGTGCCCCTCGCTGCCCCATTTGCATTGTGCCCGTATTTGTGTCTGCTTTTCTCTCCCCATTTTCCCTTCTGTACCCCTCGCTGCCCCATTTGCATTGTGCCCGTATTTGTGTCCGTTTTCTCTCCCCTTTTTCCTTTTGTGCCCCCGCTGCCTCTCGCCATTCCCGCCGCTGCGTCCCTGCGGCCCCGCCCCCTGTCTGCCCATTCGCTGACCCTGCCTCCCGCCTCCCAGCTGCTCCTCCCTCCCACCTCCCCATAAATGGCTGCCGCTGCGCGGCCGCGCCTAAGGCAAGCCCGTCTGCGCCCGTCCGTGCCTGGACCGCGCCCAGCGCCAAACCCCCTGGCCCCCGCAGCAGCCAACCCACCCACCGGACTTACGACACCGCCACCCTCAACGCACTCAACACCGGCCGTATCCCCGGCTGCCACCGTGCCACCCCAGGTCGCACCCACGGACCCTTCGGCTGCCAATCCTGCAAGTTCTCCTGCCTCCGGACCTGCACCGCACCCGCCAAGCCGAGCACCAGCAGCAACCACCTGAAGTGCATCCTGCTCAACACCCGCTCCGTCCACAGACACGCCGTGGAACTTTGGAACCTGCTCGACTCCACATCACCAGACGTCGCTTTCCTCACGGAAACATGGATGAACGCCTCCTCAGCGCCCGACATCGCCATCGCCATCCCGGACGGATACAAGATCACCCGAAGGGACCGCGCCAACCAGACCAGAGGAGGCATCGCCATCGTCCACAAGAACACCATCCGCATCACGACCAACTCCGACGACACCTTCACAGCCGGCGAACACCTGCACTTCCAGATACACACCGACCCCAAGACCACCCTCAGAGGCACCCTCATCTACAGACCCCCAGGACCACGCACACAATTCAGCGAAGACATCGCCGACCTCATCAGCCCGCACGCCCTCCCCTCGGCTGACTACATCCTCCTTGGGGACCTCAACTTCCACCTAGAGAACAACAACGATCGCAACACCACCACCCTGCTGGACAACCTCGCCAACCTTGGACTCAAGCAACTGGTGACCACCCCCACACACCACGCCAGCCACACGCTTGACCTCGTCTTCTCCTCCAGCAAGGACATCTCCTTCAGCCACACCACCGGACTCCACTGGACAGACCACAGCTGCGTCCACTTCAGCTTCAGCAGGATCACCACGCACCACCACCAGCAACAGTTTCCGCGCAGAAGCTGGAACAAGATCACCACCGACCAACTCACCACATCCCTGAGCCAGAACCCTCCCGCCAGCTCAACGAACCCCAACCAAGCCGCCAGCAACCTCACAAGATGGATCACCAACTGCGCAGACGACCTCGGCCCATTGAAGACCCCCCAGTCAGACCCGGCAACAAGAAAGCATCCTGGTTCACCGACGAACTCAAGAAATCCAAGAAGAACTGCCGGGCCCTCGAGAAAGCATGGCGCAGAGACCCGACTGCAGACAACATGACCACCCTCAAGCACGCCACCCGAAAACACCACCAGCTGATCCACACCACCAAGAAAACCGCATTCAAGGAACGACTGGACAACAACGCCCACAACAGCAAGGAACTCTTCATCATCGTCAAAGAACTCTCGAACCCCAGCGCCGGAAACAACGACATCACTCCCTCGCAAGACCTCTGCAACTCGCTCGCCTCGTTCTTCCACAGCAAGATCGCAGACATACACAACAGTTTCAGCACACAGCCGACGTACCCTACGACCGTTCCAACGTCCCCCACCTCCACCCTCCGAGCCTGGACCCCGATCAACACCGAAGACACTATCCGCACGATGAACTCCATCCACTCCGGATCACCAACCGACCCCTGCCCTCACCACGTCTTCAACAAGGCCGACGCCGTCATCGCACCCCACCTCCGGGACATCATCAACACCTCCTCGACACCGCCACCTTCCCAGAGAGCTGGAAGCACGCCGAACTCAGCGCCCTACTGAAGAAACCGTCAGCGGATCCCACCGACCTCAAAAACTACCGCCCCATCTCGCTCCTTCCTTTTCCTGCCAAAGTCATCGAGAAGACCGTCAACAGACAACTGGCCGCCTTCCTCGAGACGAATGGATCCCTCGACCACTCGCAGTCCGGCTTCCGGGCCAACCACAGCACTGAGACCGCCCTCATCGCAGCCACCGACGACATCCGAGCCCTGCTCGACAACGGGGAAACAGCGGCCCTCATCCTCCTGGACCTCTCCGCAGCGTTCGACACAGTCTGCAACCGCACCCTAGTGCAACGCCTAAACAACGTCGGAATCCAAGAGAAGGCACTGGGGTGGATCATCTCCTTCCTCGCCGGAAGAACCCAGAGAGTCCGCCTCCCCCCGTTCAGTTCCGAGGCCACCGAAGTCATCTGCGGCG
This sequence comes from Calotriton arnoldi, assembly GCA_963921515.1. NCBI lineage: Eukaryota > Metazoa > Chordata > Amphibia > Caudata > Salamandridae > Calotriton > Calotriton arnoldi. Next base: position 256,702 of record CAWUFW010005548.1, on the reverse strand, counting down.
TACCACAAGGATCATCACTCAGCCCCACCCTCTTCAACGTCTACATGAGCCCCCTCGCAGCCATCGCACGACAACACAACCTCAACATCATCTCCTACGCCGACGACACCCAGCTGATCCTCTCCCTCACCAACGACCCCACAACCGCCAGAACCAACCTACATGAAGGGATGAAGGACGTAGCCGAGTGGATGAGGAACAGCCGCCTGAAACTGAACTCAGATAAGACGGAAGTCCTCATCCTAGGATCATCACCCTCCGCCTGGGACGACTCCTGGTGGCCCCCTGCCCTGGGCAACGCACCCAAACCAACGGACCACGCACGCAACCTGGGCTTCATCCTGGACTCCTCCCTCTCAATGACCCGACAAGTCAACGCCGTCTCCTCGTCTTGCTTCAACATCCTAAGCATGCTGCGCAAGATCTTCCGGTGGATCCCCACCGAAACCAGGAAGACGGTCACCCAGGCCCTCGTCACCAGCCGACTGGACTACGGCAACTCCCTCTACGCCGGAACCACAGCCAAACTTCAAAAAGACTCCAACGCATCCAGAACGCCTCAGCTCGACTCATCCTGGACATCCCCCGACACAGCCACATCGCCGGACACCTGAGAGACCTGCACTGGCTCCCCGTCAGCAAGAGAATCACGTTCCGACTCCTCACCCACGCACACAAAGCTCTCCACAACCAAGGCCCCAGATACCTCAACGACCGTCTGACCTTCTACACTCCCACCCGCCAGCTACGATCGACCAACCACGCCCTCGCCGCCGTCCCCCGCATCCGAAGAGCCACAACGGGAGGAAGATCCTTCTCCTACCTGGCTGCCAAGACGTGGAACTCCCTACCCATACACCTCCGCCTTACCCAAGACCACCTCTCCTTCAGGAAGCAACTCAAGACCTGGCTGTTCGAACAGTAGCGGACCCCCCCCCCTAGCGCCTTGAGACCCTCCGGGTGAGTAGCGCGCTATACAAATGCTTGATTGATTGATTGATTACCTTGCACCCTAAGACTATGGACACTCCGCTAACAAAAATGAGAGTAATGTATGATCAAGAGATACGGGACCAGCGGCGTCACTAGGGTTGGTGTCACCCAGTGCGGGGGTGACACCTTTCCCAAATGAGACTATTTAGTAAATAGTCTCATTTGGGAAAACGACTTACCCCATGACACCATCACATGGGGTGACACCTTTCCCAAATGAGACTATTTAGTAAATAGTCTCATTTGGGAAAGGTGTCACCCCATGTGATGGTGTCACCCGGTGCGGTCCGCACCCCCCGCACCCGCCTAGTGACGCCACTGTACGGGACATTATGGAGATCGAAATAGACTGACAGGCTGGCTAGTTATGTTCAAAGGGGCCACTGTTAAAAGCAAAACGACAGTCGTGAACATTACCTGCGCCATCTTGTCTGGTGGAATTCTATGTGCACATAAGTTGCAGTCATTTTGATCTATCACAGCCATTTTGTACTCTGTTGGTCACCTTTGTTTCACCCTGCCCTTACTAGCATCCTCTGACCCTCTGACCGACCTGGTATGTGTGCTGGGGGCTATAAACTCTATTGCCACAACAAACCTCAGCGCCACTTGCTGCCACAAACTCGTTTTTCCTCTCATTTCTGTTTTCAGGCAAACCTTTGGACACTCTACCCCTCACTGCACCTAGTTACACAAACAGGTTCCAAACACCAAAAAGACTCCTGCAACGTGATTTATTGCACTGCAAACAGCAAGACTTGTTATTACCAACAATGGGACCTGTTTTTATCAACAGAACGGACTCTTAGATCTGGCCGGTCTCACATGTTTTAGACCCTGAAGCAAGGTCCAGCTGCAAGATAAGATTGTCTGTTTGACCTGGGTGGGAAGAGAATTACTGTTGGGCTTGTGTGACAACCTGCCCGGGCGGGGACCCCAAGCTTGTGTAACCATGTTAATGAAACAAATGCATTGTGTCAAACCTGTATAAAAGGAAGAGCCAAAGGAGTTATCAGCAGAACACCTCCCTCAGACATCCCGGTGTCTGCAGTTGACGTGATCTCCTCATGAGAACTAAACCTTTTTCTTGTCTTCCAGTTTCCAGCGCTTGCCTCATTATTTTGATAGCGAACCCAAAGTGAATTAGAGGTGGAACCCTGCACCGGGCAGCATTGAGGGTCTTAGAAGACTCGCTGCCTTTCACACCCCAACCGAGTCCGCGGGGCCCGAAGACGCGCCGGCGGGGTCAGTCCGCCCAAAGATGGCATGCATCGCCTAGTAGAACGTACGAAGATGGGCGGGAGTCGCTCGGGGTCCCGGAAAGGGAGGGAAACTCGGAGTCGACTCATCGGGCTCCGTGCGCTGAGCCGCGGGAGGGGCACCACCCGCATGCCTCGTCGGATCGGCCGACCGACGAGGAGAAGTCGAAGAGCGACGATGCTTCTTCGACTTCTTCTTGTGCTTCGACTTACCCGACCCAGAGTGCGAAGACTTCAATGATTTTGAACCGGAATGGTGGTGGCTCCGCGACCGGTCCCTCGACCTCCCTCTCGACCGGGACCACGAACGGCGCGGAGCCGACTGCCGATGTTCAAGCAGCTTTCGGGACCGCTCCCGCAAAGCCTTCGGCGCCATCAACCGGCAGTCGGAGCACGACTTGGGGTCGTGGTTGTGCTCCAGGCAGAAAAGACACACGCGGTGCAGATCCGTCACCGACATCATGCGATTGTGAAAGGCAGCGAGTCTTCTAAGACCCTCAATGCTGCCCGGTGCAGGGTTCCACCTCTAATTCACTTTGGGTTCGCTATCAAAATAATGAGGCAAGCGCTGGAAACTGGAAGAGAAGAAAATGGTTTATTTCTCATGAGGAGATCACGTCAACTGAGACACCGGGATGTCTGAGGGAAGTGTTCTGCTGACAACTCCCTTGGCTCTTCCTTTTATACAGGTTTGACACAATGCATTTGTTTGATCAACATGGTTACAAAAGCTTGGGGTCCCCGCCCCGGGCAGGTTGTCACACAAGCCCAACAGTAATTCTCTTCCCACCCAGGTCAAACAGACAATCTTATCTTGCAGCTGGACCTTGCTTCAGGGTCTAAAACATGTGAGACCGGCCAGATCTAAGAGTCCGTTCTGTTGATAAAAACAGGTCCCATTGTTGGTAACAACAAGTCTTGCTGTTTGCAGTGCAATAAATCATTTTGCAAGAGTCTTTTTGGTGTTTGGAACCGGTTTGTGTAACTAGGTGTAGTGAAGGGTAGAGCGTCCAAAGGCTTGTCTGAAAACAGGGATGAGAGGAAAAACGAGTTTGTGGCAGCAAGTGGCGCTGAGGTTTGTTGTGGCAATAGAGTTTATAGCCCCCAGCACAGTACCAGGTCGGTCAGAGGGATGCTAGTAAGGGCAGGGTGAAACAAAGGTGACCAACAGAGTACAAAATGGCTGTGATAGATTAAAATGACTGCAACTTATGTGCACATAGAATTCCACCAGACAAGATGGCGCAGGTAATGTTCATGATTATTGTTTTGCTTTTAACAGTATGACAGGAACCGCAGGCCTTGAAACCGGGCATCCCTCGTGCACCTTTTCGGAGTTGGAGACTCGAAGAAATAAGTCGACAAAAGTCGAGTAAAAGTTAGTCAAAAAATGACTGAGGTACCGCTCTTCCCGGATCTGCGCTGGCTGGCGCGGAAAAAGAAAGAACTGACGTCAGCGCACGAGGGCGGCGTCTAAGTAGCTGCCGCGACGTCATCCCGGCGACCACGACGACGGACGCGGAGCCGACCGACGCCACCTTCCGACGCGCTGAGGTACTGCTGACGAAAAAACTTTCCGGATCCAGTCTGACGCCTGGGGGTAAGTCTAAGGTAAGGAATCTATAACTAACGTGTTTCTTTCAGATACTAACGTCACCCAACATGCTAATAACAACCACTTACCAATGACACATACAGTGCCAGGAAGGAACCAGGTAGGCTCACATTGCACCACATCCAAATGGCAATGTCAATGGAAGGCTGAACATGTATCTGTATTCTCCGCACTTACATGCATTAACATACAGTCACCAGAGCAGCCCCACACAGACTTCCATGAAGATAGCCCACAACTAAAAATGGCAGTTGATGATAGGACTGACCACAGTGGACACTGCACTGTATAAAGCTGTGTAACATCAATAAACAGCAATATTTCATCTTACTGCAAAGGATTATGAAGAACCATTAAGGATGCTCAACTGACTAAAACAATGCCTGTAAACAGAATTGGCAAAAACAAGTATTTTTATAATGCAAAAGCACAAGCCAACACTCGTGGTTGAAAAATAACAGTAAAACTCTGAGCCCATATGCAGGCCCGTCTGTTCTTAAATTTTCAGACAACATTTGCACCCTAGACATATGAATTCGGAATGCATGCAAGGAGTCTTGATTTTCAATAAAGTAACAAATCTCAGTATGATTTAGTGAGGTAATTCAAAAAAACACCTATCTCCAAAGGGGAATTAATATCTTGACTGAGTCTGACCCAACCAGCCCTAACTAAACTATTAAGGACATCTGTGGCATAGCAAAAGAAAAAAAAGATTGTTTTCTGTATTGTTAATACTGAAAGGCCCTTCTCTCTGTATATCTTAGCATTCGCGAAACCAACTTGCAATCTGGACGCCATTTTGCATTATAATCAAAACTGCTGCTTGGTTATTTTCATGAAATGGTCTTTTGTAAGTTTCGTTTCCCAAGGTTGAGCTTTTCTTTCTGCAATTGCAAGTGTCCTCGTTAGTGCATGCCTTTCCCGTTAGATAGAGTCCTTTTCCCACCTGTCTGGTGGGGAGGATAGGCCAGACGACCTTGGGCAGTAGATAGCCTGAGCCCGGCTGCAGAATCGAAACTTATGTTCTGTACCCCCATTGTATTACGACACCTACTAGTGTTTTTCCATAGTAGGCGGGTCTTTGTGGACTCCGCAACGTACATAATGTAATTTTATGCTTAAAGGCTCCAGTCTCTCGACAGCCATCCCAGGAGGCTGGTCAGACTGGGCTCCGCTGCAGTGTAATATCAATAAATAATCTGGTTTGTATCCTCTACTGTCGGACCGACTCTTCATTTGTAGGAAGGCAAAGAAGGTGGTCGGGAGTGACCCGAGTGGCCCTTTTCGGGTCACTTCCTTCAGTATGCAGTCCATCTATCAGATAAAGAATTGAATGTACTATGAAACTTGTGAGATGTAAAACAATTCTGCAATCACGCATTACAATTCAAGCATTCCATTGGATGCAGAATGATACACCAAAAAGCCAATAGCATGAGGTAACAGATTATTGATCCTGTGGGCGGAGCTAAAGCGCACTCAATGTAGATTGTAAAGAATTGGAAACAATAGGTACCCATACTGTTGCATGGGAAAGCCAGACCTAAAGAGTAAGTGGACCTTAGCTCATGAGGGTAGTTTGGCTCAGGAAGGGTTTCTGTATAGCTTGTGAAACAGTAAGAAAAGGAAAATTTGATGCACAATAAAGAGAGAGAAAGAGGGGGGGGTGTGTGTGTGTGTGTGTGTGTGTATATGTATATGTATATATATATATATATATATATATATATATATATATAGCAAAACAGATACTGATGGCAAATAAAGCTTAAAGGTTTCCGCAGTCAGACGATGTTCCTGCCTGCTGCAACACACGAGTCTCAGGCTCTGTGGTTGCTCATACGCCATAACTCTGGAGCCCACCTTTGAAAACAGTTCTCAGAATTATCAAATGTTCCTTGTCGCTTATAATATCAAGACACGTCTGTCCAGTTCATCTATGTTACAGATAGAAACTGGCAATGTTTATTTACTTAGGTGCTTTATATACCACAAACATGTTGTTTTACTGTAACCACCTCATAGCACCCGGTCGTGCATGTTTACAAAACGATGTCAGAAAGGTTTATGAATTCATGTGGGATAAGAAGGCCATTATTGAGAGAAGAGGAAACACTCTGCATGGCGTTGGCGGTCAGCGCTGGTCTGCCTGGTTGCTTGGCAAGCACCACAAGTTGGAAATGTTGCTTAAACAGTTCTTTTGCAAAAGTCTACATTTGAGCATATGCGTTGGATGTGCTCTCGGATATAGGTTTAGTAGGTCCTAGAGCTTTGGCCCATGACGTAAGGAACTATTTCTCACGTTTTTGCTTCTTGAACACTGGGCATCAGATAAGGTTACCATAGGGCTCTCTGTCATCGAGGACACTTTATCCCAGTCCAGCCTCATTTCACTCTTGAAACTTCGCCCAGGAGGTTTTATTTGAGGTAAACCCAAACTACTTCTCCCAGAACGCAAAGGGTTCCCCAATGGAGGTCCTAGGAGTGGAAGACGGTCGCCCGATGACACGGATTCATCTTAAGTGTCAGACTGAGTGCCTGTTGGCCGATTGAAGATCCCTCCTCGGAGTCTGACACGTAGCAGGGATGGGAGGGCCCCGCACATTATACAAATCTGTACAGGTAGGGTACCGTTAATTCCAGACGCCACCGGAAGCGAATGAATGCTCTTGCATACAACTCCAGTGCACAAAGGAAACACACATTCCGCTACAATGGCCACGCACCAGCTGCCTTCCTCTCCAGCGTGACTGCTTGAAGACGGCGTGCAGTGGTTCACAGAGGGCTGGTGGTTGAACCGGGGCACAGGCAGGGCGGTGTTCTGCCGCCTGCAGTCTCTCAGCCCGCACTGGGCCAGGTATCAGAGGTCACATACATCCCCTTTCATCTGGCCTGCACTTGCCAGGGCAGGAAGCACGGCGGGTCGTGGCCAGAGGCAATGAATCTGTCCGTGACTTACACAGATGGACGTAAATCACTGACTTCCGGGGGGGGGGGGGGGTCCTGAAGCCAGCAGCTGCTCTCCAGGGTCAAGGCCAAGACTTTAAAAGGAGACAGGGAGACAGGGAGGCGGAATTTAGGAAAGGCAGCTCCAGGATGAGAAAACAGACAGAGGCAACATCCGAGTAATACAAAAGAATACAATAATTGCGGGGTAGGGGTGGGACACCTCAAAAAGACAAACATGTCCTTAAAAGAATTCTGTACAATCGGCAACTCGGGACATATTTAACAATTCAGGCTTCGCAGTTACGGCAGATTAAAGTGGTTTTTCACTACAAACAGCACTTTTCTTTCAGCAAGCGGTTTGTCTTGGTTCCCCAGGCGCTCATCTTCGACAGAGTCTCTACCCCACAGGAAACCATCTTAGCCCCCCACACCCCCCAATACCCCCGCTGGTCACCTCACAGTTTGAAGACCTCTGCACTACAGTGACACTCCATTGCCTCACATCCCTTCCTTCAAAGCGCAAAATCACTACAGTCAACACACAATATTTACCTGTTTTGTGTAACCCTTACTGTCGGAGCTCAGCTATGAGGACCTCGAAGAAAAACACCGACAAACACCGAGCACCTCCACTGGACAGGCAGGACTGTCAAGTTCACTGGAAGACACAGCTGAGTGTTATACATCTGACCCCACGGGCTTGCAGCTTGCTCTGGTGCAGAATCACGTGCTGTGCGCTCTCCAGACAACTAGTGTTGGGATATTCCAACCTGTTTTACAAATCTTTGTTTTCAGCTTCAGGCACGACATGGGGCTAACCAGAAAAGCAGCAATGGCGGGGTGGTGCAGCCTTCCTTCCCAAGACATGCCTGCAGAGGACCCTCATCCCAATAAGCAGCTGTCTGGTGAACCCGGTGCTCTTTTAGATATAGGAAAACAAGGGCAACCCCATACATTTAGTGAACCTGGGGTTAGTAATATGTTTACATGAACCAAGGTTTGAGAAGAAATAAATCTCCTTTAGAGTTTCACCATGCTGGGGGTCGCGTATCTAGGTAGCATGGAGGAGTCTCGTTCGTTATCGGAATTAACCCGACAAATCCCTCCACCAACTAAGAACCGCCATGCACCACTACCCACAGTATTGAGAAAGAGCTATCAGTCTGTCAATCCTTTCCGTGTTCAGGCCCGGTGAAGTTTTCCGCGTTGTGTGGCCATTCTTAGTTGGTGGAGCGTTTCGTCTGGTTAATTGTGATTAGTGCTCCCGGTTTTATGGTATTTATTTTTTTAGCATTTCCGTCTGTATTTATTCGTATTTATTTTTTGCCCACTTTATCTGTATTTATCCATATTTATTTTGTGTTTTGCGGATAAATGAAATGGTAAAACAGTACGTTTCCATATTTATTTAACTGATAGACGCGCACTTATACTTTGATGTCTGTCTGTTTTAGCTATTTCAGCTGCCAAATATTATATAACAAAACATCCACTGGTAAATATTAGCATTATACCACAAATGTATGTTGATACATGGCATTATTTATTGAAATTGCATCCTGTTTTTTTAATTTCCCATGCTGTCCATCTGCTCAGCTGTTGGCCTATAATTCATGAAAGACAGCACAGAGTCACTTAAAAGAACCCCAATTTTCTGTATTTATCCACTTTAAAAAATAAATGCAGACAGAAAACACATTGTTTCCGGTCTGTATTCATCTGTGAAAAGCCGTAAAAACGGAAAACCGGGAGCCTTAATTGTGATATAGAACGAGACCCCTCCATGCTAACTAGTTACACTGCCCCCAGCATGGCGCTCTTTTAAGGGCAGCTAGTGTCTAGTGGTGAAGGAATACCGTGTGACAGAGGGTGGCACTTGCCGTGTGTCAAGAGTTCAGTGATCTCAGGGACACTCAATGTGCAAGTCGTCGGAATTCAAGTACCATTTTGCTAAATGTATCTGGCTAGGAGCATGCTCGCTAGTGACCAATGGAGTTTCTTAAATATAAATCCTTAAGTTGTCTCAGTGCCAATATATGGAGCGATGGGTGAGTGTGTGAGGTAGTTATATCTCTTGTACAGCTGTTTTTTAAATGTATATTTACATTTTGTCACAATCATTCATGCCAAAAAACGATGAGTAGGGTTCACACCAAATTTTTTGTAATAACATACATTAAGAGCATATATGAAATTTGGTATTTCTTATTAACAGCGTATATATACACTGTACTGTCTTCTTTTACCTGAGGTGGACTTCAATACAAGTGATGGTTACAACTGAAAACGGCTAATATAGTTTTCAAAATGTTAAGTTTTTATACTGCAACATTTTAGTCAGTCTCTGAAATCCGTATTAACATCTGCACTTGGTATAAGTGCTCCAAAGAATAAAAGTCGTCTTGAGAAGCAGCAAAAGGCTTCCAGCTTCTTTTGTGTACCCACTTTTAATTAGAGCACTACTCTACTGGGCGAGGACTAACACAGAACCACAGGTATTTTGTTTGGGTAGGGACACCTAAAATATTCCAATTAGCCAGTAGAAAAGCATTTCCACAGCTTGAAACCGAGCAGGGAATGTCAGTTTGTTCTAAAGATGGTTTTGGTAAGTTCTATACTGCCCTGAATAGTGCTCACTAAGGTGGTAAAGGCAGGGTTGGATTGGGATTAAAAATCGGCCCGGGCACGCTAAAAAAAAGTGGCCCACATTTGCATATTGCCTTTCCGCAAAACACTGCTTCGGCGAAATTTTATTTAAAAAAGGGGGGGGGGGAATTAAAAAAAAAATGCACGGAAAATCTTAGATGGAGGTGGCTGCGCTGCGCTCATTCTGTTGGACCTCAGCGCAGCTTTCGACACGGTAAACCACCTGCTGTTGATTCAAAGACCGAGGAGGATAGGAGTAGCAGGAACAGCATTAAAATGGCTGCAGTCCTTCTTAGAGGATAGATCTTTCGTTGTTTTCGAAGAAGGAATTACCTCCAAACAAATGCCCCTTAGATGTGGGGTTCCTCAGGGCTCTTCCCTGAGCCCCACTCTATTTAATATATATATATATATATGAGTTCGTTAGCAGACATAGTTACACCGTTCGGCATTCAAATTGTCACCTACGCAGATGACACCCAGTTGGTTGTTGCTCTCAATCAACAGGAAAACACAGGCTCTAAACTAGCCTTATGCCTTGAAAAGGTGTCAAGCTGGATGGACGACTCTTATTTAAAGCTGAATGGAGCTAAAACTGAGCTCATGCTCTTGGGCAATTCCACCTCGTTGAGTATAGATTCCTTCTGGCCTAGCTGTTTGGGGACACCCCCTCCCCAAAGCCCCTCATCAAGAGTCTAGGTGTATGGTTAGACCAAAAACTGGACTTTAAAGAGCAAGCTGGTAAGGTGGCAGCTTGTTGCTTTGGGACCCTTAGAATGCTAAGAAAGATCCTCCCTCTGCTACCCTCCTCGGCTAGAAAGCTACTGGTTCAAGCTTTGATTTTATCTCGCCTGGACTATGCTAATGCCCTTTATCTAGGAGCACCACTCACTACAATAAAAAAATTACAGATAGTCCAGAAGCAAACGTGCAGCGCAGTTTTGAACACCCCCAAACGCCTATCAGCCAAGCCGGCACTGGCATCACTCCATTGGCTGCCCATACAGGAAAGAGTCCAGTTTAAGGCTCTATGTATTATGCATAAAGCATTCTCAGGCAAAGGCCCTCCCACTATCAGAGGCATTATCCAACCTTACCGCCCCAAGAGATCTTTAAGATCAGACAATAAACAACTGGCAGTAGTCCCAAAAATAAAAAGAACTCGAAGCGGAGGACGTCGCTTTTCATTTAATGCCGCAAAGTTGTGGAATCATCTACCTACCGTTATCCGCCTGCAACCCAACCATTCGATTTTCCGAAAGCAACTTAAAACGTATCTGTTTCCTTAGGACTGCTTGTAGTGGGAACCGCAACGCTACTAGCGCTGGGATGCTCCCGAGTAGCCATGCGCTTTAGAAATGCCTTTCCATTCCATTCCATTAGTTTACACTGGTGAAACACACCTGAAAATAAGTGAGGCCACTTTTGCTCAGGCCCCCTGCCCCCACTCAATATGCATATGTGAATGGACCGGCCCAGAGAGAGAAAGGGAGTGACACCTCTGCTGTTGATAAAAGGGAGGTAATGGGCCCATCTACCTCCAGAAAGGCCACTCAGGCACCCACTGGGCCGCTGGCGGCATCGAACAACGCAGAAACGGCCAAAATCGGCCCCCAGGCTGCTCAAAAAAGCAGCCCACCGCTGGAATTCGGATACCGGCCCCTCGGGCTTTGCCAGAGTGCCCGCGTTACCAATCCGACGCTGGGTAAAGGTTAGACGAGGCCTCCATACATACCAAGGGAGGCCACAGTCATGAAATCAAACCCTAAAATCTATAGAAGCTGGTCAAAGATAGAGGAGCAAGCATGGACGTCAAGCAGTGGTAGGCAAGGCTAACAGCTCTTGCATTATGGTACCCTTGGCACTGCAATATTTACTATTACAAAAGGATAAGGGAGAAGTCCCGAAGGATCCCGCCTATCAGGTGGGAGGGGGAGACGCGTGGTGAGACAAAGCCTCAAGGGATATACTCTCCCTGAATACATAATACAGAAACAGAGTATATCTTGTCCTACAAGAGAAAAGCCCTATCCCACACAGGGACCCTGTTAGTGTTTATTGAAGTAGGATATGCTACTTTAAGGCACAGAGAACTTAATCAACAAGAAAGTACTGTATGAAGTGAAACATAGCTAATGTCCTTTCTTTGTTGATTTATTTTGTGGCCCATTGGCCTCATCTCTTGACCTTCTTTAAACTCTAGCCAAAACGTGTTTCGTCGTCTTAGGGAGTGTCCCTAGGACTTCATCAAGGCTGTTAAGCTCTGAAATCCTTCATAGCCATCCCTCCACTTCCGGTTATAATTTAGAGACAGAAAAAAAACCTATAATGTGATCCACGGTTGCAATTGTTAACGTGTGTGTGTCAAAAGACAAATGCTACAGCGAATGGTCCATTACAAATCTTTCACAGCCCCACAAAAATGGAAGAGTCCTCCCAAGTAAGTATCTGTCGTGTCCGAGTGAGTAAGCTCCAGACTGGCCAGTCTGATTTTTACAGGGCCGTGAAAGATCATGTTACAGGTTTTTTCTGGGTCAGAATTATAACCGGAAGTGGAGAGGGATGGCTACGAAGGATTTCTGAGCTTAACAGTCTTGATAAAGTCGCTAGGACACTTCCTAAAACGTCAAAACACGTGTTGGCTAGAGCTAAAAAAAGGTCAAGAGAAGAGGCCAACTGGCCGAAAAATAAACCAATAAACAAAGAAAAGAAATTAACTATATTTCACTTCATACTGTACTTTCGTGTTGATTAAGTTGCGTTTGCCTTAAAGTAGCATATCCTATTTTGTCAATCCTTGGATTGAGGGTGGGGAAGTTGGGTGTATCTTTCCCCTTTAAGAGCCCTGCGGTTGAAAAAACAGAAAATTGGAATTGATGTGGCTTTTCTGTGAGCGCCTTAATCCTATCAAATCATCCAAATCAGATGCTAGTGTTTAATGAAGCAGGGGGAACTCTTATTTTTTTATTATGACACTCACGCACTCTAATAGTGTCATGCTTCATCATCGGGTTCACCCTGGCTCCTAAAAGCCAGGATGTGCTCAACCATGTTCCAGGGAGCTCTTTGGATATTAGTTCTACCCGGGAGATAATAAAAATACCTCAGCCAGACCAAGGTATCCCATTATTTGTGGTCTGAGAGGATACAAGTTAAAAATTATCTAATGGGGTGCTTAGGATTTAATGGTTATGAACCTACAATATTCTCCGACATATTTCAGCCCCTATACTGCGGCTTATCTGGTCCAGGGCTTTCTTCAGGACGTAATCGCAAATAAATGACAAGGTCTGGTGTACATTCACTACTTAGTGGCCTGTACATAAAGCATGCCATCATAAAATCACATGCACTGGGAGTTCAAATCACTCGCCTAAACATAGTGTCACTGCTCCTGTAACAGAAATGAACAACACATAAATGACTTTAAAATCCAACATCCACATTACGTGGGAATCACCATGTGCGAAGGAAAGACATGAGGTAGACATGTCTACTATAGAGGCACTGTTTCAATGGTATGGTCACCAAATGGATAGTGCCGCAACATGCACGCTTTACAAGGATGTGCAACGCTCAACTGAGCTATCCTGCAATTTGAAAACGCATCCGGTAACTCATACTGTGTGTTGCTTATCCTAACCACACACAGTTTGTGGTTCATCATAATCAAGCCTTAAAAGCAGGCCATGTTTAGTGAATGTGATAACATGTGGAAAACATACATATAAGACAGAACAGCATCAATATTCATAGTTTTACTTACCCCAAATGGGTCCTGCTACTCTGGGAGCGGGGGAGCATGCACCTGCAGTCACACACTTTCTAAGGTTTTAATAAAAACACCACCACAACATTAAAGGAGAAGGATTGTTTTGTAGTGAGATACGTGAAACAAAGTAAAATAAATCAAAGCAAAGAACGGCAAGGTTTTGCCGAGATCGTGGGGACTAAGGGCCTGATTACGATCTTGGCGGATGGGATACTGTGACAGATATCCCATCCGCCATAATACAGGCTCCATTATATCCTATGGAACTTGCAATATGGTTAACTGGATATCTGTCATGTTTGTGACAGAGTATCCCATCCGCCAAGATCGTAATCAGGCCCCATGTCCCCTACTCACATCCTCATTGGTAGCATGCCTCCTCTGACACCCACTTGCGTGCCCGCACTGTCCCGGCTTGTCCTGCAAGTGGCAGCGGGGAAGCCGGCTTTAAAGCAGTTTGCCACGGCCGACAGAGTACCAGACTGACACAGCTGCCATAAGTTAGGCAGAGGTTCAAATGATCTGCAGCCCCACTGCAATACACCCTAAAGACACATCCCTAAAAACACTACACCCTCAAGGATTGGCCAACAGAGTATAATGACCTCCCCCACATCCTTTCAGAAATAAGTCCAGGAGAAAACTCACCATCCAACACAATACACTCTTACTGTATTGGGCATAGTCTGTCCATCTTAAGGACGTCCAACTATGGGCAAATGCATAGGAAAAAGGGCTTGAAGACGAGGTAATTGGCATATTTGGAAGATGTGCATTACACACAAAAAAAGAGTAACTAATCTACAAGAAAGCGGGCCCTACAAAAAAAAAAGCATAATGCAAAAAGAGATCGAACAGGAAATTGGGCCATATGACTTAAGAGAAAGTGTCCATAGTGAGAAAACAAGCCCTAACAAACTTGCACACACTGCAAGAAAAATGGTTGCAAAAAAAAACAAACTATGATAACGTAAAACTTTTAGAATGATGATGGCTGTGAGAATGATGGTCGTTGTGAGGAGGGGTGGTCCCTGTGCGAATATAATCCCCTGTGAAAATACAAGCCCACTGAGACTGCAGGTCTTAGGAGAACACCTTTGCTAATAATAGATTACGTAGGAAAATGCGTAACCTACGAGAACAACCATTTGCAATGCAATAGGTCTCGCAATTGCGATATTTTGAGCTATTGGCACTGTAAATAACAATGCCTTTTATTTATGTGTTTAAAAAACCTGCAATAATAAAAGGCATTGTCATTTGCAATAGGTCATAGTTTCTAAAATGCGAGACCTATTGCATTGCAAATGCGTGTTTTCTTAGCTGTCAGAAGTGGTCGAAATGACGAGTCGCGCTATTCAAAACTCCAAAATAAAACAAAATAAATAAATGAATGAATAATATGCGGGGTTCTCAGCATAAATCCATACACATTTCACGATGAAGCAGTCGTGTTTGGGAAATAACATGCGTAACTGAAGTAGGCGAAATGCAATGTTGATGTTTAAAAATGAAACTGCTAATATCACTTTTAAATGAATTATTAGTGGGGCCATCAGAGGGGATTGTCACTGGATTTATTCACGTAGAACATAGGAGAAGTGCAGTTAGCATATACCAGGATTAGAAATCCTACAACTAAGGAAAGGGAGAAAAGAGATCATGCGCGTCAATTTGAGTTGTAGCTGCAACCACTGGCTCCCCCTTTGGTACCCCAGGCATTACCCTTTCAGAGGGTGGTGATGAGAGAAGCAGAAACCGAATATAAAGGGGACTCTCAGAGCACGGTGGATTGTTTTACACTTTAGTAAGACCGGGCTGCCCATAGCATGTTGGCAATCATGTATTTAACCTCATTTTTAAAGGGAATAACGGAACATAACTGTAATGTTTCAAAATATGGTTAGACCATTTTCTAGAATGATTGTAAAACATATTTTCACATGGGGCCTCCCCTCATGTGAAAATACTTGAAACTTGAAGTCCACTGCTTTAAATTCATACCAATGTTGCTTCACATGCAGAGCTTTGTATCCGAGGAATAGGTGCCCTAATTTAGCATTTTGCTCACATGCACCGGCAGTTTCCGAGCCAAGGCTGTCAGAATGTCCGCGAACATGTGAGGTGAAACGAGCAGCGCCATGTTGGTAAATGCTGAGTGAGCGCGCGAGCAGAGCACGGCCTGTGGTTGGTCCTCAGTGTGGGCCTTTAGTTAGGCAGGGGGCAGAGTGCTTTGAATGGACTCTAGCACCAGTTTATAAACACACCGATTAAACCTCGCCAGTGACCCCCGAACTGCACCCAATGCAGGGGTTTTGTGGGAGTCCCCTCTGACTGGACCCTGCCTCAGAGAGGAACCCCGATCTGCGGCATCCAGCAAAACAATGGATTGCCCCCTCCCAAATAAATAATATCACTTGGAGCTCGAGACCTGGAATGCGACTTCTGGTTGACTTTGAGCATGTTGTTGGTGTTGCCATGGTAACCGCGCCTGCAAACATTATGCGCACGCGATGAGTGGCGTTTTAATATCACGGCGGAGCTAGGAGGTATAATGTGTGTTATCTGAAAGGTAGATATTGTCACAAAAACACGTCTTTAAAATTCGAATTCTACATATTGTACAAATGTCACCATGGATTAAAACACCAAGGATGCTCCCAAAAGCATAAGTAAGCCAGGCTTTCCAAAATATCTGATAATATCTGATGATTGGTCGTTGCGACTGAACGACGACAGGCATCACTCCGTTTTCTAAAAGACCAGGAACATACATGAAAAATACCACTTTTACTCGGAGATTCACCACAGTAAACACGCTGAAAGGTGTGCATTCTGCTGCCAAATGTCATGCAGGGAGAACCAGAGAGCAATAGATGGGTTAGTGCACGTAAACCCGCTATGTCACGAAAACGTAAAACGACCTCATTGCGCGCAGCATATGTTCATTTCTAGCGGCGGGCTGTTTGCGAGCACGAGATAAGCCACTCGGGATCCTGCTTGACGGCGGCCCGGGCCTGCGGTGCAACAGACAACATAGAGGGTGCGTGCTAATGGAAAGGCAGGAGGTAGCTGTGCAGAGCGACGCTTGGCAAGGACCGCTGGCAACACGACGCGGAGTGACTGCATCGTGCCAAATCGCCGCGATTTCTTACAGCAAAAAATGCAACAAAAACACACATGGATCGGGGAAGCCGATGGTTACCTCAAACGAGCGCGAGCAACGCAACAAAGGTGACTCGTTAAGGGGCGTTGCGGCGGGCTGTTTGCGAGCACGAGATAAGCAACTCGGGCTCCTGCTTGACGGCGGCCTGGGCCTGCGGGGCCGCGCCGCAGCTCGTCAGCAGAAAGCGTGCTCATGTACGAGTCCGGATGGGCGGGGCCTAAAGGAGACAGGGAGGGAGCCAAAAAGCCTCACAACAAATCAAATGCGAGCGTTTCACATAAAGTATGACGCGCGCGAATGAAAAGCAGAGGCGGAGCTTCCACCCCACTTCCAAAGCAACCCGGCGACAATAGATCTCGCAGAGCGAGCAGCGCATGCGCTGCGACGCTAGGCGAGACCTAAAAAGGGCCTTACAAAGCAAAAGGGACAAGAGTTCTACCAGTAAACTAACCCTTCAAGAAATGGGGCTCCTACGAGAAGGATGGCCTCACTGTTAAAAGCAAAACGATAATCATGAACATTACCTGCGCCATCTTGTCTGGTGGAATTCTATGTGCACATAAGTTGCAGTCATTTTGATCTATCACAGCCATTTTGTACTCTGTTGGTCACCTTTGTTTCACCCTGCCCTTACTAGCATCCCTCTGACCGACCTGGTATGTGTGCTGGGGGCTATAAACTCTATTGCCACAACAAACCTCAGCGCCACTTGCTGCCACAAACTCGTTTTTCCTCTCATCTCTTTTTCAGGCAAACCTTTGGACACTCTACCCCTCACTGCACCTAGTTACACAAACAGGTTCCAAACACCAAAAAGACTCTTGCAACATGATTTATTGCACTGCAAACAGCAAGACTTGTTGTTACCAACAATGGGACCTGTTTTTATCAACAGAACGGACTCTTAGATCTGGCCGGTCTCTCATGTTTTAGACCCTGAAGCAAGGTCCAGCTGCAAGATAAGATTGTCTGTTTGACCTGGGTGGGAAGAGAATTACTGTTGGGCTTGTGTAACAACCTGCCCGGGGCGGGGACCCCAAGCTTGTGTAACCATGGTAATGAAACAAATGCATTGTGTCAAACCTGTATAAAAGGAAGAGCCAAAGGAGTATCAGCAGAGCACTTCCCTCAGACATCCCGGTGTCTGCAGTTGACGTGATGATCTCATGAGAAATAAACCTTTTTCTTGTCTTCCAGTTTCCAGCGCTTGCCTCATTATTTTGATAGCGAACCCAAAGTGAATTAGAGGTGGAACCCTACACCGGGCAGCATTGAGGGTCTTAGAAGACTCGCTGCCTTTCACAAATTGGCGCCCAAACGAAGGGGCCCATCAGCGACGCGTGGGTCCGGTAGAGAGGTCCTAACGGCGGAGTGAACGACTAAACGATTGGGGTATACCTGCCTGAGAAGACCCTTGTCTGGCTGCCGATCGACTGAACTTCACCGGTTCCGAACGGACCTCTCTCGAGTGACCTGCGGTCCTGACTGGGACCTTAGAGGAACGCCGCATTGATTGTTGGAGTGAGAGGACAACCAGGCGCTGGAAGGGGAAGACGAAGAACTGTCCATACGGTCCGGGTAAGGTCGTGAAAAAACGACTTAAATTGATTGATTGAATAGTTTGATTGAAATACTAGTATTCCTTTTTTTGATATTGAGTTATTTGCGACATTTCCCTGCTTGAAAACAACGAAGAATAGGAATATTCTCTCTCTTTGCAGGCAGCGAAGGACAGGTAGTGCAGACTTTTTGTCTAAATTGATTGATTGAGATATTCATTTTTGACCGATAAATACGTCATGCCTGTTTTCTCTAGATTGTTTGATTGTAATTGTTTTGGACCCGACGTTCGTTAGAGGTCAGTCAGCCGGCACCGCCGGAAGGCACCCCTAACAAGGACATGTACGTAAAGTATGGATTAGCCACCGTAGCTTATAGCAAACTATGGCATAAATACACTAGGAAGGACCGGGTAAATCAGTGGCCACTGACGGGATCTTTCGATTCCGCTAAAATAGAAATGTTAGAATTAGCTCTCCACAAAAAGAAAACTAGGCCAGCCATGTTTGACAGTTTTGGTTTATGGCGAAAAGAGGCAGCTCAAAGAAAGAAAAGGGACGAAGCTAGACAAGATAAAGAAACGCGAAAATCAGCTTACCAAGCCTGTAAAAGATTAGAAGAAAAACTAAAAGAAAAGGAAATCGATAAAAGGAACAGGAATCAAAAATATCAGGTCAATGCCCTGTTAGAACGCCCTCGACTCTTTACCCCAAGTTACCAGCAAAACAAAGGGTAGATGATGATTTATTGTTAGGTCCCCCAATCATATACATGCCACCCCCTTACGCCCCTACTCATCCCGTAGTACAACGCCAGGACCACCAAAGTATAGCCGGAGATGGCACGATCGCCTCAGTCTCCACCGCCTCTGCTCCCACCGAGTCACCCACACCAAATGCCTCATCAAAGGATACAGTAGTAGAGGTAGGATCAAAAGAAAAAGGAGCGCCCAGGGTCCCGCGATTAAGTAAAAATGAGCGAGCAGGCATTGATAAAATAGTTAAATCCCTCATAGATAGGAAGGAGACAGAAGAGTATGTAACTGACATATGCAACTCCTATGTTGAAAACCGCAAACGATACTTTATTGTACGTCTGTTACCACACTCTTACTGCATATGAAGAGAAGTACCAAGCTGTAGGGCCCGAGCGGCTAGTGGCTCTCTATAGGAAGGTAGACACCGGAGATGAAGGCGACAACGATGTTACAGAACTCTTTTCATCCACACTGGAGGTATTCCGTCACCTTGTGGAACAAGGACGGATAGATAAGGACAGGACATCTAAGATAGCAGGACCCCCGGTGGAAAAACCAGATAGCATGATGCCGATAAAAGAAGCTGCCCCTTATTGGGTACCTCCTAGAGGACAAGGGACTCATGACGATATGAACCATCAAGACGCTAGAGGAAGGGTGGTCTACAATTGGGTGTATCAACCATGGGACAGACAGGACATTTTGACGTTCCATAAATCTTTACCGGATTTACGAAAGAACCCCACCGCCTTTTACACCGAGCTAGGTACCGCTCTGGGATCAACAATAATGACACTTGCCGACATAGACTTGTTCTTCGGGTTATGTTTGCCAGCAGATGTGTGGAAACAGATTAGGAAAATAGGCCATACCGAACTGCTTGATCATACCTGGGAACAACTCAACACATTAGATAAACAGCGGAACCCTGGTCAAAAACCGGTTAAAGCAATATTGGACCTCCCTGACAAAATAGTGCAGAAAGTGGAAACGCTGATCCCAGAGAAAAAGATAGACTGGTCCATAGTAACCGCGTGCCGCCAGAAACCACAAGAGGATGTCTCAGAGTATTTCTCCAGATTTGAAACGGTGTTCTCCGATTACAGTGGACAAGACATGTCCACCGCAACCGGACACCACTTATTTGTGCAGAACTATGTCAAAGGACTACTGCCAGATGTATCCCAGAAATTACAAGCCAGCGAAAGTAGTTGGGCAGCATCTAAACCGGCGGCCATTCTCCAAATGGCCCAGTACTATGAGCATCAGAAAAACGAAAATGACAGGGCTACAGAAAGGAAAAAGAAGGACTTGAAGGAAAGGGTAATGGTAGCACAACTCCAGGAGGCGAATACAGGAAGGGGGCAATATAGGGGAGGATACCAGCAGAATACCCCTAGAGTACAGCCACCTAGAAACAATTCATCGACATCATATGTAGGACGCCAAGACCTAGGACAGGATCAATGTGCATTTTGCAAAGAATATGGACACTGGAAAACCCAATGCCCGGCTTTGTTAGGAGCTGGTAGGGGCAGAGGGGCGAGGGAAATAGCAAGTGGACAGAGAGGAAGAGGACGTGGGAGAGGGTACGCGAGTGAAGCAAGCGAGGAAAGGCCAGGAAGAGTGAACACATTTGACCATCCCAAACAGAATCAGTACCAACAGACAGATTATGACAATACGTACAACTTTGCATAGGACAGACAGGGGCAAGGGAGGGATCCAGTCGAGCTCTATGTTGATCAGCAAGGCCCTTATGTTACCGCTGAGGTCCTGGGCACAAAGTCGCCATTTCTGGTAGACACGGGAGCAACACGTAGTGCACTATCCAAACGACTGATTCTAAGGGCACCCTTGTCTTGCTCACAAGTGACCTCAATAGGATTTGACGGTACGCCCTCCACCAACCCTTTGTCCCGACCGATCCCTTTTAACCTTGACAACAATAGCGTCGAAACGACATTCCTCCTCTCTTCCAACACCCCAGACGCCATTATGGGTCTCGACCTTTTGAAACACTTCCATGCGACTATCAGATGCTCACCAGACGGAGTGCGTGTCGTCCTGTATGACAACCCCCAGCACCATAGAGAGAACCCTTCTCAGCACATGTTTCCCATCTCCGAGACTGACGCATCCCTACTGGACACTTTGCCATCACACTTATGGGCTAGGGCTGATTCAGACGTAGGACGAATGATGATTGACCCAGTACACGTAACAATACGACAGGACGCAACCCTACCGAAAGTACCGCAGTACAAAATATCGCCAGAGGGTGAGAAGGCACTGACAGAGATTATACACTCTTTGGTAGAGGCAGGGGTGGTAGAGGAAGTAGTGAGCAACGTTTGTAACAGTCCCATACTACCGATTGTAAAGAGACAGGGAGAGGGAGACGGAAAAGCCTACCGCTTCATCATTGACCTGAGGGAGATAAACAAAATCGTAGTGCCACAATAACCAGTAGTTTCCGACATCACGACAATTTTGACTTTAATCCCCTCCACTGCCACCACCTTCACTGTAATTGACCTCAAAACGCATTCTTTTCCATACCTATACACAAGGACAGCCGCTATCTATTTGGATTCACCCTAAACTCCCGTTCGTACAGATTTTGCAGAGCACCTCAGGGGTACACTGAGAGCCCAAGCATCTATAGCCAGGCGCTTAAAAGACAGTTAGACGCCATACAATTGCCAGATGGAGTAGCACTAATACAATATGTAGACGACATCCTTCTAGCAGCGGACACCATACCAATAGCCGTCACAGCCACCATCAAACTACTCCATTTTCTTGCTGAGAATGGTCACAAGGTCTCCGAAAGAAATTGCAGTTCTGTAAATCACAAGTGACCTATTTGGGTCACCTTTTATCCAAAGAAGGGAGGAAACTCACGCCTGACAGGATCCAGACAATTCTAGACACCCCTGTCCCCAAAGATCAGAAACAAGTCCGCTCTTTGATAGGTCTCACTTCATTTTGCTGACAGTGGTTACCGAACTTTAGCCTCATTGTCAAACCCCTTCTCTCCCTCCTAGCTAAAGACATCCCCTCACCTCTCCCCTGGACCCCCGAATGCCAGTCAGCCTTTAAAGAACTACGCAATGCCCTTTGTTCAGCGCCTGTCCTAGGAACACCGGATTACTCCAAACCATTCTTCCTCTACACGCACGAGAGGGAAGGATGTGCAATATCTGTCCTAACACAATCAACTGGTCACAAACAACGCCCTTGTGCATATTTCTCTGCCACCCTCGATCCAGTAGCCAGAGCGCTGCCGGCGTGCCTGCGCGCTGTGGCAGCTGCAGCAGTATCGATACGCCAGAGCGAAGGAATAGTACTCTCCAATCCAGTCACTGTTTTAGTACCCCATGCAGTCGACACACTACTAAACCAGACCAAAACCCAACACTTGACTAGCGCCCGACTGACAGGATATGAGTTGACCCTGCTAGCACCGCACATTACCCTAAAGCGATGCACCACCCTCAATCCAGCCACACTGTTACCCCTACCCGAAAATGATCCTAGCGTGACTCCACTACACGACTGTGTGACACTAACCGATGAACAAACAAAGAGTAGAATAGATCTCAGAGACACCGCCTTTCTAGAACCAGATGGAGAACTATGGGTGGATGGTTCGTGCATCAAACTCCCCGACGGCACCACCTCAGCTGCATACGCTGTCACCACAGCCCGAACCGTTCTGGAAACAGCCCGTATTCCCCAACGTTCAGCCCAGGCTGCAGAACTCATTGCCCTCACACGAGCATGTATCTTAGCGACTGACACGACAGTTAACATATACACCGACAGCCAATATGCCTTCGGGTGGTTCACCATTTTGGGATCTTATGGAAAGAAAGAGGGTTCCTGACTTCACACGGTACACCCATCCTGCATGGAGATTTAGTCTCCGCCTTGACGCAAGCAGTCCTCCTCCCCAAGAAGTTAGCAGTGATAAAATGCCAAGCACATAGGAAAGTGACTGATCTCATTGGACGGGGAAATGCACTAGCAGACGTTACTGCCCGAGCCACGGCAGGAGACAGAACTACGACACGAATGTATGTGACCAGGTCACAAGCTGAACGATGGACTGACGCTAGGACCACTGTAAGGGACATACAGACTACAGGCACACAAGACGAATTGACCGAGTGGGAAAAGGTGGGACTAAAAGACGAGGAAGATTGCTGGAGAACTAAAGACGGAAATAAATGGCTGTTACCCAATGCCTACCTCATCCCCATATTGACCATGGCACATTTACCAGCACACATGGGCTCCACCCCCATGATTGAACTAATCACCAGAGTATGGCATAACGTCAAGATAGCAGAATCAGCAAAACGCCTAGTACAACAATGTATAGTCTGCCTACAACACAACCCAGGGAAGGGGACAGTAGTACCAAGGGGAGGGTTTGGAGTCCCTGCCCACCCCTTTGAAATCCTTCAAATGGATTACATTCAACTAGAGAGATGCCTTGGTCTAAAATATGTCCTGGTGGTTGTGTGCGCTTTTAGCAAATGGGTGGAGGCATATCCCACCCGCGACAATACCGCCTTAGCCACTGCAAAAGTATTGCTGAAAGAATTCTTCCCGATACGGCCTTTGCAGAATTTTATGGAGCGACAACGGCCCCCACTTCGTAGCCGAGGTGATACAGAACATACTGAGAGGGTTGGGGGTAAAACAAAAGTTCCATGCCGTCTTCCACCCCCAATCATCGGGCCTGGTAGAGAGACACAACGCAATGTTGAAACTAAAACTAGCCAAAATAGTTGCCACGACCGGGTTGAAATGGCCCGACGCCCTCCCATTGGCATTGTTATCGATGCGCTCCACCCCAACCAAACACCGACTGACCCCGTATGAGGTGGTCTTCGGCAGGCCTATGAGCATTTGGGCGGCACCAAGACCCACCTCCATTAACGATGTCCCGAACATGTTAATGTCGGATTACTTGCATAAGTTGACAAACGAGCTAACAATTATCCACCAACAGGTGCAGCAAGCCTTGCCTGACGTATCCAGGGGCCCGGGACATGAAATAAAGTCAGGCAACCATGTATTGATTCGCAACTTCCAAAGAACGAAGAATCTGGAGCCTAGGTGGACGGGCCCCTGGCAAGTCCTGATCACCACCCGAACTGCCCTCCGAGTGGAAGGAAAACGAAACTGGCTGCATGCCCACCACTGCAAACGAGTCCCTTCAACCCTGGCAACCTGTGAAGGGGTGGAGGTGCAAGAGGAAGTACTCGCGAGAGACCGACCAGCTCTGAGTTGCTACCCACAAGAAGACACCCTCGAACTATCAGAATTTCCCGACCCCACGGTGCCATCCAGGAAAGGGTACAACCTAAGATCGACGAAAGGAGGGAGCTCCAACGACCAGGCCACTAACTAAGTCAAGGCCTCAGATCGGTAGCACAGTCAAACAACGCTACCAGGAAAGCGCCAGACAAAAGTCTGTGGTCCTAACAGTTGTTGAGCTCCTCGAAGATGATGGAAGAAACTGAACACCTGCAAACCCACCGCAAAGACACCAAGACTGCTAACCTGCACAGCACAAAGACAATTGCACTTGTAGCCACATTTCTCACCTGTCTCCTGCTAATGGTCGCACTCTGGATCATTGAAGAGAATGCACCTGCATACAGAACATTGTCACCCACCATGCAACCAACCACCAAGAAAGAACA
This sequence comes from Calotriton arnoldi, assembly GCA_963921515.1. NCBI lineage: Eukaryota > Metazoa > Chordata > Amphibia > Caudata > Salamandridae > Calotriton > Calotriton arnoldi. The sequence continues at coordinate 232,259 of CAWUFW010005548.1, read as the reverse complement.
CTACCTGGTATCACTACCGCCACATCTCCGAGAACGACGCAAAGAATTCTGGAATAATTATTTCGTGCAGATGTTGCACCAGCACAATCTTGCCACCAATGCTACCAACTGTTGGGTCTGTGGGCTGTTACCACATGCCACTGAACATTCCATCCCTTTCATCCCTTCGCCCTTTTCTATTCACAGATCTTGCCTTGCCTGGATGATGCTCCTACAAGACAGTTACAAAGACAATGCCACTTCCGACGGAACAATCGCCCAGTTCTACAACGAGTTCTGGCGAAACAAAACAGGAAGGACAGCCGCCCCTTCTGCCCTCACACCTTCAATGCGACATTCCAGATTAATGTCCCCTCCAAAGAACGAGTGGAAATGCAAGTGTTCAATAATCCTAACAGAGCCACATTTTCCTACCTGAAGAAAAGAACTGCTGCAACACTGACTGTGGCCCCATCTGTGGTGAACGTCTCTGGCCTTGTATGCATTGAAGGCCGTGGGACTAAGAATGTGGGTCACAGCACCTGTAGCATTGTAAGGACTTTGAACACTGCCAACTCCCCAGCGCTTGTTGTATCACCCAATATGTACTTTGTTTGTGGAACCAAAGCCTACACCTGGCTCCCAAGAAACTGGGGGGCACGTGCTACATCGCCTTTGTTTTGCCACCAACCTACACAGCCCCTGCAGAGCATCATCGAGAAAAGCGTTCTAAAGACATTGATCAAGCAGACTCTGCCTCATCACAGTTCCTCGACGCAGCAAAAGGGCTCGTCCCGCTATGGGGTCCGATGGCAAACAGCCGAGCCATCAGACATCTGTCCCAAGCGGTAGAGACCGCCCTGAACGTCACTGCTGGCATCCTCACCAACAACACTGCTGAGCTCCAAGCGATCCGTCTGGTTACCCTGTAAAATCGCATGATCCTGGACGTGGTACTAGCGGACCGTGGAGGAGCATGCCGCATCATCGGTGCCAGCTGCTGTGTATACATTCCTGATAATTCACCTTCTGTCTATGAAGCAATCGAACATCTCCATAGACTATCTTCAGAAATTCATCAAGGATCAGAGACTTGGACAATTGGAAGTTGGCTTTGGGGCATCTTGAAGGAGTGGGGTTGGAAAATATCAATGATTCTCTTGGTCCCAGTATTGACAATATGTGGTTGTTGTTTGGGTATACACTGTATACCACCTTTGTGTTCTCTTTGCATAACTACCTTGCACCCTAAGACTATGGACACTCAGCTAACAAAAATGAGAGTAATGTATGATCAAGAGATACAGGACATTATGGAGATCGAAATAGACTGACAAGCTGGCTAGTTATGTTCAAAGGGGCCACTGTTAAAAGCAAAACGATAATCATGAACATTACCTGCGCCATCTTGTCTGGTGGAATTCTATGTGCACATAAGTTGCAGTCATTTTAATCTATCACAGCCATTTTGTACTCTGTTGGTCACCTTTGTTTCAACCTGCCCTTACTAGCATCCCTCTGACCCTCTGACCGACCTGGTATGTGTGCTGGGGGCTATAAACTCTATTGCCACAACAAACCTCAGCGCCACTTGCTGCCACAAACTCGTTTTTCCTCTCATCTCTGTTTTCAGGCAAACCTTTGGACACTCTACCCCTCACTGCACCTAGTTACACAAACAGGTTCCAAACACCAAAAGACTCTTGCAACATGATTTATTGCACTGCAAACAGCAAGACTTGTTGTTACCAACAATGGGACCTGTTTTTATCAACAGAACGGACTCTTAGATCTGGCCGGTCTCACATGTTTTAGACCCTGAAGCAAGGTCCAGCTGCAAGAGAAGATTGTCTGTTTGACCTGGGTGGGAAGAGAATTACTGTTGGGCTTGTGTGACAACCTGCCCGGGCGGGGACCCCAAGCTTGTGTAACCATGGTAATGAAACAAATGCATTGTGTCAAACCTGTATAAAAGGAAGAGCCAAAGGAGTATCAGCAGAGCACTTCCCTCAGACATCCCGGTGTCTGCAGTTGACGTGATCTCCTCATGAGAAATAAACCTTTTTCTTGTCTTCCAGTTTCCAGCGCTTGCCTCATTATTTTGATAGCGAACCCAAAGTGAATTAGAGGTGGAACCCTGCACCGGGCAGCATTGAGGGTCTTAGAAGACTCGCTGCCTTTCACATCACGAGTAATGCTGCCCCTTGGGAATCCAGGTTGTAGGAGAAGGTAGGCCACATTAGAATGCACGTCCATAGTAGAAAGGCGCCTTGGGTGGCGGCCATGACTGCAGGCCCAATCCCTGCCTAGGCGGAAGAGCTTACTCTTCCTTAGGTGTGGTGGATAAGCTGAGGGAAGGGGCACTCACAAGGTCACCTAGAGCACGGCACCGAGGCAGCTCACTGATTGCAACCATCCTCTGCAGGAGTGTGGTCACAGTCGGACTGGCCAGTCTGCCACCTTTGGCATTTTTCCCATGGACTGCTAGCTAGGGCTCTGCTTTCAGGGCGGATGGGCTGACATGATCAAACAACGAAAGCCCTCATAATCCTGTCTAGTCACATGCTCCTGCCGTGTGAGGCTGGATTAAACGTTTAGGTGGTTTAATTTTTAAGTCTGTTCTTGAGTCTGCCTTCTGTAAGGAGAAGAAAAGGTTGGAGAGGAGAAATGGTGAGAGGATCTCTCGGGCACCACAACCCTCCCCAAAGACTTTGTCAAAACGCGCTCCTGTCCTGGGAGCTTACCAAGAGCTGAGAGCATCAAGAATGTGAGAAATGTACTGGATTGGCACATGTATTGTGTAGGACTCAGACCGCACCTCCTGATCTCCAGGTGCCCACACCAAACCAGCACCTACAAGTGACTCTTGTGCAGGGTCAGAAACACGACCCAGAGGGTCGTATTTCTGTCCCTATTTGGGCCCTCTATGGGACGACGAGTGCTATGGGGACGGTAAATACCCATCAGAATTATAAATGATGTGGGTTCAGAGCATGTCAAGGCTCTAGTTCACCAAGTGATGTCTCGGTGAAGTATGCTTTGCGCCTGTAGCTTGCTCCCATTCAAGGTGCTTGTTGGCGGTGCCGAGTCTGCACAAGAGTCCTCACTGTGGAGTCAGGGCAGCACAATGGTGCCATTTACCTCTGCACACGGGGGCACAACCTACCCACCCACCTCAAGGAGGTTAGCCATGACCCCATTCACAGCTGGCAAGTTGAGGCACGCCCAGGGGGCGGAGGAGCAGGAGGCATCCTTGGGGCAGGGAATCTTGTGGGAGGAGCTTCATCGTCAACACACGCTCCCAGGGGTATCCAGCAGAGGGAACTAGAGGCTATGGGGTCTCAAGGGTGAGCTGGCCTCCAACTTACTATATGCACACAAAATAAGCTACCCCGAGAATTATATTCAGTTACCTTACAGTGTCCCTCTAACTACTTAATAGGAATGCTGGGCATACAGAAAAATTTAACTCGTTGTCCTCACACACCACCAGGTGTCATGCTTCATCACAGGATAACCCTCGCTCTCCAAAAACCCGGTTTGGTGGAGAGCGGGCAGACAACTGAAGACAGGGAGGCACTTCTACATTAGAATGGGCCCATGTAAACAGTGAATCGAAAACCAATGTGGCATCCTAAATTGTATTTATTCATTGGATAAACCACTTGGTATTAAAAGATGAAAATGTGGGGATAAGGGGAACTATTAGCTTCATCGTCCCAGCCTATGAGAGGGACCACCACAATCCCGAATTCTAGTGGCTAGAAAGCCGAACGGTGTTGTCAAAAGATGCCCTAATGTGACTCAGATTCAAGTTTGTACTTGCAACAAATGTTACATTCTCTGCAGCGCCTGTTCACATAGAAAAACCAAGTAAGTGGAGTACGAATAGCAGCACCACCCTAGCACGAGGTTACCAAGTAACTTTATGACACAGCCAGGGAAGCGGGGATCCAATCTTGGGCATTTCTTTAACAGCATTTCCATGCGTGTTTGAGTTCAACTGAAGCGCGCAAGCACTGCACTGCAACCTTAATGCATATGGAGTAACTGTTTCATAACCTGCAGCAGTGAAGAGATTTCCAGTCAGGGCTCAAGGCTTAGCTGGCCCAGTGAGTCCTGTCACTTATGGCTTTACTGTACAGCGGTGGGGCCGGCTAGGGGAGGAGAACAAGAAGCGACCATCGTGTTTTGTTTGTGTGCAACAAAGGATATACTCAGCCTCAGCCTCTGGAGCTCTTCCACAAGCTGATGCTCTGCAGGGGAGGAAGAAGAACAGTGGAGAGAAAACGGAGATAAGGCCTGGAAGAAATGGATACTGAACGCTTGAGAGGAAAATGGTGGTAAGAAGACTGAAGAGAGGAAAAAATAGAAAGGGAGAGGGAATTATACCAAAAGATAAGGCATAAAGGAAGAAAAAGAAGAGAAAATGGTGGAAAAAGAAGGGGAAAAAAGGTCAGAGACAGGAAAATGAGGGAAAGGAACACAACATAACGGGGATGGTGAGGAAGAAAAGGCAAGTAGAGAAAACAGAAGTGCTGATAAGATGAAATTGAGGAAGAGAAGTTAGATGGTGGGAATGGAAAGAAGGAAGAAGAATGAGAGGTAGAAATAAAAGAACGAGGATGTAGGGAAGAGATGATGGAAGTTGAGCTGGGTAAGGACTCCTCATATACAACTTACTTCGATTTGAATGGTCGCAATCCTTGAGTGCGAGGCATTTGGGGGGGGGGTCTGGCCAATTTTGGTCCCAATCCATACACGCCCTTTTAAATTTCCACACCACATGCCAGGACAAAGGGTTTGAAGAGCTCAAACCATCACTGCTGATACCTAAATGCACTATGAGGGGCAAAGACTGCCCTTAACTGTTAAACAGTGCCTGAATATGACTCACAGGCTTGGCCCTTGCACTGAATCTACCCCCAGACCTTCCCCACCACACACACACGCTCAATTACACAGACCTCAAGGCCCTAGCCTAAGACAGCAGAGTTATGCCTCAAGGTGATACATAACATGGAGGCTCAGGCATCTCGCAGTAGGGTGTGAGGTCAGACAGCAGTTACACAGCTCTGACATTTTCTTTAGGCAGCCCCAGAGCTTTAAGTGGGCCGGGTCTCACCGGGTCTGAGCACCGGCAGTTTTTTTTTTTTTACAGAGGCCTCGAAACGGGTCTCTATCGGGCTCTGTTTTGTGCCCTGGCAGTCCGTTTTTACCGGACTGCAGTGACAGCAGGCACACCGATGTGCGCTGCTCACACTGCTCACTTCTCACTAGTGGAGAAGTTAAAAAGGCATGACATCATGCCAGGTGAGCGTTGTAGGGGGAAGGGAAATTCTTTAAAGAGTTATTTTCTCTCTGGATTTCCCTTCTCTTTGAAACTCAGGGGCAGCAACATTGTCGTGGTGTCACCAGGGCTTTAAGTGGAAGCCTTTTCAATAATATATACAAGCCAAAGTTGCTGCTTATTTATCTTATGCAACTAACAACCATTGACAAAGCCAATAGTCCTGACTTGTAGATATGATGTTACTTGTTGTATCATATATCTAGATGCAATGACAGAAACAGCAAAATACAAGTCGGGCGGCACACTATGCTCAGCACAGATTTTTAGATTAAGTGTTTTAAGCCACGCCCTTAATTACACTGGCCACGCCCCTTTGAGAGTTTTTTCATCCCACTTAAAGCCCTGGGCAGCCCAACTATCCTGGAGCGCCACAGAAGGTAGGCGCTGGCAATGGACAGCGGGTCTCATGTAGAAGAACCAGTCACAAGACTGGGCCTCAGACAGCAGTGCTGCTTCTCAAATCACACAAACTTCACAGTCCTTGGACAGCCGGGTTAACACACGTTTCCTAGTCTGATAAAATAACTGACTGAACCTACCATACGCGAAACTAGGCAGATGTCCAGATCACACAGATTCAACAAGGAGCTCTAAGCGCCTCACCCGTGAGTAGACTCCTTCCAGCCCACCCTACTTGCAGGGAGGAGGGAGGTCTAGTGGATACTGGACCGCTTTAATGCTTTGTCTGACTGGCAAAACAGAGAAAGGACCGTCATCTTTCTATAGATCACAGGTGAACAGACCAGGAGAGAGGTAAACGTTCGGGGGTTGATTTTGATTCCATTTCCTGAACTTTTCACCTGTCCTCCCAATGGCGATCATATCAACAGCAGTTTGTCACAGGCTAGTACGCCGATTTGACTCGGATACTCTTCAGTGGTGGATTAATGCTGCAAAAACACTGACTGCACAGAGCACTGCCCAAGAACGCTTCTAGGCGCTCTTTATTCATAGAAGCCAGAATGAGGTAACGAGAGAAAGAGGGAATTATATTAGGTCACACAAAGTTTCAGACACAGGCCTACATCTCCAAGCAGAATCAGTGCCCCGCCTTTACTCACTCTCTTCGCCCTTCTCCGCTCACCAGGTTCGCGCCAATGGCCCTCCAGCTTCCCCCGATATCCGCTCATATTTGAGGGGGACCACAAGAGCTGCCCAGCGGAGACCCATCACCCTTTCCGTCAGACGCTGCGTCCCCTTGTTTGAGCCGTCTGTGTTGTGCACGACTGAAAAGCTCAGTGTGTGTAAAACTGTGGGCACCCAAAGCAGGCTGTATGTTCTGCAAGCCTTTTCAGAGGCGACTATACAGGTGACACGTCAGCCACTGCAAATCAAAGCAGGTAAACACGTGGATGTAATGCAAGTAATATTGTGCAGGCTCGGTGTTGCAGTGCTTTAAATGGAAATTTAGAAGCGCTGGTACTCACTGTACTCAGTACATGCTTGCTCCTGAGAAGTGCCGGTGAGCTCCCATTACCTCCTCGCAAGTCTTCCTTGCAACATGCTAAACGAAGTGAACTTCAGCTCCACACCAGAACCCTCCACAGCAAAAGTTAGCCTTCCATCCCTTCCCAATATGGCCGACCCATATCACCCCTGACTTCTATAAGAGGGGGGTCGGCCCAACCCACAGCCTGTTTTTTTGGGTTCTGCGCGGACTCTCCAAGTGCGCTGTATGGTAAGTTGGGGTCCTGCTCTAGCATGATCGTGGGTCCCTGGGTGGAGGCCCTGCTCTAGCGGGCCCGTGTGCGTGGGGATCTTCCCCCTTCCTTCCCCAGTTTCCACTTCAGATTGGGGCGGTTAGGCTCTGCTTTAGCGAGCCACGGGTTAATAGGGGACGGCCGCGGTTGGTTTGGGCTATGCTCTACTCAGACTTTCATGACTCCGGCAGCCGTGGATGCGTACTGCCTGGTTGCGGGCGCTCACGGTGGCCTTTACCTGTGGTCTAGGGCTTCTCGGCGTCTGGGGCGGTGTCAGTTCCCGGCGCCGGACCGCTGTGCACGCTTCTTCCGTTCGGCTCCGCCCGTATTTCGGAGCTCGTTCGTGGTTCCCGCAGTTGGCTTTGATGGGCTGGCGCAGGCGGGTTGCGACGCCCCTCCTCTCCCGGCCAGGTCTCCGCCTGTCCATGGTTTTTCTGGTGGGTGGGCAGCGCATTGCCTCCTTTTTTTTTTGGGCCGCATCCGGGTGCCTTTTACGACTCCGCTGTGTCCGGGCCTATCCCGCCTCCTGAGGGGCGGGGCCTGGCGTTTCCGGCTTCCTGCGTTGCGGGTTTCCTGGCAACTATGTTGCCATGTGGCTTTTTTGTCGCTCTCTTTTCGTTTGCGGCAGACACTGCTATTTAAGGTAGGCAGTTCTGTTACTGGGCATTCTTGTGCAGCTTGTCCACACGTTTGGTTGTGTTCTTGTGTGCTGTCGGTGCGGCTGATTGTCCTCATGGATCACGGGGCGGATCCTCCGGTGGTGGCTGGCTCGCGCTCTCAAACACCCATGATTGAGGCTGCGGTGGCTGCTGCTTTTGAGGAGCGCGAAGGGGGGAAGGGTCCCTCTTCCCCCAAACGTCCCCACCTGGACCCTCCTCCAGTTTCCGAAGCTGAGGGTGGGGATGAGGACCTCAGGGGTCAGTATGTGCTGGGACAGGAACTGCGTGATGCCCTTCAACACATGAAGGATAACATGGCGTTTCCAGCTCCCGCGGTTGATGAACTTTGAGGATTTTTTCTTGCAATACCAGCGCAAGGAACCCGAGTCCCTTCCTTTGCATTCTACGATTAAGAAAGTTATTGATAATGAATGGCAGGAGATCGATAAGCAGGCTTTTCCTCGTTATCTGGCCAGGCGCTACGCTATCCAGGACTTCGCTAAGGAATTTCCTTCCTCCGTGAAGGTGGATTCACTCATGGCTGGTCTTGCCACTCGGGGTTCCATCATTTCTGAGGATGCTTCTCCTTCGGACCCGGTGGAGGCTGCGGCCAAATGGGCCTATGCGGCGGCCAACTTTTCCATCCGTGCTTCAGTGTACTTATCATACACAGTCCAGTCTTTATTGAAGGACTTCCAGTCTTTGGCGGAGTTGCTGGACCAGGGAGCTGATGATGTTCCTACTTTGGCGCTGATGGAACAGCAGACGAGACTTCTGTCAGATATTTCTTTCGATACCTTGGGGGCCGCAGCCGCATCTGGTGGCGCTGCGATTCAGACCTGTCGCCAAGTCTGGCTTCGCCACTGGAAGGCTGATGCTGCCCAGAAGGCGATCCAAATGAAAGTTACTTTTTCGGGTTCGAAGCTGTTTGGCGCTTCCCTGGAGGACATGGTGAAGAAGTTCGCGGAGGACAGAAAGCTTTTGGTTTTTTGGTCCAAAGAGGGTTTTCTCTTCCACGTCTTCTGCTAGGGGCAGTTTGCCCTTTCGAGGGAGGGGTCACAGCCGGGGCACCCAGTTCTTCAACAAATCCCGGTCTCGGCCTGCTGCCTCTTCCCCCGCCTCTAAATTCTGACTATCTTCTGGTTCCACCTGTAGGGTGTCAGGTGGGTGGACGCCTGCGCCATTTCATCTCGACATGGGAGTTGTCCGTCTCGGACCAGTGGGCTCTCCGGATTGTCCGAGACGGTTTCTCCATTGTGTTAAGCTCCGTTCCTCCGGACGCTTTACGCGCCACACCGCTGCCTTCCACATTGGTGAAGCGGGTGGCCCTGCTGGCCGGTGTTCGGATCTCCTCGACAAGGGGGCTATTCGGCCGGTTCCTGCTTCTCAGAGGGAAGGAGGCGTCTATTCCATCCTGTTCTTGGTGAGGAAGGTGTCTGGGGACTATCGTCCTGTTCTGGATTTGAAGCGGGTTAATTCATGTATTCCCCATGTACAATTCAAAATGCTCTCTCTGCAGGAGATTCTGCCGCTGCTAGTTCAGGGGGAGGTGATCGCATCCCTGGATCTTCTGGACGCCTACCTCCATGTGCCCGTCCACCCATCCTCGCAGAGATTCCTTCGATTTTGCGTGGGGGGCCTCTACTATCAGTTCCAGGTACTTCCCTTTGGTTTATCCTCTGCCCCGAGGGTTTTTACTAAGGTGTTGTCTCCTTTGGTGGTATCCTCCACAGGGACGGTATCAGGGTTTTTCCTTATCTAGATGACTGGCTGATTTCTGCCCCTTCTTTTTGTAAGGGGACTCTTCACATCAAGAGGGTCTGCGATGTACTTTCCTCCCATGGATTCCTGATCAATCTCAAGAAATCTCACCTGTTGCTGACCCAGGACTTGGTGTTCATTGGGGGTCGACTGACATGCTCCGGGGGATGGTATTTTTGCCTCTGGAACGGAGGTACACCTAGTGGCGGGATCTGGGTTCTCTCCTGGGTCTGGAATCCGCCCCTGTTCATCAATGGTTGAAGGTTCAGGGGTTGATGTCAGTTACCATCAATGTTCTGCCTTGGGCTCGCCGCCACTTGTACCCCTTGGTGAATCATCTCCTGGCCCGTTGGGATCCCTGCTCGGGGAATTATGACATCCCGGTGGTTGTCTCTCCGCAGATCCGTGCTGAGCTGGGCTGGTGGTTCGTGGAAGCCCACCTCTCCAGGGGTCTCCCCTTCCTGGTCTCCCCGTCCCGGGTGGTCACGACCGACGCCAGTCTCCTGGGCTGGGGGGCGACCCTGGGTTCGTGGTCTGTTCAGGGTCAATGGGATCAGCTTCAGGCGAGGTGCTCCTCCAACGTTCGGTTGCTGAAGGCCGTTCTCCTGGCGTGCCTGGAGTTTGCTCCTTCCCTCCGGGGTCAGCATGTGTTGGTCCAGACGGACAATCAGGTGGTGCGGGGGTACATCAATCAGGGGGGGTGCAGGGTTCGCTCCCTTTGGCTGCTGACCCAGGAGCTGATGTCCTGGGCGGAGTCTTCGGTCTTGTCGCTCAGGGCGGTGTATCTCCCGGGGGAAGGAGAATGTTGTGGCAGATCAACTGAGCCGGGTGTTTCTGCCTCTGTCTGCTCTCTCTCTGAGGTTCTCGGTGTTCCAGCAGCTTCTGGCCCTGTTTGGCTGGCCTCGAATCGACTTGTTCGCGGACGAGTTCAATGCTCTTCTGCCTTGTTTCTGCGCTCTCCCTCCGTGCCCAGGGGCGTGGCGGTTGGATGCGTTGTCGTTCCCTTAGCCGTCCACCCTCCTGTATGCGTTTCCCCCGTTTCCCTTGTTCCCGCGCGTCCTGTGCAAGATTCGCCTGGAGAAGGCATTTGTCCTGTTGGTTGTTCCCGGATGGGTTCGCCGTCCTTGGTTTCCTCTTCTGAGCGAGCTGGCTGTTCAGGAGTGCTGGGCAATTCCGGATCTTCCTTATCCATTACGGGGCCCCTCGCTCCCTGTGGGGATGTTGCGCCGGCTCCATCTGCAGGCTTGGCTCGAGAGGGTGACCTTGCTGGCACAGGGTTGTTCTGTGGGGGTGGTGGACTTGCTACAAGGTTCCCGCAGGTCTTCTACTCTGCTTTATTATTCCCGCCATTGGTCCTACTTCTCTCGTTGGTGTGGGCTGAAAGGGGTCGACCCGGTGTCAGTGGATCTCTTGCGGTTCCTCGATTTTCTCGCTGAAGGGTTTTCCCTGGGTCTGGCTCCTTCCACCCTGAGGGCTCAGTGGGCAGCCTTGCGGGCTTTCCGCAGTCCGGGGCTGGACGGACTCGATCCTCTTGTTGCTCACTTGCTTTCGGAGTTATTTTTTGCAGCAGCCTCTGGCTGTTTGCCTGGCTCCGCCCTGGGATCTTCCATTGGTTTTGCGGGCCCTCCAAGGTGTCCCCTTTGAGCCCCTGAGCTCGGTGGATTTGAAGTTTCTCACCTTCAAGGTGGTGTTCTTGGTGGCGATAGTTTCGGCTGGTAGGATGGGCGAGCTGGGCTCCTTCCTTCGGTCTCCTCCATTCTTGCGGATTCTACGGGATCGTCTGGTGTTGCGCCCTGACCCTAGGTTTCTTCCCAAGGTCCCTTCGGTGGTTAACCGCTCCCGCGAGGTGGTTTTGCCCTCTTTTCCTCCGGGGGCTGTCTCGGGCACCAATGCCTCTCTGTCTCTGCTGGATGTTCGGCGGGCGGTCATGGTGTATTTGAACCGCACTGTCGCTTTCTGTTGTTGTGACAATTTGTTTGTGACTTTTGGCCCGGTCTGGTCACAAACCTTCCGTTTCCACGTTGAGTCGTTGGATTAAGCAGGCTATTTTGCTTGCCTACGAGTCTCAGGGGTCTGAGCTTCCTTCCGGGGTTCAGGGTCGTTCCACTTGGGGCCTCTCTGTGTCTTGGGCCTCGTTTAAGGGGGTCTCTACCGAGGATATTTGTCGGGCTGCGACCTGGGCCTCCCCGCACATGTTCATGGGGCACTACCGGGTGGTTCTCCTCCTGGGGATTTTGCTGAGGCTGTTCTCGGGGCTGGGTTCTCCCGACTCATGAGGTAGCCTTTTGTCCTGGGGCCTGTGTGATTTGATCTGTTTGTTTTTCTACTCTGGATTAAATCCTGTTTGTGTGTAATCTACTCCTTGTCGTGGTTTCTTGTTTGCTATGAAGCCTCTTGGCTTTGGTATATGCTCACTTCGTTTAGCATGTGGCGAGGAAGACTTACGAGGAGGTAATGCCCCGGTTACTTACCGGTAATCTTCATTACTCCAAGTATTGTCTTCCTCGCCACATGAGTTCCCATCCCTCCCTCCCTCCCTGGGGTGCGATCGGCTTCATTTCTTGGGGCTTGGTAGTTCTTCAGGCTGTGGGTTGGGCCGACCCCCCTCTTATAGAGGTATGGGGTGATGTGGGTTGGCCATATTGGGAAGGGATGGGAGGCATGGGAGGCTAACTTTTGCTTTGGAGGGTTCTGGTGTGGAGCTGAAGCTCACTTCGTTTAGCATGTGGCGAGAAAGACAATACTCGGAGTAATAAAGATTACCGGTAAGTAACCGGGGCATTAAATGGGTCGCAACATTGAAATAGTGTTGAGAAGTGCATGTTCTCTCCCTTTCACATTAAAGAAGTGCAGGTACTCGGTGCCGGACAGTGCCTTCCTATTTAAATCACTGGATGTGGGTAACAGTGGTGTTGTGTCGAGTTTCCCATGCGGTTGCATTTTGAAAAGTGGTTTGGTTGAAGGACTCGGGCGATTTCAATCAGAATTACTGAAGCAAGACAGACTGTATTAATTAGCATTTGGCTGTCATGCTGAAGCCCCGTGGCCACAAACACCCCCAAAATGGTGCACAAGCACGGGTGCTTTACCTCGTGCACACACAAACTTCTCCTCACCGACCAATACTGCACTAATACAGACCGATTGGAGGTCAGATTTTACAGCCCTAATGCAGGCATATGTCCCTGAGTGTAATGCAGGTAAGGCTGTGCAGAGCTGATCCGAGAACACTGCAAGCGATAGGTTATAGTCTGATGGGGGTTACTGGTAGAAAGTGTACTGATGCCAAATGACATCAAAGTGGTAAGGGTCAGTTTTAATGGAATGGGTGAGCAAGAGTAAGGCAAAGTATTCGTTTTGTGATGTTTGGCTGGAAATTGAACCCTTGACTGTAAGGAGCACTCTGTGTGCCTAAAGGGTCAACGTCAAAGGGGTACTAAATTAAGTGAGACCTTCATCCAATAAGAGAGACTACTTCCAAAATGAAGGAGACTGTAGCAGATGAGTGAGACCCACAAGCTGTGACTGAAGCTAAGTGAAACTTACCCCCATTGACAGGGAACTGCACTGAGGGATACGGAAGGATACCTCCATCAATAAGGGAGCTTTGTTCCAATAGGGTGTGTTGCATCTAATTAAGCGAGGCCTGCTCTGAATTAATAATGAGAGCTTAAGTCAGTGAGATTATTAGCCAGTCAGTGAATTTCATTTAATGAATGAGATCTTAACGCAGTGATGGAGAAGCACAACTACTGAGCAAGACAATCAATGAGTAAACTTGCACTCAATTAAGGAGACCCAAGCGCAAGCATGGTGGCACTGATCCAATAGGCAAGATCCTTCGTCAGTGTGTGAGGCCCGCACGCAGCAAACGACAAACTTCCTAATGAGCCCCTCTTTGAGGGACACCCTTGTCCAATGCAATAGCACGTCACCATGTGAGAACCTTGTCCAATGAGTGAGAGTTTCTCTATAAGCGAAATATACATCAATTGAGGGAGGCCCTTTCTCAATGAGGGGCACTTAGAACCAACACAAGAAACCCCTAGCTACTCAGTGAAACACTCAATAACAAGGTCTGCAAACATTGAGACCTGCACTCACTGACTGAAACCCACATCCAGTGAGTGAGGTCTGTCAAAGTTTTCAGCAGGCCCTAAGACTAACAAAAACAAGACTTACTGAAGTAATGTTGGAAAGGCCGAATAAGTAGTCCAGCTGTAGCAGCTTCCAGCTGAGGTTTCTTCACGAGGGCGGGAAGCGTCGCCCCCCGCCCGCTGAGAGCCACGTTGGAAAACATAAAATGGCAATGAAAAGACTTCATTGCCATTTTATTTTTCCTATGTGCGCAACTGCAACAGCCAGCCAAGCCCAGAGACATGCATGGCGTGTCCTCTGCTGCCCGTGGCTGGGTGGATGCTCCAAAATGCGCATGTTACTTTGGCCGGCTGTCTTGAGCCGGCCAAAGTGACGGCACTTTGACGCTCTCCACTCAGCTGTCTAGACAGCTGGGTGGAGACCAAGCACAGGCCACCAGGGCCTGAAGGAGCGTCTAGCCAACCCGCTCCATCCAATACTAGTGCTGTTCTCATGCTGGTTAACAGAATGAGAACAGTGTCTGAATTGGTTAGGGGAGCTCAACTTCCAAAGCAGCTTCAGAAGTGTAACACCAAGGAGGACGTGCAGCCATGGGTAAGTACCTTTTATTTAATTTATTTAAAATGTTATTCTAGTTGGTTTTTTTCAACTTTTGGAGGGAGGAGTTGTTTTATTTTAGGCTTTTGGAGGGAGGGGGTATTTTATTTAATTTTCTGGGAGGGAAAGCGTGCTTTATTTTGTTTTTTGAGAAGTGGTTGGGCACGTTACTCGCTCACCCATTTCCAAAGGGCACCAGCCCACCACGATTTCCTCGTTTGAACGAAATGCCACTTTTTCGACAGCTCTCGTGCCGAGCCGGGTGCCCCTCGTTGGTACTAAGGTGTCGTGAGCCATATCAGCTCGGCTCTTCTGCTGGCGCTCGTCCGTCGGCGCCTGGAGTCTCCCGGTAACAGGCGGGTTGGAGCCTGCTCACGTAGCCCAAAGTGAAAACAGACTGGGGGAGCCGCCGCCTCCTGCCCCTCAGAGACCCTCGCGAACAATAGGGCCTTGTCTCTCCGGAGCCCGCTCCTCCTGGCCAGGTAGGAGCGAGAGCAGGGAGGGGATCCCTGGGCGGTCGTCGACGCCAGAGAAAACTCCGGAATCCTGCCCAAAGCCTGGTGCTGTAAACGGCTCTTATCACGCATTTTCTCTTTGGAAACAAAGTTCAGAAATACACTCTTAGGTTTCAGCAGAATATGCATTTACCTTCATGTTTCTACCTGCAGTCTGCGGAAACTCCAGCCTGAGAGGATCCACCACATTAGCCAAGAAGGTTGCGTGGGCTAAATGCCCGCCCCACAGGCCTTTGCTTGACGCTGCGGGTCACTGGAGATTGCGGCCTATTGTGGCGAGAAATTGTAAAATCTACAACGCACAATGCATCGCTATCTGGACATGATTTTAGTGCTAGATAAACACTTTACGCATATGTGCACATACGCAATTCATACGGTGGGGAAGGCGGAGCGTGGCATTCAAACGTCTAGGCTTGATAATACAAGGTTATGTAAAGTTTGTACAACGAAGGCTACCCAGTGCAGGATGCATCAAAAGTTACACAGCACAACGTCTCCGAGAACGGGGCACAGCACTACGTCTTCGAGGACGGGACACTTATTCTCCGATTTAGTAATTCCGCAGAACATAGGCATGTCTTTCAAGTATAGTTTGGGCTGTGGTACTTCCTCTGCTCGATGACTTATCCCGGTTGAGCCTGTTGTTTTTTTTGTTTAATAAATGGTGACAGAGTGTGACTTGTGTTGTGTTGTTGTTTTGTCACGAGGCTTGATTTATCTACTGTTAACTGATTTCCATCTAGTATTCACCAAGTGTTATCATTAATAGAAAAAAAACACTGACTTAAGAGAGTGGGCTTTCTTTTCCCTGTCACTGTACATTCTATGCACTACACCTAGATTATCTGCTGCCTACACCTCCCCCTACAATGACATCCTTTCACCAGCAATACCACCACGCTCCACAACAAACAGCCTCCACCTCTTCTCCACTCTCTACACCCACACCTGTACAACCCCAGAAACCGTTGCTTCTACCTCTCCACTAAAATGCTGCCTGAGTCACCTCTCGAACCAGGAACAGGCTGAGATTTTCCTCACCATCTACCCTAACCCAGGGTTGGACCTCTAGAACAATGAAATCAGGTCAACGCACAATCACTTAAAACCCACAGGACATGCCTACACTTTCAAGCAGCTGCCATCAACTCACTTAAACCAAGTCGCATAATACCATAGAGGACATTTATGCACCCAATGCACAAATACATCTGCCACGTGATGGTGGACACCTTGGATGACTTTAATATAGTCCAACCCTGCAGGTTCTGCTGTCGTACCTCACACCCAAAAAGAACAACTGATGGACAGAATGCTACACAATGTCAAACATTCACCCCAGTACAGAGATCTGGGCCTAAATCCATCGTTTATTTGCACCACATGCCTTTCCAGTTCAGACCCAGCCATATGCAAATCAGTCTTGACCTTGTTCCCCATGGGAACAGTCCAGCCCGAACTGCCAGGCCAGGTCCTCCCTGGACTAGAAACAAGCATCCTGGGACCGGTTTCGGGGCATCACCCCTCATCAGCCAGGCTAGTTTGACTCCAGTGGCATGGAGAGCACAGGACCCACGTCTGGGCATACCCGTCCCACTCGGGGTGACAAATGCAAAAATAAGAATTGATGGACAGAAAGCTGCACAATGTCAATCATTAACCCCAATACACAGATCTGGCCTAAATCCATTGTTTTTTTGCTCCCCATGCCATTCCAGTTTGCCCAGATGTGGGTCCTGGGCTCGCTGTGTCACTGGATTCAAGCTAGCCTGGCTGATGAGGGGTGATGCCCCAAAACCGGTCCCAGGACGCCTGTTTCCGGTCCAGGGAAGACCTTGCTTGGCACTTCGGGCTGGACTGTTCCCATGAGGCACAGGGTCAAGACTGATTTGCATATGGCGGAGTCTAAACTGGGGTGACAAAGTGAGCTAAAGAATGATGGATTTAACCCAGATTTATTGACTGAGGGTGAATGTTTGATTTGCTCTTTATTCCATCCATCATCTGTGTGTCTTTTGTCGTACCCGACACCGGCCTCAAGAAGGGACACTATAGAACATTATTAATTCTTTCGGTACAAAAACAACATGGGTGAGTGACAATGCTGACTATACAGGTGGATCTTAGTCTTCTCTAATCTCTTTTCACCAAAATGCATACAAGATTCAAAGAGTGGCTGTCTTAATTGAGGTATCCAGCACAGAATGTGGACTGAAGGCTTCCGTGTCACCAAAAACTGCAAATGAAAAGGGGGGTGGGGGGTCGGGGGGGGGGGGGCTTCAGAGTATCTCACAACAGCCAAATAATGTGAATGAACTGTGTAGGTTCTCTCTCACTCAACGTTTCTTCATCACACTTCAGTTTGGGACCCAAGATATGGTAAATTAAGCGTTGCAGCCAACAACAGGATCAGAACACCACTCTTGTTACTCATGTACAACACCAAAATGCTTCCCACAATGGCTCGTTAGAAGTACACCCCCACCCAATCAAGCATTCCATTGGTGTAGCATGCTAATTGTAGTAACTGGGAGGGGGCATAAGGTTAGTTCAGGAAGAGATGGAAAAGATGTTTTTAAATACTCCATGCAAGAAAGGAAGGAGGGCGGAGTTCTGATACTTAGTTAGAAGAGAGTTTTGACTTCTGGGCCCACTTAAACCATTGGAATTGGCTACCTATTTGGAAACATAGGACATGAGTTTGAGACTGCATTCAGAGGCAGCTAACAGAACTCTCGGAGTATGAGGGTGGTGTGGTCATATTTCTGAAATGGTGTCTTGTCTGCGCTCAGTTGAGTACTACCTTTAGTGGCATAAGAGCCGATTTTGAGACACCTACTAGGACTGCATTCCCAGAATCCAACTTCAAAATAACAAGAGCTTTTCTGCTGGTGAGTCGGCATCTAGTGTTTTGACTTTATTGAGCAACTGGAGGTAGGAATTGGCAGTTCTTGCCATCTTTGTGATGCGTGAAGCGAGGGTTAGGATGGGGTCTAGTGTAAAGCCAAAATAATTTACCACTGGATAGAATGAAGAAGAGAATCCAACACTTTAGCGAGTTCATAATTGAGAGATTAAGCCTGCCTTTTGGGGGTGGTGAGAAAAGGATTACGTGAATTTTAAGGAGTGAGCAGCAGGACGTTTTCAGACATTCATTCTTGCAGGTTTTTGGGGCAACTGCACAGAAAGGAGAGGTCTTCAATAGAAGATGTTTAAAAATATATTTGTGTGTCAGCATATTAGTGGAGGGATAAGGCTGCATTCTGAAAAATCTGGCTTGTGAGTTCAAGAGACACTGTGAATAGTGCAGGCTCTAGAATTGCATCTGGAGTTAAGAATACATTCCCCATCTTTACAATGTACTGCTTATTGGTGAAAATAGAGCAGAACCAACTGAGGGTAAAGCCTATAAAACTCATGTTAATGTTTAGTGTTCAGATTAACCTGCCGCGGTCAACTGTATTGAAAGCCACTGATAAGTCCTGGAGGACAAGATGAAAAAACTCTTCTTTACCCAAGATGTGATTCACATAGTCCAGGATCTTCAGGGTTTCAGTTTCAGTACTGAAACAAGGGTAGAAACCCAATAGGTGGTCGGCCAACAGGTGTTCCTTAGCAATAAAATTACATAATGTAAATTGCTTTGTGTAAGAAATTGGATTTTTATTTGGTCTGGGTGACTAGCTACCTCCAGAAATAATCGTAACCCATGACAGTGTGAACCCTCAAATCAAAAAATTAAGCTGAACTCAAGCTCCTGGTAGCTATGGCACAGAGCAGACGGGCTTAACTTAGGACAATGTGTAAAGCATTTATACAATACCAAAACACTAATGATGTCAAAATGTAAAACAATAAAAATCCCAAACTGAATTTGAAAAATAGAGTAAAATCCAATAAGGGGAAATGGAGATATGAATTTTTTAAAGTTTTAAGTAGAAATAGCGCCAAAAAGCACAAAGATCCAATGATAGTAAATGGTCGCAGTAGACCACGACCTTGGGGCCCTTTTGGGCTGATGGCAATGGAGCTAGGTTCATCCTGGTCAATGATTGTACCTTCTGATTTAGTCTTTTAAGTCCCTATTCACCAAAGTAGTAAGAACCAGTTGCCAATGGTCAGCTGGGTACTTCCAGGAGAAGGCCTCTTGAAGCTTGTGGCCTTCCTGTAGCCACACAAGAGGTCAACCAACTGACCACTGGAGTCTAGCTCTTTCTCTTGGGTACAAGAGGGAGCAGCTCCAGTGCTTCAGGGCTCTTCTCCGGTCACAGGCAGCAGGTCCAATCCTCTTCTGTTCTTCCGCAGGTCCAGAAAGTGTTCTAAGTGGATGCCTTAAGATGCCAATTTATGCCTGGCACTAGCTAGTGGGTGGGAATGACTCCTAGGCACACCCTAACTAATGAGGTAAAAGTTTCCAGGGGTAACCATACCCACATTTGCAGCAGTTCCTGTTTGTCTTTCTGCAGACAGGCCTAAAATGCCATGCATCAGGGCATTTTCAAGATGACGAAAACCTTTGGTCACACTAAACTTAAGCTCTGAGGGATAGAGGTGTGAGTGCGGTGTGTATTATGGTAATAGAGTGTCCTCCCACATATAACACTAAAATCTAGTTTGAGGCAGACACTGTACCCATATCAAACTTAGAGACAGAAGTCTGGTACGAAAAAACAGGGCCATTAAGCAACTAGGCAGGGGATACATAAGAATTGTTCTGGTATTCTATTCTCTCCCTTTCAAGTGTGCCCCAAGTGTGGCTCAACAGACCAGTCAAGCAAGATTGATAGTGTGATGTCAAAAGGAGGCCCAAAGCCCCCAACCTGCATATTTTGCTGAACTCAGAGGAGTCATCTCTGCCCATTCAGATCAGCCTATTGTTTGCCTCTGGGAGGAATTTCCCACCTATTTAAAGCCAATCACTGGATGGAAGAAGCTGGAGAGCCAATGCTAATTAGCCTCCAGGATCTTCAGACAGGGAAAAGGTAACTTTCTAACAGTTACGGTCCCTTAATATTTATTCAAAAACAGACTTCATGATTGAATTAGATTTTTAATAACTGTTAAAAATAGTTGTTTAATTGTTGACCTGGTCCTATTCCCAAGATATAGTATTAGTATTTAATATTGCTTCGCAGTGTTTCTCTATGGTCCAGCGAGCCTTACCAGTGAGAATAGCTTTGAAGTGCTAGCCACTGTAAGGGCATGTTAACATTAAATTTCTACATGGAGGGTTTAAAACACCCTGCCTTGTGGGCTACAAGGCCTAAATAGGGATGATTTATTAATATTTAAAAAGGAGCCTTTGGCCTGTTAAAAGGGTTTATTTTGGCAGGCCAAATTGCAGTTTGTACACACTGCAATCAGGCTACAATGATATGTCCAAATCTATGTTTGCACTGCCACTGTAATGGATGTCACGATAGGTGCTGCAGTTCACAAGTGATATTTTACTTCTAGGACCTGGATGCACTTTGTACCATATACTATGGATCCATAGGCAAGTACAATATGCCAATTAGGAATATGCCAATTCAACCATGTTTAAAGGGGGAGAACAGGTACTTTACTGCCGGTTAGCGGGAGAAAGGTTCACAGAGTTCTAAAGCCAGCAAAAACACAGGATCCATCAAAAGATGAAAAATCAGGGGTGACCACACAAAAAAGAAGATTGCGTACATTTTGCAACACTTCTCTCCAGAGCTTACCCTAGCAAGGGTAAATTTGAAACTTGTCAGTACTTACACTCATCAGATTTGATTTAGCTTAGGCTTTTTAAGGAAGAGTGAGATTAGACCAAACTTTAAAAGGTCTGGGAATGTACCTTGGGAGAGAAAAGCATATATCAAGCTACAACCTGAAGTTTCAAAGACGAGATAGTTTTCTCTCAATGTTCGCAAATAGAAGGTCGAGGTAGTAACTGGTCAATTGGAGTTTCCTTATGACAGCTGATAGTTCATCTTTCTGGCTGTGTAGGAAGGTGAACTTGTATCTAATGGAAAATGTTTTGTCAGAAAATACTGAGGTGCTTCTCTCAATGGTGTGAGATGGTAGAAATTCATTTGTTCTATAGCTAACAATGGTGGATTTAATGTGCCAAAAGAAGGGTTGGATACTATTAGATGACTTAGTGATTTGATACTAAATGTAATAAGTTGTTAAAACTGCTAGTTTGTGTTCTTTCCTCCTCTTTTTAGTTTGGTAAGGAGGGCATTTTGGTTTTGCCTCATAACACCACAACATCACTGACACACTACACCCACACAACACCTTTTACCGACACAGCCACCTACGCCCTACACTTTACACCACCATCTAAACCTCCTCTTACACCCTATGTAACTACCTAGACCCCACACTGCCACCGACATATATTACCAACAGGAACACCCTAAACCAACATCGTATACCACCAATACCCTAAACCAGACACTCCTAGCACAACAGATACTGCCCATAATCTAGTATCTAAAGCCCACATCATCACCTAGGCCATAAACCATCACCTAATCTACATTCTACACCCCTAAACCATACTACATTAACTATACCCTACTCCCACACCACCACAAACTACCACCCACAACACCACTCTCATACTGTTCTTCCTTAAGGCAGGTTTTCCTCACAGTGATTTAATTCTGTATGCCGTACTGGCTGACCTGTCACATTGAAAATACCTGCAGTATGTTTTCACTGTTAGGAGTTCTTAAAGTAGAATTTTTGTGTATCATTTAGAAGAGATAGACGAACATGTTCAAGCTAATGCTTCAAAACCATTCGAGATTCCGCTTTTTAGCATTCCGCTCTAAACTCCAGAGAGTTGGCCGATATCCCACAAAATCTCAGTTCACTTATCGTTCAGCCAACATAGCTCATTTTAAGCAACATCTTTCAACATCCTCTCAGTTGGAACAGACGTTCACTGCTCCAGGTATTTAGCTACTGTGTGCCAAATCCTTTGTGTCTATTGTAGGGCCCTTATTCTGGCTACTTCTAGATAGGCTGCCCTACTTAACTGTTAGGCAAACTTGTCTTCACTCAGGACAGAAATACCTTAATTGAGCGTGGGCAGCACTAGATCCCAGTGCTTACAGCATCTTCGTGGAGTCCTTTTACGAAGTCCAGATGAAGATAAATATTCAAGAGACTGGCTATATCGTAGATGTCACTAAATGTAATGGAAGTATGCGTTCAAAAATATATATCAGCCCTATCCAATCCGCAATCAATAACCTCTACCCAAATCCAGCTAAATTGGAAAGAAAAAATAGGAGGTAAAAATGTCGACGTCTTTTAGTAAGTTCAGGTTACACTTGTTACACAATGGATTTAGGCCCTGATCTCTGTACTGGGGTGAATGTATGATATTGTTCTGCATTCTGTCCATCAATTGTTCTTTTTGCATTTGTCACCCCGAGTGGGACGGGTATGCCCAGACGTGGGTCCCGTGCTCTCCATGCCACTGGAGTCAAGCTATCCTGGCTGAAGAGGGGTGAAACCCCAAAACCGGTCCTAGGATGCTTGTTTCCAGTCCAGGGAGGACCTGGCAGTTCGGGCTGGACTGTTCCCATTGGGCACAGGGTCAAGACTGATTTGCTTATGGCTGGGTTCAAACTGGAGTGGCATGGTGAGCAAAAAAACGATGGATTTAGGCCCAGATCTCTGTACTGGGGTGAATGTATGATATTGTTCTGCATTCTGTCCATCAATTTTTCTTTTTGCATTTGTCACCCCGAGTGGAACGGGTATGCCCAGACGTGGGTCCCGTGCTCTCCATGCCACTGGAGTCAAGCTATCCTGGCTGATGAGGGGTGAAACCCGAAACCGATCCTAGGATGCTTGCTTTCAGTCCAGGGAGGACCTGGCATGTACTGGGGTGAATGTATGACATTGTTCTGCATTCTTTCCATCAATTGTTCTTTTTACACTTGTTTTACACTTATTTCAAATATCTTCATTGTAACAGCAGACCAGTAGGCCACCATACCTTCATCTCATGGGCCAAGCGTCCGTCTACTACAGACAATCAAGTGATAAAAGTGTACAATAAACGTTAGCTGTATGGCTTACAGAATCTGTAAAATTTGCACCACTATATCACACTTCAGGTTAGGATTCAAGTAATCCAACAGGAGTTATTTTACATTGCTGCAAAGAACATAACCAAATTGGTTGTTTCTCCTAAATTCGAAGTCATTAAAAAATTATTTAGTAACCAATGAATGCTGTGCATACATGCCTTGCTTACGGTAGCTTCAACGGCACCAAAACAAAACAAGCTTCCAGTCATCTTCCACTCTGCAATGACACTCATAGTAAACCACAGTTGCAATGTATTGTGTAGAGAGCGTTATCCCACTGTACAGTGACTATGAACGGCCAAAGAAGGCAACAAATGGCCATGGAAAACCACTTGTGGCCTCAGGCAGCCACAAACGGGCATCAATCTTCATGGACTGGACGACAACTGAAAGACAATTGCCCACACCATAAATGTCACAAACTGTGATAGACACGAATGCCGACGTATGTTCTTTAGGCAACTTATTGTGGAGAACTGCCAATGCATCAGAACTGGACCATCCACTGCTCTCTCATGCTTCCACACGCCTTCTGTCTAGGATCCTGGAGTGATCAAAGTGTCGCCTCCTTGACAAAAGGCACTCTAGAAGATTCTACAGAGCTGGGCAGTCACTTAGGGGCACTGTATATGGAAAAGCCACATAGAAGGTATTATCCATATAGAGAATGGGCGTTCAGGATGCTCTGCAGGGTTGACCGGAAGCTACTAATAGATAAGTGTTTGAGCTTACAATGTGGGGTATATGTAAGAATTGAATGCAGGGTGGTGCTTGGATTGGTTACATGATTGATGTCAGAGTAGGATGACAGTTGCAATTAGGTGGAAGTAGACAGCCAGGCTGAGAAGAGCTCCTGTCACCCACAGAAAATCAATAGCATAGATTCTTCAGGGTCAACTCAATATCTGGAAGTTGCCTTGAGGTCTTCTATGTGCTGTTGCCCAAAGAACTAAATCTAACCAAAGGTGTGCTCCATGCTCTGCTGTTGCCGCACATGGGTTGCCTAGCATCCTAAAGAAAAGGCATATTGTAAAGGTTACAGAACGGCCTCAGGGTTCCATAACCCTTGTATGTTGCTGGAAAGAGCAACATTTGGGACAATGTAGGTCCTTGTCTGCAGAAATGCAGTGATCCTTCATGAAGATGGCCGGATTATCGAGAACTTGGTTGTCCTGAAAAATTGTTTGCTCTTATCCCATCATGGAATTGATAGGGAGGTTATGTGAGTAGTAGAGTCATCTCCACCCTTCTCCCATCCAAAAGAAAGCTTTATTTATTTGTTGAACCCAGAGAAGAGGACAGTGCGACAGATTATATTTTGTCTCTGTATTTAATGTCATACCTCGCACAGTACGCTCTACTTAAAACACATTTAAAAAAAAAAGATTTACTAAGCAATATGGTCAGTGGTGTGCTGCTGTATGCACTTGAGTGAGGTGAGCGCATACAGTTTCTCACTTTTGGCTACTGCGCAAACATTATTTTGCAGTCTCACTGCTGACAGCTTTAGCCATCTGTCACATACAGCATTGTAACCAATAGTTTAACATATATTTTGAGTGTTCTCTGGCTCTGCCCCAAGCTCATGTTTGGATGGCTTCTTTATCTATTTCAATTCCCTACCCCTGAATGGATGGCTTTTCTTCCTATTCTTGGGTTTGTCCTACCCTGGCACATTCAGTTTTCTCCTTTGTTTTTGACTTGTTGAGTGTATCCTTCCACTGCTGATGTCAGGAGTCCATTATTGTGTGGTTGATCTGATTTAGCAATCGATAGACATTCATGTGTGCCCTCTCCGCATACGCCTGGTGCTGTCCGTTAGGCAAGTAGGTGAAGGTAGACTTCTGAAGGGGTCCACTCAGGGGCGGCTCCTCCATGATAACGGAGGAGCATCGCCCCACTGAAATGCCCCACGAGATGAAAAATAAAATGGTAATGAAGAGTATTCATTACCATTTTATTTTTCATCACTGTAGGAAAGTGCTCTTTTTGGCATGGCTACCCCCCACTTTTTGCAAGAATATGAATGCAACTTTGACTGAATGTGC
This sequence comes from Calotriton arnoldi, assembly GCA_963921515.1. Lineage (NCBI taxonomy): Eukaryota > Metazoa > Chordata > Amphibia > Caudata > Salamandridae > Calotriton > Calotriton arnoldi. Next base: position 207,465 of record CAWUFW010005548.1, on the reverse strand, counting down.
ACTGGGTCCCTGCTAACCAGGTTCCCAGTGCCTGTGTTCTTTCCCAAAACTGTATCTTTGTTTCCACAACTGGCACACCTCTGGCCCACATATAAGTCCCTTGTAAAAGGTACCAGTGGTACCAAGGACATTGTGACCAGAGGGTCTCTAAGGGCTGCAGCATGTATTATGCCATCCTCAGAGACCCCTCACCAAACATATGCACACTGCCACTGCAGCCTGCGTGTTGTGGTGCAACTGAAAGTAGAGTCGACCTGGCACACATCCCTGTGTGCCAGGCCTGCCAGCAGCATAGGTAAGTCCTCCCTACAGTAGGCCTTACAGCCCTAAGGCAGGGTGCACTATACCTCTGGTGAGGGAATAACTGCATGAGCAGAGATACCCCTATATGCATTATAAGTGCATAGTGAAGCCGTACCGAGTATGTGGGCTGGGAGCTTGTCAATACGAGTTCCACAGCTCCATGATGGCCTCCCTGATGGCCTCCCTGAATCCCAAGATGTTTGGTATCAAACATCTCAGATTAAAGAGCCCACAATGATGCCAGTATTAGATTCATTATTAAATGCACTCAGGGCACCTCACAAACCTACCCAAACGCTATTGTGTAACTGACTGGTCTGCACCAGCCTGCCACTTCCAGACATGTTTCTGACCCCCTGAGGTGGGAGCCTTGTGCTCTTGTGGGTCAGAAACAAAGCATGCTCTGGGTGGAGGTGCTTCACACCTACTCCCAAGCAGGAACAGCATTTAAGGGCCGTGAACTTCAAAGGCTTCCGTCCCTTTGTTATGCTAGCCGGGGTCTCTCCAGCTAGTGGATATGCCCGCCCCTCCCCCCCCCCGACCAAGCCCCACGTTTGCCAGCAAGTCGGCATGACAATTAGTAAGCAGGAGATGGGTGTCCCCTCTCAGCCAGGACCACCCCTAAGGTGTCATGAGCTGAAGTGACACCCGCCTTTGAAAATCCTCTATATTGGTTGTGAGGATTTTAGCCAAAAGGATTAGGGTATGCCCCTCCCCAAAGGGAGTAGACATACAAAGGGTGTAGTCACCCTAAAGGTAAGTAGCCCATGGACTACTACCTGCCATTACCTGCAACACCCCTAAATTGAGTATTTAGGGGCACCCCTGAACCTTGATCCTCAGAATTCTGGCGACCTAAAGAAGAAGGACGGAAGAGCCGTACCAGCAGTGAAGCCTCGGGACAACAACTGACTTAGCCCCAGCCCTACCAGCCTGTCTGCAGTCCTCGAAGAAACCTGCGCCAATAAGCGACTCGTCCTGCAGGCCCAGTGACCTCCACAACCCTGGGAGGGCTGCCTGCCTTCCCTAAAGACCAAGAAATATCGAAGGCAGCAGCCCCGTCAACAAAGAAACCCACAAGAAGAGCTCCAGTGCCCTGCTGAACCGCCCAGCCAGACCCCCGGACCTAACTCTGCACCAGGCCACCCTAGTGCTGTTGGTGGTGCAGTCTCTACATTTACCTGAACCTTGCCAAGTGTTGGTCGTAGAAGCCAAAGACTGGAATTTTAAGTTGTGTACTTACCTGTGAAATTACAACATTGTTTTTCCACCATAGGTTAACATTGAACTGTTTGAGAAATGCACGTGTCCACTTTTTATACTTAAAAATTGTGATATTGCAAAACGTATTTTACTGCAACTAAGTATATTTGGTTCTAAGTAATAAACATACAAAAAGTAATATTTTTACATACAAATGGTCTTGGATGCGAGTTAAACTGACATACAAATAGGCCCATGAACAGTATGTATCAATTAAAGTTGATCCGGTCTGGGCGCGCAGTAGTTACTTGGCTGGCTCCACCAAGCTACATAATTACATTTGGCCACAGTCTCCCCATTTATGGATCTAGTCGTATTCACTTTTTAAAAAACACTGTTGCATCTTTGTCCTTCCATCATTACCTAAATGACCAGTCTTACTATTCTTATGTATAAATATATCTATTATAGGAACAGAAAGATTCTAAGGTGCTATGCTACTTCATATATTAGACAGTAGGATCCTTACCTTCATCCAGCTCGTTTTCGATCAGCCGGCTACCGTTCCCAGATTCCTCCGTGGATACAGACATCTTGCAGCCATGCTGTGTATCCTGGGTTCTCAAGACTGTAGTAGGAGCAGCCTTATCAGCCCGGGAAATGGATCGGGCCCGTTCCATCATAGACTGCAGGCTAACTTTTGAAGCAGGTTCCACAATGGCAGGTTTGGGCAGCAGTGGTGAAAGTCCAGAAAATGTGGCAGGAGGTGGCGTCTGGATCACCTGAACTGATGATCCCTGGTGAAACCGGCGTACTTCCGGAGGGGACAGTGGTGGAGTCAGGCTCAAGCTAAGAGGAAGGGTGTCTGGAATTCTTACCATATCACTATTAGCAAAAATGTCCCTTTGGGTTCCTGCTGGAGATTCATGGGTTGTAGATGAAGGATTCAGTGGGCCTGAATTCACATGGGGCCCGACCTTCAGTTGGGTTCTTGGTAATGGTTTGGGGGTCACATGTACCTCAGAGACCAAGTTTTGGCATTCTGCAGGCTTCACCAAGAATCCGTCCAAACTGATAGGAAATCTTGGTATCCTGGCAGGCTGTGGATAAGCTGGTCTGACAAATGGTGGAGGAGTGGCCTGATCCAGGCGCCCATTACCATGAGGCGGTGAAGAGGAAGATGATGAAGAAGAAGAGAAAGATGGCTCTCTGCTGATGGGCTTGCTGAATATTGGTGCAGAGCTCTGTGATGGGGAGCCCCAACCTGTTGGAGAAGGATAAGCATAATTTGGGGATGGTATTAGATCATGTCCCTGATCCTCTGCAATGTGGAGGTCCAAGGAAGGCAAGGAACTATGGTTAATGGCATCACGTGCTGCAGGCCGCACTGCTGGCCGCTCCACCTCTGAGCGAAAAACACTTCCATGGGAGGAAGAGAATTTTTTCATGACGGGACTGGATATCCGGGCAATTCTGATGCCTGGTTCGTACATTCCCACGGGCAGCTGGGATGGATGCTGGGGGGTGACCATCTTACTGACCGGCTGCCATTCCAGGCTGGAGGTGGAGCTGTGGAGGCTCTCGCTGTCACTACCTGGTCCAGACGAAGAGAATCCATTTGGCTGCAGGCGGGTCTGGAATGATGAAACACGTGTTAGGCTAGCATGGGCATTCCCATTGCTCTTTGCCGTCTGAATGGTGCCTCTGTTGAAGGATAGGCTGCTGCCGATGCGACTCTTCTGGGCAGGGTTGTGGCTGGGGTTGGAACCGATACGGATGTGAGATTGGTAGAGGGGCAGGTGCGGCCCTTGAGATATTCGACTATCACCATTGCTTCTTATGACCATTCCGGGTGAGGTGGGGCTGAAGGGAGAGCTCAGTGAGGAGGAGGGTGAAAACGCCGGTAGGTCATCCACGTCCTCCATGTCGAAAGACCTCTTCAGAGCTGCGGAAAGAAAGAAATATGGGAGTCATTACCAAAGGAGAACACTGTTAAGTCTCTTAACAGAAAGCAGGTGACAGAGAGAAACACCATCACCACTCCCAATATATTCTCTTGGTTCTCGGTCTACTTGGCTATGTCTACATGCTTTTTCATCCTTGCTCCTCTTGCTTCGAATTGACACTTGATCAGCTCTACGGAAGGAACAAACCAAGTGCTTCACAATATTTGGCCTGCTCCTCAACCATCTCCACGCAACACTTGGCCAGCTCCACTGCACATTTGCACATTGTCACATTTGCCCAGCTCCATACTTGCCAAACTTACATAGCTATTTACATAGCTTCATATGATACATTCCCAGCTTCAAAACATATTGCCCAGCTCCGTCTGAAACTTTGCAGCAGAGCGCATTTTTGTATATTTGTGGATACACAAAAATGCTGTTTAAACATCACAGTTTGCATGGAGTACATTCATCCAGTTTTTTTCTGCGATTGATATACAACGTGACATGGTCTGAAACACGTAGAAATATTATTAATCAATCCAATGTTTTTCTAAGTTTGGGCTCTTTTCTAGAAAGTATATCATACTTGCCCAAATCTTTGGTGTAGTTCTCCGAAGCGCTATCACTTTATTCCGCTATAAGTACCAGGATTAGTTGACAGTTGGCCAGTGTCTATTTACTGTTGGCTCAGGCCTTATTTTGTGTGCCACATTTCAATTTTCCTTACAATCTTCTATTAATACTATATTATTTTATTCATATGTGCCTTTTGGGCTGATTGGGTGATTGTGAGTCAATGTGTCCAACTATGTAATTTAGTTGACTGGATTGGTTTATAATATTGTGATTATATTTTCTTGATTCTTTTAATCACGTTTTATCATCTGTACATTGTGACTATCCACGTCCTGATGTAGGCAACCAGTAATTACTGGCAAGGTGAAAATACAATGACTTGTAAAGGACTGAAATTACTTTCATATTTGTTCTGTTCAATCATAATCTGGTTATTTATTTTGGGGCTGTTCAATATTCCAATTTCATGAGATTACCATGTCCTTCCTTTACAACTTGTTGCAGATTACAAATTTACGGTGGGTAATTGATTTTTCCTTGGTATTTTATTTTGTGATCAATATATGGACGATTGTGGTTGTTCCTAAATTATGGAATAAAACATGTTCTATATTTTGTGAATGTTGCTCTATGATCCCTTGTTGTCTGTAGTCTATCTATTGAGTTGGGTGTTAGAAAAAGATACAGGATGATTTAACTCTTTCGGTCACAGTTAGAATTTATAAAAGGAAAATAATTGGAATTTTCCATTTCTTCCTGGTTCTTTACAGATTGAACGATTTTGCCTACTGGGCATCCTTTTGATTCTGTCTCTCTAATGCCCCGCCCCCGTCCCAAGTATGTTGGAATTCAATGAGTTGAGCAGCGCTGTGCAAGACTGTGCAATCCGGCATGCAAAATACCGGACTAGCCAGTCAACACGTCAACCTTGTGCCTGCTTGAAATGTATCCAGTTTTTATAGTCATTGGAAGCGATGTAGATCCTTGGTTAACTCATGGCGACCATGGATGTCCAAGGTTTAGGCTTGTTTTGAATTTAAATTGAATATTGATGGTTCCATTTGACCTGGAGACACCACATGCCAGTGAGGGTGGGCACTATAGGGGGTACACGAGACTGACCGCGCCTGCTGTGTGTGGTGACCGGGTGGTTAGGAGTCTTTCACCTGGAGGACTTCGAGCGCAGGAGTAGTTGCACTTGTCCCGTTCAAAAGCCAGTTTTAAGTGAGACAAAAAAAAGCAGTTTTCTTTTTGTCTGATGGGCAGACTTTGTTCTGTGTCCAGGCCTGTTGAGGCCTGGGTGGGTCAGAGAGAATACCTATGGCAGATCTAAAAGAAGGTGTCCCCTATCGCATAGAGAGTTACCGCCCTGGTCTGGAGAATACTTCACAGAATACATTTTTCAGTACCGACTTGAAAATATGAAAGCCGTACTGGAACCATTAGCCAAGACCACAGAAAAGACAAAAAGAATCCAATTCCCACTTTATTTTAACATTTAATGCTAGCAATATGTGTTTTCATAATACATCTTTTTCCAATTAGTATCACTGTAAATAAAAAGTGTTACTGATCAGTCAGATCCCTTCTGGGGTTGGGGGGGCAACATGGCAGGCAGGGGCTACGGGCCACAACCGTGGTGGTGGGGTCCTTTGCCTGCTGGGTGCTAGGGTCCATCCCATTAAGGGTGTGGAAACTGGGCTAAGTACCCCCTTTACACACATGGCTCTCAGGATAGCAAGGGCGAACAGTCAAAGGATTCTCAGGGAGTTAGTGGGAGTTGCAGAGACGCAGCATTCAAACAATCAATCAAACAAAAGGTGCAGTAACTTATTGCCCTGTCCTGTGCTTGTCTTAGTAAAAAAAAGAAGCAATTTAATATCACAGCAAAATGTAATACTGAACACGGAAGTAAAGGCTCACCCACCTGGTTGCAGAAACACCTCTATGGGGGCCCAGCCAAGTACCACAATTATCACTTGCTCTAAAAGTGGCTTAAATACAGCTCCTATGGTGCCCACAATATCAGTAATGATTGAGCAGCTATAAAAGATCCTGGGCAAGAATCAGGTAGAGGTGCGAGCTCACTATTTAGTTGTGCAAGGAACTATCATGCTTGGCAGCTTATAGGCCACTTTTTTAGGATCTTAAGCAAAATGGCTCACACTGGCCATCATTAATCTCCCTAATGTGCAGGCTTACCTGTTTGAGTGCAAGATACTATCTCTCAGTCTTTGATTTCAGGCCTCGCGTTACCTGTCCTCATAAGTGGCGCCGGATTGCAGGCAGGCAAGCAGTCACAGTCTAGGATATTGCTGCTGGGAATGAACAGCACAGTAGGCCTTGGCAGTTGCCGCCTCCAGCCCGTTGGGGCTGTCCTCCACTATAGCAATGTTGTCAGCACGTCGAGGCAGAACAAGTCCTTCTGTTCACGCTGCTATGATGCCAGATGGCATGCGGTCACTTGGAGATTGTTGGTGCTGATCACAATTTGTAACATGAATCACACATGGAGGTCGGGTGACCCTTCACAGCTTGGGTCAGTCCAGGTACGCTCCCAGTACAAGTCGGCTCTCAGTACAAGTTGCCAGCTACGCTCCCAGAACAAGTTGGTTCTTCTACGTGCTCCACACAAGGATTCTCCTCCTGGACAGTCTCTCCTCCTACAAGGCAAGCCTCTCTCCTTCCCTCTGGGAGAGTGGCTGTCAGGTACCAGCCCTGGATTAAAGTCACTCTTCAAGTACTCCGCAGAGCTCCTCCTTCCATGGCCAAAAAGAACTGGTAAATGGAAACAAATGGGGCGGTTTAAGTCCCACCTTTATACTCATTTTCCAGACAAGGGATGTTCATTCACTACTTAAAGTTCAGGAACTGGTTTAAGGTGGTTCCTTTTCGATTTTCATTTTCTAGCTGCAGTGCAGATTCAGTAATTGTGCAAGGTGATGGTTTGAACAGTAGGTAGTAATCACAATGACTTAAAGCCGCGGTACCCAAAACATTGGCATGATGAAGAGTGAAGACTCTGCACCTAGGTGTTATCAACCTTCTTGAAGTAGCCATCAAGAAAAGACAAAATGGCAGGCCCTGCCTAGAAACTTCCTTACCCTTAATAACAAAATTTGCTAACTCACCTCCACTCAGCTCCAGGAAGGCAAGAAACAGACTTTCACTATTTGGGGAAGGTGTATCCCATCCTCCACCTTGTGCCATGTCAAACCAGGGGCAATTCAAAATGGATCACGCTGATTCCGGCAATTATACTGGCACCACAACACAGTCTTACAATTGTCCATACCTTACATGCATGCACTCAGCATGCACATGGGATGTCAGCTCAAAGGTCTGGTGTCATATCTTAAAAAATGTATATAAGTAGGGCCAATAGGCACTGCTCGCCTCCTGAACCTGGAAAATTGTTCAGTACAACTAATCCACAAAAATGAGTATTCTGTCAACACGCTTCATGCCAACATCCCAGGACATGTGCTGTAGTCCTATGTCATTATAGAGGGGAAGCTTTGTGGGCTGATCCAGGAGCAGGTTCAGGACTTTGGAATCACCATGGACAGGCCTAAGCCTCAATACACACCTTATTAGCGTGTCAATTGTTCCACAGAAGGTAAGGATACCAGTTTCAGATGCAGTAGGGTCACTCAGTGCAGTGGCACACCCAGTTTACCAAGCCTGGGGGCATTCTCATCCCAACACCATCTCAATGATACTCAGCTTATTGTTTAGAATTCTAGTGTATTGGCGTTTGTAGAGCACATTCCTACCCTTTACAAGGTCCAATGCACTCAAGTTTATTGAACTCAGAAGAATCGAAAGCCAAGTTGTCCCTTTCGGTCTTCAAACCCATGACCTACAGGATGTGCACATATCTCACAGAAAGTGAATATGAGGCGATCTAATCCAGTGTGTGTGTGACCAGCATTAGGAAACATCTACCCGAGTGGTAAGGAGAGCGTAACTGTTTTTCAGCTGGTATCGGTGGGTACTGTGTGGGGGACATCTTTGCCAGTAGGTACTTCTGTGTCGGGTATTTCCGTGTAGCGGTATGTACTGGTTGAGAGCATCTGAGAGTTCAGCAGGTGCTGGGGTGGATAGTATCGGTACAACAGTAGTTACTGGAGTGGAAGGGGATATTGCATGACATTACAAACAGGGATAGAGAGATCTCTGCTGCAATGTGGTAGCATTTCTGTACAGCGGCAAGTACTGATGTTGAGGTGGTCTGTATAGCAGCAGGTACAGAGTTGGGATTGTAGATCTTTGTGGGACTGAGTACTTTCGTGAGATCATCTGTATGGCAGAAGGTATCATGGTGAATGGTATCACATCTCTATACAAGCAGGTACCTGGGGTGGGAGAGTATCTGTATGAACACAAATGATGGCTGCAGATACTGGGACGACGGTACCATTGCTATGAGTAAGGACATACTGGGTGAGAGGTATCAGTGGGGAAGATGGTACTGTAATGGCGGTCTCGGTGCTCATGGCAGCAGGTAATGGAGTGGGAGTCATCTGTGTAGTAGGGAGTACTGATGTGGGAAAGATACAAATGTTTCCCATAATAAATGTGGTCTGGGTGGCTATCTCTAAGGCATGAGGTACTGAGGCGAGAGGTGCTGGCTGCAATATACTGGCCTGCATGGACATCGATGCTGGATACCAGCAGGTACTTGGTGAGAGGTATGTGTGGGGCAGATCTGTCAAGTTTCCCATTTCTATGCACGAGTAGCTCATCCAGTCCAGATTCTTTTCTTTGCATTCTGGGACTTGCAGTCCTTTTGATCCGGTTATAAAATACAAGTATCAGAATTGAAAGGGGGAAAAAACCATGGTCTAGAAGCAGGAATCCTGAGAGCGCTGCAGGGGTAGAAGTGCATCTGTACAGCACTACCTGCTGGTGGGAATGTGAGATACTGCAGTATGCAGACGGTGCGGGTATTGCTGGAGCGAGGTGGGAATGTTATCAGGACTTTTACTTCGGAAGTTAGTTGTGTATTCTTACAGCGGAAGTGTAACGTTGAGTTTAGGCATTTGAAAAGGGTGTATTGGAGGTGTGCTGGGTTGGGTCTTACGATGTGGTCTTTCATGGGTTCCCTTATTTTTTGGGTGGGCTGGATTAAGTCTAAGTCAGACCCTTTAAAGCCTGGCCTGGGGACAGGATACGGCAGTCAGTTTAACTCGCCTCCGGACAGCGCCTGCCAAGGGCAGCAATCTGGGGGGCTAGTAATTTGATCTGGCGCGCACAGGATAACTGCACACGAACTGGAGCTGGACGACGAGAGTTACAGCCTTCATTATGCACTACGGTTATATTCCTCGCAGCAATCTATTAAATTGCACTTGTTTTCAGTCACGGCTGGTGTCCGGGGAAAGTGACGGGGCGGGGTGCCAAAACAAAAAGCACTTACCTGAATCCCACCGCATTCTCCCTCTTCTGGCTCCACTGCGGGCACGGACTCAATGCCTGTTCTGCAGCCAATCCTGTCGCTGCTCTCACAGCATGAGAGCAGCGTCAGGATTGACCTGAGCCCCTGATTTGGCCTCCCAGGGAGACGGGGAGCCTGCGCCTGCTCTGGCGAACCCAGCAATGCAGCTGGTTGCAGAGAGCTTCAGTGCGCATAAGGGTTTGGCCGGCCTCAGACACCCAGCCAAACCGTCATGCTCACTGAAGGAAGTGCCCACCACTCCCCCTCAGTGCCTACCACTCCCCCTCAGTGCCTGTCACCCCGTGGCACCGCCCCCAAGAATACAAGGTAGGGGAAAAATAAAACGATAATAAACATGGTTTATTATCGTTTTAATTTTCAAGTTTTGCAGCAGCAGCTGCTGCTGGCAGTGGGGGTGGAGAAGCCGCCCCTGCTTGTTTTCGTATATGCCATATTACTGCATACCAGCCCCTGCTTTTAGCCAACAGAACATTGCACTCTGGGATTTGTAGTTTGTCTTTTCCATTCTGTGTGTGGACTTTCGTAGTACGAACGTGCGTTTTGCTACTAAAAAGCGAACACTGGCATAAGCTGTCACATGGGCTTGACATATATGAATTGCGGGGAGCTATGCTGCAGTAGTAATGAAGCATTCATCCGATTCTAACACACCCCTTACTCACAGACTGCAATCGGGGGATTTCGACCCAGAATCAAGTTACAAGGAGAAGCTTCGTGTCTAAATTAGTTGAGCGGATCACACGTTTTGCTTCGGAGATGGTGGCACCGAGCTCAACATTGCTGTCCTTGGCTAAAAGTGGCGTCTCTTTAAGTGCGACGTCGCCAGCCAACAAATGACTTTTCTCAAAGACGTTTAAGAATTACAGACAGGTTCCTCAGCATTGCGCATGAAGGTGATGGCGTGGACATGTTTGTAGTAGTAGAACCAGGGCTTTAAGTGGGCCGGGTCCTGCCAGTGCTGGGTTCTAAAAAGCAGGTGTTGAGACCAGTCCCTATCGGGCTCTCCCTTTTTGCCCTCACCATCATGGTCGGATTGGTAAGGCGGGCCCTCGGGCAATGGCCGAGGGGCCGGTATCGAAGTTCCAGCTGTGGGCTGCTTTTTGGCAGCCTTGGGGCCGATTTGGGCTGTGTCTGGAGGCAGATGGGCGTCCATTACCTCCCTTTGATCAACGGGCAGAGGTGTCACTCCCTTTCTCTCGCTGGGCCAGCCAATTAATGTGTGTATACTGAGCGGGGGCATGGGGCCTGAGCAGAAGTGGCCTCACTTGTTTTCAGGTGTTTATAAAATTTCGCCGAAGCAGTGTTTTGCGGAAAGGCAATATTGAAATGTGGGCCACTTTTTTTTAGCGTGCCCGGGCCGATTACTAATCCAAATCCAACCCTGCGTCACCATCAGGGTGAAAAAAACTTAGCTCTGCAGCATTACCACCCTTTACTGCTTTTGAGGTAACTTCAAAGATACTCAAAGTTCTTTTACAGCCTCATCATTTCAGAACTGAAGGATTTTCATATTACTACCTCCTACCGGCATGTCCGACGTCCATGAACTCACTGATCATTACAACAACTCCATGTTGACAGCCTTGAATGCAATTGCCCACCTTCAACTAAAAAGAAAGTCCAACAAAGACTCCAAACCATGGTTCAATGACAGCCTAAACTCTGACAGACGCAACCTGAGACTAGCAGAACGTTCTTGGAGATCCTCTCCATCTACTGATCTCCTTATGATTTTAAGGCTGAGAAGGAGTGCCTACAACAAACACATAAGAACGGCGAAAGCGTCCTTCTTCAGAAGCCAACTTGACAGAGCCAAAAATCGCCCCAAAATGCTGTTTGATCTGATTAAGCTACAATCCAATAACACGCCCAACCTACCTCCACTCTCCTCCTGCCCACAGCCAAATTGTGAGGACTTTGCCGCTTTCTTCCTTGATAAGTCTAGCAAGATTGAATCTGAACTGAGGTCTGCCCTGACCGATCTTGCACTCTCTCCAGACTCCTCCTTACCTTCACAGCCTCTTAGTGTTCCTTGCTTATGGACAACTATTTGGTCCTATTACCTGCCTCTATGATGGCACTATGTACCTGTTATTTGTATATATGTCTGCTTTTTCTCCCACAATTGTCTACCTTGTGTGTACCGCAACTCGTCTGTAAAGCGCTCTGATACCCTCTAGGGCAGGGGTCTTCAAACTGTGGGGCGCGACCCCCAGGGGGGCGTGGAGTGATACAAAGGGGGTCGTACATTCCCGGTCACACTGAAGGATTTTGCAGAAAATAAAATGTCAAGTGTTGCAAGGCTGCTGTGGTCGTGTTCAGTGAAGCACCCAGTGTATTCAGTGTTGCTGTGTACTATTGTACTCTGAGGTTTGAATTAAGCTGCTTTTTTTTAGCGTTTTGGTAGTTGAGATAGGTTTCCTTTCAGAGGACGTGCGAGGAATGACCGGAAACAAAAGTTTGTGATTTTGATATTTTTGACCATCACACCAATAAGACGTTTTTTTTGTGCGGTGGAATTTTTGTCGTTTTTGTAGGTTGAGCTGGTGTTCGTGGGAGTGGCGGAGAGGCCCCTCTACGTTTTCAGCCAACTGTTGCTAAAAGTGACAGTGCCGAATAAATTGTCATCTGGCACCTAAATAACATTTCCGTAACCCAAATGGGACGTTTCATTAAATTGGGAATGACGTTTCATTAAATTGGGAATGACGTAATGCTCGAGACGTGTAGATTGCACACAAACTTTCAGGGTGTGCCTAATTCTGCAGTTTTCCATTTTTTTTCGGCTCAACAGATATTGTTTCCTTTCTGCTTAAGTGCATTTTTTTTCATGCTCGAAAGTGCGCCCCTACCAAATGCAGGAGGTGTCTTCCTTTCTGCGTCAATACACGGGTCAAATACGTGAAAATAGCGTAGGTGAAAGCGAGGCCCCAGTTCAAGTCTCCAAGTCAAGGACCATAGTAATCAGGCCGAAAGTCCATCATAAGTCCGAGGCAACAGGCAGTGAGTGGCCACATTGAAACCAGTGTCAGGCAGTGCTGACCGCCTGCAGTTCTGTTCTTGTGCAGTAAGTGCCACACTCCTCTCTGCCCCCACGGGTACTTTACTGCTTTTACTTGCTCCGAGAGTTTAAATGCAGAAAGTGTGCCTTCGTGTTTGTCTGCAGCCGAGGTAGTTTTTGTACAGCCAGGCGGTGATTCGCCTGTCCCTGTGAATGCTTGTCAGAGCTCCGTGGGATCTCTTAAACGTCCTTGTTATGCTAATGTATATAGTTGCTTTCAGTGAGGTGTTGACACTTCCCAAATAGTTCTGTTTGGTTGCTATTACCCTTAACTTTGTCCTTTTCGTAGGAAAGATTGTTTATGTCATATAGATGCAAAATGCAATTTACTGACAACACTGTGCAAAGTTACTCGCAGAAATATAAACTCAGAGCTTTGTCTATGGTGTTTAATATTAGAGAAGCAGATATCCACACAATGGCTGATTTGTGCAATATTTGGGTCGGGAAGTTGGGATCGAAATCTCAGCTTCCTTGCTTGATCAGATTGTGTGATTTTGGGCAAATCACTTTACCAGGCTGCCATCACATTTGAGAGCAGTTTGAAGTCATTCAGCTGAGGGCGAGTACTAACCAGATTTATTAGACAATAATATTACTACCGTATACTAAAATTATTCTGCTTATTTAGTCATGTGGGCACGCCAAATTGACTTGTCTCCTTGTTAAACTAATGACGTCATCATGAAGGCATGATGGGCTTCATGAATGTTCATGTTTAAAAACGATTACATTTATTAAATGTAATTTAGTACATCAGTATGATCTAATGGACTCAGTGATGGACAGGGAACCCAAAACAGCCCAGTTGGTTTCGATACTAGCTACAAATTGCTACAAGCGAACATAGTGAGCAAGCCTGACATTCTCAAAGTCATTAATGGGGAAAAAGGGTCTCTTCCCAGGAAGTGTAGGAAAAAATAGGACAACACAGTGTATTTTCAGCACAGTCTTCTAAAAGTTATATATGTCAGTAAGAAAATCGTGTGCCCCGTACTTAACACTCGAGGCACCAATCGGGATTATATATTGTGTGCACAAATTGGCTGCAGTGTGACCCACGGGGTGTGGGGCACTTACACAATTCCTATTTTAAGAGAAATTTCACCAGTGTTTTTCAAATAATCGAGGGGCGACCACCTTCGCAATGGCTCTACACCAGGGGTCTTCAAACTGTGGGGTGCGACCCCCAGGGGGGTCGTGGAGTGATAGAAAGGGGGTCGCACATACCCGGTCACACTTCTGCCTATTATTATTTCCATTTGTAGTGTGCTACTGTTACCAAACGGTGTCCTAGGGCTAATAACCATCTGCTGCCTAAAATGGCACAGGAGAAACACACAGAAGGGGAAGGAGAACCAGCCAAATGGGGTAACCTACAGAGCATAGAGCCAGGTTTTTATATCTTCCTAAAAGAAAATAGATTCTTGGTGGAGCGAAGCAAAGGAGGGTGCAAGTTTCATAACTGTGCGGCCTGCACCAAAACAGCGAGACTGACAATTCGTGCCTTCCTGGATTAGGGAACAATAAGAAGATTGGCACAGGCCGAGAGGAGCATACGGGTCGGTTTATAGTATAAACCGACCCGTATGCTCGGTGAGGAGAGATGAGAGGGTGAGAGGAGACAGAATGATAGAGGACAGCAAGGGAATGAGATAATTCAATTTAAGAGGTCAGGGATGAGGAGAAGTGTGAAGTGCCGAAGGGTGTGCAGAAACGCAAGAGTAGAAGTGAGTGTGAGCAAAAGGTGAGGGCACAGAGGAGGGCTACTGTTAAACTGTGAGAGAAGATAGCTGAGAGATGATCTGTGACCTAAAAAGAGAATTTGATGCAACATTGGTGAGGGACAGCAACGATAGGCCCAGAGGGAGTACTGGGCTGGGTGCTGAGGTAACAGGGGAGAGGGACGTTGTTTCAAGAAGGTGTGAAAGAACAAAGGGGAGATGTGAAAGATGAATGGGGGACTGGAGCAGTGTAAGATACAAAAAGACAGAAATTTGAAGGGAGAGACTTGAGGTGAATGAGAAGTGCTGAGGGGCCAGAGAGGTGACGGGGCCAGAGAGGCCATGAGATAAATGCAAGAGACTGTTGGAGATGAGGGCAGTGGAAAGACAGAATGGCAAGAGGTGATTAAACGTGAAGTGAGAGGTTGAATAGGGAGAGTTCAGAAGTTGTAAACGGGGGTGAAAGAAAATGGCCTGCAAAGTGAGAGAGGGATCTGGGGTTGGGAGAGGAGAGAGGGATGGAAGGAAGGGGGTGGGAGGAAAGAGGCGTGGGTAAACTGCTTAACTCTGCACAAGACCGCCAGGGTTTTAAGGGACCCTTGCTGCTCCTGGCTAGGGCCAGGTGAGCTTTTAATGTGGCAACATGTATTCCTGCGGAGTGAAGGCCCTTCACAAAGGTTTACTAGACATCTTTCTGTTGTTTATTGCAGTATTTTGGTTATAAACTGGTACTGACGAGGTGAAATCTTTCCTCAGTGTTACTGTATGTAAAAAATGTCAAAATAATGAAGCAATACTATACCAAAATATTCTGCATCACAAAGCATTATTTACATTTTCTTACCACACAATTTAGTCGAACCTGCTGCATAATTAGGTCCTCATAATGCCAGTAGCCCTGTCTATAGGTTTAGACATTTTTGCCAGGAGGGGGTCCTTACTCCTGAAAATTTTGACCGGGGGGTCTCGGCATCCAAAAGTTTGAAGACCTCTGCTCTAGGGTCATGTTCGCGCTATATAAAACTTTTAAAATAAAATAAAAATTAAATATACAGCGAAGCCATTGTTGTTGCTTATGCAACTAACAACCATTGACAACGCCAACCATTGGCTTGTAGGTGTAATGTTACTTGTTGTATTGTATATCTGGGTGCAATGACAGAAGCAGCAAAATACCAGTCGGGAGCACACTATGCTAAGCACAGGTTTTTAGCTTACGTGTTTGTAAGCCACATTCTTAATTACATCAGCCACGCACCATTGAGTTTTTTCATCCCACTGAAAGCCCTGAGTAGAACTGAAGGAGTATGAAACAGATGGTACTACCACTGTCTCCTCCTACCCCAGCTATCCCACTCCCTCCCCAACCATTTTGAGCAGTCCTTTTATGGTTGATTAGGAGCGAATCCGTGCCCACCTCAAAATCTCCATGCCTCCTCACTGAAGTCCTTCCAGCAGCGCCATATCCCTTCAAATGTCCACGGCCTGCACACGCCAGCCCATGTCCCTCTCCCAGTGATAGAGGGACAGGACGCAGTGCAGTCACTCCCCCACCATGGACACCACCAGTCTCACCTTGCAGAATGTCTGTGTGAATCTGGGCAAGGCCAACTCATGCCACCTTCCCAGCATTGCCAAGTGCGAGCGGAGCTCTGTCTCCTCACCCACCACATGTGCGATCAACGTCTCACCCTTTCCAATAAGGCTGCAGCCGTGGGCCCCTCCCCCAAGAGAGTGAATAAATGTGCCCTCCCGAACACACCCCCTAGGCCTCTGTTGTTGTTTAATTCGCCCGTCTTCTGCAGTGGAAAGCTGGTTTAGAATACACAGTGAAATATCTTTACCGGGACCAATCTAACTCGAGCACTTACTGCCACCTCCCAGGGGTGCCTACATGCCTCCCCCAGTCTGCCTCTTCTGCAGGGGTGGCTCCTCTATTAGGGCGGAGGAGCGTCGCCCCACTGCTTTCTCGCAGTGCGAGAAGCAGAAACGTAAAATGGTATTTTAAATACCATTTTATGTTTCTGCTTCTCGCACTGCGAGAAAGCAGAAGGCAGGGTATGCCTGGATGGGGTGGGCGGGAGGGTATGCCTGGTTGGGGGCGGGTGGGTGGGTCGGGGAGGATTGGCTTGCCCACTGTTGTGGGCCCTGACGGTTTGGTCGGCCCTCTGGGGCTGACCAAACCAGTCATGCCCACTCTACATTTCCTCTATGTAGGCTGCATGCAGCCTACATAGAGAAAATGACCTCCCTACAGGCACCCAGCTGGGCACTGTCCGCACCAATCAGAACGCTGCCATTGCAGCGTTGTGATTGGCTTACGGGGAGGGAGGGAGCATGCCTGTTCCTGAGCAGAAAAACGCCAAACGTGGGACCCTGCCCAGGAGCAGAGGCAGCACGGGACCCGGACAAGTAAGTTTAAAAAAAAAATTCTTTTAACACCCCCCGCGCGAACCCCCACGCGACCCCCCCTGCCCACCACCCGCAAGTATTGCGAGCCGCGACTGCTCTTCTGCAACTGCCCACATCTTGCTCCAGTCTGGCTTTGAGTGCATTGAGGGGCCCTGGACTGGTACTGATGAGGGATCAGTATACTTGTGAGGCCTCGCTGTCTGTGCAAAGGAGCCGCAGCCACCTGTGCTCTAGTGCAGCCTGGCCTTGTACCTCCTGGTCAGGTGAACTCGACTTGCAGATATTTATAACTCTGGGTCTCGCTCAACACGAATTATTTGAGGTCCTCAAATGACTTGATACCCTCTGATCCCCAAACATCCTCCAAATTAGATTCCCAGCGTGAACTCACTCCTCTAGTTTGAGTCCATCTGTCTGGTGTCCCACAGGTGCGTTTCCAATGTGACTCTACCCACCCACCCCCTGGCGGTTTGCTGAATGAGATATCCTATTACTTGTGGGCCTGACTAGGACCCACCTTCAGGGTTACCCAATCATAAACTATCCCCGGGTGGACCCTTGGTTCCATGGCTCTCCGACCTGCTGGAGCTACCGTTTTTAGGTCGAGCGTGAGCCAGCGCGCAAGCGCTGCTCTGCGAAGAGCTGTGGTAGTTCAGTACGGAGAGAAGCTTCGCCCACTCCCACGCCCTTATTTTTCATTAGCTTGTGTGTTTGTCCTTTGTAAATGCTGTCTTCTGATTCATTATGAGGCTTGTTAGTCCCTCGCAAGTACAGCCATGTCGTCATTTGTATCCTCCCATGGCTACTGGCCCTTGTTACACGGTGCGTGTACTATTTCCTTTTGGAGCCGGAGTCCGCCTCAGGAGACGGACCAGGTAAATGTGTGTTTTGGTGCCTTCTACCCCCCCTCCCGTTGTCGTGCCTTCTTCCCCCCTACACCCTCCCTCCCGTTGTCCGTGCCTTCTTCTCTCCTCCCACACCCCCGCCCGCCCTCCCATTGTCCGTGTCTTATTCCCCCCTGCCCTCCCTCCTTCCCTACCGATGTCCGTGCCTTCTCCCCCCGCCCTCCCTCCCGTTGTCCCAAGTTGCCAACCATTTGTAATGCAATAGGTCTTGCGTAAATTGGAGACCTATTGCATTGCAAATGCTTGTTTGAACACTGAACACTCAGTTGTTAATTACAATCGAGAGTCCCATTGCTTTGAGAGCAGAGTGCAGAAAAGGCCATTCCAATGAATCAAAACCCTTTTTCTGCATAGTCTGCCAACAGCACAGCTGGCTCTCAAAGTATTGCATCTTGGAGAGCCCTCTGAAAAGACATCTATGGTTGTGTAAAGTCGATCCATACGGTATAAATCACGATTGGCCTAGGTGAATCAGTTTGTCAATTACTGTATATTGTCGTTAGCAAGGCCGGAATCCAGGCCTGGATTCTATGGGCCTATGCGAGGTGCAATCATCCAGGGCCTTGCCCTGTTTATGTGTAAGCACTATCTCCACTGATCTCATGTGTAATGGGAGCCCCCCTTCCTGTATAGCTAGCCTCATATAGCATGCATCTAATAAGTTCTTCCACTCTTCTGCCCAGACCATCAAAGAATCTGAGCAGCAGGCTGTGGGATCCGGAGTCTTTCGACCCTAAAGTTGTTTTGATTACTTCAGTGATTTCCTCCCCTGATCTCTTCCTTTAACGTCTCCCTGACTTTCAATGACAGTGAGGAAATCAGGATGTCCAACACAAACTTCTCCAGCTAATCTCGGGCAGGTTTCCACTCAGAGTGAAGCTGCTGCTGAAGTGATTTTTATTTGCATAATTACTTAAAATCATTGCAAAGTTGCAGTACATTATCAAAATTATGCTAAAATACGTGTCTCACACCATTATAATACATATGTCTAATCGTATATAAGGAATTAAAAGTGTCATCTGAACAGTGGTGACAGACCATTTCTAAAATGTGGGTTTTGTTCTAAAATTCATTGGTTTAAAATTGCATATTAGAAAAAGTCCCTGTTCCTTATCTGTTCATGAGAAAGAGTCACTTAGTTCGTTTCGGGTCTTGTGAGGGCCGTGCAGTCCTTTCCTGGAGGGGGCTCTACACCGTTCGTCTCCTTCTGTTATTTCCGGAGGCTCGACAGTTGCAACCGCACAATTTTCCTCTGTGCTGTTTTCAATTAGGACCCTTTGTGTCATATTCATAAATTTGCCAAATTTGGCCAGGTCCGAGGGCTCCGTGCTGGACTGGAGCAGTGCCACTGCATCAGCGGATTTTCTGATCCCATGCCTTAAGAACATTGGTTTTAACAATATACGTCGATGTTGCAGTAATGCGGGGCAGCAGCATAGTAGATGTACCAACGATTCTGCACTATAGTTGCACAGCCTGCATCTGGCTATATTGCTCAACGATTTCCAGCCCAGGTTCAGTTCTTTTATTGGCAGGGGGACTAGGCGTGCCCATTGAATTTCTTTCAAGTACTTCTTTCATAGGGGGTTGTTCATATATGGCTGAATTTTGTGTGACTCGTATGCTTTGGTTAGGCCAACCAACCCTCTGATGGCCTTCAGTCTTGCTATATCTTCACTCCTTGATATCTGGGTGTTGTGATTATTTAGCACCCTCTTTATTGCAGGGTATTTTAGTTCTTCTTGGGACCAGGACGCTGTGGATAAGCCCAGCTCGGCCACTGTCTCCAGACAGTACTTCTGCCATGGGTTCGGTGCCCCCTCAAATATAGTTCTCAATACCTCCTTAAGGGATTGTTAGAAACGGGGTCGCCGATTCCGACACGGTAGCTTGGCGCGAGGCAGGAAGGCACCCGAAGGCAATGTGTTAAGCAGTTGTGCAGCACACACGCACACTGACTCAGTAATGCGCAACAATAAAGGAGACACCACACCAGGCTTTTAGGTAAAAACAAGATTCTTTATCTAAATCAATTCAGCATCAGAAGAGGCAGGTAATATCAGGGCGACGTTCAATTCATTACGTCTCTTAGAACCAGTGCATAAATTCCTTCAAGCACATTAGAACAGTAAAACTGTGGGCCGCTAATAGATACCTCCTAGAACATAAGCAACACGGAAGAGGTCATAGATTGTAGATCAAAACACAGGCCTAGTACATTCAGGCTCATTTCATTAATAGCCGATTAAATGTGGACCTTCATTCAACATTGTAGGCGAAGTAGGGCCTGTAACAATCTAGGCACAAACACATTCAGTACAGTGGGTGTCTTAAGGTAAGTACCACGTCAATTGAGACACATTGAGATAATATCACTGACTTGCTTTGCAGGAGAAACCTCAGCATTAACATGAAGCATTATCACGTATGGGTCTCTACCAGGTACCTTCTAATCAAGGCAGAGCATAAGACATTCACATTTATCAGGAACCTTCTACACCTATGGGCCGGTTGTCAGGCCTGAATACATGCTTTACCTTATTACGTTTCAAAAGAGCAGTATCAAGGCTCAGTGATCACGCCTTCGTGTCACACCTCCCAGGCCTCCTCTCCGTAACAGGTTTCAATGGCCAGGGGGCCGTGAGGGGTGATCAGACCAGGCCCGGTTGCTAAATCCAGGCCCGGCCTCCAGCGTAACAGAGGCAGTCCCACAGTAGGGGAATTGGCTGTGGTCCCGCCCAGTTCCTTCGGGTTTGGGGCAAATGGAAGTAGCGCCGCTTAGACGGGCTTACGGGCTCACCTGGTGTCTGGCCCGAATGGCGGGAAGTCTGCAGCGCCTCTAAGCCTCCTCCCCGACCGGGCCCGCTCCAATTACCTGCGGGAACCGGGACGGGGGAGGCAGATCCACGAGGCCACTCCAGGAAGGCCCTGTTCTTAAGGGAAAGGCGGGGGCCGGTAACGCTCCTCTCCGGCCCCCGATGCGAGGGAATATACTCGGCCGCAGGCTTCCGGCTCCTCTCTCAGCCTCGAGCTGGCAGCCAATCCTTGTGCGGCCTTTCGGAGGCGCGGCCGATGACACGGTCAGCGCCCCGGTCGCCTAGCGACGCCTTCTCCTCGCGCTCCTGGGCCTAGCGCGGCTTCGGCAGGGCCGCGGCGGGGAATCTTCGGCACGCAGCAGCGCTTCTTCTATCTTCAGCGCCCCCGGTGGCGCGGCGGTGATCTTGGTGAGTGCAATGCACAGCAGGCGGCCTCTCAGTGCACAGGGGCCGCGGCAGTGACTGGATGGGCCCAACTTCTGATCAGGCAGCGCGAGGGGGCACACAGCGCTTGGGGCCACCGGGGTGCTTTCAGCGCTGGAGCGCGTCCCATACACAGCGCTCCAGCAGGATCAGCAGCCCTTGGGAAGGACACGCAGGGTGGCACACAGCGTTGGCAGTAGGGCTCACGGGGCGGAGGTCTAGCGCTTAGTGGCACCGCGCTTTACCTGGTGATCCCCCAGCAGCATCAGCGTTCACAGGGTCCTTTGCGCTCCTGTCCCAGCGCAGGTAGTTACAGCTTGGCAGGGACGGGTGACAAATAGGTTTCTTTAGTTACAGCAAGCAGAGGGGGTTACTTGAAGATAGGTTGCTTGATGAGGGGAAAGGGAATGAGCTGGTGGCATAAGAGGCAGGTTGGTGCCTTGCAGACACACTGAAGGTGGTTCCCTGGGTCCCCTCACGCTGGGCAAGGTCAGTAAGGTGGAAGGTGTTCCTCATCTAGCTTAGCAGAGCAGTGCCTAGGCCCAGTCAGTGCCAGTAGTGTAGGTCTCCCCCTAGGCCCAACAGCCTGTACTCCGGCAGAGGTTCCCCCAGGATCAGTGGTGCCCCAACTAACTAGCTAGGTTTCCCTCCAAACCTCTTATACCCCTAGGTCAGGTGACCCTCCTGAAAGGCGGCAAAGCATAACTCCTCCCTGGGCTGGAAGGTTCTAGAAGCTTCCCTCATGTCTGGCTATGAGGCCCAGAGGCGGGGACAGCATGGATACTGTATCATTATGTCCCAGCCTGATCCTGACTACTAGTATGTGTATGCAAAGGCCACTCCGCAGTAGCAGGGGCCTGTGGCAGCCATCTTATTAGGAGAGAGCACCTGCACCTCAGCACTGTTTGGCAGTGGTAAGGCGCCCAGAGACCTAGGTCCAACAAAAGTGTAGTGGCAAAAATGAGGCGCAAGAGCAAAAAAACGGGGTAAGACCACCCTAGGGCTGACAGGTCTCAACATGCGTCCCCCAGCCGAAAGTGGGGAGAGCTACCCAACCTCTAGGGAGTTCTCATCGCTAAGGCGGAAAAACCGAGAGAGACCGTCAGCGTTTGCGTGGTCTACTCCGGGTCGATGTTTCACCCGAAAGTCCATCCCCTGGAGGGAAATGGACCACCTCAACAATTTGGGGTTTTCGCCTCTCATCTGCATGAGCCAGCGAAGGGGTCGGTGGTCGGTCTGAATAAGGAAGTGAGAGCCAAAGAGGTATGGCCTCAGCTTCTTCAAAGCCCAAACCACGGCGAAGGCTTCACGTTCTATAGTAGTCCACCGCTGTTCCCGGGGGAGAAACCTTCGAGAAATAAAGGCCACTGGCTGGTCTTGGCCGTCATCATTAAGTTGGGAGAGCACAGCTCCAATGCCATGCTCAGAGGCGTCTGTCTGCACAATGAATTCTCTTCCAAAGTCTGGAGTCCTGAGCACCGGAGCGGTGCACATCGCGTGCTTCAGAGTGTCAAACGCTTCTTGACAGGCAGCCGTCCAGATCACTCTAACGTGGCTGCTTCTTGGAGGTCAATTCAGTCAGGGGGGCTACGATGGTCCCATAGCCCTTGACAAACCGGCGGTAGTAACCCTTGAGGCCAAGGAAGGCCCGGACCTCCGTTTGGGTTTTGGGGGGCTCCCAGGCCAAGATGGTCTCTATTTTGGCCTGGAGGGGTTGCACCTTACCCCCGCCCACCAGGTGTCCCAGGTAGACGACAGATCCCTGTCCATCTGGCACTTGCTGGCCTTAATGGTTAGGCCAGCCCGCTGTAGAGCCTGCAGCACCTCCTGGAGATGCTCCAGATGGTCTTCCCAGCTGCTGCTTAAGACAGCTATGTCATCCAGGTAGGCAGCAGAGAAGGCCTCTAGGCCAGACAGTACCTGGTTAACCAACCGCTGGAAAGTGGTCGGAGCATTTTTCAGCCCGAAGGGCATCACCCGAAATTGAAAGTGGCCCTCGGGGGTGGAGAACACAGTCTTCTCCTTTGCTCCGTCCGCCATGGCAATCTGCCAATATCCTGACGTCAGGTCGATGGTACTTAGATACCGAGCTGCTCCCAGTCGGTCAATGAGCTCATCCGCCCGAGGGATCGGGTATGCATCGGTCTTGGTCACGGAGTTCAGACCACGGTAATCCACACAGTACCGAAGTTCTGGTGTGGTGCCCGGTGGGGCCGCTTTCGGCACCAACACCACCGGACTAGCCCAAGGGCTGCTGGAAGGCTCAATCACCCCCAGCTCCAACATTTTGGTCACCTCACTCTGGATGCTGGTTCTGACTTTGTCGGACAGCCGGTAAGACTTGGTTTTTACTGGCGGGCTGTCCCCTGTGTCCACATCATGGGTACACAGGTGCGTGATCCCAGGCGTGAGGGAGAACAACGAGGCGTACTGCTCCAATACCTGGCGGCAGTCCCTCTGTTGCTCAAGGGTCAAGGATGGGGAGAGGACCACTCCCTCCACCGATCCATCGTTCTCTTTGGCCGCCAGAAGGTCCGGAAGAGGCTCGCTCTCCTCCTCTTCACTCCCATCCGTCACCATCAGGAGAGTAAGTTCTGACCGCTCCTGGTGTGGCTTAAGGCGGTTGATGTGGAACACCCTGTGGGGTTGTCGGGGGGTCTTGAGGTCTACTACATAAGTGGTCTGGCCTCGTCTCTCCAAAATTTCATACGGTCCAGTCCACCGGTCCTGGAGGGCACTAAGCTCTCCGGGCTCCATGACCCACACCTTCTGTCCAGCATCTAATTCCACCGTCCGAGCATTCCGGTCGTACTCATTCCTTCATGACGGCTTGACTAGCCTCCAGATTGTCTGAGGCCTCCTTCCACAGCTTGGCCATCTGGCTGCGGAATGCCAGCATGTAGCTGACCACATCACGGGGGAGCTTCTTAGAAGACTTCTCCCACCCCTCCTTCACGAGACTGAGGGGCCCCCTAACGGGGTGGCCATAGAGCAGCTCAAAGGGGCTGAAACCGACCCCCTTCTGCGGCACCTCTCGGTAGGAGAAGAGCAGACAGGGTAAGAGGACGTCCCACTTTCTTCTCAAGTCCTCGGGTAGGCTTCGGATCATCCCCTTCAGGGTCTTGTTGAAGCGCTCTACGAGCCCGTTAGTCTGGGGGTGGTAAGGAGTGGAGAACCTGTAGGTCACTCCGCACTCCTTCCACATGGCCTGCATGTAGGCCGACATGAAATTCGTACCCCTATCTGATACCACGACCTTGGGGAATCCCACTCGGGTAAAAATCCCCATCAAGGCCCGCGCCACCACAGGTGCGGTGATGGTCCTCAGAGGGATTGCCTCCGGGTACCGGGTGGCGTGGTCCACCAACACCAAGATGAACCTATGTCCCGAAGAAGTCGGTGGGTCCATCGGCCCGACAATGTCAATTCCTACCCGCTCAAAAGGGGTACCGACAACCGGGAGCGGTTCCAAAGGGACCTTCAACTTCGTCCCAGTCTTGCCACTCGCCTGACAAGTCACACAGGTCTTACAAAAGGTGTCAGAGGTAACTCTCATCCTGCGCCAATAAAAATGTGGGACCAAACGAGCAAAAGTCTTATCCTGGCCCAGGTGTCCTGCCAGGGGTATCTCATGTGCCAATTTCAGCAGGAAGGCTCGGTAGCATTGGGGGACCACTAAGGCCCTTGATGACCCATGCACCGGAGCCTTAGGCTCACTGTAGAGGAGACCATCCTCCCAGTAGACATGGTAATTACCAGTCTCTGTACCAGTTGCTTGGGCTTCGGCCTGCTGCCGCATGCCTTCAAGCGTTGGGCATTCTCTCTGCGCCCGACAGAATTCCTCCCGGGTAGGCCCTCCTTCCACCTGCCACTCTGCAGGGGTCGGCAAGTCCCCCACGGGAACAACATCCACCTCAGCGGACTCCGGGGTCACCTCCGCGGGCTCCCCATCCATCTCGCCGGGTGCATCCTCAGAGATGTCCTCCGGTCTAGCAGTGGGCTGGGCCATTGTTTCAGGCTTCAACCCGGGTTGAGTTCCTTGCCGGGCAGCCATGGACCGCGTGACCACGCAAGTCCACCCTGGTAATCCCAGCATCTCAGCGTGGGCGTTGAACTCCACCTCCTTCCAGGCAGTATGTTCCAAATCGTTTCCCAGCAGACAGTCAACCGGCATGGCAGGGCTCACCGCAACTCTCAACAGGCCTGAGACTCCTCCCCACTCAAAGGGAACTTGGGCCACGGGGTAATGACCCAGGCTATTATCAGCCATGACAACCGGGTGGAATACTTCAGGAATCACCTGCTCTGGGGACACCAGCTGACGCCTGACCATCGTCATGCTGGCACCCGTGACCCTCAGAGCCTCCACCTCCTCCCCGTTCACCAGGACCCTCTGCCGGTACTTGGCTGTGTTTGAGGGTACCTGAACCCGTGGGATTATCTCTCTATCCCCCAGGGAAACTAAGGTCAAGCCTGTCCACTCACCCCCCCTACCTAGGGACAACTCCTCCCCAAGCGCTACACTGGCCACCCCGGGGCTCTTACCTCCTGTGGGGGCTGGGGTTCTCTTGCGACACTGGGGATCCCCCTTGTAGTGTCCAACCTCCCCGCACTCGTAGCACCGGACAGTTCTGGGCTGCTGACTCTTGTCAGGGTAAGTGGGTTTCTGGAATCCAGATTGGGGTGGGGAACCTACCCCTCTCCCATGCGGTCTATTTTGGGGGCCTTTAAAGAACTCCTTTTTATCTCCCCCCTCTCTCTTCTGGGGAAAACCCTGTCCACCTTTCGGGGGGTCTCCCCGGGATCCCTTGTGGGACACCCGAGTGCTAACCCAGGTATCCGCCTCCTCCGCAAGTTCCCAAGGATCGGTCAGCTTGCGGTCCACCAGGTGTTGGCGCAGCTCTGGAAAACATTTATCAAGAAGGTGCTCCCTTAAAAACAGATTGTACAGCCCTTCATAGTCACTCACTTCGCTGCCACGCACCCAACCTTCCAATGCCTTACGGGCATAATCAAAAAAATCCACCCAGTTCTGTGTGGGAAGCTTGTGGCTGTTGCGGAACTTCTGGCGATACTTTTCTGGGGTGAGGCCAAACTTTTAAGCAGTGCCTCTTTCATGACAGGGTAATTTGTCTGATCACCTTTGTCGAAAGTCAAGAGTGTGTCCCTTGCCAACGGAGGTATGTACCTATACAGGCCTCCCCCCCCAGTACTTCTCAGGCACCCCATGGGCTACCAAAGACACCTCATACGCCGCCAACCACTTATCAATGTCATCCCCTACACTGAAACTGGCCATCACCTCCTTAGGTAGGTAAAACTTAGGCTCTCGTGGAGCCTCAGCTGGTACGCTGCCACCATTCAAGTTGCCCTGCGCCCCTATCTGCAATGCTCGGAGCTCTAGTTCTTTCAGGCTAAGCTCATGCACAAGCTTCCTCTCTTCCATGGCTAGCCTCGCCTGTTCTCGCTCCTTGTCCATCCTTGCAAGTTCTAACTTCAATTGCCTCTCCTCCCTCCTGTCCTCAAATTCCTCCGCAGACAAACTCCCCCCTGACGCACTACTGCCTGCCCTGGAACGTCTTCCTGGCAACACATTCTCGCTAACGTCAATGCGCAGTAGGTCCAGTTCTCCTGGGTCGTCTGTCTCCCCCTGCTCCTCGTCCACTCTCCCTCCCGGGTGGGCCAATAACCATGCCCTCAAGACTTTCTGAAGCTCCTCTATCTTGGCGCCTCGCTTGACGGGCACCCCCATCCCCCGACAGAACTCCCTCAGCTGCGCCACCGTATACATTTCAAGGTTGGCCAGCTCGAACTCCATCCTGACAGGTGGGGCCCAGACAATTTAGAAAAAGGATACTAGGACGTAGGTAGCAGGTTAACACAGGAGTATATACAATCAGGCAATCACCGAAGAATTCTTAACACTTGCATTTAAATAGGTGTCCACTTGCGGCGCACACTGAATCTCTGTAGGGTGCTGCACAAGCACAAGTCCTCATCCCACCGCTGAACACCAATGTTAGAACCGGGGTCGCCGATTCCGACACGGTAGCTTGGCGCGAGGCAGGAAGGCACCCGAAGGCAATGTGTTAAGCAGTTGTGCAGCACACACTCACACTGACTCAGTAATGCGCAACAATAAAGGAGACACCACACCAGGCTTTTAGGTAAAAACAAGAATCTTGATCTAAATCAATTCAGCATCAGAAGAGGCAGGTAATATCAGGGCGACGTTCAATTCATTACGTCTCTTAGAACCAGTGCATAAATTCCTTCAAGCACATTAGAACAGTAAAACTGTGGGCCGCTAATAGGCCGGAGTAAATACCTCCTAGAACATAAGCAACACGGAAGAGGTCATAGATTGTAGATCAAAACACAGGCCTAGTACATTCAGGCTCATTTCATTAATAGCCGATTAAATGTGGACCTTCATTCAACATTGTAGGCGAAGTAGGGCCTGTAACAATCTAGGCACAAACACATTCAGTACAGTGGGTGTCTTAAGGTAAGTACCACGTCAATTGAGACACATTGAGATAATATCACTGACTTGCATTGCAGGAGAAACCTCAGCATTAACATGAAGCATTATCACGTATGGGTCTCTACCAGGTACCTTCTAATCAAGGCAGAGCATAAGACATTCACATTTATCCGGAACATTCTACACCTATGGGCCGGTTGTCAGGCCTGAATACATGCTTTACCTTATTACGTTTCAAAAGAGCAGTATCAAGGCTCAGTGATAACGCCTTCGTGTCACACCTCCCAGGCCTCCTCTCCGTAACAGGTTTCAATGGCCAGGGGGCCGTGAGGGGTGATCAGACCAGGCCCGGTTGCTAAATCCGGGCCCGGCCTCCAGCGTAACAGAGGCAGTCCCACGGTAGGGGAATTGGCTGTGGTCCCGCCCAGTTCCTTCGGGTGTGGGGAAAATGGAAGTAGCGCCGCTTAGACGGGCTTACGGGCTCACCTGGTGTCTGGCCCGACTGGCGGGAAGTCTGCAGCGCCTCTAAGCCTCCTCCCCGACCGGGCCCGCTCCAATTACCTGCGGGAACCGGGACGGGGGAGGCGGATCCACGAGGCCACTCCAGGAAGGCCCTGTTCTCAAGGGAAAGGCGGGGGCCAGTAACGCTCCTCTCCGGCCCCCGATGCGAGGGAATATACTCGGCCGCAGGCTTCCGGCTCCTCTCTCAGCCTCGAGCTGGCAGCCAATCCTTGTGCTGCCTTTCGGAGGCGCGGCCGATGACACGGTCAGCGCCCCGGTCGCCTAGCGACGCCTTCTCCTCGCGCTCCTGGGTCTAGCGCGGCTTCGGCAGGGCCGCGGCAGGGAATCTTCGGCACGCAGCAGCGCTTCTTCTATCTTCAGCGCCCCCGGGCGCGCGGCGGTGATCTTGGTGAGTGCAATGCACAGCAGGCGGCCTCTCAGTGCACAGGGGCCGCGGCAGTGACTGGATGGGCCCAACTTCTGATCAGGCAGCGCGAGGGGGCACACAGCGCTTGGGGCCACCGGGGGTGTTTTCAGCGCTGGAGCGCGTCCCATACACAGCGCTCCAGGAGGATCAGCAGCACTTGGGAAGGACACGCAGGGTGGCACACAGCGTTGGCAGTAGGGCTCACGGGGCGGAGGTCTAGCGCTTAGTGGCACCGCGCTTTACCTGGTGATCCCCCAGCAGCATCAGCGTTCACAGGGTCCTTTGCGCTCCTGTCCCAGCGCAGGTAGTTACAGCTTGGCAGGGACGGTGACGAATAGGTTTCTTTAGTTACAGCAAGCAGAGGGGGTTACTTGAAGATAGGTTGCTTGATGAGGGGAAAGGGAATGAGCTGGTGGCATAAGAGGCAGGTTGGTGCCTTGCAGACACACTGAAGGTGGTTCCCTGGGTCCCCTCACGCTGGGCAAGGTCAGTAAGGTGGAAGGTGTTCCTCAACTAGCTTAGCAGAGCAGTGCCTAGGCCCAGTCAGTGCCAGTAGTGTAGGTCTCCCCCCTAGGCCCAACAGCCTGTACTCCGGCAGAGGTTCCCCCAGGATCAGTGGTGCCCCAACTAACTAGCTAGGTTTCCCTCCAAACCTCTTATACCCCTAGGTCAGGTGACCCTCCTGAAAGGCGGCAAAGCATAACTCCTCCCTGGGCTGGAAGGTTCTAGAAGCTTCCCTCATGTCTGGCTATGAGGCCCAGAGGCGGGGACGGCATGGATACTGTATCATTATGTCCCAGCCTGATCCTGACTACTAGTATGTGAATGCAAAGGCCACTCCGCAGTAGCAGGGGCCTGTGGCAGCCATCTTATTAGGAGAGAGCACCTGCACCTCAGCACTGTTTGGCAGTGGTAAGGCGCCCAGATGTTAAAAGCAAAACGACAATCGTGAACATTACCTGCGCCATCTTGTCTGGTGGAATTCTATGTGCACATAAGTTGCAGTCATTTTAATCTATCACAGCCATTTCATACTCTGTTGGTCACCTTTGTTTCACCCTGCCCTTACTAGCATCCCTCTGACCCTCTGACCGACCTGGTACGTGTGCTGGGGGCTATAAACTCTATTTGCCGCAACAAACCTCAGCGCCACTTGCTGCCACAAACTCGTTTTTCCTCTCATCTCGGTTTTCAGGCAAACCTTTGGACACTCTACCCCTCACTGCACCTAGTTACACAAACAGGTTCCAAACAGCAAAAAGACTCTTGCAACATGATTTATTGCACTGCAAACAGCAAGACTTGTTGTTACCAACAATGGGACCTGTTTTTATCAACAGAACGGACTCTTAGATCTGGCCGGTCTCACATGTTTTAGACCCTGAAGCAAGGTCCAGCTGCAAGATAAGATTGTCTGTTTGACCTGGGTGGGAAGAGAATTACTGTTGGGCTTGTGTGACAACCTGCCCGGAGCGGGGACCCCAAGCTTGTGTAACCATGTTGATGAAACCAATGCATTGTGTCAAACCTGTATAAAAGGAAGAGCCAAAGGAGTTATCAGCAGAACACCTCCCTCAGACATCCCGGTGTCTGCAGTTGACGTGATCTCCTCATGAGAAATAAACCTTTTTCTTGTCTTCCAGTTTCCAGCGCTTGCCTCATTATTTTGATAGCGAACCCAAAGTGAATTAGAGGTGGAACCCTGCACCGGGCAGCATTGAGGGTCTTAGAAGACTCGCTGCCTTTCACAAATTGGCGCCCAAACGTGGGGGCCCATCAGCGACGCGTGGGTCCGGTAGAGAGGTCCTAACGACGGAGTGAACGACTAAACGATTGGGGTATACCTGCCTGAGAAGACCCTTGTCTGGCTGCCGATCGACTGAACTTCACCGGTTCCGAACGGACCTCTCTCGAGTGACCTGCGGTCCTGACTGGGACCTTAGAGGAACGCCGCATTGATTGTTGGAGTGAGAGGACAACCAGGCGCTGGAAGGGGAAGACGAAGAACCGTCCATACGGTCCGGGTAAGGTCGTGAAAAAACGACTTAAATTGATTGATTGAATAGTTTGTTTGAAATACTAGTATTCCTTTTTTGATATTGAGTTATTTACGACATTTCCCTGCTTGCAAACAACGAAGAATAGGAATATTCTCTCTCTTTGCAGGCAGCGAAGGACAGGTAGTGCAAACTTTTTGTCTAAATTGATTGATTGAGATATTCATTTTTGACCGATAAATACGTCATGCCTGTTTTCTCTAGATTGTTTGATTGTAATTGTTTTGGACCAGACCGTTTGTTAGAGGTCAGTCAGCCGGCACCGCCGGAAGGCACCCCTAACAAGGACATGTACGTAAAGTATGGATTAGCCACCGTAGCTTATAGCAAACTATGGCATAAATACACTAGGAAGGACAGGGTAAATCAGTGGCCACTGACGGGATCTTTCGATCCCGCTAAAATAGAAACGTTAGAATTAGCTCTCCACAAAAAGAAAACTAGACCAGCCATGTTTGACAGTTTTGGTTTATGGCGAAAAGAGGCAGCTCAAAGAAAGAAAAGGGATGAAGCTAGACAAGATAAAGAAACGCGAAAATCAGCTTACCAAGCCTGTAAAAGATTAGAAGAAAAACTAAAAGAAAAGGAAATCGATAAAAAGGAACAGGAATCAAAAATATCAGGTCAATGCCCTGTTAGAACGCCCTCGACTCTTTACCCCAAGTTACCAGCAAAACAAAGGGTAGATGATGATTTATTGTTAGGTCCCCCAATCATATACATGCCACCCCCTTACGCCCCTACTCATCCCGTAGTACAACGCCAGGACCACCAAAGTATAGCCGGAGATGGCACGATCGCCTCAGTCTCCACCGCCTCTGCTCCCACCGAGTCACCCACACCAAATGCCTCATCAAAGGATACAGTAGTAGAGGTAGGATCAAAAGAAAAAGGAGCGCCCAGGGTCCCGCGATTAAGTAAAAATGAGCGAGCAGGCATTGATAAAATAGTTAAATCCCTCATAGATAGGAAGGAGACAGAAGAGTATGTAACTGACATATGCAACTCCTATGTTGAAAACCGCAAACGATACTTTATTGTACGTCTCTGTTACCACACTCTTACTGCATATGAAGAGAAGTACCAAGATGTAGGGCCCGAGCGGCTAGTGGCTCTCTATAGGAAGGTAGACACCGGAGATGAAGGCGACAACGATGTTACAGAACTCTTTTCATCCACACTGGAGGTATTCCGTCACCTCGTGGAACAAGGACGGATAGATAAGGACAGGACATCTAAGATAGCATGATGCCGATAAAAGAAGCTGCCCCTTATTGGGTACCTCCTAGAGGACAAGGGACTCATGACGATATGAACCATCAAGACGCTAGAGGAAGGGTGGTCTACAATTGGGTGTATCAACCATGGGACAGACAGGACATTTTGACATTCCGTAAATCTTTACCGGATTTACGAAAGAACCCCACCGCCTTTTACACCGAGCTAGGTACCGCTCTGGGATCAACAATAATGACACTTGCCGACATAGACTTGTTCTTCGGGTTATGTTTGCCAGCAGATGTGTGGAAACAGATTAGGAAAATAGACCATACCGAACTGCTTGGTCATACCTGGGAACAACTCAACACACTAGATAAACAGCAGAACCCTGGTCAAAAACCGGTTAAAGCAATATTGGACCTCCCTGACAAAATAGTGCAGAAAGTGAAAACGCTGATCCCAGAGAAAAAGATAGACTGGTCCATAGTAACCGCGTGCCGCCAGAAACCACAAGAGGATGTCTCAGAGTATTTCTCCAGATTTGAAACGGTGTTCTCCGATTACAGTGGACAAGACATGTCCACCGCAACCGGACACCACTTATTTGTGCAGAACTATGTCAAAGGACTACTGCCAGATGTATCCCAGAAATTACAAGCCAGCGAAAGTAGTTGGGCAGCATCTAAACCGGCGGCCATTCTCCAAATGGCCCAGTACTATGAGCATCAGAGAAACGAAAATGACAGGGCTACAGAAAGGAAAAAGAAGGACTTGAAGGAAAGGGTAATGGTAGCACAACTCCAGGGGGCGAATACAGGAAGGGAGCAATATAGGGGAGGATACCAGCAGAATACCCCTAGAGTACAGCCACCTAGAAACAATTCATCGACATCATATGTAGGACGCCAAGACCTAGGACAGGATCAATGTGCATTTTGCAAAGAATATGGACACTGGAAAACCCAATGCCCAGCTTTGTTAGGAGCTGGTAGGGGCAGAGGGGCGAGGGAAATAGCAAGTGGACAGAGGAAGAGGACGTGGGAGAGGGTACGCGAGTGAAGCAAGCGAGGAAAGGCCAGGAAGAGTGAACACATTTGACCATCCCAAACAGAATCAGTACCAACAGACAGATTATGACAATACGTACGACTTTGCATAGGACAGCCAGGGGAAAGGGAGGGATCCAGTCAAGCTCTATGTTGATCCGCAAGGCCCTTATGTTACCGCTGAGGTCCTGGGCACAAAGTCGCCATTTCTGGTAGACACGGGAGCAACACGTAGTGCACTATCCAAACGACTGATTCCAAGGGCACCCTTGTCAGGCTCACATGTGACCTCAATAGGATTTGACGGTACGCCCTCCACCAACCCTTTGTCCCGACCGATCCCTTTTAACCTTGACAACAATAGCGTCGAAACGACATTCCTCCTCTCTTCCAACACCCCAGACGCCATTATGGGTCTCAACCTTTTGAAACACTTCCATGCGACTATCAGATGCTCACCAGACGGAGTGCGTGTCGTCCTGTATGACAACCCCCAGCGCCATAGAGAGAACCCTTCTCAGCACATGTTTCCCATCTCCGAGACTGACGCATCCCTACTGGACACTTTGCCATCACACTTATGGGCTAGGGCTGATTCAGACGTAGGACGAATGATGATTGACCCAGTACACGTAACAATACGACAGGACGCAACCCTACCGAAAGTACCGCAGTACAAAATATCGCCAGAGGGTGAGAAGGCACTGACAGAGATCATACACTCTTTGGTAGAGGCAGGGGTGGTAGAGGAAGTAGTGAGCAAAGTTTGTAACAGTCCCATACTACCGATTGTAAAGAGACAGGGAGAGGGAGACGGAAAAGCCTACCGCTTCATCATTGACCTGCGGGAGATAAACAAAATCGTAGTGCCACAATACCCAGTAGTTTCCGACATCACGACAATTTTGACTTTAATACCCTCCACTGCCACCACCTTCACTGTAATTGACCTCAAAAACGCATTCTTTTCCATACCTATACACCAACAGCCAATATGCCTTCGGGGTGGTTCACCATTTTGGGATCTCATGGAAAGAGAGAGGGTTCCTGACTTCACACGGTACACCCATCCTGCATGGAGATTTAGTCTCCGCCTTGACGCAAGCAGTCCTCCTCCCCAAGAAGTTAGCAGTGATAAAATGCCAAGCACATAGGAAAGTGACTGATCTCATTGGACAGGGAAATGCACTAGCAGACGTTACTGCCCGAGCCACTGCAGGAGACAGAACTACGACACGAATGTATGTGACCAGGTCACAAGCTGAACGATGGACTGACGCTAGGACCACTGTAAGGGACATACAGACTACAGGCACACAAGACGAATTGACCGAGTGGGAAAAGGTGGGACTAAAAGACGAGGAAGATTGCTGGAGAACTAAAGACGGAAATAAATGGCTGTTACCCAATGCCTACCTCATCCCCATATTGACCATGGCACATTTACCAGCACACATAGGCTCCACCCCCATGATTGAACTAATCACCAGAGTATGGCATA
This sequence comes from Calotriton arnoldi, assembly GCA_963921515.1. Taxonomy (NCBI): domain Eukaryota; kingdom Metazoa; phylum Chordata; class Amphibia; order Caudata; family Salamandridae; genus Calotriton; species Calotriton arnoldi. The sequence goes on along the minus strand of CAWUFW010005548.1, from coordinate 173,386 downwards.
ACGTCAAGATAGCAGAATCTGCAAAACGCCTAGTACAACAATGTATAGTCTGCCTACAACACAACCCAGGGAAGAGGACAGTAGTACCACGGGGAGGGTTTGGAGTCCCTGACCACCCCTTTGAAATCCTTCAAATGGATTACATTCAACTAGAGAGATGCCTTGGTCTAAAATATGTCCTGGTGGTTGTGTGCGCTTTTAGCAAATGAGTGGAGGCATATCCCACCCGCGACAATACCGCCTTAGCCACTGCAAAAGTATTGCTGAAAGAATTCTTCCCCCGATACGGCCTTTGCAGAATTTTATGGAGCGACAACGGCCCCCACTTCGTAGCCGAGGTGATACAGAACATACTGAGAGGGTTGGGGGTAAAATAAAAGTTCCATGCCGTCTTCCACCCCCAATCAGCGGGCCTGGTAGAGAGACACAATGCAACGTTGAAACTAAAACTAGCCAAAATAGTTGCCACGACCGGGTTGAAATGGCCCGACGCCCTCCCATTGGCATTGTTATCGATGCGCTCCACCCCAACCAAACACCGACTGACCCCGTATGAGGTGATCTTCGGCAGGCCTATGAGCATTTGGGCGGCACCAAGACCCACCTCCATTAACGATGTCCCGAACATATTAATGTCGGATTACTTGCATAAATTGACAAACGAGCTAACAATTATCCACCAACAGGTGCAGCAAGCCTTGCCTGACGTATCCAGGGGCCCGGGACATGAAATAAAGCCAGTCGACCATGTATTGATTCACAACTTCCAAAGAACGAAGAATCTGGAGCCTAGGTGGACGGGCCCCTGGCAAGTCCTGATCACCACCCGAACTGCCCTCCGAGTGGAAGGAAAACGAAACTGGCTGCACGCTCATCATTGCAAACGAGTCCCTCCAACCCTGGCAACCTGTGAAGGGGTGGAGGTGCAAGAGGAAGTACTCGCGAGAGACCGACCAGCTCTGAGTTGCTACCCACAAGAAGACACCCTCGAACTATCAGAATTACCTGACCCCACGGTGCCATCCAGGAAAGGGTACAACCTAAGATCGACGAAAGGAGGGAGCTCCAACGACCAGGCCACTAACTAAGTCAAGGTCTCAGATCAGTAGCACAGTCAAACAACGCTACCAGGAAAGCGCCAGACAAAAGTCTGTGGTCCTAACAGTTGTTGAGCTCCTCGAAGATGATGGAAGAAACTGAACACCTGCAAAACCACCGCAAAGACACCAAGACTGCTAACCTGCACAGCACAAAGACAATTGCACTTGTAGCCGCATTTCTCACCTGTCTCCTGCTAATGGTCGCACTCTGGATCATTGAAGAGAATGCACCTGCATACAGAACATTGTCACCCACCATGCAACCAACCACCAAGAAAGAACACTACCTGGTATCACTACCGCCACATCTCCGAGAACGACGCACAGAATTCTGGAATAATTCTTTCGTGCAGATGTTGCACCAGCACAATCTTGCCACCAATGCTACCAACTGTTGGGTCTGTGGGCTGTTACCACATGCCACTGAACATTCCATCCCTTTCATCCCTTCGCCCTTTTCTATTCACGGATCTTGCCTTGCCTGGATGATGCTCCTACAAGAAAGTTACAAAGACAATGCCACTTCCGACGGAACAATCGCCCAGTTCTACAACGAATTCTGGAGAAACAAAACAGGAAGGACAGCCGCCCCCTTCTGCCCTCACACCTTCAATGCGACATTCCAGATTAATGTCCCCTCCAAAGAACGAGTGGAAATGCAAGTGTTCAATAATCCTAACAGAGCCACATTTTCCTACCTGAAGAAAAGAACTGCTGCAACACTGACTATGGCCCTATCTGTGGTGAACGTCTCTGGCCTTGTATGCATTGAAGGCCGTGGGACTAAGAATGTGGGTCACAGCACCTGTAGCATTGTAAGGACTTTGAACACTGCCAACCCCCCAGCGCTTGTTGCATCACCCAATATGTACTTTGTTTGTGGAACCAAAGCCTACACCTGGCTCCCAAGAAACTGGGGGGCACGTGCTACATCGCCTTTGTTTTGCCACCAACCTACACAGCCCCTGCAGAGCATCATCGAGAAAAGCGTTCTAAAGACATTGATCAAGCAGACTCTGCCTCATCACAGTTCCTCGACGCAGCAAAAGGGCTCGTCCCGCTATGGGGTCCGATGGCAAACAGCCGAGCCATCAGACATCTGTCCCAAGCGGTAGAGACCGCCCTGAACGTCACTGCTGGCATCCTCACCAACAACACTGCTGAGCTCCAAGCGATCCGTCTGGTTACCCTGCAAAATCGCATGGTCCTGGACGTGGTACTAGCGGACCTTGGAGGAGCATGCCGCATCATCGGTGCCAGCTGCTGTGTATACATTCCTGATAATTCACCTTCTGTCTATGAAGCAATCGAACATCTCCATAGACTATCTTCAGAAATTCATCAAGGATCAGAGACTTGGACAATTGGAAGTTGGCTTTGGGGCATCTTGAAGGAGTGGGGTTGGAAAATATCAATGATTCTCTTGGTCCCAGTATTGACAATATGTGGTTGTTGTTTGGGTATACACTGTATACCACCTTTGTGTTCTCTTTGCATAACTACCTTGCACCCTAAGACTATGGACACTCAGCTAACAAAAATGAGAGTAATGTATGATCAAGAGATACAGGACATTATGGAGATCGAAATAGACTGACAAGCTGGCTAGTTATGTTCAAAGGGGCCACTGTTAAAAGCAAAACGACAATCGTGAACATTACCTGCGCCATCTTGTCTGGTGGAATTCTATGTGCACATAAGTTGCAGTCATTTTAATCTATCACAGCCATTTTGTACTCTGTTGGTCACCTTTGTTTCACCCTGCCCTTACTAGCATCCCTCTGACCCTCTGTCCGACCTGGTACGTGTGCTGGGGGCTATAAACTCTATTTGCCGCAACAAACCTCAGCGCCACTTGCTGCCACAAACTCGTTTTTCCTCTCATCTCTGTTTTCAGGCAAACCTTTGGACACTCTACCCTCACTGCACCTAGTTACACAAACAGGTTCCAAACACCAAAAAGACTCTTGCAACATGATTTATTGCACTGCAAACAGCAAGACTTGTTGTTACCAACAATGGGACCTGTTTTTATCAACAGAACGGACTCTTAGATCTGGCCGGTCTCACATGTTTTAGACCCTGAAGCAAGGTCCAGCTGCAAGATAAGATTGTCTGTTTGACCTGGGTGGGAAGAGAATTACTGTTGGGCTTGTGTGACAACCTGCCCGGAGCGGGGACCCCAAGCTTGTGTAACCATGTTGATGAAACCAATGCATTGTGTCAAACCTGTATAAAAGGAAGAGCCAAAGGAGTTATCAGCAGAACACCTCCCTCAGACATCCCGGTGTCTGCAGTTGACGTGATCTCCTCATGAGAAATAAACCTTTTTCTTGTCTTCCAGTTTCCAGCGCTTGCCTCATTATTTTGATAGCGAACCCAAAGTGAATTAGAGGTGGAACCCTGCACCGGGCAGCATTGAGGGTCTTAGAAGACTCGCTGCCTTTCACAAATTGGCGCCCAAACGTGGGGGCCCATCAGCGACGCGTGGGTCCGGTAGAGAGGTCCTAACGACGGAGTGAACGACTAAACGATTGGGGTATACCTGCCTGAGAAGACCCTTGTCTGGCTGCCGATCGACTGAACTTCACCGGTTCCGAACGGACCTCTCTCGAGTGACCTGCGGTCCTGACTGGGACCTTAGAGGAACGCCGCATTGATTGTTGGAGTGAGAGGACAACCAGGCGCTGGAAGGGGAAGACGAAGAACCGTCCATACGGTCCGGGTAAGGTCGTGAAAAAACGACTTAAATTGATTGATTGAATAGTTTGTTTGAAATACTAGTATTCCTTTTTTGATATTGAGTTATTTGCGACATTTCCCTGCTTGCAAACAACGAAGAATAGGAATATTCTCTCTCTTTGCAGGCAGCGAAGGACAGGTAGTGCAAACTTTTTGTCTAAATTGATTGATTGAGATATTCATTTTTGACCGATAAATACGTCATGCCTGTTTTCTCTAGATTGTTTGATTGTAATTGTTTTGGACCAGACCGTTTGTTAGAGGTCAGTCAGCCGGCACCGCCGGAAGGCACCCCTAACAAGGACATGTACGTAAAGTATGGATTAGCCACCGTAGCTTATAGCAAACTATGGCATAAATACACTAGGAAGGACAGGGTAAATCAGTGGCCACTGACGGGATCTTTCGATCCCGCTAAAATAGAAACGTTAGAATTAGCTCTCCACAAAAAGAAAACTAGACCAGCCATGTTTGACAGTTTTGGTTTATGGCGAAAAGAGGCAGCTCAAAGAAAGAAAAGGGATGAAGCTAGACAAGATAAAGAAACGCGAAAATCAGCTTACCAAGCCTGTAAAAGATTAGAAGAAAAACTAAAAGAAAAGGAAATCGATAAAAAGGAACAGGAATCAAAAATATCAGGTCAATGCCCTGTTAGAACGCCCTCGACTCTTTACCCCAAGTTACCAGCAAAACAAAGGGTAGATGATGATTTATTGTTAGGTCCCCCAATCATATACATGCCACCCCCTTACGCCCCTACTCATCCCGTAGTACAACGCCAGGACCACCAAAGTATAGCCGGAGATGGCACGATCGCCTCAGTCTCCACCGCCTCTGCTCCCACCGAGTCACCCACACCAAATGCCTCATCAAAGGATACAGTAGTAGAGGTAGGATCAAAAGAAAAAGGAGCGCCCAGGGTCCCGCGATTAAGTAAAAATGAGCGAGCAGGCATTGATAAAATAGTTAAATCCCTCATAGATAGGAAGGAGACAGAAGAGTATGTAACTGACATATGCAACTCCTATGTTGAAAACCGCAAACGATACTTTATTGTACGTCTCTGTTACCACACTCTTACTGCATATGAAGAGAAGTACCAAGATGTAGGGCCCGAGCGGCTAGTGGCTCTCTTTAGGAAGGTAGACACCGGAGATGAAGGCGACAACGATGTTACAGAACTCTTTTCATCCACACTGGAGGTATTCCGTCACCTCGTGGAACAAGGACGGATAGATAAGGACAGGACATCTAAGATAGCAGGACCCCCGGTGGAAAAACAAGATAGCATGATGCCGATAAAAGAAGCTGCCCCTTATTGGGTACCTCCTAGAGGACAAGGGACTCATGACGATATGAACCATCAAGACGCTAGAGGAAGGGTGGTCTACAATTGGGTGTATCAACCATGGGACAGACAGGACATTTTGACATTCCGTAAATCTTTACCGGATTTACGAAAGAACCCCACCGCCTTTTACACCGAGCTAGGTACCGCTCTGGGATCAACAATAATGACACTTGCCGACATAGACTTGTTCTTCGGGTTATGTTTGCCAGCAGATGTGTGGAAACAGATTAGGAAAATAGACCATACCGAACTGCTTGGTCATACCTGGGAACAACTCAACACACTAGATAAACAGCAGAACCCTGGTCAAAAACCGGTTAAAGCAATATTGGACCTCCCTGACAAAATAGTGCAGAAAGTGAAAACGCTGATCCCAGAGAAAAAGATAGACTGGTCCATAGTAACCGCGTGCCGCCAGAAACCACAAGAGGATGTCTCAGAGTATTTCTCCAGATTTGAAACGGTGTTCTCCGATTACAGTGGACAAGACATGTCCACCGCAACCGGACACCACTTATTTGTGCAGAACTATGTCAAAGGACTACTGCCAGATGTATCCCAGAAATTACAAGCCAGCGAAAGTAGTTGGGCAGCATCTAAACCGGCGGCCATTCTCCAAATGGCCCAGTACTATGAGCATCAGAGAAACGAAAATGACAGGGCTACAGAAAGGAAAAAGAAGGACTTGAAGGAAAGGGTAATGGTAGCACAACTCCAGGGGGCGAATACAGGAAGGGAGCAATATAGGGGAGGATACCAGCAGAATACCCCTAGAGTACAGCCACCTAGAAACAATTCATCGACATCATATGTAGGACGCCAAGACCTAGGACAGGATCAATGTGCATTTTGCAAAGAATATGGACACTGGAAAACCCAATGCCCAGCTTTGTTAGGAGCTGGTAGGGGCAGAGGGGCGAGGGAAATAGCAAGTGGACAGAGAGGAAGAGGACGTGGGAGAGGGTACGCGAGTGAAGCAAGCGAGGAAAGGCCAGGAAGAGTGAACACATTTGACCATCCCAAACAGAATCAGTACCAACAGACAGATTATGACAATACGTACGACTTTGCATAGGACAGCCAGGGGAAAGGGAGGGATCCAGTCAAGCTCTATGTTGATCCGCAAGGCCCTTATGTTACCGCTGAGGTCCTGGGCACAAAGTCGCCATTTCTGGTAGACACGGGAGCAACACGTAGTGCACTATCCAAACGACTGATTCCAAGGGCACCCTTGTCAGGCTCACATGTGACCTCAATAGGATTTGACGGTACGCCCTCCACCAACCCTTTGTCCCGACCGATCCCTTTTAACCTTGACAACAATAGCGTCGAAACGACATTCCTCCTCTCTTCCAACACCCCAGACGCCATTATGGGTCTCAACCTTTTGAAACACTTCCATGCGACTATCAGATGCTCACCAGACGGAGTGCGTGTCGTCCTGTATGACAACCCCCAGCGCCATAGAGAGAACCCTTCTCAGCACATGTTTCCCATCTCCGAGACTGACGCATCCCTACTGGACACTTTGCCATCACACTTATGGGCTAGGGCTGATTCAGACGTAGGACGAATGATGATTGACCCAGTACACGTAACAATACGACAGGACGCAACCCTACCGAAAGTACCGCAGTACAAAATATCGCCAGAGGGTGAGAAGGCACTGACAGAGATCATACACTCTTTGGTAGAGGCAGGGGTGGTAGAGGAAGTAGTGAGCAAAGTTTGTAACAGTCCCATACTACCGATTGTAAAGAGACAGGGAGAGGGAGACGGAAAAGCCTACCGCTTCATCATTGACCTGCATGGAGATAAACAAAATCGTAGTGCCACAATACCCAGTAGTTTCCGACATCACGACAATTTTGACTTTAATACCCTCCACTGCCACCACCTTCACTGTAATTGACCTCAAAAACGCATTCTTTTCCATACCTATACACCAACAGCCAATATGCCTTCGGGGTGGTTCACCATTTTGGGATCTTATGGAAAGAGAGAGGGTTCCTGACTTCACACGGTACACCCATCCTGCATGGAGATTTAGTCTCCGCCTTGACGCAAGCAGTCCTCCTCCCCAAGAAGTTAGCAGTGATAAAATGCCAAGCACATAGGAAAGTGACTGATCTCATTGGACAGGGAAATGCACTAGCAGACGTTACTGCCCGAGCCACTGCAGGAGACAGAACTACGACACGAATGTATGTGACCAGGTCACAAGCTGAACGATGGACTGACGCTAGGACCACTGTAAGGGACATACAGACTACAGGCACACAAGACGAATTGACCGAGTGGGAAAAGGTGGGACTAAAAGACGAGGAAGATTGCTGGAGAACTAAAGACGGAAATAAATGGCTGTTACCCAATGCCTACCTCATCCCCATATTGACCATGGCACATTTACCAGCACACATAGGCTCCACCCCCATGATTGAACTAATCACCAGAGTATGGCATAACGTCAAGATAGCAGAATCTGCAAAACGCCTAGTACAACAATGTATAGTCTGCCTACAACACAACCCAGGGAAGGGGACAGTAGTACCACGGGGAGGGTTTGGAGTCCCTGACCACCCCTTTGAAATCCTTCAAATGGATTACATTCAACTAGAGAGATGCCTTGGTCTAAAATATGTCCTGGTGGTTGTGTGCGCTTTTAGCAAATGGGTGGAGGCATATCCCACCCGCGACAATACCACCTTAGCCACTGCAAAAGTATTGCTGAAAGAATTCTTCCCCGATACGGCCTTTGCAGAATTTTATGGAGCGACAACGGCCCCCACTTCGTAGCCGAGGTGATACAGAACATACTGAGAGGGTTGGGGGTAAAATAAAAGTTCCATGCCGTCTTCCACCCCCAATCAGCGGGCCTGGTAGAGAGACACAATGCAACGTTGAAACTAAAACTAGCCAAAATAGTTGCCACGACCGGGTTGAAATGGCCCGACGCCCTCCCATTGGCATTGTTATCGATGCGCTCCACCCCAACCAAACACCGACTGACCCCGTATGAGGTGATCTTCGGCAGGCCTATGAGCATTTGGGCGGCACCAAGACCCACCTCCATTAACGATGTCCCGAACATATTAATGTTGGATTACTTGCATAAATTGACAAACGAGCTAACAATTATCCACCAACAGGTGCAGCAAGCCTTGCCTGACGTATCCAGGGGCCCGGGACATGAAATAAAGCCAGTCGACCATGTATTGATTCACAACTTCCAAAGAACGAAGAATCTGGAGCCTAGGTGGACGGGCCCCTGGCAAGTCCTGATCACCACCCGAACTGCCCTCCGAGTGGAAGGAAAACGAAACTGGCTGCACGCTCATCATTGCAACGAGTCCCTCCAACCCTGGCAACCTGTGAAGGGGTGGAGGTGCAAGAGGAAGTACTCGCGAGAGACCGACCAGCTCTGAGTTGCTACCCACAAGAAGACACCCTCGAACTATCAGAATTACCTGACCCCACGGTGCCATCCAGGAAAGGGTACAACCTAAGATCGACGAAAGGAGGGAGCTCCAACGACCAGGCCACTAACTAAGTCAAGGTCTCAGATCAGTAGCACAGTCAAACAACGCTACCAGGAAAGCGCCAGACAAAAGTCTGTGGTCCTAACAGTTGTTGAGCTCCTCGAAGATGATGGAAGAAACTGAACACCTGCAAAACCACCGCAAAGACACCAAGACTGCTAACCTGCACAGCACAAAGACAATTGCACTTGTAGCCGCATTTCTCACCTGTCTCCTGCTAATGGTCGCACTCTGGATCATTGAAGAGAATGCACCTGCATACAGAACATTGTCACCCACCATGCAACCAACCACCAAGAAAGAACACTACCTGGTATCACTACCGCCACATCTCCGAGAACGACGCACAGAATTCTGGAATAATTCTTTCGTGCAGATGTTGCACCAGCACAATCTTGCCACCAATGCTACCAACTGTTGGGTCTGTGGGCTGTTACCACATGCCACTGAACATTCCATCCCTTTCATCCCTTCGCCCTTTTCTATTCACGGATCTTGCCTTGCCTGGATGATGCTCCTACAAGAAAGTTACAAAGACAATGCCACTTCCGACGGAACAATCGCCCAGTTCTACAACGAATTCTGGAGAAACAAAACAGGAAGGACAGCCGCCCCCTTCTGCCCTCACACCTTCAATGCGACATTCCAGATTAATGTCCCCTCCAAAGAACGAGTGGAAATGCAAGTGTTCAATAATCCTAACAGAGCCACATTTTCCTACCTGAAGAAAAGAACTGCTGCAACACTGACTATTGCCCTATCTGTGGTGAACGTCTCTGGCCTTGTATGCATTGAAGGCCGTGGGACTAAGAATGTGGGTCACAGCACCTGTAGCATTGTAAGGACTTTGAACACTGCCAACCCCCAGCGCTTGTTGCATCACCCAATATGTACTTTGTTTGTGGAACCAAAGCCTACACCTGGCTCCCAAGAAACTGGGGGGCACGTGCTACATCGCCTTTGTTTTGCCACCAACCTACACAGCCCCTGCAGAGCATCATCGAGAAAAGCGTTCTAAAGACATTGATCAAGCAGACTCTGCCTCATCACAGTTCCTCGACGCAGCAAAAGGGCTCGTCCCGCTATGGGGTCCGATGGCAAACAGCCGAGCCATCAGACATCTGTCCCAAGCGGTAGAGACCGCCCTGAACGTCACTGCTGGCATCCTCACCAACAACACTGCTGAGCTCCAAGCGATCCGTCTGGTTACCCTGCAAAATCGCATGGTCCTGGACGTGGTACTAGCGGACCGTGGAGGAGCATGCCGCATCATCGGTGCCAGCTGCTGTGTATACATTCCTGATAATTCACCTTCTGTCTATGAAGCAATCGAACATCTCCATAGACTATCTTCAGAAATTCATCAAGGATCAGAGACTTGGACAATTGGAAGTTGGCTTTGGGGCATCTTGAAGGAGTGGGGTTGGAAAATATCAATGATTCTCTTGGTCCCAGTATTGACAATATGTGGTTGTTGTTTGGGTATACACTGTATACCACCTTTGTGTTCTCTTTGCATAACTACCTTGCACCCTAAGACTATGGACACTCAGCTAACAAAAATGAGAGTAATGTATGATCAAGAGATACAGGACATTATGGAGATCGAAATAGACTGACAAGCTGGCTAGTTATGTTCAAAGGGGCCACTGTTAAAAGCAAAACGACAATCGTGAACATTACCTGCGCCATCTTGTCTGGTGGAATTCTATGTGCACATAAGTTGCAGTCATTTTAATCTATCACAGCCATTTTGTACTCTGTTGGTCACCTTTGTTTCACCCTGCCCTTACTAGCATCCCTCTGACCCTCTGTCCGACCTGGTACGTGTGCTGGGGGCTATAAACTCTATTTGCCGCAACAAACCTCAGCGCCACTTGCTGCCACAAACTCGTTTTTCCTCTCATCTCTGTTTTCAGGCAAACCTTTGGACACTCTACCCCTCACTGCAGGTTCCAAACACCAAAAAGACTCTTGCAACATGATTTATTGCACTGCACAAAGCAAGACTTGTTGTTACCAACAATGGGACCTGTTTTTATCAACAGAACGGACTCTTAGATCTGGCCGGTCTCACATGTTTTAGACCCTGAAGCAAGGTCCAGCTGCAAGATAAGATTGTCTGTTTGACCTGGGTGGGAAGAGAATTACTGTTGGGCTTGTGTGACAACCTGCCCGGGGCGGGGACCCCAAGCTTGTGTAACCATGTTGATGAAACCAATGCATTGTGTCAAACCTGTATGAAAGGAAGAGCCAAAGGAGTTATCAGCAGAACACCTCCCTCAGACATCCCGGTGTCTGCAGTTGACGTGATCTCCTCATGAGAAATAAACCTTTTTCTTGTCTTCCAGTTTCCAGCGCTTGCCTCATTATTTTGATAGCGAACCCAAAGTGAATTAGAGGTGGAACCCTGCACAGGGCAGCATTGAGGGTCTTAGAAGACTGGCTGCGATTCACACTCCCACCCACGTGTGTTACTTATGGGCACCAATTCTTCATGGCAATCGCACTGGAGATTAAATTCTGCGATGAGCATTGCGTGGTCACTTGTATCATGTTGGTGTATCTGGAAGTTCAGAATTCTGTTCCACATACTTCTCCTGATGAAGGTATAATCAATTGTGGTTTGATTGTTGAAGGTCAAAAAGTTTGAAGCATTGGGGGTATGTTGCTCAGTCCAGGCCTGAACTGAGATTAGACCATACGACCTTAGAAAGTTATTGAATTCTCTTTCCGCCGGTGAGCCTTGACCGTTGTCCGGACTCAGGTGGTGGAAATTAAAGTCCCCAGTAATAATCAAGTCCAAATCGGTGTATTCACAGAGTACTTCCTCTAGGGTTGCGATAATCCGTTTGGTGTTTGCCAATTTTGGAGCTCCGTTATGGTTAAGGTATACATTGATAATTAGGAGTTCTTTTCTGGATTTATCATTCCATAGACCGTTTATCACAATACACTGTGCCATGTCCATTGGACTCCCAATCTCTTTAGTTGAGACCTCTATTGCGTGTTTGACGTAAATTGAGAGGCCACCCGAGGACCTACAGTGAGCATGTAGTTTCCTGGCTGGCACGTGGAAACCGGCAAAGCCTTGTAAGTGGATGTCCTCAATGGCCCATGTTTCCTGCAGGCAGAGACTGTCTCTCTCCTGGGTCTTTTCCATTGCAGAAACATTTTTTGTGCTTAAGATTCCTGCCACATTCCATGTTATGAGCCTCAGGCTTGTCGTGTGGTCTCTATTTGCCAAACCCTTGACATTTTTTTGTAATAGAATTGCGACGCATGCCTTCTTTTGCGCTTTAGGGCTAGGAGTACCGCTTGATGTGGCCTCCGTGCAGTGTGGTGGCTTTGCTGGGTGCCATTCTTGTGTCTGTACCAGCCACCTTCTGCTGTGTTCCTTTCAAGTAATTTCCTCTCACTGTGACCCTTTTTTTCACTAATTTCAATTGTGAAGTTGTGGAAGCTTGACGGCGTGTCTACGGGGTGGGTCCCTTTTAGGAAGCTTTGTGTCTTTGAACCGTTTCTATGTTCTTCGGTCAAGCCACCCTCGTGTGACTAGCACATATGGGTATTTTTCGTCTTCTAATTCCCGGACCACTATGCCCCATTTTTCGAAACTGGTCTTTTCTCTTAAAACCATGTCAGCTTGGGTAGATGACTTCCATGTTGTTAGTGTGTTTTCCATGGTAGGTTGCTGCTTATTCACCTCGAATTGTATACTGAGGAGGTCTTTGCTCGTTATTTGTGCTAACGAGGGGATGTGATGAAGCAACATCAGAATATTTCCCCTATTGAGGGTGTCTGTCCTTCCCCTTGACATCTACTGGGGGCAAAACATGACTTTCTGTGACGTCAGTGTATGAGCCATGGGGTTTTCTTCAGTTTTTGACTGTGCTCCTGGGGCTCTGTTCTCTATTGAATGCACTAGGGTTTGCTCAGTTGGTGTTCCATTTCTGTAAGACCCTGCTCCCCCGATGGTCAGTTCCTTTCGTTCCGCCAGCTCTTCCTGCGACGCCTCACAGGCAGCGTCTATGCCCTGAAGTCTTGTTTGTCTCGGGCTTCCTCTGCTCACCGCGAGCATGGACGTGTAAACGGGTTTCGAACTACTCCCAGCTGCCCCTTGAATTGGCTCTGGCTCTATGCCGTCGTGGGTTTGGATAGGGGTTGGATTCCTACATACTCCGTCATCCTCAGATGGTGTTGGAACATGGATTTGTGTTCCTCGTTGAGGGCTTTCTCTGTTTTTCAAAAATCAGAAAGAGCTTCCTGCTGGGAGGTATTTCATTTGTGGGGGTTGTCTTCCGTATCGTGGATGGATGCTCCCAGATCCTTTGTGCTTGAGTTTGCCTAATCGTTTTTTGTCTCTTCTTTAGTCTTTTTTTCTCGCGTCTGGACAGGGGCTTGCTATCCTTAGTAGCGTGTGTGGCGGACCTTGGGCTGTTAGAGCGCCTGGTCCTGGGGGACTCTTCTAATGTAACCATCCGTTGACTCCGGCTGTTAATACTCAGTTTTAGCAAGTTGTGAGCATCCTTGGGGTTCAAGTTGGCAATGAAGGAGATGTTGGGACTGCTAGTTCTGTATGCCCTGTTCGTTATTGCCTTGCACGTACTCTGTTGGGGGTTGGCTATTGCTAGGGCCACCTCTGGGCTGGCTTCTTTCCTCGAGGTTATTGAGCTAGGTTGTGTCCCGTGCACCTCTGTGCTTTCTGCCATGGCCATAGTTTTGGCCTTTGTTTCTGAGTTGATGTTGCATCCGATGTTTAAGCTGAGTTTTTTTCAATCCCTGATCAGCGTTGTCAGGACTTCCGGGAGCGTTGAAAGTTTTTCCACGATGACTCTGCAGTGGCAGTCCTTGATGTTTGCACGTTTTTCTAGCATTTCCAGCTTGAGGCTTATGTTTGCAATGGCCAAGGCTATAGTTTGCATTGTGTTTATTTGGACCTCTAATTTGTGTGACTGCCAGTTGAGGGCATTTGTGGCTGCCATAAGTGTATCGTTGATCGAAGACAACCAGTTGCTTTGTTCGTTAAAGTCAACCTCGCTGGTCTCTGTGCCTTCCTTCTGCTTGGTTTCAGGTGACCCATCGGTTGGGACCCTCCTGGCCGCAGATCCGGTAGCTTGTTGCTGCTTTTCCCCTGAGGACCGTGCCTTAGGGCTGTCTCTGCCGGTGTCTTCCCACCCGCTTGAGTTCTGAGGGCTGGTTTGGGGAGCATCCAATTCTATTGTGTCGCTGAGCCCTGCTGCAACTTTGGCTTGCAGGCCTTGTTTGTCTGTCTCCAGGACCCTGTCTATTATGTGGAACGGGCTGGGACTCAAAGTCTTTGTGAGTGACTCCCTAGAGAAGTCCTGCTCCATACGGGGTGCAGCTGTCAGCTCAGAGGACAGTTCAATCATACTGTTCTCTTCCCCACTTGTCAGTAGGCATATACTGCAGGTGGGCCCTTTGGTGGTGATGTCCGTTTTGTGTGTACTATGTGTACCCCACACTGTGCCATTGTCGGCACCATGTCCGGCCTCTAGAGCGGGCGTTGGGGGTGTGTCCCCGCTGTCCCCACTGTCCGGGGAGTCTGTTGTGCGTTTCTCACTGATTGGCTGTCCTTTCCACTGTGATTGTTTTTGGGCGTGGCTTCGAGGTTTCCATCCGGGGTTGTGTCTACTCAACTGTAGTAGTCGTCCAAGGTTTTTACCCTCTTTTGGGTGCTCTCTGGGGCTCCCCTCCTTCCTCCTCGTTGACATCTTTTGCCCCCTTTTACCATGATCACCGCCCTGCTCTGCAGGGATACTCGGGGGCAATTTTCCAGCCTATTTTCCAGCCAGCTGTTAAAATGCCCGAGGCCTTGTATTTGGGTCTTCGGCGGGCGCCTCCCGAGTTCCCGCTCCTTAGATCTGTTGGTCTCTGTGATCTTCATGGGGGGCGTTCCAGGTGGTCGTCCATGTTGCTCATTGGGCTCTAATGAAAAGGCCTGTGGTCCGTGGGACGGTTCTCCAGCATCCTGGGAGTCCTTGTCGCCTCCGGTGTAGGTGTGCCGACTGTTGGCCTGGCTATCACTGGGGGCGGGAGCACTCCTTGGCTACAAACTGCACCCACCCCTGGGCGGGCCGCTTCCGCAGCGCTGGGGCTTTGCCGTCGCTGCGGGGGGGCGCCTTGGCCCTCTCCCCCTCTGTACCTCTGTACTTATTGTGGCAGTGGTTTACGGTATCTGGTGCGGGGATGGCTGGCTGGCTGGAGATCTGTGAACACCACGAGGCTAGTGGAGCGCGCAGGGTGCATGCATATGTGTGGCAGAAAATGGTGTGTGGCAGATGGAGGGCAAATGAGAAACCGGGAGCTCAAGATAGAGCAGATAAGGTGGCTAGAGCAGATGCAGATGGAGCAGAACGGGACAGAGCGGCGCGGGCCAGGAGGGGACCTGAGCGCTGGACTGGGGAAGTGCAGAGCTCGAGCAGGACAGGCACGGGCACAGGCAGGACAGGCGCTGGGCGGGTGCAGGATGATCCTGAACTCCCCCCGCGTAACTCCAACCAACCGACCAACCCCCGCCGGGCCCTCACCCCAGCAAACGCTCACCAGTATAGGTGCTCCCTGCTCTCCTCCCTGGACCGGGACCGCCCGCACCACTCCACACAGCACCGCACAGCCCTGTCTCACCGCCCGCTCGTCTCGTATCCCGCTCACGTGACCACTTCTCCCTAATCTTTATCAAGCACCTTCTCTACTACGTTCCCAATAACAGCTGGCTTTCTTATTTGCGGATTCCACCCGATCACCCATTGTGATCTAATGCTATTGACCAATCTCTGACCCCCCCCTTTAAAGAACCATACCAAGAATGTGTATACCTTATTGCTTTCTTCGTATAGCCTGTGCTGCCACACCCCAATATTGTGCCCTTGCCGCCCTAACCTCTAGAAATCTATATTCTTCTCTTGCCAATGCAATCTGGTTAGCTAAATACCCCATGTGTTCAACCATCTCTCATTGCAACAGCTTTAATCCGTTCCTGTGTTGCCTCTTCTTTCTCTGCGGCAACTGTGGGCATGGCCTGCCCCTTGATAACTGATCTGTAGGCCTCACACAGGGGACTTTGGACTGTACCAACCCTAAATGCTCTTTGAAGTGGTGATCAGTGGCATGTCTATGGCCTTGTATGGCTTTCCCATCCTTCAGTTGCAAGAGATTTAGTCACTACCTGTCTATTCTGGGGAGATACCAATTTAGTGAACACTGAGGAATAGTCCAATATACCTCTGGCCAAGTATCTTGTGTCCGTGTCCCTAACCCCTTGTGTCATTGGAACCAGAACCCTCCGGTCTCATCTTGTTTTTTGCATTGTACACGCTTTCCCTCATTACCACAGCACTTCCTGTTTTGAAGGTAAATGTTGAAAACGTAATTTTCATAATATAGAACGTGAAAATGTAGCTTTGAAATGAGGAACCTTTATAACCTCTATAATAAAGATCTCTATTTAGCTTTTCAACATTTAGAACATGCTAAACTTTTGGCTTCTGCACATGCATAGAGCTTTGGAATACACACTGGTATCTTAAAGGTGTTAGCTAACAATGAGAATAGGAATGTAATCGAGCCTGGAGAAGGTGAGTATTGTTATATGTTGGGATGTGCCTACCTCCAAATGTCCATTAAGCCCATTGCCCTGGTAAATTTGTGAAAGCACTTGTTATTTCTATTGCCATCTTTCCTTGGATATAATTCTATCTAGGTCTTCATGCATGGTCAGAATGAAGTCCCCACTGTAAACGAGAGTGTCTCGAAAACCTGGAAACCAGAGACCTTATGCACTCCAAGCTAAGTGACTGTGGTGGAAGGTACACTAATACTATTTTGATCCTCTCCCCATTTCACCGCCTGCTAACTGACACAACAACGAGGTCTGTCCATGTGTGTTCTACCGATCCAAGGAGAGATCTCTTTGCCACAATCCCAATGCCACGGAAACTAGACATGAACCCTGAGTGGGCCAGCACTCTGTATTTGCCCCTACCCAGAGACATATGGTTATTACCAACCAAATGGGTCTCCTAAATGAGTATCAGGTTTGGGTTGTAAAGATCAAGGAACTGGGTTACCACCCTTCTCTTCAGCTTGTTGCCAGGCCATTCACATTCCAGGTCAGGACCTTAAGGCCCTCTCTAGAAAACTCTGCCATTTAAAGAATGGCCATTCTGGGCGATATTGTAATATTTCATGGACCGTCTATCTTGCCATCTGCCCTGTAGGTCTCTGCTCTTTAGAAACTGTACAACCTCCCATGTACCACCTCCAACCTATCCTACTACTTCCAGCGACGGGCTCAAATCTACCCACCTCCAAAATATCTGGGGTGACTGTCACCCCTCATTGTAAACTTCAAAGTGTAGTCAACTTCCAACCGTGACAACATTTTAGTGGCATCCCTCCTCTCTTAACAGGGGATGGTTGGTATGATTTTAGGTTTGTGGCATGCTTCTCCTGCAGCCAACTTCTCCCAGTGTTTTCATTGTGCTGCTTTCTTTAGATAGTCTGCCATTCTCATATGAATTCTCAAGTCTGATTAGAGCTCACATATTGGTGCTCACCCTGGCTTTGCATATTCTGGCAGATTAGTCTCTCAGCTTTCGTCTGGGTTGTCGGCTCTGATGTTTTGCCATCCCTCAAGCCATTCCCATGTCTCTTCTGGGTTGGAGAAGAACCAGGTCTTGCCCTACACCGGGACTTCTTATTTTGCTGGGTAGAGCATGGCAGTTTTATTATTCTTTTTAGTGAAGATTGTTTTTTCCTAAATTAATACCTAGTTTTGGGTGAATTACAGATTACGTATTTATAGTTTCATTTTGATAAGTTTTGCAGCTGCTTCACCATCTTTATTTACCTTAAAGTGTCTGAAGGCTGGGATTCTTTCACATGCTTTTACACTCTCAAGTCAGACTGACAGACTGTGAAAGAATCATGCACAGTTGCTGACAAATTCATTACCAATTTATACCCTAAGCAGGGCCGGCTTTAGGGCGGTGAGACCGGTTCAGCCACACCTGGTGCTGACTTTGTTGGGAGTCGCTGTGTTTAAAAATAACTATTGGTTTAAAAGCATATGAACTTCCTTGTGCGTCCAGCAGTGCTTAGGCAACAATAAAAATTTCAAGATAACGCTGGTGATTTATGTTACTACTGGTGAGAAATCAGATTGTTTTCTGGTGGCAGGCTTGACTCATCATAAAGTAGCATGGAGGGTTAATGTGCCAGCTGCAAAGAACGTGTACCATGCAGATCACAGAACTGAGTGTGAGTGAACTACGAGTAGCACTATAAAAAAATGAAATGCTTTTGCTGCTGGTGGTTCCTTAAAGGCCTCTCTCCCTTGGTCATGGACACTTAGCAACATTGGTAAGAACTGTTTTTTCTTCTGGTCTGGCATTAGCGTTTTGAGGAGGACACATGCTTCTCTCTTCTTCAAGCTGTACCTTATAGGTGCTTGCTGCTATTTAATGACCATGTTGTATGCATTAATGTGGTGTAGTGGTAATGATCTTGATGGATACTAGTCTACCCCCTCAACTGGCAAGTCAGTGTAAATATCTTGCCAGTCCTCTACCAACTCTTCTATCTGCGATTAATCCTAATCGTGGAAATGTAGTTCTTCTTCTACCTCATACACCTCCTCCTCTTCTTGAGGTTCTGGAGGGAGTGAAGATTTCAGTTCTTCTGGATCCTGTTCTTCTGAATGCTGTTTTGTGCAGTAGCCCTTAAGATATTTGACTTTCTTGTGCATGAGAGCTCTAGTTTTCTTTTCAGGTGTCTCCTTTGGATCCACTTTGAGGAACCTTGATCAGCGTCGAGACCGGTCTCCTCGCTTCTTTTCTTCGAGACTAAGCTGAAGGGTTTCTGGGGCGAACGTACCATGTCACACAAGGAGGTGCACAGTTTTAAATGATCGACAACACTTACAAAAAAAATTGAAGAGATACTACAATGAGGCTATTACTGACCCAACTACTAGATGGCGGAATAATGCACAGTAGCCTGCATACCAGTCAATTAAAATAAAGGGATGTTGAGAAGAGAGGAAAAATGGAGGGGAAAAAAAAGCAGAAGGCGTTCAACCCACTGAACTGTCAAAATAATAGATGAACGGCAGGGTTTAACCTGAATCCCCCCTTACCCCTCCCCCAACCAGCATTTGCTTGCATTAACAGGTGTTTCTCTGAATCCAGCCAAACGTACTTTTTAAGTTTTGTAGGATTTGGTTAAATTACTGTACTAACCCCAGCCCTATCACATGAGGGGTCCATGTGCTCTTGGTAGTGGGATTAACTGCATGCAGGTCAACATTTTTGTAGAGTGATATTTCTGTCAAGACTTGATGTTTGATAGTCTAAAGTTTGTTGAATTTCAAGCAGTCTATTTTTTCGAGTGCAAACTAGTGTGGGGTCTGTGAGAGGAAAAACAAAAGCCCATATTTATCAAGGTTTCGTGTCGTCCTTGCGCCATGCAAGGGACACAAGAGCGACGCAAAACCTAAATGAGATTTACCAAACCACGCAAGGCCACCTTGCATGACCCTGCGTGGCTTTATAAATCTAGAGTAACTCAACGCATCGTAAATCGATGCCTTGCGTGACTCTGCGGCGGGGAGACGTGCCATGGGTGGTGCGTGGATGTTCCCACACATCCACCCGAGCATTCTGACACATTCCCAGATTTACCAACACTGATAGACCTGAGAACGCATCAGAATTGTACGCCTCCCCACCAGAGGCGCAATGAGGAGAAATATCTTTATTTCTCCTGGTTGTTTCCTCGTCCTGCAGCACACTTAGAAAGAGGAAAACGCCACTGAGCATTGCATTTGAGGCGGAAGGTATCCCTTCCTGCACAAAAATAATCCAGCCTACAACGCAGGCATCCTTGTACCATAGTGCAAAGGTGCCTGCGTTGGTGCTAGGAAGCAGTTTGTGCGCCAGAGCTGGTAGAGAGAAGGAATATGTTAAATACAGCACAATCCTGCCCTCTCCCCTTCACACAGCGCAGCAAAGTGTCTTGCTGCGGTGCGCAGTGTGAAATAATGATAAATATATGGCCCAGAGTGTACCTAGCTGCACTCGTAAGGGTACCAGAGCAGAACTACCGGGCCCATTTCTCCGACAATGCAGGAGTACAGGAAAGCTATGTTGTCTAGTGTGAACAACCCACTAGAAAGGTGTAAATGCCGTCAGGAATTCATGTAGGGGGGGGGGGTGATAACGCTGCACCATTGATAGCTCACCCGGGCTTGCCGCCATCTGTTTTGAAGATCATCACATGAGGATGCGGTGTAAGTTACCGGCCAGAGCTGCCGACTTTAGAGCTGAAGAACAAGGTCGAGTTCGTATCGGAAGTGCAAAAAATAAAACGCTCTGCTTGCTCCCACTTTCACTAACCGATGTTATTACCCAACTCGGTGGGATTGTCTCGACCCAAGATGGAACAAAAAGAAAAGTCGGCGCCGCCAGCAATAGAAAATGCGACACATATGTAAAGCACAGCCTTCTAGAGTAGGCGCTGAACCCACTGCGCTGCCATCTGCAATAGCCTAGTAGTCCCACGCGGTCATAGTTGCAGGGATCTATACCAGGGAGAGTGCGGCTACGCTTACCCACTTCTACACAGACACCACGCGTAACACACCTGATGCGAGGATGAGGGCACGCAGCATGGGGTGTGTGTGGGGAGGCGGGGTCCGGCTTTGTATAATCATTTGGTCATAAACCCGAATCCCCTGCCTCTCACAGCCTGTTTTTAAGGGTCTGTGGATGGTCCTGTTGACTTCCGTGGAGGCGTTGCTTTGCAGTGGACAGAACTGCCACTTTCCTAGTGGGCAGTGCGGAGTGTCACACCTCTCCATCTGCCTCCCCCGCTCTTGCACACCGACATCTGCGGGAGGGAGCACTGCCCCACGCCTTCTGCTGCACAGCGAGGACTTTCACACTCGGACATCTCTCTCGACACATCCAGGGACCCGCACGCACTCATCTGTCCCATGTGCCACTGATCTCCGTGGGCGGGTGATGACCACCCACTGGTCGCCCATTTGTGCGCTATGAAGGTGCAGAAATCTCATTCCAAAACACTCCGCGCGCCCATCAGAGGTACAGCCAGGAGCTGGGGCCGGCAACAGTTACTTGCGCGGTTCTGGTTTAACCCTTTACAATTCCGGTCCTAACAGCATCGTGTGCTGCCCCCCCCCCACCCCCTTCCCTCCCCCGTCTAGTAATGTTCTAGTTCTGGAATCCACTGGTGGTGGTCGGGGTCGTCTAGAGCTCTCAGCGGATTACGAAGAACCTTTGATTCCCACAAGGGTCACCCCAAGCCTGTGAATACTAGATCTGGCAACACTGCGCTTCCCACACCGGGGAAAGAGTCCCCTGATTGCACCACTTCGATCCCAAAAAGGGATTTAAACACATTTACATTGATGAACGTCTTTATATCCCTTTATGGGATGGCATTCAGGGGACCTTTCCCCGGTGTGGGAAGCGCAACCATACGTCATTGTCACGCCTACGATCAAAAGGCGACACCCTAATGCACACAATTAAAGGGAGGCAGAGTATTACACCACTCATGAACAGAGGAGTGCTCGGCCACCCAACTGAAAGACTAGCTCTGGTACACAGGCTACAGTTGCAGATCTCGACACCATGACTGCTGGACACCAGAGGGTGTCCCCAAGTGGCTCTTCGTGCTGGGCGGTGCTTTTAGTCAGCAGACGAGGCTTGCTGCAGGCAGAAACTTAGGGCCAGGGCACGCTCAGAATTTAGCAGTAGGGAGTGAGCAGCAAGGCAGTTCCAACGCCCATGAAGCAATCTTAAGGCCAAAGCAGGGATTGTAGTGTAGCTCTTCAATATCGGAAACAGCCTTTACAACGCCATGCGTGCCGTTTCCCTGCAAGCCTTAACCACACATGTGCCTTAACCATGCATATACACGGTTAAGGCAGTCACAGTGTGCGGTCTAGATGCTCGGATGGGAAGAAAAAAGGTTCGGGAGACGTGGACCGTGCCTGGTACGTGGGGCTGGGGCCAGGTTTTGGCTTTTGGGAGGCTAGTTTTTAGGGGTGGGGGGGTCAATGTTCCCTCTAATTTCTTTTCTCTGTGTGCGGCAGTGTAAAGCCTCTGTGCGCTGCAGCAACAAATATCAGTGCATATTGTGTGAGTATTCATGTTAATCACAGCGCAAGTCATGCGTTGCAATTAACATGTATACTTTCTCAGAGGCACACAATATGCACGGGGACGGCCTTAGCGCTACTGGCGCCCTGTGCGACAATGTTTGTTGGCGCCCCCCAATGACCACCTCCGCCAGTGATTCCCTCACTATTACCCGTTAACAGTGCCCCTCAAGTCTCCATTACCACTCTCTCTGAGATGCATTTAATTCATTTTATAGCGCCACTCATACCAGTGTAGGGTGTACTTTACATTGCATGTACCTTAAACAGGGAGTGGCTTAAAAGACTTAAGCTAAAAATCAGTATTTAGCATAGTGTGCTGCCCCACTGGTATTTTGCTGCGGTTGTTCATTCATCCAGATATATAACACAACAAGTAACATTACACGTACAACAAGCCAGGGCCACTGGCTTTATCAATGATTTTAAATTGCATAAGCTAAATAAGCAACAACTATGACCTCATTGTATATAATCTTGAAAATGCTTCCAATCTTGTGGACGAGGTTGTGGCTAAGGCTAGAGCTGCTGACTTTCGAGCTGAGAAAGCAGCTTCTAGCCTCACTCAGCTCAACATCCTGTGATTCAAAACATGAATATGTACTTGTGTAATGTAACTGGTGCTCATGTTTGCTCCTGAGTTTGCGCTATATAAAACTGAAAAATGAGTCTCTTTGAAGTTACATCAAAAGCAGTGATGGATGGTACTATTGCAGAGTTAAGCTTTTTTTTCCCTTCACCGTGAATGTAAAAATGGAGAGCCCAATAGGGGCCCGTTTCGGCACCTGCTTTTAAGAACTGCTGAGCACCGGCAGGACCCGGCACACTTAAAGCCCTGCTTGTAGTCTTACTGGATTTCTTTTGTTAATAGAGCGCAGCACACAATCTTCCCCGCTCTAGTAACAAAAGAAATGCAGCAAGTCTACAAGCACAACGTGTGCTTTCACAATTACCTGAAAGCACACGTCGAGCTTGTAGACTTGCTGCATTTCTTTTGTTAAAAGGGCGCAGCTGCGGGGCAGATTGTGTGCCTTTGTGAAAGCAATCATCTTAATTGCAGACTAACATGAATACTTTGACAAAGGCATACAATCTGCTGCACCCTTTTAATAAAAGAAATGCAGCAAGTGCAGGAGGCACTTGCTGCTGAACTTACCTGACGCTGTGCGCGCTTCAAACACCACACTGCGTGCTTGAGGTGAGACAGGTGCGCGCACACCTTACAGGGAACAGTGGTGGGGGAAGTTTTTAGGGCTGGGGGGCAGGGTTGTTTTCAGGGCTCTGGGTTGTTTTAGGGCTCGGGTTGTTTTTAGGGCTCGGGGGGGGGGGGTCGGTGTTGTTTTTATGGCTATGGGGGGTCTGGCTTGTTTTTAGGACTCGGGGGTAGTCTGGGTTGTTTTAGGGCTCGGTCGGGGGTCAGAGTTGATTATAGGGCTCTGGTTGTATTTAGGGCTCAGAGCGGGGGTCGGGGTTGTTTTTATAGCTCAGGGCGAGGGGGCTGGGGTGTGCTCTTCACCACACATATCCCTTTACCAGTCATGCCTTTAGCAACGAAATTGCGTGGTAAAGGCATGCGTGGTAAAGGAATGTGTTGTTAAGACGCTTTTGCTGTTCGGGCAGCGTTGTAGAGGCACGCGTAGTTTAGCCATGTGTGCCTGTCATACAACCCTTCAGTATACAGCCTGCACAGGCCCAGGCATTGTTAAGTCCAGGGCAGCTGGAGCCGGGCAGGGTTCCAGCTTCCATTACCAGAAAGCTTGTTACATTTTGGACCCTTCAGAAAAGGAGCATCCTTGTGGGAATCTCTCTGTGCAAACTGTGAGGGATAATGCATTGGTAGGCAGAAATTAATTTTTGCTGGCACATAAAACTTCCACTTTGGAGGAGCGCCTGCAGTAAATCATTCCTGTACTTTCTTCCTTAAAGATATTTTCCAAGTTATGTTATGTTTCTGTTTGGATTACATTTTAATTTCCATTTGAATTCTATTCCTGTTCTGGACAATTCCCCTTTCAAGTATTGGTTCCTTTCTATCCCTTTTTGTGCCATTGTTTCCAGGCTCCCAGTCCTGTACAGTTATCTTCCTTTTTGCTGCTTTCTTTCTGTTCCGGTTCTTGTTTATTGTACTCGGTCTCAATCGCTACTACCCTAGGGTCATGGCTGTGTTCTAGAGGTGGGCAAGCCAGCAAATTAACAGGGAGAGCTGAGCCAAGTGTTGGCCTTGGCTCTAAGAGCCCGTGCACGAGCTGAGCCATACAAACATTTGGCATGTAAATCATGCAACACACATCATGTCATATTATGATGAGGAGTCTTCGAAATTCAAAAAGGGGTATTTATTAACAAGTAGAAGCATTTCACCTTAGTACATCAGATTATATCTCTGCATTAGAGTTTCTAAAGATGAACTGAGAAACATTCCTACCCTACTGACAATGCTCAAGTGAACTAAGAGGCAAGTCAGTTGTCACGTGTACACTACATGTGGGCTAGATTATTATTAAAGATAGAGAAACATTTTAGTTTATTAAATCAAACACAAGAGGTTTTTGTAAAGCACACATCCTGAACTCTCATACTTGAAGATGTTCTTATATGTGATAATTAACAAAAAGAAGGCTCAGTGAAATATAGTATTTGCCTAAGATCACAGAATTTCTTCAACCAGGGAAGCTGGGATTTAACCCAGATTTTTCAGTTTCACACTGTGCAGTTCAGCCATTAGACGGCTATCTCTGTTTGACATTTTCCTTAGATCTTGGAGGATGAGGTTAGAGCGTGGGTGACCGGCAGGATCCACATTTTAAATTTGGCAGTTTTATACAGTGTAAACCATGTCCAAGGACATATGAGTGTTTCATAACAAACGGACTACATACAGGGAGATTTTCTGGGGTTCGAACCTGGTTCCTCATGTTACATGGTCAGCAGCTCTGACTCTGGGGGCACATTGCCTCTGTGAAAACTGGGCTTGTTTTGGGCTCGAGGTTCCATGTGGACCCCGAGCAGAGCCAGGTACCCAGCTCGAACCTTCCGTGGCTCACCCACCTCTACTCAGTTCCCCAGATTACTGCTGCATGTTCCTGCCCCACTCATGTGTCGGCATTTTGCAGGTTTCACTTGTGATCCTGGTTATGCGCTGGTTCTGTCTGTTTTCTGGCCATGTAACTGGTGTGCACTGCAGCCTCCTTTTCTGCCACAGATTGTTAAAGACGCCTTAAGTATGCAGAGCCATTTTATGGGCTTAAATTGGTTAATAGACTGCCCGGGAAGACAGCAATGTAGTGAAAGGGTTAATAAGCCTGTCCAGCACTCGGTTAGCAGTGAAGTGGTTACATGGGCTGCCTCACACGAGCACGAATCCTCTCCAGCAGCGAAGGGGTTACAGAGACTACCCAAGGCAAGAGGTCACTGATACAGCCCCATGTGTGCATAGTTCCTATACGGCAGCGAAGGGGTTAGTTAATGAGACTGTTCAAGGTATTCAAAGCAGTGAATTTCATTGGTGCTGCGGCAGGTATTTGATCATATCTAAGGCAGTGAAGAGGTTACTCAATTATTAGGCGGATTCTGCACATTCTTTCTCCCTTAGTGAATGGGACTTTGTCTCCGGTTTCACCTAGAGCTCTACCTGTCTAAATGGGACCCTGGAAGAGCGCCTTCGCGCTGTGCCTCAGAGCTGACAGAGTTTCGGTCCTTGGTGAACCACACCGGGGTGGGGATTCTCTTCTCTGTGCCACAGACCCTAGCCTTATGCCCCACTCTTACCGCAAGCCTAGGCCCTGACGGAAATGAGAGCGAGTGAAACGGACAGTCCTAGACTGTTTATCCCTCCGACTCTCTGGTCTGTTCTGGCCTCTCAAGGTAAGACTAGCCAACACGGACTATGGAGATGAGCCGAGGGGAGCTCCGAACCCCTCCCTGCAGCCTTCTCCGCACAACTTTGGGACAACACATGGGACAGACTTACACGTGGGGCAGGGGACAGAGACACTGTCAGGTACTAAACAGCCACTGGAACACGCCACACAATAAACGATATTCGGCGGATTCTGTAAAGTCTTTAAGAAGATCCCCAGTGAGACCTCCCTCGACATTCACAACCTGGAGCCAACAGTCAGCAGGACATGGAACAGGAGAGCAAGAATACATGATCTCCCTCAGAGAGACAGACACGGGGGAAAAGGGAGCACTCACTGGCCTGCCAGAGGCTAAACACTCCCAAGGTCCGATAGCAACAGGAGACGAAAAGTAAAAATGGGGTCTTGGGGGCTGCTGACCACAGGGAGGTCTGCTCCCCGGGAGTATTTGGAAAATGGAGCAGTCCAGCGACTGCTGTGGTTTGGGCTATAATGTAGCCCAGGGGTATAGAACCAGACATTTTGCGATACCAGCCACCATTTTATAGTGGGGACATGGTGGTTGGTTCTAGGTCCCGCAGTGTTTTGTCCCACTCACCCACTCCTCATTTGGAGGCTTCAGGGTCTGGTCATTTTAAGGCGGGCTTAATATGACTGGCTTTATCTTGGAAAGGTGTGGGGGGGGGGAGAAGAGAAGCTTGTATGCTTATCGCTTTGAAGCAGGTGCAGGAGCGGTTGGCCAAGAAGTTGGCATGGGTTAGCGAAGTTTATTGTTGTTCACAGCGGTAATCCAGGCTGAAAGGGAGCAGGTGGACAAGCTCATGCCTGGATGAGGCAGGAAGTTTAAGGTTCATTAGGAAGTTAAGTTAGAGGTTAATAGTTGCAGTAAAACTGAGTGGGAGGTTATAGGTCTCAATTGCTGAAGATCAGCCCAAGAGGAGGTAGAGACTTGCAGGTTTAAGTTTGGTGGAATGGGGGACATTTAGGGATGGGGGTAGTTTAACATAAGTAACATTTTTATATAAGCGATGTGCACCCGTTTTAATAAAAGCGGCCTTTTTCACACAAATACGATGTCAGTGGTCTGTGCTGCTTCCCCCTTCCCCAGTGCACCGGCGTGGACTGCAATTAATGGGTTGCAGAACCAGCTCCCGCTAGAGCACATCCCCAAGGACAACCTATTGCTTTACTCACTAAAACACAGATTAGCTCCAGGCGACAGTGGGAATGGTGTATGTTGCACTTTACAACAGTGTATACAATAACAAAACACATCGCTGAGCCACAGAACCAAGGGGGTTTCATGATCCAGACTCAGGGGAGCCCCTCTCTGTCCCAAATATGGCAAAGGGTCCCCCCCATTGTACCCCAGAAGCCTTTCTTTCTTGTGCCCCAATGTAGTAGAGCTTCTTTTGGTGTGTCTGGTCCTGGCTCTGTGTTACTGTTGTTTACTCTAGAAGAACGTACCTCTATGCCACAAAGCTTATCCGAGTAGTCTCCACGGTGTCCCCACATCTGGCAGAGAGTTTCCTCTAGGAGTCGAGGATCAGGCAGAGCTTCTTGCTAAACCCCAGTTCCTCATATGCTAGAAGAGTGCTTCCTTATCTACCCCGCCCGATACTGGCATGTCTACTTTACTCTATGCCCAAGACCCTGCCAGCACATCTCGTCTCCCTTCCCGTATTTTGTGAGAGCATCCCTGAGCCTCTGAATCAATCAGAGATTTTCTTTCCCTGTGGCTCAGATCTTGGGAAAGTAGCTTATCTCCGAACCAGAGACCCTGGCAGAGCCCCTGCTCACTGCCTCCAGGGGTATTCTCTGCACTAGGGTTCTGGCCCTAGATTTTCAGACTGTTCCTATGGACCATGGCTGTTTTGCACATTGGGAACTCTGTGTACAGTGAGCATAAAATGATGCATTAGAATGTGGCCTGAGTAATTACCTGTGGTTGAGATTAATTCAATTATTTCACCCATAACCTTTTTGTTACTGTCCGGTACTGACAATAGCATCTCCCTCTATGGCCCCAGAGCCTGGTAGAGCATCTCGTCTCGCTACCCACATTCTGAAGGAGCTTCTATGAACCCCAGAATCCATCACAGCTTTTCCTTCTCTGCGGCTCACACCCTGGCAGAAGAGTTTTTCTCTCTCCAAGAGACCCTGGCAGAACCGCTCCTCTCGCTGCCAGGCCAGGTCCCGTCCAGGTGTGTTCCCACCTGTGGGGCTCCAGGTCTGGTTGTTCCTACTGGGCTGTTCCTATTGGGAATGTACCAAGGCTGATTTGTAAATAGCTGAACTCTTTGTAGAGTGGGCAAAAGGATGGAGTGGAACCCGGCCCTAGTATATGCCAGTGGTTGAGATTCATCCCAGCATTCCGCATATCACCTTTTTTGTTCCCCTCAGATGCTGGCATGCCCTCTCCCCTCAATGCCCCCAGGGCCTGGCAGAACTTCTCTTCTCTTCGCCCAGACCCTGGCAGTGCTCCGACGACAGCCAGGATGGATATATTTTTTTCAGGATGTGAAACTGAAATGTTAGAGGAAAGGAAATACAAACTGTGATTTTGGTGCTCTTCAAGAGACTCAAATATGAAGCCGGAGGGCACAGCATCATTCTTCTCTGGGAGCTGAACATTGCTGCCATGCCTCAGCCCAGCTGTGAGTTGGGTTTAATGGGAGCCTGCTAAAAAATGTTTGTAGCAACGAGTTCTTGTTGAAATAGTTACCAGGTCTGCCAAGAAGTGGAAGAGAACCGAATATTCTAAAAAAAAAAAAAAAAAAAAAAAAAAAGGGGCGTCTGGGAAGGTAAAGGGAGGGGCGTGGTGGAGGAGAGACACCTGAATGGTGGAAGGACAGGGACTGTGCCACACAGGGGTTAAACGTCGGACATAGGAAGGCAGAGGCTCTACGGAGGCTCTCCGTACATTTGTGAAGTCCAGCATTGAATTGTAGAGACCATCTATGAGGGCATTCAGGAGGACGCGTTGTGAGGCTCTCTGCGTGGCGAGCGCGGCTGCTGGACAAACGGTCCCGGCCCTCTAAACCATACATGCCAACATTTTAGAAGAGCAAAGTGGGAGATTAAAGAAAAAAAATCGGGAGAATGGGGCCTTGAATCGGGTTACTGTCATGTATGAAAAGCGCGGACTATAGGGAAGCGCGCCATTAGGATGCGGGCCCCCGGGATCCTGGCCACGCCCTCGTCTCTCCTGGATGAGGGATTGGTCGCCGCGAACGGCGTGAAGTACTTCCGGGTCACGGCTGACGCCATCTCTCGGCCGGGGCCGGTAATGGGGGAGGGGAGGGCGGGGGGCCTATTTAGGGCGCATTGCCCGGGCCCTCGTCCTCTCTTCCTTACAGCGCTGGCCCCGTGTGCAGTGGACTTTGTGAATCTAGGATCGTCGCAGCCTGTTTTCTTTTCCTTCTTCTGCAGGTCGACGCGACGTTGGTGGGCCGGCTCTTCGTGGTGTGGCCGTCGTGAGCGCACATCGCAGCGGTGCCGGAAGTCTGAAGGAGTCGTTATTCTTCTGGAGGAGGAGGGGGCGCAGCGTTAGGAAGCGGGGAGCAAGCAGTAGAGTGTACTCGCGGTACATGGAGGTGAAGGGAGGGGGGCCTTTTGATTGTTGCACGGGGCAGTCGCGGGTGGAGTCTGTGTAATTTTGTTGGTTTATAGTCGAGTGGGGAGACTGTATCCGGTGACCCTCACGCCTCCGGTCCCTGCGGCTGCCCAGGGCACATAATCGGAGAACACGCGGGAATGAGTAGAGCGAGTTCATTATAGTCGGCCCCCTTTCCTCCTCTAAATATCGGGAGGGCACGCTTTGGGAAAAGGAAAAATGAGAGAAGTTTCACACGCTCCCTCCCAAAATTGAGTCAGTAATAATCCAGTTGAGTGCTCATAACGTCTGGCACTGTCATCCCTCTACCCTAGAAAGTTGTTTCTGGTGACGAGTTTTACGATGCTTTGAGACAGACCTCCCACTCGTCCCTGGTGTTGATATACGGACAGAGAGTCCTAGGACTGTATGGGCACAGAGGCTGATCTCCGACTTCCCCTAAACTGAGCTGTGTACAGAGAAGCTAATTGGGGAATGGTCATGAAAGAGGACTTTGCGTTCAACCTTAGCGGTGATCTGTCGAGGGAGAAGTAACGGAGAATGACGGGTTTTAAGAGTTGGGCATTTAATAAAGATGATTACTGAACTCAGTTAGCAAAGTCTCGACGTTCCACTAGCAGATAAAGGGTTGGTATTATTTATATATACCTGATGGTCATTTTCAGTGAAGCTTGGTAGAGGGGCAGGCTGTCCGCCACGGTGCAGGATCCTTCTTAAGCTTGGGCATGCACATAACACACGAAGCGTGTGGGGTCTGCCGCTAGTCAGGCGCAGGGTCGGGTGACGCGCTTGGGCGCTCGTGGGGTTCCCGGGCTCCGTCAGCACCACTCCCTCATGCCCATTACTTGAGATGGGAGGGGTGCTGTCCGCGTCTCTGAGGCACCACTGGTTTCCGGTTGGAGCACCAACGGGCTCTGGGTGGTGGGCGGCTACCCGCAACAATCTCTCGTTTTAGGTGCCTGCGCCGGTAGCTTCGGGAAGTAGGGGTTAGGGTTATACTTATGTGGAACAGCTCACGCTTTCGATGGGAGGGGACACTAGTGTGGGATATACTAATCTAAAGTATAATGGGGTCGGACTAAAGAGACACGATTGTGTGAGATATACCTGGGTAAAAGAATCAAGGGGTGCTAGGCGGTGCTGTACAAGGAGTTTGAGCAGTGAGTAGCGGAATAACTTGAGGCACTGGTTTAAGGGGAGCGTGGCATAAGCACTAGTGCCAGGTGGTTCTACGATAGAATCTGCATACACACCAGTGTAAGTAAAAAGGCCGCAAGAGAGTCAGGGTGCGCTCAAGGGTTGCAATTTGGGGGAAGCAGGGTATGACCTAGGGTCACCGTTGTGGAGGGAAAACGGCTTAAACGTGCACCCAGTTGTACAAGAATTGGGTGCAGAAGTCTGAGATAGCAGGGGTTAAGAAAGCTGCGTTGGCACTAATGCGAGAGACTAGATGGTCTGGAGTATAGGATATGTACTCACGTGAGATACCCGAGAAGTAACAGCAGCACAATGTGTGCGAGGGTAATAAGCGTCTTAGGTCGAAGGGGCCACAATTGGTAGAGTAGCGTGAGAATCATAACGGGTAAAAGAAGCACGTTTTACATTATTGCGAGCTGCTACGAGGTAACAGACTCCGGATAGGCACTGGCAAAGGTTAGGCCAGGAGTGACAGCAGCAAGGTGGACGCTAGTATGAGGTATGCCGAGGCCAAGGGAAGTAAGGTGCGTGCTGGGCTGACGGACGACACAGTGTAAGTGCGGAATGTGCATCAGATAATGCCCACTAAGATGTTCTGCAGGTAACAACTGGAAAGTGGGTCCTAGTGTCAGACTAAGTAGGATAATGGTGGTGGTGTGGTGAGGTATCAGCTTACACGCCGAAGGTTCCTACAAAAACGGGCATTAAGGGAGCGCCTGACGGCGGGGAGAAATTATACAAGTGGCGGAACAACCTCTTTTCTCTGGCCACCAATTGTGTAGTAAAGGCAATGAGATTTGTCATCAAAAATAAGCTACCCTGGGAGAGCGAGTTGTACAGGCTGAGAGGAAACGCAGGGGGAGGGAGCGCTATGGGGTAAAGGGGTCATTCCAGATACGCACTAGGTTGTGAGGGGGGCATTTTGGGTAAGCAGCGATATCTTCTACCTTAAGGCACTCTGCCCATTCTCCATCTTTGGGTCCCAACCACAGGCTGCATTATACCCTCTGTGTTGAGCGCTCATGTGCTGGGGGGCAATGGGGATATGACGCATGCATGCATGCAGGTTGGCTTGGAACAGGATAAGTCCCTTTCTTTCAGGGGTGCCCGTGTCTCGGGGGCCGCCATATATGCCAGTGTTTGCTCATCTAAGCAGTATTTAATTCCTTTCAGTTGGCCCTATCTCCTCGGTTTCTGGTCATTTCCGCCCCACCCAGCTTACGCCAGGACGGGATCTATCATGGGTCCATTTCTCGAGTTAAGTCACATGGCCGGGCTATAAATACTCCTTCTAATGTAACAGGGCCCTGAGTATACTGTGGTGTAGCCCGTCCATAGTATTGTTAGTCCATATGTAAGCCAATGAGCAAGGGGTTGCAACTGCTAGCCAGTTACAGGGCGCAAGTTGGGGGTGCATGCTGGGAGACGGCCCGATCCATTATGTCAGAAGGGGCGACGAGGTTCACCCGGTCTAGAAGTGGATTTCCACTGGAATAGGCAGAACGCTATTGTCTGGGGTAGGTTGCGAACACTAGGACAGTTTCAATGGCGCCGGCAAGTTTTCTGGTCTTGTTCTGAGGGGCAATGGCAGCCAGAGACAAGACTTAGCTGGTTCCAGCGGCGCCCGTGACATGGGCAGGAATCGAGGGGCCATCGTGACTCCTGGCGGGCAACGGCTCAGATGGCTGGGGCTCGACCCCTCTTGGGGAATGGGATGCCGGCCCTATCAAAGTTGGTAGGGGCCTCGCTACGAGCGCACCCCGAGGTCATGCAAAAAAGTGCTTAGAGTGGGTTTTCAATGCAAGCTAGTGTCTTACGTGAGGACCAAAGGGGCAGTGACTGGTCTTCACAAAGCCTGGGGGATATAAAACAAGGGCAATTCTTCCAGGGGGAGTAAGACCTTAGCAGGATGCATATTGGCTAACCTCCACTTAGGGAGCGGCGCTCTATCGAGCTTACCTATTCCCCGCAGCATGTACTGTGGCATTGTAGGGGATCAGATTGGTAAGGGTATCACGACTCTGGGAAATGGCGAGGTCAGCAGTTCTTGGACTCCGGGATATAGGCAGACAGGCTCACTCCTAGGGAGGGAAGCGCGGATCAACATAAAGCGATAGAGTGGGCCTGTAGATGATCTGGGGGAGTACATGTGCATCTGTCCTCAGGCAAAACATTATTGCGCAGTTGTGCGTAGCATAGTTTGGGAGACCTATTGCAGCGGGGAAGGAGCTGGTCGTTTACTCAAATCAGAATGGGGGCTGCGACATTTACTGGACAAGATTAGGTAGTATGTCATCCAAAGTCATGTGGGTTACTTGCCCGTACAATGGGCCACTTATGGTTGCAGCAGTGGCAAGGGTTGAAGCTAGTGGGCTTAGAGAGTGTCTCTCTTTCATTGGATTGAAGCGGTTGGCCTTCAGATCGCACACATTCGCCAGCTGGTGGAAGAAGCATGGTGCCTTGGGGGACTGCAGTTCCCAGTGTTGGTTATCCTACAATTAGGAGTTAAGGCTAGGTTGGGGCTGGGACACCGAGCTGCAAGGGAGGCTCGGTCTGGTTACGCTCAATGGGGATAGGACGTACCCAAGATGGTAAGGTCGCATGGTGCCAGGGCGAGATTGGGAGCCTGGACCACGGTCAAGTCCCCTTTTAACGTTTTGACCAAGCGCCTAGAAGGCCAGAATGGCCTAGCAGTGCCCAGGGCTGGGACATGCTTGGTAATGCACCCGCAAGGCAGGCACAGGGATCGCAGGATTCACTGCATTGGTGGGCACATGTCTACCTGGGACCCAGACTGGTGGAGTCAGGCATTGGAATCAGATATGGCCCTGAGCCGGGGGTCGGATGGAACTTGATGGTTACCGAAGTAGGCTGGTGGTGGGGAGGGCGAAGGGCGGTTGGCCCTGGTCGCCCTTGTGGCGGTAAGGAGGCCACATAAATTGCCTTACATTGTTAGGGGAGTCCTCCTGCATACTCCCTAGGCCAGCACTGAGGGGGGATACGGTAAGCTCACCCCAGAGACAATGGAGACACCGGCTGGGGGCAAGGGCGCCAGTTTACAAACTAGGGCATGGGGCATCAGCCCCTGGCTATTCCCTATGGGCCCCGATGGGCAGCCTGGTGGTGGAGGGGTGGGCCCCTCAGGTGGCGGACAAGGACCAGATGGCAGGGGCTCACCTCTCAAGGACGCAGGTGGGTTGCGCCTTGCGTGGGTCTCAGTTGGGGGAAGCGAGCCAGAAGGCCCCTTAGTGCTGGAAGCGATAGAGAACATGCTTCGTCAATAAATTAAGTTCTGTCATTTCTGCTGATAGATTATGAAGTCATGATCAACCTAAATAAAGATATCGTTCAGTGATCAAAGTTGATAAATATGTCATATGAATCTTGAATCTTATTGATGATATATTGTCATGTTTATATGTGAAGGTTTATAATAAACATGGCCTCTTTTACCCACAGCTCTGGTCGTCAAGTCTTGATTTGTGGGTTACGATGGGGGCGGGCCGGGAACAACCTGGGGGTCCGGGTCCTATGAAAAGCGCGGACTATAGGGAAGCGCGCCATTAGGATGCGGGCCCCCGGGATCCTGGCCACGCCCTCGTCTCTCCTGGATGAGGGATTGGTCGCCGCGAACGGCGTGAAGTACTTCCGGGTCACGGCTGACGCTCATTTCTCGGCCGGGGCCGGTAATGGGGGAGGGGAGGGCGGGGGGCCTATTTAGGGCGCATTGCCCGGGCCCTCGTCCTCTCTTCCTTACAGCGCTGGCCCCGTGTGCAGTGGACTTTGTGAATCTCCCACCCACCCATCCCTAGAGGTAGAGCTTGGGAAGGTGTTGGAAGTTGAAGTAAGGGTGCCGGTAAGGAGGCCACATAAATTGCCTTACATTGTTAAGGGGAGTCCTCCTGCATACTCCCTAGGCCAGCACTGAGGGGGGGGATACGGTAAGCTCACCCCAGAGACAATGGAGACACCGGCTGGGGGCAAGGGCGCCAGTTTACAAACTAGGGCATGGGGCATCAGCCCCTGGCTATTCCCTATGGGCCCCGATGGGCAGCCTGGTGGTGGAGGGGTGGGCCCCTCAGGTGGCGGACAAGGACCAGATGGCAGGGGCTCACCTCTCAAGGACGCAGGTGGGTTGCGCCTTGCGTGGGTCTCAGTTGGGGGAAGCGAGCCAGAAGGCCCCTTAGTGCTGGAAGCGATAGAGAACATGCTTCGTCAATAAATTAAGTTCTGTCATTTCTGCTGATAGATTATGAAGTCATGATCAACCTAAATAAAGATATCGTTCAGTGATCAAAGTTGATAAATATGTCATATGAATCTTGAATCTTATTGATGATATATTGTCATGTTTATATGTGAAGGTTTATAATAAACATGGCCTCTTTTACCCACAGCTCTGGTCGTCAAGTCTTGATTTGTGGGTTACGATGGGGGCGGGCCGGGAACAACCTGGGGGGTCCGGGTCCTATGGGCTTTGCAAGTGTGCTGCTGCAGGATCGGACATTTGAAACGCAAATGCACGTTTTTTTCTTACCTTTCAGAAGCATGGAGTGCAATGGCAGGCAGAAAGAGGGTGATGCAAGTGTTGTGCACTGGCCTGCAGGAGCAGGTTACTGGCAGTGCATACACCGCATTACACAATACCAAGCCCTGTCAGCCGAAACCCCCGAGTAATCGGATTTTTGCTTGAAGGAATCGGGAGGCGGAGACTAGCCTTGAAATCGGTAGTCTCCCGCCTGAATCGGGAGGGTTGGCATGTCTGCTCTAAACAGCTGCCCTTCTTCTAGCTCCGTCTCCAAAGCTCAATGAAAAAATCCGATTTGTAGCTGTGAGATTATGAGATGAGCTCCATACCCCCTTCACAATTTGAGCGATGTACCCTCCCGGCATTACGTCACAGTATACGGTGGAATGCCTACAACACCACAGCACGCACCACTCCCTCCCAGGTGGAGCCCCTCACTTCCAACACCCACTCCTAGCTGCGGCAAACTCCGCCGGCACACCGCCCCTTCTAGAAACCTCCTGCTCCACACTTCGCAAACATGCTACCCCCCTCCACCTCGTTCCAAACTCCACACACACCTACCTCCCCTCTCCCCACTCTCTCCCAGGCTCCACAGACACCACCTACCTCCCCTACTACCACTTTCTTCCACTTCAGGCTCCGCAGACACCACTTACCTCCCCTCTTACCACTCTCTCCCAGGCTCCACAGACACCACCTACCTCCCCTCTTACCACTCTCTTCCATTTCAGACTCCGCAACCACCACCTACCTCCCCCCTTTACCACTTTCTCCCAGGCTCCACAGTCACCACCTACCTCCCCACTCACCACTCTCTCCCAGGCTCCACAGACACCACCTACCTCCCCTCCTACCACTCTCTCCCAGGCTCCACAGACACACCTACCTCCCCTCCTATTACTCTCTCACAGGCTCCACAGACACCACCTACCTCCCCTTTTACCACTTTCTCCCAGGCTCCACAGACACCACCTACCTCCC
Organism: Calotriton arnoldi; assembly: GCA_963921515.1. Taxonomy (NCBI): domain Eukaryota; kingdom Metazoa; phylum Chordata; class Amphibia; order Caudata; family Salamandridae; genus Calotriton; species Calotriton arnoldi. The sequence goes on along the minus strand of CAWUFW010005548.1, from coordinate 137,262 downwards.
CTCTTAACACTCTCTCTCCCAGGCTCCACAGAAACCACCTACCTCCCCTCTTACCACTCTCTCCCATTTCAGACTCCACAGCCACCATCTTCCTCCCTTCTCACCACTCTCTCCCAGGCTCCACAGACACCACCTTTCTCCGCTCTTACCACTCTCTCCCAATTCAGACTCCTCAACACCACCTTCTCCAAATCTCCTGCTTCAGACACCCGCACTTCTAGCGGTTGGTGAGCCAACAAATTAATAGAGGGAGCCAACCCAGAGCTGAGCCAAGGTTCAGCTTTAAGAGCCTGAGCACGAGCCGAGTCTTGACAATATTTGGCATGCAAATGAGGCAAAAAAGACCGTGTTAGAAAATGACAAGGCGTCTTCAAAATCCCAAAACGTGTTTGTCTTTAACACACGCGTTTCACCTTAGTACATCAGATTATCTGGGAATTATTTATTACAAGTAAGACATGAACTGAGAATCATTCCGGCACGATCCCTGATGACAATGCTATCAGTGAATTAACAGGCAGCTCAGGGCTCATGAGTACCCTACATGTGGCCTAGATTCTTATTATATATAGATGGAGCAACTACAGTACATTAAACCAAGCACAAGGGGTTTTTGTACAGCCTGCTTGAACTCACATATTTGAAGGTACTCATGTAATGATGAGCAAAAAAGAGGCTCCGTAAAATAAACGATTTGCCTAGGCTCACACAGTTTGGTCAAACAGGGAAGATGGGATTGGTCCTAAATTTTCCAGTTTCACATTGTGCGATTCAGCCACGATAGGTTGATGCTCTAGTCCGTCCTTAATTCTTGGAAATCGAGATTAGGGCATGAGTGACAGGCAGAATCCACATTTTATTTTTTGCAGTTGTACATAGGGCAAAGCTTGTCCAAGGACATAAGAGCACTTCCTAATAGACAGACTACGTGCCACATTTTGTTTGGGGCACAGGAAGATTTGCAGGGATTGGAAAGATGGTAAGACACGGCCAGGATTCTAACTTGGTTCCTCATGTTACAAGTTCAGCAGCTGTAGCAATAGGCCATCCCCTCCATTTTGTGCTCGGGGTTCCAATAGGACTTCGAGCCGAGCGAGGCAGAGGCAGGCATTACAGAGAAATGTCCACTGTGGACCTCGAGCTGAGCCAGAGCCAGGCATCACACACACATATATACACCATGAGTACTGCGCCGTCTACACTTTGATGAGTTACCTCTATGATTTTATAAATACAATTAGCATTGTTTTAGAAAGAGTGGCCTTAATTATGTTTTATTGACACATTCATTGGTGCACATTAGATGAGGAATTTATTTATACGGCTGTATGTAACGGTATGTTAACCTTTGAATAAATCCCACAGGACATTTGTGCATTTATCAGTACTACCCCAGGCCTAGATGGGTTTATGGGGTTGTTCAATGTTTAGAAGGATACCACAAAACGTATTACATCCATACTTCTAGGGCTCTCCTGTTCCAGGCTCCAATACATCTACGAATCTCTCCTGTTCCACACTTCGTAGACAGACCCCTCCCCTTCCATCAGTCTCTCCTGACTGCAGCAACACACCCCTCCCACCACTGTCTCTCCAGTTGTAGACTCCACTGGCAGGCTTCTACCTTCCAACTTTCATCACTCCCTCCTCGGTTCCAAACCCTCCACACACCTCTGCCACACTCTCTACTGCCACAGAACTCACACACAGACTTTATCAATTCTCCTTGCAGGACGAAAAGGGCTTATGAGGTAGATGAGCAAGTGCTCAGTTTGACTAAACCAACACTCTCATTCATGCATGACAAAGGGAGACAAGTATCGATTGGCAACCTGCGCAAAGACTGGAAATGGAGTCCAATCGTGTTGGAGTGGGCATAGTCCAGAATAATATTGCAAGGGGCATGGAGTGAAAGACAGTGATAAGTTCAGTTTGCATATACACACAATAGTTATTTAAAGTTGTGTCCAGGGAAATTATGTTTTAGGAAACAGCCAGGTATTTAATGATGGTCAATAATCCTTATTTTCTTCACCAGCGTCCGCCCAGTTGATTTATTTTTTATTTTTACAAAGGGGATGAACAGGAAGGTGGGTATTTTCGAACCAATGCATAACAAGAGAGCTTGGGTTTAGTTTGTAGAAAAATGGGTGCTATACTGTGGATGTCCCAGTGGGCAATGCAGAGGGATTTGAATGAGATTCTTCTAGCAACAGGAAGCCAGTGCAGGCCTGACTGGGGGTGAGTGTTTGAAAAGTTTCAGCGCTCCGTCTATCATCTCCTTGTGTTTGCTTTGTTTGCCCTAAGTTGGCAGGGTATGCCCAGACGTGGGTCCCTTGCTCACTTTGCCACTGGATTCAAGCTAGCCTGGCTGATGAAGGGTGTTACCCAGAAACCGGTCCCAGGATGCTTGTTTCCGGTTCAGGGAAGACCTGGCTTGGCAGTTCGGGCTGGACTGTTCCCATGAGGCATAGGGCCAAGACTGATTTGCATATAGCTGGGTCTGAACTGAGGTGGTGAAGTGAGCTAAAGAATGATGATGGATTCAACCCAGATCAGTGACTGGGGGGTGAGTGTCTGAAAAGTTTCAGCGCTCCGTCCATCATCTCCTTGTGTTTGCGCAGCTCTGGATTTGTCAGACTTTGCTGAATAAGTGTCTGAAGAAAAGCCCACTATGTAGTCCACTGGCACACTCAAGGTATGATTGGGCTAGAGCTCTTGAGTCCAGGGAGAGTCACGGTGAGAAAAGATAGGCATAGGAGTCTCATATCGAAGGCGGCACTTTTGGTCACTAGGTTGGCCAAAGGCTGGAGTGAATGTTTGAGAGTCCATGATCACACCCAAGTTTACTTCTGTAAAGGTGTTGTTTTGTGTGTGGCGGCGGAGTGGTGATTCAGGGAGGTTATCCACATTCTTTAGGTCAGCGGTGGAGTCATTCTTTTATCGCGCCCCATAAGGGAGGATCTCTGTTCTGGATGGGCAGTTTCTGTAGCATACAAATATGTGCTGCTTGATGGTACAGGCAGAGGCCTGACATATCCAGATTTAAAGTACTTTCCACAAAGATGGGGGGTCTCCCAGTCTCACGCCAATTACAGACTTAAGAGACAGATCCCCTTCCATGCTACCACTCTCTTGTTCCAAACTCCAGACCCCGGCCCTTCGAATTGGCTCTTGTTCTAGGTTTTGCAGACACTCCTCTACCATTCTTGTTTCCAGAGGCAACAGAGCGTCATATCCCACTTTCTTGCCCTCCTGTTAAAGACACACCACCCCCTTCCACCCGCTCCTTTCCAGATACAGAAGACAGGGATGCAAATAGGGGTGCAAATTTGTGCGCAAGATGAGAAAGTAGTCCAAGAGCCAAGGAAAATCGGCGGAGAGGAGATAGATAATTTCTTAACTGGTTGTAGGGGATGGTGTGCGCTATGTGCATTTCCAAAATATATTTGAAGCTGATAATTGAATGAATGCTAAGTTGGGAAGATTTACTGCTGAAACTATTTCATTGGTTCTGAAGGGGACCTGCTGCTATAGTAATTATTTATATATTCATGATGAGGCGTTTCATATTGATGACATATTGACATTTCATGGCATTACTGTTGGTAACTACCTGATGCACATGAATGGTGACAGCAGATAATCTTGCACGGGGAAACCACTAATGTAATCTTGTGGTCACTGTTGAATCTCAGATACTGGTTAGCAACGTAGGCTATTAGTGGCTCAGAAGAAGTTCTTCTTCCAGAGAAGGTTGGAGACTCCTGAACTAGACAACTTTAGTGCTTAGCATTGCAAATATGTGAACGCTCCACTGGTCAATGAGAACCGCACCATTTCTAGGGGCAGGAGAAGTATTAAATATCACCCTCAAAGTTGCAACACTTTGCACTTAGTGCGGTTTGTAAGACTCCTAACTTCGAAGGAGAGTTTCTATATTGCAATCTTACTTTTAGCATTAGGATTTATCCCGTGAATTATTCTAGAAAGCTTGCTGAAATGTGCAAAATTAAATTAAAAAACATTACAAAGTTGTAGTGGAAATCACTTTGCCACTTCAGACATACCTAACATTTCCTTCAATGGTAGTTACTGCAAGGACCTGTGGTTGCAGTACCACAGTCAGTCTTTGAAACCCACAGGCCAGGCTTAGAATTCTACATCATCCGGGAACCACGAAGTTGGGTGTCCATCAGGAGCAACGCTAAAGCATAAGGTTCTCGTTTTTGGTTGAGTGCGGAATCAGGAGGTAAAACCCTTTAACACGGATAACATTGCTACTTGGCTTTAGCTTCTAATTTAGCAGTAATGATGCCCAGTAAAACTGCTGTCATAAGTTGTCAGACATTTAATTTTCTCAGGTTTTTCTGCTACAGAGTTAACAGGTTTTTAGGTTGAGCCTAGCGTTGCAGCGCATGTGCTGCTTGCTTTGCGAGGCATGCAGTATTGACTATGGCGTGGAAGCTCCGCCCACTCTCCGCCCATCTTTTGTATTGGCTTAGGTCCTAAATGCTGCCTTCCCATTGGTTTTAGGCTTGTTAGTCCCTCCTCCTGACAGCCATGTCGTCATTTGTGTCCTTCCATGGCTACTGGCCCCTTTACTGTCAACACTATTATGTTCCCGTGCCTCCCCCGTCCCCTCCCGCAATCCGTGACCTCTCGCCCCCACCACCACCACCCCCCCGCACTCCTGTTCGTGCCTTTTTGCCCGCCTGCACTCCCGTTTCAAATGCAATAGTTCTCGCGTAAATGCGAGTCCTATTGCATTGTAAAGGCTTGTTTTTAAAGTAGTTCGTGCTGACACAGGATGGTAGAGTGTCTGTGCAAAAGCATGTGCAGCTTTTCAATTTTACACGCGCACGATGCCCGGTCGCTAATTACATCGTAATGCGTGCCAGAAGGTCACATTCCTGGGTCTCCTTCGGATGCAAGGAAAATATTTTTCTTATTACAGCCAAGACGAGAGTTGCATCAGAGCCGTGCTATGGGACAGATGCACTGTTGAGTTTTGTGCTTGGGCTAAGGATCGGCTGTTGTCAAGAGCTGACGTTGAGAACTCGCAGAGTTAACCGAGAGTTCTGACCCGCTACGGCAGCCTTCCGGAGGCCTGGCCTGCTCGTGCTGCTCGGTGCCTTCTCATCATTGGATTGGTGAACTTGTGAGTACATCATGGTCTTTTAGTATATGTTGTTTATAATGTTTGCAGATATTTCAGGTTTTGTAGCTCCGTGCACGAGTAGTAAACTCGGTTCAGGGTTTTGCTTTGCACTCTGGGACTTGTAGTCCCTGCTATATAATAGAATAAACAGGTCAACTCGCCTAATACAAAAGATGAACTGGGTAAGCGGTTCAGACATGGGACCTCAGAAATAAAAACAATCCCCGCTGATCTTTTAGAGCATGGGCTGACAAACACGATGTGAAGTAACAATCCAGCTTGCATGGAACTTAATTGCCGCCAACACTTCAGCTAACGCGGCTCTTGTCTCACCTCCAACGACGCACATTATTGTTTCTTGGCAGATCTAAAAAAAAACAAAAACACATGCCACTGTTGGGTGCAGCCGTTTCTGGAAAGAATCGGGCTGCGATTATTTATGTGACAGTGAGTCTATCATTTTGGCCATGGTCACTCCTCTTGGTAATCTTTTGTGATATTGTTCACCTCAGTTGCACACAGAATTACGGACCTGGCACGGTGTTCAGTGAAAAGCATAATGTTGTTTACAAAGTTCGAGGTCAGTCGGGCCTAATTTCACAATCTGCTGCTAAATCCATAGTGTTAGACACAGCAGGCAGAGCGTCTCCTGCAGGTAGCCTGCGTGCTAGCCCAGTGATTGTTGTAATCTGAGCCTAGCTGGCCACCGTCGAGCCTCCTGCGCCTCGGTGGGTCCAAGCCCAGTGGCGTAGCTAGGGGGGGCGATGGGGGAATCGGCCGCTACCACCACCCCCCCCCCCGCTCTTCTATCATTTTGCCGAGGGCGGCAAACGCAGGGGCCGCCACGGGCAGCCTAAGGCCTAGCTACGCCCCTGTCCAAGCCTAATGCTGTGGCAGTGCGCCTGGACCAACCACAACCAGACATGCCAATGCAAATCATGAGCCCTGCCTGGATGTCGAATTAAAGTGCTTAGTGGTGAACATCTTCAAGCCGTTTTTTCCAACAGAGATGGATGCTTAGCTGGTTACTTTATTTTACCTTAAAAACATAATTCATAATGCTATCACACCATAATGTTTCCGAATCTTCCAAGTACTTTGAATAAAATGAATTATGGTCAGGCGAGCTTTTTCTGAAGCTAATTGTAGGAAAGCCCTAGTTATCTTCAAATCAAGCCATAACCTAGGTTAAAATAAGATAGCTTTTCCTGGACAAAGTATACAATGTACTAAAAATGACAAAGTGAAAAGTGCTCTGTGCATTATAATTATAATTGTGCTGGGGCATTCAACGAGATTTTGAAACCAAGTACCACAGTTAGGGATGCAAACAGGAAGTGCACAGTATTTAATCTAAAACGCGTTAAAATCTGTGTTGAGGCTTTAAAATCATAGGAAGGTAGTTCGGGCCCCTCGCTGTCAGTAAATCAAATTGGTACTGAACTGAGGATTTACTTGGATGCTGTGCTAGCCTGGCGTCCTCGAGATTCGCACTATGCGGCCGCTTTACCATGCCCCTATTTGTTGACAACATCTTCTGGGTTACTAAAAGGTTCAGGCAACCCCAGCAAATACAAAGCATTTTTAGGTTGAGCATTCGAGATCTCTTGTATATACTTTAGTATATACTTTAGCAGAGGTCAGTAAAATAACAATCACTTTAGCATTCTCTAGATTCCAGTCCATAGAAATTGTCTTCCACAAACACCCGTAGGCAATAATATTTTTTTCAAATCTTGTATTTTCAGTGATATGACCACCGAAGGCCCTGCTTTTATATTAAAAACAGAGCTTTGGACTATACCATTTCCCGCTGAAAGGCAACATTTCTTTCCATGTGTTCCCATACCTGGCATGTCACACAGTTTGGTGCTTACTTTCCCTCCATGTTAAACAACAGTAGATGTTTCAGCACCGAGGCGAATGTGCTGCATAGCTAAATACATATAAGGTCCTAAAGGCGAGACCGATTGCATTGCAAATGCTTGTTTTTGTTATACTGGTAATGGGGCACATATTTGGTGAGCTCAGATTAGCCTTTCCCTTGTCAGATAAAGAAAAACACATTACACATAGTGGTTTTGCCTCAAAACCTAAAATATGTGGCCATTGCGTTACTAAATCGTTTTGAAGCTTGCTCTAAATGAGCAGCTAAGTATTGTTCGCCATCTACAAATGGTGGATGTAGATTCCAGGGAGCCTGAATACAAGTAATCACAGCGGTCCAGCCTGGAGTTCATCAAAGCTCATGATAACAGACCTCTCTCCTTAAAGCACTATTTGTCTGAGCTCCTTTAATGCACCAGTGTCTGAGCTGGTTTAAATACTGTCAAAGGCAACATGTTCCTTCACAGGAAAGCTCAGTGTTTAATGAAATCAATCAACTACCATAAATGCAGTCACATTTTATAAAGCATGCGTATTTAATTGTGTTTGCATGGCGGCAAGGGGGGAACAAACATTTTCGGAGCAGTTTTAATAATATGGAGCTAATCATTAAGGGAGACGTCTTCAATCATCTGTGTTCCTACAGGAACTGGAAGCAAGGATGTGGGTGTTTTATTTTGTGAGGAAATTCATGTTTGGCCACAAAACAGGTGGACAACCTTGGCATCACAATATATAAGTGCAGGAAAATTCAAGATGGAACTGGTGTTTAAGAGTTTTAGCTTAACCTGGGGCAGAGGTGCTATGGTCTCTATTGAAGGGCTGGTGACATCTGCTGCATTGATGGTCCATATCCTTACAGGGTACTCCATTACATGAACCTGGAAAGGGAATGATGGCTGCACCAGGGGACAAACATATGGCCCGATTGCCCAGGTCCATCTCCTTATTGGGTTCCAAAGTCGATCCTTTTATTGGTTTGCTCTGGCATGGCTGTTTGGAGGGGGGGGTGGGCAGCTTTCATGGTGGCTCAAGCTCCCTCCATACGAAGGAAGCAGGTCAGTTCACCTTGTAAAGGGCAGCTTGTGGAGAAACCAGCTGAGTTTATACCTGGGCCTGAGTCAACTGAATTAGTTGATGCCATAGGGGCCTGAGGGGGTGGTCAACCATGACTGAATGGAATGTGAAATTTTTTTGGTAAGAGATTTTCATGCATTAAGTCCATATGATTCTGTACATACTGTAAATTAAGATAAAAAATGTAATTTTCATGCCGTGTTTATGATGTGTAATAATTCTCTAAAACAAGAATGGGGCAGCTTTAGGTTTATAGAGTGTAATATCTGTCTTGATCTCAAACTGATTGGTCTCGCTATGGTCCTCGACCTGGTATTTGGTAATAGCTGTGCCAACGGCATGCAAAGCATGCATTAACATGGACCAAGCCATAACCGGACAGAAAGCCCTGTAGGTCACGGAAGGGGGTAGGAAATGGAGCAGCACCTTAACACCCCCCACCCCACCAACAACAAAGAAGATCAGATGCGTGCCAAAAGGAAACCCCTGGAGACAAACAGCACAAAGGCAAAGATCCCCCAAGAGGTGTGGACCTCAGTCGATTTGGGAATGGTCAGAGGCAATTTTTGAATGAACCAATGGCATACTGACGTGGGCGTGGAGAGGTAGAATAAAGGTGGATGTTTAGTCAGGGAACCTGAGCTGCACCTACCTACCGGAGCACAGCGTTGGAAGATTTGTCCCACTTATCCAAACCAAGGAAGGCAGAAGCCTAAAGGAATGTCGCAGTGAACACCAATACAGGAGGAAGCAATCACTGCAGTAAATTTAAAGAACCCCAGGCGGCCCGAAGGGGGAGAATTCAGACTCTCAAGCTCTGGGATGCCAATCAGCAGGGCCAACGGGAAAATATTGGGGGTTGCCCAGGATTACAGACTCTGCACTTGCAGCCTAAACAAACATTGGCAAAGTCAACAGTTCTCGCCTATGCAAGAGCTATCAGCTTTGCCAATGTATTTTAGCAATGTTGTACACCAGTGTGGCTGCTCTTCAGCATGGCTAAAAGTCAGTGGCGTGGATGTTCGCCATGAAGTGGAGTGACGAAGAGTGGAGTAGTGAGTCATAGAGTGCAGTGGCATAGAGTAGAGTCACACAGCGTGGCGTACAGTGAAGTGACAAAGTGCACTGGCGCAGAGAGTTGCAGAGTAAAGTGGTGTAGAATGCAGCAGCAAAGAATTTAGCGGTGTAGAATGCAGTGGCATAGATTAGTGTGTTGCATTGCAGACTGCAGTGGCGTAGAGCGCATTGGTGCAGAGTGCAGTGGTGTAGGTTAGAATGGCATAAAGTACAAAGGCGTAGAGTGCAGTAGTGCAGATTAGAGCGACAGGCGCAGAGTAGAGTGGCGTAGAGTATAATGTCAAAGAGTGCAGTGGCATACAGTGCAGTGGCGTAGCGTGGAGTACTGCCGAGTAGAGTGGCGTAGAGTGCATTGGCAAAGAATGCAATAGTGCAGAGTAGAGTGGCACAGAGTGCAGTGTTGCAAAGTAGAATACCGTAGAGTGCAGTGGTGTAGAGTGCATTGGCACAGAGTACAGTGGCACAGAGTAGAGTGGCGTAGAGCAGTGCAAAGTGGTGCAGAAGGGTGGTGCAGAGTAGGGTGCAATGGCATAGAGTGGGTTACAGTGGAGTGTAGTAGAGTAGAATAGGGTTGACTGGTGTGGAGTGTTGCAGAGTATAGTGCCGTAGAGTGCAGCGGCATAGAATTGAGAGGCGTACAATGCGGCGTCGTAGATTTCAGTGAGGTAGATTAGAGTGGTGCATAGTAGAGTACATTGGCAGAGTGCAGTGGTGCAGAGCGCAGTGGTGCAGAGTAGAATAGCATAGAGTGCAGTGGCATAGATAGAGTGGCATAGAATGCAGTGGTGCAGAGCAGAGTGGCACAGAGTGCAGTGGCAAAGTGGTTTAGAGTGTAGTGGCGTAGAGTCGTACAGAGTAGAGTATAATGGCGTGGAGTGGCAGAGTTGATTGGCGCAGAGTGGAGCGGCGCAGAGTGGAGCGGCGCAGAGTGGAGCGGCGGAGAATGCAATATTGCAGAGTAGAGTGTCTTAGAGTGCAGTGGTGTAAATTGGCGCAGACTACAGTATTGCAGGGTAGAGTGCAGTGACAGAGTGGCATAGTGCAGTGGCATAGAGTAGAGTGGTGCAGAGTGCAGTGGCGTAGAGTGGTTAAGAGTAGAGTGGGGTAGAGTGGAGTGGCACAAAGTGCAGTGGTGTAGAGTGCAGCAGTGCAAAGTAGAGTGCAGTGATGTAGTGTTCAGTGGTGAAGAGAACAGAATTGCAGAGCGTCGTAGATTGCAGTGGTGTAAAATGGCGTTGAGTGCAGTGGCATAGACTACAGTGTTGCAGAGTAGAGTGCAGTGACTTAGAGTGCAGTGGCATTGGGTGGAATGGCATAGAGTAGATTGTTTCAAGTTAGAGTGGAGTGGCAGACTGAGTGGTGCAGGATAGAGGGAGGTGGCGTAGAGTGAAGTGGTGCAGGGTAGAGTGTAGTGGCGTAGAGTAGCATCGCGTAATGGCGTAAAGTGGTGTAGAGTGCAGTGGAGTAGATTAGAGTGGCGTACAGTGAATTGGCATAGAGTGCAGGGGTGTACAGTGGAGTGGTACAGAGTAGAGTGTATTGGCGTACAGTGTACTGGCGTAGACTGCAGTGGCGTAGAGTGAAGTCTTGCAGAGTGGCATAGAGTTGAGTGATGTAGAGTGGAATTGTACAGAGTAGAGTGGAGTGGCCTAGATTGGAGTGGTGTGGTGTAGAGTGCAGTGGCAAAGAGTAGAGTGGCGTAGAGTGTATTAGCATAGAGTAGAGTGGTGCAGAGTAGAGAGGCGTAGAGTGAAGTAAGCGGCTTACAGTGCCGTGGGGTAGAATGGAGTAGTACAGAGTAGAGTGCAGTGGTGTGGTGTAAAGCGGAGTGGTGCAGAGTAGAGTGCAGTGGAGTGGTGCAGAGTGGAGTGGCGTAGATTGGTGCAGAGTGGAGTGGTGTAGAGTAGAATATGCATGGTGTGGTAGTACACTTCCATTAGAGACAACACATTTTCAATTGAAATCACCATTACATTTGCACAGACATACAGTTTCACTGATAAAAGTGTACAGCGCACAAACGATAATGTATGGAAATATCATCTAGCGTATTGATTTGTTTTGATCGGTTTAAAATATTGGTTTTCACCACCCTTAAGAATTACTAAAAAATTTGCTTACTTTGTGCTTTTGTAATTCTGAAATATCTGCAGTTTATTTGTAGACATTTAAATTTTGTTGTGTGCTAGATAAAAAATAACATTGTACAACCTTCCTCAAGCACTCCCCCGGGGCCAGCATGATTGTAATCTAAACCCTCTCACTTTGGAGGTCAGCGAAAGAAAAGTAAATACCAAGCTCAATGGAGGAGACAGCCTGACATTTGACCACCATCTTTGAATGTACAGCAAATGTGACAAGAACAAGATTTAAAAACGTGTTTACAGAAATCGAGCACTGGTGGAAGAGTACTGCAAATAGAGTTTAGGCAAGGGAAAGGATGAACTTGAGCTGGACAGCGTAAAACAAATAGCGGCAGCAAACAGAAAGCCAACAAATGTGAGTTACAAACCACAAAGCCAATGCTGAACAACGGGCGGAATGTATTCCCAGGGAAGCTTCCCGAATGTCCCCAAGATGTTAACAAACGAGACAGATGCGATGTCTGATAGGCTTCGACCTAAAAAGGGCTAGGGGCCAGCGATAGGCACAAATGGTTATAGCAAGTTGACAACGACTTTCAGCGCAGACAGAAAGCAGAACATTTGCAGCTAATACCGGGATGTAAAAAGTTTAACATCTGTGTGACTTACAGTGAAAAACAGCATATTTCGCTTTCAAAACACATAGGAAATGACTCAACAGAAAGATGCTGTGCAGTGACATAAGGGTGGGCTGAGGTACATAAAAATGCATGGCTGTGAGCTATGTCAGGCAGTGTGTTTTAAAATCCCCAGAGGAGCGTTATGCTTGCAGCGCCACTGTTCCTCTTTGAACCGGATTTGTAAAGCACGAAAGCACCAATTAAAAAACATGCTGTACAGGGGGGGGGAGCACTTGGGTGAGAGGGGGTGGTATGGGTGGGGACTAGAAGCACATGAGTGACAGACAGCGAGGCTATGGGCACAAAAGCTCACGGGCGAGGGGCCAACATATGCGTAGGTGGGGACTAAAGCACAACAGTGAGAGAGCGCGTCATGGAGCAAAGGGGTGGAATGGGAGAGAAGCACATGAGGGAGACAGCTCACAAACACATGCAATCTCATTGAGTGCTTCAACAAAAAGAAAAAAACAGTACCTGCCAAAATGTGAGCAGTAGAAGGACACAAGTACTTTGGCAAGCTCCAGGGACGTGTAGCCTGTGCACACTAACAAATGAGAATCAAGCACATGAGATTGAGGATGAAGCCAACTATGATAAACAATGGGCGGGTTCTAAGCTCACTGTAAGCTAACATATGGTTTCTTATCTGAAGGTGTTGTTTTGCAGCTTAAGGAATTTTCTTGATTCACATGCTGTGCATTATTCTGCTATCTAGTGGTTGGGCCCAGAATTTTCTCCACTTTTTGATTTTTTTCTGTGTTGGTTGGTGTCGCTTGTGACGTCGTACTGCTTCCCCCGGAAGCTCCCACCTTTGGTCGCCATCTTCAGATTTTGGTTTTTTTTTTGCTTCTTCCATCCATCTTTTTGGTGGAATCGGCAGGTCGCTGGTGAATCCAGAAAATTCTTCAAGCTGCAAAACTACACCTACAGTCAAGAAAGTATACATTTTGCAGCGTGAATCCTTTCTGGATTCACATGATGTGCACTGACTTGGTAGCAGTTTCTAATTTTGTGGTGGCTGGTTTGAAGATGGGTATTGATTAGTAAACAGATGTTTTAAGAACTTTTGTCCTACTTGTGCTTCCTTGTTCATTTGTATATCAATAGAGTAATGTCTAGTGAATATGTGTACTGATGACAACGTTGCTGCCATACAGATTTCCTGCAATGGTGCATTTGCCAGAAAGGCAATGGTTGCTCCATTCTTTTGTGTGGGGTGTGCTTTTGGTGCTACACTCAATTTTTCTTCAGCAAATGTGTGGCACAACTGAATGGTTTGCGCAATCCATCATGCAATTGTGCTCCTAGTTGTTGCATTTTCCCGTTTGGTTTTGTCCTTTCTATGTAGTACAGTATGGCACGTCTTGCGTCTAATGTGTGCAACGTTCTTTCTGTGTGCGTTTTTGGCTTTGAGAAAAAACTTGGTATTTGTATACGTTGATTCATGCGGAACTGTGATATGACCTTTGGTAAGAATTGTAGATCTGTCCTCATGACTATCCTGTTTTTATGAATTTGAAATTATGGTTCTTGTATTGTGAGTGCTTGCAACTCACTCACTCTGCACAGTGAAGTAATAGCTACCAGGAATGCAGTCTTTAAGGTCAGCATTTGTAACAACGCCTTGTGTAAAGGTTCAAAGGGCGCTTTCATTAATTGTGTGAGTACCACATTTAGATTCCTCGTGGGTGCCGGAACCTTCCTTGGCGGTGCTAATTTTTTTGCTCCTTCTAAGAACCTCTTTATTATTGGTGATGTGAAGAAACGTCTTCAAATATGGCCTCTTGTGTAAGCCATTATTGCTGCTAAATGAATTTTTAAAGATGCATAGGTTAGTTTTTCCTCTAAAAGATATGTTAAATGTGAAAGGCAGCTAGAGTCTTCTAAGACCCTCAATGCTGCGCGGTGCAGGGTTCCACCTCTAATTCACTTTGGGTTCGCTATCAAAATAATGAGGCAAGCGCTGGAAACTGGAAGACAAGAAAAAGGTTTATTTCTCATGAGGAGATCACGTCAACTGCAGACACCGGGATGTCTGAGGGAGGTGTTCTGCTGATAACTCCTTTGGCTCTTCCTTTTATACAGGTTTGACACAATGCATTGGTTTCATCAACATGGTTACACAAGCTTGGGGTCCCCGCCCCGGGCAGGTTGTCACACAAGCCCAACAGTAATTCTCTTCCCACCCAGGTCAAACAGACAATCTTATCTTGCAGCTGGACCTTGCTTCAGGGTCTAAAACATGTGAGACCGGCCAGATCTAAGAGTCCGTTCTGTTGATAAAAACAGGTCCCATTGTTGGTAACAACAAGTCTTGCTGTTTGCAGTGCAATAAATCATGTTGCAAGAGTCTTTTTGGTGTTTGGAACCGGTTTGTGTAACTAGGTGCAGTGAGGGGTAGAGTGTCCAAAGGTTTGCCTGAAAACAGAGATGAGAGGAAAAACGAGTTTGTGGCAGCAAGTGGCGCTGAGGTTTGTTGCGGCAAATAGAGGTTATAGCCCCCAGCACACGTACCAGGTCGGTCAGAGGGATGCTAGTAAGGGCAGGGTGAAACAAAGGTGACCAACAGAGTACAAAATGGCTGTGATAGATTAAAATGACTGCAACTTATGTGCACATAGAATTCCACCAGACAAGATGGCGCAGGTAATGTTCACGATTGTCGTTTTGCTTTTAACAGTGGCCCCTTTGAACATAACTAGCCAGCTTGTCAGTCTATTTCGATCTCCATAATGTCCTGTATCTCTTGATCATACATTACTCTCATTTTTGTTAGCTGAGTGTCCATAGTCTTAGGGTGCAAGGTAGTTATGCAAAGAGAACACAAAGGTGGTATACAGTGTATACCCAAACAACAACCACATATTGTCAATACTGGGACCAAGAGAATCATTGATATTTTCCAACCCCACTCCTTCAAGATGCCCCAAAGCCAACTTCCAACTGTCCAAGTCTCTGATCCTTGATGAATTTCTGAAGATAGTCTATGGAGATGTTCGATTGCTTCATAGACAGAAGGTGAATTATCAGGAATGTATACACAGCAGCTGGCACCGATGATGCGGCATGCTCCTCCACGGTCCGCTAGTACCACGTCCAGGACCATGCGATTTTGCAGGGTAACCAGACGGATCGCTTGGAGCTCAGCAGTGTTGTTGGTGAGGATGCCAGCAGTGACGTTCAGGGCGGTCTCTACCGCTTGGGACAGATGTCTGATGGCTCGGCTGTTTGCCATCGGACCCCATAGCGGGACGAGCCCTTTTGCTGCGTCGAGGAACTGTGATGAGGCAGAGTCTGCTTGATCAATGTCTTTAAAACGCTTTTCTCGATGATGCTCTGCAGGGGCTATGTAGGTTGGTGGCAAAACAAAGGCGATGTAGCACGTGCCCCCCCAGTTTCTTGGGAGCCAGGTGTAGGCTTTGGTTCCACAAACAAAGTACATATTGGGTGATGCAACAAGCGCTGGGGGTTGGCAGTGTTCAAAGTCCTTACAATTCTACAGGTGCTGTGACCCACATTCTTAGTCCCACGGCCTTCAATGCATACAAGGCCAGAGACGTTCACCACAGATAGGGCCACAGTCCGTGTTGCAGCAGTTCTTTTTCTTCAGGTAGGAAAATGTGGCTCTGTTAGGATTATTGAACACTTGCATTTCCACTCGTTCTTTGGAGGGGACATTAATCTGGAATGTCGCATTGAAGGTGTGAGGGCAGAAGGGGGCGGCTGTCCTTCCTGTTTTGTTTCGCCAGAACTCGTTGTAGAACTGGGCGATTGTTCCGTCGGAAATGGCTTTGTCTTTGTAACTTTCTTGTAGGAGCATCATCCAGGCAAGGCAAGATCCGTGAATAGAAAAGGGCGAAGGGATGAAAGGGATGGAATGTTCAGTGGCATGTGGTAACAGCCCACAGACCCAACAGTTGGTAGCATTGGTGGCAAGATTGTGCTGGTGCAACATCTGCACGAAAGAATTATTCCAGAATTGGAGCTCCCTCCTTACGTCGATCTTAGGTTGTACCCTTTCCTGGATGGCACCGTGGGGTCGGGAAATTCTGATAGTTCGAGGGTGTCTTCTTGTGGGTAGCAACTCAGAGCTGGTCGGTCTCTCGCGAGTACTTCCTCTTGCACCTCCACCCCTTCACAGGTTGCCAGGGTTGGAGGCACTCGTTTGCAATGATGAGCGTGCAGCCAGTTTAGTTTTCCTTCCACTCGGAGGGCAGTTCGGGTGGTGATCAGGACTTGCCAGGGGCCAGTCCACCTAGGCTCCAGATTCTTCGTTCTTTGGAAGTTGCGAATCAATACATGGTCGCCTGGCTTTATTTCATGTCCCGGGCCCCTGGATACGTCAGGCAAGGCTTGCTGCACTTGTTGGTGGATAATTGTTAGCTCGTTTGTCAATTTATGCAAGTAATCCGACATTAATATGTTCGGGACATCGTTAATGGAGGTGGGTCTTGGTGCCGCCCAAATGCTCATAGGCCTGCCGAAGACCACCTCATACGGGGTCAGTCGGTGTTTGGTTGGGGTGGAGCGCATCGATAACAATGCCAATGGGAGGGCGTCGGGCCATTTCAACCCGGTCGTGGCAACTATTTTGGCTAGTTTTAGTTTCAACGTTGCATTGTGTCTCTCTACCAGGCCCGCTGATTGGGGGTGGAAGACGGTATGGAACTTTTGTTTTACCCCCAACCCTCTCAGTATGTTCTGTATCACCTCGGCTACGAAGTGGGGGCCGTTGTCGCTCCATAAAATTCTGCAAAGGCCGTATCGGGGGAAGAATTCTTTCAGCAATACTTTTGCAGTGACTAAGGCGGTATTGTCGCGGGTGGGATATGCCTCCACCCATTTGCTAAAAGCGCACACAACCACCAGGACATATTTTAGACCAAGGCATCTCTCTAGTTGAATGTAATCCATTTGAAGGATTTCAAAGGGGTGGTCAGGGACTCCAAACCCTCCCCGTGGTACTACTGTCCCCTTCCCTGGGTTGTGTTGTAGGCAGACTATACATTGTTGTACTAGGCGTTTTGCAGATTCTGCTATCTTGACGTTATGCCATACTCTGGTGATTAGTTCAATCATGGGGGTGGAGCCTATGTGTGCTGGTAAATGTGCCATGGTCAATATGGGGATGAGGTAGGCATTGGGTAACAGCCATTTATTTCAGTCTTTAGTTCTCCAGCAATCTTCCTCGTCTTTTAGTCCCACCTTTTCCCACTCGGTCAATTCGTCTTGTGTGCCTGTAGTCTGTATGTCCCTTACAGTGGTCCTAGCGTCAGTCCATCGTTCAGCTTGTGACCTGGTCACATACATTCGTGTCGTAGTTCTGTCTCCTGCCGTGGCTCGGGCAGTAACGTCTGCTAGTGCATTTCCTTGTCCAATGAGATCAGTCACTTTCCTATGTGCTTGGCATTTTATCACTGCTAACTTCTTGGGGAGGAGGACTGCTTACGTCAAGGCGGAGACTAAATCTCCATGCAGGATGGGTGTACCGTGTGAAGTCAGGAACCCTCTTTCTTTCCATAAGATCCCAAAATGGTGAACCACCCCGAAGGCATATTGGCTGTCGGTGTATATGTTAACTGTCGTGTCAGTCGCTAAGATACATGCTCGTGTGAGGGCAATGAGTTCTGCAGCCTGGGCTGAACATTGGGGAATATGGGCTGTTTCCAGAACGGTTCGGGCTGTGGTGACAGCGTATGCAGCTGAGGTGGTGCCGTCGGGGAGTTTGATGCACGAACCATCCACCCATAGTTCTTCATCTGGTTCTAGAAAGGCGGTGTCTCTGAGATCTATTCTACTCTTTGTTTGTTCATCGGTTAGTGTCACACAGTCGTGTAGTGGAGTCACGCTAGGATCATTTTCGGGTAGGGGTAACAGTGTGGCTGGATTGAGGGTGGTGCATCGCTTTAGGGTAATGTGCGGTGCTAGCAGGGTCAACTCATATCCTGTCAGTCGGGCGCTAGTCAAGTGTTGGGGTTTGGTCTGGTTTAGTAGTGTGTCGACTGCATGGGGTACTAAAACAGTGACTGGATTGGAGAGTACTATTCCTTCGCTCTGGCGTATCGATACTGCTGCAGCTGCCACAGCGCGCAGGCACGCTGGCAGCGCTCTGGCTACTGGATCGAGGGTGGCAGAGAAATATGCACAAGGGCGTTGTTTGTGACCAATTGATTGTGTTAGGACAGACAATGCACATCCTTCCCTCTCGTGCGTGTAGAGGAAGAATGGTTTGGAGTAATCCGGGGTTCCTAGGACAGGCGCTGAACAAAGGGCATTGCGTAGTTCTTTAAAGGCTGACTGGCATTCGGGGGTCCAGGGGAGAGGTGAGGGGATGTCTTTAGCTAGGAGGGAGAGCAGGGGTTTGACAATGAGGCTAAAGTTCGGTAACCACTGTCGGCAAAATGAAGTGAGACCTATCAAAGAGCGGACTTGTTTCTGATCTTTGGGGACAGGGGTGTCTAGAATTGTCTGGATCCTGTCAGGCGTGAGTTTCCTCCCTTCTTTGGATAAAAGGTGACCCAAATAGGTCACTTGTGATTTACAGAACTGCAATTTCTTTCGGGAGACCTTGTGACCATTCTCAGCAAGAAAATGGAGTAGTTTGATGGTGGCTGTGACGGCTATTGGTATGGTGTCCGCTGCTAGAAGGATGTCGTCTACATATTGTATTAGTGCCACTCCATCTGGCAATTGTATGGCGTCCAACTGTCTTTTAAGCGCCTGGCTATAGATGCTTGGGCTCTCAGTGTACCCCTGAGGTGCTCTGCAAAATCTGTACGAAAGGGAGTTTAGGGTGAATCCAAATAGATAGCGGCTGTCCTTGTGTATAGGTATGGAAAAGAATGCGTTTTTGAGGTCAATTACAGTGAAGGTGGTGGCAGTGGAGGGGATTAAAGTCAAAATTGTCGTGATGTCGGAAACTACTGGGTATTGTGGCACTACGATTTTGTTTATCTCCCGCAGGTCAATGATGAAGCGGTAGGCTTTTCCGTCTCCCTCTCCCTGTCTCTTTACAATCGGTAGGATGGGACTGTTACAAACGTTGCTCACTACTTCCTCTACCACCCCTGCCTCTACCACAGAGTGTATGATCTCTGTCAGTGTCTTCTCACCCTCTGGCGATATTTTGTACTGCGGTACTTTCGGTAGGGTTGCGTCCTGTCGTATTGTTACGTGTACTGGGTCAATCATCATTCGTCCTACGTCTGAATCAGCCCTAGCCCATAAGTGTGATGGCAAAGTGTCCAGTAGGGATGCGTCAGTCTCGGAGATGGGAAACATGTGCTGAGAAGGGTTCTCTCTATGGCGCTGGGGGTTGTCATACAGGACGACACGCACTCCGTCTGGTGAGCATCTGATAGTCGCATGGAAGTGTTTCAAAAGGTCGAGACCCATAATGGCGTCTGGGGTGTTGGAAGAGAGGAGGAATGTCGTTTCGACGCTATTGTTGTCAAGGTTAAAAGGGATCGGTCGGGACAAAGGGTTGGTGGAGGGCGTACCGTCAAATCCTATTGAGGTCACATGTGAGCCTGACAAGGGTGCCCTTGGAATCAGTCGTTTGGATAGTGCACTACGTGTTGCTCCCGTGTCTACCAGAAATGGCGACTTTGTGCCCAGGACCTCAGCGGTAACATAAGGGCCTTGCTGATCAACATAGAGCTCGACTGGATCCCTCCCTTGCCCCTGGCTGTCCTATGCAAAGTCGTACGTATTGTCATAATCTGTCTGTTGGTACTGATTCTGTTTGGGATGGTCAAATGTGTTCACTCTTCCTGGCCTTTCCTCGCTTGCTTCACTCGCGTACCCTCTCCCACGTCCTCTTCCTCTCTGTCCACTTGCTATTTCCTCGCCCCTCTGCCCCTACCAGCTCCTAACAAAGCCGGGCATTGGGTTTTCCAGTGTCCATATTCTTTGCAAAATGCACATTGATCCTGTCCTAGGTCTTGGCGTCCTACATATGATGTCGATTAATTGTTTCTAGGTGGCTGTACTCTAGGGGTATTCTGCTGGTATCCTCCCCTATATTGCTCCCTTCCTGTATTCGCCCCCTGGAGTTGTGCTACCATTACCCTTTCCTTCAAGTCCTTCTTTTTCCTTTCTGTAGCCCTGTCATCTTCGTTTCTCTGATGCTCATAGTACTGGGCCATTTGGAGAATGTCCGCCGGTTTAGATGCTGCCCAACTACTTTCGCTGGCTTGTAATTTCTGGGATACATCTGGCAGTAGTCCTTTGACATAGTTCTGCACAAATAAGTGGTGTCCGGTTGCGGTGGACATGTCTTGTCCACTGTAATCGGAGAACACCGTTTCAAATCTGGAGAAATACTCTGAGACATCCTCTTGTGGTTTCTGGCGGCACGCGGTTACTATGGACCAGTCTATCTTTTTCTCTGGGATCAGCGTTTTCACTTTCTGCACTATTTTGTCAGGGAGGTCCAATATTGCTTTAACCGGTTTTTGACCAGGGTTCCGCTGTTTATCTAGTGTGTTGAGTTGTTCCCAGGTATGACCAAGCAGTTCGGTATGGTCTATTTTCCTAATCTGTTTCCACACATCTGCTGGCAAACATAACCCGAAGAACAAGTCTATGTCGGCAAGTGTCATTGTTGTTGATCCCAGAGCGGTACCTAGCTCGGTGTAAAAGGCGGTGGGGTTCTTTCGTAAATCCGGTAAAGATTTACGGAACGTCAAAATGTCCTGTCTGTCCCATGGTTGATACACCCAATTGTAGACCACCCTTCCTCTAGCGTCTTGATGGTTCATATCGTCATGAGTCCCTTGTCCTCTAGGAGGTACCCAATAAGGGGCAGCTTCTTTTATCGGCATCATGCTATCTGGTTTTTCCACCGGGGTCCTGCTATCTTAGATGTCCTGTCCTTATCTATCCGTCCTTGTTCCACGAGGTGACGGAATACCTCCAGTGTGGATGAAAAGAGTTCTGTAACATCGTTGTCGCCTTCATCTCCAATGTCTACCTTCCTATAGAGAGCCACTAGCCGCTCGGGCCCTACATCTTGGTACTTCTCTTCATATGCAGTAAGAGTGTGGTAACAGAGACGTACAATAAAGTATCGTTTGCGGTTTTCAACATAGGAGTTGCATATGTCAGTTACATACTCTTCTGTCTCCTTCCTATCTATGAGGGATTTAACTATTTTATCAATGCCTGCTCGCTCATTTTTACTTAATCGCGGGACCCTGGGCGCTCCTTTTTCTTTTGATCCTACCTCTACTACTGTATCCTTTGATGAGACATTTGGTGTGGGTGACTCG
The DNA here is from genome assembly GCA_963921515.1 of Calotriton arnoldi. Taxonomy (NCBI): domain Eukaryota; kingdom Metazoa; phylum Chordata; class Amphibia; order Caudata; family Salamandridae; genus Calotriton; species Calotriton arnoldi. The sequence continues at coordinate 116,024 of CAWUFW010005548.1, read as the reverse complement.
GTGGGAGCAGAGGCGGTGGAGACTGAGGCGATCGTGCCATCTCCGGCTATACTTTGGTGGTCCTGGCGTTGTACTACGGGATGAGTAGGGGCGTAAGGGGGTGGCATGTATATGATTAGGGGACCTAACAATAAATCATCATCTACCCTTTGTTTTGCTGGTAACTTGGGGAAAAGAGTCGAGGGCGTTCTAACAGGGCATTGACCTGATATTTTTGATTCCTGTTCCTTTTTATCGATTTCCTTTTCTTTTAGTTTTTCTTCTAATCTTTTACAGGCTTGGTAAGCTGATTTTCGCGTTTCTTTATCTTGTCTAGCTTCGTCCCTTTTCTTTCTTTGAGCTGCCTCGTTTCGCCATAAACCAAAACTGTCAAACATGGCTGGTCTAGTTTTCTTTTTGTGGAGAGCTAATTCTAACGTTTCTATTTTAGCGGGATCGAAAGATCCCGTCAGTGGCCACTGATTTACCCGGTCCTTCCTAGTGTATTTATGCCATAGTTTGCTATAAGCTACGGTGGCTAATCCATACTTTACGTACATGTCCTTGTTAGGGTGCCTTCCGGCGGTGCCGGCTGACTGACCTCTAACGAACGGTCTGGTCCAAAACAATTACAATCAAACAATCTAGAGAAAACAGGCATGACGTATTTATCGGTCAAAAATGAATATCTCAATCAATCAATTTAGACAAAAAGTCTGCACTGCCTGTCCTTCGCTGCCTGCAAAGAGAGAATATTCCTATTCTTCGTTGTTTGCAAGCAGGGAAATGTCGCAAATAACTCAATATCAAAAAAGGAATACTAGTATTTCAATCAAACTATTCAATCAATCAATCAATTTAAGTCGTTTTTTCACGACCTTACCCGGACCGTATGGACGGTTCTTCGTCTTCCCTTCCAGCGCCTGGTTGTCCTCTCACTCCAACAATCAATGCGGCGTTCCTCTAAGGTCCCAGTCAGGACCGCAGGTCACTCGAGAGAGGTCCGTTCGGAACCGGTGAAGTTCAGTCGATCGGCAGCCAGACAAGGGTCTTCTCAGGCAGGTATACCCCAATCGCTTAGTCGTTCACTCCGTCGTTAGGACCTCTCTACCGGACCCACGCGTCGCTGATGGGCCCCCACGTTTGGGCGCCAATTTGTGAAAGGCAGCGAGTCTTCTAAGTCCCTCAATGCTGCCCGGTGCAGGGTTCCAACTCTAATTCACTTTGGGTTCGCTATCAAAATAATGAGGCAAGCGCTGGAAACTGGAAGACAAGAAAAAGGTTTATTTCTCATGAGATCACGTCAACTGCAGACACCGGGATGTCTGAGGGAGGTGTTCTGCTGATAACTCCTTTGGCTCTTCCTTTTATACAGGTTTGACACAATGCATTGGTTTCATCAACATGGTTACACAAGCTTGGGGTCCCCGCCCCGGGCAGGTTGTCACACAAGCCCAACAGTAATTCTCTTCCCACCCAGGTCAAACAGACAATCTTATCTTGCAGCTGGACCTTGCTTCAGGGTCTAAAACATGTGAGACCGGCCAGATCTAAGAGTCCGTTCTGTTGATAAAAACAGGTCCCATTGTTGGTAACAACAAGTCTTGCTGTTTGCAGTGCAATAAATCATGTTGCAAGAGTCTTTTTGGTGTTTGGTACCCGTTTGTCTAACTAGGTGCAGTGAGGGGTAGAGTGTCCAAAGGTTTGCCTGAAAACAGAGATGAGAGGAAAAACGAGTTTGTGGCAGCAAGTGGCGCTGAGGTTTGTTGCGGCAAATAGAGTTTATAGCCCCCAGCACACGTACCAGGTCGGTCAGAGGGTCAGAGGGATGCTAGTAAGGGCAGGGTGAAACAAAGGTGACCAACAGAGTACAAAATGGCTGTGATAGATTAAAATGACTGCAACTTATGTGCACATAGAATTCCACAAGACAAGATGGCACAGCTAATGTTCACGATTGTCATTTTGCTTTTAACATTAAATATTTTTACACTGTCTTGTCCTTAGAATTTTCCCTATCAGTCCATTTTTAATAAACCAAAACTAGTATCTCTTCCACTTTGCCACATAACACTTTCTTGTTTCTTTTAGAACACTCATTGTGCTTTCTAGTAGCTTTAGATGACCAAACTCTAAGTCTTCAGGAGCCATGCTGCTAGGGGTCAAAGCCTCGGTTTCTGGGTGTAGTATCTTCCCATTTTCCCATTGACAACAGATCCTGTTGTTTTGGTAGTTTTAGGAAGTTCCCTTAGGTTAGTTCCATTAGCTCCGAGAACCATGTTTGTCTCACCCACAGTGGGGCAATTAATATTTGTGTCATTCTGCTTGTCCTGCATTTGCTGGTCACTCTGTCTAACAGAGGAGTGAGGGGGAAAAGCGTATGCAAATGTCCCTGACCAGTCTATTGGCAGTGCATTCCCCACGGAAGGTAGTATGGTTGTCTGGTGGGAAAGTTTTGGCATTTTGCGTTCTGAGGTGTAGCAAAAAGATCTATTGTTGGTGTTCCCTATTTCCGAAAGAGCTTTTTGACTACTCCCTGGTTCAGCTCCCATTCGTGAGAGCATGAGGCTTTTCTGCTCAGTCTGTCTGCCTCATCATTGTCCCTTCCTGATAGATGGACTGCTTGGATTTTCATCTTCCTCTGTATTGCCCATTTCCAGAGTTCTTGGGCTAGCTTTGATAAGGGATGGTATTGAGTCGCTTCCTGGTTGTTGATGTAAAACATTGTAGTTGTTTTGTCTGTTTGAATCAATATTGTCTTCCCTAATAGCTGTTTTTGGAAAGCCCTCAAAGCTAGAAAAACTGTCTTTAATTCTAGGATGTTGATGTGTTGTACTGCATCCTGTTCCTTCCAGACTCCCCGTATTTTGAGTGGTCCCATGTGAGCTCCCCAGCCCATATGTGAGGCATCTGTGTTTATTGTCACTGTTGGAGTTGGTTGTGCAAATGTCCTTCCCGGTGTTATATGTGATCTGTTTCACCACGCTATTTCCTCCTATACCTTCTGCGTGACAAGCACTAGATCGTCCCAACTCCCTGTTGCTTGTGACCATTGGCTTTGTAACAATTCCTGTATTCATCTCATGTGAAGTCTTGCATACAAGATTAAAGTGATGCATGAAGCCATCTTACTCAATAATTTCCCCACTGCCCTCACTGTCAGAACTTGCCCCTTCTGGTAAAACACATTTCTGTCAATAGAGATTGTGTTCCCATTTTCGCTGAGAAAAACCTTCCCCTGTACTGAGTTGATTCTTGCTCCCAAGAAGATAATTTTCCATTTCCGGTTCTGGAGTTGAATTCTCCATGTTCACCGAGAATCCCAGGGTGTAAGGGGTCTTCATCACTTGTTGAGCATCTTCTTTGCACTTGTTGTAGGAGTTTGCTCTTCTTAGCCAATCGTCTAGGTAAGGATATACGTGGATACCCCTTCTTCTCACGTGTGCTGCTACTGCTGCCAGACACTTTGTAAACACTCTTGGAGCTGATTTTATTCCAAACGTCAATACTGTGAACTGACTGTTGTTCACCACAAATCTTAGATATTTTTTTGTGCTTTGCATTCATTGGAATGTGCAAGTAGGCATCCTTTAAGTCTATTGTTGCCATGTAATCCTCTTTTTGCAATTGTGGTATGACCTCTTTCAATGTGGTTATCTTGAACGTTTGTGTTTTTATAAACTTGTTTATGAACCCGAGGTCTAGAATTGGTCATAGAGACCCATCTACCTTTGGGATTAGGAAATATGTTGACTAATTTTCTTTGTTGATTTCTTCAGTTGGAACCTTTTCTATAGCTCTTTTGTCCAGCAATTTCTCTACCTCCTTGAGGAGACGATCAGATTCCTCCTTGGAATGGACCTTCCTTTTTGTTCCCCTTACTGGAGGGAATTTTTTAGTTCTATGCAATATCTAAATTGAATTAAGTTTAGAATAAATTTGTCCTAAGTGATCATCCTCCAATCCTGGAGAAAGTTTTTTTAATCTGACTTCTACTGGGATTGTGTGTAGAAGACAAAAAAGTTCATTTTAGCCTTTTTAACTATTGGTGGATGTGAATGGACATTTGTTGATGGCAAGTCACTTATTGGTAAGGGTTGAGCCTCCTCTTTGTGGCTGCCCCCTTCCTCAGGCTTTTCCACGAAAAAGCTGGCATCCTTGTTGCGGATACTGCCCATTCTGTTGAGTCGTAGTCGACTGGTTGTTATCTTGGAAACCCTGATGGGACGTTCCCCTCTGCCTGAAGGTTTGCGTGAAGGTAATGATCCCCTTCAAATTCCTCCCCGAAACTGCAGTACGCCCATGGATTTAGCAGTCTCCATGTCCTTTTTCAATTGGTTGAGCGTTTCATCCAATGTGCTGCTTCCAAACAATTGCTCTCCGTTGAATGGTGTGTTAAGGATGTTAAACTAGGGGGCGTGGCCGAGCCGAGCAGCAAGATGGCCGCCTAATCTGTCGGCTCTACCGGCCGAGCACAACATCCGCCAGAAATCCGCCCAACATTGCCTAAACTGCAAGATTTAATCGCACATTCCGAAATCGGAGGTTTCGCTGATCAATTTGAGACCTTCCGCGGCCGGAGGGAGAGCGCGGAACGGCCCCAACGAGAATCGGCGTCATTGCGGCCGTGCCCGGTCCGGGACGTTGCGGACGGGCGGACGCGGGCCTGGCCGACTGGGCGCCTCATTGCCTGTGCCTGGTAACTTAGATGGCAAAACATCGAGGTGGAGCATCGGAGAGCAGCTGTGGAACCACAGAAGAGACGAGCACACACTAAGCGCAGAGCTGAGCCTCGTCACGAGACGACATCCGAGGAAGACGGCGACTGCCGCGATATCCCACGCAAGCACGAACGGCGGGAGGCAGCTGCGAAACCCTATCGGTCCCCAACGCGGAGGTAAGAGCACACGACGTGCACAGGACAAAGCGGAACCTCCATGTGGAGAAAGGGCGAGGGGCAGCACCCGGCTACCGAGTGGCCCACCGGGAGCGGGAAGTTGACGGTGCTGGCCATCTGCGGGGCCGGATCGGTGTGCCGGTGAGCTTCGGGACGCAGTGTCCTGTGGTGCGCGAGGCGTCTGCTCCGATTTATAGTACTGGGGGAACAGAGCTCACGGCTGACTGTATGCACAATGAATGGGACACGGATAACTGCAGAGGGCCCCTAGTTCATGTCACAGAGACCTAATGGCAGAGCGCTGACTACGCTCTCAAGACTCGCATTGCAAATCGCAGGGGCCTAACCCCAGTGGAACATAGTAGTACACAAACTAAAGTCGCATCCATAGGAATACACAGCCACCCTGCTGACGAGTAGGCCCAGCGCCCCTGCCGAAAATCGTGTGCAGCTGCACTGCGAGCGGCGTGTTCGGCGCCCAGACACGCGGTGAACAACCAGCTAAGAAACCGGGCTGACAACAAGAGGGAAATTCGGCGCTGGGCGTGGTGGCGGCTCTCCGGTGCACTGACCTGGCACTATAAAGACCGGGTGAAGAAGATGTCTCCTGCTCTCAGGGCCTGAACTCGCATTGGAATCGATAGACACACACATGCAAGTGCGAGTGGATAGAGAGGAGTAGTAGTGCTGAAGAACACACGCAGCGCAGGCACCAGCAAAATAACTAGTACTGCAGCTTCACGCAATATCCCTCCCAGGAACTATTGCTCGTACTCACCTCGACTGGCAGGAAACGCGCAAACATGGGCAAGCCAGATAACAAGCAGCCAAAACTGACCTTTGAGAAGCGCAGCACGAGACACGGTGAAAGTGACCCGGCGTCGCAAACAACTGTCCCAGAGACGCAACTGGAAACGGAACAAGAGGATGACATAAAAACAATGTTCAAAGACGTAAAAGCCTGCCTGAAAGATATTGACTCAAAACTTGACTCCCTCGCGGCACGCATGGACCAGGTTTCACGTAAGGTGGAGAAACACGAAAATAGATTGGACTCATTGGAGACGCGAGTATCGGATCACGACGACAACCAAACGGAAACTCGATAACAGATGCTGCGTATGGACAAAGTACTGGAAGTGATAAAACTGCGCAATGAGGACTTGGAAGCGAGATCCCGGCGCAACAATGTGCGCCTAACGGGCATACCCGAATCGACGAACATCTCAAACATGGAAAAATATGTCGAGGGACTCCTACAGGAATTGTTCGGGGCAGAACTGTCGCCCATGTTCCTCGTAGAGCGCGCCCACCACACGCTTGGCCCGAGGCCACAGCCGGGCACCACCCCCAGAGCTATATTGGCAAAAATATTAAATTACAGGGACACAATTCTGAGGCTAGCACGAGAAAGAGGCACTCTCCAGTATCAAAATAATACAATAGCGTTCTACCCTGATTTCACACAACTGGTCCAGGCAGCCCGCAGGGAATTCATCCCCGCAAAAAAGATCTTCCAACAAATAGGCACGAAATACGCTATGCTGTACCCGGCTAAATTGCGGGTGCAAACAGAAGGTAAACCTGTGTTCTTTACAGTCGCAAAGGACGCATTGAAATTCGCAAAACAACATGCCAGAAAGCTGCAAGACAAACCAAGGGGTAAAGACGCTTCCTCGCAGGAGCAGCTCAGTGACATTGAGTAATGTATGGCCATTTGACTGTGCTGCGATATCTGTGGTTGCTGTTTCTCTATGCCACTTTTCTACAATGCTTGATACACCTAATGTGTTGATAATAGCTCGCATGGCTGTATAGGCATATATAATGCTCGGCCACCCTGTTGGCTTCACGACAGGGCAGTACGCCGGTAAAGCCTTGCCCCCGCTGGGATGATTCCCCACAGCCCCTTCTTAGGTGGCTTATTGTTTAAAGGGTGGGGTTTTGACAGGGATGCACAACCTAATTGGGGGGTTGGTGTGGGTGGGGGAGGGTAGGGTATCGTAGATTTTCTGTGTTATTGTATTTAACAGTTTGTTGCTCATTGTCATGTGCTCTCTATTCCTCACACGATCGGACTTCCATTGGACATATCACACATCACCCTAATGTCCCATCACACACTGGAGGGTACCCATATCGCACAACCAAAGGCACGTCTGATGGCGCAATCGACAATCATAGGATACAGACACCCCTCAGCGTCCACATGTCTCATTTAACATGTCTCACATGGAACGTGCGTGGTCTGAACGACCACAGAAAAACGCGCCTAATTCATTCCCAACTTTCGAGACATTCGGCTGCGATATGCCTCCTTCAGGAGACCCATCTCAGGGGCACAGCCTGTGACAGACTGAAATCCAACAGATGGGGCGAAGTGTTCACCTCATGTTACTCCAATTACTCCCGTGGAGTGGCCACATTAATTAAAAGAGGCACCCCCTGGAAGACCTTGAAGGTAGTTAGTGATACGGAGGGGCGGTACGTTTTGGCTCTGGGAATACTGTTTCACAAGAAGGTCCTAATTGCTAACGTCTACGGGCCTAACGTGGACGACCCCTCCTTCTTCCAGCAACTGTGGCACACCATACAATCCATGGGAGATGCGGCATTGCTATGGGGGGGCGATTTTAATACAGTAATGTCCCTGGGGACTGATAGAGTGGGAGCCTCCCGCACACATCACCCACAAGCAGCCGCTGTCCTAAAACAGCTAATGGAGGACTACGCCCTTGTAGACACCTGGCGAAGCCTTCACCCACACGACCGAGAAGGCACCTGCATTACACAGCAACATAACGCATGGTCGCGACTGGACTTTTGGCTCATTTCTCCTGACTTGCACTCCTGGGTAACGGATGCATCCCACCACGCTCGCACGCTCTCGGATCACTCCCCAGTTACTCTGTCCCTACACATACCTCTACCATATCGCCAGCCTTTCACGTGGCGCTTGCCACCTAACGCACTGCTGGATCCTGCGTTCAAGGAAGAACTACATACACATATCACAGAATACTTTGACAAAAACACGGGGTCTGTGGATTCGGTCGGGACTCTATGGGAGGCGTTTAAGGTGGTTGTTCGTGGACACTGCATCGCGGGGCAAAACAGGGTACTCAGGGATATTAGGGACCGCCTTGGGCGCCTGGAGTCGGAGCTGCACACACTAGAACAACAATATTACGCTACACCAGCAGCTGAGACGCTGGGGCACATTCGCAGTAAACTGACGGCCCATCAGGAGGAGGCAGACAGAGAGGTAAAGTTCCTTCACAAATATGCAATCGCACGGAAATATGGTGAAGGCGACAGGCCCGGGAAGACACTTGCGAACCTACTGAAGCCGCCTAGGGGGGCCGCACTTATTACCGCACTCACCACCACCACCACGAATGAACTGGTACACTCCCCCCCTGACATCTTAAACACCATGCACGACTTCTACTCACAGCTCTACACGTCCCAGGTTACGCCCACAACCTCGATGTTAGAGGAGTACCTAGACTCCATAGCACTTGTGTGGTTCACCAATGTCCACCGTGAATATTTGGACATACCATTCACGGCCGATGATGTGCGCCGGGTCATAGGCGGCATGAGGGCAGACAGGGCGCCCGGACCGGATGGCCTCACCGCGCAATTTTATAAAGAATTTTCCGAGGACCTCGCCCCTCGTCTCCTAGCTGTCTACCAAGAGGCGCTCCAAAAGGAAATCCTCCCAGATTCGATGAGAGAGGCGATTATTATCACTCTCCTCAAACCAGACAAGGACCCACAAAAGAGCGAGTCTTACCGCCCACTCTCACTGATTAATCTTGATGCCAAGATCTTTGCAAAGCTTTTGGCTACCTGACTCCAACCACTGCTCCCAAGGATAGTTCTACCGGACCAATCAGGCTTTGTGCCGGGCAGAGCAACCTCACATAACATCACAACCCTATTCGGGCTCCTGCATTACCTAACACCAACCCTACCTTCGGCTGCAGTGTTATTGGATGCCTCAAAGGCGTTTGACTCACTGGAATGGGGATTTCTCTTTCCTCTGCTCCGAAGGATAGGACTAAGCCCAATCTTCCTGAAGCATATTCAACTACTTTACACACAACCAACGGCGCGATTAAGGGTGAACGGGCTGATATCGGAGCCGATACCCATAACCCGAGGCACTAGACAGGGGTGCCCTCTGTCGCCGCTACTGTTTGCGATAGCGACAGAACCCCTAGCAGCGCGGCTGCGCCAACACCACGTGAACAGAGGGATTGGTCTTACCACCAGAGCACTCACGGTGTCCATGTATGCAGACGACATCACGCTGTACATGGTACATCCCAAAGATAACCTGGCCCCCATGACTAGGGAAGTGGTCCGCTTTGGTGGGCTCTCCGGAGTAAACATCAACTGGAGTAAGTCTGTGATCCTCCCCCTTACATCTGACACGCAGCAATTTGACACTGAATACCCGTTAACATGGGCCTCTGAACCCATCCGATATCTGGGGGTGTGGCTCACCAATGACCTGCATGATATATGGAGAGCTAATTATGGGAAGGTAGTGACATGGATTGAGGACAGGGTCCGGAGGTGGAAGACGCTTCCCCTTTCGCTGGCGGGCCGTATAGCAGTAGCTAAAATGATAATATTGCCCAAACTGCTTTACCTGTTTGTGAATGTGCCGCTCCCGATGCATTTTTTTAGACGCTTAAAATCGCTTATGATCGAGCTGGTGTGGGCTGGGGGTCAGCCACGAATAGCCTGGGAAATTTTGACACTGCCGCAGGAGCAGGGAGGGTTGGCGGCCCCGGATTTTGCGCTGTACGCCTATAGTGCTCAGGCGCAATTTTTGCACTTCTGAGTCCACCCCACGCCATACCAACCACACGTGGCCATAGAAATAGACCGCGCCGCTCCCCTACCAATATCGACTGCCCTGTTTCAGCCATATAAGCGCCCGTGCAGAGAAATAGATACTGTACAGGTTCTGAGATGGGCACGTAAAAGAGCACGCTTGGAGATACTATATGCTCAGTCTATGCCCCTTTTCAATAATCCTATGTTTCCACCTCTCATGGAACGCAAAGCATAGGAACGCGCAAACGTACATAAAATAACAGTGAGCGGTGATCTGTTCCCTGAAGACACTTTTCTTACACTTCAACATATGTGTTCCCCTGCAGAGCCCTCAGCACTTGACATGCTGCTGTACTACCAACTCCGCGCATCCTGCAAGCGCAAATTCCCCACCTTTCCGGGGCCTCCGCCTTCCCTGCCGGCGCTTGAGAATCTGCTGGCGGTGGAATCGGGACAAAAACTTATATCACGCATCTACAGACACACTCAAAAGACCTCTCCAATCACAATCCCCCCCTCCCGTGCGGCTTGGGATGTGGAGCTGGGTACGCCTCTCACAGATGAACAATGGCGGCTCAGCTGTCAACAGTTGGTGCGCCTTTCGCCCAATTACCGCCTCAGGCTCATCCACTTCAAATACTTACATCGCTTTTATCGCACTCCAATACACCTGCATAAAATGGGACTCAGGGAAGATGACTGTTGCTGGAAATGCGGCACTCCCCTCGCAACCTTCCTGCACTTAGCCTGGAGCTGCAGACCCATAGCCAACTACTGGCTTGAAGTCTATAAGCATATTAAAGATATCGTTGGCTTGGATCTTCCCCTCACGCCCCTTACGGCCCTGCTTGGGGTGCTGGAGACGGTGCCCCCTAAATCACGTAAACTACCAGCAATGCTCCTCCTGATGGCCAAACGTCAGATAGCTTTACACTGGGGGGCAACTAGGCCCCCGCTCACGAAAGACTGGATCACACAGGTCACATATTGTAAGACACAGCTAGCCACCTATTGGGAACTCCAGCCGACCAGGTCCCGACCTACAGACATCTGGGAACCATTTGTTACCTGATTAAATGCTAGAATGACGGACGATTAATGTATGGACTCCTTGTTATGCGCCACCGCTGCGCCACGTCTTGGATTGCAAAATATGGATTTGTTGTGGGGTGCGGGGTTGAGATGCTCCGTTGCGGAATTGTAAGTTATGATGCTCTAGATGGTAGTCAACATTTGACAGGCTTTCCAATGGGTAACTCGTGTGACTGGTGGATATGTCGGATCAAACTATTACAGTATAGCACTGCAATGTATGTTGACTTTTTTGTTTTGTATTGTTTTTGTTATGAAAATGAAATAAAAAGCAATTTAAAAAAAAAAAAGGATGTTAAACTAGACTTCTGGCTTGAATTCCGAGATTCTCAACCAAGAATGGCACCTGAGCGTGATGCCCATCATCATCTGTCAGCCTGATGTATCGGCTGCATTCAATGCAGATTTTGGCGATATTCTTGCCACTTTCTGCCAGATGTGCTGTCCTCTTCTTGTACTGCTCCAAAAGGTATTTCATTAGTTCACCCATCTCCTCCCAGTGTTGATGGGCGTGTCTGTTGAGTAGTGCATTTGAATTAGCAATGCGCCAGTGGTTAGCAGCACTACGTTCGACTTTGCGTCTCGTTGGGCCATCCTCTTGCGCTCTTTATCTGAAGGCGGCCCAGAGGTTGATGGAATGTCGGCCCTTTTCCTTGCAGTAGATGTTATAATAGAGTCAGCAGGTACAGTGCCTTTACTATATGCAGGGTCCTTTGAAGAGTATTTATACTTTGTCAGTCCTTGGAGTCACTGCTGTGCAATTGGTTGGTTCCGTGAATGATTCCCTGCAGTGGTCTAAAACACTAGGGAGCATGGGCGGGCAGCAATTGATTCCTTACTTGTGTTGGCACCAATATTTACAGCAGAAAACAATTATGGTTTGTCTTCTTCCAGCTGCACCCCATATTGCTCAGCAGCCTGCTTTATGACCTGATTATACATCCCAATGCCATCTGGAGGCAAAGGCCTCGATGGATAACTACCACTCCTTCCTCTGGGCAATCTGCTTCCAGGTCTTTCCACTGGAGTTCATTATATTCAGACTCCTCCTAACCCAGATACGTCCCCTCCTGAAATTCTCCTTCCTCTTCATAGAAGAGTTCTTCCTTCGCTTCTTGAGACTCCGGTGCCAATGGTGGTTTGTTTCCTCGACCTCCTTCTCTGTGTGCTCCTTCAGTGTCAAAGTTTTCACTGGTATTCTGAAGCTCTTCAGACTTTCCTCAAAGTCCCTCTTTTTCTGGAGAAGGGCGGCCATTTCGGCCTTGAGGCATCTCTTTTTTCTCTCGACTTCGGCGGCCCGTTCTTCGGAGTCAAGGCTCGCTGTCTTCCTCTTCGGTGTCTAAGAGTCTTTCGACAACGTGTTGGTCATCGAGCTTTGATGGTCAGCTCTCGACCACTCTAATTTTGATGCCGAAATGTCTTTACCTTGTCCATCCTTCGACGACTTGGGTTTTTCAGGAGTTTTTCCTCCAACAGAATGAGTCTCGAGGGATCCGTGGGGCTCCTTGTCTCTGGGCGTGCCTGCGGTCGGCAAATGCTACGACACCAAGGCTTCCTTCAACATCCTAGAGTCAGATCTTTGTGACTCAGACATTTTATTTGAGGTCGATGGATCTCTTACATCGGATTTCTTTATCTTTTGGTCGCCTGGCCTTCAATGTCAACAATCTCCAACTGATGTTTCCCTTTCAGCTTACTCGAGAGACCTAGGTTTCTCAGGGATGGAGTCGTCTGCTGGCCCTGCATGGTGTGATGGGCGACTCTCTGTCTCCCTCTCTCTCCCTCACCCCCAGTGTTTTCGACGTAAACACAGAGCAGGCATTACAGTCTTCGCTTCGGTGCTCTATGAGCAGACAGAGGTTGCCGACCATGGGTTTGTCCTACGGCGAGAAATTGTGGTGACAATTATTGCTAAACTGGAAAGGTGTCTTCTCCGTTAGCCAAACAGGGAACCCCATGAACGGACATTCTCAAAAACTTTGCTGAGGGAATCTCGTCTTTTTCTGCAGATATCACTTCCTGTACCTTATTGGTGGTAGTGTTCTTCAATTTCGCTGAAGTTTTAGACAAACCTTTTCAAAAACATCTTCGAAACTTCTTCCTCATATTGGAGCTCCTTCAGCAAGCATCCAGACCCAGCGGCGGAAAAAAAGAATATGAAGATGGCAACCAAAGGCGGGAGCTTCCAGAGGAAGCAATACGACATCACAAGGGACAACAAATGGGGGTAGGGCGATGCCCACCAAAGAAAAAATCTAAAAGAGAAGGACTACAAAGAGGAGAAAATTCCGGACCCAACCACTAGATGGCTGAATAACACAGAATGTGAATCCAGAAAAGATTCAAGCTTTTGATAGAAATTCCTTTGTTTGTGGGCTTCAATTTCAAAACTTTGATTGATTCCATATTGAACCAATATAATAACAGAGTTAGAAGGACATAACTCCCCGTAACTACAAATTCTATTTTTAGATACAAGGAAGTAACATACCTTGCTCCATTTTCAAATTTGTTGTTCAAATGAGTTCCTTGTGAACATTGTTAGTTGGCTAACTAGCTATACCCAGTTCGCAGGGACATATGGGTTGCTCTTGTTCCTTGTTAAAATAAAAAAAAAGTATCTGACAAGCACTGTCTCAGGCGAGACCTAAAGGGTACTCCAGGCTGGCTCATGGCTCATTCATTAAGAGGCATTCAGTGCATCTTCACTGGGTAGTGACAAATTCTGCATTTTCTCTTTCCTGAATAACCTTTTTTCTATGTACAATTTTACAACACAGTGGAACCCCACAAACCTTTTGACAGAAACCAAACAAGACCTGGAAGTAGGTCATTTTGCTGAACACACTCCATTTGGAAATATAATTTATACTCTCAAGAATAGGGCTATGAAAAGGAGTCTGAAAACAGTTTTTCATTATAAGAAGTGAACTTAAAAGTCATACACAGCAAAATGTTTCCTAGTAGACACTTTTGATGTAGGGCAACATTTTTGTTGCATTTGTTCTAAAAAAAACTATGTTTGTGTACATCTTTACTTTCTGAATAATTAAAGCTGTAAAACCAAAAAGTAATCATGGCAGCAAAGTAAAAGAAATAAACACCCAAGTAAAAGACTAACACATCCAAACAGCACACACTTCTTAAATTAAACCAAAAATACATAGATCAGAAATTAAAATCTTGTACAAGCAATTTAAAAACATTTTGGAACACACACACTGGCTCTTACTTTGTAACAAAAAAAACTATTTGGTGCTTCATTACCAAAACCTAATGGGAACATAAAAGTGACAACAGAACCATCCACCAGATGCCCTTGCCGTGATGGACAGCCAGTAGAATTAATGGCAATCCATGAAAAGGATATGAAAGCCACTGACGGAAGGGACTCGACTGAAAGTCCACTTTCTCGATGTATCTTTATTGCACTTTTTTGAAAACTTGTTCACATAAAGCCTTTCAGAATGCAAACTTTGTCAGCAGCCTCCTCCAAAAAGGATGTCTTTAACAGAAGGTCCTTTCATTGTTGACAAGATACTAAGGGCACATTTTGTATGAAATTACTTTGACTAGTTTGGGATTTTCACACGTTTGAGGCTATATTTAGACACTCCATAAGCATAGTGTCACATACGCACACAAAGGAGAGGATTTTCAAGAAAGGGGACAAAGGCAGTATTAAAGCCATGAACCACAAAAAATGCAGCAGCCTGTTCAGAGTAAACTCAATCAATCAATCAGGGATTTGTAGAGCGCACTACTCACCCGTGAGGGTCTCAAGGCGCCGATTTCAAGCTCTGTGCATTTTTACAGACGTGTTTACATAACCACCAAGCCCCACACATCATCTTTGCGCTGATCACTTCATGTAAGCCTGCTTGCACAAACGCTGCATAACCTCAGCAGTTTCTTTTAGCAAAATGTGACTTCAGTTGTTTAGGAGAGAACTTTATAGGCCTCATATAATGATGCCATGGTAAAAGCCCCACCTTTGACTCTTGCAGAATTCGGAATTACATCCCCAGGCATAACCTCAGATCAGCACACCTCAATCTCTTAGAGGTGCCTACATTCAATAGGGAGAGACTGGGGGAACCAGGTTCTCTGGGCTGGCTCCCAGTGTTAAAAGCAAAACGACAATCGTGAACATTACCTGCGCCATCTTGTCTGGTGGAATTCTATGTGCACATAAGTTGCAGTCATTTTAATCTATCACAGCCATTTTGTACTCTGTTGGTCACCTTTGTTTCACCCTGCCCTTACTAGCATCCCTCTGACCGACCTGGTACGTGTGCTGGGGGCTATAAACTCTATTTGCCGCAACAAACCTCAGCGCCACTTGCTGCCACAAACTCGTTTTCAGGCAAACCTTTGGACACTCTACCCCTCACTGCACCTAGTTACACAAACAGGTTCCAAACACCAAAAAGACTCTTGCAACATGATTTATTGCACTGCAAACAGCAAGACTTGTTGTTACCAACAATAGGACCTGTTTTTATCAACAGAACGGACTCTTAGATATGGCCGGTCTCACATGTTTTAGACCCTGAAGCAAGGTCCAGCTGCAAGATAAGATTGTCTGTTTGACCTGGGTGGGAAGAGAATTACTGTTGGGCTTGTGTGACAACCTGCCCGGGGCGGGGACCCCAAGCTTGTGTAACCATGTTGATGAAACCAATGCATTGTGTCAAACCTGTATAAAAGGAAGAGCCAAAGGAGTTATCAGCAGAACACCTCCCTCAGACATCCCGGTGTCTGCAGTTGACGTGATCTCCTCATGAGAAATAAACCTTTTTCTTGACTTCCAGTTTCCAGCGCTTGCCTCATTATTTTGATAGCGAACCCAAAGTGAATTAGAGGTGGAACCCTGCACCGGGCAGCATTGAGGGTCTTAGAAGACTCGCTGCCTTTCAAAAATTGGCGCCCAACGTGGGGCCCATCAGCGACGCGTGGGTCCGGTAGAGAGGTCCTAACGACGGAGTGAACGACTAAACGATTGGGGTATACCTGCCTGAGAAGACCCTTGTCTGGCTGCCGATCGACTGAACTTCACCGGTTCCGAACGGACCTCTCTCGAGTGACCTGCGGTCCTGACTGGTACCTTAGAGGAACGCCGCATTGATTGTTGGAGTGAGAGGACAACCAGGCGCTGGACGGGGAAGACGAAGAACCGTCCATACGGTCCGGGTAAGGTCGTGAAAAAACAACTTAAATTGATTGATTGAATAGTTTGTTTGAAATACTAGTATTCCTTTTTTGATATTAAGTTATTTGCGACATTTCCCTGTTTGCAAACAACGAAGAATAGGAATATTCTCTCTCTTTGCAGGCAGCGAAGGACAGGTAGTGCAGACTTTTTGTCTAAATTGATTGATTGTGATATTCATTTTTGACCGATAAATACGTCATGCCTGTTTTCTCTAGATTGTTTGATTGTAATTGTTTTGGACCAGACCGTTCGTTAGAGGTCAGTCAGCCGGCACCGCCGGAAGGCACCCCTAACAAGGACATGTACGTAAAGTATGGATTAGCCACCGTAGCTTATAGCAAACTATGGCATAAATACACTAGGAAGGACCGGGTAAATCAGTGGCCACTGACGGGATCTTTTCGATCCCGCTAAAATAGAAACGTTAGAATTAGCTCTCCACAAAAGAAAACTAGACCAGCCATGTTTGACAGTTTTGGTTTATGGCGAAAAGAGGCAGCTCAAAGAAAGAAAAGGGACGAAGCTAGACAAGATAAAGAAACGCGAAAATCAGCTTACCAAGCCTGTAAAAGATTAGATGAAAAACTAAAAGAAAAGGAAATCGATAAAAAGGAACAGGAATCAAAAGTATCAGGTCAATGCCCTGTTAGAACGCCCTCGACTCTTTACCCCAAGTTACCAGCAAAACAAAGGGTAGATGATGATTTATTGTTAGGTCCCCCAATCATATACATGCCACCCCCTTACGCCCCTACTCATCCCGTAGTACAACGCCAGGACCACCAAAGTATAGCCGGAGATGGCACGATCGCCTCAGTCTCCACCGCCTCTGCTCCCACCGAGTCACCCACACCAAATGCCTCATCAAAGGATACAGTAGTAGAGGTAGGATCAAAAGAAAAAGGAGCGCCCAGGGTCCCGCGATTAAGTAAAAATGAGCGAGCAGGCATTGATAAAATAGTTAAATCCCTCATAGATAGGAAGGAGACAGAAGAGTATGTAACTGACATATGCAACTCCTATGTTGAAAACCGCAAACGATACTTTATTGTACGTCTCTGTTACCACACTCTTACTGCATATGAAGAGAAGTACCAAGATGTAGGGCCCGAGCGGCTAGTGGCTCTCTATAGGAAGGTAGACACCGGAGATGAAGGCGACAACGATGTTACAGAACTCTTTTCATCCACACTGGAGGTATTCCGTCACCTCGTGGAACAAGGACGGATAGATAAGGACAGGACATCTAAGATAGCAGGACCCCCGGTGGAAAAACCAGATAGCATGATGCCGATAAAACAAGCTGCCCCTTATTGGGTACCTCCTAGAGGACAAGGGACTCATGACGATATGAACCATCAAGACGCTAGAGGAAGGGTGGTCTACAATTGGGTGCATCAACCATGGGACAGACAGGACATTTTGACGTTCCGTAAATCTTTACCGGATTTACGAAAGAACCCCACCGCCTTTTACACCGTGCTAGGTACCGCTCTGGGATCAACAATAATGACACTTGCCGACATAGACTTGTTCTTCGGGTTATGTTTGCCAGCAGATGTGTGGAAACAGATTAGGAAAATAGACCATACCGAACTGCTTGGTCATACCTGGGAACAACTCAACACACTAGATAAACAGCGGAACCCTGGTCAAAAAACGGTTAAAGCAATATTGGACCTCCCTGACAAAATAGTGCAGAAAGTGAAAACGCTGATCCCAGAGAAAAAGATAGACTGGTCCATAGTAACCGCGTGCCGCCAGAAACCACAAGAGGATGTCTCAGAGTATTTCTCCAGGTTTGAAACGGTGTTCTCCGATTACAGTGGACAAGACATGTCCACCGCAACCGGACACCACTTATTTGTGCAGAACTATGTCAAAGGACTACTGCCAGATGTATCCCAGAAATTACAAGCCAGCGAAAGTAGTTGGGCAGCATCTAAACCGGCGGCCATTCACCAAATGGCCCAGTACTATGAGCATCAGAGAAACGAAAATGACAGGGCTACAGAAAGGAAAAAGAAGGACTTGAAGGAAAGGGTAATGGTAGCACAACTCCAGGGGGCGAATACAGGAAGGGAGCAATATAGGGGAGGATACCAGCAGAATACCCCTAGAGTACAGCCACCTAGAAACAATTCATCGACATCATATGTAGGACGCCAAGACCTAGGACAGGATCAATGTGCATTTTGCAAAGAATATGGACACTGGAAAACCCAATGCCCGGCTTTGTTAGGAGCTGGTAGGGGCAGAGGGGCGAGGGAAATAGCAAGTGGACAGAGAGGAAGAGGACGTGGGAGAGGGTACGCGACAGACAGATTATGACAATACGTACGACTTTGCATAGGACAGCCAGGGGCAAGGGAGGGATCCAGTCGAGCTCTATGTTGATCAGCAAGGCCCTTATGTTACCGCTGAGGTCCTGGGCACAAAGTCGCCATTTCTGGTAGACACGGGAGCAACACGTAGTGCACTATCCAAACGACTGATTCCAAGGGCACCCTTGTCAGGCTCACATGTGACCTCAATAGGATTTGACGGTTCGCCCTCCACCAACCCTTTGTCCCGACCGATCCCTTTTAACCTTGACAACAATAGCGTCGAAACGACATTCCTCCTCTCTTCCAACACCCCAGACGCCATTATGGGTCTCGACCTTTGAAACACTTCCATGCGACTATCAGATGCTCACCAGAAGGAGTGCGTGTCGTCCTGTATGACAACCCTCAGCGCCATAGAGAGAACCCTTCTCAGCACATGTTTCCCATCTCCGAGACTGACGCATCCCTACTGGACACTTTGCCATCACACTTATGGGCTAGGGCTGATTCAGACGTAGGACGAATGATGATTGACCCAGTACACGTAACAATACGACAGGACGCAACCCTACCGAAAGTACCGCAGTACAAAATATCGCCAGAGGGTGAGAAGGCACTGACAGAGATCATACACTCTTTGGTAGAGGCAGGGGTGGTAGAGGAAGTAGTGAGCAACGTTTGTAACAGTCCCATACTACTGATTGTAAAGAGAGAGGGAGACGGAAAAGCCTACCGCTTCATCATTGACCTGCGGGAGATAAACAAAATCGTAGTGCCACAATACCCAGTAGTTTCCAACATCACGACAATTTTGACTTTAATCCCCTCCACTGCCACCACCTTCACTGTAATTGACCTCAAAAACGCATTCTTTTCCATACCTATACACAAGGACAGCCGCTATCTATTTGGATTCACCCTAAACTCCCGTTCGTACAGATTTTGCAGAGCACCTCAGGGGTACACTGTGAGCCCAAGCATCTATAGCCAGGCGCTTAAAAGACAGTTGGACGCCATACAATTGCCAAATGGAGTGGCACTAATACAATATGTAGACGACATCCTTCTAGCAGCGGACACCATACCAATAGCCGTCACAGCCACCATCAAACTACTCCATTTTCTTGCTGAGAATGGTCACAAGGTCTCCCGAAAGAAATTGCAGTTCTGTAAATCACAAGTGACCTATTTGGGTCACCTTTTATCCAAAGAAGGGAGGAAACTCACGCCTGACAGGATCCAGACAATTCTAGACACCCCTGTCCCCAAAGATCAGAAACAAGTCCGCTCTTTGATAGGTCTCACTTCATTTTGCCGACAGTGGTTACCGAACTTTAGCCTCATTGTTAAACCCCTTCTCTCCCTCCTAGCTAAAGACATCCCCTCACATCTCCCCTGGACCCCCGAATGCCAGTCAGCCTTTAAAGAACTACGCAATGCCCTTTGTTCAGCGCCTGTCCTAGGAACCCCGGATTACTCCAAACCATTCTTCCTCTACACGCACGAGAGGGAAGGATGTGCATTGTCTGTCCTAACACAATCAATTGGTCACAAACAACGCCCTTGTGCATATTTCTCTGCCACCCTCGATCCAGTAGCCAGAGCGCTGCCAGCGTGCCTGCGCGCTGTGGCAGCTGCAGCAGTATCGATACGCCAGAGCGAAGGAATAGTACTCTCCAATCCAGTCACTGTTTTAGTACCCCATGCAGTCGACACACTACTAAACCAGACCAAAACCCAACACTTGACTAGCGCCCGACTGACAGGATATGAGTTGACCCTGCTAGCACCGCACATTACCCTAAAGCGATGCACCACCCTCAATCCAGCCACACTGTTACCCCTACCCGAAAATGATCCTAGCGTGACTCCACTACACGACTGTGTGACACTAACCGATGAACAAACAAAGAGTAGAATAGATCTCAGAGACACCGCCTTTCTAGAACCAGATGGAGAACTATGGGTGGATGGTTCGTGCATCAAACTCCCCGACGGCACCACCTCAGCTGCATACGCTGTCACCACAGCCCGAACCGTTCTGGAAACAGCCCGTATTCCTCAACGTTCAGCCCAGGCTGCAGAACTCATTGCCCTCACACGAGCATGTATCTTAGCGACTGACACGACAGTTAACATATACACCGACAGCCAATATGCCTTCGGGGTGGTTCACCATTTTGGGATCTTATGGAAAGAAAGAGGGTTCCTGACTTCACACGGTACACCCATCCTGCATGGAGATTTAGTCTCCGCCTTGACGCAAGCAGTCCTCCTCCCCAAGAAGTTAGCAGTGATAAAATGCCAAGCACATAGGAAAGTGACTGATCTCATTGGACAGGGAAATGCACTAGCAGACGTTACTGCCCGAGCCAAGGCAGGAGACAGAACTACGACACGAATGTATGTGGCCAGGTCACAAGCTGAACGATGGACTGACGCTAGGACCACTGTAAGGGACATACAGACTACAGGCACACAAGACGAATTGACCGAGTGGGAAAAGGTGGGACTAAAAGACGAGGAAGATTGCTGGAGAACTAAAGACGGAAATAAATGGCTGTTACCCAATGCCTACCTCATCCCCATATTGACCATGGCACATTTACCAGCAAACATAGGCTCCACCCCCATGATTGAACTAATCACCAGAGTATGGCATAACGTCAAGATAGCAGAATCTGCAAAACACCTAGTACAACAATGTATAGTCTGCCTACAACACAACCCAGGGAAGGGGACAGTAGTACCACGGGGAGGGTTTGGAGTCCCTAACCACCCCTTTGAAATCCTTCAAATGGATTACATTCAACTAGAGAGATGCCTTGGTCTAAAATATGTCCTGGTGGTTGTGTGCGCTTTTAGCAAATGGGTGGAGGCATATCCCACCCGCGACAATACCGCCTTAGCCACTGCAAAAGTATTGCTGAAAGAATTCTTCCCCGATACGGCCTTTGCAGAATTTTATGGAGCGACAACGGCCCCCACTTCGTAGCCGAGGTGATACAGAACATACTGAGAGGGTTGGGGGTAAAACAAAAGTTCCATGCCGTCTTCCACCCCCAATCAGCGGGCCTGGTAGAGAGACACAATGCAACGTTGAAACTAAAACTAGCCAAAATAGTTGTCACGACCAGGTTGAAATGGCCAGACGCCCTCCCATTGGCATGGTTATCGATGCGCTCCACCCCAACCAAACACCGACTGACCCCGTATGAGGTGGTCTTCGGCAGGCCTATAAGCATTTGGGCGGCACCAAGACCCACCTCCATTAACGATGTCCCGAACATATTAATGTCGGATTACTTGCATAAATTGACAAACGAGCTAACAATTATCCACCAACAGGTGCAGCAAGCCTTGCCTGACGTATCCAGGGGCCCGGGACATGAAATAAAGCCAGGCGACCATGTATTGATTCGCAACTTCCAAAGAACGAAGAATCTGGAGCCTAGGTGGACGGGCCCCTGGCAAGTCCTGATCACCACCCGAACTGCCCTCCGAGTGGAAGGAAAACTAAACTGGCTGCACGCTCATCATTGCAAACGAGTGCCTCCAACCCTGGCAACCTGTGAAGGGGTGGAGGTGCAAGAGGAAGTACTCGCGAGAGACCGACCAGCTCTGAGTTGCTACCCACAAGAAGACACCCTCGAACTATCAGAATTTCCCGACCCCACGGTGCCATCCAGGAAAGGGTACAACCTAAGATCGACGAAAGGAGGGAGCTCCAACGACCAGGCCACTAACTAAGTCAAGGTCTCAGATCAGTAGCACAGTCAAACAACGCTACCAGGAAAGCGCCAGACAAAAGTCTGTGGTCCTAACAGTTGTTGAGCTCCTCGAAAATGATGGAAGAAACTGAACACCTGCAAAACCACCGCAAAGACACCAAGACTGCTAACCTGCACAGCACAAAGACAATTGCACTTGTAGCCGCATTTCTCACCTGTCTCCTGCTAATGGTCGCACTCTGGATCATTGAAGAGAATGCACCTGCATACAGAACATTGTCACCCACCATGCAACCAACCACCAAGAAAGAACACTACCTGGTATCACTACCGCCACATCTCCGAGAACGACGCAAAGAATTCTGGAATAATTCTTTCGTGCAGATGTTGCACCAGCACAATCTTGCCACCAATGCTACCAACTGTTGGGTCTGTGGGCTGTTACCACATGCCACTGAACATTCCATCCCTTTCATCCCTTCGCCCTTTTCTATTCACGGATCTTGCCTTGCCTGGATGATGCTCCTACAAGAAAGTTACAAAGACAATGCCACTTCCGATGGAACAATCGCCCAGTTCTACAACGAGTTCTGGCGAAACAAAACAGGAAGGACAGCCGCCCCCTTCTGCCCTCACACCTTCAATGCGACATTCCAGATTAATGTCCCCTCCAAAGAACGAGTGGAAATGCAAGTGTTCAATAATCCTAACAGAGCCACATTTTCCTACCTGAAGAAAAGAACCGACTGTGGCCCTATCTGTGGTGAACGTCTCTGGCCTTGTATGCATTGAAGGCCGTGGGACTAAGAATGTGGGTCACAGCACCTGTAGCATTGTAAGGACTTTGAACACTGCCAACCCCCAGCGCTTGTTGCATCACCCAATATGTACTTTGTTTGTGGAACCAAAGCCTACACCTGGCTCCCAAGAAACTGGGGGGGCACGTGCTACATCGCCTTTGTTTTGCCACCAACCTACACAGCCCCTGCAGAGCATCATCGAGAAAAGCGTTCTAAAGACATTGATCAAGCAGACTCTGCCTCATCACAGTTCCTCGACGCAGCAAAAGGGCTCGTCCCGCTATGGGGTCCGATGGCAAACAGCAGAGCCATCAGACATCTGTCCCAAGCGGTAGAGACCGCCCTGAACGTCACTGCTGGCATCCTCACCAACAACACTGCTGAGCTCCAAGCGATCCGTCTGGTTACCCTGCAAAATCGCATGGTCCTGGACGTGGTACTAGCGGACCGTGGAGGAGCATGCCGCATCATCGGTGCCAGCTGCTGTGTATACATTCCTGATAATTCACCTTCTGTCTATGAAGCAGTCGAACATCTCCATAGACTATCTTCAGAAATTCATCAAGGATCAGAGACTTGGACAATTGGAAGTTGGCTTTGGGGCATCTTGAAGGAGTGGGGTTGGAAAATATCAATGATTCTCTTGGTCCCAGTATTGACAATATGTGGTTGTTGTTTGGGTATACACTGTATACCACCTTTGTGTTCTCTTTGCATAACTACCTTGCACCCTAAGACTATGGACACTCAGCTAACAAAAATGAGAGTAATGTATGATCAAGAGATACAGGACTTTATGGAGATCGAAATAGACTGACAAGCTGGCTTGTTATGTTCAAAGGGGCCACTGTTAAAAGCAAAACGACAATCGTGAACATTACCTGCGCCATCTTGTCTGGTGGAATTCTATGTGCACATAAGTTGCAGTCATTTTAATCTATCACAGCCATTTTGTACTCGGTTGGTCACCTTTGTTTCACCCTGCCCTTACTAGCATCCCTCTGACCCTCTGACCGACCTGGTACGTGTGCTGGGGGCTATAAACTCTAGTTGCCGCAACAAACCTCAGCGCCACTTGCTGCCACAAACTCGTTTTTCCTCTCATCTCTGTTTTCAGGCAAACCTTTGGACACTCTACCCCTCACTGCACCTAGTTACACAAACAGGTTCCAAACACCAAAAATGATTTATTGCACTGCAAACAGCAAGACTTGTTGTTACCAACAATGGGACCTGTTTTTATCAACAGAACGGACTCTTAGATCTGGCCGGTCTCACATGTTTTAGACCCTGAAGCAAGGACCAGCTGCAAGATAAGATTGTCCGTTTGACCTGGGTGGGAAGAGAATTACTGTTGGGCTTGTGTGACAACCTGCCCGGGGCGGGGACCCCAAGCTTGTGTAACCATGTTGATGAAACCAATGCATTGTGTCAAACCTGTATAAAAGGAAGAGCCAAAGGAGTTATCAGCAGAACACCTCCCTCAGACATCCCGGTGTCTGCAGTTGACGTGATCTCCTCATGAGAAATAAACCTTTTTCTTGTCTTCCAGTTTCCAGCGCTTGCCTCATTATTTTGATAGCGAACCCAAAGTGAATTAGAGGTGGAACCCTGCACCGGGCAGCATTGAGGGTCTTAGAAGACTCGCTGCCTTTCACACCAGTGTTTGGAACTCTCTCCCAGACAACTTAAGAGCTGCTACCTCCTACAAGCATTTCAGAACCTTATTAAAAACATAACTTTTCAGACAAGCCCTCGATTAACTGCCTCTTCACTCCGCTTCTAGTGCTCTCAGCGCCATGAAAGCTTTCGGTGAACTCAACGTGCGCTATAGAAGTTCTTTATAACATAACAAGATCTCCAAGGTAAACTTTACTTAAAAATCACTTTTGTCAAATCAAAGTATATAGGTTTTCTGAAGAAAAAAATTTGAAGGGACTTTATGGTTAAGATTAATAAATATTTGAAACGAGAACCACAAGAATTCCCGCTTACTCTAAGCTACACAAATATATTTTATATTATACTGTTTTACAAGATGCGTGAAAGTGAAACATTATCCCAATCATTTTTGTGACTGGTTGATGCCTGTCTCTGCTAAACATGTTCGCTCAAAGAAATTCCACTGTAAACACAAACCTGTAAATTAGCAGGTAGATGTCAATAGTAATGTCCGTAATTCCACAGGAGTGATGTCCTAGTACAGGTTGCAGGAAGAAAAACCTGTTAACCGATACATATACCATGCCTATACCGCCTGTCCCTGGAGCCCACTGGTAATGGCCTTCAACTATGACCTGCAGGCTCTCGGTACAGGTTTACAGCTTATGCCCACTTCTGCAACCCCCAAACCACGCCAACTACAGGTCCTGTGCCCAGTTTTCCTTATTCTGTTTGTTAAGCTTTGCCAATGTTCCAGTAACTTAACAAGTATTTTGGGCACCTGGTGTGTGCATAAAAAAATAGTATTTAACCATGTGATTATGTTTCCAAATCTGCTAGCTGAAGCACGTAACAAATAACGCTGTCCTAGAAGGTGGCGAAGAAACTGCAACAGGCTATGCGAACCACTTAAAGGCTTAGAATCAAAAAATCTGCTTGTTTGACAACCATATTTCAATTTCGGAGGCAAATTCCAGTTCTGATTCATTGTGAATGGCCCGTTCACAATGCAAACTGTCAATTTATCATTACTTTTCTGTTGGGAATTCAAAACCATTTAACTGATTTACAGCAGGTCATACAAAAATAACAAGCATTGAAAATGCAATTGGTCTCGCCTTTGATTAAGTTAAAGCCATCTGCTTTGCTAATGGTATTGTATGCCAAGCAAATGGCTTTAACTTAATGAAAAGGCGAGACCTATTGCATTTTTAATGCTTGTTCTATTCGTCTAACTCTCCCATGTCCTCTCCCCCTACAATCCTTGCCAAACATCCCTTCTACCTGCACCTATCTTTAGTGAGGGCTAAACAGCTTTAATTTGCTCTGTAAAGCCTTGACGTGGTGGACGTGGTGGTGGTGGACGTGGTGGTGGTGGTGGACGTGGTGGTGGACGTGGTGGTGGACGTGGTGGTGGACGTGGTGGTGGACGTGGTGGTGGAGGTGGACGTGGTGGTGGAGGTGGACGTGGTGGTGGAGGTGGACGTGGTGGAGGTGGACGTGGTGGAGGTGGACGTGGTGGAGGTGGACGTGGTGGTGGTGGACGTGGTGGTGGTGGACGTGGTGGTGGACGTGGTAGTGGACGTGGTGGTGGACGTGGTGGTGGAGGTGGACGTGGTGGTGGAGGTGGACGTGGTGGAGGTGGACGTGGTGGAGGTGGACGTGGTGGAGGTGGACGTGGTGGTGGTGGACGTGGTGGTGGTGGACGTGGTGGTGGTGGACGTGGTGGTGGTGGACGTGGTGGTGGTGGACGTGGTGGTGGACGTGGTAGTGGACGTGGTGGTGGACGTGGTGGTGGACGTGGTGGTGGACGTGGTGGTGGACGTGGTGGTGGACGTGGAAGTGGTGGTGGACGTGGAAGTGGTGGTGGACGTGGAAGTGGTGGTGGACGTGGAAGTGGTGGTGGACGTGGTAGTGGACGTGGTAGTGGTGGTGGACGTGTAAGTGGTGGTGGACGTGGTAGTGGTGGTGGACGTGGTGGTGGACGTGGTGGTGGACGTGGTGGTGGTGGACGTGGTGGTGGTGGACGTGGTGGTGGTGGAGATGGGATGTGGTGGTGGACGTGTACGTGGTGGTGGACGTGTACGTGGTGGTGGTGGACGTGGTGGACGTGGTGGTGGTGGACGTGGTGGTGGTGGACATGGTGGTGGTGGACGTGGTGGTGGTGGTGGACGTGGTGGTGGTGGTGAACGTGGTGGTGGTGGACGTGGTGGACGTGGTGGTGGTGGACATGGTGGTGGTGGACATGGTGGTGGTGGACGTGGTGGTGGTGGACGTGGTGGTGGTGGACGTGGTGGTGGTGGACGTGGTGGTGGTGGACATGAATATGCAGATTAGATTGTTCAAACACTTCCGGGAGCAAAGGGCATTCTGGGCTCGGAGGCAGATGTTGCACAGGAAGGGATACAATAAAAAGAGACACCCGAGGATCTGCCCCACTGAATCACACAGTCATTTAGACCATCGCAGTATTGAGGTGATGAATCACCCGCCGGGGGGGGGGGGTGTAATAAAATGCACTTTCCATACGGTGTGTCCTTGCACCCGATTAACCCTTATGTGCGCGATAATGACCAATTTGATAACTCCCAAGCCTGCCTCGCCGAATTCCACCTCGTGTCTGTTTTCCCACCACGATGCACTCGCTTCCTCACTCCTGTGGGCTCTTCCTCATGGCTGCTTTCTCTCTTCCTCACCGTACTTATCTCCCTTCCATTCTCTTACTTCTTTCTTGCTCCGGCACAGTCTGGTGATGTTATGTTAAACGTTTGATAGAGGGCACAGCTACCCTTGGACGTCAATTTCACCAAAATGCCTGGGGTAACGGAAGTGACTTCACATGCCCCTTGACCTTCACTTTCACTCACGCATACATATGCTTATACACACACACGTTCACATACACACACTCTGCCTACACACGCTTTGTTCGCCCTAAGTTGGCGGGGGTATGCCCAGACGTGGGTCCCTTGCTCACTTTGCCACTGGATTCAAGCAAGCCTGGCTGATGACGGCTGGAATGCCAGAAACCGGTCCTAGGATGCTTGTTTCCGGTCCAGGGAAGACATGGCTTGGCAGTTCGTGCTGGACTGTTCCCATGAGGCACAGGGTCAGACTGATTTGCATATGGCCATGTCTGAACTGGGGTGGTGGAGTGAGCTAAAGAATGATGATGGATTAAACCCAGATCAGTTGACTGGGGGTGAGTGTTTGATTGGCTCAAACGTTCCGTCCATCATCCCCTTTTGTATCGCTTTGTTCGCCCTAAGTTGGCGGGGGTATGCCCAGACGTGGGTCCCTTGCTCACTTTGCCACTGGATTCAAGCAAGCCTGGCTGATGACGGCTGGAATGCCAGAAACCGGTCCTAGGATGCTTGTTTCCGGTCCAGGGAAGACATGGCTTGGCAGTTCGTGCTGGACTGTTCCCATGAGGCACAGGGTCAGACTGATTTGCATATGGCCATGTCTGAACTGGGGTGGTGGAGGGAGCTAAAGAATGATGATGGATTAAACCCAGATCAGTTGACTGGGGGTGAGTGTTTGATTGGCTCAAACGTTCCGTCCATCATCCCCTTTTGTATCGCTTTGTTCGCCCTAAGTTGGCGGGGGTATGCCCAGACGTGGGTCCCTTGCTCACTTTGCCACTGGATTCAAGCAAGCCTGGCTGATGACGGCTGGAATGCCAGAAACCGGTCCTAGGATGCTTGTTTCCGGTCCAGGGAAGACATGGCTTGGCAGTTCGTGCTGGACTGTTCCCATGAGGCACAGGGTCAGACTGATTTGCATATGGCCATGTCTGAACTGGGGTGGTGGAGGGAGCTAAAGAATGATGATGGATTAAACCCAGATCAGTTGACTGGGGGTGAGTGTTTGATTGGCTCAAACGTTCCGTCCATCATCCCCTTTTGTATCGCTTTGTTCGCCCTAAGTTGGCGGGGGTATGCCCAGACGTGGGTCCCTTGCTCACTTTGCCACTGGATTCAAGCAAGCCTGGCTGATGACGGCTGGAATGCCAGAAACCGGTCCTAGGATGCTTGTTTCCGGTCCAGGGAAGACATGGCTTGGCAGTTCGTGCTGGACTGTTCCCATGAGGCACAGGGTCAGACTGATTTGCATATGGCCATGTCTGAACTGGGGTGGTGGAGTGAGCTAAAGAATGATGATGGATTAAACCCAGATCAGTTGACTGGGGTGAGTGTTTGATTGGCTCAAACGTTCCGTCCATCATCCCCTTTTGTATCGCTTTGTTCGCCCTAAGTTGGCGGGGGTATGCCCAGACGTGGGTCCCTTGCTCACTTTGCCACTGGATTCAAGCAAGCCTGGCTGATGACGGCTGGAATGCCAGAAACCGGTCCTAGGATGCTTGTTTCCGGTCCAGGGAAGACATGGCTTGGCAGTTCGTGCTGGACTTTTCCCATGAGGCACAGGGTCAGACTGATTTGCATATGGCCATGTCTGAACTGGGGTGGTGGAGTGAGCTAAAGAATGATGATGGATTAAACCCAGATCAGTTGACTGGGGGTGAGTGTTTGATTGGCTCAAACGTTCCGTCCATCATCCCCTTTTGTATCGCTTTGTTCGCCCTAAGTTGACGGGGTATGCCCAGACGTGGGTCCCTTGCTCACTTTGCCACTGGATTCAAGCAAGCCTGGCTGATGACGGCTGGAATGCCAGAAACCGGTCCTAGGATGCTTGTTTCCGGTCCAGGGAAGACATGGCTTGGCAGTTCGTGCTGGACTTTTCCCATGAGGCACAGGGTCAGACTGATTTGCATATGGCCATGTCTGAACTGGGGTGGTGGAGTGAGCTAAAGAATGATGATGGATTAAACCCAGATCAGTTGACTGGGGGTGAGTGTTTGATTGGCTCAAACGTTCCGTCCATCATCCCCTTTTGTAACGCACACATTCACTCTTACATAAACACACTCAAAACTGCAAGCACGCACAGAGCATACATACATTTAAAAGCACATTATTACTTATCTCTGCTGCCAGGGAAAGTCATATTCCAGCTATTTTTACTCAATTTTAATGAAACTAATAGCAAATAACGTAATATTATTCACTATTTGTATAATAAAAAATGGACACAAAACGAGGCGAGTAAAGCCCCCACCGACGTCTATAAGGACGAGCTGCTTCTGTTCCTGCCACTGATTTTGCAACTGCTGACGTTAGGGGTCCAAAGGCAGTGCCAGGCATCACAAGGGGCAGGCGACCCCTAAATGTTATCCATGAAGCTACCCAAGACGGGCTTCCTTGATGAAAAATTAATTCTGGGCCTCAAAATGTGCTTATGCCCACCACTGCCAATCACTGGCGCAAATGAAGCGCCGCGCTCCTCTCCAAAAGAGCACAGTAGCTAAAATGGACACAACCCCACTTCTGATGATTGCAATTTTTTTTAATTTCACCCAGGTGAAATGACCTGTCAAGACACTCACTAGCTCTGCATTCCTTCTGTGAATCGGTAATTGCATTAGCACACCTGTTAGTGGTAGGATTGATGCAGAGTTACACTTAGATGATGGACAACTAAGCTGCTCCACTTCCGACTTCAATGCAAGCCCCGTATGCACTTCTACATAGCCCTTCGAAGCACCCGCTGAGATGCAGGACCCCACTAATGCAACAATACTACTTCATAGCAAAAAAAACTAGGAGGTGAGACTTGGTGTAAACATAGAAAATGGGGGGGCGGGGAGATCAGAGGCGCGTGTTTTACATAAAGGAAACGAGAGATCGGCCGGAGTGGCCGGGGTTACAGAGGCGCAGGGCACGGAGAGCGAGAGAGTGAGTGTTAGCGGGGCGTGGTGGAGAGGGGCGGGAGGGGGGGGGGGGAGGACGAGAGACGGCGAGGAAAGGTAAAAAAGAGGAAGAAGAGGGAGAGCGCCCGAGAGTAAGATAGCGCGTATGAGAGCCATAGAAAGAGAGCACGAGAAATGTGTATATTGAGAGGGGGTGCAGAAAGAGAGAGTGTGAGTGAGAGCGAGGGAGCAAGAAAGGCAGAGATCCCACCAGAGATGAGGGGAGAGAAAGATGAGAGCGCAGGTGTGAAATAGCGTGTGCGAAACAGAGACACCCCGAGAAATATAAATATATATATATAGAGAGAGAGAGCGAGAGAGACCAAGATTGTGGGTGGAATGGCGATCCTATGAAATTATATTTGTACAATATATATATATAAATACATATAAATTGAGAGACTATGATTGTGTGTGGGATGGAAATCCTGTGAAATTATATTTGTACTATATATATATATATATATATATATATATATATATATATATATATATAGATAGAGAGAAAGGGAGCATGCGCACACAGTCGGTGAGGGGAAACGAAAGAGATGCAAAGGGGGGCGAAATGCACTAGAAAATGGAGATTGAGTGTGACAGAGGGAACGAGAGGGAGGAGTGAAATGGCGAAGTGCGAGAGTGAGAGGGGCGGTAAGGATACGAGGGAGGGAATGGAAAAGGATGTGGAGAAATAAAGGGAAGCAATGGAAAAGACTGACGAAAAGGAGACAAAGAGTGTGTGAGGGGAAAGACTCGACATGAACCGGTGTGGAATAAGGTGATGACGTTGGAGCGCGCCTAGCTCTGAAAAGGCAAATCACTGAATGCAAGCACTACAAGCAGAGGCTGGGCGTGAAGCCTACACAGACATCATTTAAAAGTGTTTTTGTTTTAAATTGACCTGTGTGTTCCAGGTGCATGTTCCTGCCTCAGGCTCCCCTTCGCGCTCCACCTCATCCTTTCCACCAGCCCAAGATTCGTCGACTCGACTCGGGTTCAAGCCGCTTTATCCGCTGCTCACCCATCGCCTCCACCGTGTTTCACGTATGTCTTCTCCAATCGTGATCCCCACTAGCTCCCTCTGCAGGGGCCTCCTATTTGTACCTCTAATGTTGCCCTCTTTCCCAACCTTCACTGATCACTCCCCACACCTCTTCTCTTTCCCCCTTCTCTCTCTTCCTCTTCAGGCCCTCCGTGCCCATGCATCCGCACCCCCACATCTCTAGCTTTCGTTACACCCCCTCTCCCTTTCTGGCCCCCTCTCTCCCCTTTGTTCCTCTCGTCTACCAACATCTGACTCGCTGCCCCTTTAACTCCATCTTTCGCCCAAACGACGGATGTCCAATATTACACATCGAAATATCATATGTCCCACTTCCGCAAACATTATAACACATTACCCACATAAACTTGTAAATGTACACTGCTTAAAGGCCAGTGAGCGAATTCAAACAGCGGGTCCTTTCCAATACTGATGTTTCACAATCGAAATCTTTTAATCAAACTGTTTACATATCAAATAACAATCGAGTCCAGATTTGCACCCGGGTTTACTTGACGTCTCAGCAGACTTTAAAACAAAAGCATCCCCGGCTCGGATCTGGAGAGACCGGAAACAGCGCCGTGTTAGCCCCCTTTACCGGGAGAGCAACACCTCCACTCTTAAACAAGCGCGGTCCCGAAAGTGAAAGAGGACCGCGCTCTTGTCTTTATGGGGCCATGTGTTTAAACACATGGCCCCATAAAGATAAGAAAGTGCTTTGCGACAGACGCAAAGCAGGCAAGCCAGTCTGGGTGGGCCGGACAAAAAAGCGAAAAGGAGGCACCCCAGAAACCTTATTTCCAATGGCAGCCCACCGTTTAACATAAACGGTGACGCAAGCCAATGGGAATAAGGGGCGGGGCTTCAAGCCCTTTTCTCAAAGTCCTCATCTGCAATAAATCTCGCAGAGCGAGCTGCGCATGTGCGCAGCAACGTAGGCGAGACCTAAAAAATGCAATGGCCTCTATATGCAAGTTCCCTGTAAATTCATCCAGATTATTTATCAATTATTTACTAACAGCCCTATAACGTATCCAAACTGCAGGATAGAAATTACGTGCATTTCCTTTTTTTGTACATTTTTGTATACATTGGTCAAGTTGGGGTGCATTAATTGAATCAATAAATAACATCTGGAATTGACTACTTGTCTCAGACGTAACTACGGAGCTGCTGCCAGACACTCTAATCAATATACTGCTCAGTGATCTTTCTTTTGGACTGCTAGAACCCGTGCCCATTGACCGAATCGTCATGAAACTTAAAAAAATTAATAATTATAATATACCTTCACATAAATCTAATCTTGGAAAGCATTTCTCTGATGATTGGTCATGGTGGAAAGAGGACATCAAAATTTGCATTTTTTTAATGTGCTCTACCTATTGACACCAAACCTTTAAAAGAAGTTCAAGGTTGCCACTTTGAGATCCCATTTTGGTTTGATACAAATCAGCTGAGCAGTTTCTTAAAAGTCCACTAAGGGTCAAAATGATTATAGGTACATGATGGGCTGGCTCTCAAACCAAAATTGGACTCTGGAGCCGTCTTCTGATTGATTGCCAGGACACAAACTGTTTTGCTCTGGCAGCCATTTTCAGGTTCACCAAACCGGCATTTGGTGGCATACTTTGTTGGGAGTGCTGTTGCATTGCAACAGGTTTTAAAAATATATCTTTTTCAGACAAAAGTATATTTGGCTAGAGAGTCCTTAATCCAAGTTTAAATCCACATATTTTCCTCTATGCCAGACTAGAAGGAAGACCGTATTAGCCGATACCTCCAAGTCTTGTAATAACCCTGCATGCAGTAACAAAATGTACTGATTCCATTTAGTCCTGTCCAACACGAAACAAGACTGTATGTACAGGCTACTTACCAGCGTTTGGGTCAAGAAAATACAAACGCTGTAAAAGCTTTCTGCCTTTGTACACCGACGCACCCAGAGTAAAGGTAACCAACCTGCACAAGCACAAGGCCTCTGATGTAATGGAGTAGCCAGCTGGGCCCTTTTGTTATTGGAGTGTATGATGCTTTTTAATTTTATATATATATATATATACACACATACATACACACACAAACATACACATATATCATTTGTGTAATTGTGAATTTTTCTACGTCTTACTTTTCCTGCTCGTGATGTATTCTAAATGTTTTTCCCGGTTTTCTACGTTTGTCTGTCTTATGTTGCAATTGTCATACCATTATGTGCCGTGTGCAGCAGGGCTGATGGTCATGTTCTCAGCGCAACACCGGTGTGTACTGGTACACAGTGGGACTGCAAGCAGACCATTGAGAAAATACATAGCTTATAACTTCAGATCATTTTGACGAACCTACACATAGCCTTGAGAAATCAAAATGTGTCTGCTTAAGATTGTACTTGGAAAGTTTCAGGCAGACTGGGCTGGGGAAGAGAAAGTTATATGTGGAATATGCATAGTTCCTTGTCTACTTTTAATTTCCCATAGGAAATTATTGGAAACCGAGGAACCCAAAACCGCTGCCGTTTCCTGTGGGAACCTGTGTCATGGGTAATGGGCACACGCCATGACTGAAGTGCCTTAGTCCCAGTACCCACCAGCCAGCTGTACACGGAGTATTGCAGACATGGATACAGCGCATGTTGCAAGCCATGCCCTGTGCCCAGTACCAGCGAGGCCCTGCAAGTATTGTATGAATGGGTGCTGGGCACATAATATGGTTTAAGTCCATGACCTGTGTCCAGAACACATAAGTGGGTACAAGGGACACTGGCACGGGGCATGGTCGAATGTACATGGCTACAAGCTATGCCCTGCGAGGGCAGCAGGCAAGGGTGCTGGCAGACCATCCCATGTGGTTCTCTTGGTAGTGGACAAAGTAAATGATTACAAAGTCAAATAAATTTACTTTAAAAAATGCGATTAATGGGACCTTCTAATTCTATACTAAGATAAAATACCGGTCTAAATTGAAGGAAAAAAAACAGCAAAAAAGTGGAAATATTTCAGAGCCTTCAGTTGAAGGGCGCAAAGGGTCGAAAACCTAGGAGTCACATTCCTTTGCCAGTTATGGTTATCTATGTAACCTTAACCCGCAACCCCTAAACACTGCTCATGAACATATGTGGCATGATAGATTACATACCTTATGACATCATGTAAGATGCAAGCCATGGCCTATGTGCATGGTGCACGGGCCTTGTCTGAATGACATTCCACATACATGCTGGGGGACATTGGTCTCGTGTATGTAGATCGCAAAGGTCATGACCCCAGGTAAAAGGTAAAGTGAGACAAGCAGTATTTTGGAACTTGTGATGAGCATTAAGTGGGGAAAATGTGCTAGGGTTCGAAAATTCCTCCTTGGTCTGTCAGTCAGGGTGCAAGGGTGACTGTTAAGGCATTGTTGCTCTCTGTAGTAACTTTGCTTGCACATATCCTCCCACACATTCCTCCCTCGCCTCTGCCTCCTCCACTTAAATCGCAGTGCCCTACAGGCAGCTTAAAACATTTCCGCCCTCTAAATTCACGTTGAAAAAAAAACTTAAACCGCAAAAGCCGTCTGATCAGCTACAGATCTCCGTGCCCTCGAGCCCCACTCCAACCTCAGCCCTGTTTCGTACCGCGCCGCCAAGGCAGTCAGTCCTTCTGTCACCGCCTCTGCCTGGGCGTGGCCTGGGTCAGAGGCGCGAGCACAGGTGATCAGAATACAGACCTCACTAGACACGGCTCGAGCACAGCAGCTTTAAAGGCGGCTCCCATGCAGGTCCCTACAAAGCACAGGGGCACTGGATGCAGGGGTTTACGGGGGATGCGGCATATGTTTTTAAGCTCTCGATCGATCCCCCCCACTGTATGATACAGTGCTCTGGAAGGGGGCCTGCCAGCGGTTCCACTGGGTCTTTCTTTTCTGCCCACGGGGTGCTGTTCTTTCTTCGCTTTCTCTTCATGGGCACTGCTCATAGAAGCATCAATTTATACTTATGGGCTCCCCCACTCCCGCTCTGTGGAGTGCCCTATGACTGCATCCAGTCACCAGCTGCCTTCCAATGACAGTGAACCACATCTCATCCAAGGATGGCTCCATACGTGAAGCACCTTCTTTAAAACAAGCATTGGTAAAAGCAATAGGTTTGCTATGTGATTAATAATAAGCTGATTTTTGTACTAAGTTGTAGCTTGGTGAACAGTTGTGCAATATAATTACTGAAACTCCATAAAAGTGTTATGACTTGTTTATTGAGAAAGCCAATTTATTGTGCAGTAACTGGTGGTGATATAATGCGGGGAGATTAGGTAAAGCGCAGAGGACAAAGGGAAAAAAACACATGCAGTGGACAAGCACGCTGGAGCTTTGGGGCCTGTGCCACTGCACTTGCTGCACCATGCAAATCATATCCGAAGGCCCTGCAAGATAGCTGTGCTTGTGACTTCTTGTTTAGTAGCAACATACAGCAATGATCAATGTGCAGTGGGTATCCTGGAACTTTTGGCCCCTGCGCCACTGCACCTGCTGCATCATCCAAATCATAGCCCTAGTGCCTGCACGATAACTGTGCTTGTGACTGCTTGCTTAGTAGCAACATATAGCAATAATCAATGTGCAGTGGGTTTACTGGACCTTTTGGCCCCTGTGCCACTGCACCTGCTGCACCATCCTAATCATGGCCCTGGTGCCTACAAGGTAACTGCTTGTGACTGCTTGTTTAGTAGCAACATACAGCAATGATGGGTGTTCAGTGGGTTTCCTGGAGCTTTTGGCCCCTGTACCACTGCACCTGCTGCACCATGCAACAGGGTCATCCAAGGGACTGCCTTGGCGACTGTTCATGGAGATGAAACTGAAGTTGAACCACTTGCAAAGAACGGTGCGCCACAGCACGTCTCCCGGTTCCTGCTTCTGTGGCAGGCTCTACCTCCTCCGAGGAGAACGAGACACACCCAGCAGCGGGAGATAAAGCGGGGCTGCATTGAGCGGGGTTTGCGAGGAGCGGCAGCGAAGTTACCCAGACGCAACTGCTGAAGGAAGGGGGGGGTCCGCACTGAGGGAGGTTTCTGCAGTGCGTCTATCTGTACCTCCTTTGAGGAGAATGAGACACAATGAGCTTTAATATTTATGTATATATTTAGCAATTTTGTGTGGCATTCAAGCACAAATTACGGTATAAGAGCGCTTTAGACTGCAATAAATGATACATTAGGGATTATCTGTAACAACAGCAGCGGATGAGTGGTGGGCAGTCAGAACATGAGCCGTAGACAGAGGGTCGTGTTGAGGAGGGATGGCTAGGAGCAGCGGCGAAGTGACCAAACCGCGATTGCAGAAGGAATGGAGTGCCACTGAACGTGCAAAATGAAAAAGCTGTGGTACTGCTTTGTGTGAACACGTCTAACAGCAATTATTTAAGAAGTAAATCAATTATTACGGTTTTAAAGTGATTTCAATGATTTGTAATCTGATGCGATTTTGTAATGGCCCTGGTAAAGTAGCTGCACTTGTGACTGCTTGCTTAGTAGCAACATAAAGCAATAATCAGTGTTCGGTGGACTTCCTGGACCCTTTGGCCCCAGTGCCACTGCACCATCCAAATCATGGCCCTGGTGCCTGCAAGGTAACTGCGCTTGTGACTGCTTGCTTAGTAGCAACATATAGCTATAGTAGGTGTTAAGTGGGTTTCCTGGACCTTTTGGCCCCTGTGCCACTGCACCTGCTGCACCATGCAACAGGGTTGTCCAGGGTGCTGCCTTGGCGACTGTTCATGGAGATGAAACCAAAATTGAACCACTTGCAATGACTGGTGCCCGGCAGCACGGCTCCCAGGTCCTTCTCCTCTGGCTGGCTGTACCTCCGAGAAGAACGAGACATCTCCAGCAGCCGAGGACTAAAAGGGGGGCATAGTTGAGGGGGATTTGTGAGTAGCAGAGGCAAAGTGACCCAGCCGCGATTGCTGAAGGAAGGGTGGCCACACTGAGTGAGGTTTCTAAACATGCAGCTGGCTGTACCTCCTCCGAGGAGAACGAGACACAATGAGCTTTAATATTTATTTATGCATATATTTAACATTTTTGTGTAGCACTCAAACAAAAATTAAGGTATAAGAGAGCTTTAGACTGCAACAAAAGATACAATAGTGTTTATCTGTAACAACAGCAGCGGATGCGACGGGGGCAGTCAGAACATGAGCCATAGACTGAGAGGGGGGCCATGTTAAGGGAGGTTTGCGAGGAGCGACGGCAAAGTGACCCAGCCGTGACTGCTAAACAAGAGTACCAAAAATAGAAGAAAAGTGGCAGGACAGAAGATATGACGTAACGGCCAGAACTGCCAACCCTGGAGCTGGGGAGACGGGTTTAAGTCTTGGCCTCGGTTCAGCATCCTGTACAAGCATGCTGGAGACAGCAGACTCACAAATAAGTTTGGCGGATGAAAAGGAGCACTTGGACCTTGGGACGTTGATAAGAGCAAACACATGGGGAGCAACAGTAAATAGTGTGCGACAACCAATGGAAACAGAGGAAAAGTAAGTGGCAAGCAGACGAACCAATAATAAGTAAGGCCAGGATGTATGCCCCTTTTAAGATTTATATTAAACACAATAGATTTCACACACACAGCGCAAGTGCTTTGCAGGCGAAACCAGGGGCCTGGATGTGCTAGTTACTGAACGCAAAATATTCCTCTTCTTCTCATTCTCCCAGTCCTCCTATCTGCATACAGCCATTCTGCAGCCCTCTTGACCTATCTCCAGCATGCGGCCGTGTACCCTAACACAAGGAAAATGGGCACTTCTAGCTATTGTTTGGTGATATTACCCACAAATTGGATGCAGATGGCCCCTGTGTCCTGGTCCCACTGCACTTGCTGCACTGTTGACAGCTAGCTACACCGTTCCTTGACCTGAGGAGCCAAGACGCACTGTCAGTACTGGTCAACTCTCAAAACCTGCATTTACTGCATGGAATATTGCACTATCTTGCTAAGAAGCTCAGTGGGTTCAGTACCAGCTCCAGGCATATGTAATGCACAGGTCATAGGTTCGAGGAGGGCAGGCCAACTTTGCCTTTCATCCTCCAGAGGTGTATAAATTTAGTACATCCGAGTTAGGTAAGAATATTCATCGTGTTACTCCAGCACTTAAAATTGCTACATTAAAAAGCTGCGTTTATACATTTTTAATAAAGCAGCTGAAACTATACTAGCCAGCTACCTGTCCTCCAAACTGCATCTCTCTCCTGGAACAATAACCGCCCATTATTTTGGACAAACGAGTCAAAACCCCAATCTACAGTACCGACTTTCATCTAACTCATTCCAATGTGATAAACTCCCCAACTAGATAATACAACTCGTCTAGTACTCAGTCCTCAATGCCATCCCCACCCTCAAAATAGCACCCACCCTTCACAGACCTCTCCTCTCAATCAAGCTACTAACATCAGTTGGTCGCATCTTAAGACGTATCTGTTCAGGGGTTTCTTCATACCCGTGCAACTAAACATGGTGATCGAACGTTATCTGGGGATTTTGCTTCTCTCAAACTGTTCACGAACAATCCTTTGCCGCTGCCCCAGTATTAGTCCAATCCAGTCTTACTTGTCCTTAGCTTCTGTGTGCTCTAAACTATATAATTACATCCCTAATTTAATTTATTTTTTGCAAAGTGAGGGAATACCATAGGATTAAAGGTATATAGTATAAAAATAATATATATAACAAATACCATTCTGTTGAAAAATGTAAGCTTGTGTTTTATGGTTTTCCTTTATGGGTGTGAATGTTTCCATCTCACCCCATCCCTCTATTTATTCTAGTGTGAACATGTTTACATTCTAGGAGTTCATCGCTGTTCTCGTGAGTATTTTATAATCTGTGTGTTTAACTTGGCAATACCTGACTGACTTGTTATGCCAACACAGCGGTTTCAATTTTGTTGCACTTATTTTTGTTATGGTCCTCATTTAAAATGAAGGTTCATTCCAACCAAAACAAGATTCTAATAAGTAGCCATGGGAGCGCACGACACCACAATCTACTAGGAACTCCATAAGCAAGCAGTGAAGACCGCCCGTGGCACCACAGCCTGTCAGGCACACAATGAGCAAGCAGCGAAGATAGGCTGAGCCACCACATCCTACCTGGAACACCATAAGCAAGCATTGAAGACCGCCTGTGGCACCACAGCCTATCGGGCACACAATGAGCAAGCAGCGAAGACAGGCTGAGCCACCACATCCTACCAGGAATACCATCAGCAAACAGTGAATACAGCCCATGGCACCACAACTTATCAGGAATACCATAAGCAAGCAGTGAAGACCGCTCATGCTATCACAACCTATTAGGAATACCATAAGTAAGGAGCAAAGACAGCCCAAGCCACTACATCCTAACAGGAATACTGTAAGCAAGCTACAACCACATCCTACTGGGAATACTGAAATAAAGCGGCAAAGAAAGGCTGTGCAACCACCTCCTACTGAGAATATCGGAAGCAAGCAGCAAGGACAGACCATTCTACCACACCCTACCGAGAATTCCACAAGCAAGCAGCAAAGACAGTCTATGCCACCACCTCCTACCAAGAACACCATAATCCAATAGTAAGGACGGCCAAGCCACCACAGTCTACTGAGTATACTGTCAGCAAAGGCAGGCCATGCCACCACATCCTACTAAGAATACCATAATCAAGAAGCGAGGAAAGGCAGCGCCACCACATCCTACAGAGCAAGCAGCAAGGACAGCCCATGCCACCTCATCCTACCAAGAACACCTTAAACAAGCAGCAAGATAGCTCAGGCCACCACATCCTGTCGAGACTGCAACAAACAAGCAGCAATGAAAGACATTAACATCACATCCTAAAGAAGAATACCATCAGCAAATACAGCCGCTACCACCACAACCCTCCAAGAAAACTATAATCAAGCAGCAAAGACATCCATCCTACCAGGAAAATTGCAGTCAAGCAGCACGTAAAGGCCATTCCACCACATCCTAACTTCAGAATGCTACAAACAGGCTCTGAGACCTTTTCGAAAACATACATGATGGCATCCATGAAGTCATGCTCCCCAACCTAATCTTCTTATCTGCAATGACCTAGCCAAACACTTTACACAAAAAATTCAGATCAGAGATTATATTAACCGCCTCACAGTTCAACCACAATCTGGCGAGCAGATTGCTTTCACCAGAAAAGCACCAGCGTCATGGTCCTCCTTGACTTCAATTTCAGAACTTGACTTGAAAAGAGCCACTGCAAGGAATAAGTCTTCCTAACTCCTGTGACCCACTGCCACCTTCCCTCCCCAAGTAACATGCTGGTGCCCTCCTGCCCATGTAGCTACAAATCATAAATTTGACTCAAGTGCAAGGCACTTTTCCATATGTGCTAAAAGGGGGTAATTGTATTCTCCATAGCAGATATTGATTTCCACCAGCATGTGGACACTATTCTGCTGTAACTCAAGACTGGCAGCACAGATGACATTAACACTGTACCCCAAAGCCTATCAGACACAAGCTCACAGATATAATGCATGAAACAAACTGAACCCTCAATAAACCGAATTGCTCCCATGATCACCTAACAGCACTAAGCTGTTCTGGCTGAATTGCTAAGCTATGGGCCCTAAACATCTTCCCCAAGATTGTTAAAACAGCCAAATCCTTATGTCACACTGGAAACCACCCTCAGTCTCAATCTCCACATAAAGAAAACGAATGTGTTAGATTTCAATTGAAGCTGCTC
Source organism: Calotriton arnoldi (assembly GCA_963921515.1). NCBI lineage: Eukaryota > Metazoa > Chordata > Amphibia > Caudata > Salamandridae > Calotriton > Calotriton arnoldi. Next base: position 74,874 of record CAWUFW010005548.1, on the reverse strand, counting down.
TGTAATATCAGACCATTCATCCCCAAATAGTACTTCAAAGCTGCTGCACAAGCACTGTTGATATCTCGCATAGAATACTGGAACTCTCTACGAACTAGATTACCTATGTCCTATGTAAACCCTTTCAAAGACATCCCGCACTTTGCAGTCAGGCTGATCATTCACAAGACAATTCTACAGTATTATTCATGTTCTAAACTCTCCAAATGCCTAATACTGAATCTTCATCAACTTATAAAACAACTTGTATTAAATACAAAGTGATACACCTTAATAACCTACTATCACCCCACAACTCACACAAAAAATAGAACTGTTAAGTAAAAAAACAGACCCATGTAAACAACTACTCCAAAAAACTCATAAAAAAAAAAAATCTGTTATCATGGAATGCACCCAGGATCTAGCATGTCCTTCCAACTTAGATAAGACTTGCTCCCTTGCTATAAATCTTCAATGGCAAACTAAGAGATCATATACTAAACGTGCCCTAACATCGCTCCCTTTGCTTATTCCTGCTAATATGGACTTCCTACTGCTATAATTTTGTTGTACTGCTGCAGACTTTAAGTGCATAAAACCTGTCAGTTGTACCACTACCAGACACATTATGTCAAATTCCTAAACCCACAGAGAGGTTCAAGTGAGCTCCGTGTCTCCTCCATGTACTAACTAACCACACCATCACCCCGTCCTCTTTCCCACAACAGCAGCTTATTACAAATGCACATAGCTGTCTTTTATATGCGCTAATGTATATTAATGGCATCATACTAATCACATCCACAAATGTATACAGCTCACACTTGCCCCAATAATTCATTATATAATATCTCCTCCACTTACAGATGTTACCTACGCTATGTTCCGTTGTGCTTTGTTGTAAAGCACTTTGTCACTCTTTAATGTCTAGCGCACTTTATCAAAAACTCTCAAATAAAATAAATAAAAATAAATGCCACCACATCATATCAGGAATTCCAAAAGCAGACAACAAGGACAGTTAATGCCTCCATACTCGATCAGAGATACAATAAGAACACAGCAAGCACAATTTACGCTACCATGCCGGCAGTGGCAACAGTCTAGGCCATGGAACCCTACCAGGAATACCATAATCAAGCTGCGAACACAGTTCATGCCACAAAACCCTGCCGGAAATACTATAAGCAAACAGCAAGTACAGGCTGTGCCATCACAACATTCCAGGAATATCATATGCAAGCAGCCAGGATAGGCTGTGTCACCATTGCCTATTTGGAATACTGTAAACAAGAAGAGAGAAGAGAAACCATATGCTACCTGGAATGCTAGAAGCAGGACAGCTCATACCATCACATCTTACATGGGTTACTGCAAGCAAGCTATAAGGATAGGCCATGCTTCCGCATCTTACCTGAAGTACCATATGCACGCAGCGAGGAACACTGCTGTCACCCATCCTACCAGGAATAACATAAGCAGGCAGCGAGGACACCTACTGGGAATATGGTAAAGCAAGTAGTAAGATAAGTTAATGCCACCTCATACTACTGGGAATCCGACAACCAAGCAGCTAAGACATGCTCTGATGCCGCACTCGGCGGAGAATACGGTAAGCAAGCAACAAAGACATGCTAAGCCACTAAATCCTACCAGAATGAAATAAAAAAGCGAGTGAACAGCGGGGATAAATTAATACCACCACCACCTACAAGGAATACCAAAAACATTGAATGCCTCCACACCGAGCAATAATTTAAACAAGGGAGGCCATGCCATGCTACTGAAAACTCCATGAGCAACCAGTAAGCAAAGATCATGTGACCAGATGCAACCGGGAATTTCATAAGGAAGCAGTGGGGATAGGCCAATCTTTGTTTTTCTGCTGGCAATGAAGTAAGCGAACAACAAGGATGTCATATGAAGTGTGTATCTTGCCACAAAATATAAACGGAAAAACTGTGGGGTAACATTGAGGGTACACCATGAAGTAATTATTCGCCCGTGCGGTATGTTCTATCACTGAGCTTACAATCACTGCGCTGCCATCTTACTTCATGTTAAAGACTACAATGCGTTCTGTTGGGAATCGCAATTCCTTCGCATAAGAAAATATATGATGTCCAAAAAATGTCACACCTGTGCAAAAAGATCAAAGTAAGGTCTGGTAGAGTAGAAGTGTGGGCCTATCTTGACCATTTATTCAACATCTCCACAATCCAATTGTTAAAATAGATAACACACAACAATGCCATTAATTTTTTTGTAAATTCAACGTCATATAGCCAAATAATCAGTGCTTTAAATGGGCCGGTACTCACCGGTACTGAGTACCGGCACTTCCGATTTTTTTTGCCGTCAGTACCGGCACTTCTCTGTAGCCAGGGAGAGTACCGGTACCCTGATCCACGGAACGGAAGGCGCAGGTTAGGTTTCTCCTCCAGTGCAGGGGAGATGCCGCTCTGCTTCAGAGGAGCTTGTAATGAACCGAGCCGTAATGTAACCTTTTGCAGAGTTGCAGCGCCCATTTGAATGTCCCCAAACTGCAGGGGTTTGAAAGGGCTTGTGTCACGCTGTGATTAACAGGACAGGAACTCTAGACAGACCCTGCACTGTCAATCAGGTGCGCAGTGACCATTCCGGTGAAAGTGCCATCATGTCTTTCATTATGTGTAATGAGTTAATCTGTTTTATTGACATATGCGCATTTCTCGTGTGCTTTAATATGTGCTGCAACTGGTGCAAAAGTCATTATGTATGATCATATCTTGCCGTTTGCCCCGCCCCTAGCCCAGCCCACTTGCCAAACCTCTATTTTATTGAGTACCTGCACTTATTTTTCCCATTTAAAGCACTGCAAATAATACAAACTAATTTTCTTTGTATGCGGCTGTCATGAACACAGAAATAAACGTGACTTAGTGAAGAAGTGACACAAAGTGCAAAAGTGATTTGAAACAATTAAAGAAATGTCCGTCCTATTATAGCAAATAGTTCAACAAACACATTATTAGTCATTTTAAGGATGGTTGACCAAGAACATGGACAAAATAAGGTTGTCGTCGACATTTTGACCATGTATATATGTGCCAAGAGATACACATCACTGTGGGTCTTCCTCAGGACTGATAAGTTGAGGACAGCCTAATTGAAACTATTTAATGTGGGAATCAAGGTTCCTCCAATCCAGGTCAGAGCCCATGACAAGGATCAATAAGTATCCTACCAATTTTCATCAAGGAAGGAATTTTACCATATTGTAACATGAGTCACAACTAGACTACTCCAACACAGGATGGAACCTGCCGCCAGGATCAAAAAAGTATCCATACAAATCCTTCAAGTGAGGGAAGGGGGTGGGTTATATCACCAAATTTCAGTTGCCACTGGAGTCAAAATCCACTGTTTAATAAGTGGTATCCATACACAAACTTCGCAGAATCCCCAGAGGTTTCAGAGTCAGCTTATCACTTTGAATGAAGTCTTCCCGCGGTGGGTAGAAGCCAGTTGGCAGAAATTTGGTGATATAACCCACCCTACATATACATACAGGGTAGAAACGTCACTGACAACCTTATTGGTCCATGTTCTTGGTTAACCATCCATAAAAAGACTAATAATAAGATAGGGTGTTTGTTGAACTATTTGCTATAATGGGACGGACATTTCTTTAATTGTTTCATGTAAATCTTTTGTATTGTGTTCTGTTAATCACTTTTGCGCTTTTTGTCAGTTTGTCACCAAGTCACATTGTTCAGGGCAATCGCATATGAAGAAAATGTGTTTGTATTATTTGAGTATACGACTTTGAACATACAAAATAATTAATGGCATTGTTGAGCGGTGCCTATTTTAACAACTGGATTGTGGGGATGTTGAATAAATGGTCAAGATAGGCCCATACTCCTTCTACTCTTTCAGACCATACTTTGATCTTTTTGCATAGGTGTGACATTTTTGGACATCATATATTTTCTCACTCAAAGAAATTGTGATACCCAACAGAACGCATTGTAGTCTTTAACATTATATAGTGATACAAAAGGGGATGATGGACGGAACGTTTGAGCCAATCAAACACTCACCCTCAGTCAACTGATCTGGGTTTAATCCATCATCATTCTTTAGCTCACTCCACCACCCCAGTTCAGACATGGCCATATGCAAATCAGTCTGACCCTGTGCCTCATGGGAACAGTCAGCCCGAACTGCCAAGCCATGTCTTCCTGGACCGGAAACAAGCATCCTAGGACCGGTTTCTGGCATTTCAGCCGTCATCAGCCAGGCTTGCTTGAATCCAGTGGCAAAGTGAGCAAGGGACCCACGTCTGGGCATACCCGCCAACTTGGGGCGAACAAAGCGATACAAAAGGGGATGATGGACGGAACGTTTGAGCCAATCAAACACTCACCCCCTTGCTCACTTTGCCACTGGATTCAAGCAAGCCTGGCTGATGACGGCTGAAATGCCAGAAACCGGTCCTAGGATGCTGGTTTCCGGTCCAGGGAAGACATGGCTTGGCAGTTCGGGCTGGACTGTTCCCATGAGGCACAGGGTCAGACTGATTTGCATATGGCCATGTCTGAACTGGGGTGGTGGAGTGAGCTAAAGAATGATGATGGATTAAACCCAGATCAGTTGACTGGGGGTGAGTGTTTGATTGGCTCAAGCGTTCCGTCCCATCATCCCCTTTTGTATCGCTTTGGTCGCCCCTAAGTTGGCGGGGGTATGCCCAGACGTGGGTCCCTTGCTCACTTTGCCACTGGATTCAAGCAAGCCTGGCTGATGACGGCTGAAATGCCAGAAACCGGTCCTAGGATGCTTGTTTCCGGTCCAGGGAAGACATGGCTTGGCAGTTCGGGCTGGACTGTTCCCATGAGGCACAGGGTCAGACTGATTTGCATATGGCCATGTCTGAACTGGGGTGGTGGAGTGAGCTAAAGAATGATGATGGATTAAACCCAGATCAGTTGACTGGGGGTGAGTGTTTGATTGGCTCAAGCTGCTCCGTCCATCATCCCCTTTTGTATCGCTTTGGTCGCCCTAAGTTGGCGGGGTATGCCCAGACGTGGGTCCCTTGCTCACTTTGCCACTGGATTCAAGCAAGCCTGGCTGATGACGGCTGAAATGCCAGAAACCGGTCCTAGGATGCTTGTTTCCGGTCCAGGGAAGACATGGCTTGGCAGTTCGGGCTGGACTGTTCCCATGAGGCACAGGGTCAGACTGATTTGCATATGGCCATGTCTGAACTGGGGTGGTGGAGTGAGCTAAAGAACGATGATGGATTAAACCCAGATCAGTTGACTGGGGGTGAGTGTTTGATTGGCTCAAGCGTTCCGTCCATCATCCCCTTTTGTATCGCTTTAACATTATATAGCCAGGTTCTGAGGGACACAGGGCAACCCCATTATTTTTCATGCCATCTTACTCCATGGTATGTGTTATACACGTTGGGACAGATGTATAAGACACGTCATAAGAGCTGTGCCCCAACTTTTTGTGACCGGTGTGTAATTTTTCGATGGATGTGGACTATGTACTAACTAGTAGGTTGCACTGAAAAATCTCCAGTCACAGGGGTCGACATAACCTGCCTGATGAGTTTTTATTAGGCATGTTGGCACTTGCGATCCCCTGTGATTGGCTAGAAACACTGGGAAGGCAGGCCAGTGTCTGCATCTCTTAGTCTGTATTCCCTAACAGGAAACTTGTTTTTAAAGCAGTCCATGTAAAGGAAGCAGCGCTGCTTTAATTTGGGAGGGGGGGGGATTTCTTCTTTGGGAAAACTTCGGGACAGGGGAATGCCAGACAGTGTCAGGGACCACTGTCTAACCCCCACCCACCACGCAGGTCAGCAGGATGCCATTGATAAAGGGTTAGGTCTCCATTGAGTTACTGGGAGCTGAGTCATGGGTTGCAGTTATGGTTGCATGCCACCAGGATACATGCCACATTAAAATTCGGAAGGGACACCCCCTTCACCCCGCTTTCTATTTGCGGTTCAGTAGATGTCGCTAAACCCATTTAGCAAGTAGGAAAGGCTTTTTTGACTCGCTAAATTGGTTTAGCACGCGTGTAGCAAACCTTTTGCGGTTGCGAACCTTTTAATTTTGTGATCTGCAGGGTTTGTCATTGCAAAACGGCGTCCTGCGTCTGGTTAGTCATAAATTTACGTTCGGACTTTACTTGCAAATTAGCAGTGGTGTGCAGGTGAGCTCTCAGGCTTTCGACAGTTAAATGTTGAAAGCTTGAGTCATCTATGCCGACTCCCACGTTTTAAGATGGGCATCGCAACTTGCTTCAAGTCATAATAATTATCACCTTCATCTGTTTCTCAGTCATTAGTACAAGGAATAATACCAGCACGCGCGTGGAGAATGCGGGTCTGTGTTCCCACCGAGAGCCCCATTCTCTGCCTGTTCTTTCCCCCACAGGCTTCTCAAGCGCTCCTGCCTAGCCCAATTCGTCACACCCCTGCTCAATCAGATGTTGGTATTTCTGGGCAGTGTCGTGACCTGTGCGACTCCTGTCCCATTCCTGCTGCTCCTTGTCCGTGGAAGGCTGACAAACCGACCCCTGGGGGCGGGGATTCTACAGTAATCTCGTTCAACCCGGGGGGGGGAGGTGCTGCTCATCACTGACAAATGGCGCAGTTAGAATAGGGGTGTAAGGAGGGAGAGGGGGTGCCTCCGTCCCAGGGAGGGAGACAGCATGGGCCTGTTAATTAATCGACGCTGCCAGGGTGTCAAGTCACTGGCAACCTTTTCCAACCTAATGAGAGGCAGCCCTAGGAGGGTCGGGGTCGAGGGTCATTGAGAGGAAGGGCCACCCGTTCAAACCTGTTGACAGAGGAGTCAAATGCTTCATCCTGCCACCGCCAAATATTTCAGTCTGACAGCACCGAATACTTCACTGAGTTAGTGATAAACACTGCTCCCTGACAGCAGCAAATACTCTCTCTTAACAGCACGTAATACTATATTATGGCAGTACTGCATTCTTCATGATGGCCGTTACAACAAGTAGTTCAGTAGTAGTTTCAAATACTGCTCCAGGACAGCGCCAAATACTTTATCCCATCAGGCGCAAATGACCCTTCCTGCCAATTCCAAAAATCCATTCTGTATGTGACCAATACCTCACCTCCTCGGTGCCAGATAGCCCACCTTTTAGCGACAAATACCACCACCACCACCGCCGGTGGCAAATACCTCTTCCTGCCAGTGCCATACACTTCATCAAATACCCATTCACGAGCGGGCCAGCCCTCTCTGTGAGCACCAGGTGCCCCGGAGCGAAGTTCAGAGCTCCATCCTAACAGCAGCGAATCCTCCTCCACAACAGTGCCAGACATCTGTCCCCGAAACTGCTGAATTCACCCACAACTGGACTGGAACCCAAAAATCAGCCAAAGCAAAAAACAAAAAAAAACATTAAAACCAGCCTCACAATGCTGGAGGCAGCGACTAGAAACAAGCATTTGCAATGCAATCGGTCTCGCCTTTGGGACCTTATATGTATTTAGCTATGCAGCACATTAGCCTGGGTGCTGAAACATCTACTGTTCTTTAACATGGAGGGAAAACTGCGTGACACGCCAGGTATGGGAACACATGGAAAGAAATATTGCCTTTCAGCTGGAAATGGTATAGTCCAAAGCTCTGTTTTTAACATAAAATCAGGGCCTTCGGTGGTCATGTCACTGAAAATACAAGATTTGAAAAAAATATTATTGTCTACGGGTGCTCTTGGAAGACAATTTCTAAGGACTGGAATCTAGAGAATGCTAAAGTGATTCTGGTATTTTACTGACCTCTGCTGGTCGTTTTCTATCAAGACAGTTAAATAGAGGCAGTTGAACAGAAAAAAAGTCCCTAAGCGGAAGCAGACAAGTCCTAGGGCTGATCTCCTGAGCCCACAAAGTACATACACATATAAGTATATACTAAAGTATATACAAGAGGTCTCGAATGCTCGACCTAAAAACTACCCCAACCCCCACCCGGAGCCCTAAAACCACCCCCTAGCCCTAAAAATAACCCCCACCCGTTGCTGCAGCCCCACTTACCAAGCCTTGTCCTGGTCCTTCCTGTTCCTCTCCCCGCCCATCCGCTCTGCATCTGGAGCGCTTACTGCTTTACTCACGCATATGCGTAGTTAAGGAAAACGTTGCTCCGCTTGCGTTGAAACGGCACACATGGTTATGCCCGCATTGTAAATGCTGTTTACACTTGCATGGAGCAAAAGCTATGGAGCCCTAAGCTCGAACTACCCCAAATAGCCAACAAAGAGTTTAGTGTCTAGGGGAAAAGGCTTAGCAGCTAAGGGGTTAAAACACATCTTTTACAACATTCAAGCTAATACCTTAAATGAGTTTATCCAGAACTTGAGTGGCTAAGAGGTATACCCTAGTTTACAAGGACTAACAAATAGATCCTCATTGTGAGTCCCATAGTAAATCCAGTGTGTGCAGAAATCGGAATTTGTAACAAAAGGCAGGATTTACAACGGTGCGGGGAGAATAAGGCTTTCTGTAATTTTCTATGTTCACATTTGCATCAAAAAGCTGAAGAATTAAATGATGGCGACGCATGGGCTTGTTGTGGCGCAGGGCGAGGGGGGGCTTGGGGGGTGTGTGTACATAGGCTAATATTCTTCTGTTTATAAAGGTCGATCGTGGACTGGACTCCGTGGACATTGTGCGACTCTGGGGGGCGAGTGAGGGAGGGGGGGGGGGAGTTGGAGGGTGGGGGTCCTCTTGGGAAAATTCAGTTTTTATGCAAAGCCATGTGTTGTTCTTTGTTTTCTTTAAAAGGAAAAGTCGATTGCTTCCCGGCTGATGTAAGGTTTGTTATTGCAGTTGTCTCTGGAGTGCAGAGCTCTGCAACATATGTGCAATTTGACAATAAAATACGTTTTCCCAAAAAAAAAACAAGCTGAAGAATTCCAAAAAGGAAAAATGCTTTGCAAAACATTTGGTAATTTCTGCAACAAAACTAAAAATCTGCATGTTATGCCTTATTACAAACATGAAAATACTGTACATTTTGGTATGATCATTTTCTGTGTACTGTGGTGTTTCGCCCAAAACCAGGAAACAGAGAGAATGGCCTATGTCCTCCTTATTGTGAGGTTGTGAAGACTTCAGTTTTTTATACTGCAAGGCGAAGTTGAGGATGAAATAGGCCATTGTTTTTTCACAGCACAATTGAGCCACTGCTGCAACTTCGATTATTTTTAAATGTAGGCACTGAACATGCAGTGATTAGTGCCTAGTGATGTGCACATTGCCGGAACGATAGTCTCAGGTAAAGCACTTTGTTACAATTTTAAAAAAGCAGTACGTTGACATATGCAAAATGTCTAGACTCCAGAGCATCATTTATCTGAAAATTAGTCATAGTTTTTCTGAATTTAAGATGGCCTTAGTGATGCTAAATAACACATAATGACCCAATTTAGGTTCCACAAAAATGGGTCAATAATGGTACATGACTACGAGCATTGTCTACCTGCTGATGGTGACAGGGATCATTTGCTATGGTTTGGGCACACACCTACGTATAGGTACGTCAAAGCATGAGAGACCACGCTAAAGTGCTAATAAAAAGCCAGAACCAATCAGACGTGTTGACATGTGCCACAGTCCTCTGGAATCTCAAGTACCACCAAGTGTGAAAGCTGGAAAAGCAGGAGGAAAGAAATGAAAGAGTGATGGAGGGAGGGGACAATGAAGTGGAGGGGAGAAGGTTGCTATCTATCTCTCCCTTGTGGTTTCTATTCCTTCCTTTACTCCCTTCCGCTCCTGTAACCTGCCTTTATACCTCTTCCCTCGTGGGTGAGTAGGAGGGCAAGGTGCTTGTGCAGCACTGGTTACATATGTATACCTCATTTGTTTCAAACGTCAGCAGCTGTGACTGAGTAGTCCGTGGCTAGCACGACGCAGTAGTCTCTGGCTGATGAAAGCAAATAAAAATACCCAAAATCTAGAGACAAAATAAATGCACGCAGCTGATAGTTCGTGAAGTAATGTAGTTTTGAGGGGGAGGTATTACTTTCCTTCACACGTCAATGTTTGCAGAGGAGGTCAATGTGAACCCTTCAAGTCCCACCACTGTGAAAGCACAGGACTCATCCTTTACACAGTTTTCCATTTCAACAACGAAGATTGAATGACCAATTGGTGCTGTCTACGTCATCGTTACTTCTCACTCAGCTCGCTGCACTCCTCCATGGCAATACTGACTCACTAACATTTAATCTGGAAACGAGGATTGTAAAAAGCAGACACTCTATGAAGAAACACAACCCACAAAATACTGCTATTAGGAATAATGCCTGCTAATGTTTTACCGCCACTAGTTTTTATGATGTGACATTTAAATGGGCATATTATGTTCACTGTTTCTGCACGTTATTAATGGTAGTTATTGTAACTATGTACCAACTTCATATTGTAAACAGTGGCCAAACAATAAAATACGTTTGACAAACATACGAAATAATAACATGGCCTCGTTGTATTCCATCCCTGGGTTTTTTTGTTACCAATTATTTTCTTCAGGCGTGTTCATCTACTTAGGTGTTGAGATGAACCAAAGTTAAAACTCCCTGTATGCATTAGGTTATAAAAGTAAAGACCAGGGCTGTGTTTCTGTGAACACATGGGTGTAATCTAATAAACTTATCACATTAGCAGTTTCCCTAAAAAACAAACGCGACCGCGAATGCAGCTGCAGCGTCCCGCGAGTGGTGCACGCGCATGACAAGCGAGAGCCCATTCCGTCTCACGCCGCGAAAGCGCCGTGTGAAAAATATAGTGCGTCCGTCTCACGCCGCGAGTAAAGCATCCAGTCCCAGCGTGCACATCTTCTGTCCCTCCGCGTGCACATCTGGAATCCGTATTGATTCCAAAAGGCCCTCGTATGGCGAGAGCAGCGCATGCGCGCTGCTAACGCCAGGCGAGACCTAAAAAGGAAGGGGGTCATGGTTGGGTGATGTCAGCCCCTAAGCCTGCAGTCCACCAAGAAGCCAGTATGGTAGAATCAATGGCGCATCCGGTCGTGAATGCACCTCTTCCAGAGCAACACATACTTCAAAGACGCTGCTGGCGCTAAATCCTCCTCTTGACAGTGCGAAACACCCCTGCCAAAGAGGCAGAGCGCCCAATCCCACCCCGAGTTCCAAGATAGTATTTACCCAATGCTTCTTATTAAAGAGAGCTCATCTTTGGCACCAGCAGATGCAAGAAGTAAACAGCCCACCTGGCTGTTATTTGAATTATAAAATACAGCAATAACCAGGGTCCGCTCAGGTCTCCGGTGCACCGCACCAATGGAAGCCCCGCCCCTCATACGGCCCTAAGAAGAGCAGGGCTTTAAGTGAGCACCAGCAGTTTTTTTAAGGAGGCCTCGAAACGGGTCTCTATCGGGCTCTGTTTTGTGCCCTGGCACAGGCGGTCCGTTTTATTCCCGGACTGCAGTGACAGCAGGCACATGATGTGGCGTGCTCACACTGTTCACTTGTTACAAGTGGAAAAGTTACGGCATGACGTCATGCCAGGTGAGCGTTGTAGGGGAAGGGAAACCCTTGAAAAAGAGTCATTTTCTCTCTGGATTCCCCATCTCTTTTTGAAACTCAGGAGCAGCAACATTGTCCTGGTGTCACAAGGGCTTTAAGTGGAAGCCTTTTCAATATTATATACAAGCCATAGTTGCTGCTTATTTATCTTTTGCAACTAACAACCATTGACAAAGCCAATAGTCCTGACTTGTTGTAGGTATGATGTTACTTGTATCATATATCTGGATGCAGTGACAGAAACAGCAAAATACAAGTTGGGCGGCACACTATGCTAAGCACAGAGTTTTAGCTTACCTGTTTTTAAGCCACGCCCTTACATTGGCCACGCCCCTTTGAGAGACCCTCCAGTATTTTCATCCCACTTAAAGCCCTACCTAAGAGCACCAAAGGCTACCGACATCGGCAAGAACTGCTTCGTAACAGCCCTAACAATTCGCTTGGGAACAACACTAACCCATACTGGATGTCGAACTAGTTTGCTGCTGGCCACCGCCTGTAACAGCGGCGAGCTCGCTAAGCAATGCTGATGTGGCGTTACAGGCCAAAGCTGTGGACTTTGGAACTGGGGAACCAGGTTCCAGTCTCGCCTCAACTTAACATCCTGTGATTGTGGGATAGCACTCGTCTACAAAAAAAAACGTCCTTGTGTAATGTAACTGGTGCTTATGTAAAGCTCTGCAATAGCTTCTGGTGGAGTTTTCGCTGTGTGAAACTGCATTCGAAAGGCCAGATGTGACAAGCAGTTACCTCTGCCCACTGGTAGGTTACCAGCCTGTGCTAACAGCGGTCTCCTAGTTTTGGTACAAGGGCGACGCCGCTGCAGTTATAATAGTAACTGGAAACCTCTCTGTTCCAGGCTGCTGGCTCTCTCCCATACAGTTTTATCCAGAGTTTGTCATTGCACCCCCCTGGCAGTGCCACGATGAAGGCTGATTCATTCTCTCCCTCACTTTCAGTCTCCACCTCCCATGCTACCTGGACTTCAAACATCCACCAATTGGCTGCACAGGCCGAGTAGGAGAAGTGCATTCTGGGTGAATTTAGACACAAAAATCAAATATTGCGTCTGGTAAGTAAAGGTCTGCAAGAAAATCAGTCTGGACGGGTTGTCTTTGGAGTTGAGGCGAGAGGCAAGCACCAAGGGTCTCTTAATGGATGAGGCGCAAATATCTCCAGTGACGGTCCCTGTAATGGCCACCTAGTCCCTCCTCCACAGTAGCCTGGCTGGCCCGGAACTGTTCTTTTGCACAAGCGTGGCCAGAGGCTATATAATAAACAGGCAGGACCGCTCGTGGTCTTCCGGCCCACATCCAAAGCAAAGTGTGTGTGTGTAATTCTTCCATCTTTCAGGTCTACCCCTGCGGGCCCTGCTTTCACCTGCAGCGGCTCTGCTACACTGACGGCACAGGTCCGCCACGTGTGCCCTGACTTCATGGCATCGCTCGCTGAGCGTTTGGAGGTGTTCCCTGCTGTTTTCCTGCCCTTCAGCTCCACAACATGCTGCACGGCCCGCCCTTGCGCAACTACTGCATGCACTGCTCTAGCGGAATACCAGGTTGGAGCGATGCCTGGCATTTTATCAGCCCCTATGTGCTTGCTCTTGAAGCCACTGCACCTGCATTTTGCATCGAGAGACGACCCGCCCACGTGGGTGTGACGCGCTGAAGCCTCTCTAGGCCCTGTGTGCCCCAACTCAGCGGTGGCCCCGCATGCAGCCTTCTGGCCTGTGCCTGCACCAAGGGCTTGCAGTCGTCTGCAGTCAGCAGACCTCAGGTACCGTGAACTTCCTCCATACACTGGGTGGCGCGACAGTGGCTAGTGAAAGGTACAGAAGTCAGAAGAAGAAAAAATACATCAAAGGGGAACAAGAAGGATCAAACAAGCATTGACATCAGTAAGGGCAATTGAATTACATCACGAAACGGAAAGAGATTGTTGAATGGAAGGCTATGGAAAGTGGGGCAAAATAACAATACACTGATAAAAGGACACAGAGCAGTAAGGACAGCTGCGCAGAAGCCGCTTTGTTAAAGCCAGACAACACTGCGTTTTGCCAGCTACCCCCACAGCACCCCCTTCATCAGAACAGCCTCCACAGCAGCTGCATTCCAGGGGAGCCCGACAAGGAGGATCGGCTACAAGCATCAGGCGGGCAACACCACATGTGTCAATCTCACTGCTAACCTCCACACCCTAGCTGTGGGCCTCAGAGCTACTCACCATGGCAGATGAAGCCAACGCTGCGGCCCAGCAGGGACTGCCACGAGGACAGTTCGCTCCCCAATATGTGCTCATTCGGGTACTGCAACTCTTTAGCAAACTTACTGACCCAGCAACCGGTTCGCCCCGTAGGGAGACCTGGTTCAGGAGGCTTGAGAATTACTTTATCGCAACCCCCGAGACTGATGGGGCCATCAAACACTCTCTCCTACTCCACTATGCGGGCAAAGAGATTTACAAACTCTTTGAGTACCTCCTGGACACCGGAACACCCAACGACGCTGCCATGCATGCACTTCAACCCACAACTTAATCCAGACTTCGAACGCTTCAAGCTCCTCCAGGCTCAGCAGTGCGAAGGAGAGTCAGTGGACACAGTTTACGCGAGCTTGCCAGCAAATGCATAGTGAAGGACTAGCCCAAAGAGTTAAGGGCGCAGATTATTCAAGGGTGCTGGAACAAGACTCTCAGAGGCCTCATCCTGAGGCAACCCAACATCGGCCTCAATGGCGGACTCATTATGGCCAGGTCCCATGATCTATCTGTTGCCTGAGTCGCCGAAATGGATGTAGCCATCATGCAACAGCCTGAGAAGACCCCGCAGTGTAAGTGGAATGCGCAGGCGCAATCCACATGAAAGGAAAGGTGAACAAGCCCAAGATTCAAACCACCCATCCACACGGGCATTGCTGCAAGTACTGTGGCCAGGATGAGCACCCTCTTGACGACTGCCCGGCGCAAGGCTGCATGTGCTTGAACAGTGGTAAGCGGAACCACTTTGCCACCATATGTAGAGGGGGGGGGGGTCCAGAGGGAGAAGTGCAAGGGGTAGGCGCACCCGAACCGAGCCATACGGCAACCGACTCTTGATGATCCTGAAACACAAGGGGCCACCAAAGCGTCGTAGCGCTACAAACATCACCTTGAGGTCTCGTCACCCCAAGACGACGATGAAGAAGTCTTCCTCATCTCATTCATCAATGACATGAAACACCACCGGCGGCACGTGGGCTGTGGCCTAGTTCAGATCGCCGGTTCCGATGTCAAAGCCCTCATCAAAACCCGCGCCTCAGTGAACAGTACCGGTGCCTCCGACCAAGACCGCCTTCATCACTGACCAACACCAAGATATTCACCTATGGCAGCCAGTCCCCACTGCTGTTAAAGGGACAGATGATAGTATGAATAAAGTCAGAAGATCAAGAGAACTTTTCTCATCTTTTCTGCAGCTGAGGTCTTCCAGGATGTCATCAAGGAAACGTCGTCAGTCCTCCGGGGTGTCATGAATGTGAGTAATGACATCCTAACACCACAAACATCTACTGCCACGATGAAATGCCTGTGGGAGCATGGTGTCACCTTTCACAAGGAAAAGTGGTCTTTCTTCCAGAACTCTATTAAGTTCTTCGGCTACGTGTTTAATCAAGAAGGTGTGCAAGTTGATCCCAGGAAGTTACAGGCTATACAACAGGCTCCTGCCCCAGTGATAGTTTCAGAAGTCTGCAGTTTCTTGGGCATGGCCACCTATTGCAGGAGGTTTATTCCTAACTGTTAGACCTGGCACCATTGGCGTCGGTCTCCCTTCCATTTTTTGCTGTTGCCTCTTATGTTGTTGCTGGTTTTAGATGCTTTTGGGCACTGTGCCACTGCTGTTCAGTGCCACAGTGCAAGTGCTCCCTATGGTAAATTGATGTATGGATTAGTGACTCCATGATTGGCTTGATTGGTTTACTTGTCAGACCCTAGTACAGTGCACTGCGTGTGCCCAGGGCTTGTAAATCCAATACTGCTGGTGGGCTTGCAGCACTGGTTGTGCCACCCACCGGAGCAGCTTGTAAAGTGTGTCTCAGGCCTGCCATTGCAGGGCCTGTGTGCAGTCTGGTACTGCCATGTTGACTGGGCAAGTCACCCACTTGCCAGTCCCTAAACCTTCCCTTTTATACATATTAGTCACCCCTATGGTAGGCCCAAGGGAAGGGTGCATTGTAGGTAAAAGGTAGGACATGCCCTGATGTGTGTGGCATGTCCTAATAGTGTATTACAGCCATTTTCGTTTTTCACTATTGCAAGGCTACCTGTTCCCCATAGGCCAGAACGGGCAGTTAGATTATTACATATTATAATCCTAACTGACTCAGGGAACCAGGTAGAAATTCGAGTTTAGTATGCCTGAACTCATAATGATAAAATACATCTTTTAGTGAAGTTGGTTTTAACATTCTGTGTTTGAAAATACCACTTTTAGAAAGTAGGTATTTTCTTGCCTAAATATCCAAGCCTGCGTCTGCTAGGTTGTGTATTCCTTGTCTGGAGTTTGAGTGACAGGGGCTGGGGGCTTCCAAGAGACAGGGTGAGTCAGCACAGAGCTGAATAGAGAGATCTGCATGCAGATGGGAGGGAGGAGTTGCATCTGGGACCTGAATAGGGCTGTGCCTTTCCTCCACAATGCTGGCTCCACCTCCTGTGGTGTGTCTGATGTCCCTGGCCTGCACTGTCAAAGGAAGAGAAGGAGTCCTGTAAACAAAGTGCTCCAGGACTGACCAGAACTGGTTTGGACTAGGCAAAGGCCTCTCTGCCTTCAGAGAACAAAGAGAAAAGTAGTATAAATATTGGGACCCAGACCCAAGAACTTTAGATCACTTCTGGGAATCAAGACGAACCTTTGTTGAGGAGAAGAACCAGGAAGCTGAAGGAGGAGACTACCCCTGTGCTGTGTGTTTGGGGGTTGGCCTGCAGTGGTTGCTTCATTACCAAAGAGAGGAAAAAAGGACTGAGTGTGCTTTCTATCAACTTGAAGAAGAATCTCCAAGGGCTTGTACTAGAGCTTTCCTCCTGCCTGAAGTCTTAGGGATACAAGACTTCACCAACCAGCTCCCCCCTGAATTCCCTTGCTGGGAATTGAAGTGCCTGCTGTTGTACTGGGCCTTCTGAGAGACTGCGTGTCGCTGGGAACTGGAAGCGCGACGCAACGACGAGAAGCGTGTCGCCGCCGCAGCCAGACATCGCATCGCCGAGGAAGCGAGACGCCGCTGCCATCATCTCATCGCCGAAGCGCGGCGCATCGCCGGAGAAGCGGGACGCTGCCACAGAGGTCATCGTCGCATCACCGGAGAAGCGCGTCGCAGGGCCTGTCGCGGCTCCAAAGATCATCGAGTCGCCGCACGGCCGTCGGGCGTGCACGCATCACACCAACGTTGTTGCATCGCAACCAAGACGCCATTTTGTCGCATCGCACCGGAGAAGAGTATCGCATCGAGGTGTCATCTTGTCGCATCGTACCGGAGAGCAGTAAGAAATCGACGCATCAACTCCCCACACAGTAAGGAAGCAAGCATCGACTCCCCTGCGCAGCAGTAAGGAACCGACGCATCCACTACCCTGCGTGTAAGGAACCGACGCATCACCTTCCCTGCGACCCTTTTGTTTTCTTTGCGTTACGCATTCAAGGTACATTGAGAGTAAAGTGTCGCATTTACAACTTGAGAGAACTGAGCTATTTTATAACATTTTAAAGTCTATTTTTGAGTACAGTATTGTGGATTTTTGTCGTTTGGTCTTGTGTTAAGTCTATATAAAAATACTATTTTTATAATACAACATGTGTGTTGTCACTGTATTACTGTATGTGTTCACAAATGCTTTACACACTGCCTCTGAGATAAGCCTGCCTGCTTGTGCCAAGCTACCAAGGGGGTGAGCAGGGGTTATTTTAGGAGTGTAGCCCCTTACTAGACGCAAGGGTCCCTATTTGTCACAGGTACCTACACCTATGCCAACTAGAGACCCCCAAATCTAACATTGGTGGTCAGCGGTGAGGATTTGGACTTGCATTTGTGATTCATATACAGTGATTGGTGTACACTACTAGTGAGTGCAGACCATAACGCAACCACATACTTTTTGAGAGGATTTTTCCTTGGAACTTCTTTTCTATTTTTTATTCCTGAGAACTGCCAGTCTTTTTGCTACCATGAGCAAGTCAGCATCCATAGTATCTGTAGACATTGTTTTGGAAGAAGAGAGAATTGATACTTACACTGTGCCTCATCTCAAAGCTTTGTGCAAGAAATGTAAAATCTCTGTGAAAGGCCTCACCAGGAAAGAGGAATACCAGAAGGCGCTGAGGGCCTGGGTAGAATCTAGGAATGCCAGCGAGCATCCTGAGGAGCCAGCAATGGAGGCAGAGGATTTAAATGGGCAGCTTGAGGGGCCAGTGGGCCTAACTGGAGGGAAAGCACCTTCAGGGGCGGATAGCAGTGTTTCTTCCAAGGGATTGTCCCCAGGAGAGCTGCAGGACAGAGCAAAGGAGAGGATGCATAAGTTGGAGCTAGCTAGGCTCACAATGGATGGTCAGAAAGACAGAGAGCAAGAAAATAGAGCTTGGGTTGGAATTAGAGATGAAGAAGTTAGCCTTAGAGGAAAAGAGAATGCATTTTGAGCACGAGAGAGGATTGAGGGAATTGGAACTCAAGGCCAAAAGTTTAGAGGTTCCTCCCTCTGGTGGCAGCACACCGCCAGTGCATGTAGAAGCAAGAGCCTACATTCCCAAAGATGTAGTTAAAGATTTCCACAAGAATGAGGATATTGGTCAGTGGTTTAGGGCTTATGAAGCTCCAATGTTGGCCCACCGGGTCCCTGAGAAGGATTGGGGAGCGGGGTTGTGGGGCCGCTTTGTTAGTGATGGGAGGGACACTTTGTTGGATTTGCCTACAGAGGAGCAGATGTCCTATACCCACATGAAGGGAGCCCTAATGTCCAGATTTGGTTTGACCCCAGAGTTATACAGACAGAGGTTTAGAAATTGTAGGAAACTGGAGTCTACCACTTGGGTGGAATATGTGTCTTTCTTTTGCAGAGCATTGGATGGTTGGGTGAAGGGTAGCAAAGTGGATAATTTTGAGGCGCTCTATGATTTGCTTGTATGGGAGCACTTGTCAAATAACGGTTTTCCAGAGCTACGCCAGCATCTTATTGATAGCAAGCTGACTAACCCTAGGAAGCTTGCTGAGGAGGCGGACCGCTGGGTGAGCACCCGGGTCCAGAAGGGTCATGTGGGAGACTTCGCCAAAGGTGGGCAGGGTCCCCAGCAGAAGAGTGGGGGGACAGGGGTAAACAGAGGGAGTTCCAGAAAGGGCCCCAAAGTAATCCCCAAGGGAACCAAGGGAAAGGTTCCCAGCCTCCCCTGAGAAGAAGGCAGTGGCCCCGACAGATAAGCCTGTTCACAAGGGGCCCAAGACCTGTTTTAAGTGTGGTCTAGTAGGCCACTGTTCTTATGATACTAGATGCCCCTTGTATGGGAAGACAGCACCCACTGGTGCACCACCCCGGCAGTTGGCTAGTGTAGCCCTGGGGGAGGAGATGGGTGCCCAAGGTGGGTGGGGTCCCGCAGAGATGTCCCTTGTCTCTTTAGGAGACTGTGAGGTGGTCCCCAGGACCCAGCTGCCTGATAACACTAAAAAATACAGGCAGTGGGTGACCATCAATGGCAAGAGGGTGGAAGCTCTTAGAGACACCGGAGCCAGTGTGACAGCTGTCAGTTGTCGGCTGGTGTCTGAAGAGCAGGTAGTCCCCAATGCATTTTACCCAGTTGTTGCCGCTGACAACACAGAGAGCCACTGCAAGGTGGCACAGGTTCCCTTTGAGTGGGGGGTCTCAGGGACTCTTCAAGTAGCTGTGAGGCCAGCCATGCCTGTTGAATGTCTGTTAGGTAACGATTTGGAGAGCTCCCCTTGGGCTAAGGTGGAGCGAAGAGCTCATTTAGAGATGTTGGGTTTGCCTGAGTGGGCCTGCGTGACCCCTCGGTCTATGGCAGCCAGTAAGGGTGTTCAAGAGGACCTGGAGCCTGAGAAAATGGCCCAGGTGCCTGCCTTAAAGAGAAGAGGTAGGGGGCACGGGAAACCGGCCCCTGAGATTCCCACGGCCCAGGAGGAGGCAGACCCTGAGGGGGATGCCCTGGAGCCTACCGGGGAAGAGATTGCTGAACTGGGAGACCTGCCAGAGCTGACCCATTGGCAGCAAGAAGGAGGTCCCTCCAGGGAAGAGTTCTGTGAGGAGCAGAACAAGTGCCCTTCTCTTGTGGGTTTGCGGCAACAGGCTGCAAACCAGGCAGCAGGTGATCAGTCTGGATCACATTGGATCTACTGGGAGAATGGTCTCCTGTATAGTGAGCCTAAGGTTGCTGAGCCTGGGTAAGCCTGTGTGCTGGTGGTACCCCAGCGCTTCAGAGCCTTCCTACTGGGGCTGGCTCATGATGTGCCTTTAGCAGGACATTTGGGGCAGGACAAGACCTTTGAAAGGCTTGTCACCCACTTTTATTGGCCCCAAATGCGCAAGAGTTCATACACTCATTGCAGGACCTGTCAGACTTGCCAGGCAAGTGGAAAGAGTGGGAGGAAGCGCAAGGCTCCTCTCCAGCCATTCCCTGTGGTCAGCACCCCCTTTGAAAGGGTGGGCATTGACATTGTGGGGCCTCTGGATCCCAAGACAGCCATGGGTAACAGGTTCATCCTGGTCTTGGTGGACCATGCCACCGGGTACCCGGAAGCCATCCCTCTCAGAACAGTGACGGCCCCCGTGGTGGGACGTGCACTGATGGGGATTTTCTCCCGCGTGGGGTTTCCCAGAGAGGTGGTGTCAGACCGAGGTACCAAATTAATTTCTAAGTATATGAAGTCCCTGTGGCAGGAGTGTGGTGTAACCTATAAGTTCACCACTCCTTACCACCCCCAAGGAAATGGGTTGGTTGAAAGATTCAACCGAACCCTAAAATGCATGATTATGGGTCTTGAGGAACCTATGAGGCGTAAATGGGACGTCCTCTTACCATGCCTGCTGTTTGCATACCGTGAGGTGCCACAGAATTCTCTAGGGTTCAGTCCCTTTGAGCTTCTCTATGGACACCCAGTGAGAGGACCTTTGAGTTTGGTCAAGGAAGGCTGGGAGCAATCTCCCAGGAAACCTCCCCAGGATGTATATAGCTACATGCTGGCCTTCAGGAACCAAACTAGGCAATTCAGAAAACTCGCTGAGGCGAATCTGGAAGCCAGCCAGGAGGAGATGAAGCGGTGGTACGACCAGAATGCCACTCTGGTTGAGCTTCAGCCTGGTCAGAAAGTGTGGGTCATGGCCCCCGTGGAGCCCTGTGCGCTCCAGGATAAGTGGACCGGACCATTTGAGGTGGTGGAGCGCAAAAGTCTGGTTACCTACTTGGTGGACTTGCGGTCTCCCAGGAACCCCTTGCGGGTCCTGCATGTCAACCGCCTGAAGCCCCACTTAGAGAGGTCCGAAGTGGGCATGCTCCTAGCAACAGATGCTGGAATGGAGGAGGAGACTGAGCCTCTTCCTGACTTCCTGTCTGCAACAGAGCGAGACGGGTCAGTGGATGGAGTGAACCTCTTTGCCACCCTGACCCCAGAGCAACAGAATGACTGTCACCAGTTGCTGGGACAGTTTTCTGACCTGTTCTCCCTGATTCCCAGTGTCACTGATTGGTGCGTCCATGATGTAGACACTGGGGACAGTCCTCCTGTCAAGCACAAAACTTACAGGGTGACTGACAGGGTGAGAGCTTGCATCAAGGAGGAGGTCTCCAAGATGCTTGCGTTAGGGGTTATTGAGTTGTCTAACAGTCCTTGGGCCAGCCCAGTGGTCTTGGTCCCAAAGGCTGCCGCACCGGGTGTCGCGCCAGAACTGCGGTTCTGTGTGGACTACCGAGGGCTCAATTCAGTCACCAGGACTGACGCGCACCCCATCCCCAGAGCTGATGAGCTCATCGATCGGTTAGGGGCTGCCCGGTACCTCAGCACGTTTGACTTAACGTCTGGGTACTGGCAGATCGCCTTGACTGATGGGGCAAGAGAGAGGTCAGCATTCGCCACACCAGATGGGCACTACCAATTCCGGGTTATGCCCTTTGGGATGAAGAATGCCCCTGCCACCTTTCAGAGGTTGGTCAACCAGGTGTTGGCTGGACTGGAAGAGTTCAGTGCCGCCTACCTGGATGACATTGCAGTGTTCAGCACCAGTTGGGAAGAACATCTGCGCCACCTCTGGGAAGTGTTGATGGCGCTGCAGAGAGCAGGCCTCACGATCAAGGCGAGTAAGTGCCAGATCGGGCAGGGTTCCGTGGTGTACTTGGGACACCAGGTCGGGAGCGGCCAGGTGACGCCCCTACAGCCCAAGATTGAGACCATCCTGGCTTGGGAACCCCCCCCAAGACCCAGACAGAGGTGAGAGCCTTTTTAGGACTCACCGGGTATTACAGGAGGTTTGTCAAGGGGTATGGCAGCATTGTTGCACCCTTGACAGAGCTGACTTCCAGGAAGCAGCCCAAGAGAGTGATTTGGACTGACACCTGTCAGAGAGCTTTTGATGCCCTGAAGACTGCCATGTGCACGGCACCCGTGCTCCTGGCACCCAACTTCTCAAAAGAGTTTATTGTTCAAACAGACGCTTCAGAGCATGGTGTGGGGGCTGTTTTGTCGCAGATTAATGAAGAGGGCCTAGATCAACCTGTAGCCTTCATCAGTAGGAGGTTACTTCCACAGGAACAGAGGTGGAGTGCAATTGAGCGTGAGGCATTTGCTGTGGTCTGGGCACTGAAGAAGTTGAGACCATACTTGTTTGGGACTCACTTCCCGGTTCAGACAGACCCCAGGCCCCTCAGATGGTTGATGCAGATGAGGGGTGAGAATCCAAAGCTGTTGAGGTGGTCCATATCCCTACAGGGGATGGACTTCACGGTGGAACACCGCCCTGGTACAGAACACGCCAATGCTGATGGTCTGTCCCGATTTTTCCGCCTTAGTGATGAGAACTCCCAGGAGGTAGGGTAGTTCTCCCCACATTTCAGCTGGAGGGGACACGTGTTAGACCTGGCACCATTGGCATGGGTCTCCCTTTCATTTTTTGCTGTTGCCTCTTATGTTTTTGCTGGTTTTAGATGCTTTTGGGCACTGTGCCACTGCTGTTCAGTGCCACAGTGCAAGTGCTCCCTATGGTAAATTGATGTATGGATTAGTGACTCCATGATTGGCTTGATTGGTTTACTTGTCAGACCCTAGTACAGTGCACTGCGTGTGCCCAGGGCTTGTAAATCCAATACTGCTGGTGGGCTTGCAGCACCGGTTGTGCCACCCACCGGAGCAGCTTGTAAAGTGTGTCTCAGGCCTGCCATTGCAGGGCCCGTGTGCAGTCTGGTACTGCCATGTTGACTGGGCAAGTGCACCCACTTGCCAGTCCCTAAACCTTCCTTTTTATACATATTAGTCACCCCTATGGTAGGCCCAAGGGCAGGGTGCATTGTAGGTAAAAGGTAGGACATGCCCTGATGTGTGTGGCATGTCTTAATAGAGAATTACAGCCATTTTCGTTTTTCACTATTGCAAGGCTACCTGTTCCCCAAAGGCCAGAATGGGCAGTTAGATTATTACATCTTATAATCCTAACTGACTCAGGGAACCAGGTATAAATTCGAGTTTAGTATGCCTGAACTCATAATGATAAAATACATCTTTTAGTGAAGTTGGTTTTAACATTCTGTGTTTGAAAATACCACTTTTAGAAAGTAGGTATTTTCTTGCCAAACTATCCAAGCCTGCCTCTGCTAGGTTGTGTATTCCTTGTTTGGAGTTTGAGTGACAGGGGCTGGGGGATTCCAGGAGACAGGGTGAGTCAGCACAGAGCTGAATAGAGAGATCTACATGCAGATGGGAGGGAGGAGTTGCACCTGGGACCTGAATAGGGCTGTGCCTTTCCTCCACAATGCTGGCTCCACCTCCTGTGGTGTGTCTGATGTCCCTGGCCTGCACTGTCAAAGGAAGAGAAGGAGTCCTGTAAACAAAGTGCTCCAGGACTGACCAGAACTGGTTTGGACTAGGCAAAGGCCTCTCTGCCTTCAGAGAACAAAGAGAAAAGTAGTATAAATATTGGGACCCAGACCCAAGAACTTTAGATCACTTCTGGGAATCAAGACGAACCTTTGCTGAGGAGAAGAACCAGGAAGCCAAAGGAGGAGACTACCCCTGTGCTGTGTGTTTGGGGGTTGGCCTGCAGTGGTTGCTTCATTACCAAAGAGAGGAGAAAAGGACTGAGTGTGCTTTCTATCAACTTGAAGAAGAATCTCCAAGGGCTTGAACTAGAGCTTGCCTCCTGCCTGAAGTCTCAGGGATACAAGACTTCACCAACCAGCTCCCCCCTGAATTCCCTTGCTGGGAATTGAAGTGCCTGCTGTTGTACTGGATACGAAAAACAATGGTCCTAGACCTCAATTGGAGAGATATGATTCGATCAATACATAGTAATCCTTTTACAGTTTAGGAGCATGTGCGAAATCAGCTCATCGTACTTAATACAAAACAGTATAAAAATGTGCAACAACCGAGTTTCAAATTAACACGAGTTTTTATTTGTTCATAATCCAAAAAGGAAGAAAGGCAGTAGATATCTTACTGCATTAAAAGGGGAAAAGGTTGCTCCAAGGGTACGTGCGAAAAGGAAGGTGCTCTGGTGAAAAGAGAAAAGGAAAGGAATTCCAAATAGTGTTCAGGAAAAGGAAGGAAGTTAAGACAATTCATATGGTGGATTGATAGACCAATATCAATCTCTACATATAGTCTGGACGTATATGATTATTTGTTCACAAAACTTCTATTTTCATATACTTTCAAAATACAAAAATGTATTGTTTTAGCACGTTTATAATTAGGGGCTTGCGGTCCAGGCTACGATGATGTGGGCGTCGACGTTTCGACCCGACTTTGGGCTCAGAGGGTGATTCAGGGCCTCGGCCTGCGGGTCTTCCTCAGGACAGGGGTGGGCAACCTGGGAGATTGTGTGGCTTCCTAATTCCACACCCACAAGGAATTATGGAGGACGGGGTGAGTCTTCCCACTTCTCCGGGTACTCGAGGCCGGTGTCCTCGTCCGTCAATGCAGGGTAGTGCAGAATGGAAGTATTGGCACTTAATGCTGAGACTTTCGATCTCCTTGCGATCTGCACACAAATTGCAGGCTTCTGAGAGACTGCGTGTCCATGGGAGCTGGAAGCGCAACGACGAGAAACGTGTCGCCGCCGCAGCCACTGTCATCGCATAGGAAGCGAGACGCCGCTGCCATCATCTCATCGCCGAAGCGCGGCGCATCGCCGGAGAAGCGGGACGCTGCCACAGAGGTCATCGTCGCATCACTGGAAAAGCGCGTCGCAGGCCCTGTCGCGGCTCCAAAGATCATCGAGTCGCCGCACGGCCGTCGGGCGTGCACGCATCACACCAACGTTGTTGCATCGCAACCAAGACGCCATTTTGTCGCATCGCACCGGAGAAGAGTATCGCATCGAGGTGTCATCTTGTCGCATCGTACCGGAGAGCAGTAAGAAATCGACGCATCAACTCCCCACACAGTAAGGAAGCAAGCATCGACTCCCCTGCGCAGCAGTAAGGAACCGACGCATCCACTACCCTGCGTGTAAGGAACCGATGCATCACCTTCCCTGCGACCCTTTTGTTTTCTTTGCGTTACGCATTCAAGGTACATTGAGAGTAAAGTGTCGCATTTACAACTTGAGAGAACTGAGCTATTTTATAACATTTTAAAGTCTATTTTTGAGTACAGTATTGTGGATTTTTGTTGTTTGGTCTTGTGTTAAGTCTATATAAAAATACTATTTTTATAATACAACCTGTGTGGTGTCCATCTGTAGTGTTGTCACTGTATTACTGTATGTGTTCACAATGCTTTACACACTGCCTCTGAGATAAGCCTGCCTGCTCGTGCCAAGCTACCAAGGGGGTGAGCAGAGGTTATTTTAGGAGTGTAGCCCCTTACCCTGACTAGACGCAAGGGTCCCTATTTGTCACAGGTACCTACCTATGCCAACTAGAGACCCCCAAATCTAACACTAACTTTGCTACCATACTGAGCCACTGAGAGCCCTGACCAAGACGGACGTCCCCTGGAGGAGGGGCTTGAAGGAAGAATACACATTCCAGACTGCATAGACGGCCCTACTGAGTAAGACCACCATGGCCTACTTCGACCCTGGGAAACAGACCGAACTCTTAGTCGATGGCAGCCCAGTAGGCCTGGGAGCATCTAGGATGCAGAACCCGGGAGATGAGCCCCACTGGACTTTGCCAGCAAAGCACTGATTCCTACAGAGACAAGATACTCCCAGAGAGAGGCGCTGGCCATCAAGTGGGGGTGCGGGCACTTCTAACTGTATCTCTGCGTAAGACCGTTCAGAGTTATCACTGACCACCAGCCGCTTATCCCCTTGTTATGTGGAACTGCCCCGCACCCGCAGCCTCGGACAGAACACTGGGCATCCAGCTGCAACAAGACCACATGGAGGTTGTATCTCGACAGAGGTCCAAGAACCTAGCAGACTTTCTCTCTCGCCATCCGCCCCTCCCCACCGATGAGAAAGAGGACAGCACCACAGGTTCCGAAGTGTACATCAGTATGATCTCTCAGGGCGACTGTCCACAGGTGCTCAACCTTCAGGAAATCCGAGAGACCACTGCAGCAGCCTACATCCTGGCAAAGGTAATGAGTACCCTACAGAGCCGTTCCTACGAGATGCCAACGAGTGGCAAGGCCTGGAGAAGATGAAACTCACGAAGATATGGATAATTCATGAAGAGCTGGGTACCACCACAGACTGTCTTTTTCTAAGAAGGCAGCGCCTGGTGAGTCCAGAGAGGCTACAACACCAAGTGACTGAACTAGCTCACAGTGAACATCGGGGAATGGCAAAAATGAAGTTTCGGGTGAGGGAAAAGGTCTGGTTTCCTGGTCTAGAAGCAGCTGTCTACAAACTGGTAAGACTACCGTTCATGCCATCTCACCAGCTCCCACGAAGCGCCCGCACCTATCATGACTGAAGAACCTTGCATTGCACCATGGGTCAGAGTAAACCTCAACCTTGGGAGGCCAGGGGCTATATAATAAACTGGCGGGACCGCTCGTGGTCTTCCGGCCCACATCCAAAGCAAAGTGTGTGCGTACCATTCTTCCATCTTTCCGGTCTGCAAGTCTACCCCCACGGGACCCGCTACAGTCCCAAACTCTGAATATAGAATGTCCACCCCAACAATCATAAAATGCAGCATTTTTTTCTTAATTCCTATTAGTAGGTTCACACACAATCCCATACCTCGCGATATAATAGTCATAATTAGATGTTCCAGTACTGTTTCAAAGCCGGGTTGTTCACTGAGCGCTATTCCTTACATACATTCACGAGACGTCACGTGTAAACAATCTTGCCAGGCTGCCCCATGTGCAACACTTTCTGATTGTCCTAGCCTTTAAGCCAGTACGACTTTGCGTTCTGGGAATTGTAGTTTCGTAGTGCCTATGCGAAGTGCGAGCCTATATTCAAATGATTGTTGCGTTAAAGGTCGCGCCTGACAGAGGGAGCAATACGTGCCACGGGGGTACTTAACAGATATGTAAATGCCAAGAAATTGCGATTTGTCGTACAGAAGCGGTCCAACTGTTTCAAAGCTCGGTGTTCCGGGCAGCGGGCTGCTCTCTCTAAGACATGGATTAAACATAGAGGCGAGTTTCACTTCATGCTCATGTTTCTATCTATCAAAATTCTCTCAAGTAAAATAACATTTTATTTCCATTATGGAAAACTGCTCAAAGGTAAACTTTGATTTTGGTGCGAACAGTGACTGGAGAATTATAGGGAATGCACAATTTGGAACCCTTCACGTGATGTATTTGCGGGGCACAGAGAAATGCGCAAACAGACAAATAGAACTTTACAGCATTTCACCCTGGAAGAATCGGAAAGGGCGGGGCAAGCCGCAAGCATAACATTAGAAAATATTGTTTTTGTAGTTAGAGGGAGGGTACTAATGCAGCAACCTCTCACTGGGTTGATAAAATCAGAAAGTATCCGAGCTCAACACAGTCGGCCAAAGCCAGCGAACGTGCAGAATAAAAAGGGATAGTAAATCTGGAGACCACGCAGCGTGTGCGCAGCGTGTGCGCGGCGCGCAGAACTACAAAGCAACGCAACAACATACCACACCAGATCATTCCACACCGCACGTTAGTCACCAAACCGCATTTAACACCGTGCAGCGCACCACCTATGATGCATGCCACACAACACAATCCATATTATTCCATGCCACACCACTTAACGCACGTTACTGATATCGGACCCTCGCGCCAGCATGCAGCTTAGGACCAGCCGCGCCTCCCGCCTTACCTTCGAAATCAGACAGGATCCCCTCCAGGTGGTCGCTCACGGACAGTTCCATTCTGCCGCCGGGGGAGGGGGCACTCTTGCACCCCTCCGCCCTGGACTGACTGGCACCCCTTCGCCCCACAACTGTACGTTTCTGCTTACAATTCCAGATTGGGTAAGGGTCGGGGTGGTATCAGCGGTCCAAGGTATGTACTGGGAAAATAGAGGAGGGGGTGGCTCTGTAGGTGCAGTGTCTACTTGAGGGGGGTCTCTCCAGGCAGAGAAACTTCTGAGCTCACCCTTGCCTCTGTCCCGGCCAGGCTGTATGAGGGGGAGAAGGGGGGCTTGACTGTAAGGGGAGAGGGCTGCTCCCAGGAGGAGGAGGGAGAGACAGCTGGCCTCAGCCCCGGGCTCCACCCCGTGGGCTACAGGGGGCGGGAGGGGCTCGGTTCTCACTTTTCCACTTCCAGGAGGGAGGGGCGAAAGGACAGGGGTGTGTAAGTTGGAGAGGTTTGTATGTTGGTAGGGGTAAAAGGAGAGGGCTGTAAGTAGGAGGGGTGTTCTGCAAGGAGAGGGTTATGTTAGCAGGAGAGAGGTGTGCATGTTGGGGGGCGGACTGGACGTAGCGGGCATCGGGCATTTCCCCGGGAGGCTGGAAGGGTGGGGCCGATTTTGCAGTGGTGGCCGTGGGTGCCGGTTTTTTATTTCTGGGGGTCAGTTGTGCAGCGGTGCTGCTATATTGCTTCCCAGTAACTAAAGCAGCAGGAGGGCTGGTCTTCAACATATGCGGGTTGCTTTGGGCTCCCAATCCGGCCCGGTTATAAAAAGGAAAGCGGGAGTAAGGAGAAGGCGTGCTTTGCATTTGCTGTGCTTGGACCTGAGGGGTGCAAGGAGGGAGTGTGGAAGAGGGTGTGAATGGAGAAGAGTGGTGCAATGAGGAGAGAGGATCCAGGGAGAGAGGGGCTGGGAGGGCGAGGGTTTAAGGCGCGGGTTTATCTGATGAAGAGAACTGTTGAAGCAGGGGTGCAAGGGCAAAGGTGTTGTAGGGGGGATATGGTGTAAGGTAAATTAATGGCAGGGAACTTTGAAAAGGGTGGAAGCAAGATGGGGTTAGGATTAGGAATAGTAACGAAGAAGAGAAGGTGACGAAAAGGACAGCGGTAAGAATAGGGCCAACCACCCACGCAACTTCTGAACGCAGTGCAACGACTAGAGAGGCCCAGCAAGCCATAAAGTTTCTGCCTGCTTCTTAATGCTAGAAGCGCATCAGTAAATATGGCGACAGTCACATCAGGAAAAGTGTCTCAATTGCTTCTTTCTCTCAGGTGCTGCAAGACCAGCCCGTTCCCTCTCTTAAGATTCATTATTTTTTGTTTTTATATAGCTCCATTCTGTTGCATTTCGAAATGCACCGGGGGCAGTGCAGATGTACTGAGAGACACTCATGGCAACTGTTTTGTAGTTACATTTATATAGCGCTTCACACCTCTGACAAGGAAATAAGTGCATTCGCTGAGGGTAGTATGGCAGTCCTTGAACATGACTGCATGGAAGTGAGGGTCTCTAATGTGGGCTAATTACGGACTGTTTGCTAGAGTATAGATGGAGAAAGGTGTGTGAAGGTAGCGTGGTTTATGTTGTAAGTGTTTTAGTGTATGAATTAGAGAAGCTGTTCAGACGGTGTAGCTGTATAAATGTTGCTGCATTTATGCATGAAGTGGCGCAAAGGAGAGTGAGAGAGAAAAAGAGCATGTGGTTGCCCCGATCATCCTTAGGTGATCTGTTCCAGTTTCTGGTGGGTATGATGTTAACTTCTATCGGGCAATGAGTACACCACAGTCCGTATGGGGTAAAAGGTCGCATTATTTGGACAGGCTTGCAGCTTACGTCATTTACAACAAATTTGATAAGGCCTCACTAATACAAAAATCAAGTCTATCACCCCCGCCGCCCCTAATTGATTCCCCACGAAAACGTTTCCCAACATTGTTCCACCAAACCTCCTCCCCAACCCCTTCGTTTCGCCATCTGCCTACCTCCTGCCTCATTCCTCGGTCATCTGTTTTCCCTTTGTCCTAAGCTACTCTGACTGCCCCAACCCTTCCTGCCTGCCTCAATCTCATTCAAATCTGCCATTAGGAAAAACCCCTGAACAGGCGTTTTTCTTGTGTCCCCCCCCGCTTATTTCTTGTGAGATATATAAATTTGAATAAGATGAAATAGCTATGAAAGCCATATTAGGAATAAAACCTTAAAGTTACAAAACTTTTAAATGCTTATGAAAAACTTCACTGTCGCTGTAACAGTTAAATAAAATATGACTCGCAGGCTATAAGCCAATGGTTCCAAAAAGTGGAAAAAAGCTGCCGTTTAACAGCTACCTTTCTAACATCAAGTGTTCAAACCCAGCATATCTGACAACTTCTCATTAATATTTAGCAAATACAACTCATTTCCTATGAAGGAAAGATAGACCCCATCCGGATGGAAAAACTGGAAATCATCCTTCGTGATATCAGTATGAGCCAACAAATTTAATCCGTTAATACTGCAAAAACGGTGAAGTTCTCTGTTTACTTTCCTTCTGGCCCTGTCTACAGCCGTAAACTTATCCACTCCCCTCCAAACCCTTCTAGGCACTAGAGCAGTCAGGATTAATTTTGTGTTAGGCCAGGATGTGATTATTAATTCTAAATCTGCTTTCATTGCTAGCAACAACCCAAGACCTGAAAGTTGAACAATATCGTTTTCGCCTAAATGAATAAGCAACATTTTTGGGGATCTCCTTGACAAACGCAGCTTGCTTAGAAATGGCATAAATTGACCCCATTTCATACCACTTTTGCCCCACCAATTGATTTTAAGATCATCAAAACTGAAACAAAGGTTTTGTCCATAATGATTTCTCTCAGCTTGTTTTGCTGCCCATTTTATAAACGAATGTCCAACAATCCAAACGTTTGCCATGTATGTAGATGGGCCCAACAGACTACCTAAAAGAGAAAAAATGTTAGAATATATAATAAAATTATAATTCTTCTAACTCTCTAACATATCACAAACAACAATTGGAAGACCAGCGGCCTAAACTTTTTAATTGTTTTAAAGAGACTCCCCCCTCCTTGCTGCCTCTGAAGCAGCGCCTATTCTGAAGGAATGAGTACCAAAATTATTAGGATTATTACCTAATGATCTTAAAGCTTTTCTCAGTACTGACAAAATCTGTGATGCTTTTAAGCGAGATCCATCTTGATGTCTGAAAATAAAATCGGATGAAGAGCCACCGACTGCTCTAAATTCAAACCACGCTTTCACCGGGCATAGCGGGCCGCCTAGCTTATGCAATACCACTGTAGCTCCTTTACCCCTTTGATCTGTCTTTGATTTTTCCAACAAAATCCGTAGAGATAGCTTGGTTATTAAAACGTTTGAAATTTTAAGACCTTCAATATCGGATCTTCCCAGTATCTCTGAGATCCTGAAGGCTCCAAAAAATAACCAAACCATACACAACTTGAACAATAAGAACTCAAAATTCAAATAGCAAATTTTTGGTAAAATTTGAATGATATTGAATAACAATTTCAAAGATATGGGCTCTCTCACAAACTGTCCCCGCTTCTTCATTTTTGCCCAGCCTTGTAACATTCTCCTACCCAGTTCCCCAGCTGATGGTTCGTAACCCCAAAGACACTTACCATAAAAAGAGAGTCCTGCTAACTTGCCAGCAATTGAAGTAGCGGAAATATTTCGTTCTATGTTGGCCATTGTGAACCTAAGAACGTCCTCCTACGTCTTTCCAAACCTATTTCATTGCCGACTCTAAATGAAGCGCCTAAGTCTAAAAATTCAGACCATGCTCTTCTATAAGCAGTTTTTGTACTGGGAGCTAGGGAGTTTTCTACAAGATATTGTATTTTTAGTCTACTAGGTCCCATACCTCCTGAGGAATCTGGGTTTTCACCGGGTCTGCTCCGGGTGCCAAACCACGGAATCTCAGCCACTGGGAACGAGATAACGCATCTGCTATATTATTATCTGTTCCTGGTACGTGTTTAACCTTAAAACTATATTGTGCATAAGGCAACCTAACATGAATCTTTGTAACAACTTTAGAAGACGTCTGTCATTAGCCTTTTGACCATTCACTAGATCGACAACAGTCTTATTATCAACGTGAAAAATTACAGTTTTGTTTGATAACTTCTTACCCAATACCACTAATGCCACGAGCAGAGGAAAAAAATTGAAAAAGGCTATACTTCTTCTCTCAGAAATCCATTTTGATGGCCACTTTTCTGCACACCATTTTCCTTTCCAAAAGAGCCCGAAACCATTGGCCCCTGACGCATCAGAAAAAATTTGAATGGACCATAAAAAGTCCTCATCAAGAGACCAAATTGTAATACCATTGAAAGCTCTCAGGAACATTAACCAAACTTCGAAATCTGCTCTCATGGCTGCTGAAACTCTAATCCTGTGGTGAGGCAAGGTGACCCCCGACATGGCAAAACCTAATCTTCTACAAAAAGATCTACCAGCCTTCACCACTCGGCAAGCAAAGTTCAAATGCCCCAACTGACATTGCATTTCATACAGCGTTAACTTAGGGGATAACTTGGCATGCTCCAGAATCTCCACCATTTCCTTCAATTTCTTAACGGGTAGCTTTGCTTCCATATTGACCGTGTCTATCTCGATACCTAGGAAGACCAAGCAATTCGAAGGGCCTTCTGTCTTTTCATCTGCCAGAGGTACGCCCAAATCTTTGGCCAATGACTTAAAAAACTGAAGAGCTCTGCTACATTGCTGAGTGCCAGCTGCACCTATAACAAGCATTGGCATAGCCAATAGGTCTCGCCTTTGGGACCTTATAAGTGTTTAGCCATGCAACAGTTGATGTTGTTGCACCAAGGATATTGTGCTGGATAACTAAACACTTATAAGGTCCCAAAGCAGACCTATTGGCTATGCCAATGCTTGTTTTAAATTTTAAGCGCTGTTCCACTGATCACCCTATGAAACTACTTAAATGTTTGTCTATGAACACAGGAGAAATTCCCATCTGCCATTTTCCCAATGGTTGCATTTGGTAAGAGGAGGGTAAGTGTTTGCCAAGATGTCCTTGTATGAATATGGAAGTTTAATCTTGAAGTAGTATCTATGCACATAGAAATTATAATTTTTCCCTTTCTGTTTTTTTCACACCAGTGAAGAGATTTCAGCAAACAGTTCATTCAGTTTTACATATAGAGCGCATGCATACCAATATGGAAAGCCTTGGAGTGAAATTGTAATGTTTTTATATTTTGCTTAGCAACTTTCCAACACTCATTTGACCATTATCTGGTGTCCACATTGCAAGTATATGAGTAATAGAGGTGTGATAATTTTCCTCACAAAAATTACCAATATCGAGTGTCTGCAATTTTGAATGCAGAATTGTGCACTCTTCAAAATGATCCCTTATGGTATGGGCAATAACATGAGAAATGGGTGTTTTCACACTGATTGTTATTCATTCCGGAATTCTTAGCTGATTTTCCATGGACTAATTCCTCGAGTTCTTACTTGCCAAATTCATCCCCAGAAATACCCACGTAATTCGTCGTGGGAACTACCACTTGTGAAATGGTTGCATTGTAATATTAATTTGGTTAAAACTGTTTGGGTGGGATTTCTCTGAAGAATATTGGGGGAAAATGAGAAATAAAAGCTGAATTTATACTTTAAGGGGCACATTTACTAGCCCCTTGCGCCACTTTTGCGTCACTTTCCCCATGTTAAAAGTGACGCAAAAGTGGCGCAAGTGGCTTGTAAATCTGCCCCTAAGTCTGCAGCAGTACCCTAGAGAATAATGGCACCAGGGACGTAACTGGCGCCCCTGCGGTGGGGGTGGGGGCTCGACAACCCTTCAGTGGCCCCTTAACACTTCATGGGCCCAATTTAGCACAGAAACAATGTATATCTGTGGGCTACGGGAGACGAAGGGCTCCTCTTCACATTCAGTGTGGGGGGGCATCATTTTGCGTTACGCCACTGATTATGTTATTATGGCGTAGCTAAGATGCCTTGGGGCATAGTGCAAGAAAGCAAATACCACCCTGAATGTTGTTCTGTTGTAAAATACAGCTACAAACGCGGCACAGTGGCCTCTGCGCTTATGAACCTGGCCCCACTGTGCCTGCTGCTTCATTAATACTACGTCACTGCTGGAGAATCATTCCTCGGTAGTACAAAACCTGCCTCATTCATTGCAGCAATTCACCAGTGAATTTCATGACTTTTCCCCTATGGCACCCAAGGGTTATCTTGAAATCAGCAAACCATTAATACGCGTTTTCTATATTTTATTAGGTAAGTAAAGGATTCAAAGACAGTTCGAGCCCTCTTACTCTCCTTGGCGAAAAAATGAATTTCGCTACAGAAAAAAATGAAGCGTATTGAGCTCTTCTGCCATTTAAAATGAATCAAAGCCTATACACCCGCTGTATTGTTTATGAGGCATTTAATCAGCGCCAAGAGGCAAATCGGTTAGTGCTGTGCGCTATATAAATTTTGCGGTTGACAGAATGAGTCACTCACAAGAGCGGTAAGGATACACGAAGCAGTCGGCTTTCACTGTGACATAGTAACACAGAGGTACCAATGGCATAAGATTTCTAGCACAATAGCGCCGTCGCCGAGGAAAACAAAGCTGTCAGAAGCGGAAACTTCAGGAAATCCAAGACTGCGGCTGTCTATCCTCACAGGCGCCCCACAACACAGCTGCCAGCGCTAGGTTGTTTCAGCCGCGTGTTATTTCCCTGAAGAATGGTTTCCAATCTCAGTTTAAACGCGCTCACACAGGGCTTCATTTCATCACTTCCTTCGGCGCGTGATTTAACGGACTCGTCAGTCGTTTATAAAAGCCCGCGAGTGGTGCGCGCACCACAGAGGAGCGGGGGCGAGCGGCGCGGCAGCC
This sequence comes from Calotriton arnoldi, assembly GCA_963921515.1. Taxonomy (NCBI): domain Eukaryota; kingdom Metazoa; phylum Chordata; class Amphibia; order Caudata; family Salamandridae; genus Calotriton; species Calotriton arnoldi. Next base: position 39,923 of record CAWUFW010005548.1, on the reverse strand, counting down.
TGCTCAGCTGACGAGACGCTCAGCTGACCAGGCGCTCGTGCGTCGTGGCTGGCCTTTGGATGAGTACGCGCGGCAGACATGTGTTTCCACTTATCGCGCCCGCGTCTGGGCACGATGATTGGAAACACATGTTTGCCGCGCGTACCCATCTCAAAAGGCCAGCCACGACGCCTGAGCGTTTGTTGGACTGCTTTTGAAACCGCTTACATTAAGTCTTCGCCTCTAAGCAGCGCTTGCGCGCTACTCGAGGCTCGACCTAAAAAGGAAGTCATCTAGATAATGTGTTACTTGAACATGACCTGACCTGAAAACGAAACACCATTGCATAAAAGAGCTAAACTCTTCAAAGAAACTGCACATCCCATAGGCAACACTTTGTCTACAAAAAATTGTTTTTCAAAATGAATACCTAACAACGAGAAATCTAGAGGGTGTACAGGTAAAAACCTAAAGGCAGACTTAATGTCGCATTTCGCCAATTCTGCATTCGATCCTACCTTCCTTACCAGCTCTAGCGCTACATCGATTGACGCAAACTGAACCATGGTATCCTCCTTAGCTATAAAGTAATTAACCGATAAACCTTGAGGCCATGACAAATGCTGAATCATGCGAAATTCGTCTGGCGTTTTCTTTGGCACCACTCCCAATGGTGTTACAATAAGATCTGGTAGTGGCCATGTAGAAAAAGGACCTGCCATCCTCCCTTCTGCAACTTCTGACAAAAGTTTTTGTTTAATAACCTGTGGGAATTCTTTGGCTGATTTAAAATGTTTGGCAAACCTACGGCAACGGGGTCCTTGATATTCCAGTCTAAAGCCTTCTTTAAACCCCCGTTCTAATCTGGCTGCCTTATCCCTTAATGGATAGAATTTCAACCAATAGCATAACTTCTGTGTATCAATTGGGGTAAAAGCCCTTGTAATTAGGCTGGAATGAATTTCCTCTTCCTCTGCCTTGCCCAAAATTCCCCCAGTTTGACTGTTCCCCAAAACACTGTAATATAGCGTGTTTGCCTCCACATTTTGAACATTCGTGCTTGTATCTGCAAGGATTCTTTTCGCAGTCCCCCTGTATAAATTCCAGCATGCTCCTGAATATGCGGACTGTGGTTTGACCCAATTACCCACCCCTCCCGAGGTGGGTCTGCCAAGAAAAGGCCGATGGGACACAGCAAGTCTGCTCGCTGTATGCATAGTAGGAGGGGGCCTCTGGGGATACAGCCACTGTACCCATAGTTCATTGTCAACCTCCCCCCAGGGTTTTTCAGGAATAAGGACCAGCCTAGCTCTAAATTCTTCATCGTAATGAAGCCAGGCGAAAGCCCCAAATTCTGTGTGAGCCTTCCTAATAGTGTCTAAATATTTAAAAATTGACACCGATCTGTCTGGAAACTTTACGTAGTAAACACTTGCAAAAATTAAATGTGGGTACCCTTGGCCTCTTAGCTAATTCCCAAGCTTCTTCCCTAGATCCCTCTTTTGATTGAATTTCTCTGTGGAGAAGTTTAAAAACGTCCACGAATTCCCCTTTCCAGATTTTCTCCTTTGTGTTTTTACTCACATGGGAACCCAAAGGCATAGATAAACCCATATAAGGAAGCCTTTTTAAGCCTTCTGATTTTGATTTATCTTCTTTTTCACTACTACTTGCCTCATGATTACATTTAGATGTATTTGAGTCTGATAACTCACCCTTCGTCTTGTCTTTCTTGCTTGACACTCCTTCACAGACAAAACATCAGTTTTTTCACAGTTAGAACAGCCATCAGTCCCCACACCCTATCTTCAACCATCACGTAGGATGTTTTCCGTTTAAAAAAAAAAATGATTTTCTATAACAATCCCCAAATAGCTTCTCACTTGTTCCTAAAGACTTGTCCCTTTCTGACGTTTTCTTCCTTCTGTCCCCCTCTTGGCATCGTTTACCGCAACATCAAACCAGGAATCCTCAGTGTCTTTTCCTGAAAAATATGAGATTTATACAACTTTTTAGAGACCCCTCCCCCGTATGCTTTGAAAGTCCCTGGCCAGGATTCAATGTCGTTATCATCCCCAATTTCCCCCTCTTCCAACTCAAATGCGTTGTCATCTCCTAACACCCCTTCAAATTGAACATTCTTAACACCCCCGCTACTACCTGGATGTTCCCCGTCCCCCACCCCACCATCATAAACCCTCCAACTTACAGCCCTTTTCAATTGTGAAATTCGATGTTCTTCCAACGACTCAGGAAAGACGGCATCAAAATCTTCCCTTTCATCATCCAATACAACGCACAACGTTTTTGACCTCCGCGTCCGTTTTTTACTGCACTTTCTGTCCTTCTGCAGCATTATCCCTGCGTTGGCCTGCAAGTCGCCATAACTTGCTGACTCTGGAACACCTGTTTCAGCTGACGATGCCAAGATATTTCGGTTGACCTCATCCTGAACCCACACCCATTACCCAGGACCCTCAGGAACCTGCCCCTCTTTAGAGGACGTAGCCTGCTTCCTTCCAACATCAGTCTTCAGCATTAATATATCTTTATCCTGACTGACATTACAAACTTGAACGTCCCTGACTGACTGCAGACTTAACTGCTTAACTTTGCCTTTTAAGGATGGTGCACCCCTTTGTACCTTATTGTTCATTAATAAAATGTCACCATCCTCACTAGAAGTCATAGGTGACAAAGACCTTTCACCTGGAGCACTTGGTACACTTTGTGACAAATTTAATCTTCTGCCAAAAATTGGTATACTTTTCTTCGATTGACTTTCATTTAAAGACATACCTTGTTCCAAGTTAACTGTTCCTGACAAAAAGGAACCACTAGAAGGCGTTAACGCTGGGTTTTCATTAAAGGACTGCTCGCTTTTAATAAAACTGGCTCCTTTAAGGGATTTTCCTCTCCCCATGAGCCTGCCTCTCAATGCACGTGTGCGCAACCTGCCCCTCCCTCTCCTCACAACCGATGAAGAAAGCTGCCGGATGGAGGTAAGGGGAGCTGCCTCTGAAATATCGTTTTTTACCTCTAAAATGTCTGTATTTTCAGGAGTTGCTACTGGGTAGTTGTCACTTGAAGAGCAGGCAATAACGGCAGCGGACACGCCGTCAGCCGACGATCTCTTCTTATGCTCAAAGCCCGTCCATGCTTGTGACAGGACACCGGGCTTGAGTAAATCCTCCTGCCCGCCTCGCATATTAGCCTCAGGGCCTCCCTTACTGAAGCGGCTGATTCGGCCATAGCGGCAACGAAACGTGCTTAATTAATAATTATGGCTCACACACGACAAAACAAGCCTCCTACCTCAATGACCCACTCGCCTGACTAAGAACGCAACGCTCTAACCGCCGCGTTCCAATGCAGGCGCCTCACCCGCACCAATCAGCTGCAGCCTGCGGACCGAAGCTGCCTGGGGGTGGACATTCCATGAATGCCACCCCCAGAGCCCTCATTCTGTCTACACTCTCCTAGGGAAGGTAACTGGGGTTGTCTGCTGGCTGTGTTATCATCTTGATAAAAGCCAAGTCTTCACTGCTTTCTTGAATGGTGGTCGTGGATATTTCTGTTTTTTTGCCTGGTGAGAGTTCCAGAATTTTGTTGCCTGTATAGGAGAGATTCTGCTGATTAATTTCTTCTACGGGGGGCGAGGGGGGGAGGGGGTGGTTGGCTAGGAGGTGCATTCTGAAGTGGAGGGTTCTCTTAAGTGAAAAGTTTTTCTTAGATGAAGGATATGTTCTTGCCATAGACGGTGCTGTGGATGCAACAGAAAATCTTGTAGGTCGACCATCTGGTAGTGTGTAGCCACATAAGCCCTTGAAAATCAGGCAGGATCTAGTCATGTAGATGGAGTAGTAGTTGTCTTGCTACCGAAGTTTGGGCTCTATGGTATTCAGAGCAGAAAGAACAGGGCCCACTTATAGACAATTTCTCTCCTCCCCTATTTGGCAAAATTGCTTGAGACACGTAGCTCAGCTATTCAGCAGAGGCATTGATTCTCTCAGTAGTAGATTGCATGCGAGAGGAAGTAGATAAAGGCAACACTCAAGCCCTAATGCTCCTCGAGCTGTCAGCATCCTTTGACACGGTCAACCATTACCTCTTGGCTGACCGTGTCAGGACTGCAGGACTCTAGGACTCAGCAATCAACTGGATCATCTCCTTTCTCAAGGACAGATCTCGGTCATTTAGACGTTCCCCTTTCAATTCTCCTAAAGTCCAATTGAACTGTGGGGTTCCACAAGCCTCTTCTCTCTCCCCTCATCTTTTTAACATATACATCCGCCCCGTGGTCCACTCTCTCAAAAACATGAAAGTTAACATTTTTAATTATGCTGATGACATGCAACTCCTCTTCACGACTGAGAGCACTCCAAATTCTAAGCTGCATTTCCAAGACACCATGCTGTTCATCCGGGATTGGATGAACAGCAACCACTTGAAACTAAACTCTGCCAAACAGAGATAGTAGTCACCAAAAATAAGCCCGACCTTTGGAGTCCTTCCTTCTGGCCCAATGAGTTGGGTCCTCCTACCTCTCCAAAGAAGTCGGTAAAAAGTCTTGGTTTTACAATTGACGAGGATCTATCTCTGAAACCACAACTTGTCTCAGTGATATCCTCCTGCTTTTTACAACTTCGCAGAATTAAGAAGATCAAGAAATTTCTCACTAACGACACCTTGGTCCAGGTCATAATAGTTTTGGTCATGTCGAGAATTGACTACGCCAACTCTTTTTACTTGGGTCTCCCTAAACATCTTATGCAGAGGCTTCAGTTGGTCCAAAACCAGGCTGCTCGGCTGATCTATCAGCTTCCCAAACGTTGCCATATCACTAAAGTTCTACATTCAAAACATGTTACACTGTTTTCAAAGCCTTGCACATGAAAAGTCCAGCATTTATTAAATCTCGGATCCACAAGTACTCCCCCACCAGAGATCTCAGATCCACCCATTTGCACCCGTTAGTGATCCCCCAATTTAAGAAGTTTAGGATAGGTGGAGTCAGGTTTTTAGTCACTGCTCATAGTGTCTGGAACTACCTGCCCCTGGAACTCAGGACCACCTTTAAGTATAGGAAGTTTAGACATATGCTGAAGACTTGGTTCTTTAAGCAAGCCTATTAAGTTTCCTGAGCCGTGCTGGGACAGTTACCAAGCGCCAAGTGACCATTGGCGTATGTGTGTTATACATGCTGAAGTAACATAACAAACCTTAGCTAGAAACAATATAAATGTTTCAGTATGATGCTTTTGGATTGTAAAATTGTTTATGGCGCTTTTCATCACTGGAATGTGGGCATCGCAGGCACCATTTGTTGTAGAGTGGTAAGGTGTTGAGGACAGGGTGAAAGATGTTTTCAGTGGTTGCATGCACTAAGGATGGTTATTCAAGATGCTTCTGCTGTTTGTATCAAAGTAACCACCTATAAAATCTTTATGAAAACAAAGGTTCTGTTTTTGCTCATTCCATCCCTCATTTGAGATTTGCACCAACCAAATTATTTGTTTCTCTGAATATAAACTCTGCACATGGCCCTCCTGACCAAGCCCCTGTGTTGCAATAATTGTGACTTTCAAGGCCACTCTTTGTGGACATGTACAGTGGATGTCAAATGATCAATCGTATAGCAGAATGTTAAGCATGTATTTTATGATCTCCACCTCCGCATCGCTCAGCACCAGTGCAGCTCCACCTGAGCACCACCTCAACATCATTCAGCACCATCTCAGCATCACTGTGCACCACTTCAGCAACACTCAGCACCACCTCACCATTCCTCAGCACCACCTGAACATCACTCGGCACCAGCACAGCACAACTTTAGCACCACCTGAACACTACTGCAGCATCAGCGCAGCACCACCTCAGCATCAGTGCAACACCACCTGAGCACCAACTCAGCACCATTGAAGCATCAGCGCAACACCACCTCAGCACTAGTGCATAAGTGCAACACCACCTCAGCATCAGCGCAGCACTTCAGCACCCATCAGTTTCATTCAGCACCACCTGAGCATCACTCCGTAGCACCTGAGCACCACCACAGCATTACCTTAGCACCAGCACAGCACCACTTCAGCATCACTTAGCCCCAGCGCAGCACCACCTCAGCCCCAGCACAGCAATAGTGCAGCACCAACTCAGCACTAGCACATCACCACCTCACTACCAGTGCAGCACCACCTCAGCATCAGTGCAGCACCACCACTGCAGCATAAGTGCACCAGCACAGCATCACTGAGCACCACCTCATTACCAGCGCAGCATCTCCTCAGTATTTCTCAACACCACAACAGCACCCCAGAGCACCACCTCAGCATCAGCACAGGACCACCTTTGCATCAGTGCACCAGCACAGCACCAACTCAGAACCAACGCAGCCCCACCACAGCTTTAGCGCAGGTTCACCTCAGCACCAACTCTGCACCAACACAACACTACTTCAGCATTAGTGCAGCACCAGTACAGCATCGCTTCAGCACCAGCACAGCACCAACTCAGCATCACCTGAGCACAAGCACAGCACCACCTGAGCACCACCTCATTATCACTCAGCATCAATTGAGCACCACCTCCACACAAGCACACCACCACCTCAGCACAACCTCAGTATCACTCAGCCCCACCTCAAAACCAGTGTAGCACCACCTCAGCACCAGTGCAGCCCCACCTAAGCATCACAACAGCACCACCTCAGCATCCACACAACACCATCCCAGCACCACCACCTCATCAGTGCACCACCAGTGTAGCACAAACTCAGCATCGCTCAGCACCAGCACAGCATCCACGCAGCACCACCACACCATCACTTGAGCACCAGCACAGCACACCCTGAGTGCCAGTGCAGCACCACCACCTCAGCATCACTCAGCACCACCTCAGTATCACGCAGCATCACCTGAGCATTACCTCTGCACCAGCACACCACCATCTCAGCACCACCTCAGCATCACGCAGCATCAGCACAGCACCACCTCAGTGCCACCTCGGCACCAGTCAGCACCACTTCAGCACCAGTGCAGCACCACCTCCGCATCAGCACATCCTCAGCATCAATAAGCATATCTGCACCACCTCAGCACAGCACCACTTCAGCACCACTTCAGCATCAACTCAGCAATAGTGCAGCACCACCTCAGCAACAGTGCAGCACCACCTCAGCTGTTGGACTGAAAATGCATCTAGCTGACTCCTTCTAGCATTGTGCGAGTTAAGTTAGCATTTGCGGCACCATTTTGTATTCAGCCGCCATTTTTTGCCATGATCGAAATGAAGCTTCTGTCTCATACTGTCTGCCTCAGCAGAAAGCAGCCTCAATTGTTACTCTTTATTATTCAAGGGTGGGCTTCGCTGCACTAATGAATAGATCATTCTGTTTTTGCATGCCTTTCCTCGTAGGTAGCCCTGTTCCCACTCTCAGAGAGACGGGCATGGGCTGAGTAACCTTGAAGCTAAGATAGTGTGTTCCCGGTCTCAGGATGGTAGCTCGTCCTTCTGTACCTCCTTTGTTCATCAGTGCCCAGGCTGGAAAATTCCAGTCTGGGCGGGTCTTAGGGGTGTTGGAAATGTATATCTGACTTTACCTTGTGGACGGGGGTCAGTCCCTCGGCAGCTATCTAAGGAGGCTGGTCAGACCGGACTCCGCTCGAGCGCATACTAATAAATAACTTTGGTTTGTATTCTCTACTGTCTGACCGACTCTTCATTTGTATGGAAGGCTGAGAGGTGGTCGCGAGTGACCCGGGTGACCCAAAGCAGGTCACTTCCTTCAGTTGGCGCCCGAACAGGGACCCCATCGGGCGAGTGACCCTTCCTTGCCCGCAGACGGGTGAGGGGGATGAGGCCACGTCGGGTCGGACGGGCGGACCGGGGATCCCTGCATGATAGAGTCTAGTACTCGCAGCTGCCTCGTCTGTCTGAACGCGCGGTGCCTCGGCCAGCGGTCTTCCCGGCTGGGGTCCTGAACTTCGAAACCCTTGGATCTGACCGTTTGGTCCGAAGAGTCGGCAGTGGAGAATAACTTCGTTTGACCTGTGTGCACCAGGTGAGTTTGCTTTGGTTTTGTTCTGTGGCCATGGCGCCACTTTGGTTTGTGTTTGGTACGGTCTGAGGATCGTTTTTGGACAAGCGCTTGAATTTGTTTGAGTTCTTTGTGAACATGGTATTGTGCTGATCCGGATTTGGTGAGGTCTGCGGACCAACCTTGGTAAGATATTTGCAAATATCTGCTCGGCATAGATAGTGAAAACGTTTTCATTTCAAGAAGCCCTGTTTTAGTAGGCTATGTTGTGTGAGTTGTCGTTGTTGTTCTACTGATGCTTGATTGGAGGAAAGGCAGCCTGCGCCTCCAGAGGGCACCCCGAACTTTGACATGTATGTCAAACATGGCCTTGGCCCTATTATGTTTAGTACATTATGGCACAAATAAACAAGGGACAATGCCGAGTTGCAGTGGCCGTTAACAGGTACCTTTGATGAACAAAAACTGAATTTCCTGCAGGATAAATTGTTTGCAAAACGAAGTAGGTAGTCGATGTTTGATTATCTCCAGGTATGGCAGAAGGAAGCTAAGCAGAGGCGAATGAAATCAGAAAAAGAGGCCCAAAAAGGGAGAATGCAGACTGTGACTCAGAAAGTAGTAGCGTACGATAGAGAGAAAGTAGAAAAAGGTATAGAGTGTGCTGACGGAAAGTTTCGATTGCAATGTGACAAATTCTATGTTGCCCGAGAGGAGGGCGATCCCTTTGTGGAGGAGTTGTTAGAGACTCGACCCCCACCCCCTTACGCACCACAGAAAATATATCCTGTTGTCCCACAGTCTCTTCCATCTGTTCTTCCTGTCCCTGTTGCTCCCATTCCTTCTACTGCCGACCAAGTCGCTTTGGCCACTGCACCCCCTGCCTCTTCTTTAGCCTCGCCTCCTCCAGTTACAATGACCGCTAGTCTCCCGGCTGTGCCTATCATTACGGCATCACCCTCTCCAGCCCTGACAGTTACTACACAGACATTAATAACTCTGGTGCCCGCTCCTTCGACTACTGTGTCTTACCCGCTTCTCCATTCCCCGACCTTGCTGAGTATTCGGACGCCGGTGTGTGGATTAGACGACGGGGACTGGGCGACTGCAAGGGAGCGATTGGGGCGGGTATTGATCCGATCTGATGTGGGAGATGCAGAGAACAAGATGGTAGCTAATCAGGCCGCCCAGTGGGCCCGAAATCCGATTTACAGTGTGGAGGATGTGTGGAGTGTGTTGAAAGAATATGAGCCGTTCATACAGCAACATGCCCTTAAGCACATGTCAGCTACTTTAATTGGATTGTGGGAACAGTGTTTCAATGGTGTAGCACCCCAGATTATTTATGATATCCGGGACCGTGTGTATGCTGCTGACATGGCCCCTAACGAAGTTTTTGGTAATGTTGCAGTGCTAGTTGGTTATCGAGGTAGGTTACTTCAGAAGAGCCCGACGACAGGATCCCAGTTTCCGATCAGAAGTTCACCCCATTTATCACCCTGAAATACCAGAGCTGCGTGATCAGCATGATGCTGTTGTCGGACAGCGAGTAGAGGCTCGTTTTCAAGAACAATGGGTTTACACTCCATGGAAAAGGAGTGAGGTTTTGTCCCTTAAGACTCAGTTACCCGATCCTAGAAAGAATCCTACTGCGTATTATAAAGAGTTGACGGAAGCTGCCTCATCGACAGTGATGACACTAGCAGATATTGAAATGTTCTTTGGTTTGTTAGTGCCAGTGGATATTTGGCGACAGGTGCATATGCAGGACCACGTTGTGGAACTGGGTGGTACCTGGGACGAGATTAGAGCATGGGACAAGGACAGGAAGCCGGGTGAGATATTCGCTTTACCCGGCCAAATTATTACCTATATGCACTCCCTTATTCCACGAGAAGAGTAGACTGGGACAGGTTAACGGCATGTCGTCAGAAGAAAGATGAAAGAGTGTCTGATTTTTTCACGCAGTTCGAGGGTGTGTTTTTTGATTTTAGTGGGCAGGATTTATCAGTCGAAGGGGGTGTCTGGTTGTTCCTCAATAGATTTGTTACAAACTCACTCCCAGAGATTGCAGCTCGGTTGCAGGCTTCATAGAGCACTTGGACGACATCCTCTCCTTCCGTTATATTGAGTATGGCACAGTATTATGAATACGGAAAATGAGGAGAAAGAGAAGATGGAGAAGAAGCACAAGGAGTTGAAGACGAAGGGGTTATTACAGCAGGCATCTAGGTGAAATGGTAGGGGACGTGGTGCTGGTCCGGCCCGGCAGCTTCCCCATACTAGCAGGAACACTGCGCCTGTAGGGCCGAATCGGTGCGCAAACTGCAAAGAGGAGGGGCACTGACGTACCGAGTGTCCGGTGTTATTACAAAAAGTTGCGGCCCCTAAAGGACGGGGTTCTCGTGGACGGGGTCGTGGAGTAAGTGATGAGGACAGGGCTCAGGAAGGTGGGGCATCGCAGGGTCGTTCTGACCAGAACTATTTCGATGATCCTCGAGGAAGACAGTATCATCATGATGATTATGATCTGGACGAGGTGACAGGGATGTCTCACAGCTAGGACAGGCAGGGACAGGGTGAGGGACCAGTCCAGATACCTGTAGATCAGTGCGGTCCTTATGTCACCGCAGATTTGCAAGGCTCAATTAAGAAATTCTTAGTGGACACAGGTGCAATGAATAGCTCTGTTTCTCGTTCGCTTGTCCCCGGGGCAGCCCTGTCTGGCCAAAATAATGTTTCGGTAGGCTTTTCTGGTGTGCCGGTTGTGAGCCCCATTTCTAAACCCCTTGCCTTGACTATCGGTCCCTTTATCGTGTATTCGCTGTTTCTGTTGATGTCTAATTGTGGGGGAAATTTGATGGGCTTGGATTTATTAAAGAGACTACATGCTACAATTTTTTGTTCCCCGGACGGTGTTTACATGATGATGGGCCCGAACGTTGGTAGCACTAAGCAGTGTCTGTCCAAATATGCACCCCTCCCGGCTGAATTTAAGGATGTGCCGCACACGTTGTGGGCCACTGGGGATACAGATGTGAAACGGTTGACGATCCCCCCCGGTTTCCATTAAAGTTAAAGACAATGCTATTTTGCCTCGTATTCCCCAGTACAAAATACCACAAGCGGGGGAGCGAGCTTTGCTGCGAATTATACAAGATCTCATTGAGTCAGGTGTGGTTGAAGAGACGACTGCGAATGTGTGTAATAGCCCTATTCTTCCAATTCTAAAAAAGGCTTCTTCAGACTCCCCCGATGACCACCCAGATGTTTATCGTTTTGTGATATATTTTGCGTGCAGTTAATAAGATAGTGGTCCCTCAATTCCTGGTCGTCCCTGATATTACCGCTCTTCTGACAATGATTCCTTCCTCTGCTAAATTCTTCTCTGTCATTGACTTGAAAAATGCGTTCTTTAGCATTCCGATTCATCCTGATTGCCGTCATCTGTTCAGTTTTACCCTAGCTGGCAGAAGCTTTAGATTCTGTCGAGCTCCTCAAGGCTATACAGAGAGTCCCAGTATATATAGTCAAGCCTTGAAAGCCCAATTGGACTCCCTTTCGCTCCCCCCAGGTAATGTCTTGCTGCAATACGTGGACGACCTTCTTATTGCTACTGACACTGAAGAAGGTTGTAGAAAAAGTACAGTTCAATTGTTACTGCATTTGGCGCACCATGGACATGAGGTGTCCCTTTCTAAATTTCAGTATTGTCGACAGGAGGTCACCTACTGTCGAAGGAGGGTAGGAGATTGACCCCAGATCGTATTAGTGCTATTGTCCGTGTTTCCGGAGCGTCCGCACCCTGCAATCAGCATTCAGCCGAGGCGAGGTGAGGCGGCGGCAGGCGCTGTACCGGCCCCGGCCCCCACCCGCAGTTGGCAGTATTGTCTGCCCTGCCCTGCCCTGTTCACGACGAGGAAGACGCTTTGCTTCCGCGGCTCCTGCACCCGCTCCCGCTACCGTTGTCCCGTCCTCTGCCTTCATTAGCGGCTGGCGTGGTTGTGGACAGTAGAGCGGATTGCGGTGGTGCCTGCGGTGGTCCGTGTAACGGCCCTTCCTTGGGCCCCCCCTTGTGACTCCTGTGCCCCTCCTGTGGCTTGTGGCTTGTGGCCTGGGGGGGCACGGTGGCAGTCCACCACCCTCTCTTCTTGACCTCCACCCTTTGCCCTCCATCCACCACCCTATTCTCTCGCCCCCTGCCTCTAGTAGCAGCCACTGCAAGGCTGCGAGCAGGGCGGCGGCAGAGGGGGGGTGAGGGGGGGGCAAGGTGAGGGTGAGGTGTGGGGAGCCGTAGTGCTACAGTCGTGACCCGGCAGTCGTGACCCGGCAGAAGAGGCAAGACACAGAGGGACCCCTGGACAGCAGAGACAGCAGAGAGAGTAGACGCGCGGACACACAGAGGAGTGGCGGATTTAAGATACCCAGGGGGGAAACGGCAACGACGAAGTAGTAAGTGGGAGCCAGTGAAATCTGGAGGAGCGAGTCCGGCCGATGGCGGACCAGTGTGAGTGCCCGCAGAGGTGGTCTGTCTAGAACAAGCGTAGCCGGCAACCCAGCCAGAGCGCCCTGCTAGCTCCTCTAGCCCACTCCAGCCCTCCCCATCACCTTTTACTAATCACCCAAAAAAGACTGCCTGGAAAAAATCACTTGCAAATCAAAAATAATAACAACAACAACGGACATCAGTACCATCAGCACTTGCTCTAACACTGCGTCCAACACATGGGAAGGTCTGGAAGGACAAAAAAAAAAAAAGAGGATAAGTACAAGGAAAGGACAAGGAAAAACTAGGAAATATTAGACGTTCCGACCGCTCGGGACTCCAGAAAACCGGCCATCCAAGAGTCATCTAAAGGGCATCAGGCATCGACAGGCTGGCAGGCTCTTAACATATAATAAAAAAATAAAACAAAATAATTTCATTAAATCAATAAATCAGCAACCAATAAATCCACCGGAGAGAAAAAATTCGTAAATAATTATTAATATCTGCAATACAATACAATAAAGCTACAGTATAAAACCAAGGGCTCATATTAATCCAAACGGTCAATTAATTAATCGCTTAATTAACCTCACTTACTTGTTTTCATCAATCAACTAACCAACCAACCCGGGCCATTACCTTACCATAACCAATCGATAGGAATCACCAGGAAGTCGTGCAGCCCTTTAAATAAAAAAAATATATAATAAAAAAGTTCACAGGATGAGATCAGGACGAGTAAGGAAAGCTCCATCAAAACCCTCCAAAAAAGGTGCAAAGAAAATGGACCTCTGCGAACCTCTGGTAGAACCCTCAATGGCGTCTTCGCCTCACCAAATATTTGCAAATTCAAGGACAGCTTCCAATCCAGGGCCTGTACATGCCCATCTAACCGCCGAGGAACCAACACTTGGCTCTAAAGAACAATCCAAACCTACAAAAACCAAGGCCTCATTAAGAGACTACTTTAGGACCACAGTACCGGCGATAGCACGGAAGAAAATAACCAGCACCTTGGACAAACAGCAGGCACCCTCCCCGCAGGTACCCCCCCTCGTAGCCTCCGAGCTATTGCCACATCAAATTATGATTCTGCCATTGATCCATGTGGCCGCCGGAGGGCCCGATAACTCGACGCAATCCAGTGCTTTATTAACAACAGAATCTCTATGCAAAGGCGCCTTAGAAGCCCTGGACGTCAGTCAATCACAACAGGCTCCCTTTCAACCCCCAGCTCAACACACAACTCAACTAGAACAAGTTTCTCCCAACGTAATCATCCCTAGAGATGTCCACCTGTCAACTTTTCAACCATTTTTAAACCTAAGCCCGCTTTCTCCATCTGTATTTTACTCTCCAACCGAATCTAAACCTGACAAGCTACAAAAGAGTCCTAAAGTCTTACTACCACAGGTTATGGCCTATCCGCAAGCCTTTTTCAGCAATCCAGACCAACCAGAGTCGGAATGTTTTCTAGCCAACGTGGATCAAGGGGATCAAGTTGACCCAACGGTTATCCGAGAAGGGTCAAACAACAACATACTCCACAATTCTTTAGACCAATCGTTCTTTACTACTGAACCCAAAGAGTCTGTAAGGCAGGACAGTACTCCATCGGCCAACCTTAATAACCTATGGTCTCAATTATTACAAACCTTTCAAACAACGTCAGCTGCACTAACATATCATTCAGACAAGATGGATCTGCAGGTGCATCTACTAAATACACTCGCGGTGTACACCGCCGGGATCGACCATAAATTGGAGGCGCTTAACGCTCTTATCAAAAAAGCCCAATCCCAAACTCAACTGGTGCAATCAGTGTGCTGCTGCTCCCCTATAATTGACTCCCTATCATCTCTGCCTCAATTTCTTTCAGCAGTCCTAACGGAAATAAAGAAACCATCGGTGTCCGAGCCCCCAGATCTTTCTCCTCAGGCTCCAAGCCCGGCACAGGGCCCATCTCACGCGAAAGTCCAAACCAGACCCCCTTCCTTGTACCTCACGGAGACAGCAGACGCTAAATTATTCCCTATTGAACCATCCAAAAATCATAATTTACATCGGCTGTCGAAAAGGGAAAAGAAAAGACAACGAAAAAGCCGAAATAAACAAAAAATCGACACTACAGCTTCAAATATGAGTAATCCCCCTATGAGCGACACAGCGCTTCCAGGAAATGCCCCCTCGACATTATTTTCGAAAGGAGAACGGACGAGCCCGCAATTAACATCGAATCAGTTGCCCCCACAGACAGAACCTCCACACCAGACCAGTCAGCAGTCAGGGCCACCTCAAGTTATGGGACACTCCCTGCAACCATCAATACAAGCAAAACCCGGCCCTAAACAACCGCCAACTAAGCACCCAGCATTGGAAGCAGGGCAACAGAGTCCTGCAACTCTCCAGATGTCAGCTCAAGAAGTTAGTTTCTCTCTTCTTACCGTCGAGGACAACAAATCACGTACACAGAGTATAACCACAGAACCTGATCGTAAGAATCTCACGAATTCAGCAAGCTGTCGCAAGTTGGTGGCTACAAATAAAAGTCATCTTTCACCATCCCCAATCATCCAGCATAGGGAATTGCCCCTTCCATCATTCACTATATTTACATCATCAAAAAGCCCATCGAAGAAAAATCAAAGCGAACATAGCCAGTATTGTCTAATGAGCCCTGTGAGCCCCCAAGCAGCCCCCAAAACACCAAACTGCTGCTTATTCCAGAATTCATCTCCAGAGGCCCTCATGACATCCTCAATCGAGGGAATATACTTAAACTTTTCAAATCATTACCAGACCTAAGCCACCTACAATCGAGAGACATAATCGCTATCGAATTCATTCCATCTACCGGATCTAATACGGGTGAAGTTACGCAAGTAACACTGGTAACCCCGGCAACCCGGGATTTGGTCCTGACGAAAACTGACCAATTTAAATCCTGGGGTATAACAACAATAATACCAAGTGCTCCTCGCTACCCCTCAATATTGGAAAACAATCAGGCCCGTACTTCCAGCTTCTCCTTAGCCCCCTATTCAGTACTGAGGTCCGCAAGAGGAAGCTCACCAACAGTAATCCCAGAGCCCGCAACCGACCAGCGAAACTTCGACGGAGCAGATTGGTTATGGCTGCCGGGGCCCTATCCAGAAACCGGACCGATTGAACCATCATTAATTACGGTCTAACAATATGCTCCTGGAACATTAACGGATTTGGGCAGGAAAAACAATCTGCCGCCATCCTGGACTCTTTAAAAGAATACGACATCCTTCTTTTACAGGAAACATGGGCAGGAGAAAGTATCCCAATAGTGGGCTTCCTGGAGCTTATGACACCCGCCACCAGGCAGTCCAAGTTCGGTAGACCAAGTGGCGGTCTCTCGATCTACGTATCAACAAAATTATCCAAATGCATTAAACAGATTAACTTTGAGGAGGATTGGCTCTCTGGAATAATTCTGGGAAGTTCACTTATGGATCCTCAGTTGCTCATCCTCAATGTCTATATCTCCCCCTGCACCACCAAGAAAAAAGCCAAAATGGATAGCTTGATCAACTCTATCTGTGACTTAATTGGCAAGAATGGCAGCACACCAAGCATCATTTCAGGTGATTTCAATACCAATCTCTACTGCAATCTTGCCGATGACACAGGACCGGACCCCCCAAGAGTCCCTCCACACTTTGCATCCCAGTCAATTCCTGTTGGAAACAAATCTTCGACATTGGGCGAATATGTGGCAATGCAGTTCAGCAGCTTAGGATTTACCTTATTAAATGGGCGCCTCCCCACCGACATCCCGCCCGCATGGACCCGGTCAGATGGCAGATCCTTCTCGTTTTTGGACTTCACTCTAGGGAGTAGAGAAATACTGCCCTGGATCAAGAGTTATCAAATCGCACCACAAGGAGAGAGTGACCACCGGGCACAAATAATAACATTATCCACCAGCACTCCACACCATCAAGAACTTGCCCATACTCACTCAGGCAGCCACACAGAGGATCTAAAGCGGATAAAGTGGTCAGACTCCACGGCCCCTTACCTGATGGAAAAAAGCAGAGCCCTATTACATCAATCCCTAGAGCTAAATACTCATGTCGTTAGTGGCTGGACCTCTCTTACAAACCTCCTTCTCAACGAATTGCCAATCAGGAGGGGCCCGAGACACCAAATCTCTCAATTCTACATCTCAAAAGCCACAAGGAAATTAAGAACTGAGAGGAACCGAGCGATTAGTGGCTCTCTACAGGAAGGTAGACATCGGAGTTGAATACGACAACGATGTTGCAGAACTATTTTCATCCACACTAGAAGTATTGCGTCACCTCATAGAACAAGGACAGATAGATAGGGACAGGACAACTAAGGTAGCAGGACCCCCAGTGGAAAAAACAGATAGCATGATGCCAATAAAAGAAGCTGCCCCTTACTGGGTACTTCCTAGAGGACAAGGGACTAATGACGATATAAACCATCAAGACGCTAGAGGAAGGGTGGTCTACAATTGGGTGTATCAACCATGGGACAGACAGGACATTTTTATGTTCCGTAAATCTCTACCGGATTTACGAAAAAACCCCACCGCCTTTTACACCGAGCTAGGTACCGCTCTGGGATCAACAATAATGACACTTGCCGACATAGACTTGTTCTTCGGGTTATGTTTGCCAGCAGATGTGTGGAAACAGATTAGGAAAATAGACCATACCGAACTGCTTGGTCATACCTGGGAACAACTTAACACACTAGATAAACAGCGGAACCCTGGTCAAAAACCGGTTAAAGCAATATTGGACCTCCCTGACAAAATAGTGCAGAAAGTGAAAACGCTGATCCCAGAGAAAAAGATAGACTGGTCCATAGTAACCGCGTGCCGCCAGAAACCACAAGAGGATGTCTCAGAGTATTTCTCCAGATTTGAAACAGTGTTCTCCGATTACAGTGGACAAGACATGTCCACCGCAACCGGACACCACTTATTTGTGCAGAACTATGTCAAAGGACTACTGCCAGATGTATCCCAGAAATTACAAGCCAGCGAAAGTAGTTGGGCAGCATCTAAACCGGCGGCCATTCTCCAAATGGCCCAGTACTATGAGCATCAGAAAAACGAAAATGACAGGGCTACAGAAAGGAAAAAGAAGGACTTGAAGGAAAGGGTAATGGTAGCACAACTCCAGGGGGCGAATACAGGAAGGGAGCAATATAGGGGAGGATACCAGCAGAATACCCCTAGAGTACAGCCACCTAGTAACAATTCATCGACATCATATGTAGGACGCCAAGACCTAGGACAGGATCAATGTGCATTTTGCAAAGAATATGGACACTGGAAAACCCAATGCCCGGCTTTGTTAGGAGCTGGTAGGGGCAGAGGGGCGAGGGAAATAGCAAGTGGACAGAGAGGAAGAGGACGTGGGAGAGGGTACACGAGTGAAGCAAGCAAGTTAAGGCCAGGAAGAGTGAACACATTTGACCATCCCAAACAGAATCAGTACCAACAGACAGATTATGACAATACGTACGACTTTGCATAGGACAGCCAGGGGCAAGGGAGGGATCCAGTCGAGCTCTATGTTGATCAGCAAGGCCCTTATGTTACCGCTGAGGTCCTGGGCACAAAGTCGCCATTTCTGGTAGACACGGGAGCAACACGTAGTGCACTATCCAAACGACTGATTTCAAAGGCACCCTTGTCAGGCTCACATGTGACCTCAATAGGATTTGACGGTACGCCCTCCACCAACCCTTTGTCCCGACCGATCTTAGCGACTGACACGACAGTTAACATATACACCGACAGCCAATATACCTTCAGGGTGGTTCACCATTTTGGAATCTTATGGAAAGAAAGAGGGTTCCTGACTTCACACGGTACACCCATCCTGCATGGAGATTTAGTCTCCGCCTTGACGCAAGCAGTCCTCCTCCCCAAGAAGTTAGCAGTGATAAAATGCCAAGCATATAGGAAAGTGACTGATCTCATTGGACAGGGAAATGCACTAGCAGACGTTACTGCCCGAGCCACGGGAGGAGACAGAACTACGCAGATTACTTGCATAAATTGACAAACGAGCTAACAATTATCCACCAACAGGTGCAGCAAGCCTTGCCTGACTATCCAGGGGCCCGGGACATGAAATAAAGCCAGGCGACCATGTTTGATCTGCAACTTCCAAAGAACGAAGAATCTGGAGCCTAGGTGGACGGGCCCCTGGCAAGTCCTGAGCACCACCCAAACTGCCCTCCGCGTGGAAATAAAATGAAACTGACTGCACGCTCCATTGCAAACGAGTCCCTCCAACCCTGGCAACCTGTGAAGGGGTGGAGGTGCAAGAGGAAGTACTCGCGAGAGACCGACCAGCTCTGAGTTGCTACCCACAAGAAGACACCCTTGAACTATCAGAATTTCCCGACCCCACTGTGCCATCCAGGAAAGGGTACAACCTAAGATCGACGAAAGGGGGAGCTCCAACAACCAGGCCACTAACTGAGTCAGAGTCTCAGATCGGTAGCACAGCCAAACAACGCTACCAGGAAAAACACCAGACAAAAGTCTGTGGTCCTAACAGTTGGTGAGCTCCTCGAAGATGATGGAAGAAACGGAACACCTGCAAAGCCACTGCAAAGCCACCGCAAAGACACCAAGACTTTTGAACTGCACAGTACAAAGACAATTGCACTTGTAGCTGCATTTCTCACCTGCCTCCTGCTAATGGTCACACTCTGGATCATTGAGGAGAATGCACCTGCATACAGAACATTGTCACCAACCATGCAACCAATCACAAAGAAAGAACACTACCTGGTATCACTACCGCCACATCTCCGAGAACGACGCAAAGAATTCTGGAATAATTCTTTTGTACAGATGCTGCACCAGCACAATCTTGCCACCAATGCCACTAACTGTTGGGTCTGTGGGCTGCTACCACATGCCACTGAACATTCCATCCCTTTCATCCCTCCACCCTTTTCTGTTCATGGATCTTGCCTTGCCTGGATGATGCTCCCACAAGAAAGTTACAAAGACAATGCCACTTCCGATGGGACAACCGCTCAGTTCTACAACGAGTTCTGGCTAAACCAAACAGGAAGAACAGCAGCTCCCTTTTGCCCTCACACCTCCAATACGACATTCCCAATGAATGTCCCCTCCAAAGAACGAGTGGAAATACAAGTGTTCAATAATCCTGTCAGAGCCACATTTTCCTACCTGAAGAAAAGAACTGCTGCAACACTGACTGTGGCCCTATCTGTGGTGAACGTCTCTGGCCTTGTATGCATTGAAGGCCGTGGGACTAAGAATGTGGGTCACAGCACTTGTAACATTGTAAGGACTTTGAACACTGCCAACCCTCCAGCATTTGTTGCATCACCCAATATGTACTTTGTTTGTGGAACCAAAGCCTACACCTGGCTCCCAGGAAACTGGGGGGCACGTGCTACATCGCCTTTGTTCTGCCACCAACCTACACAGCCCCCTGCAGAGCATCATCGAGAAAAGCGTTCTAAAGACATTGATCAAACAGACTCTGCCTCATCACAGTTCCTCGACGCAGCCTGATAATTCACCTTCTGTCTATGAAGCAATCGAACATCTCCATAGACTATCTTCAGAAATTCATCAAGGATCAGAGACTTGGACAATTGGAAGTTGGCTTTGGGGCATCTTGAAGGAGTGGGGTTGGAAAATATCAATGATTCTCTTGGTCCCAGTATTGACAATATGTGGTTGTTGTTTGGGTATACACTGTATACCACCTTTGTGTTATCTTTGCATAACTACCTTGCACCCTAAGACTATGGACACTCAGCTAACAAAAATGAGAGTAATGTATGAGCAAGAGATACAGGACATTATGGAGATCGAAATAAACTGACAAGCTGGCTAGTTATGTTCAAAGGGGCGACTGTTAAGAACAAAACAACAATCATGAACATTCTGCGCCATCTTGTCTGATGAAAGTTCCTACGTGCACATAAACTACAGTCATTCTGATTGACCACAGCCATTTTGTACTCTGTTGGTCACCTTCATTTCACCCTGTCCTCTCAGCCTTCTGACTCTCTGACCAAACCTGATATGTGTGCTGGGGGCTATAAACTATCTCCACGACAAACATCAACATCACCTGCTGCCTCAAACTCGTCTTTCCTCTCATCCCTGCACAAACAGGTTACAAACACCAAACAGACTCTTGCAAGCATGGTTTATTGCACTGCACACAGCAAGACTTGTTTTTTGCCAACAATGGGACCTGTTTTTATCAACAGAACGGACTCTTAGATCTGGCCGGTCTCACTCGCTTTTAGACCCTGAAGCAAGGTCCAGCTGCAATTAAATTGTCTGTTTTTGACCCGGGCGGGAGGAGAGTTTATGTTGGGCTTGTGTAACCATGTTGATGAAACAATGTCGGGCTTGTGTGACAACCTGCCCGGGGCGGAGACTCCAAGCTTGTAACCATGATAAATGAAACAAATACATTGTGTAAAACCTGTATAAAAGGAAGAGCCAAAAGCATTGCCAGCAGAACACCTCACTGAGACATCCCGGTGTCTCAGTTGACGCGATCTCCTCATGAGAAATAAACCTTCTTCTTGTCTTCCAGTTTCCAGCGCCTTGCCTCATTATTTTGATAGCGAACCCAAAGTGAATTAAAGGTGGAACCCTGCACCGGGCAGCATTGAGGGTCTTAGAAGACTCGCTGCCTTTCACAATGGCAGAAACTAAAATCGTGGGGCATACCCCAGCCTCTTCTTCAAGCAATAATCCAACTCCACACGGAAACATGGATAAGAATCAAGCTGGGTGAAGGCTCCCACGTCTCCAGGAAGATCCGAACCGAAACAGGCGTCAAACAAGGTTGTGTATTGGCCCCACTCCTTTTTAACTTGTTTATATCTGACCTTTCTCCAGTTCTCAACAGTGTAAACTGCCACCCTCCTCAACTAGATGGGACCCGCATCACCAATTTGCTTTACGCCGATGACTTGGTGTTGTTAAGCCACACAAAAGCGGGTCTCCAGAGGCTACTGGATGAACTGCTACCTTACACGATAAGAAACCATCTAGAGCTTAACCTGTTAAAAACCAAAACTATATCTTTTGGGAAGCAAAAAAGGTCAATAGAAAGGTGGTTCTTTAACAAAACAAAGCTAGAATCAACCCCCAGTTATAAATACCTGGGCATCTTTCTTGACACAAGAGGTACCTTTATCAAACATAAAGAAGCATTGAAAACCAAAGCCCTGTCGTTAGAAGTGGCCGCTGTAAAATTAGCAAAACTGCTACCAGGTCCCAGCCTAACCCCCACGCTGAAAGTAATGAAGGCTAAAGTAATCAACTCCCTGACGTATGGACACGAGATCACTAAGGGCACAACCAGTACATTAATAAATAAGTTAACAACAAGAGAGCCTTTCGGTTGTCAAGATCTGCCTCGCCAGCCCAAGTGAGACTCGAACTGGGACTTCAAGATCATCATGGAGTGGAGGCAGGCGCATTTATTAAACTATGTCACAGACTGCGCCGTGCCCGGGAGGGTTCCTTGGAGGCCCGACTATGGCAGGAAATACAGAAAAATCAGACCAGCCATAAGCATCGGCAACTCCTGGATCGCAGTTTACAGCTACTAGGTGTAAAAGACTTCTGGGAAACAAACCCCTCTCACCCGGTGTTAAAGACCGCCATTAAAAAAAACGTTAGATTGTGGTCCTTTCACTCGGACAGGGCAATACTGTCAAAGAGGAGACACGCTTGGGCTGTAATCGCTAATTTTAAAGTGGGTGTTCAGCCGCTCTATCTATCAATCACATATGCACTTTATTGGAAACATACGTTTTTAGCCTTGAGGATGGGTGACTGGCCCTTTCTGAAGAACCTTCCCGAATGGTGCCGGCCAGGTAGTAGCACTGAATGCAGGTTGTGAGGCTATCATTCTGAAACAATGGAACACATCGTCTGTGCATGCCCTGCATTGCTCACGGCCAGACGGTCACTGCTGCGAGGCCAATGTATTACGTTGGGAGTTCGATCCTGCCGCCAAGCAATAATGGCCGCTCTTAACCCTGACAACACCAAGCTAAACATTGGGCTTACGAAACTCGTCTACAAAGCGTCAAAACTATTAGAAGCCACAATCACACCCAAATTCTCCTCATCACAGCATGGCGGCTGAGTTAATAGACTCAACTATTAAATCAGAGACTATAAGAAATCCAGAGCAATGTCCTTCATCAGAACATTATTAGCCCATAATGGTCCCCCTAATTTTAAGTAATTTTAAATCCACAGTTTTTAACATTTATTACTGTCATTTTTATCGTTCAATTTAGTCATGTTTCAAATTGTAAATGTTTTTTTTTTTTTAAACCAATCCATAAAGAGTGTTGTTGCGTATTAGTGCTATTGTTAAAATGCCTATTCCTAAGTCTCAGAGGGACGTGCGCGCTTTTATAGGCATTACTTCTTATTGTCGGCATTCGATTGCTAACTATTCGTTACTAACAAAACCTGTGTTGACACTAACCACTAAAGATGTGCATAAACCCTTGCCCTGGATGTATGAATGTCAGCAATCTTTTGAGCAAGTGAAAGTTGCGCTTTGCTCTGCACCTGTGCTTGGTACGCCAGACTATGCAAAGCCGTTCGTGCTGTATGTACACGAGACGGCCGGTTGTGCGCTTTCTGTCTAACACAGGCCTTTGGAGGTAAGCAGAGGGCATGTGCTTATTTCTCAGCCTTGCTTGACCCTGTCGCTAGAGCCCTCCTGAGCTGTCTAAGAGCGGTCGCGGCTGTGGCCGTCTCTATCGACAATCGGCGGGGCTCATACTTGATACTGACCTCACAGTTATGGCCCCCCATGCTGTGGATACCCTTTTGAATAAAACCAAGACACAGCACCTCACCAGTGCACGTCTGACCGGTTATGAGCTAACTCTCTTCGCCCCGCATCACGATCAAAAGATGTGCCACTCTGAACCCTGCCACGTTACTGCCCCTCCCTTCTGAGAGTGAAGAAATAGACATACATGATTGTCTTTTTCGGACAGAGGAAAAGACGGTTAGACCTGACTGATGTTCCCTTATCTGACCCCCAAGGGGAACTATATGTCAATGGCTCTTGTTTTAAATTACCAGATGGCACCACCACCGCCGCATATGCACTTACTACACTGCATACGGTAGTTGAGACATCACGAGTTCCCTATCAGTCCGCTCAGGCAGCGGAGCTAGTCGCCGTTATTAGAGCCTGTGAATTGAGCGAGGGACTGGCTGTTAATATTTATACTGACAGCCAATACGCCTTCGCGGTCGCCCATAATTTTGGACAGCTCTGGACAGAGAGAGGGTTTCTCACCTCCCATGGGACATGCATCCAGAATGGCCCCCTTATACATAGGCTTCTGTCTGCCCTGACACTTCCTAAGAAATTGGCCATAATCAAGTGCAGTGCCCACAAGGCAATTACTGATGATGTTGGAAGAGGAAATGCGTTTGCAGACCAGACAGCTAAGGAGACAGCTCAAACAAAAATGAAAAAGATGTTTGTAGCGGGTCCTGCCAGGTGGGTGCCCGAGGTCACTATGTTCGAGGACACTCTAGACAATGTGAAAGAAATTCAGAGTGAGGCAACGATTGAGGAGTTAGCAGTATGGCAGGAAAGTACAGCCCGTTTAGATGAGGATGGGTGTTGGACGGATAAGTCAGGAAAGCAGAGGTGGATGTTACGAGACGCATATGTCCTTCCTGTGGTTACTATGGCGCACGGGCCAGCCCACATTAGTGCGAAGGGCATCTGTAAATTATTAGATCCTGTATGGCAGAATTACAATATCCCCAAGGTTGCTGCTCACTTAGTAAAGTACTGTATGGTATGCATGATGTATAACCCTGGAAAAGGCACCCCTACACCTCCCGGTAATTTTGCACCGCCTTCCTTCCCTTTCGAGGTCCTTCAGATGGATTTTATCGAAATGGAATGAGTCAACAATCTGAAATATGTGTTAGTAGTTGTTTGTGCATTCAGTAAATGGGTTGAGGCTTACCCCACTAAAGAGAACACAGCCATGGCGACAGCGAAGGCACTCCTAAAGGAGTTCTTCCCACGTTTTGGTTTGCCCCGTTTGATTTGGAGTGACAACGGGAGTCACTTCAATTCAAAGGTTATCCAGCTGGTGTGCCACGGCCTGCACATCAAGCAGAAATGTCATGCTACAAACCACCCCCAGTCAGCAGGCCTGGTTGAGAAGTACAATGGTACTCTCAAACTGAAATTGGTGAAAATTAAAGAGAGCACAGGATTGCAGTGGCCAGATGCTTTACCATTAGCCCTTTTGTCTACAAGAACTACGGCTCACTCTAGGACAGGGTTGTCACCTTACCAGGTCGTGTTTGGACGTCCCGCGAATGTTTGGGGCGTCCCGCAACCTCGTAGGTTTTCGGAGATTGAATATCCTTTGCTTGTGGACTACCTGTATGAGTTGACTAAAAACTTGCGTTCTATTCACCAACAGATCCATGAGGTCCTGCCACCAGCTCCCGAGGGGCCAGGCCATGATATCCGGCCTGGGGATTATGTGCTGACCAGGCATTTTCAGAGGAAAGGCAGTTTGGAGCCGCTCTGGAAGGGGCCAGCGCAAGTCCTCCTCGCTACCCGCTCGGTTGTGAAGGTGGCCGGCAGAAAGAACTGGATCCACTCCCAACATTGCAAGAAGGTGCCCCTCCCTTTACCCTACGATCAGTGGGTGCTTGATGGAGTAGGTGACTCTGAAACAGAGCAAGTGCCCCGTTTTGTTCCTTTCTCGGATGCTCGGCTGACATGGGCACAAACGGAGGAGGAAAGCGACGCAGTGTTGAACGAGGCAGTGCCACCTGACATCAAGGCCATCCAGGAGCCCCAGCCTGCTGGCCCATCTGTGCTTGAGCCCCAGTCCATTGGACCCTCTGTGTCTGAGCCCCTGTTTGCAGACCCATCTGTCCCTGGAGTAGCTAGGTACAATTTGCACCCCGACGGAGGAACAGTGCACCAAAGGAAAAGTCAGATTAGCAGGGATGGACTCGACAAGTCAGGCCACAGTAGAATAGGGTGAGGTGAAATTGGTGCATTGTTCGGACATTGGACAGGATTGCTCGAGTGTGCTCCCCTGAGAAGGGGAGTGCCATATCCTGTGCGACATGGGATTTCTTCAAAGAGCTAGGATCACCTAGCTCCACCGCAGGTGCTCAACAGCGCCAACAATTGATGAACAATAGGAGTCTACCAGCGAGGCTCTGACGGACGCTGGGGACATTTGCCCCTCTCTTGTCTTCTTGTTATTGGCTCCATTGCAAGTCCTTTCCTCTGGTTAAAATGTACCCATTTGGTCACCCCATTGTGGAGGAGAAACAGCCCTTTGCAGCCCGCGTTTCGGGCAGGATGGGTCTGGTTGGTCTAGTTGGTCTACTAAGAGTAAAGTAGTTTTCGTAGTAATTGTTCTGATCTTTCTGATAACAGTACTTGGAATAGTGTGGTTCCTTGAGGAGAAATATCCTGTGCGCTCTTTGATTGGTACAACGCCTGTTCCCCCCTGAACACATGTTTTTTACTTTGGCCCCCCATAAGGGTGAGCACAGAAAAACATACGTAGGTAATGTTTTCTTGCAAATACTCCACCAGGCACATAATACATCTAATGTTACTAATTGCTGGATCTGTGGGCTGCTCCCTTCCGTGACCCATAAGAATGATATATTACTGTCCATGCCATTTTCCTATCTTGGGAGCTGTGAGGCCTGGTTTCAACTATTTACCATGGTGTATACTCATTTCCATTCTGATGCTATGAATATGACGTATGCTGATTATGATACTGTGTTAGAATACATACGTGTTCACCAAGGGTTTACTCCAGGAGAACAAGGCGCCCCTGATACATTGTCCCCAACAGCTTGTATGAACGTATATGAGAATGAAAAAAATGCAACATGGCTTCGAAATGAAATGTTGGATTTCCAGGGGTTCAATGTCACTGAATATTTTAAGTCTTTTCAGATACGCAATATTACTCATGATGAAGCAATGCCGGTTCCGGTAGTCAACACAACAGCTGGGTTTTGTGTTCAGGGTCTTGGGAATGTTAAAGTGGGAGAGAGTAATTGTAATTATGCTTATGTGTTGAGCACAAGCAGTAGCCCACCTTTGCTTCCCCCCATAATGTCTATTTTGTTTGCAGGTCCAAGGCTTACGTGTGCCTTCCCAGGGGGTGGTCTGGCATATATTATCTCTCTTTCCTCCTTCCCCCGGTGTATATAGCACCGTCCAACTACCATAGAGATCACCAATTGCAGCGTAGGGGTGTCCATCTATGCCGTATTAGAAGGGTTATCAACACAGAGGAAGTAGATCAAACAGATACTACTCTACAGCAATTTACTGATGCTATGAAGGGTATTATTCCCTTTTGGGGCCCTATGTCCAATATCCTCAATATTCGACGGCTCACCAGGGTTGTAGAAGGGGTCATTAATACCACGGCTGGAATACTGACAAATATTACGGCTGAGCTCCAGGCTACGAGACTTGAGGTCTTCAGAACAG
This sequence comes from Calotriton arnoldi, assembly GCA_963921515.1. Taxonomy (NCBI): domain Eukaryota; kingdom Metazoa; phylum Chordata; class Amphibia; order Caudata; family Salamandridae; genus Calotriton; species Calotriton arnoldi. The sequence continues at coordinate 12,832 of CAWUFW010005548.1, read as the reverse complement.
GATGGTGTTAGACGTCATCCTTGCTGATCGGGGAGGGGCCTGCTGCGTCATCGGCAGCAGTTGTGTATACATACCGGACCATGCTCCGAATGTATACGCTGCTAAACAGAAGTTGCATAGGCTTGCATCTGACATTCACCAAGAGAACGGTACCTGGACTCTTTCTGGTTGGCTCTGTGGTTTAATAGCATCCTGGGGTTGGAAGATTCTTATCTTTCTGTTAGTAATTGCAGGTGTCATTTTCACTTGTTGCCTGCACGTGCATTGCCTTCCTGCCTGTTGTACTTACTGTGTTGGAAAGTTGACACCCACACCAAAGGCCCCAATACATGATGCTAAGTCCTCGGCAATGATGATGCAGGCTGTCCACGACCTCATGTCCATTGACGAGGGTATTTTTGAAAATTGATAATGTGTGAATAAAAATGTAACAGTAGTCGTTTTCTTACTATGCGAGTAGTTGTTGATTTCCTAGCATTAGACAAAATTGTTAGCAAATGCTAAAAGGAGGGTATGTTGGACTGAAAATGCGTCTAGTTGACTCCTTGTAGCATTGTGTGAGTTAAGTTAGCATTTGCGGCACCATTTTGTATCCAGCCGCCATTTTGTACCATGATCAAAATGAAGCTTCTGTCTCATACTGTCTGCCTCAGCAGAAAGCAGCCACGATTGTTTCTCTTTAATGTCCAAGGTTAAGAATCGCTGCACTAATGAATAGATCATTCTGTAACTGCATGCCTTTCCCAGTAGGCAGACCTGCTCCCACTCTCAGAGAGACGAGCACGGGCAGAGTAACCTTGAAACTAAGATAGCGTGTACCCGGTCTCAGGATGATAGCCCATCCTTCTGTACCTCCATTGTTTATCAGTGACCAGGCTGGAAAATTCCAGTCTGGGCGGGTCTCTAGGGGTGTTGGAAATGTATATCTGACTTTACCATGTGGACGGGGGTCAGTCCCTCTGGCGCAATCTAAGGAGGCTGGTCAGACCGGACTCCGCTCGAGCGTATACTAATAAAATACTTTGGTTTGTATTCTCTACTGTCTGACCGACTCTTCATTTGTATGGAAGGCTGAGAGGTGGTCGCGAGTGACCCGGGTGGCCCTAAACAGGTCACTTCCTTCAGTTCTCAGTATTCAGGCTATGCTTAGATAGTTAGAAAACTAAAATCCAAAGGACACACGTACAATTAAATTGAATAAGGCAACCCTTATGAAAGAATAAACAAAATTGACAAAATGCAATTAAAAGGGATGTGGAGACAACAAAGTGCAGAGTTTCTCTAGTTATAACAAAAGCATGTGTTCCTATTGACTGGTGGATGATGATAAGAATCTTGAACTAAACCAGTAGGCTTCAAGGGGATGTGTGCCACTGTGTTGCAGAGGGGAGCCAGTGCTGACGATGCCACAGGATAATATATGTTACATACAAAAAGGTCATGGTGCTACGACCTGGAAGCTGGGACATTCACACCTGTCCAGAGTGGGTTCGCTTGTTGTGAGGTCGTGAGGGTAAACAAGCACAGGAAAAGCCAATAGATCTGACCATGGCAATTTGATGTAATAGTTATTTGTGTATTGTTTAGACAGCTATAGTAGTTATTTATTAATGCAAATATATGCCACAAATAAAAATAAAAAGTCATAGATGACCCCAACATCTTTGACATTGAACTGAAATTCATAAAATTGACAACAGAAGCCTTACAAAGGAATGAAGAATGTCTTAGAGAAGAGACACTAAGGCAAAGCAGAAGATGAATAATTACATTCTGGAATTGTAGGTCTAAATAATACATTTGTTACATTACATGTTTCTTCTCCATGCACTGTTGGTTTCTATGAACACCTATCAATCCACCAAGCCAAAACCTCAGGACGCTGTCACGTAGTTACCTTAGGCCCAGATAGAAATGCCATTTTACATGCTTATGATGACTTTTGATACACATTCATTTGCATGCACATGCAAGATAATATTCTTCAAACTCAGTTTTGCTTACATTGCCACTTCGTAGGCACCCTATCAAAACACCTGTAACATTCTGTACAAGGGCTAAGGTCATCAAGCAAGATGTTATTTGTTTTGGCCACTCGGTGACAGAGCTATCACAATAGACTAGACAATAGCTGCCTGATTGGGGCTTTGACATGATAATATGGATGATGTTATTATATACACAACATCAAGCCTTTGTTTAGACAGAGGAGCATTTCGCCGGTACTCAGAGGTCGACCCATGCCGAAATTCCAGCCCAGCTGATCCCTGTTTACCTCATGGGAGGGATGCTGCCCAGCTCTCCAGCAGGATGGGAAGTTTGATGACACTTACCCACAGGTAACAGGGAGTTAGATCACCCTACAGGGATTTGGCAGATTCACTCACCCTAGACATGATAGGTTAGGATGCGCTAGGTAGGGGTACAATATATTACACTACTTGTATGCGAGCATATATTCTCTGTAATAAGCAAAATGGTTGAACTGTTTATCTTTTTCACCATTCTAGTACCGACCTGTCTGCAGCCCTTGAGAATCCTGTGCCAAAAGACGACTTGTCCTGCAGACCACCAACCTCCAAAACCCTGGAAGGACTGCCTGCCTCTGACAAAGATCAAGATCACCTGAGAACAGTGGATCTGTTGACCAGCAGCAAACTTCAAGCAAGGCCTCTGTGACCTGAAGAACCACGAAACCCTGCTCCCGGTTCCACCTCTGCACCTGATGCCTCGGGCCAAGTCCAAGTGGCCCATTGGTCCCAGTGAGGTTCCCCAGTGCTCCAGAGTCATCATGGGTTGACCTCTGGTGGACTCCTCGATGTTGCAAGCAGCCTCTCCACGGAGACCCCCCCCCCCAACACCGACCTGCTCCGGTAAGCCATTTCCGTTATCAAAATACACCCCTGCACCAGCCAGCCCTGGGCCTTGGTGAAGCGGACCAAAGGTGTCCCTACGTCCCGAGCATCGCAACTTACCTCTCCAGCTGTTGGTCGCCTTTGACCGGCCTGCAGCTCTTTTCCGATTTTGCCTTTCTCCATTGCTTTACATTGGGCACCCAACGGTGTGTTTGCACCCGGCCACCCCTTTGCCGCTGGTGGTGTGGTGTTGGGGCTGCTTTGGACCCTGCCCAGTGCTTGCTCCGACCCCCGGAGACTGGCCCCCCAAGTCGCATCTACTTACCTGTAAGCAGCCTCTGTGCGATTGCCCCATTCTTCATTGAGTTGTAATGGGCACCCAACTCAGTATTTGCACCTTGCACCCGGCCGCCCCTGTGCCGCTGGTGGTGTACTGTTGGTGCTGAACTGAACCTTGCCCAATACTGATACCCGAAGACTGATTTTGTAAGTCGATGTTATATGCTGAATGTTTTCTTTCTCACATAGGTTAACATTGCAAAGTCTGAAAATTGCATTAAGTATCTTCTTTTGATATTGAAAAGTATTTCTTTTTAAAAAAAATATATATATATTGGAAGAGTTCAGACCATCATACAAGTGTCATAAAGCATCAGGTCAAAATTATTAAAACATTACAGTTGATGATTTAAAACCAGAAAGATACTGTGATTTACACACTGAATATAAATAGGCCATAAAAATACAAACAATAAATTATTTTAAATTGCACACTCCCAACCGTTCTTATTTGGCCACAACTAAAACAGAAGCTTTATCCCAACACCTCCCAGAGTCTTAGAAATTTTGCATAGGAACCTGACCTTAAAGCATATTTTCTTCCCAGTTCCTTAGTTCTACTTAATTTAGACCGCATTGCTGAAAAGTCGGGATTCCTTCTGAGCGCCAATTTTGAAAAATTATTGATTCTGCAATTAAGACAACAATATATATATGTATTTTTTGTAATAAACCTATGTTAATATCAGGAGAATACCCCCAAACTGCTGTCTGGGCATCAATAGACTGGGTCAGTTCCAAAGTAAGAGAGCAATACTGCTGAATCTCCGACCATAATGATTTTATTTTTGGACAGCTCCAAATTATGGGACCATGGAATCTCCCCTTCTCTCAGACACCTAAAGCAGGTTGCTGAAATTTGAGGGTTGATTATATGTAGAAAAGCTGGGGTTCCATAAAATAGCCACTTGGCGTAAAACTGCATCCATCTAAATTTTCCCCTTTCCATCAAATTAAAATTTAATTAATTAATCTTATTCCAAGTGGTAGATGAGACCTGAATATCTTCTTTAGATTGGCACTTATCCAAAGCCTTCTCATAAACTATTCTTGCCTTATTTTGTCTGAGCTGTAACCCATCCACTAATAGATCTATGCGTTCTTCATTCTAAGTCCTCTACTAATTCCAGGCTTGCCTGAACTCTGCTAAAATGTAGTTCCCTTAAGAAACTTCTGATCTTAATAAAGGACCATTGGAGTATATTTTTATTAAGCCTAATCTTCGGTTCAATATCCCTCCAGACCTTCCAACATTCCATATTCGTAAAGTCTAAAATTAAAATGAAGCTGTTACTCTCCCACTTTGAAATTATATTCTTCTCCAACAGGAGACATCCTCCCATATTGATATCTACCAAATGAGTAGCGCATCATGGGAATACCGAAGTGTTTGAATAACTGTTCTTTGTATTTTATATATCATTGTAAGAGCTTATATCTGACTTTTTAGGAACTCTGGTGAGGCGCATGAAACTTGTAACACGATATTCCTGAAAAAATTATTTTAGGAACAAATCGTCAAAACCATGACCATTTGGGGATTTAAAAAATCTAAAAGTGCTCTGTGCAAAATTCGCAAACTAATATACTCTCAAATTGGGGAGAGCCAAACCCCCTTCTTTCAATGGCCTCTATAAAGTGTCTAGTGCCAATCGGGATGATTTATTTGGCCTGATGAAAGCTGTAAACATACCCTCCATCTCATTAAAAAGATTCATCTGAAGGGCCCATGGAATAGCAGCAAACAAGAAATTAAACAGAGGCAAACCTGACATCCAGACCAAAGTGGCACCCACTAAAAGTAGCCTTTTAAAGCATGTCTCAGGCCTGCCATTGCAGCCTGTAGTATAGTATTAAACTGCCAATTCGACCTGGCAAAATAAACCTTTTGCCCGGCCTAAACTTTGTTTTTAAATACATATAAGCCACCCCTAAATGAAGCTCTTAACAGCCCATAGGGCAGGGTGCATTGTATTAAAATATTTAAAAAGTAGAACTTGCATGTCCTTGTAGTGAAAACTCCTAAATTCGTTTTTTTACTACTGTAAGACCTACCTCTTCCATTGGATAACAATGAGTTACCTTATTACATTTCAGAAGTGCTAATGTTTGATTGGGAGCAGGTAGAAATTTCATGTGAACTCAAATGATTAGTAATTTTAAATCTCCTTTAATGGTAAAGGCAATTTTTTAAGATTACAAATTTGAAAATGCCACTTTTAGAAAGTTAATGTAAAAAAGAGGGGGTTGGGCCCTTAGTAGCAAACTAGACTGGGCCTCCCTAAACAATGTAAACAAACAAATTGTCTAGTTGCCAAGTTTTTTAATACAAATTCAAATATAAAGGACCAAAAACTCTTATTTGACGCCTTACCGACTAAGCATCATTCAACAACCGACATCAGAGCAGGTCGGAGATTGTTCCCAGATCACGATACGAGGAGTAATGGAGACGAACGACGCCGAAAACTGAAGGCGTGCTGGCACGGAAAAGACAACGCACACCGTATATAAAAGAAAAAGGCAAGCTAACCGAAGCTTTTCATGATTGAAAAAGCAAGTTGCTTCAATCATATCACTGGGTTAACCTTCGAAAATCTACTACAGGATTCACAAATACCTGTGATTTGACCTCAAGCCTTTCAAAATAAGAAGTTACTACTGCCACTTCATTTTGTACGAGGAGAAATAAAGAACTGACCAAGTCCCGGTCCTGAGGAGAACCCCTTTAACCATAGATTGTTTGAAACGCGCTGACCTAGCTTCTGGGGGAAGAATACTCGCAACAAACCAATAATGTTTGGGAGATATGGCAATATGCCTATTCCTTCATCATAAACATATAGAGTTAGAGACCCCCGGCAGCCTACACCGGCAGGACATATTATGTTACTAACTAAAAGACGACATTTCCGCCAGGTGTGATTTGGTTTAAATGAAGGGCTGGTCTAAGAAAGGTTACTTTCACTATTTGTTTTTGAATTGAATGAACGAAGCTTTATTGTCTTTTGTTATTAGTTCATTGCATTGCCAAAACGTGTTTGAAATGTATATTTGAACCTTATTTCCCCAAAAAAGTATGCCCTTCAAAAAGACGTGCAGTAATGTTACATAATGTTTGGAATTAATATAGAAGAAACGTGAAATAAATCACAAGGGCCATTCAAAATAAGAGTTTTTGGTCCTTTATGTTTGAATTTGTATTAAAAAACTTGGCAACTAGACACTTTGTTTGTTTACAACTTTTAGAAAGTTGGCATTTTCCTGCCCTAAGCTTTCTCAACCCATCTGGGAGTTTCCAGCTGCTTGGGTCTATTAATTACTCCCCCATCAGGAATACGTATTGGGCCCAGACAGTGAACAAAAGGAGCTGGTTGTAGCCGGGAGAGGGCCATCGTGCCAGGATGGGAGGGCCGGACCTGTTGCCTGCCCCCTTTACATTTCGAAGGGCTGCCTCCAGCACACTCACAAAGAAACTTGACAACAGCCTTTTTGTCACCCTAGACCTCTTGGAGCCTGGGAAGGGGAAGAAATTAACTTTCCAGAACCAGATGAGGGGGTGAACTAGAGGTTGCCCCCATTTCACAGGGTAGCACCAGGTGTAAATATTGGACCTCCTGAGCCACTCATCAGTACACTCCTGGACCTGTGGAAGCCTTCAGAAGGTATGCCTTGTACTGTAGATGACTGCACTGCTGCTCGAGGCCTTCCTTGTTGTTCAGAGGATTGCCTGCTGCTTGAGGACTGCCTTGTTCTTCAGAGAACTGCTGTTATATTCCATATAGGTACCCTATATAGGCGCAGGTCACATTGCAACCTTTCACCTATATTCTTCCCTACATTACATACATAACGGTTCTTAGGCACTGACCTTTTACCTAGATATGACACTGCATTCAGAACGCGGGTTTGTCCCTAGTTCGATTCTCATACATTATGCATGAGGCTTCTTGGAAGCACAGCAGGACTAACAGTAGGATTACCATCTCGTGTATAATATCTCTGTATAAAGTTCAGGCCCAACGTCATCCTTTAGGCCGACACAGTAACACAGCAAGGTAGGACCCCTGGGGAGACCTATGGGTATATATACAGCACATCTTGCTTAGGAAGATAGAGGAGACCGTGACTTCCCGGCTGACACACTGACCAGAGATGCTGAGGTTCCTGCATGCAGACGCTCCAACTAGCAGTGGTCTAACATCCCTCGTCGGGTGTCCAACTCGAGACTAGGACGGGGTCCCACATTCTCTAAACTCTCAGGTAATGGGGTGGACTAGATCCTAGAGGAATTCTTGGCATAACACCTACACAGATGCTAGGTACATTCAGGTACATCTAGTTAAGGAGGCATCGTAGGAGTACGCACTTTTTATCATGTGTTTTATGTACATGTATATATTCATGATTTCTGCAAGATGGTAGAACTATACCATCCCTTTACTTTCGTAGTATTGCTAATCATATATCTCTGCTACTGTCTAATGGTTGTTGCAGCTCATCTATTTTACACTAGAATAACAACTGTTCAATAAATACTTATTGAAAACGCCCAGACTGTTCATTCTGTGTATCTCTCTGAGACAAACTAAGTAAGCACGAGTGACTGAGCGAAAGGTAGTATATTGTTTCCACGATTCTGAGGGATCAGGGTTGTCATGTTCTGAGGTTGCCAGAATCTGTTCTCTCCTTGGTAAAAGGAGATTATAGTGGCAGTGTGAGCTAGCTAATACAGATAGGCTAACGTATCCGGTGGGGGTGCACTGAATCAGTCTGCCACCAAACCCACAGTTTATGTTATCCAAACGCACAGATCCTGTATAGGGTATATAGGAACTACACGACATGGCGCCCAACGTTGGTTGGGTACTAATTTAACAGTAGAATCTGAGTAGTTCAGTCGTGCTAATCTCAGAGACCCCTACTCACAAAACACCAGAGACGTCTGGAGTGGGTGGGCACAAACTCCGCCACAGCTGAGTAGGCGAGAAATCCTATTTATTGGCTGTTGGTTAATCAAGCTTGAAGGACACAGTGTTCCTAAAATTGTGCATAAACACCGTATGTTGGTTCCCTTGAAAAGTTATTTAGTGTACTAAAAACAATGACTAACCAGGTCTTAGATCCACTTCAACAAGAACTGCCCCTCACAGACGAGGAAAATACAGACGCAATACAAATTGCACCAAACTTTAGAAATACAGTCACCCTGAGACTGCTAGAGCATGGTTTATCATCTAGGGGTGGCATAGTAGTTTTCGGATCAAACAGAACAGAGGTATTTTATTTGTGGGTTACATTCCCAGCTGCAAATGCAAGAACAAAAACATTTCACTCCTACACAGAAGGAGATGCACCAGCGGAATACTGTCCGTTTGAGGACATAGAGGTTCCGCTCACGTACCAGGAACCCTTATACTGGTTTAAAGGCGCCCTACCCCACATAAGAAGAAGAGTAAGACTCGGCCCGCTCGGAAGAGAAGGGGCAACATGGCCAATATTAGTGGCCTACACACCACATCCTGACATTGAAACAATGCCACTAGGAGACTTACTCATACAACATAAAGATTTAGTTAAAATCTATAGGAACTTGACGCAACTCGTCATGAGGACACTTACAGTCCAACCAGCAATAGTTGCAACAAATGGAACTAAAATTCAGGGTACAGCAACTAAAATTACACCACAAACACTACACGCGGTAATGGGTAAAATGCCCACAAAACGTGAACAAATACCATTCTGGGTAGCTCAGAAAATAACACAGCTAGAGGCAGTATTCCCGAATACTACCCCGTATGAAAAACACAGAATGCTAACAATCTGCTTGCCCATGGGGATAACACCACAATTAGAGGATTGTACCACTTGGGGTACAGTCTTTGCTGCCATTTATACCAGAACACATGGTATCCCGTCATTAGCAGTAGTACCTGATGTATTGAGACAAATACAAAACGAGTACGGAGCAGAACCTGCCCTAAACTTAGGGATGAAGTTACTAGGTAACTATGCCCAGGTATCAGCCATAATATTAGCTATTATTAAAGGGGAAGCAGCTTCAGTGGCTATCCGCCAACGCTTAAGGGAGTTCAGTCCTTTAGAACAACAACACGAACTACCCAAAATAATTGAAACTGCATATGCAGAATTAGGCAGAGACAGTTTGGGTGGGAAAGCTTTAAAACCACAACTGATGGGCAGTCCTGAAAAGGACACTTCCAAGCAGACACCTGCTTCAACTAAGAAGAAGTGGGACAATAAAAAACAACAAAACTTTAAAGGAAACAGATCTCAATCCAGAGGTAGATCTCCTCTACAGGAGCCCTCAGAAAAGAGGTATAACCTCAGGAATAGGGATAATATTAGGAAACCTGACAGGTATCAGGATACTAATACACGTTCCTCTCGTTCCTTTCAGGGTTCATCGAAAAATTCTGAGAGGGAAGGACGGTCAGAAAGACAAGAAGAGCGTACAAAGTCCAGAGACAAGCAGCACGCTCAGGAGTACACTTCTAAAAAAGAAGAGAAGCCAAACCAAATCCACAGTTCAAAAAGAAGAAGGTTGCAGGTCTAAAGATCAGACATGCCCAGAATTCTGAGGACTCGACTACTGAACGGGGAATGGGCTCTGACGATGCTAGACAGTGCAGCAGAAATAACAATAGCTCGCCAGAACCTGAAGGAATTTCTGGTGACAGCGGACTTGAATGATTATATCACGGTAGAAACACCCGATACTAGGGTAAGTGTCCCACATAAAGTATATGAAATAACGCTCCAAATGGAGGGGGACAAATGTAGAACAGTGAGAGGTCTCTTTTGGGAGAACCTGACGTTTGGCTATGATAGTTTATTAGCTGAACAAGATTGGCTGCCAACAGTCGTCATGGATTGCCCTAAAGGAGAAACAGTAATTCTTCTGGCATTCTCAGACCATATTCTCAGGCAGTTACAACACACATATGCGCAGGAGTGGGCGGTAGCCCAGGCTCCAGCATTATACAAAAACCATGTTGGATGGGATGAGGATTCAACCCACCACATAATTCCTTTAAAAAACACTCCGACTGCACAGACGCAGTATCTAATAAAGCAAGAAGCTAAAAAACAGGTCAGGGAGATCTTAGATCAACTTGAATACCAAGGGGTGATCGAAAATTGCACCTCACCAATGAACAATCCTTTGTTTCCTGTCATGAAACCTGACAATTCATATCGTCTAGTTTTAGATTACAGACATTTGAACACTTGCACTAAGACATTTGCAGTCCAAAATGCACACAGTGCCGCATTAATGAATAACATTGTGCGGAAAAAATATAAAACAACACTTGATAACTCAAATGGATTTTTCTGTCAAAATATAGCGCCTGAAAGCAGGAATCTAACAGCCTTCTCAGCGCTAGGGACCCAGCGGCAATTTTGTCGGCTCCCCCAAGGGTATAAGAACAGCCCGGGGTTGTTTTCGGCCAGAGTAACTGAGTTGCTTCAAAATTTGGATGAAGAGGCATTGTCTTAAGTGGATGATATTTATCTGACGGACGATGACCTAGAGGAACACTTGAACAGAGTGAATACCATAATTTTGGGATTTGCATCTGAGGGCTACAAATTCAACTTTAAAAAATCAAAAATTGCCCACCTCAGCGTCCTGTTTTTAGGATATGAGATTTCAAGTGAAAGAAAAAGCCTAGCAGCCAATTTTTTAGAAAAATGCGCGCTGCTCCAACCTCCAAAATCACTGAAAAACTTACAGTCAATTCTGAGTTTCCTAAATTTTGGTAGAACATACATTTTAGATTACGCAGAAAGAGTGAAACCTTTCTACGATTTAATAAAACCTGATTTTTCAGTAAAACAATGGACACAGGAACATACAGATACACTTCGTTCCTTACAAGCTGACATGATAGCTTCCAAACACTTACAGACAGCGTAAACGTTCCCAACCTGGTGATCCGTATAGTTGCGGGTCAATCTGGGTACACCTATCTAACATATAATGAAGGTGAAACAGTACCAATTGCATACAAATCACATTTGTACACAAATACTGAGATGCGCTTCGCATTTACAGAAAAGATTCTAACAGCAGTACAGACTGCTGTAGTGAGAGAAAGAGCATTGGCTCAGGGGAAACTAATAATAGTAGTAACTCCGGTTCCAGCCTTAAAGGCTGCGACAAAGGCAAGCGTTCCTAATGCTAAAGCTTTACATCCGAGATTAATACAATGGGCTAATTCTCTCACTGCAACAGATGTAGAATACAGGTACGACCCAAATTTAAAGACACAAGCATTCCTGCAATATGAACAAGAATATCCTCTACCAAACGAAATAATGCCTCTAGATCAGTATGAATATATTATTTACACTGATGGATCTGCTCAACCAGCCATAGGGAGTAAGCAACAATATAGCGCAGCATGTGCAATCGTTAAAGGTCGCATGCGGGATGGAAAATTCCACCCAAGTTGCACAAAAACGCTGTCTCTAGGAGACTGCACGGCACAGCTGGCAGAGTTAAAAGCGCTGATACTGGCACTGGTAAATACGGGTCGAGAATTCCCCACACTAATTGTGTGCGATTCTTTTTACTGTGTATAGTCATATAATGAATATTTGCAGCACTGGGTTCAAAACGGGTTCAAAGACGCAAAAGGTGGCACAATTAAGCATAAAATGCTATGGGAACAGGTAGTGGAGTTAAAAAACGAACTACCGAGGGCTCACGTGATACATACACTGAGTCATCAGCGTGATGACGTTCACGTTGAAGGGAATTCATTGGCTGACGAAGCCGCAAAGGGGGCTGTACGCACGGCTTCCGTAGCTGCAATCACTCGTTCTAAAACGAGAATAGATGGTGAGATTATGGTAGCTGTCATTGCTTCACGTAAAAACAGCAGAGCAGTACCAAAAAGGTTTCCACTCAAGTACTCCTACAAGTTAGATGCCAATAACATTCCATTTGCTCAGATTCCTGGAGTGGGGGATAGAGTAATTCCAAACATGGATCGTAGGTTAGGTTTGATTCTAGCAGCACACGAAGGGATAGGTTCTGCACATGCAGGAGTTACGGCGACTGTTTCTTTGTTGAAACAACGCTATTGGTGGCCTGGAATAACAAAGCAGACTAAAGACTATGGGGCCGATTCCGATCTCGGTCGGAGGCGCACCCAATACCATTCGGTCGGGAAAAAAGCCATGCGAATGCCTGTTTCCCGACCGATCCGTACAGCATACCGAACGAGTAAGTACGATGCACACAACAGCACAGAATCCGGCCGAGTCGTACTCACCCAATCCAGGTCCTGTTCTCCGACCGAGGCGAATCCGGAAACGCAGAATCGAGTCGCACGGAAGGGAAAATGCAGCTCCGTCCGGCCGAACAAGTACGATGCGCTTTCCGTACGCGCCGAACCCGTCGCTACGCACGGCTCGTCAAAGCATCCGGGAGAGGCGCACATAAGCTCCGATTCGCGCCACAACACGATCCACGGCTACGAGGCGAACACGCCAGCGACGAGGACGACGCGAAGCAACGAGGACGACGCGAAGCAACGAGAAAGACGAACGACACGAACCAACCATGAATCCCTTCGTCCCGATCATACCAATATTCTACATTT